>CM077635.1:527540-3027540 GCA_039660915.1 Euphorbia tirucalli | reverse complement strand
AGATCAATTGGATTGGTCATAATGATAAAATTAATATATTCAATTGGCTCTTCATAATTAATTGGATTAATTATGAAATTATTTCCTAGGTGGAAATATTCATATGTATGGGTTTACATATGATTTTATTTTGTGTAGATTTAATTTTAATTTGATGGATTAAATTAATTGTCAAACTAATTTTAATTTATATGTAAATAATATATTACTTGGAGTAATATATTAAATACATGGGTATATTAAAATTGGGCTTGAAATTAATTTAAACCAGAATAATTAAAATTAGACTGGGCCTAAATTAAAACATGGAAGCCCGCACAGAATAGACAGAAGCCAAGATGGGCCTAAATTCCCCAAGGGAATTCGGCCAACCCTAGGTATAAATACCTAGGGTTAGAAATTTCGGCCACCCAAGGGATTTACACACCTAGCCAAAATTTCCTTAGCTCTTCCTCTCCATTGTTTCGTTTTTCCGACGCTAGCACGGGTTACATTCGCTAAGCGTTCGTGTACGTGAGAGTGGAGGAATTCTACCTTGAATTCTGCAGTCATCATCCATCTCAGAAAGAGATTTTTCTGGTAAGAAATCTAATCCCTTTCTGTTTAATTTTAAGTTTTTCAATTTCCATTTCAATTGCTCCTGGGACTGGATTTGAGGAAATCACCGCGTTCTTCCGCTTTTATCGGGTGATTTCCGGTGACAAATCCCAACATATTCTTTGTAACAAAAAGGGTATCTTTGCTACTCTCCTTCTTCAGGTCGTCAGATGTTACCTTCTTTTAGAACAACCCCTTCTTTGGCTCTGTTGCATCAATTCCTGTATCTTCCACAAGTACTTTTGAAAATGACTTTGTTGATTATACTATGAGTGAACAGGTGCAATCCCCTCCAGGTCCTACTATTACACAAGTGGAATCCTCTCCTTAGCCTGTTGTCCTTCAAGTTTACTCTCGTCGTGTGCTGTATACAATTGAGGCATCTACACTTGGTTCAGACACCAATGTTACACCCACTATTTCATCTCCAGACCCTATATATGCCTCTGCTCTGAGCCTTAACCAATCAATTGCTATTCGCAAAGGTAAATGCACATGCACTTACCCAGTTTCTACTTTCGTCTCTTATGATGCCTTATCACCCTCTTCCAAGTCCTTTATAGCATTTTTAGATTCTGTTGCTATTCCCAAGTCCATGGCAGAAGTATTGGCTCATCATGGCTGGCAAGAGGCAATGAAAGAAGAAATGAGGGCACTGGAACATAATCATACTTGGGATCTAGTGACTCTACCTTTAAGTAAGCAAGCTATTAGGTGCAAATGGGTGTTCATGGTAAAGATGAATCCGGAAGGTTCTGTTGCATGGCTGCAAGCTCGTTTAGTTGCAAAGGGGTATGCTCAAACTTATGGGGTAGACTACTCCGAGACATTCTCTCCGGTTGCCAAACTATTTTCAGTCCATCTGTTCATCTCATTGGTTGCTACTTCTAATTGGGATCTTCATCAACTTGATGTTAAGAATGCCTTCTTACACGGTGATTTATGTGAAGAGGTATACATGGAGCAACCACCTAGGTTTGTTGCTCAGAGGGAGTTAGGAAAGGTATACAAAAATTCATGAAACATAAAATATACATATCTTATTTGCACATTACCAATAATGAAAATTAGTAATAAGGTAACAATAACAATGATGATAATAATAATAATAGAATAAAAAAAATAAAGAAAACCAACTCCAAATATACCTAACATCTAAACAAAATCACTTATGATAGAATTAAAGAAAATTAAAGTAGAATGTATACTTGTGAGCGGATGACGTTTTCGACGGAACGCGAGACTCCCTTTCGAAAGGGGCACCTCAATCTCAGGCGGGCCCTCCCTCGCGTGGGGTTTTTTATAATGGAAATCCGCGTTTTGGAAAATAAATGGAATTAATTCTTAAAAGAATCGAGACCTAAGTCTCGATGAATATTGTAGAGTCGCCACCCGGCTCAGCTCAACCGGGTAATTTATAACGTAGCTGAACCGAACGAACGGCTGCTACACTATCCAGAGATTTGGATCCGGACAAGTCCCTTATTTTGTGTCTAATTAAAATAAATATTGGTCAATGTTCAAAGATGGTGTTTTGAATTCTAAAGGTCAATTTTATTGAAATAAATAGACATACAACGCGCATACAGGTTAAGTAAAATAGTAAATGAGTAAATTATTATAACCCGATCGAATAAAGAATAAAAAAGACTCTCGCCTCACTTTTACAAGCGCCTAGAATACACGAGTTATCTAGAAAAATACAACCGCCTAGGATACATGATTCAATCTATTAAATTACATCAAAAATAAAAGAAATTAAAACCTGCAAAACAGAGGGTTAGCACAATATATATAGCACGCCATAAATTAGACTCAAACATGAAAGAATGGGAAGTCAAGAATTGGGGGCATGCATTTAGGGGATAACCGGGTTGACTCGGCTAGCCGGCCCGGTTAGACCTGGAAAACATTTTGAAATGTCCCTGTATTTTTGGTTTTGTGGGAAATTCGTTTTGAAAACGATTTTACCGGTTTACATGCATTTTTACATGTGAGGTGGGTCGATTTTTGGGAGAACTGGGTCTCCGTCGTGGCATTGTACTAAATGCAATTTTACTGGAAATTGAATCTAGGGTCGTGAATGCATACAATAAAATTCATTTTGATGATTTTTGGGGTTTTTTGAATTTTTAGGGATTTTTGGAAATTTTTGGGGTTCAAAGGGAAATTCTGATTTTGGAAAGTGAGTCACAGTCGTGCGACTGTAAACACTTCAGAATCAAAATTTTGCCAAAATTTTATTTGAATCGAAACGAAAGAAAAACAACCTGGAAATCAAGAACACTCGTAACTGTTCATCAAATCCAAGAACAGTCGTGCAACTGTTCTTGATTTCCAGAAGCAGAAACACAGAAATAAGGTAAAAAAACACAAAAATCACATCCAGCACCCAGAAAGTAGGAAGAGGTGAAAGGAAAAGGGAGTGCCTACCTTTTAGAAGTTTATCCAAGTCGTTTTGACCCCTAGCGTCGCTCCAATCCACACGAATTTGCACTTTTCCTCTTGAATTGGGGTTGAGAGCTTTGTGTCCAAAAATCCAAAATGCTTGGGATTCTGATGATTTAAGTCCGAGATTTTGATTTGTTTGGAGTGTTAATTGATTAACCTAAGGATTTCTAGCAAATTTTAATCTTAATTTTGAGAATTAAAGAAAATAGAAGAGGAAAAGAAGGATTTTTGGGTTTTTGGGTTTTCTTCCTTTTCCTTCTCTCTTTTCTCCTTTCTCTCTCTGATTCTTTCACCAGAATTCTCGTTGGTTTCTCTCCCCTCCTTTTCTTCTTTTTATGCTCTACTTCCTGGCTTGCTTATCTTCAGACCGGAGCAATTAATGCTCGTCCATTTTTCTCCATTTTTCTGCTGCAGAGGTATGGGCTTCTGCAACTGCTCCGACATTACAGTCGTGCGACTGTAATTTTTAAATTACAGTCGCACGACTATAAGGATAGTCGTACGACTCTTCTTTTTTTTTTTTAGGTATAGAATATTCCGGCGCTTACAATACTCCATTTCCAATAATGATCCAAGATAATTCAAATCCTAAAAAGCTCCAAAACTTCCAATATCTCATATATATAAATCCAATAAATGTAGCAAAAGCGATATTTTCGAAGGAAGAACCAAGTACCATTAGGTTTAAGGCATAACCCCTAAAAACCATTAACTGTAGCATCAAAATCATAAAAAGTCTCCTCACATCCAAAACAACAAAAACTTATACTGAATTTCATGAATTAAAACAAATAAACAAACAAAAACTGAAATCTTAAGAGCAATATTACTTAAGCTAGTGGTTTTTGAAATACGCAGGATTTTCTTTCAGGAATGAAGTTCCTTCATAATCTGCATACAAAGATTAAGAAATGAAAATAACATAGAGAATATATAAAATGATCAATTGATTGATGGTACAAACTGTTTTTGATCTAATTAACATTACTTTTTATTCAATATTAAAAAAAATGGATTGAGAACAATTTAAAAGAACAAACCTTAATCATTATTAAAGCCCCAAAGACAAAAACTCAATACTATACCGAACGAAGCATGAGTCAAAATGCAAGTATGTAAAATCTAAACACTACAAAGTATTCTAGAATCCCAATTACTCAATGCTTATTTCTTTCTCAATTCTCACTCCATTATAACCTAAAAACTCCCTAGTTATTCACTCCCCCTCTGATAGCTATATTTTATAAGCTATGACATTTCTTATGGACCATATTTTATGACAGCTAATGTTCCATTTAGCTAATTTCCTCGTTAATAATTTCAAATAGCTAATTTCTCATTTAGATAATTTTGTAGTTAGCAATTTCAACCATAATTGCTTAATTGTCGAAATAGGGAAAGAAAAGAGTCTTTGATGAATTTGGAATCTTTAATATCGTAATTAATTAATATTAAAAGAATGGAAGTCCGTCTTTTATATTGTTTCCATTTAATTAATATCTTGAGCACCAATCTACCTATGCATTACATGTTTGTATAAATTAGTTAATATTTTAAATTAGGCAATAAATTTTAGTTGAATTAATATTTAATTACCTTTCTCATTATGCTAGAAGTTGTGTAAAATAATATTTAATTAATATATTATCTAAATTAATTAATAATTAAAAAGTAGAAAAATTGTAGTGATGACATGTGGCTTAATTGTTTACTGCTTCATGTAATATATAGATGTCCCCCATAGAAGAAGTTATTCTCTACATGGAGGAGTAAATCGGTTGGTGCAAGCCAGTAATGCCTAGTGACTATAAGTATTTCTAATTAATCTAAAGTATTTGTAGTATATGAATGTCTCTCATGTGCGTATTTTTTTTAATGAGTTTAGCTACCTCATTATTAGTTCAATAAATGCAATGACTAGTTGGTCTAATGAATGGAAATGCATATTTGACACTTACATTTACTTGGGGATGGTCTTGAAGTGTATATAAGGGGTTTCTTATTAGAATGCGTTCTTTTATTGATACTTTCTTACCATTAATGCATGTTTTGACTCTTAATTGCAGAAGCTGCTCCGGTTAACTATTTAGAACATCGGATCCATAGTACAACGAACATTAGCTATGATGAAGTTAGTGAAAGATACATTATTGCATGTAATATTGAAAAATACAAAGGTTAAGAAGAAATACAAGTTGTTTCCATGCTTTTTTTCTGTGCTTACTTCGCCTTTATAACCTGTTTTCACTATATATATTTTGAGTCTTCTCTTTTATATGTTATTACCCTAGATCTGTTAGTTTCAGTAGTCATTAGTTATAAAGGCCACTGTTTTAACAATATTGATAAATATATCACAAGTTGTTTATATTTACAACCACTTTTGTTCAAATCTGTGCTAAACTTCAATCTCTGTGGAATACTATATCTAAACTTATCATCTATATTACTTGCTGACCTAGTATACTTGCTAGTAGTACTTTAGGACCCAATAGTAACCAATGAAGGAAAGTGCATCCAATTCATTAATGACTCATGAGAAATGTAAACACTTGAGTCAACTTAAGGCTTCCGGGCAACCAAGCACTTTGGCCATCACCGAATCACCAATCCCATCAAGCAAAACTAACTTCATCTCATAGGAACTAAAAATATTTAATCTATTTCAATTATCATGCATATATCTTATTATATTAAAATATTATAAATTAATATTAATGTAATCCCTCCTATAATTTTCTCCAGATTCCAGCATAATTGCATAAACGTAATGTTATGTTAATGTTTACCCCGTCAAAAATGATGTGTCACATGGAATTCTAGGTTAAAAAGTTAATAAAAAATATACAACTTTAGGTCGAGTTAAATATTAATGGATTCTACGTGATTTAATATTTTCAACATGTGATATTTGAAGAGACTCTATTGGTCTTAAAAGGTCTAGGTTTGACTGAGTAAGTGAGGACATGTGTGGGTCGAGTCCACGTAACACAAAATAATTGGCTTGTGTTAAGGTCCAATCACACCACGAAATATCACTCTTTAATCTAGTTAATTTTCAATTTGGAAGCTGCAATGCTCTCCATCAAAGTACAATTACGTCTGGATATGTCTAATGCAGAAAGAAAAGCATTTTTGTTGTTTTGACTAATCAATTTATTTTTAAATAAATACAATATTTTTGTATTTTTTTATAATTCTTATTCTTAAATCAAGACTGTACATAATATCTGATTTTTGGACTTTGTAACTTGGGAGAAATATATTTAACACTAAAAATTACCATAAGTATATACAAAATTATTTTTACTACCATGTATTTTTACAAAATATGGACAAAAGTAAATTTGATATTTTGATTACATTTCATAACGGCAGCCAAAGCCTAGAACTATAGTTATTTAATTCTTATTATAAAAAACTATTACGCAATTCTTATGAATAAAGATTGGTATGTTCATTAGCATGAATTTTTTTTTTTAACCAATTCTTATAATTACAGTCTAATTCCAAATATCACATTTACTGATCTACATATTCCTATAGGCTTGTTTTGTTTTAAGAAAAATAATATCAGTTGAGTTTAATATTTTTGATAGAAAATATTTTCTAGGAAAATAAAATATTTTTCCTTATTTGTGTAGAGGAATAATTATAGAAAAGAATTATGGTAAATTGTGGAGAAATTTTAGACAGTTTGTTTCCTTATTTTCTTGGAAAATGTTTTTTTTCCCTTTATAAAATGGGTATCCGCAGGAGATTTTTCACTGATTAAAAATTTTTTTAATTAAATAATTATCTAACAAAAATACTCAAAGCATTCATCCAATCTCTCTCGTAGGTTTTGGAGGGAAAACAATCTCTCTCGTAATTAAATATATCTTTGAATGGAATATTTAATAATTTGATAATTCCAATAAATATGGAAAGCATTCATCCAATCCAACTGTTTCGTCATTAATATATTTTCTTCATATTAATGACTACATTGGTGGGCCATACTCCTAATTAGTGAAAATGGATGAACGAGCCACTTTATAGGCTATGCTTACGGCTCATCATTAACTATACAAGAAAATTATAATTACGGATTTCTCCTAAATTTTATAATTTCGAGGTCATTTCGTATCCAAGGAAGGGTTATACTTATTATTTTTCTATTAACATGTGAACATAATTTCAAACATCAAAGTTTAAATATGTGAAAAATACTATTATTCTCTTTACTTTTTCATTCTTTGTAACTTAAAAGGAAGGAAAATAAGTAAAAAAAAAAAACAAAAAAGTAATTTTTTTATCATATTATATTTTTATAATTAGATTTAGATATAAATATTTTTTTATCATATTATATTTTTTTTGTTATTGGCAAAATAATCAGTTTGAGGTTATTCAAACACTTCTTAGATGACATTCTCCAAATTAATTTTGTGTATGCTAGGAATCAAATTTGAAACTCAACATAAGCGACTAAAGATTGTTATCAGATCGTTATCAGTCAAGCAATCTTAATTCGTTTTTATGTAAAATTCAAAAGGAAAATTTAATATTTTTTAAATTTTTTCTTATCCTTCACAATATTTAAAATAAAATAAAATATAATCAATTAAAAAATAAAAGTAAAATAATAATGGATTATTATTTACAATTGATACTGAAAAATATTAATATGAGAAAAATAGACAAAAATATTAATCGACAAAAAATTTATATGATAAAAATAAAAGTATTATAAAAGTGTAATGATGATAAGACTGTCCCAAAATATTTCTCTGCATAAAAATACGGAATTCGTTTATAAATTCCACATATTTTGATGGAATTTACTTAAAGCATGTTAAATTCCACAAAATTCAATTCTAGGAGTTGAATTCTTTACTTTTTTATGTTTTTATTCTAAACACGAAAAATTAGAATTGAAAATGAATTTTTCAAAATTTTTCAAAATTCATTTATTCTAAGCGAGCCTAACTCTTAGAATTGGACTATATTTTAATATACTTATTGTTTAGTGCCCTATTAATAAATTATGATTTTGCTCAAAAATAAAAGTTACGATGAATATATCTAAACAATAGGTTCAGCACACACACACATATATATATATATATAATACAGAACTTATAACAAGATGGAATTTACAAAGAAATAGATAGAACTTATTAACACATCACTCATTTTTAATTGGTTCGAGAATCACAAAGTAGTATTAAAGTTGCTAAGTACTGATGAAATTGGTAGAGAAATAACAAAAATTTCGTTCGTGATAGATTTACGTGGAAATTCTCAATTAAACAATTCAGTAAATTAGAAATAAAGTTACACTTCCTTTTCATTAACACCAGATATATTCTTGAATCTCATGCATAGACAATCATGTACTAATGTCTTCAAATTAAATTTTCAAATGTAATTAAGCCTTGGTTCAATAATTTTTGTTATATTCTTATATATCCAGTAATATTTAATATAATAGGGGCAATTATTATTACATATATTAAATTAATGATTTTTTTCCTAGTGAATATTAGTCAAATTGTTAAACTCATAGTTGTAATGTCAATAAGTGAAGTATAAAACTATTCTATCATTACGTACGGTTATCTTTTTTTTTTTTTTCATCGAAGAAGCGTCTAATTCGAATTTAAATTTTAAATATAATTACAAAAAGCCAAAATAGATATAATACAAATTTACTATTTCATCCTTTAAATCATTGCCAAAGAGACTAAAAAGCCCCTCTCTAATTTGGCTGGAATCTAGCCAAAATACATTTCCTTAATTTTCATTTTGAGTGAATTCATTTGCTGTTCGTCTCTTCGTCTTCTTCTTCTTCTTCGTCTTCTTCTTCCATTCACCTGCCAAACCCTAACCCTTTCTCCTCTTATATAATCCTTATTATTCTGCGCTCTCTTCCCATTTCCGGCGTTATCGCTTCCGATCTAGAAAACTTTCAGCGTTTAGGCGGGCGAGCGAGTCCGTCAAAAATTTTTCCGGAACTATTGCCGAGCAGGTATATTTTCTTTACTTCTCTGTGAGTTTTCCTCTCATAATCTTATGATTTTTCTGGCTATTAAAGAAAAATTGTGTGATTTTGTTAGATTTTTGTTGTGATTGAAGTAAGATTTAGTGGTTGATATGAATGTATATTGGTTGAATCTGCTTAAATTCGATATATTAAGTTACAATGGGTTTTTTTCGATTGTTTCTGTATGGAAAAACAGAGTCTGAATTCGGTGCGATTCAGAATCAGTATGGCATTTTGATGTTGAACTGTTGTGTCGCATGTAGGATTAAAGAGTATTTTAAACTAAATCCATGTCAGAACCAGTTTGCATGTTGAATTTTGGGATACATCCATGTGATTTCGATTTTTGTCTCTGTACCATTATGGTCATGAGTTAAATTTTGAGCTTCTTGATGCGCTTTATATTCAGTTCTCCTATTTCTTTTCAGTTATTCTAACCCTAGTTTCTTGGACTAATTTGCAGTAGCATCAAATTAATGGCACCGAAACGCCCAACTCCTGTTAGTAACCCTCAATTTTCTTCCTCTTCAGAAGAGGAAACTACCTCTAACGGTGAGGAAGAAGATGGCGAATCTTCATCTGAAGATGATCAAACTCAAAAGCCACAGAAAAGTTCTTCACCTCAACCAACCCAAAAAAAGCCAGATTCTTCTGTCAAGCAACCCAAGTCTGAATCTGAGTCAGGGGATGAATCAGATTCTGAATCTGAGGAAGTTGCGGCCTCAAATGTTAAAAGTACAAAGTCTAGAGTTGTTACTGGGCAATCTACCGCCAAGAGAGCCAATGAGGCTGAGAGGGATGCGAAAGACTCCAAACGCTTAAAGACAAAGGATGCAGAATCCAGTGGAGCATTTGAGAAGGCATATGATGCAAAGAAACAGCTATTTCAGCGGCTATGGACTGATGAGGATGAAGTTGCCCTTTTGAAGGGCATCACTCTTTTTATTGAGAAGAAAGGAACTGATCCTGCCAAGGATATGAGTGCGTTTTTTGATTTTGTTAAGAAATCATTGCATTTAAATGTTGCTTTGAGCCAAGTGAAGGACAAGGTTATGAGATTGAAGAGGAAATTCGAGAATCAAGCAAGCAAAGGGAAAAAGGGTGAAGATAAGACATTTTCTAAACCACATGATCAAGAAGTTTTTGAATTGTCAAAGAAGATATGGGGTAAGGAAGGGCTTCTTGGAAAGAGCAAGAGCCTGGTACCTTCAAATGAAATCAAAATGGAGAAGCAGGTTGGCTCAAAAGAGATGAGAAAGTTTGACAATGGTGTCGGAAATGCAGCAAAACAGATTGGCTCAAAAGAGATAGCAAAGTTTGACAAGGTTGTTGGAATGGCATCAATAGAGGAACATGTGATCAAAAGGGGGCTGGATATGCTGGATGGAGCCAAAAGAGCTGAGATGGAAGAGAAATGGAGGGAAATGCACGTGAATGAGCTCGAGTTGTTTGTGAAGCAGATTGAGTTGATATCAGAGCAAGCAAAACTCATGTTGGCTGCATACAAGTCTACCTAGCATTAGGTATACCTTGTGCAATCTTTTTGAATTTGCGAAATATCTTGAAGAAAGATTGAAGTTTGTTTTACCTTTTGGTACTGTTTAGGATTTGGGAACTATGATTATCAGTAGCTTGTTATGTTGACCTCAAATTGTGGTATTATGTTTTTTCTAATATCTAGCTGAAACTGCAATTAAAGCAATTTTTTTTTATTGAAGATGACATATTGCAGGTACAACTCAAGCATATGAATTTTGTAACATATTTGCATGCACTAGCGCTTGTGAATATTTTATATTCAATTTCTGGTTTTGGGTGATGGATTATTAGTTGGTTGGTTGGTTTATATGCTTCTGTTTCTATCAGTTAAACATACCGGTTTTTGCAATAATAGTATTACTTTCTTTTGTTAGTGCAGAAAGGATTTTAATTGCTACAATGATATGACCAATATATCATATCTTGACTCTTTTTTTGCTTCCAGATAATGCAAAGTGATGAGTTGGTATACTTGTTAGTTCATTATCTGGTCAGTCTAAAAACCAACGAGTCACACACTAAGCATAGCAATTATATCAATCAAATTTTTTTTTTCTGCCTTAGCCAGTGCAGCAGTATTACTTTGGATATTATTATAGAATTACAGTACGGATTTGTTTTTAGGAAGTTATTTGTGCTCTCTCTTATTTTTTATTATATATTTAATCCCTTTAATTGTTTAAATATATAATTCATCTGGTGGTTAAGTAAAGAAGCGGTAGTAATAGAACATTTCCATTGGTATGATGATATAATTCATCTGCCATAAATTTTTTGTATTGTTAATTTCAAGTAAGTTTGTCTGTCCAATGGTCCTAAATGTATTTCTATTAATATAAATATTCTGATTTGTGATGTATTGAGTTAATAGTAATAGCCTTCTATGCCATTCTTTATTGATAAATTTATTTGCAACTTTTGCTGACTTTTTTTTTTTTTTTTGAATCGAATTAAAGGAGTGTGGAAACCACCAATTCTTTTAAAACTTTGTTCGTTAGAGATAGGTTTAAAAAATTTTCTTGTTAGGATCAAGAATATTTTAATCTTTTGAGAAAACAAAAATAATTGTTTTTTATATGTAATTTTGCCCAAAAAGTTGCCAGTTAAAATGTACGATCAATTTTGTAATGTCTGAATTTCTTGGTTTCCGTTTGATGTAACTAATTCTTCACTTCACCTAATATATAAATGATTAATGGAGATGATTAATCAAAATTTTAAAGGTTGTTAAGATTGGGTATAAATTTTCCAAAATTGTTTTAAGAAGAATAAATTATAATAATAGTCATAAAGTGTAACATATTTAATTAGATATCAAACCAATATTAATTATCAGTCAAACTTATGTATAAATTATTTGTATGTCAACTATTATAAGAAACATTTATTTGTTAGTCAATATTAATTATTTAAGGAAATTTGTCTATTATTATATTTCCATGTTGACTAATAGTTTTTACATGGTAGGTTTTGCACCTCAATTATGATAGATATTTTCAAAGACTCCAATTCCAAACCTTGGGGACTCTCTTCGTCTTGTAATGAAATTGGTACTCACTTGTCTATCCTCAAATTGGTGGATTTTGTTTTAAACCATTTTGCTGATGCATTGGCTAGAGGCGGTGTTAATAGGTAGAGTGATTGTGCCAGTTCTGGATTGGGGTATTTATTTTTTAGTTTCGTTGGTTATTTCTTATATATCATGTTCATGAGCTCTTTTCTTTGGCATTGAGTTGTATGCCAAATGGTCTTTGCTGAGTGGCTGTACTTCTCTTCTTTATTAATAAAGATATTTTGGTTTATTAAAAAAAAAAAAAAAAAAAGAATTATAATTTTACCCCATCTTTCATAGAATCTAACCTAAAATCAAGGATTTGTTCTTATTTTGTCTCCATTCCTACCTCTCTGCCACAACAACAATGAACACCTCATCCATTTTTCTCGAGTGCTATCCAACAAATTTTGGCATCGTTGACTCATCTCCACTCCATCCCAATCTTTCTTTCTTAAACAGTTTCTTTGTGTTTTTTTTTTTTATATCTTTTTTGTCTGAAATTTTTTCATATTGAAAATGACTAAGACTAGGTCTTATTTGAAACAAAAAGCATCAAAGGTTGAAAACTCTGCTTAATAGAAGAGATAATAAGGAAAAAAAGCATCCGAAACATTTGTAATAAAAATACTCATATGAAGAAGCGTAAACAACCAAATCTAAGAGACGTATCCGAAAATTGTTAAAAGGTGATGTTACCGGTGTAGGAAATTTTCACTGAGAAAAAGGGACGCAATGGAACGGATTAAAATTTTTTCCTTAAATTACATTATTCTAGGAATCATGATTTCGATAGAACCCCATAACAGAAAGAAAATAAATTTTCTCACATTGTTTGTCTCTTCTAGATACTACTAAAGATTGCAGAACCGAGGAATGGCAATTCTACACAGTCAGCGACACGAATAGCTAACAAACTGGACTTGTGCTAGTGAACAGCGATGAATAGAACTCGGATACACAGAGAAGCAAGGGGACGGCTACAGAGTCTCTCTTGGCCGAAATTTTGCTTCTATGTTAGGGTTAGCAGAAATTGATCTTTAAGGTGCCTTTTATACCCAGTATAAAATCAAGTTTTCAAATTAACTTTAGGTTAAATTTTAATTTAATTAACTGATTCAATTTATGTAATTGGAATTAAATTAAACCATATAATAAAATTCCAATTGACTCAATTAAATCCAATTAATTAAATTTATCCAACCCAAATTGAATTTAACCCGACCTTAAATAAGTATAACCCGTGTATTTAATTTTCCACCAAGGAAAATATATTTAATTAATTATTTATGTACTGTAACTAATTAATCAAATACAATTAATTTCTCTTTTGTATAAATTGAATTAATTTTGACAAAACCTATTGTCATTAATTCAATTAACCGAGTCTCCATTCTAAGTACACCCAATGTGTACATTTCCAATTAGTCACAAGTTCAGCTGTTTTATCTGTACGATCCTGTGCGTCCGTTTTTATGTTGGCAGTGGGCCCAAGACCCACAGACTATAAGTGGGTTCTAGCAAACTATTTAACCCCTAATTAGAATGGAGACTAGCAGTCTCATGTGAAACACAACCCGGTAATATTCTTGTATATCTCTTGCTAATTGATATCGATGTATAAGCAAGAGGCATGGTTCCAGTCAACCTCTTCTATGCTTATTGATTCCTTGATTCTGAGTAGACTGATGATCGCGAATAAGTATCCTAACTTATTCAGGTATGGCCATACACTTATAGTCCCACTCATAAAGTGGCCAGTGATGTCATCTCAGGGGACGCTGAGTGGCAATTCTGTCAACTCACTATCAATATCAACATGTTCACCGGCCCACCCAACATACCCATACTTGGCACCTTGTTACGGGTCCGTTAGACATATATCAAAGTGTATGAGATTCCATGTCATGTTATAATGAAATCAGGTCTAAGGACAATATCAAGAACTATATGAGAAACAACTATGACACTCGGACCATGCGTTGTTCTCGAGGCGGATCGGTCCAGTACCATGTAACCTAACATATACCCATATACTTGATTGACATTTCATGTTCAATGGTCAGTGAGACACTGCCATCCAGCCAAGGATATACTAGTCTTTAGCTCTATTCATTCCTATGATTAGAATAGACCGAAAAAAACTTTATGATTACAGCTTTAACACTACTCAAGGTCTCATTAGCTAATGATCTACATTAGTTAACATGAGTATGACTATAATCAATGGATACTCTTTTTATTAAATTACACAATAAACAAATAAATAGATTAAATGCCTTTATTTATATAACACAACGTATAATACATAACATCTGCACACAATGTATACTACAATTAATAACCAATGCCTTTGGACTAGGGCACACCAACAACCGTGGCATATATGAATGTCAGACAATAAGCATATAAGAGGATTAATTTTAGTAGATATATAGTATACTATTGGTCTACTTTATAAGATTTTGTACACCGATATTATACTAACGATGAATTAAAATTTATTGTTGATATTATTTCTCTTAGAATGAGAAATGAGAACTCCATATAAACTAACACATAATACCAATAATATGTTGGTCCTGTAATTTTAATACATAATTAGATATAATCAATCATGGAAGAACGTGTTTGGAACATTGAAAATATTAGCTTGCTGTCATTTCAGATTTGTTTTGGTTGAATATTAGCATATTGTTGGATTACTATTGGTTGAATCAATATTTATTTGCAGTATATCATTGGATTACCAGTAGTATACAGTTATCATATTAAAATTTTCAATTGATAAACCTAACCATTACAATTTGGGCTAGGGGAGTTCGCACTTGTAACTGGTTTGAATTACATATGAATTTGAAGTGAATTCCTATTAGAGCATACCTTTCCTTTTGGTATTTTAGATAAATAATGTTCGTTGCAGATTAATCTTTAACTCATCTGTATTAATACTCAACTGCTGATTGTAATTTCAACTTTTCGATACGAACAAACCTACTATGAAGTAATCGCTATACTCTTTGTAGTCCGTCATTATGCTATCATAGTGTTGTTAATGTGTGCCCTAGTCCCTTTGACAATGTAATCGGATTTTGATAATTAATATAAGGCATTAATCTATTTTATTATTTTCTTATGTAATCAATAGTTATAGAGTATCCATTATTTAAGTCATACTCTTATTTGTTAGGAGCATCTCCTAGCAAGTACGACTGAGAGTAGGGTTAACACTTAACTGTAAATATCCCTAGGCTGTTATATCATGGGAATGATACTAACTAAAGACTAGCATGGTCTTTGATTGTATGGTGGTGTCTTAATGGCCATTGGACATGGATTGTCAATCAAAGAGATGGGTACATGTTAGGTTACATATGTTGGGAATGCCCTAGTCCTAAGACGTTAGTCCTTGTATTGTATTGTATTGTACATTTTGTATCTTTTAACAATTAATGTATTATACATTTATGTTATTAAATAAAGACATTAATCTATTTATTATATATCTTGTACAATATTATAAATAGAGTATCCGATGGTAATATCTATATCCATATTGACAAGTATCATGCACTTGGCAGTGAAACCATGGATAGGGAAATGATATAGCCATAAAGCCATCCATAGTCTATTCTAGTCATGGGAATGGATGGAACCAAAGACTATCATAACCTTGATTGTATGGCCGTGTCTTACCGGCTATAGAACATGGATTGTCAATTAAGCTTATGGGTACATGTAGTGGGACATGGTACTGAATAGATCCACTAAACGAGAAATCTATATGGTATAGTATCACAAGTGATTCTCGTGTAGTACTTATATTGGATCCTTTGACCTGACCATATTATGGTTTTGTATGTGAACTCACACACTTTGGTGTATGCCTAAAGGGCCTGTAACGTGGTACCAAGGATGGGTACGTTCGGGTGTGCCAGTGAATATGGCAAGGTCATGAATATGCAGAGGGGAATGTTACTCAGTAAACCATTGAGAAGATATCACCGGCCACTTGATGAGTGAAACTGATAAGAGTGTGGCCACAGCCAAATAATTTGGAACTTGTTTGTGAGCATCAGTTTATTTGGGATCAAGTTAATGTTTGGACACTAAAGAGGGTGATGGCATCATACCTCTGTGTTGGACACCGATATCAGTGACATGGGATATATAAGTTCAACTACAAGGTTAAGACTTCCGTTGGGCTGCTATCTCCGTCTTAATTGGGGGCTGTAATGGCTTGCTGGAGCCCAACTACAGTTTGTAGACCATGGGCCCACTTCCAACATAAAGACGGGCCTACAGGATCATACACATTGAATGACTAAACTTGAACTTGTCAGATCAACTGTATACTTGGAGTATACTGACTAGAGAGGAATTATTAATTGATTAAATTATAGATCAATTGGATTGATCAAAATAACACAATCAATTTATTAGGTTTCATTGAATTAATTTAAATAAATTAATTCATGAATTTATTTCCTGGTGGAAATATTTTACATATATAGGTTTATATGTAATTCATTTAAGTGAAGTTAAAATTAATTTATAGGGTTAATTTAATTAGACAAATTAGTTTTAATTTAAATGCTATGTGTTATATTATATGGTTTAATCTAATAATATACATGCAAAATTTGTTAGAAACAGTAAACACAAATACAATTTTTATAAGTAAATTGCATATTACAAGAACTGGAAATGAAATAAATTTAAGAACATAAATAAGACCAAAATACTTTTCAACCTTAACAACCAAACGAGCAGTAGAGCCGAGGCCTGAAATCACAGTCTCCTTAAGACAATTATCTGCCCGTAGTTGGCGATTTGTCTCCCAGGATACAACAGCTCTAAAAAGCGAACTCAACTGTGCAAGACAAACTATCACCGGAAAGAGCAAAATTGGGAAGCCTATTATGAAAGAATCAGAATTGCAGAGAAGGAGGAAGGAAATTTCGAAATTCTAGTATTTCTGCAACTGATGGAGAGCAAGAAGAAATAGGCTAATTAAGGGAATTAATTGGATTAATGACATTTAATTAGGTTAATGATATTTAATTTAAAAATAAAACTGATAGAAATTTGAAGAGGCTCAAAAAATTTCTGAAGAAAATTAGTCGGACCGGACCAAAAATCAAGCAGGTGTGAACACGGAATTTTTCGGGTCCTAAAAAAAACCTTGATTACTACGACTGTAATTACAGTCATGGGGATATTGTTACAGCCATACGACTGTAAGTAAATTACAGTCGTACGACTGTATAGTCGGGACAGGTTGCAGAGCTCATACCTCTCAAATAAAAAATTGAGGAAATCTTGAGCATTTAATGCTTTAGATTTTAAGGAAGAAAGAGGGGATAAAAAGGCAGAAATCAGTGAAAGATAGGACTTTTGGCAAAGATTTGGGAGAAAAAGTTTAGAGGGAGAGAGAAAAGAGAAAAGAGAGAAAAAGAGAGAAACCAAAAAAAAAAACCCAACTTTCTTCAATCCTTTTCTTCCTAATTTCAGAGAATTAATGTGTAAAATGAATTAGAAATCGTAGGTTAAACTTGACACACGAAATCTAAATCATTTCTAGACACAAACTATCTTAAATCCGTGACTTTATGGAGGATTTTTGGACCCATTTGCAACCTTAACACACCAAGAAAAAAAAACAATTTCACGTGGATTGGTACGTTGCCAGGGGTCATTCCAACGGTGGATCCGCGACAAAGAGGTAAACACACTTCAATCCCTCCTATTTTCATGTTTTCTGGGTGTTTTGGTAGATTTTGTGCATAAAATTTGCCTATCTTAAACTTGCTGTTTCTGGAAAATTAAGAACAGTCGTACGACTGTTCTTGTCACAAAGAACAAGGGCATGACTATAACTACAATCGTGCTATCTCATCTGCAGTCGTATGGCTGTTGTTGAATTTCCTCAGTTTTTAGCTTTTTCATTTAAATAATTTTGGCGATTTCTGCTTAAGGGAGAGCTACAGTCGCACGACTGTAGTCATCGGCCAGAAGCAGAAAATCTCTAAAAATCCCAAATACATGCCCCCGAACTCTAAAATTTCCAATTCTGTCCAACTTGAGTCCTATGTGGGGTATGCTATATATCTGTGCTAACAATCTGTTTTGCAGCTTTAATTTCTTTATTTATTTTTAATGTATTTAATAGATCAATTCGTGTATTTTAGGCGATTGTAAATTTTCTTAGACTCTCGTGTATCTAAGCGTTTGTATTGTGAGGCCAAGAGTTTTTATTTTTTATTCGATCGGGTTGTAAGCCTTTTAAATATTTATTCTTTACTTTTATTTTGTATTGTATTATGTATGTATGCCAGCCGCATGTTATTATTCAATAAAATCAATTCTTAGAAATTTAAAGTATCATTATAGAACATTGGCTATTTTATTTTGATTATACATGAAATAAGAGACTTGTCTGAACCTAGATCTTTGAAAGTATGGTAGTTCTTGTTGGGATTTGTCATCGGAAATCACCCGATAAAAGCGGAAGAACGCGGTGATTTACTCAAATCCAGTCCCAGGAGCAATTGAAGTGGAAATTGAAAAACTTAAAATTAAATAGAAAGGGATTAAATTTCTTACCAGAAAAATCTCTTTCTAGAGATGGATGATGACTGCAGAATTCAATTGAGAATTCCTCCACTCTCACGTACACGAACGCTTGGCGAATACGACCCGTGCTAGCGTCGGAAAAACAAAACAATGGAGAGGAGGAGCTAGGGAAATTTCGGCTAGGAGTATTTTTGCAAGAGATGGCCGAATTTTTCTAACCCTAGGTATTTATACCTAGGGTTGGCCGAATTCTTCAAGTGGATTCAGGCCCATCTTGGCTCCTGTCTATTCTGTGCGGGCTTCCATGTTTTAATTTAGGCCCAGTCTAATTTTAATTACTTTGGTTTAAATTAAATTCAAGCCCAATCTTAATATATCCTTGTATTTTAATATACTACTCCAAGTAATATATTATTTACATCTAAATTAAAATTGGTTTGACAATTAATTTAATCCATCAAATTAAAATTAAATCAACACAAAATAAAATCATATGTAAACCCATACATATGAATATTTCCACCTAGGAAATAATATCATAATTAATCCAATTAATTATGAAGAGCCAATTGAATATATTAATTTTATTATTATGACCAATCCAATTGATCTTTATAATATAATTAATATATACACACTTCTCCCTCCATTGTGTATACTCCAAGTATACATGTGATTCCTTAAGTCTGCATTCTATCGTTCTATGTGTACGATCCTGTGGGCCCATCTTTATGTTGGCAGCGGGCCTTTAGCCCGCAGACTGCAGTTGGGCTCTAGCAAGCCACTGCAGCCCCCAATTAAGATGGAGATGGCAGTCTAACTGATATCATAACCCTGTAGTTTAAACTTGTACATCCCATGTCATTGATATCGGTGTCCAACACAGTGGCATGGATTGATCACCCTCTTTCGTGTCTGGACATTAACTTGATCCCGAATGTACTGATGCTCACAAACAAGTTCCAACTTGTTTGGGTGTGGCCACACTCTTATCAGTCACATTCATCAAGTGACCGGTGATATCTTCTCAGTTGGTTACTGAGTGACAAATCCCTTCTGCATATCCATAGTATTACCATGTTCAGTGACATACCCGAAAGCACCCATACTTGGCACCCTATTACAGGCCCTTTAGGCGTACCCCTAAGTATGCGACTTCACATGTAACACCATCATATGGTCAGGTCGAAGGATCCATACAAGTACTACACGAGAATCCATTGTGATACCATACCATGTGGATTACTCGTTTAGTGGATCTATCCAGCACCATGCTCCCAGGCATGTACCCATTAACTTGGTTGACATTCCATGTCCAATGACCGGTAAGACACCGCCATACAACCAGGTTAATGATAGTCTGTTGTTCCATTCATTCCCATGACTGGAACAGACTACGGATCTATTTATGGTCATATCGTTAACCCTATCCATGGTCTTACTGCTAAGTGCATGACACTAGTCGTCACGGATATAGATATGTCCATTGGATACTTCATTTACTATACTGCACAAGATAAATATAATAAATGAATTGATGCCTTTATTAATGACACAAATGAGTACAACACATAAATCCAATAAATGTATGGTACAAATACAAGGACCAATGCCTCGGGACTAGGGCATTTCCAACAATCTCCCACTTGCACTAGTTCCAACTAGGCATGGGCCTAATCCCTATAGATCTAGTATGACCCTCGTGCTTGGGCTGGGCCAGCGCCTTGGTCAATGGATCTGCGACATTATCCTCGGTGTCCACTCTGTGTAATGCAATGTCACCTCTCTCCGCGATTTCTCGTATGAGGTGAAACTTTCTGAGCACGTGCTTTGTGTTCTTGTGTGACCGGGGCTCCTTAGCTTGTGCGACGGCCCCATTGTTGTCACAGAAGATATCGACTGGGTCCTGGATTGTTGGCACTACTCCCAACTCAGTGATAAACTTCTTCATCCACACAGCTTCCTTAGCTGTATCACACGCAGCGATGTACTCAGCTTCTGTTGTAGAGTCCGCTATGGTTGGTTGCTTTGAGCTCCTCCAGCTTACAGCACCACCATTCAGCAAGAATACATACCCTGACTGCGATTGGTACTCATCTTGGTCTGTCTGGAAGCTTGCATCAGTATACCCAGTAACCGATAGCACTTCCTGACCACCATACACCAAGAAGCTATCCTTAGTCCGGTTAAGGTACTTGAGGATTGCCTTGACAGCTTTCCAGTGATCCTCCCCGGGATCCTGCTGGTATCGGCTCGTCATACTCAGTGCAAAGGCGACATCAGGTCTCGTACATAACATAGAGTACATAATTGATCCAATAGCCGAGGCATATGGAACCAATTTCATGTTCTCCCTGTCCTCCCTTGTTTTAGGACAGTTCTTCTTACTAAGTTTCAGCCCATGGCCCATTGGCAAGAAACCTTTCTTGGCCCGGTCCATGCTGAATCTTTTCAGAACTTTGTCAATGTACGAAGCCTGACTTAGGCCCAGAAGCCGATTTGATCTATCCCTATAGATCCTGATCCCTAGGATCATCTCAGCTTCGCCTAAGTCCTTCATTGCGAAGCACTTACTCAGCCACTGCTTTACCCCTTGCAGTGTAGGTATGTCGCTTCCAATGAGTAGGATGTCGTCTACATACAGTACCAAAAATGTGACAATGCTCCCACTAGTCCTCTTATACACACAAGGCTCATCCAGATTCTATATGAAGCCATATTCCTTTATAGCCTCATTGAATCTTAGATTCCAACTACGGGATGCTTGCTTCAGTCCATAAATGGACCTTTGAAGTTTGCATACCCTTCCCGGATACTTAGGATCGATAAAACCCTCAGGTTGTGTCATGTACACATCCTCGAGTAGCTTCCCATTGAGGAAAGCGGTTTTGACATCCATCTGCCAAACCTCATAGTCATACCATGCGGCTATGGCCAGCAGTATCCTGATGGACTTGAGCATGGCTACTGGTGAGAAAGTTTCATCATAGTCTATCCCATGGACTTGTCTGAAACCTTTCGCAACCAGACGCCCCTTGAAGGTATTATCAGCTTTTAGCTTATAGCACCACTTGCAACCTATTACCTTAGCACCCGGAGGTGGATCAACCAAGTTCCAAACTTGATTATCGTACATAGATTGCATTTCTGCCTCCATGGCTTTACGCCAATTCGCAGATTGTGGGCTAGCCATAGCCTCTTGGTAGGTTTTGGGTTCTTCTTCATCCCAGATGAGAAGAGTTTGATCATCGGTGACTAGGAAACCATACCTCTCTGGTTCCCGACGATCCCTACCAGACCTTCTAGGTTCTTGTGTGGCCTGGGTCGGTGCCTCCACTTGTGGAAGCTCCACCTGGGCCTCCGAGTTATCCTCTTCAGGAGCTTGTGGACCTTGAACTTCCCTGAGTTCAACGTTGCTCCCACTATCTTTCTTGGAAAGGAACTCCTTTTCCAGAAAGACCCCCTTCCTTGCCACGAACACCTTGTTCTCGGCGGGGTTGTAGAAGTAATACCCTTTGGTTTCCCTAGGGTAGCCCACAAACAGGCATTTATCGGTTTTGGGCTCCAGCTTGCCACTAGTCAATTTCTTGACATGTGCTTCGCATCCCTAAATCCTTAGGAAAGACACATTGGGCTCCTTGCCCATCCATATCTGATATGGGGTCTTTTCCACTGCCTTAGTCGGAGTATTGTTTAATATGAGAGCTACTGTCTCGAGGGCGTGTCCCCAGAAGCTAATTGGGAGAGATGCTTGACTCATCATTGAGCGGACCATGTCCAACAAGGTCCTATTCCTCCGTTCGGACACCCCATTCCATTGTGGTGTTCCGGGAGGAGTGAGCTGTGGAACTATTCCATGCTCTCTCAAGTATGAGTCAAACTCTAGGCTCATATACTCACCGCCTCGGTCCGACCGAAGGGCTTTGATATTTCTGCCTAGCTGGTTCTGTACCTCGTTCCTAAATTCCTTGAACCTATCCAGGGTCTCGGACTTGTGTTTCATCAGATAGACATAGCCATATCTGCTGAAATCATCCGTGAACGTGACGAAGTACAGATGCCCACCTCTGGTTGCTGCGCTCATAGGTCCACATACATCTGAATGTATTAGGTCCAACAAGCCAGTGGCCCTTTCAGCCCTTTTGCTAAAAGGTGCCTTTGTCATCTTGCCTCTTAAACATGATTCACATGTATCAATTGACTCCAAGTCAAATGACCCTAGGACTCCAGCTTTGTGAAGCCTAGCTATGCGCTTCTCGTTTATATGACCAAGACGACAATGCCATAGGTAGACTGGATTAAGTTCGTTAGGCTTAACCCTTTTCGTGTTTATGTTATAAATGTGATTGGTTTCATTTAAGTCCAGGACATACAGGCCATTATTTAATAGAGCATCTCCATAAAATAACCCCTCTCCGGATATAGAAATTCGACCATTTATAATAGAAAATTCAAATCCAGAAATATCCAACATTGATACAGAGATAATATTCCTGCACATAGCAGGTACAAAGTAACAATGTTCTAAAATTAAAACCAATCCGCTGGGCATCATTAGGTGGTATTCGCCGATCTCTATGGCAGCAACCCTTGCTCCATTCCCGACCCGCAAGTCCACCTCTCCCGACCCCAGCAACCTTCTGTTCTTAAGTCCCTGCACATTGCAACAAATGTGAGAACCACATCCAGTATCCAATACCCACGATGTTGAAACAGTAAGGTTAATATCTATAACATAAATACCTGAAGAGGACGCACCTTGGCCCCTTCTTTGCTCTCCCATCAACTTAGGACACGATCTCTTCCAATGGCCCGCCTGTCTGCACCCGAAACAGACGTCCTCAGGACCTGCCTTCTGCTGGGCCTTGGGTTGGGCCTTGGCCTTCTTGGCTTTGGCTTTCTTGGCCTTAGCCTTGGCCTTTTCCTTGGCCTTACCCTTAGCAAGAGGAGCGTTCCCCTTGTTAACCAGCAGCACCGGCGGAGTCTTCTTGATCGACTGCTCAGTAAGCTTAAGCATCCCATGCAGCTCACTAACAGTACGGTTCATCCCTTGCATGTTATAGTTTAGGATGAACTGATCATAAGAATCCGGCAAGGACGCGAGGATTGTGTCCACCGCCAACTCTTGAGAGATAGGCGATCCGAGACGGGCCAAAGTATCCAAATAGCCCTTCATCTTGAGCACGTGTGCACTCACAGATGTCCCGGCCCCCATCTTACAAGAGTGGAATGCCTTATTGGTCAGGTACCTTTCCTGACGAGCTTGCTCTTGAAACATCTCATTGAGAGTTGTTATCATAGCATAGGCTTGGTGGTCCATAAACTGCTTTTGCAATTCGGGGACCATGCAAGCCAACATAAGGCACGTCACATCCCGGTTGTCCTTGACGTGCGCCTCGTATTCCGCCAGCTGTGCAGCTGTTGGATTATGTCCCTGAGGCGCAGCCGGCACAGGCCTTTCCAGCACATACTCTTTCGACTCTTGTCTTAGAACTATCCTCAAGTTCCTAGACCAGTCTAAAAAGTTAGGACCGGAAAGCTTATCCTTCTCAAGAATTGATCGCAGTGATAAGGTATTAGTGTTTGCCATTTGGGTGTTTCTACAGAGAAAAACATTTAGAGTGTTAATAAAGGGCTTTACTTTGTTGTTCCCATATAAAATTAATAATGAATCAAGTTATTAATTTAACCGAGTTGTTGGGCTCATGGGCCGAGATCCATATTTCATTAAGATATAGCCAAACGAGGGTTTGGTACAACTATACCTTAATTGTTTAGGTAGGAACGCCGTCCAATCCCAACCTAGGGACTCTCGGTTTAATGGGCTTGTTGGCACTTACCCATCTGTGCTTAGGGCCAGGAGAATCCTACTACCCATGCTAAGTCAAAACCTCCATCCAAGTGTTAGAGTATCCCATACTCTAACCCAATACAAAGTGACAATACTCCAGTGCATCCTGCGAGGGCATGGTCTACAACTGGCCTATTCCCACTTCGATTCGGTTTTGAATGAGGGAAGCACTTTTAAGCGACTTAGTAATTCCCGTTTGGTTATTAGATTCAATTATAACGGCTTACATACATAAAGCGGGTGAATGAGCTATTTGTATCATACATTCATACATGCAAATGAATATAAAAATGATTAAATAAAATTAAAATGGACTGCTATGGGCCTATATTACATCCTAATATTATTCTAGTAAACCTATACTAGAAACAAATATTAGACGGGCTTCCATCTTCTCCTTCTGGGCTTGCACCTCCAATTTGGGCTTGCACCTCCAATTGGGCTCACCACTCCATGGGCTTCTTCTTTTACAAATTTTATAATATTTAACTTAAATAAAATAAAATTACATTAAAAGAAAACGACACGCAGGCCGTATTTACCCAAAAGAAAAATACAACCCAACTCGTAAAAGGCCCAATAGCATCCAATCATACATTTATTCAACCATTCATATGCATCCAATACATACAATTCAAAAGCATGTCAAAATGCATGATTTAAGCCCATTTAAATTATGTCAAAGCCATTATTAGGAAATCGCCAATATTGGCCCACCATGGTTCTAACCCTTAACGGGCTTTGGGCCTCCAGCCCAGGCAGTCCAACTGCTCCCACTGGAATTGGGAAACCATGGGTCCAATTTAGCCGTCCGAGTAATTGTGCCAAAATTCCCCGAACCAATTTCCATTAACCATATTAATTTCCAAAACTAATATCACATGAACGAAATAAAATTCATCCAAGAAACCATGCGCATTTAAATTACATAAATTTAAACACACGAATTTTAAAAACAATTAAAATTTCAAAACTGGGCCCCGGACCCAAAATACCCGCAAAATCCAAAAACTGGCCAGGCCCGCTGCAGCTGGAACCAGCTGCTGCTGCCGCGCCTCCCGCCGCCGGCGGCAGCCCCGCCCCCGGGAGGCCGATTTTTTTTTTTTTTAAAACCAGAATTAAAAAAAAATAAAAACAACCAATCATCATCCATAGCAATTCGCCAAGAATTACAATAATACACAATAAAATTAAACTAACATAAACCTATATGCAAATTTAATTTTCATTGCATAAAACATATGGGAAAAATCATAAAACCCATACCAAGAATCCCAATCAAAAACATCCAATTTCAAAACAGGGATTCAACCAAATTAATCAATTTCCACGGATCAAAAGCCCGCTCTGATACCACTGTTGGGATTTGTCACCGGAAATCACCCGATAAAAGCGGAAGAACGCGGTGATTTACTCAAATCCAGTCCCAGGAGCAATTGAAGTGGAAATTGAAAAACTTAAAATTAAATAGAAAGGGATTAAATTTCTTACCAGAAAAATCTCTTTCTAGAGATGGATGATGACTGCAGAATTCAATTGAGAATTCCTCCACTCTCACGTACACGAACGCTTGGCGAATACGACCCGTGCTAGCGTCGGAAAAACAAAACAATGGAGAGGAGGAGCTAGGGAAATTTCGGCTAGGAGTATTTTTGCAAGAGATGGCCGAATTTTTCTAACCCTAGGTATTTATACCTAGGGTTGGCCGAATTCTTCAAGTGGATTCAGGCCCATCTTGGCTCCTGTCTATTCTGTGCGGGCTTCCATGTTTTAATTTAGGCCCAGTCTAATTTTAATTACTTTGGTTTAAATTAAATTCAAGCCCAATCTTAATATATCCTTGTATTTTAATATATTACTCCAAGTAATATATTATTTACATCTAAATTAAAATTGGTTTGACAATTAATTTAATCCATCAAATTAAAATTAAATCAACACAAAATAAAATCATATGTAAACCCATACATATGAATATTTCCACCTAGGAAATAATATCATAATTAATCCAATTAATTATGAAGAGCCAATTGAATATATTAATTTTATTATTATGACCAATCCAATTGATCTTTATAATATAATTAATATATACACACTTCTCCCTCCATTGTGTATACTCCAAGTATACATGTGATTCCTTAAGTCTGCATTCTATCGTTCTATGTGTACGATCCTGTGGGCCCATCTTTATGTTGGCAGCGGGCCTTTGGCCCGCAGACTGCAGTTGGGCTCTAGCAAGCCACTGCAGCCCCCAATTAAGATGGAGATGGCAGTCTAACTGATATCATAACCCTGTAGTTTAAACTTGTACATCCCATGTCATTGATATCGGTGTCCAACACAGAGGCATGGATTGATCACCCTCTTTCGTGTCTGGACATTAACTTGATCCCGAATGTACTGATGCTCACAAACAAGTTCCAACTTGTTTGGGTGTGGCCACACTCTTATCAGTCACATTCATCAAGTGGCCGGTGATATCTTCTCAGTTGGTTACTGAGTGACAAATCCCTTCTGCATATCCATAGTACTACCATGTTCAGTGACATACCCGAAAGCACCCATACTTGGCACCCTATTACAGGCCCTTTAGGCGTACCCCTAAGTATGCGACTTCACATGTAACACCATCATATGGTCAGGTCGAAGGATCCATACAAGTACTACACGAGAATCCATTATAATACCATACCATGTGGATTACTCGTTTAGTGGATCTATCCAGCACCATGCTCCCAGGCATGTACCCATTAACTTGGTTGACATTCCATGTCCAATGACCGGTAAGACACCGCCATACAACCAGGTTAATGATAGTCTGTTGTTCCATTCATTCCCATGACTGGAACAGACTACGGATCTATTTATGGTCATATCGTTAACCCTATCCATGGTCTTACTGCTAAGTGCATGACACTAGTCGTCATGGATATAGATATGTCTATTGGATACTTCATTTACTATACTGCACAAGATAAATATAATAAATGAATTGATGCCTTTATTAATGACACAAATGAGTACAACACATAAATCCAATAAATGTATAGTACAAATACAAGGACCAATGCCTCGGGACTAGGGCATTTCCAACAGTTCTCACTTTGGTTCAGCTACACTGTAATTTCCCGATCGAGCTGAGCCGGGTGGCGACTCCTACATTTTTTATCGAGATTTAGGTCTCGATTCTTTTACAACATGATTAATCTTCCAAAAATGAATTTGCAATCTAAAAAACCCCACGTGAGGGAGGGCCCCGCCTGAAATCGAGGCGCCCCTTCCGAAAGGGAGTCTCGCGTTCCGTCGAAAACATCGTCCGCTCACAGTGGCGACTCTGCTGGGGATTTCTTACAAAAGTTTTTCAAAAACTTAAAAGAATTTGACAAGCCCTGAAAAATGTCTATTCAAAATAATGCGGATGATTCTTGTATGGCATTTTATGCATTTTTGTAGTCAGACATCCTTGCATTAGGTTAAGTATCCATTATTTAACCAGGTGAATTGTTGAAGTGTTGCTTATGTTCCTCTTGGTCTTAGGGGCACGAATACGAAACAACACCCATAGCCTCAAACAAAACCCTTCGTTCGGACCTTTGAGTGGGGAGAAGTGAGGAGTATATCTTGCTATGGGAGTCTTGATTTTAACTCGACTTGGACCGAACTCATATAGGCAACTTTAGTTGGATTCCCTTAGGATACCAAAATAAATTGTGTGAATATTATAAATTGCACCTTCATCATCCCCAGTTGATGATCGAAGAAAACCCCACCTAGGACTCGGTTAGAATTTTTTGAGACCGACCACGTTTGGAGGAATTAGGTTGGAGGAATACGTTTCATGTGCTATATGCTACGTGTTTCTCGTCCCTTCATAACATACCATTATCCACATTTTTCACGAGCATAACATACCACATATAAAGCTTTTGTGTGATACTAACTCACATTTTTTTTGTACAGCCATTTCCATTTTTCGTGTGTAAATACATTAATCACCCGTGTGACATTTACACTAACCACATTTTTTGCAGCCATGCATCCTTTCATTGTGTGAAAAAAATTAATTCATAAGCATAATTTGAATGTCATAAGCATTAACCAATTTATTTTTTAGCCATATGGAACGCGTGTCATGCATAAAACATTCATGTGGGCCTTGAACAACCCGATAAGGGTCACACACATTACACCGCCTACCAAGTAGGAAATCATTTAGGTGCTCCACGAGCACCAAAAAAATTCATTTCATTCCATTTAGGTGCTCCACGAGCGTCGAAAAATTTCATCGCATACATTAAGTCATTTAGACGCTCCACGAGCGTCAAAAAATTTCATCGCATCCATTAAGCCATTTAGGTGCTCCACGAGCGCCGAAAAAATTCCATTTCATGCACTAGATCATTTAGGTGCTCCACGAGTGCCAAAAAGTTTCATCGCATACATTAAGTCATTTAGGCGCTCCACGAGCGCCGAAAAATTTCATCGCATCCATTAAATCATTTAGGTGCTACACGAGCACTGAAAAATTTCATTTCACATATCAAATCATTTAGGTACTCCCCGAGCGCTGAAAATCTCGACCATGTGCCACGCGCATGTTCATCTCATTTCACATAAAAAAAACCTAAAATGCTCCCTTGAGCGCCAAAACTCTGCCCGTTCACCAAGAACGTATTCATTGCATATCACGATTTGGAAGTTAAGATGCTCCCTGAGTATCAAAATTCCATTCGTGCACCAAGCACGAGTTCATTTCATATCACGACATTAAAACCCGAGGTGCTCCCCGAGAGTCGAAATTCGGACCGTGTGCCAGGCGTGCGTTCATCTCATGTCACAACATGAAAACCCAAGGTGCTCGCCGAGCGCCAAAACTTTGCCTATGTGCCATTCTAACCACGTTTTCGTGCAGCCATTTCCAAGACATCAACATAAGCATGGCATTTATTCTAACCACATTTTCATGTAGCCGCGACGTTTTATTTGTGTGCCATACACGTTTACGTCCTGTATATTGTTATCTTTCGCAGAGCATACACGACATCATCATGTATGTCATGCATCCTAACCACGTTTTTATGCAGCCACTTGCATTTTTGTGTGACACAAACATTCACGTCATTTCATATCATTTAAAGTAAGGACATTCTGAGGATACCCTTCACGGTAATTTTATTTCATAACATATCGGGAGTCCTAAAACTACCCGTGTTCTGCCCGTGTACCAGAATACACTCGGACATTTCACTAGACCATTTCACTAGGCCATTTCATTCAATAGGAAACCACGATGGTCTTAGGTCTATTTTCGTGTAGCAGGTCACACGATATCATTGCATGACTTCACGTCATTTATCATTGGCATCATGGGGATGCCGAAGTTCTGTTGGTGTGTCGCGATCCATTTCGGATTGTTACATGACATTATTGTATCATTTAAGGTGCTCCACGAGTACTGGATTATTACGCATATAGGGGCATTTCATAACATTACTGAATTATTAAAGGCATTCTATGAACGCTAAATTTCTGTCCGTGTCCTTACTTACACGAGACTTATCTGTAAACATCATCTCATATCATATACCTCAAAAGCTTTAGAACTCTGTCCATGGGCCGGCCCCTGCGTGACCATTTCACTTCATCTCATAGACCTACAAGGTGTCGAAACTCTGTCCGTGTGTTGGCACACACGCGATCATTTCACGATATTCACTAGGTGCTCCAAAAGCGCCGAACCCCTGTTTGTGTGGCGGTCCACACGTGGTGTTTTCGCATTATCTCTTGTATGGCATCGGGTGTTCTTGTAATGTCTGAAAAAAAATCATCCTCATCATCATCTCCCTCGTGACATCATATATGCAACTCATCATTCATGCACATATATATCCCATCATGCATTCATGCCTATATCATCTGTGATTTGGTATTCTTCATGCGTATGCGCCCGTCAATGCTAATAAGTGTTCTTATCAGAGGGAAAAGGGAAAAGATTTTGAGAATGGCCAACCCAATGAACTTCAACTCCATAACGGATATTGTGGAGGATCATATCGCCTCATCACAATTTCGAAAGGCGGTCAGGAAGGAAGCGGTAGCAATGCTGAGAGAAGTGCTGGGAGATGATCTTGACAGAGTAGAAAGGCTGACAGCAAAGTGCACCGAATTGGAAGTACGAGTGGCAGAACTCGAAGGGAAAATGAAAAATACGGTATTCTCAGACTCCAATACTGATGCTAGCGAGAAACAAAATGCTCAAATTGCTAACACTCGTCCTCGACACCTTGGAAGGCCCTCTCTCCAAGATTCGGGTTTGCCGACTGATGAAATAGAACTGAAGAGGCCCCTTGAGATGAATGTTGGCACCGACTCCATTCCACGGCATACCAAAAACTCACTTACCGGGGGTAGCAGAAAAGGCATTTCTCCATGGGCTGACTCATTAAGCAAGCTATTCCTCAGATGTAGAAAGGAGGGTCTCCTGCAGAGTATCAGGCCATTCGTAGAGCCGGAAAAAGCACAAAAGAACAATTTCTGCAGCTATCATATGATGCTGGGCCATCAGACCAATGACTGTTTTGCTTACGAGATAAAATCAAGAAGTTAGTCGACGAAGGAAAATTAAGAGTCCCACCTGTCTTTAATAAGCGACCAGGGGCAATCAGGGAGCCCATCAAGGGAATTTCTCAAGTCTCCCGAGGAGAAGAATATGATGAAGAACTTCAAAGTCTGGTTTAATAAGAGTGGGTCGAGGAGGCTGAAGATGAAATGGTGACCAATCAGAAAATAATCGGATTCAATGAGATCAATGCCTCTTGGAGATTCCCTTTTTACAAGGGACTCATTTTGTTTGTGGGATGTATTGAATTCATCATGAATGCAATGAGATTTATTTTCGTCTTACTTGTGTGATGATTACTTGTACATGGCATTATGCATGCATTTGACCATCTGAAACGACATATCCAACATGCATAATATCAAAATGCATGGCATCACTCTGAGTATTATGGGGAACCTAAAAGTGAATCTATCTCTGATTGAACCCCCTCTTGAAATGTGAGCTTGAGCAAGAAGTAAGTAATGGGATGGCATTACCCCTGCCGAGCCATTTACCGACCCAGATCAGTGGTCCTTTCAAATCACGATCCAAAATGCTTTTGACCCTGCCCTAAAGTGTCAACTTGAGCAACCCACATAATACCTAAATTATTCCAAACCCAAGGCTACTGCTGAAATTTAGAGTCGATCCCCAAAATGAAGCTGCAAGCCTAATTCCATACCCCAGGAAGTACCCTATACCAAAACCCCAAAAATAAAAACCCAAACTTATCCAAAGCACCAACCACCAAGAAATTCAAATGACCTTCACCATTCACCTTATTGTAAAACTCTGAATCATTCCTTGGTTGTAGTGCATGTATAATCTTGTTTGCATGACATTCCTGTGCACATGACATTACGCATGCATTGTTCATCCAAAAAGGCATATTAAGCATGACATGCACGAATTTGAATGCAGCAGGAAAACCAAGAGGTGGCTGTGGCTTGGATTTAGTTCCTTCAAAAAAAAAAAAAAAAAAAAAGAAAAGAAAAAAAAACGAACAGTGCAGACGGAAGAATTTCTCTCTCATATGGCAGCTATAATTAACACGGGAATGACTCACCATCTCAATCTCCATCGCCACCGGATCTTTTGCACCCTTTCTGTGAAAAATTTGGACTTTCTCATTTTCAAACAACCTGTGAAAGATTTGGGCTCCTATATTTTCAAACCTAAAACTCTCCCCATCTCGATCTTCATCCATACCCTCAACACCCTTTCCCTTCCATTTACATATAGGGCTCGAACACTTGTTTGATGAATTGCTCGTTTATTCTTATCTCTAGAACTGGTTCTTTGGAACCTTATTCTTTGCCATTAATAGTTTCTAACAAGAAATTGAACCCCAATGCTGTCCAATATTGCACTGTTTCGCATCATCTCATCACCAGAAGGACGACGGAGCAAATGGTTATGGCACAGTTTCAATCAGTCTTTGTCTATCATCAACTTGTACTAGATTGAGACTACTCTTTTATCCCACACCACTTCCCTTCAATCTTGGTGGTGCATTAGTGGACTTCACCAACAATATTGGAGCAATGCTGCAAATTTTGGACAAACATTGTCTGGAAGAACACAAAGGCAAGTCCAAAGAATGGTTTGCTTATGATTTCCTCTATTTTCCAATAGACTCCAGGATTGGAGGAAATCTTGGTTATGCAATCATGAACTTCACTAACAGTGTTGGGGCAACTAGGTTTTACAAACCCTTTAACAATCGTGAACGGGAGGACTTGCAAAGCCTGCTGCGACAATGTCCAAAAGAAAGTTGCATTTACCAACCATTTCAAGAACTCAGTTGTAAGCGTCGGAATTTTACTCCCTAAAAAAAAGACAAAAAAAAGAGAGAACAGTAGTACGACTTTACTACAGTCGTGCGACTATAATCAAACTATAGTCGTACGACTGTAGGATCATGGCAGGTGAGCCAACCCATACCTTAAAAGCTGAAAGAGAGAGAGAAAAAGAGGGCGGACAGAAAAAGAAAAAAGGGGAAAAAGAGAGGAGAGAGGGAGAGCTTTGGAGATCTCAGAAAACCGAAGAGAGAAAGAAGAAAAGAGACAAGGAAAAGAAAAGAAAGAACTCATCTTCAAGGATCCCTCAGCATTTGGAGATTTTGGACCCAAAGTTCCTAACCCTAACTCAAGAAGAAAAGTGCGAATTTCAATGGATTGGAGCGACACCAGGGGTCAATCCTACGGTGGACGTGCGCCAAAAAGGTAGACACTCCTTTTCCCTTCTCTTTTTCACGCTTTCTGGGTGATTAGTGTGGTTTTGTGCCATTTTTATCCTTTTTTCCGCGCTTCTATTTCTGGAAATCAAGAACAGTCGTGCGTTTGATGAACAGTCGTATGGCTATAGTTACAGTCGTACGAGTGTTCTTGATTTCCAAGCGTTTTCTTCCAGTTTACTTCAAATAAAATTTTGGTGAAATCCTAATCTTGGACTGCTTACAGTCGTACGACTGTAACATGTTTCTAGAATCAGATTTCCGTTTTAATCCCCAAAAATTTCCAAAAATCCATAAAAATTCAGAAAATCAGAAAATCATCAAAATGAATTTTTTTGTGTGCATTCACGACCCTAGATTCAATTTTCAGTAAAATTGCATTTATAACAATGCCATGACGTAGACCCAATTCTTTCGAAAACCGACCCACCTCACATGTTAAAAATGCATGTAAACCAGAAAAATTGTTTTCAAAATTATTTTCCCACAAAATCAAAAATACAGGAACGTTTCAAAATATTTTCTAGGTCTAACCGTGCTGGCTAGCCGAGCCAACCTGGTTATCCCCTAAATGCATGCCCCTAATTCTTGATTTCCCATTCCGTCATGTTTGAGTCCAACTTATGGCGTGCCGTATATTGTGCTAACCCTCTGTTTTGCAGCTTTTTATTTTCATTTTTGATGTATTTAATAGATTAATACGTGTATCCTAGGCGATTATATTTTTCTAGATAAATCGTGTATTCTAGGTGCTTGTAAAAGTGAGGCTAAGATTTTTTATCTTTTATTCGATCGGGTTGTAATAATTTCATAATTTACTATTTTACCTTTACCTGTATGTGCGCTGTATGTGTATTTAATGCAATAAATTGACTTTAGAGTTTGAAATACTGTATGTGAACATTGGCCAATACTTCTTTTAATTAGACACGAAATAAGGGACTTGTTCGGACCCAGATCTCTGGATAGTGTAGCGGCCGTTCGTCCGGTTCAGCTACATTATAAATTTCCCGGTTGAGCTGAGCCGGGTGGCGACTCTTACACTTTTTTTATCGAGATTTAGGTCTCGATTCTTTTACAAAACAATCTGATTTTCCAAAAATGAATTTCCAATCTAAAAACCCCACGCGAGGGAGGGTCCCGCCCGAAATCGAGTTCCCCCTTCCGAAAGGGAGTCTCGCGTTCCATCGAAAACATCGTCCGCTCACATCAGTCTTCGGCCACAACGGAGGTGACTACTTACCAGTGGTTCTTTCATCTTCAGGGGCCGTACTTTGAAGGATTAAAAGTTGTGTTCATCTTTGAAAACTGTGAGCGAGTTGGAATTTGAGGTAAACATGCATATGGGGTTAAACTCTTGGAGGATCTAGTGGGTAATCAATTGATGTAGTTCAGTGCTCAGCTGTACACTCTGACATATGTTAGCAAAAAAAAAAAAAAAGAATCCTCCAATGTGGAAAACCGAAAGGACATATTGGTAATTTGAAGGGGCATCAATCAAAACTAGAGCCACACTTTGGATTTTCCTAATGCATCCACATTCATTAAGCCGTAGATGTTTTATATTCAATTTTGATGTTCAATATGCATTCGTCATGTCATTGCATGTCAATGTCCACATACAGGTGATAGCACACTGCAAACCATGTCTGATTCATTGTTTTATACCCCAAATACAAACCTCTAATACTAGGGGTAGGTAAAGGCCAAGCCACTGGATGTCGTCAGCAGCAATGTTCTCATGACTATTGATGAACATGTTAAGGTGTGCTTTCCAATCTCAAAATGGATCAATACAGAGAGATCAACTTGGCTAGAATGCTCGCACAGGACTCTTGGACCATTCAAAAAAAATCACAAAGAGAAAATTTCTGACACGGAAAACCGAGAGGACGTGTTGGTAACAAGAAGAGGGTGATGTCTAAAGTCGGAGTCACTGTTAATTTCTCTATTGTACTCATTATGATGTCGTCGTAATGATATTATGCATGTTTGATGTTCTGCTTAAACGTTCATATCACATACATTGTGCCATTACACATAAACATCCATCAGTAGGTTGTTGCATCCAAGTCCCATAATATGAAAAAAATGCAGTTCATGTTGTGCGCAGAAAATCCAATACAAGAAAGAAAGACAAAAAAATGTGTGAAACAGAGCACTCAATCTAGCTCTCATCCTCTCCCTCCTCATCTTCCTTAGACTCACTCGGATGCGTAGCCCTATAAGAGTCAAAGTCCTCCTGCACCTGGGTTAAATCAGCCTGCATCCGGGCCATGTCAGCTTGCACCCGGGTCAACTCGTGGGTCGCAGCCAAGGCCCTAGCCTCAGAAGCAGCTGCTTGTCTGGCCTAATCCTAGCGCATCCTCACTCGAGTCTGCAAAATAACAATACAAATTAACATGCATACATACATTCATATTCATTCATGCATTGCATAAATCATGTGATAACGTGGGGATGCTTACCACCCAGGCGGCGGTCTCCTGAACCATAAAGGCCTCCAAGCCCAAGTACTAATAGGCTATGTCCTACACCTGAGCCGGAGGGACCTGGAGGATACAGGAGTGTAAAAAAAAAAACTTACATGAGTGGTGTCCACCGGGGCAAACACAAGCGGTCGCTCACGGTGAATTGGCAGCTCCCTATAAGCATAGCCGCCATCTAGCCCTATCAGACTGAAGCCGATCCTAAGATCCGTCATCAGCTGACCCTCCACCACTCCAGCAGCCTGAGAAATGGATGCCGCAGCACTGGCAGAACGTACAGGATGACTCCTGTCCTGAACAGGGGCATGCCCTCCAGTAGTGGTGGTCTCAACGCCCTCATATACTTGACCAGATGGCTAAGCGAAACTCGACCCTCTGTGTCTCTTAACCTGTAAATAAAAAAATATTAGATGAAAAAAAAGTAAATAAATAAATACCTGACGACTGGGAGGAGCCACTGGCACATCACCCTAGACGGGCAGCAGACACTCGCGAATGAAAGCCAAATAATCGCCATCAACAAAATCGGTGATGTATCCATCCCCGAAGATGTCCAGATCCACAGCAGGATCAGCATTGTGGGGCCATAATAATGAATGAGGAAGCGGCGAAGGGACAGGTCGGCCAGTAGGGTCATCTGTATGATCTGCCAAACGGAGGTGCTCGTCCAGGTACCACTCCTGGGACATGGGGCACTCCAAGACGAGTCGGCAGTCATCATACCGCAGGGAAGTCTGCACAATAGGAGGCAAGGCTCCCTGACCTCGCCATGGAAAGTGGTCAAGCTGCAACAATACAATCACAGAAACAAAGATTTCAAAACAGGTAAGTAAATACTAAATTAAATTTTTTCTTGCTAACGAGAATTTGTTTGCTTACCCTCTGCCAGGAGACCTCCTGAAGACCCTGGCGTATCTCCCCCAAATCACGACCGATGCCCTGCCACCCCAGTGTCCAGGTGCGCAAGACAGTCGGGCGATCCTCACCCTGAACATCCCGCAGCTTGGGTGACTCCAAAATACGGTGCTCAAACACCCAAATCTGCAATTAATAAAAGAGTTCAAAAAAAAAAAAAAAAGAGAAAGGGAAAAAGGATAATACTAGTAAGCCCAGCCAGAAACCCAAAATCTCCTGCTGCCTCCTTCTAGCATATAGGTCTAATCCATAATACAGCTGCCCAAGAGCAGCTTGGGCCCAATCCAAAGTAGGAAAGGTAGCTAAATCCTCCAGAGTCGGGAGCAGCGTTATGTGACAAGTACTCTGCCCAGTAGGGAATAGGGTGCAAGACAACAGAACGAGCACGTAGGCCCAAGCATACCTCTCCACGTCCTCCTCCGAAGGGTTTAGGCGAGCAGCCTAATAAGCCTCTATCCTGGAGCACAAAATCTTCCCTCTCTCAGGGGTGCAGCCAATCAACCTGCTGATGTAGTCATCCACTAGCTGATGACTGGTCTGGTAGCAGTTGAAGCTGATCGGGGTCCCGCCAAACCCAAAGCCCAAAATAGCCGCAAAATCGGATGGAGTGACAGTGAACTCCCCAATAGGCAAGTGAAAAGTGTGAGTGGTGCAGACCCATCTCTTGCACAATGCCGTCAACACGGCATGGGTGGTGTGAGGCGTGCTCATCGGCAGTGATAAAATAAAAGTCTCTACGCCCAATAGCCTAACCCGAGCCCTCACAGACTCGGGGAGGCGGCCCCATCAGAGCCGAGGCAGAGAGAGATTTCCAGAGCCGGAAATCTCCCGATCCTACACATTCAGGAAGTATAACGCATACATGTTTAATTTTTGCATAATTTATCACATTAATTATCAACATAATCATCATTAATTAAAAGGGGGTATGCATATATTGTAGAGAAAATTCCATAAATCATTAATCCTTAAAATAATAATAATAATCTAGAAATTAGGCTACAGTTGTACGACTGTAGAAAACACCGCACGGGCGTGGCGACGAACGTACGACTGTTCATTCTATAGTCGTACGACTGTTCATAAAATGGACGAACAGTCGCACGATTGTTCATAACCTGTGGACAGAATTAGTTCCAAATGTGATTTTTTTAAGATTTCTAACTCGTTTTTCCTAGATTTTTGTTCCTATGAACTACAGGGGGCTCCTTGCATGCATTTTACTCAATCAATCCACCCAGAAAGCAGTAAATCATGCAAATCAAATCAAAAAACTCAAATGGAAAAATATTGAAAAATTCAAAATTAAGGCTCGGACCTGGGTACCAACCTGAAGTGACGACAAATGTGAGCCCATCTCCAACAAAATAGGGATCTCCAACCCGAAACGGACTCCAAAATGCTCCACATTATCGAGGGTGGCCGTTCCCGTTGGAAACGCTAACAAATGGAATCTCCTGTGCGTTCTCGGGTCTCTGAATCAAGTTGGTGGAGAGTTTCTTCACTTTCTTCCCGAGTTTCTTCAACGTCTTTGTTAATTTTGAGGTTTGGAATCGGTTATTTTTCTGGGAGAAAACGGAAAAGAGGAGAAAGTGGGAGAGAAAGGGGCGGCGCCTTTTTATTTTTTCTGTCCCGTGAAGTACAGTCGTCCGACTGTACTTCATCTATATTCGTATGACTGTAGTTGAATTTAAAATAAGATCGTACGACTGTAATGGTAAAAAAGGGGAAAAATTCTCTTATTTCCTTATTTATTTTCTAAACCCCATTTTAGCACCGAATCTTTAATGTTCCCCACAGGGAAGATATTTCAGTGATTTTGCAGGGCCAACACATCAACGACTAATTTTTCTAATAATGGTCCGCCTCGTCCAGGGGCACGAAACCCAAGGAAATCGTAAAAAATTCACTGTAAGTACAATTCCACCCAATTGCATTTTCGACACATCCTGTATGCCAAGTCATACCAGTTCGTCACACATTTCAACAAATCTTAGTCCACCACGACTTTAAAACGGAACCCGAAATTCAGTCTCAGTCCGTTGAGTGCGCCAAGTCGCACATGGCTGTCACACACTTCACAAATCTTAGTCCACCACGACTTTAAAACAGAACCCGAAATTCAATCTTAGTCCGTTGAGTGCGCCAAGTCACACACGGCTGTCACACACTTCACAAATCTTAGTCCACCACGACTTTAAAACGGAACCCAAAATTCAGTCTTAGTCCGTTGAGTGCGCCAAGTTGCACATGGCTGTCACACACTTCATAAATCTTAGTCCACCACGACTTTAAAACGGAACCCGAAATTCAGTCTCAGTCCGTTGAGTGCGCCAAGTCGCACACGGCTGCCACACACTTCACAAATCTTAGTCCACCACGACTTTAAAAAGGAACCCGAAATTCAGTCTCAGTCCGTTGAGTGCACCAAGTAGCACACGGCTGTCACACACTTCATAAATCTTAGTCCACCATGACTTTAAAATAGAACCCGAAATTCAGTTACAGTCCATTGAGTGTGCCAAGTTGCACACGGCTGTCACACACTTCAACAAATCTTAGTCCACCATGACTTTAAAACGAAACCCAAAATTCAGTCTCAGTCCGTTGAGTGCACCAAGTTGCACACGACTATCACACATTTTAACAAATCTTAGTCCACCATGACTTTAAAACGGAACCCAAAATTCAGTCTCAGTCCATTGAGTGCGCCAAGTTGCACACGGCTGTCACACATTTTAACAAATCTTAGTCCACCACGACTTTAAAACGAAACCCAAAATTCAGTCTCAGTCCGTTGAGTGCTCCAAGTTGCACACGGCTGTCACACACTTCAACAAATCTTAGTCCACAACGATTTTAAAACGGAACCCGAAATTCAGTCTCAGTCCGTTGAGTGTGCCAAGTCACACATAACTGTCACACACTTCACAAATTCAGTCCTACATGACTATAAAAGGTAACCAAAGACACATCTACCCGTATTTATTCTTGATCGAAGGGGCAAAAATTTTTGTTTCAAAATTATCAATCAAGGAATAAATACGTTCACCAATTGCACACTACAAACACCATGGCTCTGTATGGTAGGTCATACACGGCTATCTGGTCTCAAAAGTCATGTTTTTGCTGGCATCCTCCTTATGTGAAAAGGATCATAAGGAACCGCTTAGCTCCAAGAGCCGTATTTCCCCAGTGTTTTTCTTATGTGAAAAAGGATCATAAGAAACCGCCTATCTACCAAAAGTCTCATGAAATTAACCCACAAGCCATACACGTGCACACTACCATTGATCCCGTGTTCTTTTTCGTGTACCTAAATCTGTGCAAAGAATCGGACTTTAGCTACACGAGGGGCAGCCTGTGAACACGGAATTTTCCGGGTCCTAAAAAAAAACCTTGAGTACCACGACTGTAATTATAGTTGTGGGGATATTGTTACAGTCGGGGCAGGTAGCAGAGCCCATACCTCTCAAATAAAAAATTGAGGAAAATCTTGAGCATTTAATGCTCTAGATTTTCCTAAAGAAAGAGAGGATAAAGAGGCAGAAATCAGTGAAAGATAGGACTTTTGGCAAAGATTGGGGAGAAAAAGTTTAGAGGGAGAGAAAAGAGAAAAGAGAGAAAAAGAGAGAAACAAAAAAAAAACCCCAACTTTCTTCAATCCTTTTCTTCCTAATTTCAGAGAGTTAATGTGTAAAATGAATTAGAAATCGTAGGTTAAACTTGACACACGAAATCTAAATCATTTCTAGACACAAACTAGCTTAAATCCGTGACTTTTTGGAGGATTTTTGGACCCATTTGCAACCTTAACACACCAATGAAAAGAAGCAATTTCATGTGGATTGGTGCGTTGCTAGGGGTCATTCCAATGGTGGATCAGCACCAAAGAGATAAACACACTTCAATCCGTCCTATTTTCATGTTTTCTGGGTGTTTTGGTTGATTTTGTGCATAAAATTTGCCTCTCTTAAACTTGTTGTTTCTGGAAAATTAAGAACAGTCATACGACTGTTCTTGTCACAAAGAACAAGGGCACGACTATAATTACAGTCGTGTTATCTCATCTATAGTCGTACGACTGTTGTTGAAGTTCCTCAGTTTTTAGCTTTTTCATTTAAATAATTTTGGCCATTTCTGCTTAAGGGAGAGCTACAGTCGCACGACTGTAATCATAGTCGCACGATTGTAGTCCTAGGCCAGAAGCAGAAAATCCCTAAAAATACCATAAAAATTCATAAAAATCTCAAAAATTTCATAAAAATCAGAAAAATCCAAAAAATAAAAAATCATCAAAAATGAATTTTGGAGTGTGCATTCACGACCATAGATTTATTTTTTGGTGTATTTGCATTTAGAACAAAACCACGACGGAGACCCGATTCTCCCAAAAACCGACCAGCCTCACGTGTTAAATTAAATTAAACCGGAAAATATTTTCAAAAAGATTTTCTCACAAAACCAAAAATACAGGGACGTTTTAAAGCTGTTTTCCAGGTCTAATTAGGCCGGCTAGTGGGCCGACCCGGTTACCCCCAAATGCATGCCCCGGAACTCTAAAATCCCCAATTCTGTCCAACTTGAGTCATATGTGTGGTGTGCTATATATTTGTGCTAACAATCTGTTTTGCAGCTTTAATTTCTTTATTTTTATTTTTAATGTATTTAATAAATCAATTCGTGTATTTTAGGCGATTGTAAATTTTCTTAGACTCTCGTGTATCTAGGCATTTGTATTGTGAGACCGAGAGTTTTTATTTTTCATTCGATCGGGTTGTAAGCCTTTTAAATATTTATTCTTTACTTTTATTTTGTATTGTATTATGTATGTATGTGCGCCGCATGTTATTATTCAATAAAATCAATTCTTAGAAATTTAAAGTGTCATTATAGAACATTGGCCATTTTATTTTGATTAGACATAAAATAAGAGACTTGTCCGAACCTAGATCTCTAAAAAGTGTGGCAGTTCTCACTTTGGTTCAGTTACACTGTAATTTTCCGGTCGAGCTGAGCCGGGTGGCGACTCCTACACTTTTTATCGAGATTTAGGTCTCGATTCTTTTACGAAATAATTAATCTTCCAAATATGAATTTCCAATCTAAAAAACCCCACGCGAGGGAGGGCCCGCCTGAAATCGAGGTGCCCCTTCCGAAAGGGAGTATCGCGTTCCGTCGAAAACGTCGTCAGCTCACAGCAGGCCCGTAGTGGCCCAATTCGGTCCGGCATTCGCGACGCTCACGTCGTGCTGGTGTGCATTGGGCCTTTGAATGCTCGGGGCTAGGATTTGCACCCCCCTGCACGCGCAACAGAGAGCCTTTTGGCTTATACAAGTTAACACCTTACAAAAGTGTGTTTCAATATAAACATCTTTTACACTTCATATTTTTTCCATGTGGGATACGTTAACATGAGCCAATTTTCTCCAAATATTCCATTTCATTAGGTTAACTTTGAGGAACAATTTCTCATTCACTACTTGTCCGTTTTGGGTAAATTATATACCGTTGGAAAGCTCATGTTACGTACTATACAATGACACTAATCATTTGATTTAATACGCTTCCTTTTCATAATATAATTTGGCCCAAAGTTGACAAATAGTTACTAATACATAACCCAATAATTGTCAAATTTCCAACAAAATTAAAATTGAATTGAAATTAATTTTGACCTATGGTTTTAATTTTGACCTAGGGTTTCAAATGCCTATTTAAACCCACTTAAGTGAAAGGTGAAACTCTGAGCCACCATAAGTAGTAGAATTCAGCCAAAACTCTTCCTCCTAGAGTGAGAATTTCGGCCAACCTCTCCCTCTCTCTCTGGTTCTCTGATCCTCCGTTAACACGGGTTCCTACTCGTTAGGCGTTTATGTACGGGACTTTGGAGGAAATCTACTTTGGTTTCTGCAGCCGTCTCTAGAAGAGACATTCAAGGTTAGAATCGGTTTCTTCTCTTGTGATATTTTGTTGTTTTTTATTTCTATTGCATAGACTCTTAGGACCGGTTTTGAAAAAATCTAAATCGGCTTCCGCTGTCAACGGTTAATTTTTGATGATATACCCCTACAACATGGTACTAGATCTATCCACTCACAGTATTTCACTTGACCCCTATAAGACAAGTGAATCTCTGGTAACACTTATATTGGATCCTGTTGCAATAGACTTAGAGACAATCTCACATACTTTGACATACGCCTAACAGGCTCGTAAAAGAGTGCCAAGTATGGGTATGATTGAGTATGTTAGTGAATCCCTAAGGATCATGGACAAGGTGAAGGGAAATGCCAATCTCTTAAATGAGATCATGATATCACCGACCACTTGATGAGTGAGACTGAGAAGTGCTTGGCCAAGCCCAATACTTAATCACTGGGTGATTAAGTGATTGATGTTCTTCAGTCTACTCGGTATCAAGAATTGTACTTGTAGCCATAGGGGATGACTTTGTCATGGTTCTAGCAGTACAAAGATATCTAATAGGCGTGGGATATATAAGAAAAAGGCTACAAGGTATATATGTCCAAAAGATATGTTTATCTTAATTGGGGGCTATAATGGTTTGTTAGAACCGACCTATAGTCTGTGGGCCCAAAGATTTGTGACCCACTACCAACATAAAGATGAACCTACCGGATCGTAAGCATAGGGTCAAGATTGGATGTTTAGGACCTAAATATATATTGGTTATATTTAATTAAATGAGCTATTGTCATATTTATATTAATTTAATTATTGCATGGTGCAATAAATAAATAAATTAAAATATAACTTGTCAAAATTGGATTTTGACATTTATGAGATTGGAATTATATTCATGTTAAATTAATTATTGTATGGCACAATAAATAATTTAATTGGAATGTAATTTGTCAAAATTGGATTTTGACATGATAGGAAATTATATTATATTTAGATTAATTTGTTTTATTGCATAGTGTAATAAATAAATTAAGGCTGAAATATAATTATTTTAAAATAGGATTTTGACAAAAGGAATTATTTTTATTTATATCATAAGGTTGATGGGGATTTAATTGAATTAAATCTTTAACCTAAAGTTTAATTAATTAAACCTTAATTAGCCTACATTATAAATAGAATACTATTTCCTTAATTCCCTAACCTAACACAGACTGCCTCTTTCCAACATAGTGAGAATTTTGGTCAGCACTAGCTCTCCCTAGGGTTCGGTTGTTCTTGCTCCGGTCCAGTGCTAGTATGCTCGTTTGATCGCTTGAGGCCTGCGTGTGTGAAGGTGGAGATTTCTGCTTGGAAATTTGCTTAGAAAGCTTCAAAATCTGGGTAAGATTTAAATCGCTTTCTAGTTGAGTCTGTTTCTTCCCAATCTGAATGGGTTTCTGGGCTGGATTTGAGTGCAAAATCATTGCTTCCGCTGCTTAAAATTTTGTTTTGCATGGTGAAAATCTATACAAGCGAGTCAGAATTGATGTATCATCCATCCTTCCAATTGTTTTTAATCTTGCTTGTCTTGTTGATGGACTATTTATATTTGTATTTCATCTCAATTTGCATATTTGATTTTAAAGATATTTAAATTAGTTGGATTTGTTATAACAGTAATTTGATATTCGAATATTGGCAACTTGCTAATATACATATTTGTTCCGACGTTAATGAATTGGATGTTTAATTAATTTTTCTAATTAATTCATACTGTTAGATATGAAAGTTTTTACCAAATCAGTAGACATTCTTGCCTATGCCGAGATAACCCCGGCCAATGGCATTTTACCATATCAGTAGAGTTGCTGACATGATAACACGCCATTGGTCAGGATTGTATTCAGTGGCGGTACCAGGATTAGTCCGCTGGGAGGGCAAAATTTGGTTCAAAAAATTTCCGGCCGGTTAAGAAAAATTTCCGGCCGACGAACTAAAATTTCCGATCGACCGACAGACCTGAATGAATTTAATTCAATTCACTAAAAACACAATTAAATTAATCCAAACAACAATTTCATTTAAAACATAGGTCTACTATAACACAATCAAATTAATCCAAACAATTCAATACAAAAAATATACCAACAATTAATCAATTCATAACTAAATTTAAACATATTTTATCAATTCAAACCCAAAAATAACAATGCACAATCAATTTAATTCAAACCCACGTTCAAACATAATTTATCAATTTATCAATTCAAACACAAATTCAAACCTAATTTATCAATTCAAAACTAAAATTAACAACACAATTTACACAATCAATTTATCAATTAATTTCCCAATTTATCAATTCAAACATCAATTCAAACCTAATTTATCAAATAACAACACAATTAACATAATCAATTTATTAATTTATCAATTAATACCTCAATTTATTAATTCAAACCTAATTTACACAAATATTTTTCTTTAAAACCTAATTTCAATAAAACCTAAATAAATTACAAAAACCTAAAATTTAAAATTAAAACTAACCGGAATTAGAAGCAAGGAGGAAAGGAGGAGAGGTGAGGATGGACGGACGGCGACGGCGGCAGTAAAGAGGAGAGAGAGAGGAGGATTGATTTAAATGGTGGAAATGTGAGGGAGGGGGAGGACGAAGAAGATGGGTTCTGTGAGTTTTTGTAATTTTTTTTTCCCTGCCAGGGCAAATGGCATGTTTATTTTTTTTTTTAAATGACTGGACAAAACGACGTCGTTTTACCCATAAAAAAAAAAAAAAAAAAAAAATTACCCCTGATACAGGGAGTTTCGCCCCTGTATCAGAGGGGGCAGAGCAGGGGCGCTGTCCCTGCTCTTGGGGGGGCTGGGGGCCGCCGGAAAGCCCCCTACTCAGGGGCTTTCCTGGCGGCTGGGGGGTCAGCTGCCCCTTCCTCCCCCCCCCCCCGATTGTGTTGACAAGTTATTTTCTCAAATCAATTTCCAATGAATGTAATTGATTTATTTTTCTAAGTAATTGGTTCATTAAAATTCTTAATGTGGGAGGTTAAATTAGAGTAATGTAGCCAAATTATATGCTTTCTAACGTTTTGATTAAGTTTGTAAATTAACTGAATATTTAATTGGTTTCTTTATGAATTTAGTGGTTAATTAATTAGTAATTGTATGTAATTTAATATCTTTGTTATTTCCATATTAACTAGATTAAATCAAGGTAATTAAATGCTCTTACTAATGTTAAAAAATCTGCTCATTAACTTGTAAAATATGCATCCGGTTTATTAGGAATTCAAATCTAATTGACATTTACCTTATTTATGCAATATGTTTTATTAGTTTTTAATTAGTTTGCAACCTATTCACTTTTAGATAATTTATTTTTAATAACTGACATTTAGTTAATTTTTGAAAGCTCCATGCGCCTGAAATTGCTAGAGGTTTTTTTAAGAAGTTTAAGTACAACTGTTTCTCCTATTTGCTGCACTATAAATCTTATTTTATTTATGTAGTATTAAGGCCAATTCCAATGGTATTGCAAAGTATTATTGGAGTACCAAATTGCAGTGGATTGTAGGGGTGCACAAAAAAAAAAAAAAAAAAAAAAAAAACCAAAAAACCGTGAAACCGAGCTAAAAATATGGTTAACCAAAACCGATGGACTAATGTACGGTTTTTATTTTTAGAAATTAATGGTTAGGGTTACGGTTTAGGTTTTTACACTGAAAGTCCATGTGGACTCGCGGTTAACCGACTTTTGTAAATATTTTCCTTACAAAATTTTATATATATATATATATATAATCCAATCACATCTCCTCTCAATTCTTAATTTCACACTCACTGAAAAACGAATAGCAAACAACAATTTCATTAATTAATGTTTGATCTTGTACAACAATTTTTATGTTTGGGAATTTTTTTTATTTATTAATGTTTTAATTATTGGAGTTTATGGTTAAAGTGTTATTTTAATTAATAAAGACTATGGTTTGTAATTTTATATTTTTATTTGACATTTGAGATTTATGGTATATTAATTGAGGTTTCAAATATTATAAATTTAGCAAAATCATAATGTCTATTTCGTAAATGGCCAATCGTAAAGAAATGGTTAACCGACTGAATTAATGGTTAACTGAATTTAATGTACAGTGTATGGTTAGTAAATTTAAAAAACCGTTCAAACGGTTAACCGTTTGTAAAAGTCCACGTGAACCGGTTAACCGACCGTGTGCACCCCTAGTGGATTGGCCCTCCAATCCACTGCAATTTATGCCGTAAACTTAAAATTTTATTTTATTTTATTTTTTTAAATTTTTTATGTGTATATTATGTTATATACTTAGATGTTAAATTAATTGTTGTGTTTATTTATGTGTGTTTGTAATATTTTTTATTGTATAGTCTTAACATTGACATTTTTTATGCCATATTGGTATTAAAATTATGGCAATAATTTTTTTTTTCACATAATACATATTTAAATATTAAATATAATATTATTTATTTATTTTATATGTAATCTTTAAAATTAAAAATTAGACATTATATTATGAAATAAAATAGCTAATAAATTAACATAACCATAGTTTAAAATTGCATTACAATCACTACAAAATAAAAAAAAATTACAAACACTACAAATTAAATTAATTTTTAATTACATATTAATTTATTTAGCTTTTATTCATTGAATTAAATGAAAAAAAATTTGGATACAATTCGTTAAATAATAATTAGAATATAAATGGTGTGAGGAAATTAATATAATAATAATGAAATATTATTATTTGGAAGGAATCTTTTATAAGAGATAGAAAATGGGATAAATGGATGTAGAAGAATTACTAGAACTACTACATATGTAATAAGTTTGTAATAGAAAAAATGAGGTAAATAGTTGGACTTGATCTTATAGTATTTCTCCTTCCATTTACTCCATTTTCAATTCAAAAAAAAAAAAAGATTCATTCCAAATAATAATATTATAGCATTATTATTATGATTATTATTATTATTATTATTATTATTATTATTATTATATTAATTTCTCCTTGCCATTTATATTCTAATTATTATTCAAGAAATTATATCCAAAATATTTTTTTTTCATTTATTGCGGTAATTAAAAATTAAATATATTATATGTAATTAAATAAACGAATTCTTTTAAATTAAAACTTAATCATTGAATGAATTATTACTATTATTGTTGAACGAAAAATTGAAAAAAAAATTATTGCTATTAGCGTTATTTAACATACATATATAATAAAAATGAAATATAATAAAAGATATTACTATTTTTAATAATAAACCAAGTACAATATAACAATCATAATGAAGAGTACATGGATAATAAACTAGTCGTATGACAATAGTACTAACAATGAGAGACATAATTATTAAACCAAACACACTTCTTAACAACTATAGACTGTGATAAACCTTATGATATCATAGCATTCAAATTTTATGAATTACTATGTTCTTTCCACAAATGTTCTATCAAATTATTTCAAAGTTCATAATGTATTGTTATGTCCTTAATTTGCCTATGTCGTTAGAGAAAATTAGCAAAATAGGTGTCTTCATTATCCGGCTCTTCAAGTGTTGGTTCTAGAGCTACTATTGCTTTCTTGATTGGTGTATTTAAATCCCGTTCATCTTCCATAATAATAATGTGTAAAATAATATACGTTTTCATGCTATCATGGAGTACTTCTTTTTCCTAAAAACAGGTCGTTCCTACAACAATGCCGAATCGCGATTGCAACACTCCAAATGCAGGCTCAACATCGTTTCTACATGTCTCCTGCTTTCTAGAAAAATATTTTTTCTATTCATCTTTTGGCTTACGAACCGTTTGAACAATTATAGACTATTTTGGATACATTCCATCACCTAATAATAACCCATGTTATATTCTTTTTCTTGAATTACATATTTAGTTGGAGGAGCAGTACCATTTGCAAGATTAGAAAACAAATGAGATGATTCCAAAACATTGATATCATTGTTACTTCTCAGCATACCAAAATATGCATGCCATATCCATAGATCATAATCATCGACTGCTTCTAAAATGATAGTTGTTTCTCCATAATGTCCAGTAAATTGTTAATCGCAAGTCATTGGATAACCTTTCCACCTGTAATGCACACAATCTAGGTTGTCCAACATTCCTTGGAAAACTACATTTTTCACCAATATACAATAATCTTGCTATGTCATTAGCATTAGGCGATCTAAGATATCCCTATGCAAAAATTTTAGGAATAACACGACAAAATCGCTTTAAGATTCGATTGCAATTGACTTCCTTATTTTGATATATTCATTACATCCATCTATCGGTATAACACATGCCATCATTCAAAACACAATAGTTATTTTTTTGTATTGTTGAAAGTCCAAGTCTGCCAGTAGCATCGGGTCGTTGTTGGAATTACACATCATGATCTTTCACCTTTTCAATTATGCGAAGGAAAAGATCACGGCACATATGATATCATTGACAAAAATGTCTCATCATATATTTGGTTCTCCACAAAATAGTCTCATTGAATTTGTTTATCAATTTCCTTATGGTTACGATAGATGACTTTATGGCCTGGTATGGATCCTCTGTACCTTAACTGACTATTCTCAACATATAAGAAGTGTTCCAGCAATATGTTATTATTAAGCATCACTTGACTTATAATAGTGACCATTAAATTGTTGTGATTATCCATAGCTAAATCACTTGAAGAATCATCACCTCACAATTGTAAAACATTGTAAGGAAACAAGGAGAATTCTTTCAAGAAGATTTTGAGCAAGCTTATACTTAACAAAGATTATGCATATCATAGCTTGATTCTACCATTTATATAGGTGGATGTGAAGGAGAGAGATATGCATTTCATGGTTCAGATGTAGCCAAAGTGATCCAAGGAATGGGAATGCTTGCAGAGAAAGGGTGGTTGACATTGGCTATTCTAGAACTGATGATGACAATACATGTAAAGATGGGTAGGGATTTAATGGACCAAATATAGTCAAAGTGATCAAGGGCTGGGAATGCAAGCAAAGAAAGGGTGGATGACATTGGCTCTTCCAGAACTGATGGTGACAATACATGTAAAGATGGATGGGGATTTAATGGTCTAGATACAGTCAAAGTAATCCAAGGGATGGAATTGCATGTAGAAAAAGGGTGGATGACATTGGCTCTTTCAAAACTCATGGTGATAATACAAGCAGAGATGGGTGGAGATTTAGCAAAATTGAATAAAATCCAAAACTAATACAAAACAAACATGCAGGAAAGGAAAAACTAATCTAAAACAAACAAGGAAAATAATAAAATCTGATAACTCATTTTCATATAGGCATTTTTAGGATTATTTTACCATATGTTTTCATTAATTTATGTATTTTTAGTATTTTTTTTAGTGCTTTATTAGTTAATTGTTATATTTTATTTATTTGCTCTTATTTAGTTTTATTTCTCTCGTTTAGGTGTTAAATAGGAGAATTTTGGCTAAATAGGAATTCCAGGCGGAGAAGGATTGTTGTAGGCAGAATTTCGATTGGATTTTCAAGATAGTTAGAGGTTGACTCAACTCCAAAGTTGTTCCACAAAGTTGTGCACCTATCCATTAGCTTTCCAATGCATCTAGAATCGTGCCAATCAGAGTTGCGATGAAGAAGATAACTTGGGTGGTTTTCTGTAGCTGGTCTTGAGTCCTACAGGTCAAACTTTGTAGTTGACTTTTTCTCCTACAAAGTTATGTTTTACTATTTGGAATAGAAGACTTGGACTGAAGATATTTTAGGGAATTCTTGTTTAGTAGGATTTGTTAATTAAGAGTTCGAATGGGGTTAGTTAAAGATTCCTTTTAGGTTTAATTTTCCTAGTTAATTTTTCTCCTTATTAGAAGATTGTCTCTCCCATATAAAAAGCTTTTGTTTTCAGTTTGGAGAGACTGAACTTAGTTTGAATTTTGTGTTCTTGAGAGAATTTCCGACGGGTTAGTGAAAACAACAAGGCGAAGAGATTCGGCGAAGATGTCTACACCAATTTAGAGTTTTTTTTCTCTCTTTCATCTTTTTCTTTATCTATTATTTTTATGTTTTAGATATCATGTGTAGCTAAACTCTTTTACCTAGGCTATTGATGTATTACAACTTTATGGTTTAATGAAATTATTGTAGTTTTCTTACTTTATTCGTGCAAATTTTATTATCTTGCTTAATGCCTGCTTTTGCTTGGCCACCAATTGCATGTTTATATATTGAAATAATATATAGTACCGGGAGGGAATGCTATTGAAATTGGACTTAAGATAATAGAATCATAAGTTTAGATTTAAACGGGAGTAATATAATTTGAACTTGTGTGGAGTTTTTTAGTGAGTTAATTTTAGGTTATTAATCACTATTGGGAGATAGAGTTACTGACATGTTTTTAGCATTGATAATATATCTTAAGAGAGAATATTATTGACATAAAATCATTTTCCATTGCATGAGTAATTAAATTATTTGAGAATACAGTATATTGATTAGGCTAAGACGTGTATGAAATCAATATCCTGGATGTTTTCTCTTATTGAATTTTCTCTACTTATTTTTATTGCTTTTATTGTCTTTAGATTTAATTCTTAGTTCAACATAAATCAAATCATTAATCGTTCCTTGCTTAGTTAATAGTTTTTGTGAATTAATTGGTGATTAATAAGCAATCCTCATGGAACGATCTTTACTTAATCTTTATTACTTGGTACGATTTTATGCACTTGCAAATTTTCTACATCAAAATCTGAAATAACAAAATTGGTAAAACGTAAAGCTAATGCTTTTTTGGGCCTCAAGCTTGGAAAACTAATGAAGATGTTGAAATTCTATTTTCAAAAAAAATATTACAACAGGCAATCGGACACCCATAGCAAAAGTTACACTAGTTTCAAGATCTACCGACAAATACCTATTTAGTTTTTCTTCAAGTAATGTTGACAATACATGCAAAGATATGTGAGGATTTAATGGTCTAGATCAAGTCAAAGTAATCCAAAGGCTGAGAATGCATGCAGAAAAGGGGTGGATGGCAGTGGCTTTTACAGAATTGATGTTGACAATACATATAAAGATGAGTAGGGATTTAACGGTCTAGATATACTTAAAGTGATTCAAAGGCTGGGAATGCATGTAGAAAAGGATTAAATGGGATTGGCTCTTCTAGAATTGATGTTGACAATACATGCATATATGAGTGGGGATTTAATGGTCGAGATACAGTCAAAGTGATCCAAAGGCTAGGAATACATGCATAATAGGGGTGGATGGCATTGTGTTATTCCCTACTGAGTGTCCCTCGCATAAGAATAAATTTGGCTTAAACAAATGGCCTAAATCCAGCTAAGAGGGTGAAGTGGGCTGAGTTTATAAGAGTTAGGCATGAGACAGGCCCTAAATAACCTTAAGATGGACCTAGATACGTGCTTGATGCGTGTTGGGCCGTGCACTAAAGAACAGTAATGGATATTTGGTCGCTAAATGAAATCTGCTATGGAATATTCCGTCCTAGTATCCAAAAGCTTCATGATCCGTCCTTGTTCGGTCTGAAATCAGTAGGAAAATCTCATAGACGTCTCTAAGATATCTTAAACTGTCTCTAGTTATATTTCTAGGATTTTACATATAAATATCTAGGTATACTTATGTTGTATGATGCATAATAGCCACAAATGTAAAGATTTAATCCTAGCCACATGTTAAGGAGGTAGAAATGCCTATAAATATGGCAAGCCCCTCATTTATGTAACAAGCTTGAAGCTTATAATGCTTGAAAGCCTTAAGTAATCAAACTCTTGCCTATATAATCTACCCTTTCACATGTGCAAGTGCATACTTCTACTCCCCTAACATAACTAAAAGGCTTATAGTAAGCACATGATTTTCCCGACCTCTATGATGAAAACCCTTTGTTACATGTTAGATGGATGAACATGAGTCGAATTTAAGAATAAGCGGAACAATGCCCAGAATGTTTGTAAATAGCCCTAAATTCAGAAGAGTCCTCGATACAAAATCCCAAGAAAGGTCCTTCAAGTGATTAGACAGCTTAGGTGTGAGTGTAGGACATAGTTAAAGCATGCAGGCTCTATTTAAAGCAGCATGGTGTAAAAGGGGGGAATACTTTGTAATAGTAATATTGTAATAGTAGCATGAATAGTGAAAGTGTGGGAGGTGAGACATCTTGATGGTTGTTCCTCCCAACCCTGAAAGCGGTATAAGGACCACTATAGGGGGGTGTGGCAGGTCTCAACGAGTGTCAGTTGCACGGTGTTGCTTGTGAGACTAGTGTCAGCTGCACGTGGGTGCTTGTGAATGCCCCATCCGTAGTAGGACCCCCTACTACTACGGATGTGGACTTGTTTGATGTACTTGTTATTCATATATGAATGAAAGCCTTGCGCATCACTTTTCTCTCTTCAGAAAAAGCTGATTCTCCCTCAGCTTCATGAACACTAGCTTCAAGTGTTCTTGGTGCTCCTCCAGGGTGGTACTGTATACCACGATGTCATCCAGATACACCACCACGAACTGATCTAGATATTCCCTGAATACCTGGTTCATGAGAGTACAAAAGGTGGCTGGAGCATTTGTTAGTCCAAAGGGCATAACCAAAAATTCGAATGAGCCATACCGGGTTACGCAGGTGGTTTTGAATACGTCTTCCTCTTTCACGCGCACCTGGTAATATCCCGAACGCAGATCAAGCTTGGTGAAGTACTTTGCCCTACTGAGTTGATCGAATAAATCAGCTACCAGGGGAATAGGATACTTGTTGCGCACTGTGATCTTGTTGAGGGCTCGATAATCCACACACAGTCTTAAACTCCCATCCGCCTTCTTCTGAAATAACACAGGGGCGCCAAAGGGAGAGTTTGAAGGTCGAATAAACCCTGCCTCCAAGAGTTCACCTAATTACTTCCGTAGTTCTGCCAACTCGGGAGGGGCCATTCTGTAAGGAGCCCTTGCCGGTGGCTTCATTCCCGAAAGCAATTCTATTTCATGATCTACTCCCCTCTTTGGTGGCAAAGTCTTTGGCAAATTCTCTGGCATGATGTCTTGGAATTCCCTCATCACCTCTTCAAGCACTGTGGGAACCCAGGAGTCTTCATCAGGATGACAGCCTAGAGGGACTACTACATAAGAGCTTTCCGCTCTTTTCACTCCCTTCTTGAACTGGAGTGCCGAAATACACTTCTTCTCAGAAATGGGACTCATGGTCACCGGCACGACACAAGGATTCTGGTTCATGAAGAGGAGGCAACTGGCAGAGGCCATAGGAACCGCAAAACTCTCCTTCAAGAAGTCCATTCCTAGGACCACATCAAAATCATCCATTGGTACCACTGTGAAGTCCATCGTGCCGGACCAGGGTCCCAACTTGCAAGATATGTTCTGCGCTACCCCCAGTATCTCTCGGGCTAGAGAGTTGACAGCTTTGATCCTCCCTACTTCCTTTCTGAGGGGTAGACCCAACCGAGCGGACTCAGCTCCTGACACAAAGTTATCTGTGGCTCCTGTGTCAATCATGGCCCGGGTGGCCTTCCCATTGATGGTCAACTCCACATACATCAGCCCCTTTTCTCTCCTCTGACTTGTAGCCTTCACCTGCTTCTCCAGGGCGGAGAGGAATCGCAAAGACCCCATGGCCGAAGGTTCAGATCCTTAAGACCCAGCATCAGCCTTGTTCTCCTCTTCGGTCCGCTCCGAAACTAAAGCACTGACAGCACTCCGATGCGGGCACTCTGCCATCCTATGAGGCCCCTTGCATAGAAAACAAGAAATGTTTCGACCACCGAAAGCAGGTTGTTTAGACATAAAGTTCTTCGAAGGGCCACCTGACTCATTGTTGAACGGGGTATTTCTCCTTTCACCCCAGCTCCGGCGATTACTCCCCTCCGACACCGGAGTCGGGCGGCCTCCTGACAAAGAGCTACTACGTTCACCTCCTGCCCCCATTGGTTTTGTCCACTTGCTTGGTCTCGTCTCCGGCCCTGAGGTGGGAGGTTGCTTCCTCTTCCGAAGATTATCCGAGGAGTCATCTAAACTTTCTGCCACCATAATAGCAGTAGCATGGTCTCGGACGTTCCTTCTGTTCACCTCATTCTTGGCCCAAGGTTTCAACCCCTTGGTGAAATGATACAACTTGTCATACTCATGCATCTCCGGGCATTCCAAGATAAGCTTCTGATAGGCTCTGACATAGTCTCGGATGGAACCCGTTTGCTGGAGCTCTGCAAGTTGACGCCGGGCCACATGGTGAACATTTTCGGGGTAGAAATGGGCTTTGAACTCCTTCTTGAACTCATCCTAGGTAGAGATTGTGGCCAAAGAAGCTTTGTGTCGCCACCACAACTTGGCGTCACCTTCCAAATACATCGGGATCAACTCCAAGCGGTGGGCATCTGTTCGGGCCCTAGTTGCATTGAAGAAGGCCTCTACATCAAAGAGGAAGTTCTCCACTTCGCTAGCATCTCTGGCTCTATCGTATGACTTTGGATCTTTGATTTTGTATTTGGAGGAATCTGGGGCCCTTGACTCACCCCGCTCGTAAAGGTCGGTTAGCATTTTGACCTTAAGCTTCGGATGAAAAAGAGTATTCCACGCATCAAAAAGAGTTACTGGCCGTCGTTCATTGCTTACGAGTTTGGAGGCATTATTTACTGGGATCTAGGTTTGTGGTGAAGACAGAGAATGCAGCAGTGAGCCACTTCCTTACCCAACAGACTTTGTCATAAAAGCAAGCTCGCTGGCAGGAATTCTTGGCTGAATTCGATTTTGTGCTGGAGCACCACACAGGAAAGTCAAATCAGGTGGCAGATGCGCTGAGTCGTAAGGCAGATCTGGCAGTCTTAAAACAGATAGCCCATTTGTCTAGCAGCCAGCTATCTACCTCTGTGCGATGGTTGATTCAAGAGAAACTCTCAAAGGACCCCCAGGCGGTGGCCATAATGGACCTGGTGAGGCAGGGAAAGACTTGGCAATTCTGGATCAGTGATGAGCTACTAATGACTACCAAGCAAAGAGTGTACGTGCCGAAGGTTGCCAATTTGTGGAAGATGTTGATGCGGGAATGTCATGATACCCTCTGGGCGGGACATCCGGGGTGGCATCGGATGTTGGCTTTGCTTCAACAGCACTACTATTGGCCCAAGATGGAGGAAGAGGTGAGAGAGTACACTAAGACATGCTTGGTATGTCAGCAGGACAAAGTCAAGAGGCAAAAATCTGCTGGGCTACTTCAACCACTTCCAGTACCGCAACGCCCTTGGGAGAGTGTGTCAATGGATTTTATCATGGGTTTGCCCAGGGTTGAAGATTTTGATTCCATTCTAGTGGTTGTTGATAGGTTCTCCAAATATTGAACCTTTATTCCAATGCCCAAATACAGTTCAGCAGAGACAACAGCCAGGGCCTTCTTCAAACATGTAGTCAAATATTGGGGTCTCCCGAAGAATATTGTCAGCGATCGGGATGGGCCATTTTTGGGGAGTTTTTGGACGGAGCTTTTTCGTCTGTTGGGGAGTAACTTGAACATGTCCACCAGTTATCACCCACAGACTGATGGTCAGACAGAGAGATTCAATAGCATGCTTGAGAGTATTTGCGACACTTTGTCTGTGCTAGTCAACGAAACTGGGCATCCCTCCTAGATGTGGCCCAATTTTGCTTTAACAGCCAGAAGTCCTCGGCTACTAACAAAACCCCTTTTGAAATTGTGACAGGTCAACAGCCCTTGGTGCCCCATTCCATCGAGATGCCTTACAAAGGCAAGAATCCCAAAGCATATCTTTTCACAAAGGAATGGAAGCAGAACGAGGAGATTGCGAGAGCACATTTGGAGAAGGCATCCAGGCGGATGAAGAAATGGGCTGATACGGATCGTCGACCAATGGAGTTCAAAGCTGGTGACCTGGTATCAGTGAAACTTCTACCGGAGCAACTTCGATTCTTCCGTAACAGAGACAACAGACTGGTGAGGAAATATGAAGGACCGATTCCAGTCGTCAAGAAGGTAGGTCCAGTATCATATAAACTGGACTTGCCCGAATGGATGTCGGTCCATCCTGTCTTCCACGTCAGCAGCTTGAAGCAGTATCATCCAGATCCCACCGACGACAAGCGGAACAGGAGTACAAGACCTGCAATCACGAAGAAAGCACCAGCTAGCAGAGAAGTAGACGAGATTCTAGCAGATCGTACGGTGTCAACATCCAGGAGAACCTACAAGGAGTACCTCGTTCGATGGAGAGCCGAAGGAGAAGAAGAAACCAGCTGGGAGAAAGAAGACGATCTACAAGCCTACAAGCAGAAGATTGAAGAATTCCAGAAGACAAGGTCGACGAGGACGTCAACCCTCTGAGTGGGGGAGAGTGTAAAAGGGGGGAATACTTTGTAATAGTAATATTGTAATAGTAGCATGAATAGTGAAAGTGTGGGAGGTGAGACATCTTGATGGTTGTTCCTCCCAACCCTGAAAGCGGTATAAGGACTACTATAGGGGGGTGTGGCAGGTCTCAACGAGTGTCAGTTGCACGGTGTTGCTTGTGAGACTAGTGTCAGCCGCACGTGGGTGCTTGTGAATGCCCCATCCGTAGTAGGACCCCCTACTACTACGGATGTGGACTTGTTTGATGTACTTGTTATTCATATATGAATGAAAGCCTTGCGCATCACTTTTCATATGTGTCTCATGTATGCTTATATATGTGTGACTGGATGCCTGACATTGATTATGCCCTTCTAATGTGCTGATATTTCTCGTATTGAACGCGGATTGGCCTTTGCGCCTATTATAAACAAATGTTATAACTTGATCTAACCTTATGCTCGTTCCTAATGCAGAACTAGCATATAAAGTGTGTTGGCTGGCTTACTTCTAGAAGTAGACGTAAGCGCCCACGGTGTCCGAGGAGTGACCTGTAGTTTCACAACTACAGTCGCACGACTGTAATCTACAGTCACACAATTATAGTAACTACAGTCGCACGACTATAGTTAGAGTCATGCGACTCTAGTCTTTGACCTAGCAATTTCCTAAATAGATCACAACTCTATCTTTGACTCCGATTTTAGCTCCTAGAATTAAGTAAGTGGAGCAGGGAAAACCTAGGTTTAAGAGGGAAAAAAAAAACAAAAAGAGAGAGATCAATTTGGGAGGCTGGAGAGAATCCTAGTGAGAGAAAATAGGGTTTAGAGAGAGAAAGTAGGAGAAAGTAACGGAAAATCACTAAAAAATAAACAAAAACCAATACAAAAGAGAGAAAAAGGGATCAAAACACTTGGGAAATATATCGAGGGTAAGTTTATGGTCACTTCATCACTTGTTCGGGTCATTTTTGGGTTGTTCGGATTGATTCAGGACGTGTATTCAAAGATTTCGGGACATTCACGAGGTTCTGAGCGGATTCTGACGTCCGAATCCAATTCCGTTTGTCAAACACACTAGAACATCGAAAAGGTAAACTCTGAGAGGCCTTCAAACTTGATTCATGGTGCTTTGTGGTTGTGTTTTTATGTTTTAACAATTATCCAAAAAGCTATCTGCACAACTATAGTCGCGCGACTATAGTTATCGGAATAGAGTCGTGCGACTATATACTACGGTTGCATGACTGTATTCTTCTGGGCAGAAGCCCAAAATGCCCCGATACAACTGAATATGGCTAGTTTTCCAATTTTAAATGACTTTTCATGATTCAATTCGGTCAAATCACATCCGTATGCTCTAAAATTGTGGTTTTGGGATTTCCAATAAGGTGGATGTGAGATTTAGGATTTTGTTGGTTTCTAATCTCAAAATTTGCGGTTGTTAGATCCAAAATTGGATCCTCGGTTCAGTGTTGGCGGACCCTCAGATTTCCAGAATCTATAGCAATCATCAAAATCGATTGAAACAAATGATTTTAGAAAATAAAGAAAACCACTATCGGGCGTTGTTCACTACGGTTGCGCGACTGTAATACTAGGTGTAAGCGCCGGAATCTTCCGGACTTAAAAAAAAATTCTGTTATTATGCCACGACTGTAATTACAGTCATGGCATCGCATTACAGTCGTACAACTATAATACGGTCGTACGACTGTATTAGTGGAGCAGGCACAGCAGCCTATACCTCAAAAATTAAAAAAATGAGTTTGATTTGAAGGGCAATTAATGCCCGAGTTCTCAGCAAGCAAAGGCAGCAGAATAAGAAGGAAAAAGGAGAAAAGAGAGAGGACTTTTTGGTGCTGGAATTGGAGAGGTTTAGAGAGAGAAATTGAGAGAGAATTGGAGAAAAAGGGGAGAAAAAGGAAGAACATACAAAACCCATCTTTTTCTCCTCTTTTTCTTTTTAATTCTTAGGTGTTAAGTTTAAAATCTATTAGAAATCAATAGGTTAATAACTAGACACTCTAAATTCAATTTAAATTCGGACTCTAAACTCTTTAAATCCTTGACATTTTGGACTTGACTTTTGAAACCTCAACTCAAGGAAAAAGAAGCAATTTGGAAGGGATTGGGGCATTTCCAGCCGTCATTCCTATGGTGGATCAGCACCACAGAAGTAAACATACTTCAAACCTTCAATTTTGTTGCTTTTCTGGGTGATTTGGTGTGTTTTTGGTGCATAAAAACTTAATTTTCGAACCTGCTGTTTCTGGAAATCAAGAACAGCCGTACGACTGTTCTTGTGTTGAAGAACAGTTGTACGAGTATTCTTGATTTCCCTCCAAGTTTTTAATTTTATTTGAATAAAATTTTGGCGAAATTCTGCAGCTGGAAGGATTACAGTCGCACGATTGTACAGTCGCACGACTGTAATCCCCGTCCAGAGGCAGAATTTCCATTTTAATCCAGAAAAATTCATAAAAATTCTAAAAAATTCAGAAAAATCAGAAAATCATCAAAATGAATTTTGTTGTGTGCATCCACGACCCTAGATTTAATTTTCAATAAAATTGCATTTAGAACAATACAACGACGGAGACCCGATTCTCCCGAAAATCGACCCACTTCATATGCTAATTAAAATAAACTGGAAAATAAAATGTTTTTAAAATGATTTTCACACAAAACCAAAATACAGGGACGTTTCAAAATATTTTCCAGGTCTAATCGGGCTGGCTAGCCGAACCGACCCGATTATTCCCACTAAATGCATGTTCCCAATTTCCAATTTCCCCGTTCTGTCCTATTTGAGTCCTATTTGTGGCGTGCTATAAATTGTACTAATCGTCTGTTTTGCAGCTTTTAATTCCTTTTATTTTTATTTTTGATGTATTTAATAGATTAATTTGTGTATTTTAGTTTGTTGTATTTTTCTAGATAAATCATGTATTTTAGGCATTTGTAAAATGAGGTTGAGAGTTTTTATTTTCATTCGATCGGATTGTAATAATTTCGTTAATTATTTACTACTTTATTTTATCTGTGTGTACACTGCATGTATTTATTTAATAAAATTGACTTTAGAATTATGAAATACTATCTATGAACATTGGCCATATTTATTTTGATTAGACATGAAATAAGGGACTTGTTCGGACCTGGATCTCCAGATAGTGTAGCGGCCTTCTGTCCGGTTCAGCTACACTAAAATTTCCTGGTTGAGCTGAGCCGGATGGTGACTCCTACACTATTTATCAAGACTTAGGTCTCGGTTCTTTTATGAAATAAATTAATTTTCCAAATGAATTTTATTATAAAAACCCCACGCGAGGGAGGGTTGCCCGATATCGAGGCTACCTTCCGAGAGAGTCCGCGTTTTGTCGAAAACGTTGTCCGCTCACAGTGGCGACTCTGCTAGGGATTCCTTACAAAAGTTTTTCTAAAAACTTAAAAGAATTTGACAAGCCCTGAAAAGTGTATAATCAAAATAAGGTGGATGATTCTTGTTTGGTATTTTATTTTGCATTCTTTAGTTAGAAATTTTTGCATTAGGTTAAGTATCCCGTTTTTAGCCCGGTGAATTGTTGAAGTGTCGCCTTTGTTCCTTATGGTCTTAGTGACACGGATACGAAACACTACCCATAGCCTCGTACGAACCCCTTCGTTCGGACCCTTGAGTGGGGAGATGTGAGGAGTATATTTTGCTATGGGAGTCTTGATTTTAACCCCACTTGGACCGAACTCATATCGGCAACCTTAGTTGGATTCCCTTAGGATACTGTGAGCAGACGACCTTACGAAATACGGCGAAGCGGAGTGGGGAAAAGATTATTAGATTTGATTTTGGAAAATGGGTTTGATTATCTTGAGTTAGGAAAAACCATTGATTTGATTTTGGAAATTCTTTTGTAGAAAACATTTTCCCGTTTTTAACTTAAAGATCTCGAAACTTAAATCCCGAGATCAGCGACAGAGTCGCCACCCGGATAAGCTCATCCGGGAATTCCGGTACAGCTCCCTACCGAGGGTAGACTACCGTACCTAATACAGAGATTTAGGGTTCGGGCAAGTGACTTACTTAACCTCTAGCTTGCTTTCACTTTACATTTTATATTACCATATTTAATTTGCTTTATTATCTTTTCCTAACCCCAATTTGTTTATTTTAATCAACCGATGCTAAAGCAAAAATGCAGGAAATAAATTTCAGAAAAATGAAACATACATCCAAAATATACAAAAAAAAAATAATAGAGGCCGATTATACAACCCAATCGAATAAAAAATAAAAACTCTCGTCCTCACTTTACAACCACCTAAAATACACGATTTATCTAAAAAATACAATCGCCTAGGATACACAGATAAATCTATTAAATACATCTAAAATAAAAATAAAAAGCTGCAAAACAGAGGGTTAGCACAGTTTGCGGCACACCACAAGTAGGACTCTAATAGGATAGACTGGGGAAATTGGAAATTGGGAACATGCATTTAGAGGGATAACCGGGTCGGCTCGGCTAGCCGGCCCGATTAGTCCTGGAAAACATTTGGAAATGTCCCTGTATTTTGGTTTTGTGAGAAAATCGTTTTTCAAAACATTTCTTTTTTTTTTTCCGGTTTACTTTAGTTTAACATGCGAGGTGGGTTGATTCTCGGGAGAATCGGGTCTCCATCGTTGTATTGTTTTAAATGAAAATACACTGGAAATTGAACCTAAGGTAGTGAATGCACATAACAAAATTCATTTTTGATGATTTTCTGGTTTTTTCTGATTTTTATGGATTTTTAGAAATTTTTCTAGATTATTCTCGAAATTCTACCATTGGACGAGCATTACAGTCGTGCGACTGTAACTACGGTCGTACGACTGTAATTACAATCGTACGACTGTAGTCCTCCTAATTTCAGGATTTCGCCAAAATTATACAAATAAAACCAAAAGAAATTACGGGAAATCAAGAACACTCGTACGACTGTTCTTCAATTCAAGAACGGTCGTACGACTGTTCTTGACTTCCAGAAACAGAATGTGAGAAAAACAAACTTAAATGCACAAAACGCACCAAATCACCTATAAAGCATAGAAAGATGAGGGATTGAAGTATGTTTACCTCTTTAGCCCTGATCCACCATAGGAATGACCCCCTTGGAAATGCACCAATCCACTTCAAATTGCTCTTTTCTCTTTGAGTTGAGGTTTGAAAGGTTGGGTCCAAAATCTCCAAAATGTTGAGGTTTTTGATGGTTTTTGGTCCGAAATTGATTTAATTTAGAGTACTATTGATTTCTAATAGATTTTAACTTAACACTTGAGAATTAAAAGAAAAAGAAGAGGAAAAAAAAACTTATGTTTTGTGATGGTTCTTTTTCTTCCCTTTTTCTCTCTTTTCTCTCTAAATTCTCTCTGATTTTTCTTAAGCCAAAAAGTCCCTCAATCCTCCTTTCTTTCTCCTTTTATCTCTGATTCCTTGCTGCAAAAAAGAGAGCATTTAATGCTCTCTCTTTTTCCTCATTTTTCTGCTCCAGGGGTATGGGCTTCTGCACCTGCTCTGAGATTATAGTCGTACGACTGTAATTTTTAATTACAGCACTACTATATTTTACAGTTGTGTGACGTATGAATTTTTTTTTAAGATGAAAAAATTCCGGCGCTTACAGATACCAAAATAAATCGTGTGAATAAAATAAATTGTGCCTTCATCATCCCCGGTTGATGATAAAAGAGAACCCCACCTAGGACTCGGTTAGAATTTTCGAGACCGATCACGTTTGGAGGAATAAGGTTGGGAGAATATGTTTTGTGTGCTATGTGTTTCTCATCATCCCGTGACATACCATAATCAAAATTTTCCATGCACATGACATATCATTCACAAAGCATTTGTGTGATAACTAACCTATATCTTTATACAGCCGCTTACATTTTATTTTCATGTGTGGGAACATTAAACCATCTGTGTGACATTCATATCAACCATTATTTTTGCAGCCATAACATTATATCCATGTGTTAACATTTTCACAAGCATAAACGACATCATTATGTATGTCATGCATCCTAACCATGTTTTTGTGCAGCCATTTGCGTTTTGTGTGACATAAGCATCCATATCATTTCACCTCATTTAAATTATGGATATTCCAAGGACGCCCATCATAATCATTTCATAACATATCGGGTATCCCAAAATACCGGTTCAGGTCCTGCCAATGCACCGGATTGCATTTGGCCACTCCACCAAATTATCTCATTCAATAGAGACCACAATGGTCCTAGGTATATTTCCGTGTGAGGATTTACACAAAGCATTTCATGACACCATGCTCACTTATCATAACACCATAGTCCACATTGGATTACTTCATGACATTATTATATCATTCAAGGTGCTCCCCGAGTGCCGGATTAGTACACATGTAGGGGCATTTCATAACATCACAAATCATGAAAGGTGTTCCCCGAACGCCGAACCTCTGTCCGTGTCCCCTGTTACACGTGACTTTCTTACAACATCATATCATATGCCTCAAAAGCATTAGAACTTTGTCCTTGGGGCGGTCCCATGCAACCATTTCATGTCATCTCATAGACCTATAAAGCGTCGAAACCCTGTCCGTGTGTCGAAACACACATGACCATTTCATAAAATTCACTAGGTGCCCTAAAGGCGCCAAACCCTTGTCCGTGTGACGGTCCATACGTGATCTTTTTGCATAGCATTGGGTGTTCTTGGAATGTCCGAAAAAAAATAATAGAATAATAAGTAGGAATCATTTTTATTATCATTTCATGCATAAAATCATTCCATGCATTCATTATAAGCACTTTCAATGTCTTACCATTCATGTCATCATTCCACCCATCCATCGACCTAAAACGTTTCTCGTATGATGTCAAGCAGAATAAGCTTAAGCGACATTGGACGAGATCTCAGGCTTCAAGGGCTGTTGGGGAACGAAGAGTAGTTGAAATAGGAAGTGATTCTGATTCTGGGGAAGAAGTAGAGATGGCTAATCCAACATCGAGTCTCGTTGATGCTTTGAAGGATTTCCTGAGATCACAGGATTTCTATGATATGCTTAAGGAGGAAATGCGGGCTGTAGTAAGAGAAGCTGGAGAAACTGGTGGAAGCAGGACCAGAAAGGAGAAGGAGGCTGAATCATCCTAGCAAGGTGGTGATGCCTCGGCTAGTCTGGAAAAACTATAAGAAATCAAGGCAGCTATGGAAAGAAAGATGAAGGTGAAGTATTCTGAGCTAGATGAAGTCGTGGCCTAGCTGAAGAAGGGGGCCAGTGTCAGTTTTGAATCCAAGAAGGTGGTTAATGTGGATGCCATGATTAGCAAAGGCATCGAGACTTTTCCCATTGGCTTTCAAGTGCAAAAGGTTCCTGCTTACAAGGGAATGGGTTCACCAGAGGCCCATGTGAATCTTTATGCCCTGGTTATGTTGACGGCGGGCGCTACTAAGCAACAATTGATTAATCTCTTCCCAACTACACTTGAGGGAGGAGCATTGGGCTGGTATAATTCTTTGTCAGAAGAAGAGCAGTCAGATTGGGAGGCTCTATCGGTGGCCTTTATTAAATACTACAGCTTCAACACCAAGATTTAGGTGAAGCTGTATAATCTAGAACGAATCAAGCAAAAGCCCAATGAGCCTTTTGATGAATACTACCAGCGATGGATGAACAAGATGATCCTTTTGAAAAACTTCCCTGATGAAGATGAATTGATCCAGAAGCTGATTGACGGCAGTAGGGACATCGTCAAGAACAATATGAAGTTTCATCCATTTAGTGAGCTTAATGAAGTATATAGTATGGTGATGAAAATCGAGCGAGATGAAGAGTAGAAAGCAGTGAGCCACAAAGGTAGAAGGAGTTCAGGCTATAGCTCTGGGTATAGGTCGACAGCTACGGTCGGGTCTAGCGGTGGTTCTAGCTCAAGTTCTGGGGGCAAGCAAGGGCAGTCTTTGGAAGTAAAACAGGTCGAGGTTGCCATGGTGACCCAACAACAGAGCAATCAGAATAGAAATCTAGGAGGACATGGCATATCTCCTTGGACTCTTCCATTGGTCAAAATATTTGCAAAGTGCAGAAATGGAGGGTTGTTGCAGTCCTTAAGACCCTTTGAAAAGCCCGTTGATGCAGATAATGATAATTTCTGTACATATCATGTAGTGACTGGCCATAGATCCAACAATTGCTACAAGCTGAGGGATGCAATTCAAAAGTTGATTGATGAAGGGAAATTGCAGGAGCCTCCTAAGTCCAGCACGAAGACTAACCCGTTGCCCGCGTTTGAGAAGCGGGTTAATATGGCACATTTAGGATTGTCGGCCAATTTTATCTTTGCTTAAGTCCTTCATGCAAATCCTCAGTCTGTAGCAGTTGGTGAAGCCGAGGTAGAATCAAAATGTGAAGGGCAGGCAGAACGAAAGGAAATCAAGCTGATAAATTTGAATGACCTTGACTCGGAAGATGAATATGAAGAGTTTGGTGGGGAAGAGACAATTAAGCCGCTAGTCATTGAAAAGCTGAAAATTTAAGAAGTCCAGAATGAAACCCGTAGTGGTAGGGTTTATCAACCGGTGGCTCAGGTGAAAGATAAGGCTCCGATGACTAGATCGGGCAGTACATCAACACAGGAGAGAGTTGAGGAAGAAGATCTGGTTATCTCTCAGTTGAAGAAAACCCTCGCACAAGCTAGTTTATGGCATCTGCTATTGACCTCCAAAGAACACAGGGCGGCTTTAATGAAAAAGCTGTCAGAAATCGAGGTCTCCCCCATTGCATCACCAGAGGCCATGTGTTGTTTGTTAGACAAGATCCAATCAGGGGCTCCTGACATTATGTTTTCTGAGAAAGACCTGCCCAGTAAAGGAAAGGCCCATAATAAGGCCTTTTACATCAGAGCCCATGTGATGGACAAAGTAATGACATGTGTGATGGTAGATGATGGATCTGCCCTGAATATATGTCCACTGACGATGCTACCATTTCTGGGTCTGAGCGAAGGTGGGTTGAAAAAGTCCTCTACTATGATTAGAGCCTATGATGATTCCAAGAGGACTGTGATCTTGGCCTTTGAAGCTGAAGTAGAAGTAGGATCGGTCAAGTCAATGGTCAACTTTACTGTGATTGATATTCCGGTCACATTCTCCTTGTTGCTAGGGAGACCATGGTTCCACCCGTTGGGGGATGTTCCCTCAACCTTGCATCAGAAGATCAAGTTTTCAGTAGGCGGTGAGGTTGTGATTGTCGAAGCCGATTCCCAGTTTGTGATTGCTGCCGTTAGTGAGGAGACCATACCATGTGGCGAGTTCCAAGTCGCCATGGTCGGGGAAGAGGAAGCTATAGATGCTCCAATGGTCATTTATGAAAACTATATGTCGGAGTGGCTGTCCAGGTATTTGCATAAGCAGAATTTTGTTCCGGGCATGGGACTTGGAATCAACCTACAAGGGGTGCCTGAGTTTAACATTGACTCAGGAAAGTCAAAGCAGTTTGGGCTGGGGTACGTAGAAGAGAAATCTGACTAGAAGAACTCGAGAAGGGGCAAGAATGGTAAGCTTATAATGAAACTGTTCCTGAAGGCAGGAGAAGGGCTATACAAGGGCCAAGCTGAACCAGTAAGGGTCGGGAACATTGAATACACAAGCTTTGAGATATTTTCTGATGTCATAGACTTTGAGAAAAGCCAGGAAGAACTAGTAGCCCCTGTGGTGGTAGAAGAGGTAGCTACTAAGTCTGTTGTTCTACAATGTGAGCCGCCCGAAGTGATAGTAAAAGCAGGTGGCCAAAGAGAAAAATGAAGAGAAAACTTGTCATGAAGCTGTAGAAGTAATTTCAGGTGCATTGACTGCTGCCTTATGCAAGGCATTCGAAAAGTCCAAGGAAGGGTTCAGTGAGGAGCTAATGGCTAAGGTAAACTTGGATTCTGTGGTTGCTGAGATAGCTAAGATCATGGAAAAGGCTAAGGCACAGATGGCTGAAGTTGGAAAGACCGATGTCACTGATGAGAAAGAGACCGAAACAGTTGTAGATCCGGGTGATGCTCTGAAGATGAAAGTGGAAGCTGAAGAAGTACAAGGCCCTCCGCCTGTGGAGGATGAAAATGATTTCATTGTATCTATTTCTTCCATTTTCAATGTGAATGATGTACTTTATGACAAGTTTAATGCAATGAAATCTCAGTTTGCTTACTTGTGTGATGTTTATCCTGATAATTCTGTGCATGCATTTGAATCACCATCAAGCATATTTAGCATACATGACATTGCATTGCATGAAATCAACATAAGTACATATGAAAATCCCAAAATGGTATTCATTTCACTCGAGCTAAAACCCGAGGAAGAGAGAGAATTAACGAGAATATTGCAAAAACATGTTAAAGCTTTCGCCTGGTCATATGAAGACATGTCGGGTGTGGATACAGAAATAGCAGTGCACAAGATTCCAACGGACCCTAAGTTCAGGCCAGTGAAGCAGAAATTGAGAAGATTGAGACTAGAATGGGCTACATTGGTGAAAGAAGAAGTAGCTAAGCAGATAGAGCCAAGTTCCTCGAAGTGGTGGAGTATATAGAATGGCTAGCCAATATTGTCTCGGTACCCAAGAAAGATGGCAGGGTTAGAGTATGTGTTGACTACAGGGACCTGAACAAGGCATGCCCGAAAGATAATTTCCCACTGCCTCATATTGATGTCCTGGTCGATAGTGCACCTAAAGCAGCGATGTAGTCCTTCATGGATGGGTTTTCAGGTTACACCAGATCCTAATGGATGTAATTGATAAAGTGAAGACATCATTCATTACCGAGTGGGGCACCTTCTGCTACAGAGTAATACCCATCGAATTGAAGAATGTTGGAGCCACTTACCAAAGAGCTGTCACAACTCTACTGCATGATATGATCCACAAAGAAGTCGAAGTGTATGTCGATGATATGCTTGTTAAATCGTCGACCCGGGAGGAACATCTTGTTATCCTAGATAGATTTCTTACACGCATTGGAGAGTATAACTTGCGACTTAACCCTAAGAAGTGCATATTCAGAGTCACAACAAGAAAGCTATTAGGCCATGTAGTCAACCAGAAAGGAATAGAAATGGACCCAGATAAAATTAAGGCTATTCAGGATATGCCAGCTCTAAAGACAGAGAAAGAAGTTCGTTCATTCTTGGGCTCTTTACAGTTGTGAACACGAAATTTTACTTAAAAAAAAAAAAATTTGGGACCGTTGACCGTTGACCCACGACTGTATAATACAGTCGTACGACTGTACTTTCGGGGGGCAGGTTCCAGCCCATACTTCTTTGACTTGAAAGAGAAGGGAAATCTTGAGCATTTAATGCTCAAGATTTCCGGGCTAGTAGGGTATAAAAGAAAAGAAAAAGCACATTTTTGGGACTTTTGGCAAGAAACCAGAATTTTAGAGAGAGAAAGAGGGAGAAAAAGAAAGAAGAGAGAGAAGTAAAAGAGCTTACTTTCTTCTCACATTTTCTCCTTGATTTCTTGTTTTTAATCACTGAAACGAATTAGAAATCTTAGGTAAACAATCACACTAACAAACTAAATCATTTTGGACCAAAAACAAACACAAATCCGTGACTTTTCTGGAGTTATTTGGACATTCTTGAAACCTTGACTTTTTGGAGAAAAAGTGCAAATTCACGTGGATTGGTGCGTAGCCAGGGGTCATTCCAGCTGTGGATCGTCACCAAGGAGGTAAACAACCTTTAACTCATCTCATTTTCCAGCTTTCTGGGTGATTTGATTGTGTTTGGTGCATTTTTCTTCAAGTTTTTGCATTTTTATTTCTGGAAAAGTAAGAACAGTCGTACGACTGTTCTTGAAACAAGAACAGGGGCACGACTGTAAATACAGTCGTGCCAAATTCCCTACAGTCGTACGACTGTCTTTACCTTTTCAGTTTCAGGGTTTTGTTTTAGGGTTTTTTTAGCGATTTCCGCCCAAGCCAAGTCTACAGTCGCACGACTGTAGTATACAGTCGTACGACTGTAATTACAGTCGCACGACTGTAGTTCTCGGCCAGGGACAGAAATCCCTAAAAAAAATCCCTAAAATCCAAAGAAAATCATAAAAATCCAAAAAATTTCATAAAAAATCAGAAAATCCTAGAAAATCAGAAAAATTAGAAAACCCTCAAAAAATCATCAAAATGAATTTTGTGGTGTGCATCACGACCTTAGATTTGTTTTTCAGTAATATTGCATTTAGAACAATTCCACGACGGAGACCCGATTCTCCCGAAAACCGACCCACTTTATATGCTTAATTGTAATAAACCAGAAAAATTGTTTTCAAAAATGATTTTTCTCACAAAACCAAAAATACAGGGACGTTTCAAAGTGGTTTTCCAGGTCTAACCGGGCCGGCCGACCGGGCCAACCCGGTTACCCCCAATTGCATGACCCCAAATTCTAATTTCCCATTTCTGTCTACTTGAGTCCTATTTATGGCGTGCCGTATAAATTGTGCTAACCTTTGTTTTGCAGCTTTTATTTTATTTTATTTTATTTTTATTTGTATTTAATAGAATTAAATCGTGTATTTAGGCGGTTGTAAATTTTCTTTAGATTCTCGTGTATCCTAGGCGATTGTATCCGTGAGACGAGATTTTTATTTTTTCTTTCAATTTGGTTGTAAGCCCTTAAATATTTATTCTTTTTACTTTATATTTTGTATTATTATCCTGTATGCGCGCTGCGTGTATTCTTTTAATGAAAATAAATCTTTAGCTACTTAAAGTGTCGTAACTAGAACATTGATAATAATATTTAAATTAGACAAGAAATAAAGGACTTGTCCGGACACGAATCTCTGAAAAGTGTGGCAGTTCCCGCTTCGGTTCAGCTACACTGTAATTTCCCGGTTGAGCTGAGCCGGGTGGCGACTCCTATACTTTTTATCGAGATTTAGGTCTCGATTCTTTTTCGAAATAATCCGCTTTTCCAAAAACGAATTTCCAAATCAAAAACCCCACGCGAGGGAGGGTCCCGCCCGAAACTTAGGCGCCCCTTCCGAAAGGGAGTCCCGCGTCCCGTCGAAAACGCGTCGTCCGCTCACAGTGGCGACTCCGCTGGGGATTTCTTAAATGTTTTTCAAAAACTTAAAAGAATTTGACAAGCCTTGAAAAGTGTCTAATTTAAATTAAGTGGATGATTCTTATATGGCACTTTATGCATTCTTGTAGTTAGGCATTTATTGCATTAAGTTAGGTATCCACTATTTAGCCCGGTGAATCGTTGAAGTGTCGCCTAAGTTCCTCTTGGTCTTAGGGGCACGAATACGAAACACCACTCATAGCCTCGTACGAACCCCTTCGTTCGGACCCTTAAGTGGGGAGAAGTGAGGAGTATATTTTGCTATGGGAGCCTTGATGTTATCCTGACTTTGGACCGAACTCACTTAGGCAACCTTAGTTGGATTCCCTTAGGATACCAAAACAAATTGTGTGAATAAAATAAAATAAAATCCGCCTTCATCACCCCCGGTTGGTGATCGAAGAGAACCCCTCCTAGGACTCGGTTAGAATTTTATCGACCTGACCACGTTTGGAGGAATAAGGTTGGAAGAATACGATCCGTGTGCTAATTGCTACGTGTCTTTTTGTCCTTCCATAACATATCATCATTCACATTCTTCACGAACATAACATACCGCATATAGAACATTTGTGTGATTCTAACTCACATCTTTTGTACAGCCATTCCCATTCTTTCGCTTGTAAATACATTAATCACTCACGTGACATTTACACTAACCACATTTTTTGTAGCCATGCATTTTTTCTTCGTGTGAAAAATTAATTAACTCACGTACATCATTTGAATGTCATGAGCATTAACCATTCTGTTTTGCAGTAATAGGAAACGCGTGTCATGCATAAAGCATTATACGAATCTTGAATAATTCCACAAGGGTCACACACATCACGTTACCTACCAAGTAGGAAAGCATTTTAGGCGCTCCACGAGTGCCGACAAAAATTCATCGCATTTCATTAAATCATTTTAGGCGCTCCACGAGTGCCGACAAAAATTCACCGCACTTCATTAAAGCATTTTAGGCGCTCCACGAGTGCCGACAAAATTTCTTTGCATTCCATTAAATCATTTTCGGTACTCCACGAGGACCGGAGAAATTTCATTTCACACATTAAAACTTTTAGGCGCTCCCCGAGCGCCAGAACTCTGCCCGTTCACCAAGAACGCATTCACTTCACATTGTGGCGCGGAAACCGAGATACTCCCCGAGTATTGAAATTCCGCCCGTAAGTCAAGCACGAGTTCATTTCATATCATCAAAAGTCCAAGGTGTCCCACGGACACCGAAACCTCGACCAAGTGCCATGCGCGTATCGATCTCACATCATAAAAATCTGAGGCACTCCACGAGTGCCGAAAACTCTGTCCGTCCACTAAGGACAATCATATCACTTCACAAAAACCCGAGGTACTCCCCGAGCACCAAAGGTCTCATCCACGCATCTAATGCTTGGATTGCAATATATGCATAAATAAATAGGAGTTCATGCATACTTAACCACCCGAAGAGTTAGTTATTCAAGGCTCGTATTACAAACTCATTCCATACAACATCCACACATCATGCATCCAACACGCCATGCATACATGCATATCCCCTAGAGTTCATAACTCTTTGGGTGGTCATATTTCACTAACTTTTGTTTGAAATATTTTGTAGTTTGGCTCCGATCGGGACGACGACTCGTGAGGATAGAGCACAGTGATTCATCATCTAGTGAGTCTGAGGAATCTGTTCAGTTAGGGGAGGCTGAAGTGTCGTCTGAATTGAGTGCCGGGTTTTCGTTGGAACTTGAGCAATTGCAACAAAGGTTTCAAGATATGGCAATCCCACCCGAAGCTGCTGCTGCCATGATGGCTACCTCTGCTCTTCGTGATTTCATGAGTTCTGATGAGTTCAAGAATCTTATCAAGAGCCAAGTGCAGAGTGCTTTGACCGAATCGTCTAATCAGAGGCCGAAAAGGGGTGCTCGAGAAGAAAGTAGTGGAGGGAGACTAAATGATGGGCAGTCAGACGCTGAAGAAGGCCGGAGGGATAATGCTGAGCGGCCTGTGGAGTCCGCCTTAGAAAGAAAGATGAAGGAGATGGAAGAAACTATAGCGGAGCTGCGTGCCAGTTCTAAGATCCAATCTGCCAAACGTATCGACCCATCCACACTGATAGCCGGAGGGGTTGAAATGCTGCCAGTAGGCTTCCAAATGCCTAGGATTGCACCATATGTGGGGAAAAGTCCTCCTACGGCCCATTTGAATCAGTATGCGCGGATTATGACCATGGCCAGGCTCACCATGAATCAATTAGTGGGACTGTTCCCCACTACTTTGGAAGGGGGTGCTATCACATGGTATAATAAGCAGCCCGAGGGGGTATAAGGTGACTGGGATGCACTGTCTGATGCCTTCATTAAGTACTTCAGTTTCAACACGCAACTGGAGGTCAAGCTGCAAGACTTAGAGGCGGTGAGGCAGAAGCCGAATGAGACCTTTTCTGAATATTACCAAAGGTGGATGGATAAGATGATTCTCCTTCATCAGAAGCCATTGGAAGATGAATTGATCGTGAGGCTAATTGATGGGAGCTTGGAGGTTTATAGGAATGTGATGAAGTACCATAAGTTCCAGTCCTTGATAGAAGTACATGAGTTGGCTCGCAAGGTTGAGAAATATGAGATTGACCCGGCTCAGAACAGTTTTGGAGGAGGGTATCGGAGCCGCACATATTCCTCGGGGTATAAAAGTAATAACAACCCTGCAGCTTCTTCATCAACGAGTGCTAAGCCAAGCCAGCCGCCTGCACCTGTTAAACAAATAGAGGTGGCAACAGTTGCACAAGGGTCCAGTCAACAGACAGCCGGGAAGGGGATCTCTCCTTGGGAGGATTCTTTGGGGCGGATCTTTCTGAAGTGTAGGAATCTGGGCTTCCTTCAAAGTCTGAAACCGTACACGCCTCCTGCTGAGGCAGACAAGAACAACTTTTGCTCCTATCATGTGACTAAGGGGCATCGAACCAAAGAGTGCCATGCTTTGAAAAAGGCGATTCAACAGCTGATTGATGAAAAGAAGATAGAAGCGCCCCGTTCAAAGCCCAATGTTCAGAGTAATCCGCTACCTCAGTTTGAAAGAAGAGTAAACATGGTGCAATCGGGGTTATCTCCTAACTTTGTCTTAGCCCAGATTGCAAGGGCGAATCCCGCGATTCAAGTGGTGGTAGGTGAAGATGTTGAGCCCTCAGTGGAGGAGAGCAAACCTGTGAATCTGGATGATATAGAATTGGATGATGATGCGGATGAATTTGAGTTGATGAGTAGGCCCAAACCTCTGAACCGGACAACACCTGTCTATCCTGTCTGCACTAAGGATGGGATGTATATAAGGAAGGAAGACGCTCCAGTGAATAATGTCACGAGAAGTGGAAGGGTATATCAACCCGAGCCACAACGGTTGGGAGAGCCGAGTAAAAGGGCAGAAGCACCAGTTCAAGATTATTTGCCCATCAAGGTGAATGAAAAAGAAGATCTGGTAGTGGAGTAACTCAAAAAGATGCCCGCACGTGCATCTGTGTGGCATTTGCTTATGGAATCCCAAAGACACCGAGCTGCAGTAGTAAAAAAGCTTATGGAAATGGATGCAAACCCATTAATGTCTCCCGAGGAAGTCTGCATGGTGATTGGGAGTACGAAGAGTCAACAATCTGATAATCCTAGGGGGATCACTTTTACCGAGGATGACTTACCACCGGAAGGCACTAACCACAATCGTGCTTTGTATCTGAAAGTGGAGATGATGGATCGAATTTTGCCATGTGTGATGGTTGATGACGGCTCAGCATTGAACATCTGCCCTCTGAAAGTTTTACCTAGCCTTCATCTGTCCGAAGAAGCATTGTCAAGGTCTAACACGGTGATCCGGGCCTATGACGATTCCAAGCGTACTGTGATTGGAACCTTTGAAGCAGAAGTGTCGGTGGGGGAAGTTAAGTCAACCGTACTGTTCACTGTCATTGATATCCCTGTGACTTTCTCCTTGCTTTTGGGAAGACCTTGGTTTCATGCATTGGGAGGTGTGCCATCAACTTTGCACCAAAAGGTGAAGATTCCGGTGGGGGAGAAAATTGTAACTCTGGAGGCGGATGAATCTTCTATGGTGGCTGCTCTGAACTCATCTGAACAACTTTTGACTGGCTTTCAAGTGGCGGTTATCTCAGAGCATAAGGAGAAAGACTTGACATTTTCTCCATGGATCCATAAGTATTTTCAGAAGCAGAATTTCATTCCGGGAATGGGGTTAGGAGTCCATCAACAAGGGGTCACAAAGTTTGATATCACTATAGGCCAGTCACACCGAGGGGGTCTTGGTTACAAAGATGCCGAAAAGAAGGGAATCCTGGAGACAAAGAAAGTCCATCTCTTGGACACTTTCGTTCGAGCCAGTAGTGGGCAATATGGTGGTAAACCGGAGCCGATGGTTATAGATGGGGAAACAGTCCCCGAGTTTGAGATTTTTGCTGATGTTGTTGACTTTTCGAAATATGGGGTTGGCTCAGTAGAAGGAATGCTTAAGCCTGAAGGTGTGAAGGAGACCACTTCTCCTCCAATAAGCCAAGCTGAAGTGGTGGCTCCCATCACCCCACAGGAGCAACCAAAAGAAGATACAGACCCCCTGGTGGACGCCATTACCAAAGCATTTGCTGAACTACTGAAGAAAGGGTTGAAAGAGAGCCCTGTGAAGAAGGAAGCTATTTCAGGACGGGCAGAGTTAGTTGAAAAAGCTGTTGCTGAACTCACCAAAATGATGGCTAAGGGAAAAGCGAAGGTGGAAGAAGATGCCTTATCTAAAGCACAGAAAGAGACTCTTGAAGCTGATTTGGGTGACTTGTTCGAAGAAGAGCCTGCTGACCCGGAAGACCTTGCTACAGAAGACCCTCCACATGTGGAGGAAGAAAATGATTTCTTTGTAAACTTATCCTATGTACATGATATGAACAATTCCGCTTTTAAGGCGATGAATGAAATGAAATCTGACTTTGCTTATTTGTGTGATGTTTTTCCTAATGGCTCTGTGCATACATGCAATCATTCATTCAATGTGTTCAGCATTCATGACACTGCATTACATGAAATTAATTTAGGCACAATTGAAAATCCTAAAATGGTATCTATCTCTAACGAACTCAATCCTGAAGAAGAGAGAGAATTGACAAAAATACTTAAAAAGCATGTGGGAGCGTTTGCCTGGTCTTACGACGATATGCCGGGGGTTGACAGAGAAATAGCAGAGCATAGAATTCCGATTGACCCTAAGTTCAGCGCTGTAAAACAGAAGCTCAGGCGTCTACGTCCAGAATGGGCTGAGAAAGTCAAAGAAGAAGTAGCAAAGCAGATAAAGGCCAATTTCCTGGAGGTGGTAGATTACCCTGAATGGTTAGCCAACATAGTCCCAGTTGCCAAGAAGGACGGAAGGGTCCGGGTTTGTGTGGATTACCGGGATTTGAATAAGGCCTCTCCAAAGGATGACTTCCCACTTCCTCACATTGATGTCCTGGTCGACAGTGCAGCAAGGGCAGTTATGTATTCGTTCATGGATGGTTTCTCGGGGTATAACCAGATCTTAATGAATGTCATTGACAAGATCAAGACAGCCTTCATCACCGAGTAGGGGGTGTACTGTTACAGAGTGATGCCGTTTGGGTTGAAGAATGCTGGGGCAACATATCAACGGGCGGTTACGACATTACTGCACGACATGATCCACAAAGAGGTAGAGGTGTATGTTGATGATATGCTGGTAAAGTCAATGACCCGGGAGGAGCACCCTGCTATCCTGGATAGATTTATGACCAGGATTGAAAAGTACAACCTACGACTCAATCCAAAGAATTGTGTTTTTGGAGTTGCATCGGGTAAACTGTTGGGGCACATTGTCAGTCAAAAAGGCATTGAGATGGACCCAGACAAGATCAAAGCAATTCGAGATATGCCAGCACCAAAGACAGAGAAGGAAGTCCAGTCTTTTCTGGGGTCTCTTCAGTACGTCAGCAGGTTCATTGCTAGATTGACTACAGTCTGTGAACCCATTTTCAAGCTTCTTCGGAAAGAACAACCTGTCGTATGGAATGATCAGTGTCAGATTGCATTTGATAGGATCAAAGAGTACTTGATTAATCCTCCAGTGTTGAAACCCCCAACTCTGGGAAGACCTTTGACTCTGTACTTAGCCATTGAAGAAACCTCCATAAGGGCAATGTTGGTTCAAGAACAAGATGATAAAAGGGAGCATGCTATTTACTACCTCAGTAAGAAGCTGCTAGATTACGAAACCCGATACACTGTCGTGGAGAAGACTTGCACTGCTATGGTCTGGCTTACGAAGAAGTTGAGACACTATTTCCAATCCTACAAAATACAAGCCGTGGCAAAGGTTGATCCAATGAAATACCTCTGTTCTGCCCCATCCTTGACGGGGAAATTGTCCCGGTGGCTGCTTTTGTTATCAGAATTCGACATCGAGTATGTGACGAAGAAGGTGATCAAAGGAAGAGCGGTGGCTGAGTTCCTGGCCAATCAGCCGCTTGAATCTGATTATGTAGAAAACCTGGAATTTCCTGATGAACAGTTGGCCTTCGTAGAAGTGGAGATCAGGAAATGGATCATGCATTTTGATGGAGCTGTAAACAAGAGAGGGGCGGGCCTCGGAGTAATCATTGTAACTCCTGAGGGAGAGATAATTCCTTTGTCAAAACGGCTGGAATTCCCGGTAACTAACAACGGCGCAGAATATGAAGCTTGTTTATTTGGCATTGATGCTCTCATCACACTAGGGGCAAATGATGTGACCATTAGGGGAGATTCGCTGTTGGTAATCCATCAAGCCACCGGAGAATGGGAAATCAAGGAAGAATCACTTCGCCCATATTTGGAAACTTTGTGGGAAATGGTGAAAACATTCGGGCATATCGAATTCAAGCACGTGGCTAGAGATGATAATCAGATGGCGGATTCATTAGCTACCTTGTCATCCATGTGGGAAGGACCTCAGAAAGCACCGATGCAGCCTTTGATCTTGGAGACCGCTAGGACACCATTCCATCGTTCCAGTGAGGTCTTGATACTAGCCACAGATAATAAGCCATGGTACCAAGATATAGCTGATTTTCTACAGAATGGCCAATACCCTGAAGAAGCAGATGCATCGGATAAGACAACTTTAAGAAAGTTGGCAGCTCAGTTCAGATGGTTTGATGGACAGCTTTTCAGAAGGACTGCGGATGGATTGTTATTAAAGTGTCTGACGGAAGCAGAAGCCAAGAAGGTTATACAAGAAATGCATTCAGGGATTTGTGGCCCACATATGAACGGATTAGCTTTAGCAAAGAAGATCATGAGACAAGGGTACTTCTGGCTCACTATGCAGACTGACTGTGCAAAAGAAGTGAAAAAGTGCCACGAATGCCAGATTTACGGGGACATCAGCCACCTTTCACCTATGGAGTTGCAAAACCTCATGACTCCTTGGCCGTTTGCAGTATGGGGCATAGACATAAATGGTGAAATTCGACCTCCCGCATCGAACGGTCACAAATTCATTGTAGTGGCAGTCGATTACTTCTCCAAGTGGGTTGAGGCCGAGTCGTATGTCACGGTCACAGCTAAGAACATGGCTAAGTTCGTGAAGAAGCACATTTTTGCAAGATATGGGGTACCGCATCACGTGGTAACCAATAACGGAGTGCAATTTCAAGGAGCCACAGCTGAGCTATTCGAAGAGTACAATGTGGAACACCGCAAGTCTTCCCCTTATAGGCCACAAGCCAATGGAGCAGTGGAGGCAGCGAACAAGTCCATCAAAAAGATCTTATCCAAGACCACTTCAACCTACCAAGATTGGGCAGATAGACTACCTTATGCTCTGTGGGGGTATAGAACCAGTGTTAGAACGCCGACTGGAGAAACACCTTATTCACTGGTTTATGGGATGGAAGCAGTCCTTCCTATTGAAGTGGAGTTAAAGTCGCTAAGGACAGTCTTAGAAGCCCAATTGCCTGAAACAGAAAGGGTGAAGGCAAGATTTAAGCAGCTGGCTATGGTTGATGAAAGGCGTCTTAAGGCTCTGGATCATCTGCAGATGTACCACCAAAGGATGGCTAGGGCCTATAATCGGCGGGTTCGTCATCAGAAACAACCTCTGAAAGCGGGAGACCTAGTATTGAAACAGATGAGACCGACCAATACGGATGCGAGAGGCAAATTTAAACCCAACTGGGAAGGGCCGTATGTGGTTAAGAAGGTACTCTCCAAAGGCGCAGTGAAGATCATGGACATGGATGGTAATGAGTTCACCAATCCGATTAACCAAGATCATCTCAAACGCTACCACGTGTAAAAAAAAAAAAAAGCTTGTTAAGTCGAAAACCCGTAAGGGCGACTTAAGCAAAAGTTAAGGCAACGAGGGCTAGCTTATCGACCAGAAAACCTGTATAGGATGGTTGATAACAGGAATGAGTTCGTTCGAGATATGTACCAATTTTAAAATTTTCAATTGATGTGATGATTAAATTTCATTAATGAAGTGCGTTATGCTCAACATATTGCATGAATGTTTGGAGTATGTTACATGATACATTTGTCGAAACATCCAGATAAACAAAGACATTTAAACGCCTAAGTGTGCAATTGCGAATATCATCCAATCGTAAAAAAAAAAAAAGCCTGTTAAGTCGAAAACCCGCAAGGTCGGCTTAAGCAAAAATTAAGGTAAAAAAAAAAAAAGGGAAGTCTGTTAAGTCGAAAACCCGCGAGGGCGGCTTAAGCAAAAGTTAAAACAAAAAAAAAAAAGGATTGCATTAATAATAACAATAAAAATGTATACATATAATAATAATGGTGGCCAATACATGCATGATAACAAAAATCACATTTTTCCTTTTATGCTCTCCTTTTCTTGACAGGAAGTGGTCCCGCGGTCTCAGAAGGAGCCAGCCAGCGGAAAGTTGCACTCTCACGCGCCTCACGGGTCGGTAAGTCCTGGATCTCAGCCAGCCACAGCTTGTAACGATCGTCAGTCTCTGTAGGGGCAAGACTGGCATAATTCAGCGTCACACGATGGGTATCTCTAGCCCAGCGGAGTCTGATGTGATCTGGCCAAGCAGCAGTATACTCCTCACAATTGGTAACACAAGATCGCTGGGGGATATCCTGCAGATGACCGTACTGACGGCAAAGACGACTCGGAGAGTAGAATGTCACCCTGGTCTGTCCTAATAACTGCACACCATGTGCCCACATCTCTACAATCACGTGGGTAATCTTCCACCAGGGGCACACCCACCTAATCTGGTCATCAGTCCGGTGAGATAGCCAAACGCCCTACTCATCAGCAGACATATCAGTATAGGAGTCGACGGAGAAGCCTCGTTCTCTGAGATTGGCCGGGTTGTACTTCTTGAAGTTCCCCCTCGGAACCTTAAGAATCGACAACTTCTCCAGCAACCAGATCTGCAGTTGGTGGTAAGCAAGGGTTAGCAGCTCATTCAACACAGAGTACACCAGATAATAAGGAATTTCTCCTAGAGCAGTGTGAGGTGAGGGCCAACGTGGAGAACGCCGTTTGTCTTAGATGAATGCAAATTAATTAGTGTCTCAGCAAGTGCAAAAGGAGCTGGAGATGCTCCCACAGCCATCTGAGAAATAAGGGAGACAACCCTGAAGGAGATAACCCCATCACTAGGACCACAGAAATACTGGCTCAACAGTAACAGGCTGACCATGGAGGCCCAACTCATGTGGTCCCTAGGGGCATTGATACACCATCCTAATACGGAATTCGAGCTCAATCCAGGAAAAGGAGAATCAGTAGCAAATAAAGCCTCCACCTCGGGATTGGGAAGCCCGAACAAGCTCACCAAGGAGGAAATGCTACCAAAAGTGAACTCGGGGACGGCAATGTCCACTCCCTTATGGCAGGGGATATTCAAGATAACACTGAACTCTTCATACAAGGGGCAGAGCTCTTGGCATGAGAAGCGAAAAACATTGTCCATTGGATCCCAGAAGCGATAACAGGCATTCAACAACTCGATGTTCCACGAGTGTTTGTAATAGGCCTTAAGATTCCATAACCCGAAAGGCTTCAATTTGAGCCAATCAGAGTCTTGTAATGATTCTAGAAAATTGTAAAAGCCTGGATAAAAAGAAGCAAAAATTGAAGAAGAAAAGGAAGAGGAGTGAATTCCCAAATATCGATGAAACAAAAGCAAATTCAATAATATGAAAAGTGCAATTCACAATGTATCTAAAAAATCCAATACAAAAGAGCAAAAACTGTGAAAACAACAAATAAGACAAGCAGGACGCTCCAACTAGCTCTCATCCTACCCCTCATCCTCCTCCTCCTCCTCAGACTCACTCTGATGTGTAGCCCGGTAGGAGTCAAAATCCGCCTGCAGACGAGCCATCCCAGCCTGCAGCCTGGCTATCTCGGCCCTCGCCCTCTCCACCTCCTGGTTTGCAGCCTGGGCCTGAGCCACGGAAGAAGCAGCCTCCCGGGCCTGCTCTCGAAACATCTCAACTCGGGACTGCAGTCGACAACATAAATTAGCATCCATACATACATACATACGCATTCATGCATTACATAAATTTTGACGCAGAAAACACGGGATACTTACCGCCCAAACGCCGTTCTCCCGGACTAAGAAGTCTCCTAAGCCCTTGTACCGGTAGGCTATCTCCTCCACATCAGCTCGCCGGACCTGAAAGAATATCAGAGATCAAAAAAAAAAAAGAAAAAAAAAGAGAGACTTACGTGGGTAGTGTCCTCCGGAAGGAACATAGCAGGCTCCTCACGAGGAATACTCCAGGTCGTGTAGGCTTGGGTGCCATCCAACCCAATCAAGGTGAAGCCAGCCCTAAGCTCGGAAATCAAGCAACCCTCCACGACACCACTAGCACTGACGGCCTACGAAGCCGAGGCTGTGGCGCTGCCAACATGGACAGGGTGGGTCCTATCCTGAACAGGAGTATCCTCTCCTCCTGTACCTGCATCAGTGCTCCCACCGGCCGGCCCGCTGGGCTGAGAGGACCCAGTTCCCCTACGCCTCTTAACCTGCAAAGAGAATATAAAGTTAAAAAAAAAAAAAAAAAAGAATGAAATATGGATGAATACCTGACGAGGACGAGGAGGAGGAGCTGCTGGTGCGACACCCGCAGCGGGCAGTAAACACTGCTGGATATAAGCGGGGTAATCTCCATCCACGGGGTCCACGCTATACCCCTCTCTAAATATCTCGGGGTCTGTCACAGGATCCACCAGATGTGGCCAGAAGAGTGCCTGCGGAAGCGGCGGGGGCACAAGCTGGCCAATCGGACCGTCGACGTGGTCAGAAAGGAAGAGACGATCGCCCAAGTACCACTCCTGGGACATGGGACTCTCCATGACAAATCAGCGACGGTCGAAGCGTGCCGAGGACTGAACGAGGAGGGTGATGGCACCCAGATTCTCCCAAGGGTGGTGCCGGATCTGTAGAAGTGCAATAAAAGAAATTCAGTATAGGTAAACAAAAATTATTCAAATTTTCTTACTAACGAATGTTGTTTACTTACCCTCCTCCAGGTCGGGTCGAGCAGACTCTGCCGTACCTCCTCGATGTCATGGGCGGTACTTTGCCACCCCTGCGTCCAGCAACGCAGGACAGTCGGATGAACATCACCCTGGACGTCCCTCAAATCAGGCGGCTCCAGCACCCGATGCTCAAAAGCCCAGATCTGTAATTATAAAAAAAAATAATTATAATACAAAAAAAAAGAAGAAGAGAGAGAGGCAATACCAGAAGGCCGAACCAGAATCCCAGAATCTCCTGCTACTCCCCGCGGGCGCACAAGTCCAGCCCGTAATACAGCTGCCCTAATGCAGCCCGCGCCCAGCCCAAAGACGGGAAGGCAGCCAGGTCCACCAATGTCGGGAGCAAAGTCAAATTGCAGGTACTCTGTCCGGTGGGAAACAATGTGCAGGATACGAGGACGAGCACGTAGGCCCTGGTGTACTGCTCCACGTCCTCCTCGGCCAAGACTGCGCGGGTGGCCCAATAAGCCTCCACCCGGGAGCACAAGATCTTCCCCTTTTCAGGGGTGCAGCCAATCAACCTCCGAATGTAAGTGTCCACCTGCTGGTGTCGGGTCAAGCTGCAGTTAAAGATAATAGGGGTCCCGCCGAACCCAAAGCCTGTGATCGCCATGAAGTCCGAGGGAGTGACGGTGAACTCCCCGTTGGGCAGATGGAAGGTGTGAGTAGTGCAAACCCATTTCTCGCACAGGGCCGTCAGTACGGCATGTGTGGTGTGCGGTGTGCTCATGGGCAAAGACAGGACGAAAGACTCTAGCCCTAGGAGCCTAACCCGAGCCCGCACGGGCTCTGGAAGTCGGTCCCACCAGACCCGTGGTAGGGAAAGATTCCCACTATCAGCAATCCTGTGCGCCTGCATTACGAGGAAGTACAACATACATGCATTCAGATTTTGCATTAAAAAAAAAATCCCTGTTTTCTTGCTACAGTCGTACGACAGTAGTACGCATTGCACGAGCGTAGCTACAGTCGCACGACTGTAGTGCCCACAGTCGTACGACTGTTCATCATTTGCATGAACAGTCACACGACTGTTCATATTCCTGCAGAAAAAAATTTGCAATTCATTTGATTTTCGTGATTTCTAACCTGTTTTCCCTAGTTTCTCGTTTCTATTAACTACAGGGGACTCCTAGCATGCATTCTACTCAATCAATTCAACCCAGAAAGCAGTAAATCATGCAAATCAGTTCCAAAAGTTCAAAAGGAAAAATATTGAAAAAACTCAAAATCAAGGCATAGGAATAGAATACCAACCTGTGTAACGGACAAATGAGAGTCCATTGCCAGCAGAATAGGGATCTCCATCCCGAATCGGATCCCAAAGTGGTCCATATAAAGTGGGTGCCCGTATCCTTGGGCGATTCCCACGAAAGCAATCTCATCCGGATTGTTGGGTTCCGGAACCGCGCTGTTCTGGATCTTCTTCAACTTCTTTCCCATTTTTTTCAACATTTTGACGGCTTTTCGAGGATTTGGGTCGGTTTCAGAGAGAAGGAGAGGAAAGGGGCGGAAACCGCCCCTTTATTTTTGCCTGCCTGCGAAGTACAGTCGTACGACTGTACTTCGTCTACAGTCGTACGACTGTATTCAAAATTTGAATACAGTCGTGCGACTGTAGTGAAAAAAAGGGGGGGAAATTTTTTATTTTATTTTATTTTATTTATTAAACCTATTTTCATTATCTAATGTGCAATAAATCCCTACAGGGGCATTTCAGTAATTTTGCAGGACTAATCCAGCGATGACTAATTTATTTCAATGACGGTCCGCCTCGCCCAAGGGGCACGAAATCCAAGAAAAACCATGAAAAATTCACTGTAAGTATAATTACACCAATCGCATTTTCAACACGCCCCACGTACCAAGCTACTCCGGGCCGTTACATTCACACAAAAATCATAGTCCCCCACGACTTTAAAAGGGAACCCGAATCCAATTTCAGTCTGTCGGGTGCGCCCAGCCGCACACGACTGTCATGCATTCACACAAAAATCTTAGTCCCCCACGACTTTAAAAGGGAACCAAAAATCCTGTGTCAGTCCGTTGAGTGCGCCAGTCGCACGCGACTATCACATCTTGTATTCCCAAATCCGGTCCCGCACGACTATAAAAGGCAACCATGGCACGTATTCCCGTATTTATTCTTGATCGAAGGGGCAAAAATTTTTGTTTCAAAATTATCGATCAATGAATAAATACGTTCATCAAACATGCATCACATGCATTCTCGGGCTCGGTGTGACAAACCGCACACAGCCTTTTGACTCCAAAAGTCATTTCATCTCGGCATCATCCTTGCGCGGAAGCCATCGTAGGGAACCGCTCGACTCCAAAAGTCATTCATACTCTCGGTGTCATCCTCATGCAAAAGGCATATGGACCACCTGACTACCAAAGTCACCTGCGAAAACTACCACTGCACAGCCGCGATTTCGTGTTCTTTGTCGTGTAACTAAATCCGTTTCGGAAATCGGATTTCAGCTACACGAGGGGCAGCCTGTGAACACGAAATTTTACTTAAAAAAAAAAAAAAAATTTGGGGCCGTTGACCGTTGACCCACGACTGTATAATACAGTCGTGGGAATTCACTACAGTCGTACGACTGTAGTGTAAGTACAGTCGTACGACTGTACTTTCGGGGGGTAGGTTCCAGCCCATACTTCTTTGACTTGAAAGAGAAGGGAAATCTTGAGCATTTAATGCTCAAGATTTCCGGGCTAGTAGGGTATAAAAGAAAAGAAAAAGCACATTTTTGGGACTTTTGGCAAGAAACCAGAATTTTAGAGGGAGAAAGAGGGAGAAAAAGAAAGAAGAGAGAGAAGTAAAAGAGCTTACTTTCTTCTCACATTTTCTCCTTGATTTCTTGTTTTTAATCACTGAAACGAATTAGAAATCTTAGGTAAACAATCACACTAACAAACTAAATCATTTCGGACCAAAAACAAACACAAATCCGTGACTTTTCTGGAGTTATTTGAACATTCTTGAAACCTTGACTTTTTGGAGAAAAAATGCAAATTCACGTGGATTGGTGCGTAGCCAGGGGTCATTCCAGCTGTGGATCGTCACCAAGGAGGTAAACAACCTTTAACTCATCTTATTTTCCAGCTTTCTGGGTGATTTGATTGTGTTTGGTGCATTTTTCTTCAAGTTTTTGCATTTTTATTTCTGGAAAAGTAAGAACAGTCGTACGACTGTTCTTGAAACAAGAACAGGGGCACGACTGTAAATACAGTCGTGCCAAATTCCCTACAGTCGTACGACTGTCTTTACCTTTTCAGTTTCAGGGTTTTGTTTTAGGGTTTTTTTAGCGATTTCCGCCCAAGCCAAGTCTACAGTCGCACGACTGTAGTATACAGTCGTACGACTGTAATTACAGTCGCACGACTGTAGTTCTCGGCCAGGGACAGAAATCCCTAAAAAAAAATCCCTAAAATCCAAAGAAAATCATAAAAATCCAAAAAATTTCATAAAAAATCAGAAAATCCTAGAAAATCAGAAAAATTAGAAAACCCTCAAAAAATCATCAAAATGAATTTTGTGGTGTGCATCGCGACCTTAGATTTGTTTTTCAGTAATATTGCATTTAGAACAATTCCACGACGAAGACCCGATTCTCCCAAAAACCGACCCACTTTATATGCTTAATTGTAATAAACCAGAAAAATTGTTTTCAAAAATGATTTTTCTCACAAAACCAAAAATACAGGGACGTTTCAAAGTGGTTTTCCAGGTCTAACCGGGCCGGCCGACCGGGCCAACCCGGTTACCCCCAATTGCATGACCCCGAATTCTAATTTCCCATTTCTGTCTACTTGAGTCCTATTTATGGCGTGCCGTATAAATTGTGCTAACCTTTGTTTTGCAGCTTTTATTTTATTTTATTTTATTTTTATTTGTATTTAATAGAATTAAATCGTGTATTTAGGCGGTTGTAAATTTTCTTTAGATTCTCGTGTATCCTAGGCGATTGTATCCGTGAGACGAGATTTTTATTTTTTCTTTCAATTTGGTTGTAAGCCCTTAAATATTTATTCTTTTTACTTTATATTTTGTATTATTATCCTGTATGCGCGCTGCGTGTATTCTTTTAATGAAAATAAATCTTTAGCTACTTAAAGTGTCGTAACTAGAACATTGACAATAATATTTAAATTAGACAAGAAATAAAGGACTTGTCCGGACACGAATCTCTGAAAAGTGTGGCAGTTCCAGCTTCGGTTCAGCTACACTGTAATTTCCCGGTTGAGCTGAGCCGGGTGGCGACTCCTATACTTTTTATCGAGATTTAGGTCTCGATTCTTTTTCGAAATAATCCGCTTTTCCAAAAACGAATTTCCAAATCAAAAACCCCACGCGAGGGAGGGTCCTGCCCGAAATTTAGGCGCCCCTTCCGAAAGGGAGTCCCGCGTCCCGTCGAAAACGCGTCGTCCGCTCACAACAGTACGTTAGCCACTTCATAGCATGGTTGACTTCCACTTGTGAGCCAATTTTCAAGCTGTTAAAGAAAGATCAGCCGATTGTGTGGGACGACAGATGTTAGTTGGCATTTGAGAAAATCAAGGCTTACCTGGTAAGTCCGCCAGTTTTGAGTCCACCAATTCCAGGGAAGCCCTTGATCTTGTATTTGGCTGTTGAAGATTCCTCCGTAGGGGCAATGTTGACGCAAGAACAAGATGATAGAAAGGAGTACCCTATTTACTACCTCAGTAAGAAGCAGCTGGAGTATGAAACTAAGTAAACACTGGTGGAGAAGACGTGTGTGGCAATGATCTGGCTGACGAAGAAGTTGTGCCATTATTTCCAGTCATACAAAGTGCAAGCCGTGGCCAAGGTGGATCTGATGAAATATCTGTATGAAGCACCAGTGTTGGTTGGAAAGTTTGTGCAGGTGGCTCTTACTTTTGTCAGAATTTGACATTGAGTACATCACTAAGAAAACCATCAAAGGGCGAGCCGTAGCAGAATTTCTAGCAAATCAGCCACTGGAATCAGATTACACCGAGAATTTGGAGTTCCCAGATGAACAGCTGGCCATGGTAGGAGTGAAGAGATGGGTCATGTGCTTTGATGGTGTTGTTAACAGAAAAGGTGTTGGAATTGGGGTAAACATAGCAATGCTAGATGGTGAAATCATCCCTCTGTCGAAGAGACTGGATTTTCCTATAACTAACAATGGGGCGAAGTATGAAGCACGCTTGTTTGGGATGGAAGCTCTGTTGACACTAGGGGCAAATGACGTCTTGATCGTCGGAGACTCACTTTTAGTAATTAGGCAAGCTCAAGGCGAATGGGAGCTGAAAGAAGAAGCCTTACGGCCTTACCTAAAGCTGCTACAGTACAGAAAAGAGATTTTTGGCCGATATGAATTTAGACATGTCCCCAGAGATAAGAATAAGATGGCTGATGCGCTAGCGACATTGTCTTCTATGTGGGAGAATCCAGAAGAAACTCAAGTACAGCCACTAGTTATATCAACTTCCAGACAACCATGCTTTGAAGTGCGCAAAGTAATAAAGTTGACGGTCGAAGAAAAGCCATGGTTCTATGACATCTACTAGTATGTGAAGGAAGGAAAATATCCAGAAGGTGCCAATATTACTGATAAGATATCATTGAGGATCTAGCCAGTCAGTTCAGAATCTTTGAAGATAAGTTATACAAAAGAACAACAAATGGAGTTCTCCTAAGATGTCTGACAGAACAGGAGGCAGAAACAGTGATGCAGCAGGTGCATGCAGGGTCTTGTGGCCCACACATGAATGGACTCTCTATGGCCAAGAAGATAATGAGATAGGGGTACTTTTGGATGACTATGCAAGCTGATTGTACAAGGGAAGTGAAAAGATGTCACGAGTGTCAGATCTATGCCGACATCAGTCATCTTCCACCACTTGAGCTACAGAACCTAACATCTCCTTGGCCGTTCTCGGTGTGGGGGATTGACATGATCGGAGAAATTCATCCCACAGCTTCTAATGGACACAGATTCATAGTGGTTGCAGTCGACTATTTCTCAAAATGGACGGAGGCAGAATCCTTTGCTAGTGTAACGGCTAAATAGATGGTCAAGTTCATCCAAAAAAACATCTTTGCTCGATATGGAATTCCCCACCATGTAGTGACTGACAATGGAGTGCAGTTTCAAGGGGCAATAGCTGAGCTGCTTGCAGAACATAGTATTGAGCACCATATGTCTTCTCCATATACACCCCAAGCTAACGGTGCAGTAGAGGCAGTTAATAAGGCAGTAAAGAAGATCTTATCAAAAATGGTAACCACCTACAGAGATTGGGCTGACAAATTGCCGTATGCTCTTTGGGGTTATAGAACCAGTGTCAGAACACTGACAGGGGAAACTCCCTATGCCTTGGTATATGGTATGGAAGTAGTATTACCAGTGGAAATAGAGCTCAAGTCACTTAGAGTTGCCTTGGAAGCTCAATTACCAGAGACTGAATGGGTTTAAGCTAGATATGAGCAGTTAGCGGTGCTAGATGAAAAGCGGCTGAAAGCACTGGATCATCTACTGATGTATCAACGTAGAATGGCCAAAGCCTATAACCGGAATGTGAAGTGCTCCAGACAGCAGTTGAAAGCAGGAGACTTAGTTCTGAAACAATTAAGGCCTTTAAATGTCGATGTTCGGGGAAAGTTCAGACCCAACTGGGAAGGGCCCTATGTTGTGAAGAAGGTACTATCAAAAGGGGGTGTTAGCATCATGGACATGGATGGAAATGAGTTCACTAACCCTGTCAACCAAGACCTCTTAAAGCTTTATCATGTCTAAAAAAAAAGAGGGGTCTGCTAGGCTGAAAACTTGAAAAGAGCGGCCTAGGCAAAAGTTAAGATACGAGAGAAAATGATGAGTCGGAAAATCTACCAGGGACAATTGGTGATGGATTCTGGCTCTGTGTGGAGCGTATACCATTTTGGGGAATTAATCTTTTCAAATGTACTCATTGTGATTTCATCAATAAAGTGGAATGTTTGTTTAAATATATTTGCATGGTTATGACAAAATGCATAAACAAAGTTATCTTGCTTAAACGTCCACTTATGGAAAGCGCTTTGCATTTAACTGGTTAAACATGTCACGTTATTTAACAATGAAAATGTACTAAATACATACAATCTGAAATCCTTTATCATCCTCCGAATCTCATTCATCTTTCCAAAGAGCAACAGTGGTTGTCTAAGAGCTTGGCTATTGAAGAAATCAAGCCTTTTTCCCGCATCATCTCATCAAAAAGATGACGGGGCAAGTGTTCATAGCAACATTTCAGTTGGCCTTTCTTCATAAAAAGAAAAAAAAAGAAGAAGCTCGCTGGGGTGAAAACTGAAAAGGCACCTTAGGCAAAAATTAGAGCAGCTCGCTAGGGTGAAAACCCGCATTGGGCAGTCCAGGCAAAATTTAAAGCACTTCTAGATTTATAAATCACAGGGACAGAAGGGTAGAGTCACTCTACTGTTTCCCCACAGGACCCCTTACAGCATCTCCCCAGCAGGATCCTCCACATTACTCCCCAACAGGACATTTACAAACGACACTATAATCCTTTTCCCCAGCTTTGTCACACATCCACAGCAATCATCTTATTTCCCCAGCAGCCCTCATATATCTTCAACAAGGAAAGGCTTTATGCAAAAAGCGTCTTCGACCAGTTAGGGGCAAAACATACCTTCCCCAGCAGAAAGGAGAAATATTGATCTTGCACGAACAATAAGAAATGCATCATTCAATCTCCATGTGCATATGCATCATCATGCATACATGCACAACATACACAGAGCATTCATCCCTAGCTAGTCTTCATTCTTGATCGAAGGGGCAAAAAATTTTTTCAAAATCTCTCGATCAAGGAATGAAGCTCGCTATTGCAAATGCAGGAATTCCTCATCACTATCTTAGACACGGACAAATCTCCAGCAGATCCGCCTTGGGTAATATAGACCCCATATCAGCCCAGATCAACTTCATTCCATATCCCCAGCAGATCCGCCTCGGGTAACGTAGACCCGGTATCGGCCCAGATCGGCTTCATTCCACATCTCCAGCAGATGTGCCTCGAGTAACATAGACCTGGTATGGCCCAGATCGGCTTCATTCCACATCTTAAGCAGATTCACCTCGGGTAACATAGACCCGGTATCGGCCCAGATCGGCTTCATTCCACATCTCCAGCAGATCCGCCTCGGGTAATGTAAACCCGGTATCGGCCCAGATCGGCTTCATCTTCGAATCCCCAGCAAACTTCGCCACGGGTAATCTAGACCCGGTATCGACTTATTTCACCTCCATTCTCGCCTCGGGTAACCTAAACCAGGTATCGGCTTATTTCACCTTCATTCTCGCCTCGGGTAACCTAAACCTGGTATCGGCTTATTTCACCTTCATTCGCGCCTTAGGTAACCTAAACCCGGTATCGGCTTATTTCACCTCCATTCGCGCCTCGGGTAACCTAAACCCGGTATCGGCTTATTTCACCTCCATTCTCGCCTCGGTAACCTAAACCTAGTATCGGCTTATTTCACCTCCATCCTCGCCACAGGTAACCTAAACCCGGTATCGACTTATTTCACCATCAACCTTACCTCGGGTAACCTAGACCCTGTATCGGCTTATGTAAGATTTGCCATTTCAGTAGATCCGCCTTGAATATGTATAGATCCAGTATCGGCCCAGATCAGCTGCGTTTTCTTTCTTGCGTCTACAGCACTTTGATCCGCGCTCTCAAATTCATCACCTCAGGTATTTTAGACCTGGATCCAGTTGTCGAATTTGATCATGCGAGGGGCAGCTGTAAGCACCGGAATTTTTCAGACTTAAAAAAAATTCTGTTATTGTGCCACGACTGTAATTACAATCGTGGCATCGCATTACAGTCGTACGACTATATTAACGAAGCAGGTATAGTAGCCCATACCTCAAAGATTAAAAAAATGAGTTTGATTTGAGGGGCAATTAATGCCCGAGTTCTCAGCAAGCACAGGCAGTAGAATAAGAAGGAAAAAAGAGAACAGAGAGAGGACTTTTTGGTGTGGGAATTGGAGAGGTTTAGAGAGAGAAATTAAGAGAGAATTGGAGAAAAAGGAGAGAAAAAGGAAGAACATACAAAACCCATCTTTTTCTCCTCTTTTTCTTTTTAATTCTTAGGTGTTAAGTTTAAAATCTATTAGAAACCAATAGGTTAATAACTGGACGCTCTAAATTCAATCAAATTCGGACTCTAAACTCTTTAAATCCTTGACATTTTGGATTTTGGACTTGACTTTTGAAACCTCAACTCAAGGAAAAAGAAGCAATTTGGAAGGGATTGGGGCGTTTCCAGCCGTCATTCCTACGGTGGATCAGCGCTAGAGAAGTAAACATACTTCAAACCTTCAATTTTGTTGCTTTTCTAGGTGATTTGGTGTGTTTTTGGTGCATAAAAACTTAATTTTCGAACCTGCTGTTTTTGGAAATCAAGAACAGCCGTACGATTGTTCTTGTGTTGAAGAACAGTTACAGTCGTACGAGTGTTCTTGATTTCCCTCTAAGTTTTTAATTTTGTTTGAATAAAAGTTTGACGAAATCCTGCAGTTGGAAGGATTACAGTCGTACGACTGTAGTTACATTCGCACGACTATAATCCCCGTCCAGAGGCAGAATTTCCATTTTAATCCAGAAAAATTCATAAAAATTCTAAAAAATTCAGAAAAATCAGAAAATCATCAAAATGAATTTAGTTGTGTGCATTCACGATCCTAGATTTAATTTTCAGCATAATTGCATTTAGAACAATACAACAACGGAGACCTGATTCTCCCGAAAACCGACCCACTTCAAATGCTAATTAAAATAAACCGGAAAATAAAATATTTTCAAAATGATTTTCACACAAAACCAAAATACAGGGACGTTTCAAAATGTTTTCCAGGTCTAATCGGGCCGGCAAGCCGAGCCGGCTCGATTATCCCCACTAAATGCATGTTCCCAATTTTCGATTTCCCCGTTCTGTTCTATTTGAGTCCTATTTGTGGCGTGCTATAAATTGTGCTAACCATATGTTTTGTAGCTTTTAATTCCTTTCATTTTTATTTTTGATGTATTTAATAGATTAATTCGTGTATTTTAGGCGGTTGTATTTTTCTAGATAAATCGTGTATTTTAGGCGTTTGTAAAGTGAGGTTGAGGGTTTTTATTTTCATTCGATCGGGTTGTAATAATTTAATTAATTATTTACTACTTTATTTTATCTGTGTGTACGCTGCATGTATTTATTTACTAAAATTGACTTTAGAATTATGAAATACCATCTATGAACATTGGCCGTATTTATTTTGATTAGACATGAAATAGGGGACTTGTCCGGACCTAGATCTCTGGATAGTGTAGCGGCCTTCTGTCCGGTTCAGCTACATTGAAATTTCTCGGTTGAGCTGAGCCGGGTTGGCGACTCCTACACTATTTATCGAACTTAGGTCTCGGTTCTTTTATGAAATAAATTAATTTTCCAAATGAATTTTATTATAAAAATCCCACGCGAGGGAGGGTTGCCCGATATCGAGTATCCCTTCCGAGAGAGTTCGCGTTCCATTGAAAACGTCGTCCACTCACACTAGGGTTGCATGACTCCAATTACAGTTGCACGACTGTAGTTTCTCAAAATACAGTCATACGACTGTAGTACTGAAAGGCAGAATCTCGGGATGAATTCTTCGGACCTCGTTGCGTGATGTTGTCTTCGGAATCAAATTATTTGTGGTGTGTTTACTGCTTTGGGCCTTAGGTGGATGTTGAAATTAGGAACACTCACGATCAGAACCCCGAGTTCTGGGATAGCCGACCCACTAAAAGGAAGTAATTTGCATGTAATTGAGCTAAATGGTTTTTCAAAAATGTTTTCAAGCACAAAAACCTATAAGGCGTTTCTAAAATGGTTTTCCAGGTCTAATCTAGTAAGTTGCCCCGACTTCTTAGTTATCCCCTAAATGCATGCCCCCGTTTCCTGAGATTCCCCATTCTGTCCTATTGTGAGTCCTTTGTGTGCCTGTGATATAATTGTGCTAACCAATCTGTTTTGCAGCTTTTTATTTCTTTTTATTATTTTAGATGTATTTAATAGATCAACTCGTGTATCCTAGGTGATTGTACCTTTTTTAGATATTCGAGTATAGTAGGCGGTTGTATTGATAAGGATGAGAGTTATTATCTTTTTAGGTTGTAATAAGTGGCCTCTATTTCTTTTGTTGTTTACATGTATGGTTTACTTTTTTGCACTTTAATTTTATGCTATTTATTTATGTCATTTGAAAGAGCATGGGCTAACAATAAAAGATAAAAATGGGTAGAGAATAAGTGAGTATAATTGTGAGTGGATGACGTTTTCGACGGAACGCGGACTCCCTTTCGGAAGGGGCGCCTCGATTTCGGGTGGACCCCTTCCTTGCGTGGGGTTTTTAGAATGGAAATTCGTTTTCAGAAAATTAGATTATTTGCATAAAAGAACCGAGACCTAAGTCTCAGTGAATATTGTAGGAGTCGCCACCCGGCTCAGCTTAACCGAGAAATTTATAATTTAGCTGAACCGGACGAACGGCCGCTACACTATCCAGAGATCTAGGTCCGGAAAAGTCCCTTATTTCGTGTCTAATCAAAATTAAAATTGTCCAACGTTCTAGTATGGTATTTCAAATTCTAAAGTCAATTTTATTGCATTAATTCATACAGCGCACATACAGATGAAATAGAAATAAAAGTAAGTAGTAAATAATTAAATGGCTTACAACCCAATCGAACAAAAATAAAAACTCTCAGCCTCACTTTTACAACCGCCTAAAATACATGATTTATCTAGAAAAATACAATCGCCTAGGTTCCATGGATAAATCTATTAAATACATCCAAAATAAAGATAAAAATAACCAAAAGCTGCAAAACAAAGGGTTAGCGCAATATACGGCATGCCACAAATAGGACTCAAATAGGACAGAATGGGATTTTGAGAATCCGGGAACATGCAATTAGAGGGATAACCGGGTCGGCTTGGCTAGCCGACCCGATTAGACCTAGAAAACATTTTGAAACGTCCCTGTATTTTGGTTTTATGAGAAAATCATTTTGAAAAACAATTTATTTTCCGGTTTAATTTGATTTATCATATGAGGTGGGTCAGTTTTCAGGAGAATCAGGTCTCCGTTGTGGTATTGTTCTAAATGTAATAAGACTAAAAATTAAATCTAGGGTCGTGAATGCACACAAAAAAATTCATTTTTGATGATTTTCTGATTTTCTGAATTTTTATGGATTTTTAGAAATTTTTAGGGATTAAAACTGGAAATTCCGCCCCTGGACGAGCATTACAGTCGTACGACTGTAATTACAGTCATGCGACTGTAAATGGCCCAGATGCATTTCGCCAAAATTATTCAAAATAAAACTGAGAAATTAATGGAAATCAAGAACACTCGTACGACTGTTCATCAACTCAAGAACAGTCGCACGATTGTTCTTGATTTCCAGAAACAGAAAACGCAAAAATTGAAATAAAATGCACAACAACACACCAAATCACCCAGAAAGCATGAGAAACAGAGGGAATGAAGTGTGTTTACCTCTTTGGCACTGATCCACTATAGGATTGACCCCTGGCAATGCACCAATCCACACCAAATCGCTTCTCTTCCCTTTGAGTTGAGGTTGAAGAGTTGGATCCAAAATCTCCAAAATGTCATGGATTTGAGTGAAATTAGAGTCCGAAACTGATTGAGTTTAAGTGTTAAGTTATTAACCTATGATTTCTATCCGGTTTTAGACATTAACACTTAATAATCAAAAGAAAAAGAAGAAGGAAAACTTGAGTTTTGTGAGTTTCTTTTTCCTCTCTTTTTCTCTCTATTCTCTCTCAATTCTCTCTGATTTTCCTCTCCTAAAAACCCAGACCTCTCCCTCTTTTTCTTTTCTCCTTCTTTTTATCTCTTTTCTCCCCCCTTTTTCTCGATTTCTGGCCTAGAAGCATCAAATGCTTCTTCCTCTTTTTTCTGCCTTTAGGGTATAGGCTGCTGTACTTGCCATGACCTTACAGTCATACGACTGTAATCGGATTACAGTCGCACGATTGTTCTTTTTTTTTTTAAGACGGAAAATTCCGGTACTTACAATAATATTGCAATATGAACTGATAAATGAAAGCAAGTTTGGGGTTGAATAGGTAAGTTGCCCGAACCCTAAATATCTGGATTTGGTACAACAGTCTACACTCAGTAGAGAGCTGTCCTGGAATTTCCCGGATGAGCTGATCGGGGTAGCGACTCTGTCACTGATCTCAAAATTTAGATTTTTAGGTCTTTAAGCTAATTAAATGGGATTTTTCTAAAATGTAAAACCAGTTTTCCCAAAAATTCACATTTAAAGAAAATGTTTTCTACAAAAGGATTTCCAAGTCAAATCAACTGGGTTTCTTAAACAAGATCATCAAACCCATTTTCAATTCAAACCACAAAACAACATTCAATTCTCCTATCCTTGGTTCGCTTCGTCGCATTCTGCTCTAAAAGGTCCTCTGCTCACACTTACTTAGCATCTTCCTAAGCAAGATTGTCTAAGTGTCGAGCGAGGAAAAGCTAACCTCATCATAGGTGGTATTAGAGCAAAGGTTTTGATACCTAGGTACCCTATGTTGGTGGTGAAGTCATGCATGATGGCTAATGACATCGAGAATATGGCAGCTACTGCTAAGTCTCAAGCATAACAGCCCCGTGGGAAAGTCAACGATGCAACCCATAAATAATCCAAGCGAGATGTGATAAATCTAAGGGCCTAATATTGGTGACTGGTTGGAATTGCACCTCATCACCTCAGAAATATATATGGCAAATATGAGAGCTACCTTAGGTGATCTATTAGACCAGTTCGATAACCTATTGCAACAAATTGAGGCAATCACAAGTAAAGGATTGTATGAAAGCCATCGGACCATCATAATGGATAGGATGTCCATATTGGAAGCAAAGGTAGAAGAAGAGATGCAAAGCCTACACACTAAAGTAAATGATCTTTAGTGCAAGTGGCGATTGCATTGCTGCCCTAGCAGCCCTACTGGTAGAAGCACGTCTAGCACTCTAATAATGTCCAGGCAGAATTTACAAAAGCCATTGAACTTCTAGAGTTTGTAATGCTTCTGCAGTTAAGAACTTCATATTTAGCGTGGAACAATACTTGAAGGGCCTGGCAATATTCGACGATGAGAGGAAGATTACAACTACCTAATCATTCATACGAGACACGAGTCAACTATGGTATAGATGTTGATGCGTTGAGGTAGAAAAAGGTGAGCTGGAATCAAAACATGGGAGAAATTTGAGACTAAATTGCAAAAGAAAATTTCCCCTCATAATGCAAACTAGGAAGCTAAAACCAACCTATGGAGATTACATCAAATGAGCAGCATCTTCGACTACATCAAAGAGTTTACTTTCATATTACTTGAAGTAGATAATATGTTGAGTGACAACGCCTTGCTGTGCTTTAAGAATGGATTCAAGGACTATGCAAAGGTTGAAGTTAATCGGAGCTATGCAAAGAATCTTGATGATGCCATCATGGTGATCGAAAACATGGTCTATTACTCTTCCAACATGAAAAAGAGCAACACAGGAAGAGTGGGGGAGAGAAGCATGGACAAAAGAAAGAAGGTGAAAAGAAAGATGGTGGCCACCAGAAGCAAACAGGTAGAAATTCCATTGGGCCTTCTCAAGGTAAGAGGACGTTAAACCTCCGAAACCATGCTTTACATGTGTTGGATCACATTGGATGAGAGATTGTCTAGAAAGAAAGACATTAAATGCCATTGTTACCGAATACAAAGGTAAGGCTGTAAAAGAACCTGCTGCGGAGATGGGTTCTCTTCAACAGATTAGTGCATTATCTAGAGTCCTCGCACTAAAGAAAAGCTTGGAAAAATGGCTATTTTATATGGATGTAATTCTTAATGGCAAGACTGCTTTCGCGATGCTGGATACAAGAGCAATGCACAATTTTATCGATACTCAAGAAGCTAAACACTTAGGCATGAAATATAAAATTGGGAATGGCACCATCAAGGTAGTAAACTCATAAGCAAAGCCCATCATTGGGACTGCTAAAGGTGTAAAGGTCTAGATCGATAATTGGCAAGGTGAGCTTGACTTTACCATTGTGCCCATGGACGATTTCAAAGTTGTATTGGGAATTGCATTCTTCTGCAAGGTGCATGCATTCCTTGTACCCGACACTAGTTCCCTTGTTATTATTGATACGCACAAGACACATATGGCCGCATTGAAGTGTAAGGAGAAAGCTAGTCCAATGCTTTCTGCCTTACAATTCAAATGAGGCCTTAAAGATTTTGAATGCTTTATAGCAAGCATAAGGGGAATATATGATGAAGGGGATCAAGTTAGGCCCTAAGAAATGCTTCTATAATGCATACAAACTATACTTGATGAGTACAGGGATGTAATGTCGGTCGAGCTGCCAAAGAAACTTCTATCAAGGCAGGAAATTGACCATCAAAATGAGTTGGAACTGGGTGCCAAATCTTCTACGATGGCTCCCTATCATATGGCTCCTCCTGAATTGGTAAAGTTAAGGAAACAACTCAAAGATCTCCTCGATGTTGGTTACATACAGCCCTCCAAAGCTCCATATGGTGCTTCACTCCTATTCCAAAAGAAGAAAGATGGATCTTTACGTATGTGCATTGACTATCAGGCATTAAACAATATCACTATAGAAAAAAGCACCATATTCCTCTCATTGTCGATTTGTTCTATCAATTGGGGAAAGCAATGTACTTTACTAAACTTGATCTTCATTCAGGTTACTATCAAGTATGCATAGCCATAGGCGATAAACCTAAAACTAATTATGTAGCTCGTTATGATGCATTCGAGTCTCTGGTTATGCCTTTTGGCCTTAGAAACACACTGGCAACATTTTGCACATTCATGAACAAGATTTTCCACCCGTTCCTTGATAAATTTGTTGTAGTATACTTGGATGACATTTTTGTCTGTAGAAACATGCTTGAAGAGCATGTGCAACATCTAAAACAAGTCTTCAGGATGCTATATGAAAACGAGTTATACATTAAATTAGAGAAATGCTTTTTTGCAAAGTAAGAGGTGGAATTTCTTGGCCATAAGATCAAGGACGGTAAGATGCTTATGGATTCTGCAAAGATACGTGCTATCCAAGAGTGGCAAGCCCCCACAAAAGTACTAAAAATATGATCCTTTCTCGGCCTTGTGAACTATTATCAATGGTTCATCAAGGCATATTCTGACATTACGGCCCCTTTAATGGAGCTACTGAAAAAGAACAAAGTATGGTGCTGGAGCGAAGCATGCCAAGCTGCCTTCAAGAAAATCAAGGAGGCAGTTTCAGAAGAGCTTGTCATGGTGTTGGCAGATTATACAAAACTATTTAGAGTACATACAAATGCTTTGGACTTTGCAATAGGTGATGTACTAATGCAAGAAGGGTAGCGATTGCATATGAGAGTCGCAAGTTAAATGACACCGAAAGGCACTATATAATACAAGAAAAAGAGATGACAATCATCATCCATTGCCTACAAAATTGGCACCATTATCTCCTTAGGAGTAAGTTCACGATAATGACCGATAATGTAGCGAGGGGCTATTTTCAAAAGCAAAAGAAGCTCAGTCCAAAGCAAGCTCGTTGGTAAGACTTCCTAACGGAGTTTAACTACTGATTGAAGTATAAGCTAGTAAAAAATGAATTGCGGCCTACGTGCTAAGTCAGAAAGCAGAACTTGCTGCCATCACTACAAGCCAGCCTTGCACGAACTTTCTTGAAAAGATCAAAAAGGGAATGGAGGAGGATCCTATAACAAGCAACTTGGTGAAGTCAGCTAGCAAAGGGAAGACTTGGAGATTTCGGGTAATCGATGGCACGCTCTATAATTTTGGCAATAGAGTATTCGTACCGAAGTGGAGAAACCTAAGGCGCAGTATACTTAAGGAGTGCCATGATTATTTATGGGCTGGACATCCAAGAATGATGCATACTCTTGCCCTCATTCAAAATTCTTATTACTGGTCATAGATAGAAGATTATGTTGAGGCATATGTGCAAAATTGTCTTGTATGCCAAAAAGACAAGAGTGAACACCAAGCACCTGGTGGACTGTTAAAACCCTATCTAGTAGTCGAAGATCCTTGGGAGAGTGTCTCTATGGACTTTATTATTGGTTTGCCAAAACTAGAAGGCTACAAAGTATCATGGTAGTGGTGGATTGGTTCAGAAAATATGTCACTTTCATATAATGTTAACAGAATGCAAAGTTGAACAAAGCGGCTCGCTTGTTCTTCAAGCACGTGGTGAAACTTTAGGGAGTACCAAGGAACATCATGAGCGATCAAGATCACTGATTTGAATTTCTCTATAAGCTTCCATCCCTAAAGTGATGGACAAACTGAGCACATCAAGGCACTGTAGTATCTTTGACACTATATGAGCTCTCACTAAAGAGATTGGGCGAAGCTACTTGATATTGCCTAATTCTCTTATAACTTGCAGCGGAGTGAGTCAACAGGGAAAAGCCCATTCAAAATCATCAAGGGGCAGCAACCCTTGACTCTACACGCATTAGTGGTGCCTTATATGGGTAACAAACTAGCTGCCTACAAGTTTGTGAAGGATTGGCAAGGGGAGGCAGACATCACAAGAACATATCTTAAAAATGCCTCCCGAAAGATGAAGAAATAGGTAGATATTAAGTGAAGACAGCTCAAATTTATAGAAGGTGATCTAGTCATGGTGAAGCTGTTGCCTTTCTAATTGCGAAAAGTGCATAAAAATTTGGTACGGCATTATGAAGGCCCATTCCCGATAATAAGGCGTGTTGGCAAAGCTTCCTATCAAGTCCAGCTCCCTCAAAAGTTGAAATTTATCCAATTGTGCATGTGAGCCTACTCAAGAAGTATCATGTTGATGAAGAAGCTTTGTTGAGGAAAGTTTCCACCTAAGCGCCTATAACGATCATGACAGAATTTGATAAGTAAGCCTTGGTTATCTTGGATGCTAGGGTGGTTCACAAGAAGTCCCTCCATACTTGGTGAGATAGAAGGGCCAACCTGAAGAAAAAGTGAGTTAGGAACACGGAGTTGTTCTTTGGCAGTTTAAGGATTTAATCCAAGAATACAAAGATGGGAACATGCCAAGGATGTCACGAGATCAAATGGGGGAGGGTGTTACGCCTGCTAAGTGTCCCTTGCACAAAAATAAATTTGGCTCGCATGAATAGCCCAAATCCAGCCAAGACGGTGAAATGGGCTGAGTTTACAAGAGTTAGGCTTGAGACAGGCCCTAAATAACCTCAAGATAGGCCTGGATGCAAGCTTGGTCACCTTAGATGCGTGTTGGGCTACGTTGGGCGTGCACTGAAGAACAATATCGGATATTTGGTCGCTAAATGGAATCTGCTATGGTATATTTTGTCCTAGCATCTAGAAGCTTCCTGATTCATCCCTATTCCTTTATAAATCGATAGGAAAATCTATTGGACGCCTCTAGAATATCTTAAACTACCTGTAGTGATATTTCTAGGATGTTTCATATAAATATCTAGGCATACTTATCTTGTATGATGCATAATAGCCATAAATGTAAATATTTTATCCTAGCCACATGTTAAGGAGGTGGAAATGCCTATAAATATGGCAAGCCCCTCATTTATGTAATAAGCTTGAAGCTTGTAATGCTTAAAAGCCTTAACTAATGAAATATAAATTCTCTCAAACTCTTGCATATACAATCTAACCTCTCGCACATGCAAGTGCATACTTCTACTCTCCTAACACAACTAAAAGGCTTACTTAAAATTTTCCCAAGCAAGATCGTCTAAGTGCCGAGCAAGGAAAAGCTAACCTAGTTATAATTTGCGCTTTTAGAATTGATGTTGACAACGCACATAGAGATGATAGGGATTTAACAGTCTAGATGTAGTTAAAGTGACCCAAAGGTTAAGAATGCATGCAGAAAAGGGTGTGGATGGTATTCAAACTCCTCCACAAATATTATGTATTTTACTCCACTTTACACACATCCATCTCTTTCTTCTCTTTTGCATTTACAAAAACTTGCTTTTGCAAAATTTATATCAAAATGTTTGTTCGACAAGTTGGGTACTCTATGGCAAAAGATAAGATCCAATATGAGGCTTTTATGGAAGTATCACAGGATCCTATTATTGGTGCAAACCAAACCTTGAATGTATATTGGTCATGCATTGTAGATTTATTTAAGGAAAGGTGTACTAAGGGCATGCCTCGTACATTGAGATCGTTTCAGGAAAGAATGAGTCTCATTGTGACAGAAGTTAAGAAGCTTAGAGGCTGTGTTAGGCAAGTCGAACTTCTCAATCCAAGTGGGGTATCAGACCACAATATTATGAGTTTTATATTATTTACATGAAAACTTTACTACCATAATTATCAATTTTAGTAATTGTCTTTTAACTTTATTATAGTTAAATCGTGCAAAGCAATTATTCGCCCAAGAAATGGGTGGGAAAAGCTTCAGGTTTGATTATGTGCAGGAGATATTAACAGATTTTGAAAAATTTACAGACAATGTCATCATTCCAAAAAACAAGGGTAAGAAGGAGTCCACCTTATGTTTCCTTCGACTCTGAAAATTTAACTCCTGAAATTCCAACACCAGAATCCCCTGGCTTGTCATCTTTTTTTTTCTTAAATTTAAATGATGATTCTCCTGGTGCAAACTCATGTGAACGACCTATCGGAATTAAGAAAGCAAAACTTTAAATGATAAATGAATCACAAGCCAATGAAGTTAAAAAGAGTGTGGAAGAAGATAATGCAAAACTATATAAAATGATAGAGAGTTCAATGGAAATGTAGGAGAGAATGAAAATACGGAGACACAATTTAAGCCTAGAAGAAGATGTAAAATTATTCAAAGATCCGAGTTTAATTTCGTACCCGATTTTACGTGATCATCTTTTACAAAGAAAAGATGAAATTTATGCTAAGAGATTGACATAGCAAAGTAACCAATAACAAACATCACTGGCATCATCTCAAATGAAGAATTTTAGTTGTTTCAACAATATAGGTAGAAGTCAGGGTGATTTACCACCTTATTAATAAACGTGCTTTTTAAGTTATTCAAAGATCTATGTAGTTATATATATATATATATATATATATATATATATATATATATATATATATATATATATTTCTATAATTTGTTTCAGTAAGATGATTTAAATATCTTAATATAGTGTTTGTGGTGTTTTTATTTTGTATTGTTTATAATATCTTTTTTATTTTGTAGTATTTGTAATGTAATAATACAAGAGTTTTAACTTATCAGCTATTTATTTCGTAATATAATGTCTAATTTTAAATTTTAGAGATTACATATAAACTAAATAAATAATATTATATTTAATATTTAAATGTGCACTATTGAAAATAAAATTATTTTCATAATTTTAATATCAATGTAAAATAAAAAAATCTTAATATATTAAGATAATACAATAAAAAATATTAATTGAATATCTAAATATATAATATAATATATATTTAAAAAATTAATTTTTTAATTGTACCGCATAAAATGTGGTACCTCAAATGCAGTAACAAATTCACAGTGAAATGCACTTGCCATCCACTGCAAATTTGGGCTCCAGTACCATTGGACTTGCCCTAAAAATATAAAAGTTGCTCAAAATTTGTTAGAAACAATATGAATCAATAAAAAATGCAAAATAAGAAGCATATTTGAATGTGGATGATACAATACAAACTGCATATTACTGTGGCCATTAATATAGAAAATGAGTGAAAATTTAAGTCAAAGTCGAGCCAAACCACCTTTGGAAGCTCCTCAACTTCACGTATTTATGCTATTCAGTCCCTCAACTATTAAACTTTTTTTTTTTTTTAATCTTTATAATTGAAACCTGTTAACACCCTTTTAAGAAAAAAACAGAAAACTCAATAGTACCATAAAAGATGCTTCGTAGAGTTGGCAAAAACTAGGAAAAATTGAGCGAATATGTCATCATGACATGACATGACATGACATGCTATGCTAACTTTAACTTGATGACCACAATATATCAGCCAATTCTGACTATAAATGCCTTCTTTCATGATTACTGATAAAACTATTCTGCTGATTTCCTCATTTACTACAAGAAGTTTTACTTGAGGATTTTTCTTCCAAATTAAATGAAATAATTCTAGTTTATTATACCCGACAAAGTGGTGGACTTGTCTTAATTTATGCTGTTTTCCTCATATGCCTGAATTCTTAGTTTAATATTTTTCATCCTACCAAATATTTAACATAATCCAAATTTGATATGAACTTTATTTTGAATAAAAAAATCCAATACAATATTCCACATTACCATATATTATCAAACCAAAGTTTTCACAAACATGATCATACAACTTAGGTATCATGCCTTAAGCACAACATTTATTTAATGATACACAAATTGCTTAGTGTCAGACTTCATAGACATGAACCCCGAGAAAAGAACTTCTGATGAATGAAGTTGTTTAGCAACATCTCCTATTTTGCTTCTTTCTTCTGGTGATTCCATTGAACAGCCTATTCCCACTTCAACCACTGAGACTATGCTTTGTGCTTCATCAGCTGTCCGATTGATGTTGTTGTTCCTTGTTTCTCCTGTGATAAGGCTTTGGTCAACAATTCGCATCAGTCCTTCTGGTAATGCATTCTTGACAAACAGAACATCTCCAACGCAGGAATCGCAAAGCTATATACATCCCCTTCTTTTGACAGTGGACTACCCATTGCATACTCTGCGTTTTATTCATATAAATCCATACAAAATTACAACTTTATCAATACAAAACACCAATATAAACTTTAACTTTATCAATACAATGAAAAGTGGTCATTACCTGGAGCCACATATCCAACCGTCCCCTTGATTCCAACTGAGCTGCTTTGGCTCTTAGATGCATCATTGTTGATAAGTTCCTAGCCAAACCAAAATCACTTACATGAGCGACCGTGTCCTTATCAAGAAGCACATTGCTCTGCTTCAAGTCACAGTGAATGATTGAGCTTTCATACAGATCATGAAGATAATGCAATGCAGATGCCACATCAATTGCAATATTTAATCTCTGGAGAAAATTCAAGCTTCCTATAGGCCCATTATTGCTTGTACTATCATGATGCAACCATCTGTCTAGACTTCCATTTTCCATGAACTAAAAAATTAGAGCTTTGAAATCATTTCCTTTGTAATCCAAACTCGAGCAGTATGACAGTAACTTAACAAGATTTCGATGCCTGACATTCTTTAACACGCTGCATTCAGCCATTAAAGTCTTGAAAGCGCGCCTTTGTTGGAGTTGAAGGACCTTAATAGCAACTTGCCTTTGTATTTGATTGAGGTAACCTTTATATACATAACCAAAGTTGCCGGATCCGATCAAGTTTTTTGAAGAGAATCCGCTTGTTGCAGTGTGAAGATCCTGATAGGACACCCTGACATAGGGATCCATCAATAAGGGAGCCGCAGATGACACTTTCGATTTCCTTCTCCGATAAGCAAAAAGACAAGCTAGAAGGAATGAAACTGCAAAACCTACACAAATCGTTATGATCACTATCTTCGAAGAAGGTGACATTCCTTTCTTCATCACTTCGGTGGGACATTTTGGTAGAAGCAGTTGCAGAATACCACCACAAAGCTTAGTATTCCCAATCAGTGATAATGCAGTAGCATTTTTGAAAACCCTTCTGTTGGAACTTTGCCCTCAAGATCATTGAAAGAAAGGTTTAACTGCCGCAATAAAGGAAGATTTTACAGATCTTCAGGAATTTCTCCAGTCAAGTTGTTTAACAAAAGATCTAAGTGTTGTAGGCCTTTAAAAGAAGCCAAAGATGACGGAATTACTCCGTGAAAAGAATTTCCTTGCAAATAAAGAGAATTAAGGGCCACACAAGCTCCAATAGTTGTTGGAATTTTTCCTGAAAGATTGTTTTCTGAAACATCTAGTGTACGTATATTAATCAGCTTCCCAACTTGTTCTGGTAGAATTCCACTCAATGAGTTTATGTGACAAATTCAGCAACAACGGCAATGAAGGAAGTTGTGTAAGCTCCCACAGTATTTGGCCTTCAAGGTTGTTTGTGAAATAGACAAAGAGTTCAACTCGTGCAATTTCCAATACTCGAAGGAATGCTTCCTTTGAATTGGTTTTCAGACAATTCAAGTATAGACAATTGAGTGAGATTGCTCAAGGAGGATGGTATTTGACCTGACAATCTATTTCCCTGTAAAGTTAATCCTTGTAGCTTTTGAAACTTGCCAAAATATGATGGAATCATACCTGTGAGGAAGTTCAACTCCAAACCCAGAACAATCAAATTGACACAGTTTTCAAATGATGCAGGAATAGTTCCTGTAAATTGATTACCACCAAGATACAGGGCATTTAGATTCACGGAAAAATTGGTATAAAATTTGGTAAAATGCCTCCAAAATTATTACCTAGAGACCCGAAATTTCCAAATTGCTAGAGCTTTTCAAAGACTCTGAAAACATCAGGTCTTCTGAGGAGTTGAATCCTAGATTATTGTCATTAAGGGAAAACCACAAAAGATCAGGATGATTTGCCATATTTGGCACTTGTTCCTCAAATTTATTTGAAATAATTTCAAATGCTCGTAAATAAGAAGCATTAGGTAACGAGCTTGGAATAACCCCAAGAAATTCATTATAAGAAAAAAAAAAAACTCTGAGATTTGGCAGGGTGAGGCCTATGTCGTCTGGTATTGTCCCATTGAATTGATTCTCTGCAGTTGCAATGACCTCAATAGTAGACATATTAAAAATGGATGGAGGAATCTTACCAGATAGATGATTTGCTTCAACAGCAAAAAATGTTAAGCTTTTTAATCTGGCCATGTCAGCTGGAATCTTTCCTACTAAACTATTTCTTGTAACTTGAAATGCAGTGAGCGATGAAAAATTGGCAAGTGAAGGTGGAATTCGTCCTCCAATATTGTTTTGACCCAGAGCAAGAACCATAAGCTTCGTCAAATCACCAAACTGTGAAGGAATTGTTCCTTCAATTTGATTATTTGTAAACAAAATTGTATTGAGTTGGTGACACTGACTTAAATTGCTCGGGATGTCCCTTGATAAGGAGTTGTTGCTGACAACGAAAAGTTGCAGTCGAAAGAGATTGCGAAATTCTTGCGGGATTTCGCCATGGAAACAGTTGAATATAAGGTCGAACATCCTGAGACAACTGAGGTTGCCAATAAATGGTGAAACTGATCCAACCAAATTCTGCCCTTTTATGATCAGAGACGTGACTCTCTGATGGTGACGGCTGCAGGTGATACCATACCAGCTGCAGAAAGGAAGGGAATCATTCCAGGAGTTGAGGACTCCATAAGGATCACTGGTGATCCCTTGTTTGAATTTCAGCAGAGAAAGGCGATCTGTTTCATTTCCAGAAGCATCAGCTTGCAGCCATATTGGTAATAAGCTGACAGAAAACAAAACAAGCATCAGTACATGAAGCGGACTTGAACATGCCATTTGGTTTCAAATTTCAATACAAGCTGCAGATTATGTTTTGGCAGTTAAAACAAATGAGACTAACAATTATGATGAGGGAAAAATTAAGGCCATGTCACGTCGATCACATCAAATATAGGATTAGATGCTGACAGCGACTAATATAGGATTAAGACAATGTCAACCTCTGATAAATGAATTATGTTAACGTTAAATGAAGTCAGCATAGTTTGTGTTAAAAAATTTGCGTAAAAACAGAAGAAGAGATCCATTAATCCATTTGTAGCTTCTTCTTGTCTCTCTCTGGCGTTGTCTTCCATTGATATCTGTGTTAAGCTGACCTAAAATAAAAAAAAATGCAAGTACAGTCAATCATTAACAAAAACTAAAATAAAAAAATGCAAGTACAATCAATCATTAACTGGAGGCTTCAACTCTCATTTTTTTCCCCACCTCCAAATCACAATCTCATTGTATTTTTATAATTATTTTAGCCTAATAAAGACTAGGCACATATATATATATGGCCAACATATAGACAACTGAAATAGATTTTTATTTTTATTATACAAATTACACTAGAATTTTCCTTTAAAAGAAAAGCTCTAATCTCATGATTCAACAACGAAATCCTGTTTGGGATGAAAAGATGATACATTATCACTCAACTCACGTCCTTTGGTTTCAAACGGGAACAACATAAGACTAACTACTGATATAACTATTACTATTTCAAATAAAATTATGGCTTCCTTCACATGGCAGCCGTTCACCAGTCCTACCGCCACCAGTGGGCAAACTACCCCGCCGATTCTCCCTACAGCACTTGCAACTCCAGCGCCGGTTGTTCTCACTGAGGTTGGATATAGCTGACGGACAATAAAAAAAAAAACAAATTTATGGACAACGTATCAGCCTACATATGGAGCCAAAACAAATCCAAACCGCAATACTCGAAAAATATCAAGTTAATCATAAACGAAAACTGAATTAATATCATTACATAAACATCAAAAACTGTTGTCAAATAGTTCACTTGGTTCCATTAGCATATCAAAAAACTAACTCAACCCAAAAATTTAAGCTGATAGTTAAGGTTCCAAGAATATTTTTTAGGCAAACCACATTTTGAAGCTCCTCAACTTCACGTATTTATGCTATTGAGCCCCTCACTTCAACCTTATTCTGTTTAACTTTTTTTTTTTAATCTTTACAAATGTAACCTATTAATGCCTTTAACACCAAAAAATGCGTGTGCACCATACCGGACAAAAAGTAATTTCTAACTCAAACTCAAGTGTACCATAAAGGGTGACCATAGAGTTTAAAAATAGATAAAACTGAACTCAATTTGTTTCAATTGTAAAGTTCAAGGGTTCAATAGAACAATAAAAAAAAAAAAAAAATTGAGGGGTTGCTTAATTAAAAAAACTTAAAGTTGAGAGCTTAACAGCACAAACACAAAAGGTTCAAGGGCTTACATGTGTGCTTTGCCTAGGCTGTTATCTTTGACAAATACTCAATGTATAGGCATATAGCTAACATATAGTAGCTATGCTTCTAGTGGCAAGAAAGATCAAGTCCAGTTTAAAAAGGATAAAGAGCGAAACAGGGAAAATAAAGTTCACAGTATACCTCTGGGCAATATATACATGCTACTGTAAAGATTGCCGATGACCACATGCGAGCTCCGAATAATAATACTGTCTGCAAAGTTGCAGGCTGATGGGAAACAAGTGGAAGAAGGAAAATACATGCCATAACAGACATGAATATCATCGAAAGCTTGCGACCAAATCTATCCAGAATCATTGCACATGTAACAAGCCCGGGAAGCTCTGCATTCAAAGATTGATCAGTTAGTCAAATATTTCTTTACACTATTTGTGATTTAAAAGAAGGTGAACTATTTCATTATGCAAACAACTGACAAAATAATGTACAGAACAAGATTTGCATTACCAGCCAAACTAGTGATCAATACATCAGAGTAGAGGCTCTCATCCTGGAGTTTTTCCGAATGCAAGGTAGCTGAGCCACATTTGCTTTGTCCACCACTTAGTTCCGAGGTTAGCAATACAATTCCATAATATGAGAATGCATTTGCAAAGTATAATACCCACAAGAGAAATGTAGTTCGGATTAACTTTGATGAGAAAAGCATAAAGAAAGACGAGAGGCCTGATTTAGAACCGGAGACCTTTTCTCTATCTGAGGAGACTAGAGGGCTATGGCATGAAGAATAAGATGGATCAACTGATCTAATTTTATTATCGGAAACAAGCATCCCAGTAGGGAGCTTTGTTTGGTTGACTAGAGCTACCTTCTGTAGAACTTTTTGTGCATCATTTGTTCTATCTTTTGTGCAGAGATACCTTGGAGACTCTGGTGTAAAACGGTAAAAGAGAAGTAGTGAAATCGCTGGCAGAGAGGAAATTCCAAGTAGCCACCTCCAACTCATTCTTGGCATCACAATCTGCAACATCATAATACAAATACAATTATTGAAAATCTCAAGTCGGAGTCACTAGCAAGCCTACTGCAAATTCTTTATAACACCTAAGGGGGGATAATCATATTTTTGCCCCCGCTGTACTTGAAAAAATGTAGACATTTAACCTCTGAACTTTAATTTTATAACATTTAGCCCCCTATATATTTGTTATTGTTGAAATTGAGCTCCTATTGATAGCCCCGTCAGGCGTGTATATGGTTGAGTGGCATGTGGCATAAGCTGCAAGACACATCAAACTAGCCACTTAAAAGCATGTGTGATGCAGGACAGAATCTGTCAACGAGGATATTTGGGGCTAAATGTCGTAATTTTGAGAAGCACATTGACCAAAATATGGTTTTTGCCCACCTAAGAAAATGGAACTCTTGCAACAATAAAATACAATTAAAGCTTCAATGAACTTCAACTAGAAAATGCATTTCTCCTGTAAACTTTGAGCAAGTTTACTCATAATATCTAACGAGAACCAAATTTCCAATATTGAATATAAAAGATTTAATTTAACACATATACTATCAATTAAATGTAAGACAGTAAGAGAAAAAAATTCCAGATTCATGATTACACCTTGCATGCATTGATCTTCATTCATAAAACTGTACTTATATATTCGATCAAACCATATGCCAAGTTTTTTTTTTTTACAAAGATTACAATATCATAAACAGACACAGAACCAAAAATTTCTAATCATTTATTGAAAGACAGAATACAAGCCTTAATGTAAGATAGTTGTACAATTAAGTTTCCCAACATAAAAACAAGATATCAATTGTCAAGGAACCTGCCTTTAAGCATTGCTAGGAATAACTCATTTGCAAAAAAAAAATAAATAAATGAAGTCAACAGGATTCGTCTATGGTTTATATTCCCTAAAAAATTAACTAGATATTTTGAAGAAAATAATTAAGTTTTCTTATTCTATTCTGTTCCAAACAAGAGAATTAATAATAATAATGAAAAGAGTTGAATCCAACAAAATCCATTATAATGAAAGTTTCCAAACATCTCATAGGGACAACATGTTGAGAACTTTAGAATCCCAAACACAAAAATATTTGATTCAACAAAAAGCTGAGTGAATGTGTTCATGCTGCTGCTTTTACAGAGAAAAGAACAAAAAAATTGGAGTGAAATTCTACTAGACAAACCTATTATGATACGAGATACTTATTTTGTATAGCTAAAGAAGAATAATCAAACAGAAAGGTCACTACAAAAATTAAAACTGTGCCTAGAGAAAATAAACAACATTATTTTAGGAGGAAATTGACTTAGAAGATAGGGCAAAATAATAAAATTATGTGTTCTGATCCTTCATCTTCATTGGACTCTCAAGCAATTAAGAAGAGCAACGAGTTCCTTCTCACTATAAAAAGGTCATTTCAATCTTTTTAACAGTTGACAGCTACTTTTGCTCCCTACAACAATTCAAAAACACAGGTCCTTTAAAAGATCTGAAAATAGTCGTTAATAACAGTTAATGCCTAATTGTCAACAACCAAGGTAATGCACAAAACTATTCTCCATGTGATGAATAACCTACCAAACACGTGACAACAGTGCGAACTTTCTTTCTGTTTAACAAATTATGGTACTGTTATTTGGTCCGACACAAACCCACTTAATGAGTGAACCATACCAAATTAAGTTGTATCAGCTTGTTAACCAGATAATTGGTCAGATCCACATGGGTGCAATTGGCTCTGTTTCAGCCTCACTTAAACAAATTCAAAGGCTCTTATTTATTTACTCCAGTTGTAGGCATGGGCACCGTTCCTTGTATTTAACACTAAGGACTCACTAATCAAAGAAAAATGTATTTGAATGATCCTTCTATCAACTAATAATGTCCCTTCAGTTACATGTCCTTGTATCCAATGCTTACAAGTCTCTACGGGCTCTCATAATAGATTCCAAAATTAAAAGAAGTTGCAAAATATGTATCACAAAACTTTTGAGTTACTATTAATATTGAGAACGAAGGGGAAATGATTGGTGGAACCACAATTAGAACTGAGCAGGCAACATCACATGCAAATTTTCTTGTTCCAAAGGGCGAATTGCTGTCTTATTGATAGCTTCAAACCTTGAAACTTCTGTCTTGTTCACAGAAATATAGCAACATCATCTTTATTTCCTAATTCTATTTTCAGAATGATACTGAGAATCAAAGAAGAAATCAAATTATTAACCAAGAAAAGCTCAATCAGATAAGTCAATGAACTGAACATACCCATGCAAGTGAAGCCTCAAAAATTGTTCCAAGTGTCCAGAAAGTGGAGTACACAACCATCCACATGCCTCTGTTTGAAGCGGGAACAAACTCTAGAAACCAAGAGGAAAATACAGGTGAACCACCAAGCCCGACACCAACCAAACAACGAAGAGACACCAATGATATATAATTTGGGGAGAAAGCACTGAGAAATCCTGCTCCACTTGTTAGAATTGTTGAGCCCAAGATACCTTTCCTACATTGGGCAATCGAAAAGCTTCCATATAAGTTACTCAACTCCATAGGATAGGAGGCTAGCACCTCCAAGTTTATAAAGGCCTAAAATTTATGTAGTCAATTCAAATCTATGTGATCATTTCTCGAATGCTCATATTTAGATTTTAATATATTTGAAAAGCTCAAGCTCATTTTGAACATTTCAATCTTAAAACAGCATAGAGGCTGATGAAGAAAGATCTAAAGTCTGTAGTTTAAAGAAGCACATTGTAGATAGAAAGGAAACAAGTAAAAAACCTGCCTCCTTCCATAGTTATCAGATATGAGACCCCAAGAATATGCTCCAAATAGCATACCAACAAAAACAACGCTAGTTATTAGGCTCTCTTGATTGGAGGAGAGTCCCCACTCAGACTTCACAGCCAGCCCCACAAATGAGAGAATCATAATCTCCATGGCTTCCGCAAATAAACACAATCCAGCATAAGAAAGCACACCTATTTGGAATTTACCAAATCCTACTGTAGCAAGCGCCTCGTCCAGAGTGTACACAAGACCTTCTTCATCCATCTAAACCAATCAAATTAAGAATAAAATTACTCCATCCTCTTATTTCATCCAATAACAAACATAGAATTATACTTATCCCCCAGATTATAGGATAACTAATGCATTTAAAAGCTAATTAAAACCATATAATCGTGTAAAGTAACAATAAACTGATAGATTTCTACCTAATACCAGGAATCATATGAACAGCAAACAAATTAAAAAGAAATCGCCAGTCACCCATAAAAACCAGAATCTTCTCACTTCAACAGAACCATGCTTATTCCAATCTATTCAGATAATTATGTTTTCTCCCTTTTCACTGTGATTACCCACATGAATTAGCGGATAAAAATGTATTCAGAAGCTAATTAGGACGATAAAATACTATGGAGTGAAGTGAGTAGAATAGATAGCTAACCATATGTGAGGAGTAATACAATAATCATAACCTTTAAAAGCAGAAAAGAGAAATGATTTGAAAAGATGATAACCTTTTTTTTTTTTTTTTTGAAGTTGAGAAAGAAACCCTTGTGAATATATGATTGCAGTGATCAGAAAGACAAACCTTTCAAAACAGAGAAATCATCAGCTGCATATAAATTCGAGATTTCGAGGGAAAAAAAGAAAAACAGAAGAAGCAGTGGATTGAGGAAAGATCATGCTTTATACTGTAGTATTAGTATTGAGGAAGGTTTACATTTTTCCAATTATTATGGACTTTGAAGGAGACGTGAAAGATTCAACTAAAAAGGTGCCATTTTCTTTTCCCTTCTTTATTTTAATGGAAGAAAAAACAAATTCTTTTTCTTTCTAAGTCATATCATATGATAATAAATATCATGTGCTATTTTTCCTTTTTGTTATTTTAATCAAAAATTAATATAAATGTAGATCTTTTTTTGTGTTTATTTTATATAAATTTATATGACTCACGTGATTTATTTTTCGTATAAATATGATATTTAATATATTTATTATTATTGTAGAAAAATTTGTTAAAATTATTTTATATTATTATCAATAGAGTCAATGTATTCTATATATTTAGGGGATGTTTATTTTAATTTTTAGAAACTATTTTTTGTTAAAAAAAACTGTTGTTATTGTTGGAGTATTTGGTTAAATTTTTATCCAATTTGCCTAGAAACAATGTTATTTTCCAAAAACATAATTTACTACTTGTTGGTAAAATAATTAATTAATTTAAAACATGTTCATATTAGTGATTTTACATCAAACAACAAACATCTAACATAAACCGTTAACATCAAAATATAATAACTAAACCAAACAAGAGATTAAATTTATAAAATTTATTATTATTGTCCAAAACAAAAAAAAAAAAATAATAATAAACTAAAACGAAATTTTAGCAAACCGAAATTAATAAACTAATTGTATATATATATATATATAAATAATCAGAAAAATTATACAATCGATCCGGTTCATGTAGATCTTTCCAATAAAAAATTGACACATAACTATTTTTTACTTTTTCAATACTTGTGTATTAATTACGTGTCAGTTTTTCCGTAGAACGGTGACCCAATGTAAAATTTCTCTCCATAATCGTGTGAATTTATCTTATGAAATTACGTGCTTGCCGTTGGTGTGGATGGTAATCTGGTGGAAAGCAGAGAGGGTAGGCAAGTAATTTGGATGATACCGGGTTTTATCCGCTATCTGAACACCGTTATCTTCTTTGTTTGCTCTACTTTTACTTTCCTTTGTGCCTCTCTGTTCTTAGCTTCATCCTGACACCAAATTCTTCTAATATTCTCTATTTAACGAATGGTTTTTGGTGCTTTGCTTCTTCCATTTTGGCCTTCTGTGAAGACAGTTAGCAACTTGAGTCTATGATGCCTTTCTCCATTCTTAATCCGCACTTTCATGGTTTTTCAACTGCAATTTCGACGGCTTTATCAGTATTAGGTTCTTTGAGAAGCTAAAAAATGTGGGTTTCTGTACATGTTATTCTTAATGAGCACTTCAATTGTATTATGCGAAAGTTTAGTCTTTATTAATCAAAATCCATACAGGAATTCTTTATATTTGCATCGTACTTCCTCTGATTTTTTACTCCAATTGAGTAGCACAAGGAAGAGGTTTTGTGAGTTAGTTCCAAACGCGAAGAAGAAAAACAGAAAACATTCGACGAAAAAAAGGAGTTGGTGGCAAAGATTCTTTTTTGATGAAGATGGCAATTGGCTTGGCTTAAAAGATGATGATATGGTTGAGGATGAGGTGTTGGAGAGTTCAAGTGAGGAAGAGTTGTCTGAGGAGGAGAAGTTTCAAGCTTGGAAGAGGAGAGCTGAGGCCATTGTCGAGTTGAGGGAAGCACAAGAAGATATGTTGAATGAGGAGAGTAGAAGGTGGGAGGACTGGATTGTGGATGATGCTAATGATCATTCTCCGAATGGTTCTTGGTGGAGTCGGGAATTCGATGGAAATGGTGCAGTTGGGGGTGCAGCTGATGATGTTCTATCAGATCCTAGTGACCTAGTTCCAGAAAAAGGGTTTGTTGAATCTGTTAGAGATTTGGTTCTTGGTAGGGAAGAGGATGATTTGCTTTATGAAGATAGGATTTTTCGGTTTGCCTCCTTGAATTCGGTATGAGCTTTTGCTGCAACTCTGATATCCTATTCTCCTTTTTTGTTGTTGAATCTTGATGTTGTGCCTCTATGCAATATTCTCTTCGATTTCTCATAATGTTCAATTATGTTTCCATGTTAGCACATAAAGCTATTTAGTACTTTCAATTTATCATGATTCTCAATGATGAATTCATGTTAACCTATGAAGCTTTTGGCGTACCTGAATTTTGAAATGGGTATAGCTTATTTAGGTCAAAAAGCATTGTGCTGATTAGGAAGGAACCTCCTAAGAAACTGAAACTAACTTTGTAAAAAGTACCAATTATTTCATGCAAGCATGGATGATTAATCATAGCTCTGAAATTCAAAATGTATATGAGCATAAGATCTCCAGCAAATAATAAAAAAAAAAAAAATTGGTAGCTCTTGATATGAATACGTATAGAGCATATTCGGTAGACCATAATGCAACGTAATGAACAGGAATTTCAATTGCTACTCCAGTAAAAAGTTTGTTTCATCATGTTCTATTATGTTCTATTAAAAAATTCATTTTGTTTGTCTTCACTAGTATGCCCTCAGCAAACTCATATATTGAAATTTTGAAATTGCATTGCTTTTGAAGTAATGAAATGGTTGCATGATGATTATAGCATTGACTCTAAAATTTAACGCCTAGAAGAATCAGATAAAATATCCTTAGTTAAACAATACTTGATGACAACTGGATAAAATTTATATACATAGACATGGTTGGATACCGAAACTGCTATTATATTTACTTTTCAATTACCTTATTACTTGCCATGTACCATATTGGTAGTGCCCTCTATGGATCCATGAAATAGTTGTTAAGTATCAAAGACCCAAAATAACTAGGTTTCTTTTCAAGTCATAGGCCTGTGGTTTAACTTGCAAGTTTTTCTTACCCAGTTGCAGAATTCTTTTTTGTTTTTCATTTATAGTCTTTGAACAAAACCTTAGCTTTCTTTTGGTAATGTGAATAGCGTGCTTACTCATCCACATTTGTTTTTATGAGTGCGTGGTTTCACACATGTAAATATTCATCCTTGTCACAGGCTAAATTTCTTTCAGTATTGATATTGGTTCCTTGGGCTCTGGATTTTGCTGTTCACGACTATGTTCTTATGCCCTTCCTAGACAGGTAATGGTTACGACATATTTGTATATGTTTGGTAACTATTGTATATGTATGTTTGATCTTATTACGGAAGGGTTCAATAAATACTCCACTAGTAAATGAACAGTAAGGAAATGCTAGTTGGGGTTAAATTCTTAATGATATTCTACTTGTCATGCAAATATTTGCTCCACTGCAATTGTTTGTGAATTCGAGGAGATAGAGGTGCATTTTTCATCACAGGGTCTATTAAGATGTTGATATATTGATATCAATTTGGTTGGATGTGCATATGCTTAGTAATTTATGTACGGGCCAAATTCAAAAGAAATGTTTGATCCCTACAATTTAATTGATAAGGCTTCTTTGTTGAGACCATTGAATAATCTTACACCACTTGTTCTTCTATTTTAAGTCATTTTTACCTTTTTTTTTTCCCTTTTTCTGCACGTTTTTCTCCATTATGTGTCATTTAGGTCCTACCTTTTTGTACTTCCGTCCGTTTCTTTTTCATGTTAATTCACTTTTATCATTTCATCACATATTTCTTTTGGGCTATTGTACCTCTTGTTTCGACTTGCTACTTGATACTTTGATTGATCTTGGGCATAACTAAATCATCTAACATGAAAATCCTTTGGAGTTTCGGTAAGTAGTAATTATTACTTGAAATTGATTGTCTTGATTGATAATGGTCACAATCAATTTCAGTAGTCCCTTAGTTTGAGTTCATTTCTTCTTGTTAGCTTTGGCCATTGTTCTTAATATGTTAATTGCAAAATTATAATGAGAATATTGCTCATTTGGTTCTTCCGTTAGTATATGCTTCTAGGCTTATTAGCCAATTCCAACATATTGCTCTGTGCATCTTTGGATAATATAAAAGAAAGCTTGCATTGCAATTTCAGTATATGATCATGTTTCTCTGGTGATAATTTGTGCACCTGAATCTCGGAATTTCTGATCCTATGTTGAGAACAGGTACGTGAAAACAGTACCACTAGCAGCACAGATGCTTGACGTGAGAAAAAGTCAAAAGCTTGAAATGGTGAAGGAATTAAATGTTGAGAGAGCAAGATATCGACTTGAAGTAGTCATTGGCAAATCTCCACCTCTTTCTGATGAGGAGATGTGGTGGGAGTTACGGCATAAAGCGTAAGGATTCAGTGCTTTGTACATTCCATCTATATATAATATGATATCCAGCTAAATTACTTCAGTAATTTTGCCTGTGTTTACTGTATTTAATAGGAACTAGTTTTATAGGGGAGCTTGCTTTTAGAAATGCTACCTAATAATTCCCCTGAATCCTAGTAAGAAGCATAACATTTAGGAAATGGAATTTGTGTAGTGGAAAAGATGTAAAAGTATTGGAATTTATGTGGGAAACTCAAGCTTTTTGTCAATGCCACATCTTCAAGAAAATGGATGTCTATGTTTTCCAATATTAATTATTATCATAAGTGTTTGCTGCAATTTCTTACTTGGCTCAGTGCCATACTATGGCACATAGGCAAATATAGGGTCCTTGAAAAATATGTGAGGACTTGAGAAAGAACGTTGTCCAATTATTTTACATTGCACATGATAACTGGGATGGCATGAATTTTCATATTTATAATTTGTTCATTCATCTTCCATATATTTATAATTTCCATAAAAGCATTTGGATTCTAAATTATTGGCATATCTTGACTCTTTACAGTGGGCGCTTACGTCTACGTCTAGAAGTAAGCCAGCTAACCCACTCTAAGCACTAAGCCTGCATTAATAGCAAATACGAGGTTAGTCCCTGATACAACCTTCCCTTATAATAGGCTTGGGGGCCACACAACATCCTATAGGTCGTACATCGGCACATTAAATCGGGATAAATAATAATAAACATTCATCCACACATTCACAAGCATACACGGGGCACATGTAAAAAGTAGTGCACAAGGCTTTCATTCATGTATTAACATAAATTACATCCAGCAAGTTTCCACCCGTAGTAGTAGGGGGTCCTACTGCAGCTGGGGCAAACATAGGCACCCATGTGCGGCCGGCCTTTGGTTGAGACCAATTGCACCCCTCCTATCGTAGTCCTTATATCAAGTTCAGGGTTAGGAGGACCAAACCTTACAATGTCTCACACTTTTACTATTCCTGCTACTATTACAAAGTATCTTCCCCCCTTACACTGCCCCACTCATAGGGTTGGCATCCTCGTCGACTTTGTCTTCTTGAATTCTTCAATCTTCTGCTTGAAGGGTTGTAGATCGTCTTCTTTCTCCCAGCTGGTCTCTTCTTTTCCTTCTGCTTTCCATCGAACGAGGTACTGCTTGTAAGTTCGCCTGGTGGTTGAAGCTATGCGATCTGGCAAAATCTCTTCTACCTCTCTGCTGGCTGGTGCTTTCTTCGTGATTGCTGGTCGTGTGCTCTTGTTCCGCTTGTCGTCGGCTGGATCTGGATGATACTGCTTGAAGTTACTAACGTGGAAGACAGGATGGACTGACATCCATTATGGCAAGTCCAGTTTATATAATATTAGCTCCGCCTTCTTAATGACTGGGACAAGTCCTTCGTATTTCCTCACTAGTCTGCAATCTCTGTTGCGGAAGAATTGTAGTTGTTCTGGCAGAAGTTTTACCAACATCAAGTCACCAACTTTGAACTCCATTGGTTGGCGGTCTGTATCAGCTCATTTCTTCATCTGATTAGATGCTTTCTCCAAATGCACTTTGGCTATCTCCTCGTTCTGCTTCCACTCCTTAGTGAATTATGCTTTGGGGTTCTTGCCTTTGTAAGGCATCTCGATGGAATGTGGCACCAAGAGCTGTTGACCTGTCACAATTTCAAAAGGGGTAGAGCATTTCTGACTGTTAAAGCAAAATTGGGCAACATCCAAGAGGGATGCCCAGTTCCGTTGGCTAGCACTGACAAAGTGCCGCAAGTACTCCTCTAGCATGCTGTTGAATCTCTCCGCTTGGCCATTTGTCTGAAGATGATAGCTGGTGGACATGTTCAGGTTACTCCCTAACAATCGAAAAAGTTCTGTCCAAAAGCTCCCCAAAAATCATCCGTCCCTGTCACTAACAATGTTCTTTGGATGATTACATGTTTGAAGAAGGCCATGCAGAACTATACTTTGACATAGGAATAAAGGTTCCATATTTAGAGAATCTGTCAACAACCACCAAAATGGAATCAAATTCTTTTACCCTGGGCAAACCCGTGATGAAATCCATCAACACGCTCTCCCAGGGGGCATTGAGGTACTGGAAGTGGTTGAAGTAGTCCGGCAGCTTTTCGTCTCTCTGTTTTGTCCTGATGACATATTAGGTACGTCTTGGTGTATTCTCTCACTTCTTCCTCCATCTTGGGCCAGTAGTAATGCTGTTGTAACAAAGCCAACATTCGGTACCATCCTGGATGACCCGCCCAGAGGGTATCATGACATTATACACCCTTTGATTGGTTGTCATCAATAACTTATCACTGATCCAAAACTGCCTAGTCTTTCCTTGCTTCACCAAGTTCATAATGGTCACTGCTTGATGGTCTTTCTGTAACTTCTCTGAAATCAAATGATGTATGGAGGTTGACAGTTGGCTGCTAGAGAATTGGCTATCTGCTTTATAACTGCCAGTTCGGCCTTTCTACTCGGCTCATCTTCCACTTGATTCGACTTCCCTGTGTGATACTCCAATACAAAATCGAACTCTGCCAAAAATTCTTGCCACCGAGCTTGTTTTCGGGACAATGCTTGTTGGGTAAGGAAATGGCTCACTGCTACATTGTCTGTCTCCACCACAAATTTATATCCCAGCAGATAATGTCTCCAAACTCTTAAGCAGTTAATGACGGCTAGCAACTCTTTTTCATGAGTCGAGTACCGACGTTCCGTGTCGTTCAACTTTCGGCTCTGAATACCTGGTTTATGAGAGTACAAAAAGTAATCGGAACATTCGTTAGTCCAAAAGGCATAACTAAGAATTCAAAGGAACCATACCGGGTGACACAGGTGGTTTTCGATACGTATTCCTCCTTCACACGCACTTGGTAATATCATAAGTGCAAATCAAGCTGAGTGAAGTATTTTGCCCCACTAAGTTGATCGAACAAGTCTGCTACCAAAGGGATGGGGTACTTGTTGCGCACAGTGATTTTGTTGAGAGCTCTATAATCTACACATAGTCTTAAACTCCCATCCGCCGCCTTCTGAAATAGTACGGGAATGCCAAATGGGGAATTCGAAGGTCGTATAAACCCTGCTTCCAAGAGTTCTCTCAACAGCTTTCGTAGTTCTGCCAACTTATGAAGGGCCATTCTATAGGGAGCCCTTGCCGGCGGCTTTATTCCCAGAAACAACTCTATCTCATGGTCTACCCCTCTCTTTGGTGGTAATGTCTTCGACAAGGTTTCTGATATGATGTCCTGAAACTCCTTCATCACTTCTTTGAGTAATTTGGGAATGCTAGCGTCCTCGTCTGAACGACTTGCTAGCGTAACTACTACATAAGTTCTTTCCCTCCTCTTTACCCCCTTTTTGAACTGGAGCACCGAGATGAACTTCTTCTCACATATGGGACTCATTGTGACTAGAACTACACAAGGATTTTGGTTCATGAAGAGAAGATAACTAGTTGAGGCCAATGGAACAGTGAAACTCTCCTTCAAGAAGTCCATCCCTAGAACCACATCAAAGTCATCCATTGGTACCACTATGAAGCCTACCGTGCCTATCCAAGGCCCCAACTTACAAGGCACATTCTGTACTGCTCCCAGTATCTCTCGAGCTGGTGGTTGACAGCTTTGATTCTTCCCACTTCCTTTCTGACAGATAAACCTAGCCGGGAGGACTCGGTTCCTGACATGAAGTTATCTGTGGCTCCTGTGTCGATCATGGCCTTGGTGGCTTTCCCATTGATGGCCATCTCTACATACATTAGTCCATTTTCTTTTCTTCGACTTGTGGACTTCACCTACTTCTAAAGAGCTGAAAGGAACCGTAAAGATCCCATGGCCGAAGGCTCTGACTCTTCAGGCCCTGCGTCTGCTTTTTGTCCTTCAATCCATTCCGAAACCAAAGCATTGACAGCACTTCGATGAGGGCATTACACCATATAATAGTATTCCCAAATTACTCAAAGGAGTGATGAAGGAGTTCTAGGACATCCTGTCAGAAACCTTGCTGAAGACATTACCATCAAAGAGAGAGGTAGATCATGAAATAGAGTTGCTTTCGGGAATGAAGCCGCCGGCAAGGGGTTCCTATAGAATGGCCCCTCCCGAGTTGACAGAACTACGAAAGCAGTTGGGAGAACTCTTGGAAGCAGGGTTTATACGACCTTCGAATTCCCCCTTGGGCGCTATCGTAATATTTCAGAAGAAGGTGGATGGGAGTTTGAGACTGTGTAGATTATAGAGCTCTCAACAAAATCACTGTGCGCAACAAGTACCTCATTCATTTGGGAGTAGACTCGTTCAATAAACTTAGTGAGGCAAAATAGTTCACTAAGCTTAATTTGCGTTCGGGATATTACCAGGTGCGGGTGAAGGAGGAAGACGTATCCAAAACCCCCTGTGTCACCCGGTATAGTTCCTTTGAATTCTTAGTTATGCCTTTTGGGCTAACGAATGCTCCGGCTACTTTTTGTACTCTCATGAAGAACCAGGTATTCAGAGACTATTTAGATCAATTCATGGTGGTATATCTAGACGACATTATGGTATACAGTGCCACTCTGGAAGAACACAGAACATTTGAAGCCAGTGTTTATAAAGTTAAGGGAGAACCATATCTTTCTGAAGAAAGAGAAGTGCACTTTTGGCCAGACTAGCATCAATTTTCTCGGCCACGTGATTAAAGAAGGCAGGATAGGCATGATTCAAAATAAGGTGAAAGCCATTTCAGAATGGCAGACACCTGTGAATGTTCTGGAATTAAGATCGTTTTTAGGACTAGCCAATTACTACCGGAAATTTGTCAATGGATACTCACGGAAGGTCGTTCCACTCACCGACTTGCTGAAGAAAGATAAGAAATGGCACTGGATAGAAGAATGTAAAGAAGCTTTTAAGAATCTAAAGAAAGCAGTCCTGGAGGAAACAATACTCGTCATGCCAGACATGTCAAAATCATTCGAAGTTCAGACGGATGCCTCCGATTTTGCTTTGGGGGGACTCATTATGCAAGATGGATACTCTATCGCATTCGAGAGCCCGAAGTTAAGCGACACGGAACATCGTTACTCGACTCATGAAAAAGAGTTGCTAGCCGTCATTCACTGCTTGCGAGTTTGGACAAATTATTTGTTGGAATCTAGATTTGTGGTGAAGATAAACAATGTAGCAGTGAGCCATTTACTTACCCAACTGACATTGTCCCGAAAACAATCTCGTTGGCAAAAATTTTTGGTAGAATTCGATTTTGTATTAGAGTAACATACAGGGAAGTTGAATCAAGTGGCAGATGAGCGGAGTAGAAAGGCCGAACTGGCAGTTATAAAGCAGATAGCCCATTTGTCCAGCAGCCAGCTATCAACCTCCATACGACAGTTGATTCCGGAGAAGCTACAGAGAGACCCTCAGGCAGTGACCATTATGAACTTGGTGAAGCAGGGAAAGACTAGGCAGTTTTGGATCAGTGATGAGTTATTGATGACAACCAATCAAAGGGTGTATGTGCCGAAAACAGCCAATTTGAAAAAAAAGTTGGTAAGGGAATGTCATGATACTCTCTGGGCCGGTCATCCAGGATGGCACCAAATGTTGGCTTTGTTACAGTAGCATTATTACTGGCCCAAGATGGAGGAAGAAGTGAGAATACACCAAGACGTGCCTAATATGTCAACAGGACAAAATAGAGAGACGAAAGCTGCTGGACTACTTAACCACTTCTAGTACCTCAATGCCCCTTAGAGGGCGTGTTGATGGATTTTATCACGGGGTTGCCCAGGGTAGAAGAATTTGATTCCATTTTGGTGGTTGACAGATTCTCCAAATATGGAACCTTTATTCCTATGCCAAAGTATAGTTCTCCAGAGACAACGGCCAGGGCCTTCTTCAAACATGTAGTCATCCAAAGAACATTGTCAGTGACAGGGACGAATGATTTTTGGGGAGCTTTTAGACTGAACTTTTTCGATTGCTAGGGAGTAACCTGAACATGTCCACCAACTATCATCCTCAGACAGATAGCCAGACGGAGAGATTCAACAGCATGCTAGAGGAGTACTTGCGGCACTTTGTCAGTGCTAGCCAAAGGATTTGGGCATCCCTCTTGGATGTTGCCCAATTTTACTTTAACATTCAGAAATGCTCTACCCCTTTTGAAATTGTGACAGATCAACAGCCCTTGGTGCCACATTCCATCGAGATGCCTTACAAAGGCAAGAACCCAAAAGCATAATTCACTAAGGAGTGAAAGCAGAACAAGGAGATAGCCAAAGCGCATTTGGAGAAAACATCTAATCGGATGAAGAATTGCGCTGATACAGACCGCCGACCAGTGGAGTTCAAAGTTGGTGACTTGATGTTGGTAAAATTTCTGCCAGAACAACTACGATTCTTCCGCAACAGAGATAGCAGACTAGTGAGGAAATACAAAGGATGTGTTCTAGTCATTAAGAAGGTAGGGCCAGTATTATATAAACTGGACTTGCCAGAATGGATGTCAGTCTATCATGTCTTCCACGTTAGCAACTTGAAGCAGTATCATCCAGATCCAGCCGATGACAAGCGGAACAAGAGCACATGAACAGCAATCACGAAGAAAGCACCAGCCAGTAGAGAGGTAAAAGAGATTTTGCCAGATCGCACAGCTTCAACCACCAGGCGAACTTGCAAGGAGTACCTCGTTCGATGGAAAGCAGAAGGAGAAGAAGAGACCAACTGGGAGAAAGAAGACGAGCTATAACCTTTCAAGCAGAAGATTGAAGAATTCAAGAAGACAAAGTTGATGAGGATGCCAACCCTCTGAGTGGGGGAGAGTGTAAGGGGGGAGATGATTTGTAGTAGTAGCAGGAATAGTAAAAGTGTGAGACATTGTAAGGTTTGATTCTCCCAACCCTGAACTTGGTATAAGGACTGCTATAGGGGGGGAGTGAGATTAGTCTCAACCAAAGGCTGGCCAGACGTGGGTGCCTATGTTTGCCCCAGCTGCAGTAGGACCCCCTACTACTACGTGTGGGAACTTACTGGATGTAATTTATGTTAATACATGAATGAAAGCCTTGTGCATTACTTTTTATATGTGCCCCATGTATGCTTGTGGATGAATGTCATTATTTATCATGCTTGTGGATGAATGTCATTATTTATCTCGATCTAATGTGCTGATGTATGACCTATAGGATGTTGTGTGGCCCCCAAGCCTATTATAAGGGAAGGTTGCATCAGGGACTAACCTCGTATTTGCTATTAATGCAGGATTAGCGCTTAGAGTGGATTGACTGGCTTACTTCTAGACGTAGACGTAAGCGAACCACGAAATTGTAGCTATCACATCCAAAAAATTGAGTGGTTATTTGTATGAAATAAGAGTCTATCAAACTAGAAGGTTCAGCTTTCGAGTTCTAGCTCCTCCTATCTGTTTTGAATACTGGCACAAGTTGTGTGGATCTTGTGATTACGCACTTCAAACCAAATGTGCATTCACTTACAATGGTGTGTTAGAGATATTGTACTTTCTTAAATATTTTTACCCCAAGTTAAAACATGGATCACTAGATGTGAAAGGTCTAGCTGCTGCCTTTTAATTCTTCCGAACTATATCATAAATGAAGAAATAAAAAATGTGAAGAAGGGGTGAGGCTGGAGACTTTTACCCTAGGCAAATTAAGAAGTTCTTATAACATCCAATTCTTATTAAAGTCAGAAGTACAACTGGAAATATTATGTAAATTTGCTTTTCATGAATATAAGCACATTGATAAGGCATTTCTTTTATGCTTCCTTATGGCTTAGGGGAGACTACTCTGTTTAGCTTATGTTTATATCTTCATCAGGTTAGAGCTACGAGATAAGTGGCGATTAGAAAATCGAAGGACATTTGCCAACATATGGTCAGACATGGTATTCGGGATCTCATTGTTCATTCTTTTATACTTCAATCAGAGTAAAGTGAGTTACAAGCCACTCTCTTTGCATAATGCTTTAATATGTAGAATTTTTTTTGAAGTATTTTATATCATTGTTGGAAGAACATAGACATCTCCACCATTGTCATTCAGTATCTACTATTCACTAAAACTTGTAGAAGTGGAAGAAAGAAGAATTATTTAGGACAGTTGCACTCCTTACCAAAGAGGATAATCATCCTTGTTAAGCAGAAGAATTTAATCTTGACCTTCCGTATGATCCAGCTATATAAAAAGCAGCAAGAATAGCTGATCTGACTGTAACTAATTAAACCAGGTGGTCTCCACTATGGATTTAACCAATGGTTCTGGCAGTTGAATGTGATATAAATGGGGCTGCTTAGTTGAAATATGGTAGTTGTGGCTTTCATTACACGATATATTTTGCATAACAAATAAGAACGATAGATATTAGAGTAATTAACTTATAATAAGAAACACGACTTTCTGATAAGTATAAAGACATTAAATTCATGATCGATAGTCATCCTTTCAGAATTTAATTAACAAAAACATAGTAGAAGTCAAAGGATTACAGATATTTAAATTCATGATGTGTAGTTGTTACTACCAGGAAGAATATATTGGAAGGTTTTGATTCTTGTGGTTATGAGTTCAAGAAACTTGAAGTGTGTAAGGTATTTGAGGGACTTCAAATGAAGAAACTGAGAAACAATGGCAGAAAGTAGAAGCCAACTAATTGAATATGGCAGAATGCATTACATAAAATTCCATGTTTTTGGTAGGTTAATAACTGTTATGTACTTCACTAGGTGATGGTAAGAAATGGCCATTGTTGATTGGTGCGGGCATTACCTTTACAAAAGAAATGCAAATTAATAAGGATTAAAGCATCCTGCTTTTTACTGTTTTTACACACCAAGTGTCTGATATTTCATTTTTACACATTGAGCCCTTGATCATTTATAAACATATTCAATGAGTCCTTCATCTTTTATTTTTACATTGAACACCTTGATTGTATATAAATTTACACATTAAATGCTTAGAAAAAGCCTATGGAGCCCTTTGATACATAGCTCAATGTGTAGGTTTATAAATGATCAATGGCTGTGTAAAAGTAAATGATCATTTGTCACGATTTATTTGATGCGATATTACCCTTTTTCTCTCCTTAATCTTGCAGGTAGCATTGCTCAAATTTACTGGATATAAGATAATAAATAATATTTCAGACACTGGGAAAGCATTCCTAATTATACTTATTACAGACATTTTTTTAGGGTAACACTTTCCTTCTCTACTTGTGATTCTTTGCGCTTTCTACTAATATAAATATTTTATCTCGGTTAGTCACAGATGTTTTTTTAATTGATGGCGTAGAAGTATTTTCAAAATTCACTTTGCATTTTTATCGCTTTGTATTTTTATTTTGCTTTCCAATATCCCAGTGGAAACATTTCCCTATCATTGGATAATGTTTCTGTCTTTCAAGTTGTTGCAGCGTATGAAAACATGATTTCATCTGCAAAGAATAACATTGTCTGCACATCATTCTTACAGAATTTTTTGTAGAAAGAATTATCTTTTATCCTTTATATTGACAATGTTTACCCTCTCTACTTCTCATAATTTGTGTTCTTTTGGGGCAAACTCCACACCTGCAGATACCATTCTGAATCTGGTTGGCAGACCTTGCTGGAGATAATTGTTGAGCACTACGGTTTCGAAGTTGATGAGTCGGTTATTACTATTTTTGTCTGCTTTGTTCCAGTTATTATTGATGCATGTGTGAAGCTTTGGGTATGCTCTATACTCTATTTACTCAAATTCACATGTCCTTCATAAGACAATTTTATGGTGTATACTCTTCTGACAAATCTAACTAAAAGTTCCAAATACTCTGAAACTTTAAACCAAAATAAGAACCTAACCACAAGTATTCATGCGCAAAAGATATAATGTTTTGAATTAGTAATTGGTTATACATCTGAACGTACATTTAATCGAAGTGATGTTGTGATGAACCTTGAGTTAAGCTTTCTTCTACATTGTTCTTCCAATTGCATTACTCATAATGCTAAACCTTTATTCATTGTGTTTGTGTTGCAGCTATTTAAATTCCTTCCAAAATTATCTCCGAAGGTGTCGAACATATTCCGGGAGATGAAGCGTCACTAGTGAGATCCTTTTCATTTGTTGTTTTCACCATCAACGGAACTACAGGCAAGACAAGTGTGAATGCATTTTTTCCCCATCTCTTCCCAAAATTTTCCGCCCGGATATCTCCATTCTTTGATTGTATAGAGATGCATATATGATTTTGTAAACATTAAGGACAGCGAGCTATATAAGGCAAGCTATTTAGCATTAAAGCAGAAGGATGAGGTCTTAGGCTATCCAACTTGTTATAAGAAAAAAAAAAGGTATATAGCATTGATATATATGGTTGTTCAAATAATTACAATGGCTATAAAATTATCATTTATTTGGTGGAAATAAAATTTCATGATTACATGTAAAATAATAGATTGAATTGTGGATTCTTTATAATGTGGTTTTACTACATATATTGACATTTGAACTTGTAAGAAATCACTTGGACAAGTCAACTGTGAAGATGACATAGATCATTTTATTAAGGTTCAGTTTAAGTCTTTGAGGGTTACATCTACTAGAGTTATTCAAATTTTCGAACTATCTATCGTCCGTAATGAACGTGGAAATATGGTTTCAGACGACGACTGCTCTTGACCATATGAAAAAGATTGGAGACCTGAAGGGTTTAAGGGTATTTTTGCCTCTTGTGCTATTACATTTTTATCTTTTTACCCCCTGTCCAATGGCACTAATTCCTCTTGTGCTATTAAAAAAATGATTCAAAAGATGGCCCAAAATTGACAGAAACTAGCATGTGGTCCAACAAAACTGTTAATGAAATATGATGGTAGCTTTTTTTAATAGCACAAAGGAAAAAAAGTAAACACCAATGGGACACTGGCTAAAGAGCAAATAGCACATGAGATAAAAAGGTGTTTTAAAAGAAATCTGGAGTAGTATTAGTGATTATTATCCTTTATTATTATATAGGAGTTGTGTTTTGATGTGTTCCCTCCACGGTTCTGCTGCCATCGTAAAAGGCTTTTCACTTACCCCCGATAATGCCTTATCCCATACGTTCTAAATGAAAATGTGACACATCTTGAGTCGGCATAAATCAAAGTTTATTGATATATCAAATTTCTTAATATCAGACTTCATCAATAAAACTGTATTTTTCCTCTCTTGGTTTAATTTGACCTCAAATCAAGGGTCTGTAACCACTGCTTAAAACAAAAGCAGACTCCAATAATATTGAGGATTATTGACTTGGTATTTTGCAATTAGAGAAAATTTATACTAATCCCGGATTATATTATGAGTGGTACTCAGCATTAAATGATTAAATTTCCTCTCAATACAAACAAACTGCAAATTCAGATTATGTCTTGGCAGTGAAAACAACTGAGGCAGTGCCAGTTATATGAGGAAAAAATAAGGCATGTTAAGTCAAGTCTTCAACGTAAACCTCACGGTTGACTCGAAGACTCTTGTTCTTGAACATTTAATGCTGAGCACCTCTCATAATATAATCCGGGATTAGTATAATCTTTCTGTTGTATTGAAATTCCAAACCAAATGGCACATTCAAGTCCGCTCCATGTACTGATGTTTGTTTTGTTTTCTGTCAGCTTATTAACAATATGGCTGCAAACTGATGCTTCTGGAAACGAAACAGATCGCCTTTCTCTGCTGAAATTCAAACAAGGGATCACCAGTGATCCTTATGGAGTCCTCAACTCCTGGAATGATTCTCTTCCTTTCTGCAGCTGGTATGGTATTACCTGCAGCCATCGCCATCAGAGAGTCACGTCCCTGATCATAAAAGGGCAGAATTTGGTTGGATCAGTATCACCATTTATTGGCAACCTCAGTTTTCTCAGGATTTTCGACCTTACATTCAACCGTTTCCATGGCCATATCCCGCAAGAATTTGGCAATCTCTTTTGACTGCAAGTTTTCGTTGTCAGCAACAACTCCTTCTCAGGGGACATCCCGAGCAATTTAAGCCAGTGTCACCAACTCGATACAATTTTGTTTACAAATAATCATATTGAAGGAACAATTCCTTCACAGCTTGGTGATTTAACGAAGCTTACGGTTCTTGGTCTGGGTCAAAACAATATTGGAGGACAAATTCCACCTTCACTTGCCAATCTTTCATGGCTCAACTTATTTCAAGTTACACGGAATGATTTAGTGGGAAATATTCCGGCTGACATGGCCAGATTAAAAAGCTTAACATTTTTGGCAGTTGAAGGAAATCATCTATCTGGTAGGATCCCTCCATCCATTTTTAATATGTCTAGTATTAAGGTCATCGCAACTGCAGCTAACCAATTCAATGGGACAATACCAGACGACATAGGCCTCACTCTACCAAATCTCAGAGATTTTTTCTTTTCTAATAATGAATTTGTTGGGCTTATTCCAAGCTCGTTACCTAATGCTTCTTATTTACAAGCTTTTGAACTTGATTCAAATAAATTTGAGGGACAAGTGCCAAATATAGGAAATCATCCTGACCTTTTGTGGTTTTCCCTTAGTGACAATAATCTAGGATTCAATTCCTCAGAAGACCTGATGTTTTTAGAGTCTTTGAAGAACTCTAGCCATTTGGAAATTTTGGTTCTGTTTCTTAATAATTTTGGAGGCGTTTTACCAGATTTTATAGCCAATTTTTCAGTTCTGAATACCTTGTATCTTGGTGGTAATCAATTCACAGGAACTATTCCTACATCATTTGAAAATTGTGTCAACTTGATTCTTCTGGATTTGCAGTTGAACTTACTCACAGGTGTCATTCCATCATATTTTGGCAAGTTTCAAAAGCTACAAGGATTGACTTTACAGGGAAATAGATTGTCAGGTCAAATACCATCCTCCTTGGGCAATCTCACTCAATTTTCTAGACTTGAATTGTCGGAAAACCAGTTTAACGGAAGTATTCCTTCGACTATTGGAAATTGCACGAGTTTGAACACTTTGTCTATTTCAAAAAACAATATTGAAGGTCACATACCACGAGAGCTTGCACACTTGCCTTCCTTGTCGGTGTTACTAAATTTGTCACAAAACTCATTGAGTGGAAATCTACCAGAACAACTAGGAAAGCTGATAAATATCAATACACTAGATGTTTCAGAAAACAAGCTGTCAGGAGAAATTCCAACATCTTTTGGAGGTTGTTTGTCCCTTGATTCTCTTTATATGCAAGGAAATTCTTTCCAAGGAGTAATTCCGTCATCTTTGGCTTCTTTGAAAGGCCTACAACATTTAGATCTTTCGCGAAACAACTTGACTGGAAAAATTCCTGAAGATCTGCATAATCTTCTTATTTTGCAATACTTGAATCTTTCTTTCAATGATCTTGAGGGCAATGTTCCAACACAAGGAGTTTTCAAAAATGCAACTGCATTGTCACTGATTGGGAATACTAAGCTTTGTGGTGGTATTCCGCAACTGCTTCTTCCAAAATGTCCCTCCAAAATTATGAAGAAAGGAATGTCACTTGCTTTGAAGATAGTGATCATAGCGATTTGTGTGGTTTTTTCAGTTTCATTCCTTCTAGCTTCTCTTTTTGCTTATCAGAGAAGGAAATCCACAGTGTCATCTGCTGCTCCCTTATTGATGGATCCCTATGTCAGGGTATCCTATCAGGATCTTCACAACGCAACTAGCGGATTCTCTTCAGAAAATTTGATTGGATCCGGCAACTTTGGTTATGTATATAAAGGTTACCTCAATCAAATACAAAGGCAAGTTGCTATTAAGGTCCTTCAACTCCAACAAAGGCACGCTTTCAAGACTTTAATGGCTGAATGCAACGTGTTAAAGAATGTCAGGCATCGAAATCTTGTTAAGTTACTGTCATACTGCTCCAGTTTGGATTACAAAGGAAATGATTTCAAAGCTCTAATATTTGAGTTCATGGAAAATGGAAGTCTAGACAGATGGTTGCATCATGATAGCACAAGCAATAATGAGCCCAATGGAAACTTGAATTTTCTCCAGAGATTAAATATTGCAATCGATGTCGCATCTGCATTGCATTACCTTCATGATCTGTATGAAAGCTCAATCATTCACTGTGACTTGAAGCCAAGCAATGTGCTTCTTGATAAGGACATGGTCGCTCATGTAAGCGATTTTGGTTTGGCTAGGTTCTTATTGACAAACAATGATGCATCTAAGAGCCAAAACAGCTCAGTTGGAATCGAAGGGACCGTTGGATATGTCGCTCCAGGTAATTACGACTTTTGTAGTTTCCTACTATAATTATCTTAATGTACTGATATGTGAATAAAACGCAGAGTATGCAATGGGCAGTCCAATGTCAAGAGAAGGGGATGTATACAGCTTTGGGATCCTCGTGTTGGAGATGTTTTCAGGAAAAAGACCAACTGATTTAATGTTCAAAGACAGTTTGAATCTTCACAACTTTGTCAAGAATGCATTGCCAGAAGGACTGATGCGAATTGTTGACCAAAGGCTTATCACCGGCGAAAGAAGGAACAACAACAGCAATGAGAGAGCTGATGAAGCACAAAGTATAGCCTCAGTGTCTGAGGTGGGAATAGGGTGTTCAATGGAATCACCGGAAGAAAGAACCAAAATAGGAGACGTAGTTAAACAACTTCATTTCATCAGAAGTTCTTTTCTCGGAGTTCATGTCTATGAAACCTGACACCAAGCAATCTGCAAATTTACTGTTATGTATCATAAAATAAATGTTGTGTTTAAGGTTCTCTTCTGTCATTTTGGTTTGATAATAATGGAATATTGTATTAGATTATTCAAAACCAAGTTGATATCAAATTTGGATTATGTTATGTGATTAAATATTGGGTAGGATGAAGAATACAAAACTAAGAAATTAAATAGCATAAATTAAGACAAGTCCACCACATAACTAGTAGTCATTTGTTAGAAAAATCCTCAGCAGTGTCATCTTATATGATTTTGTAAACATAAAGGAAAGCTAGGTGTAAGGCAAGTTGTTTAGCATCAGTGCAGAAGGATGAGGTGTTAGGCTATACAGCTTTGCTATAAGATTAAAGTATATATGGTTTGTTCAAATAATTACAATGGCTATGAAATTATCATTTATTTTTGGTGGAAATAAAATGTCACGATTACATGTAAAATAATAGATTGATCATTGGGAATTCTTAATATTGTGGAGTTACCACATTAATTGACATATGAACTTGTACGAAATCAACTATGGGAATGACAGAAATCATTTTATTAAGGTTCAGAGGGTAATGAATGTGGAAATATGGGTTTTGACATTAAATCTTCTTGACCAGAAAAAAAAAAAAAAAAATTGAAATCTGAAGTGGTATTATTGATTATTACTTGCCCCAACAATGCCTTGTTCCATCAATTCTGAATGAGACTGTGTCGCATCTTGAGTTTATATATCAAACTGTATGGACAAAACTGCTAGTTAAAACATAAGCAGAGGCTGTAATACCACTTGTCAGCTAGGAACTGAAATAGGTTGGGTACCAGTTAAATAAGTTTAGTATGCGAAACGAAATTAACAAGCTAACTCAAAATACCAATTATGTTTATGTCCACACGGAACACGAGAAATATCCATTCAGTGACAAATCCAGGACGCCAGCTTCGGGGGGTAAAAATTTCCCCGCTGGCGATCAAAAATTTCAGGCCAGCGATTAAAAATTTCTGACCGGCCAACAAACCCATAATTAATTCAATAACAACACAATCATTCATTATTTATATACATAACATACTAACAATTAATTTTTTCCAATTAAAATTCCTAAATAAAAATTCTTAAAATTATAAAATTTATAATTCCAATCAATCTAATTTCAATATAAATATATATTTTTAATCCTAAGATAAGAATTTTTTTTTTTTAGGCCCAGGTTTTAATTAAAGAATTGAAGTTGTTTTTTTAGGCCCAGTAAAAAACGACGCTGTTTTGCATGGAGAATTTTTTTTTTAATCCCATGCAAAACGATGTTCTTTTGCCTGGGCTCTTAAAAATTTAAAATCCTAGGCAAAACGACGTCGTTTTGCCTAGGATTTTAAAAAAAAAAAAAAAAAAAAGGGAAGAAGACATCGTCTTCTTTCTTTGGTTTTGGTGGGTGGGGGACCCCCCCCCCAAAAAAAAAAAAAAAACCAGAGACCGGCGGGTCACGGCCGCCGAGATACACCCCCTAGTAGGGGCGATTCTCGGCGGCCGGGAGGGCAACGGCCTACCCATGCCCCCCTGGCTCCGCCCCTATATCTATTTATGAAACAAGATTACAAAATTGATAGAATATTCTAAAGAATTCTCTTTGACAAACTTTTGCTTTTGTCCCTCTCAAATCAAACCAATGATCAAAGTTAATTTCAAACTTGAAAAATATCCTTTCAATGTCTTTATACATGTTAAATTAAGAATAAAAACCAATGTTTTATTAGACCGAACTAGGTAGTTCGATCAATTCAACTGCAAACTAGCCATTAATCCACTCAATTTGATACATATATACAACTGGTTTTCATGAAATCTGGGCCTGACCTCTTCGACTCACAAAAAAAAAAAACAACCAACCGGTCAGAATCTGATTCCCACCACCTTCCCCCAACAACTTGCTACAAACTGCATCATTTTAACACTTGATTAAAAGACAATTGTGAAAAGTGAGAATAGAATTATCAAAGCAGATGGCGTCTCATTCTTGAGTGGCCAAAGAAAAGAATTAAGAACAAACCCTAAATTAGTGATGAACCAAGCTATGAAAAATTGAATCGGCGATACACTCTGCTCCAGATGACTGGACAGACTTTGCCCAAAAGTCGGCGTAGCTACAATACAAAATGGATGAAACATCAGGTAGCCAGGGTATAGAAGAGAGAGAAAGTATGAGATACCTTAACCATGAACAGTGATCTTCTTTTATACCCCTTAGGGTGCTGTCACTTTTGGACCATTATGTATGGCTCGGATATGACTGGCTAGCCATGGTGTGGTACTAATGAGCTCAGCCATTCACCCTACACGTGGAAGGCTTGAAGCATTATGTCCTTTCTCCAACTTGTTGAGCAAGATGTAAAGTTTTAGCCCTACATGTGGACGCTGATGGGGTAGCCTCTTCAAGGTTACGCCTTTTCATGACAAATGTCATTCCTATGTTATTCGAGCTTAAGACCTCTCTATGTTTTACATGATCTTTTATGTTATGATCGACTTGTCGAGTTTAGCCCATTAAGTCACTTACCTTTGTCCGGCCCAAGTAGTTGGACTTTATTCTGCTTTCAAGTGCTCGGATCCTCTAACTGGTTCTTTGTGGAGCCGATTAGATTATACCTAGGTGTCTTCAATTAATGCATCCATAAATAGCCGATCAGAAGCTATATTTTGATTTTTTATCAAGGTATGTTTTCGGTATTCTCTTGTCTGCTTTTCTTACTTTCTAAAACTTTTGCTTCCATACTAATCTTTATGATTTGATAATAATGCTGCTTTGTAAGCTCCTATGCACGCCATGTTTTTCAATTTTGGATTTTGCAATTTCTACTTTTGTAATTCTAAGTTTGTTTTTCAATATTTTTCGAAAGAATATTTTACATGAAACAAATAGAACTAAGTTTCGCTTATTTATTGATTGAAGTAATAATGTAGTCTTAGTCAATAGTCATACAACATCTTAGTGATCACATGTTATAACTTATAAGATATTTAGGATTTATATTTACCTATGAAGCACCAACACTTTTAGAAGGTCAACGTATCTGTGTCAGACATTCCAGGGAAATGATGGGACACATGTCCAACACGACAAAAATGGAGTGCTAGTTTTTTTTTTTTTTTTTTTTTGGTCCCTCTAAAGCCAAACCAATTATCAAAGTTAATGAAATTCTAAAAAAAGATATCATTTCCATGCCTTTATACATGCTACAATAAAACTCAAATTAAGAATAAAAGCCAATGTCATATTCGACTGGACGGGACCGGCCAGTTTGATCAGTTCAACGGTAAAACGACCATTGATCCCGTCAGTGTGATACATATATACAATTGTTTTTCATGAAAACAGAGACTATCCTATTCGATAAGAAAAAAAAAACAATGTACTGGTCAACACTTGGTTTTCTCGCCCCACTTACAGCAAACTACGAAATTTTGATACTTCAAAGGGAAAAAAAAATTGAAAGACACTCGTGAAAAGTGAGAACAAAATTCTCAAACCAGATCAGGTCTCATTCTTAAGCAGCCAAAGGAAAAGAATAAGAACTAACCCTAAATTAGTAAAGTCGTAAAATGCCAAAAAGCTCATTTAACAATAATATCCAAAATTTTATACCAAAAAGCACATATAACAACAAAATTATATCAAATTTTTATTGTAAATACCTACCATCATAACTTTATAACAGCAACATGCATCAACTTTTTTACGAAAGAGGTGAAATACCTATTTATGAAACAAGATTACACAATTGATCGAATATTCATCAAATATTCTTAAATGCTCAAGAATTCTCTTTGACACACTTTATCTTTGTCGTTTAAAATCAAACCAATGATCAAAGTTAATTTCAAACCTAAAAAATATCCTTTCATTGCCTTTATACATGCTACATTAAGAATAAAAACCAATGTTATATTAGACCTAACTAGCCAGTTCGATCGGTTCAACTACATACTAGACATGAATCCAGTCAATTTGATACATTTATATAACTGTTTTCATGTAATCTGGGACTGACCTATTCTACTTGTAAAAAAAATTGGAAACGGGTCAAATTTTGGTTTTCTCTCCCTACTTACTGCAACCTGCATCATTTTGACGCTTGATTTAAAGATAATCGTGAAAAGTGAGAATAGAATTGTCAAAGCAGATCGCATCTCATTCTTGAGCAGCCAAAGGGAAGAATTAAGAACAAACCCCGAATTAGTGATGAACCAAGCTGTGAAAACTTGAATATACAGTACAATTTGCTCTAAATGACCAGATGGACTTTGCCTAAAAGCATTGGTAGCTGCTATACAAAAAGGACGAAACACCGGGTAACCCGGGATTATACTTTGATGCCTAAGTTAGAAATCTTACTTAGGAAAAAGAGAAGAAAATGAAGAAGAGAGAGAAGTATGAGATACTTTAATCATGGGCAGTGCTATATACCCCTTGGGTTGCTATCACAATTGGACCGTTATGCATGGCTCGGATATGACTGGCTAGGCGCGGCGTGGTACTAATAAGCTCAGCTATCCATCCTACCCGTAGAAGGCTTGGATCATTTTGTCCTTTTCTCCAACTTGCTGAGCAAGATGTAAAGTTTTAGCGCTACACGTGGACGTTGATGGTATAGCCTCTTTAAGGTTATGCCTTTTCATACACGTGTCTTTTTCATGTGATTCAGGTTTTAGACCTCTGCATCTTTTACACGATCTTTTATTTTAGGGAAATTATCAAAATTACGTTCGGTTTGGGCTTTTGTTTTTGGGCCTACCTTTTCTTATTTACTGAAATACGTTTATTTTTTTTTTTTTTACTTTTTCGGGGTCACGCTTTTCTTTTATGCGTTTTTCATTTGGTTTTGTTTAACTTTCTGTATTCCATCGATTCTGCTTCGTTTTTTCGGCTTTCTTCTTCCTGCTTTTTCTTTGATTCTTCTACTACGTGATTTTTCTTTGTTTTTTCTACTCTCGGAGTTCATCATTTTCTTCTTGGTTCATGGGTTTGTTCATCATTTGTATGCGGTTCATCATTTTTTTTTTTTTGCGTTCGTTTAGGGTTTTTTTTTTTTTTTTTTTTTGCAGTGTTATATTTTTATAAAATGGTGAAGGGTACAAAGAACACTAGGTCTCAGAAGGGAAAAAATGTTAAGAAGCCTCTTGCTGTTTTCAAGGGCAAATCCAGGGAGGATGTTATTGCTGAAAAGCTTGTGGTAAGTTTTTTTGTGTCATTTATCCTGTATTTTATAGTTTTTGCTATTTTTTCTGTGTTTTTCTGGGTGTGTTTATTTTTCTGTTACTGTAATAGTGTATCGATTGACTGATTAAACATAGTTTATGTTTGTTGTCATACACTGATTATACATTATACCTTTTGAACCTATTATACATTAGTTATACCTTAGTTATACTTATTTATACCTTAGTTATACATTAAGTTATACCTTAGTTATACAGTGTTTATACGTTAGTTATACCTTGATTATACGTTAATTATACCTTAAGATAAATTATTATTCCTTAAGATACACTTATTATAGACTTATTAGACTATTTTTGGACTGATTATACCTTATTTATACCCTTTTTATACATTATTATAGTGATTATACCTTACTTATACATTAATTATACCTTATTTATACATTAGTATGCACTATTACATTCATTATACATTTAGATAGACTATTATATTGATTATACATTAGTTATACATTTTTTATACCTCACTTATACCTTAAGATACATTATTAGAGTGATTATACCTTAGTTATACTTTAAGATATACTGTTGTAGTGATTATACCTTAGTTATATCTTAATTATACCTTTTAGATACACTATTACTTTTATTATACCTTATTTATACTTTAAGTTACAGTTTTTCAGTAATTATACCTTAGTTATACCTTAATTATACCTTAAGATGCACTTTTTCAGTAATTATACCTTGGTTATTTTTAAAATTCTAAGGTATAATCAGTGTATAACAAGTTATACAGTGATTATACCTTAGTTATACCTTAATTATACCTTTTTGATACACTAATACTTTGATTATACATTTGTTATACCTTATTATACACTGATTATACCATAGTTATACCTTAATTATATATATATTTATACACTATTACTTTGATTATACCTTGGTTATACCTTAATTATACCTCTTTGATACATTATTATTTTGTTTATACCTTAATTATACCTTTTTTATACCTTAAATTGCACTTTTTCAGTAATTATACCTTAGTTATATCTTAATTATACCTTAAGATGCACTTTTTTAGTAATTGTACCTTAGTTATTTTTTAATTACTAAGGTATAATCAGTGTATAACCAAGTTATACACTGATTATAACCTAGTTATACCTTAATTATACCTTTTTGATACACTATTGCTTTGATTATACCTTTGTTATACCTTATTTATACCTTAAGTTGTACTTTTTCAGTAATTATACCTTAGTTATATTTTAATTACTATGTATATGTTTTACTCTTACTGTTTTTTTTTATGATACATTTTTTGATATATTTTTATTACATTTTTCAGTGTGGGAGACCTATTTACAAAAAAAGGGAGTATTGGGGAAGTCATCTTTCTATTTTCTCTTATTACGATCTGATCACATTCCTGAAGTTAAATCTACCTGATCGAGTAATTCAGATGTTTAAGGAGACCATTTTTGGTTATTTCTTGGATTTACCTATTCTAAGGGTCACAAAGCAGCTCATACATTCTTTGCTACTGAGGGAGATTTATCAGGAGGATGAAAATGATTCAATTATTGTTAAGGTAGCTGGCACTCAGCTGAGGGTTGGTGTCGAAGAGTTTTTGTTGATTTCTGGCTTGAAATCAACTGCTGATGATGATTTTGTAATGTGTTCCACTGGTGTGGGTTCTAGATTATTGTGCTCCTACTTTCCTGATAAGATTGAGGTGAAGAAGAAAGATATTGAAGAAGTCTTGAAGAAGGATTCTCATATTTTTTATGATGATTGTGCTGAAGATTGCCTGAAGATTGCACTAATATATTTCATCAGCTTCTACCTAATGGGGATAGATTTTTCGAAATCTATTCCAAGTTCATATTTTGATGTGGTGGAGTCAGGTGACTACGTGAAGGCTGCATGGGGTTGTGAGTCTTTCGATGCAACCATATTTTCTTTAAAGAAAACTGGAATTTCTAGATCGAAGCCCAAGTCTTATCAGGTTGAGGTCTGTCCCTTTTTTTTCCAGTTATGGTTCTATGAGGTTTGTCCTGCATGCAGCGGACTAATTTGCGACAGAGTTATTAACAAGAAGGCTGCAAATTTTCTCCCTAGGGTTTTCAATTGGAGGACTTATGTTGAGGATTTTCAAAGAGAAAAGTTGGACAAGTTTTTATTCAACAAGTCAGCCAAAAGCGTATGTTATTCCTCATTTATTCATTAAGTATACTTTTTTATACATTTTTTTATACTTTAACAGGCAATATTACATTGATTATACCTTAGTTATACCTTAGTTATACCTCAATTATACCTTAGTTATACCTTAGTTATACCTTAGTTATACCTTAAGATCCATTATTACAATGATTATACCTTAGTTATACCTTAATTATACCTTAATTATACATTATTACATTGCTTATACCTTAATTATACCTTCATTATACATTAAGATACCCTATTGCAGTGATTATACCTTAGTTATACCTTAATTATACCTTAGTTATACCTTAAGATACAATATTACAATCATTATACTTTAGTTATACCTTAATTACACTATAAGATTCACTTTTTGTTCTTATTTTTTGATTATACCTTACTTATACAGTTATTATACCTTAGTTATATCTTAGTTATACCTTAGGATACACTATTACAGTGATTATACCTTAGTTATACCTCAATTATACCTTAGTTATACCTTAGGATACACTATTACAGTGATTATACCTTAGTTAAACCTCAATTATACCTTAGTTATACCTTAAGATACATTATTACAATATTATACTTTAGTTATACCTTAGTTATACCTTAAGATACACTATTTCAATCATGATACTTTAGTTATACCTTAATTATACTATAAGATTGACTAATTATACCTTTATTATACCTTAAGAGACACTATTACTTTGATTATATCTTAATTATAGTTTGTTGTACTTTAGTTATTGTTTGTGATACACTAATTATACCTTAGTTATACCTTTTTTCTTATTATTTTTTTTTAGTTGGGATTGAAAAATATATATGCTACGGATTAGGAGATTGAGGAGCTTTCTTTGGAGAATTTTTGTACGAAAAAGGACTTCTCCTTACAAAATTTGGTTGAAATAGATGATAATCAAGTTGAGCCTGCTATGGAAGAAGCTGATAGTGATGATAATCAAGTTGAGCCTGCTATAGAAGAAGCTGATGGGGTCCATGTACAGGTTAATGATGATAAGAATGATGTGGAAGTTGATGAGTTGAAAGGTTCTTCTTCTCAATCTCAAGTTTCTAGTCAAGGAGCTGTTCTATCTGAGTTTCAATTGCTGAAGAAATACATGGAGCAACAATTTGGATTAGTTATGCAGAAGTTGGATGATATCAGCAGCCGTGTTGATGAGCTGGTATTTCTATGTTTACTTATGATTTTATTCTTTATATATATATATATATATATATATATATATATATATATATATATATATATATATATATATTCTATTTTTTAACTTTTGTGTTTTTATTTTTTGTTTTTTAAAGGAAACTTCAAAGGACTTTGTGAATAAGGTTTGTTTTTGTTCTTATACAGTTATTATATGTTTTATTTTATTATTTGTTTATATATGTTTTTATTATATCTTTTGTTTTTTGATTAACTTTTGTCTTTTCCAGTCTGTTTTTAATGAGGATGTAAAGGTTTCGTCTGATGGGAGTGATGAGGGCGATGATGATGAGGATTATAATATGGATCATGAGTGTAAGCGCTGGAATTTTACTCCCAAAAAAAAAGAGAGAACAGTCGTACGACTCTACCTACAGTCGTGCGACTGTAATCAAACTACAGTCGTACGACTGTAGATCGTGGCAGGTGAGCCAACCCATACCCTAAAAGCTAAAAAAAGGGAAAAAAAAAAGGAGGCCGGACAGAAAAGGAAAAGAAAAAGAAAAGAAAGACAGAAGAGAGAGGAGAGAGCTCAGGAAAATTGGAGATAGAAAGAAGAAAAGAAACAAAGAGAAGAAAAAGGGAGAAACTCATCATCAGAATCCCTAACATTTGGAGATCTTTGGACCCAAAGTTCCTAACCCTAACTCAAGGAGAAAAGTGCGGATCTTAATGGATTGGAGCGACGCCAGGGGTCAATCCTACGATGGACGCATGCCAAAAAGGTAGACACTCCTTTTCCCCTCTCTTTTCCAAGCTTTCTGGGTGATTGGTGTGTTTTTATGCCTTTTTTTTCCATTTTTCTACGTTTCTGTTTCTGGAAATCAAGAACGGTCGTGCGACTGTTCTTAAGTTTGATGAACAGTCATACGACTGTATTTATAGTCGTACTAGTGTTCTTGATTTCCAGGTAGTTTCCTTCTAGTTTATTTCAAATAAAATTTTGGCGAAATCCTGACTTTGGGTCGCTTACAGTCGCACGACTGTAATTTATAGTCGTACGACTGTAGTTACAGTCGCACGATTGTAACGTGATTTCCAGAATCAGAATTTCCGTTTTAATCCCCAAAAATTTCCAAAAATCCAGAAAAATTCAGAAAATCAGAAAAATCAGAAAATCATCAAAATGAATTTTGTTGTGTGCATTCACATTCAATTTTCAGTAAAATTGCATTTAGAACAATGCCACGACAGAGACTCGGTTCTCCCAAAAACCGACCCACCTCACATGTAAAAAATGCATATAAACCGGAAAAATTGTTTTCAAAATGATTTTTCACAAAAACCAAAAATACAGGGACGTTTCAAAATATTTTCCAGGTCTAACCAGGCCGGCTAGCCGAGCCAGTCCGGTTATCCCCTAAATGCATGCCCCCAAATTCTAATCTCTCCATTCTGTCATGTTTGAGTCCTACTTATGGCGTGCTATATATCGTGCTAACCCTCTGTTTTGCAGCTTCTTATTTTTATTTTTGATGTATTTAATAGAATAAATCGTGTACCCTAGGCGATTGTATTTTTCTAGATAAATCGTGTATTTTAGGCGCTTGTAAAAGAGGCGAGAGTTTTTATCTTTTATTCGATCGGGTTGTAATAATTTAATTATTTACTATTTTACTTTTCCTGTATGCGCACTGCATGTCTATTTATTTCAATAAAATTGACTTTAGAGTTTGAAATACCATTTGAGAACATTGACCAATGTTTATTTTAATTAGACACGAAATAAGGGGCTTGTCCGGACCCAAATCTCTGGATAGTGTAGCGGCCATTCGTCAGTTTCAGCTACATTATAAATTTCCCGGTTGAGCTGAGCCGGGTGACGACTCTTACAATATTCATCGAGACTTAGGTCTCGGTTCTTTTAAGAATTAATTCCATTTATTTTCCAAACCATTTTCCATTTATAAAAATCCCACGCGAGGGAGGGGCCCACCCGAGATCGAGGCGCCCCTTCCGAAAGGGAGTCTCGTGTTCCATCGAAAAAGTTGTCCGCTCACAGTGGCGACTCTGCTGGGGATTTCTTAAAAAGTTTTCTTAAAAAAATTAAAAGAATTTGACAAGCCCTGAAAAGTGTCTAATTAAAATAAGGTGGATGATTCTCAATTGGTATTTCATTTTGCATTTTTAGTTAGACATGCTTACATTAGGTTAAATATCCCATTTTAGCCCGGTGGATTGTTGAAGTGTCACCTTTGTTCCTCATGGTCTTAGGGGCACGGATACGAAACACCACCCATAGCCTTGTACGAACCCTTCGTTCGGACCCTTGAGTGGGGAGAAGTGAGGAGTATATTTTGCTATGGGAACCTTGATTTTTTAACCCGACTTGGACTGAACTCATATAGGCAGCCCTAGTTGGATTCCCTTAGGATACCAAAATAATTGTGTGGATAAATAAATCGTGCTTTCATCACCCCCGGTTGGTGATCGAAGTGAACCCCACCTAGGACTCGGTTAGAATTTTTGAGACTGACCACGTTCGGAGGAATAAGGTTGGAAGAATTTGCTTCGTGTGCTACGTGTTACACGCTTCTCGACATTTCACGACATACCATAATCATCATCTTCCATACACGATTAACATTTTCCATTTGTAAAACATTTTTGTGTGATATCAACCCACATTTTTATGCACCCACGTGCATTTTATTTTCGTATGAAAACATTAAATCATTCGTTTGCCATTCATACTAACCATTTCTTTTTCAGCCATAACATTAAATTTGTGTGATTAGCATTTTTGCACATAGCATACATAACATCATTATGCATGTCATGCATCCTAACTCACGTTTTCGTGCAGCCATTTGCACTTTGTATGTCATAGGCATTCATGACATATCACCTAAATTAAATTAGGGGCATTCCAAGGACGCTCACCATGATCATATCATTCCATCATAGATCGGGTATCCCAAAATACCCGTGTTTTTCCAATGCACCGGATTGCATTCGGCTATTCCACCAAATCATTTCATTCAATAGAGACCACAATGGTCCTAGGTATATTTCCGTGTGACAATTCACACAATGCATTTCATGACATCATACCCATGCATCATAAATATCATATAACACTGTGATCCACATCGGGTTATTTCATGACATTACTACATCATTCAAGGCGCTCCCCGAGTGCCGAATTAGTACGTATGTAGGGGTATTTCATCACATCCCAAATCATGAAAGGTGTTCCCTGAACGCCGAACTTCTGTCTGTGTCTCTATGGCACATGACTCTCTTACAACATCATTTCATTTCATATGCTCAAAAAGCATCAGAACTCTGTCCATGGGCCGGTCCCATGTGACCATTTCATATCATCTCACAGACCTTTAAAGTGCTGAAACTCCGTCCGTGTGTCGGTACACCCGTGACCATTACATAAAATTCATTAGGTACCCCAAAGGCGCCGAACTTTTATCCATGTGGCGGTCCACACTTGACATTTTTTCATAGCATTGGGTGCACTTGGAATGTCCAAAATAATTTTAAAAAAAAAGAGAGAAATGAATAAAAAAGGTCACATTCATTATCATCCATAGTCACAAAGCATCATCCTCCACATTCACAAAGCATCATCCAAGCATTATCATCCATACCATCCAACCATGCACTTTTTAACCCTAACATTCTTTATGTGCATTAAAGTAGAATAAGCTGGGGCATGTTGGAAACGCCCTAGTCCCGAGGCATTGGTCCTTGTATTTGTATTATACATTTATTGGATTTATGTATTATACTCATTTGTGTTATTAATAAAGGCATCAATTCATTTATTATATTTATCTTGTGCAATATATTAAATGAAGTATCCAATGGACATATCTATATCCATGATGACAAGTGTCATGCACTTGGCAGTAAGACCATAGATAGGGTAAACGATATGACCATGAATAGATCCGTAGTCTGTTCCAGTCATGGGAATGAATGGAACCAGAGACTATCATTAACCTGGTTGTATGGCGATGTCTTACCGGTCATTGGACATGGAGTGTCAACTAAGTTAATGGGTACATGCTTGGGAGCATGGTACTGGATAGATCCACTGAATGAGTAATCCACATGGTATAGTATCACAAGTGATTCTCGTGTAGTACTTGTATAGATCCTTTGACCTGACCATATGATGGTGTTACATGTGAAGTCATATGCTTAGGGGTACGCCTAAAGGGCCTGTAATAGGGCGCCAAGTATGGGTACTTTCGGGTATGTCACTGAACATGGTAATACTATGGATATGTAGAAGGGATTTGTCACTCAGTAGCCCATTGAGAAGATATCACCGGCCTCTTTATGAATGTGACTGATAAGAGTGTGGCCACACCCAAACAAGTTGGAACTTGTTTGTGAGCATCAGTACATTTGGGATCAAGTTAATGTCCGGACACAAAAGAGGGTGATCAATCCATGCCTCTGTGTTGGACACCAATATCAATGACATGGGATGTACAAGTTTAAACTACAGGGTTATGATAACAGTTAGACTGCCATCTCCATCTTAATTGGGGGCTGCAGTGGCTTGCTAGAGCCCAACTGCAGTCTGCAGGCCAAAGGCCCGCTGCCAACATAAAGATGGGCCCACGGGATCGTACACATAGAACGACTGAATGCAGACTTAAGGAATCACATGTATACTTGGAGTATACACTATGGAAAGAGAGGTGTATATATATTAATTATATTATAAAGATCAATTGGATTGATCCTAGTAATAAAATTAATATATATATGTTCGATTGGCTCTTCATAATTAATTGGATTAATTATGAGATTATTTCCTAGGTGGAAATATTCATATGTATAGGTTTACATATGATTTTATTTTGTGAAGATTTAATTTTAATTTGATGGATTAAATTAATTGATCAAACTAATTTTAATTTAAATGTAAATAATATATTACTTGGTGTAATATATTAAATACATGGGTATATTAAAATTAGGCTTGAAATTAATTTAAACCAGAACAATTAAAATTAGACTGGGCCTAAATTAAAGCATGGAAGCCCGCACAGAATAGAAAGGAGCCAAGGTGGGCCTGAATTCCCCTAAGGGAATTCGGCCACCCTAGGTATAAATACCTAGGGTTAGAAATTTCGGCCAACCCTAACACAAGCATAGTTGCTGAAATTCCAAGCCCCCTTTCTCTCCATTGTTTCGTTTTTCCGACGCTAGCACGGGTTGCATTCGTTAGGCGTTCGTGTACGTGAACGAGGAGGGATTCTGCTTTGAATTCTGCAGTCATCATCCATCTCTTAAAAGAGATTTTCTGGTAAGAAAATTAATCTCTTTCTATTTATTTTTAAGTTTTTCAATTTCCATTTCAATTGCTCCTGGGACTGGATTTGAGGAAATCACCGCGTTCTTCCGCTTTTATCGGGTGATTTCCGGTGAAAAATCCCAACAGGGCATCCTAGGACAAGATCTCGAACTGCAAGAGCATGTGAGAGTGAAAGATCAGTCGAATCAAGCAGCACGACAGAGTCCGGGGAAGAAGTAGCAATGGCTGATCAAACGCCAAACATCGCTAGTGTTCTGAAGGATTTCTTTCGATCCCAAGACTTTCGGGATATGCTGAAGGAAGAACTAAGGGCTATTGTTAGGGAAAGTGGTGAAGCTGGTAATGGTGGAACCAGGAAAGAAAAATAAGGGGAGACCTCTCAACATGGGGCTGATGCTTCGGCCAGTATAGAAGAGCTGTAGGAAATCGAAGCAGCTATGGAACAGAAAATGAAGGCCAAATACTCTGAGCTGGATGAGATGCTAGCTGAGCTGAAAAAGGGAGCCAATATCAGTTTGGGTTCCAAGCAGGGCATCAATGTGGATGCCATGATAAACAAAGGCATCGAGACATTCCCTGTGGGGTTCCAAGTCCCCAAAATTCCTTCTTACAAAGGTCTCGGATCACCAGAAGCTCACATCAATCTCTATGCCCGTATAATGCTAACCGCGGGTGCTACCAAACAACAGCTGGTCAACTTCTTCCCAACAACACTAGAAGAAAGAGCTTTGAACTGGTACAACTCCCTAACGGAGGAGGTACAGTCGGATTGGGGGACATTATCAAAGGCCTTCATCAAATATTATAGCATCAACAAAAAGATCCAGGTGAAGCTATATGACTTGGAAAGGATTAAGCAGAAGCTCAATGAACCCTTTGATGATTATTATCAAAGGTGGATAACCAAAATGATCATGTTGAAGAATCGCCCCGATAAAGATGAGCTGATTCAGAAATTGATTGAAGGCAGTAGGGATGTCTACAGAGACAACATGAAGTTCTATGCTTTCAATGAACTCAGCCAGGTCTACCGCATGGCCATAAAGGTTAAGAGGGATGAAGAAGAAAAAGCGGCCAGTCAAAAGGGTAGCAGAAGTTTCAAACACGGTCTGGGGTATCGATCGACAACTGCCATCGCATCAAGCAGTGGATCCAGTTTCGGCTTTACTAACAAAAGTGACCAATTCCCAGAGGATAAGCTGATTGAAGTTGCTGTAGTGTCTTAACAACAAGGAGATCAAGCTGGAGATTCGCAGAATCGAGGCCTATCCCCGTGGACCCTTTCTTTGGCCAAGATTTTTGCGAAATGCAGGAATGGTGGTCTCTTGAGTTCTCTGAAGCCGTTCGAGAAGCCGACTGAAACAGACAAAGGCAAATTCTACTCCTATCATGTGACAGTGGGGCACCACACGAATGACTGCAAGCAGCTACTCAGGGCTATTCAACAACTAATCATTGACGGGAAAATCGTGGAGCCGCCCTTGAAGCCCAATGTTCAGAGCAATCCCTTACCCAGCTTTGACTAGTCCAATCAAAGTGGATGATGCAGCAGCAAAAGAAGACCCTCCTTATGTGGAGGACGGTATTATTTTAATGTATCTGTTTTGTTCTTTATCTTGTTTTGTAAACAATGCAACCCACAAGGCGTTTAATATAATGTAATTTAATTTCAATTATTTGCGTGATGTTTTCCTGGACAGAACACTGTGCATGCATACAAACATTCATTTAATGTCTTTAGCATACATGACACATCATTACGTGAAATGAACCTAAGGACAGATGAACATCCAAAATGATATCCGTCCTGAAAGATCTCATGACTGATAAGAGAAAGAAAAGAAAAATTGCAAAATACCTAAAAGCATGTGAAGACCTTCGCCTAGTCCTATCACGGCATGTCTGGAGATCGACAAAGGATTGCAGGATACAAAATTACAAAGAGTCCAAAAGACAAATCCAGCCAAGCGAAAGTTCCATAAAAAAAAAACACACACACACACACAAAAACAAAATAACATGGTTTCAAGTTCCGAAATAAGAATACATCTGTATCATATGATGTTTCGCACCATATCGTCCCCGATAATAGAACGCAAGTTCTGGGGCAACAGTGCAACTATTCCAGAATAAAGGAGGGAGGCATCATGCATCGCCTCCGTACTACCCGAAAGCTAGCAAGATAGTACAAGCAGCTAATAAGCACATCAAAAAGCGCAACCATCAACCTGCAGGATCAAAGCAGTCCTACAGAGAAAGACAAAGACCAAGTCGTCAGCCCCCTCAATCGGGACAGGCTCAGGTTTCCATATATAAAAAAAAAAAAGAAAGTCCGATGGATTAAAAATCACATTAGCAACCTATGCAAAAGTTAGGACAATGAGGTGAGCACCACCTGCAGGAAAATCCGCAAGGACCAGTTGGTGGCAGTCGTGGGTTCGGTCGAGACGGATACCATACTCATCTTGTCCTTAATTTCATTTATATATCATGTGCACTATGCTAAAACATTATCAATGAATGAATGAATGAGTGCCTTGCTCTGTTTATTTAAATATCCCAAGTTTGCTTGAAATTGAATTCACATTATGCATCATAAATGGCTATACGCTTATGAGCTTCAGCAACAACGATGGAGCAACCAAATCCTATAAGACTTCCCACAATCATCTCATCATCAGAGGGTGTATTGAATTGGAAGTCTTCTTTTAATTCCATGACATCTTTAAAAAAAAAAGGTTGTTGAGGTGAAAACTGAAAAGGCATATCAGGCAAAAATTAGAGCAGCTCACTAAGCTGAAAACCCATATTGGGCAGTTTAGGCAAAAGTTAGGGCATATGAAAAGCTCGCTAAGGTGAAAACCGAAAAGGTGCCTTAGGCAAAAGTTAGAGCAGCTCGCTGAGTTAAAAACCCACTTTGGGCGGCTCAAGCAAAATTTAGAGCATTTCCAAATTCATGAAGCCTAAGGGCAGAGAAGGCAAAACCTCTCCGTCATTCCCCCAGCAGGAACATTTCATTAATCCCCAATAAGATCCTCAGCATTGTTTCTCAATGACATCATTGCCAAGAACATCATCACTTTCTCTCCAATAGTCATCATACTTCCTCATTAGCCATCACATATCCGTGGCAGGATCGCAAGAATTACATTACACTCAAAATGTTGCTTCTCCAATTATGGAAGATCAATCGTGCAACATATCTTCCCCAGTAAGAACCTGGAATGTCAAGATTGAACAAATGGTGCGAAATGCATTTTCTAAAGTTCATTTGCACATGCACACATTGAAACATATACATGCATTCAAAACATACATGCATGCAACCAACCCGAGCACAGGTATCCACCATTGTTATCTTACTATTCTGAACCAGGATCGCTCTCAAAGCAAGAAATGGCTCAATGCCGGGACATCTATTGGGCCTTAAGCGTCAATGCAGACTCAAATCTCATCATATCAAGTCTCTAAGGGGCAGGACAATCAAGCCGTATTTATCCTTGATCGAAGGGGCAAAAATTTTTGTTTCCAAAATTATCGATCAAGGGATAAATACTCATCCTCGAGCCGACATCAAAATTATCATTCCTAAAGCTATCTTCTTATTTCATTCAAGCCAGATTTCGAACCCTTGAACTCCATTACGTTCAAGCATGGTTGCAAATCCTTGAACCCCTTTCTTCAGTCAAGCCAGATTTCAAACCCTTGAACTCCATTACGTTCAAGCATGGTTGCAAATCCTTGACCCCTTTTCTTTATTCAAGCCAGATTTTTAGCCCTTGAACTCCATTACGTTCAAGCATGGTTGTAAATTCTTGAACCCTTTTTCTTTATTCAAGCCAGATTTTGAGCCCTTGAACTCTATTACGTTCAAGCATGGTTGCAAATCCTTGAACCCTTTTCTTTATTCAAGCCAGATTTTGAGCCCTTGAACTCCATTACGTTCAAGCATGGTTGCAAATTCTTGAACCCTTTTTCTTCATTCAAGCCAGATTTTGAGCCCTTGAACCCTATTACTTTTAAGCATGGTTGCAAATCCTTGAACCCTTATCTTCATTCAAGCCAGATTTTGAACCCTTGAACTCCATTACGTTCAAGCATGGTTTCAAATCCTTGAACCTCTTATTTCATTATTCAAGTCCATCCAATTCCAGCAAGATTTCAAATCCTCAAAATTTCTACAGATTTGCCTCGCGTAACCTAGACACGGTATCCTAGACACGGTATCGGCTTAGTTCTACATCAAACCCCTTATTTAATCCAAGCTAGATTTCGAATCCTTTAACTTCTTCAAGCATGATTCCCAATCCTTGATAAACACCTGTCCAAGCTAGATTTCGAATCCTTGAACTTCTTCAAGCATGATTCCCAATCCTTGATAAACATCTCTCCAAGCTAGATTTCGAATCCTTGAACTTCTTCAAGCATGATTCCCAATCCTTGCAAACCTCCTCAAGCGTGATTTTGAATCCTTGAAACCTCTTCAAGCCTGATTCTTAATCCTTGAAAATCGCTCAAGCCAGATTTTGGATTCTTGAAGATCGATTCAAGCAAGATCCTAGATCATGGAAGCCAATTCAAATCTCTGGCATTGCCTCGGGTAACATAGACCCGATATCGGCTTATTCCATCCAATCAACTCAACACGTCACCACAGCAGTGAAGCTTCAGCAACTCAATTGCATGTTTTATTTCCTGTGTCTGCGGCGCTTTGATTCGCGCTCTCAAATTCATCATCTTAACTATTCCAGACCAAGATCGGGTATTGAATTTGATCACACGAGGAGCAGCTGTAAGCGCCGAAATTTTACTCCCAAAAAAAAACAGAGAGAGAATAGTCATATGACTCTACCTACAGTCGTGCGACTGTAATCAAACTATAGTCGTATGACTGTAGATCGTGGTAGGTGAGCCAACCCATACCCTAAAAGCTGAAAAAAGGGAAAAAAAAGAGGAGGCCGGACAGAAAAGGAAAAGAAAAAGAAAAGAAAGAAGAGAGAGGCGAGAGCTCAAGAAAATTAGAGATAGAAAGAAGAAAAGAAACAAAGAGAAGAAAAAGGGAGAAACTCATCATCAGAATCCCTAACATTTGGAGATCTTTGGACCCAAAGTTCCTAACCCTAACTCAAGGAGAAAAGTGTTGATTTTAATGGATTAGAGCGACGCCAGGGGTCAATCCTACGATGGATGGGCGCCAAAAAGGTAGACACTCCTTTTCCCCTCTCTTTTCCAAGCTTTCTGGGTGATTGATGTGTTTTTGTGCCTTTTTTATACATTTTTCTGCGTTTCTATTTTTGGAAATCAAGAACGGATGTGCGACTGTTTTTGAGTTTGATGAACAGTCGTACGACTGCATTTACAGTCGTACGAGTGTTCTTGATTTCCAGGTAGTTTCCTTCCAATTTGTTTCAAATAAAATTTTGGCGAAATCCTGACTTTGGGTCGCTTACAGTCGCACGACTATAACGTGATTTCTAGAATCAAAATTTCCGTTTTAATCCCTAAAAATTTTCAAAAATCCATAAAAATTCAAAAAAATTAGAAAATCATCAAAATGAATTTTGTTGTGTGGATTCACGACCCTAGATTCAATTTTCAGTAAAATTGCATTTAGAACAATGCCACGACGGACACCCAATTCTCCCAAAAATCGACCCACCTCATATGTAAAAAATGCATGTAAACCGAAAAAATTGTTTTCAAAATGATTTTTTCACAAAAACCAACAATACAGGGACGTTTCAAAATGTTTTCCAGGTCTAACCGGGCCGACTAGCCAGCCAGCCCAGTTATCCCCTAAATGCATGCCCCCAAATTCTAATCTCTCCATTCTGTCATGTTTGAGTCCTATTTATGGCGTGCTATATATCGTGCTAACCCTCTGTTTTGCAACTTCTTATTTTTATTTTTGATGTATTTAATAGAATAAATCGTGTACCCTAGGCGATTGTATTTTTCTAGATAAATCGTGTATTTTAGGCGCTTGTAAAAATGAGGCGAGAGTTTTTATCTTTTATTCGATCGGGTTGTAATAATTTAATTATTTACTGTTTTACTTTTCCTGTATGCGCACTGCATGTCTATTTGTTTCAATAAAATTGACTTTAGAGTTTGAAATACCATTTGAGAACATTGACTAATGTTTATTTTAATTAGACACGAAATAATGGGCTTGTTCGGACCCAAATCTCTGGATAGTGTAGCGGCCGTTCTTCCGGTTCAGCTACATTATAAATTTCCAGGTTGAGCTGAGCCGGGTGGCGACTCTTACAATATTCATCGAGACTTAGGCCTCGGTTCTTTTAAGAATTAATTCCATTCATTGGGCCCACCCGAGATCGAGACGCCCCTTCCGAAAGGGAGTCTCGCGTTCCGTCGAAAACATCATCCGCTCACAATGAGGTTAGTAAATTGATCATCACTATTTTCACTATATGTATCTTACTATACATGAGTTATGTTTTTGGGATAAGCTGATTATACCTTGGTTATACATTCTGATACGTTAATTATACTTTAAGTATACTTAGTTATGCCTTAATTATACCTTAAGATACACTGTTACAGTGATTATACCTTAGTTATATCTTAATCATATTTTAAGATACACTATTATACCTAAGTTATACATTGATTATACCTTAGTTATACTGTAACATCCCATTTTACTGCATTCATTTGGCATTTGTGCATGATCATTACATGGCACAATTAGATAAACTAGAGAAATACATTTGTACTATACATGTTACTAAGTAAGTACAACACTAGAATTTAATGTGTCTTAAATGTTTAAAATTAGAAATTAGGGAAGTAAAATGTAATTTAAGAGGGATAATTGTTTAGAGATTAAAATCTCTACAGCCATCTTTTTCTTATTATTATTATTATTATTATTATTATTATTATTATTATTAGAATTGTTAGTCAAATATTGGACAAATGGTCAAATAACATTAGGGTTAGAGACAAATGGTCCAATGAAGGAGAGATAAGGATGAAGAGGATTAATATGGGTCTTGGCAGTGTAAAATAAGCTAGAAAACTTGCAGAAAACCTAGAGAAGAAGAAGAAGAAGAAGAAGAAGAAGAAGAAGAAATAAGGGAGAAAGAGAGAAGTAGAAGGAAGAGGTATGTTCAAGTAGTTTGTGATATTAATTTCGTATAGTTAGAAATATAATCTGAAAAAGTTGTAAACTAATGAATTGTTAATCTATGAGTTAGGAATATGTCTGCAAAATTTCGTAATTTTTGGACAAATATAGTGAAAGCTAGAATTTTTGAAAGAAGATGTGCTCAAAACTGGATGATCAAAGACATAGGGTCAGATTCAAAGTTATGCCATAATTGTTTTAGCTCCCAGAAAATTCTAATTTTTGGATATGTTGTTCCCTTATGTGTCTAGTTTAAGTAGAAAAAAGATTTAGGTTGATCCAACTTGTACGGATGAAGTTATAGTGAAATTACTAGGAGCTATTCAGGTAAAATAGGGCAAAAACAGGGCTGGAATGTAAATTTTACATGATCCCGGGGCAGTTGTTTGGCTGGTTATGTCACAACAAATAAATAAAATGGATCATTCATTTGCATGTGCTTGATTGAGTTTGTTGGACTTTGTTTGTGTGAATGTGTGTGATTGTAATTCATTGATGGTTTATATTCACTGAGTGGCGACTCATGTAAATCGCTATATTTTTCCAGCTAGCTACAGTTGTAGATAAAGTTTAAGTTCCTAGAAGTTTAAAGCACAGTAGAAAGCATGGATGAAAGGTCGCCTGGCTGAGTTCTATCTCACTCTCTCTCCTCTCATCTCAAGCATGTAGAATAGAAACTTTTGGGTTTGGAATTATGTATTATAAGTGTGTTTGAAGTATGTATAATAAAACATATACTTGTATGGTGTAGTTGTGGATTTATATTAATAAGTAAATGGAGTACTTTTGAAAAAAAAATATATATATATATGTGATCATACCATCTGTGAGCGGACGACGCGTTTTCGACGGGACGCGGGACTCCCTTTCGGAAGGGGCACCTCGATTTCGTGCGGGACCCTCCCTCGCGTGGGGTTTTTGATTGGAAATTCATTTTTGGAAAAGCGGATTGTTTCAAAAAAGAATCGAGACCTAAATCTCGATAAAAAGTATAGGAGTCGTTACCCGGCTCAGCTCAACCGGAAAATTATAGTGTAGCTGAACCAAAGCGGGAACTGCCACACTTTTCAGAGATCTAGGTTCGGACAAGTCCCTTATTTTGTGTCTAATTTAAATTTTAATGCCAATGTTCTAATTACAACACTTTAAATTGCTAAAGATTGATTTTTATTAAATAATACACGCAGCACGCATGCGTAATAATAATACAACATAAAAAAGTAAAAAGAATAAATATTTAAGAGCTTACAACCCAATCGAAAGAAAAATAAAACTCTCGCCTCACTGATACAACCGCCTAGAATACACAAGAATCTAAAAATTACAACCGCCTAAATACACGATTAATTCTATTAAATACAAATAAAAAGAAAATTAAAATAAAATAAAAGCTGCAAAACAGAAGTTAGCACAATTTATACGGCACGCCATAAATAGGACTCAAGTAGATAGAATTGGGAAATTAGGATTTGGGGTCATGCAATTGGGGGTAACCGGGTTGGCCCGGTTGGCCGGTCCGGTTAGACCTGGAAAACTATTTTGAAACGTCCCTGTATTTTTGGTTTTGTGAGAAAATCGTTTTTGAAAACATTTTTTTTTCCGGTTTATTACAATTAAGCATGCAAAGTGGGTCGGTTTTCGGGAGAACCGGATCTCCGTCGTGGTTTTGTTCTGAATGCAATTTCACCAAAAAATAAATCTAGGGTCGTGATGCACACAACGAAATTCATTTTTGATGATTTTTGATTTTCTAATTTTTCTGATTTTTTTGAAATTTTCTGATTTTTATGAAATTTTTGGGGATTTTATGAATTTTTTGGGATTTAGGGATTTTTTAGGGATTTCTGCTCCTGAACGGAGACTACAGTCGTGCGACTGTAGTTACAGTTGTACGACTGTATACTACAGTCGTGCGACTGTAATCTTATCAGAGGCAGAAATCGCTAAAAAACCTAAAAAGAGCACTTTAAAACTGAGAAAATAAATACAATGGTACGACTGTAACTGGTTTTGCATGACTGTAATTACAGTCGTGCCCCTGTTCTTGTGCAAAGAACAGTCGTACGACTGTTCTTATTTTTCCAGAAGTGAAAACTTAAAAACTTGAATAAAAACGCACCAAACACAAGCAAATCACCCAGAAAGCTGAAAAAAGAGTTGAGTTAAAGGTTGTTTACCTCCTTGGCGACGATCCACAACTGGAATGACCCCTGGCTATGCACCAATCCACGTGAATTCGCTCTTTTTTCTTCGAAAGTCAAGGTTGCAAAAGTGTCCAAATAATCCTAGAAAAGTCACGGATTTGTATTTGTTTTTGTCCCAAAGTGATTTAGATTTCCAGTATAGATGTTAACCTAGGATTTCTAATTCATTTTAGTGATCAAAAACAAGAAATTAAGGAGAAAATGTGAGAAGAAAGCAAGGTGTTTCTTTTCTCTCTTCTTTCTTGTTCTCCCTTTTTCTCTCTCTAAAATCTCTCTAAGTTTCAGATTTTCTGCCAAAAGCCTCTTCGTACTCTGATTTTCCCCTTTTATATCTCTACTTACCCGGAAATCTTGAGCATTAAATGCTCAAGATTTCCACACCTTTTTTAGTCAAGGGGGTATGGGTTCTGTAACCTGCCCCCGAAAGTACAGTCGTACGACTGTACTTATGTTACAGTCGTACGACTGTAAGCAAAATCACATGACTGTATTTACAGTCGTGGGTCAACGGTCAACGACGATTTTTTATTTTTTATTTTTTTATTTTTTGTTAATGTAAAACTTTCGTGTTCACACCGTCTTTGAATATATTACAGGAAATAAGGGGTGTTACATATAACTTAATTATACCTTAAGATACACTTATACCTTAGTTATATAGTCATTATACCTTAGATATACCTTAAGATACACTATTTCATGGATTATATGTTAGTTACACCTTAATTATATCTTAAGATACATTTATACCTTAGTTATACAGTGACTATACCTTAAGATACACTATTACATGGATTATATTTTAGTTATACATTAATTATACTTTAAGTATACTTAGTTATACCTTAATTATACCTTAAGATACACTATTAGAATGATTATACCTTAGTTATACCTTAATTATACGTTAAGATACACTTTTATACCTTACATTTATTTATACATTTGTTTTGCTTTGCAGTATGTTGATAGTCAAGCACAGGAGGATAAGGAGGATAAGGGTGATGGAATGGATACTGAAGATAAGGAGGATGTTGGTATGGAAGGGGGGTTGAAGACTGATGGATTGGATTCTGAAGAGAAGTAGGATATTATTGAAGAAAGTTTCAGTTTTGATAATGTGGTTCCAGAGAGGGCAATAGTTGTGTATAAACCTCCTGTTGTTCCACCAATAACAATGAGGGATCCAGAGTTTGATTACACTAGGTATTTCAACTTCGATGCTATCACTGCTTTTGCTGATGAGGTTGTATTGTCTTTGGGTGATCAATTAAAGATCCCTGATGTTGTTGATAAGGAGAATACTATTGAGCGGAGTGAGCAAGAAGGTGTTGGTGTTAATAAAGAGGGTTTTGTTGTTAATAATGAAGTAGCTACTGGAAAAGGAAATTTGGATTCTGACACAGAGCACCAAGCTGTTGTTGCTCTTGAAAAGCTTAAACAGGCTGTATGTTTTTCATATTTATGATTTTTGTATTTTTTATACTTTGATTATATGATGTATTATAATCTGATACATTAGTTATACACTTATTATTCATTGTTATACAATCTTTATACACTGCTTATACATTATTTTTTACACTGTTTATACATTGTTATACACTTCTTATACATTGTTATGCATTTATATATTGTTATACACTGTTTTTACATTTTTTATACACTGTTTTTACACTTTTTATACATTGTTCTACACTGTTATACACTTCTTATACACTGTTGTACGCTGTTTTTACACTTCTTATACACTGTTATACACTTCTTATACATTGTTATGCATTTGTATGTTGTTATGAATAGTTTATACATTGTTTATACACTGTTTATATATTGTTTATACATTGCTTATTTGAATATAATGATTGTATTTCTGACTTTACTGATTACATGTGATAGGGTATTGATTCTATGTGTTTCTTAGACTTTATTGATCCTGATATTTTGGATGAACTTGAAGTTGAGGGTTATGAGAGAGTATATTCTATCAAAGATGTGCGTATGTTTTTTTTTGTCATTGTTGTTTTGTTTATGTCGGGTTTTTATCTTTCTTATTGTTTTCTTGTTTTTTCAGGATGATGATATTGTCGTTATTGAGGATGAAGTTGTGAAGAAGGGAATTTATAAAAGGAGGAGGAGAGTTAGTGGTGGTCGGGCGATTTCTTCACCTTACACGACTAAATTTGGTTCTGATGAGAAGGTTGTGTTGAAGGCTATTACTGGATCATTTGTGTTGGATGATCAGTGCAAGTTAGGCCAGTATCCTCGTGATGATCAAATCACTCTTGATTTCATCAAATTTATTAACAAGAATAAATACCCAGCTAAAAAGTAATTTTTTTTTCTTTTTTCTTCTGTTGTTTCTTTTAAGTTTTTTTTTTTTTTGTATTTTTTTATTTATGTTGTGTCCTTTGTTTTTTTTTTCTCTTTTCCAGTTCAAGATACTCCCAAGAATAATCTGTTAAGTCCTCTTTTGCGTTATGGTGTTGCTAAATCGATTCAAAGACTTTCTTCCTTGAATTGTGTACTCCTGGCGAGTATTTAAGTAGTACTGTAAGTATTTTTGTCTCTTATACATTAGTTATAGTTCAGTTATACCTTACTTATACTTTAAGATATATTACTAAAGTGATTATACTTTAGTTATACATTAATTATACCTAAAAGATATACTATTATAGTGATTATACTTTATTTATATGTTAATTATACTTTAGTTATACGTTATTTATACATTATGAGAGATTATTACATTGGTTATACATTATTTATACTTTAGGTATACAGTAAGATGCACTATTATTATTTATTATTCAAGAGTTATACATTTTTTATACATTACTTATACTTTTTTGTATATTTGTTTATGATACATTAATTATACAATTATTATACTTTAGTTATACACTGATTATACCTTTGTTATACCTTTTGGTACAGTGATTATATATTAGTTATATCTCTAGTTTGTTATTTTTGTCATGTACACTGATTATACATAGTTTATACCTTAATCATACATTGTACACAGTTTATACACTGATTATACACAGTTTATACCTTAATTATACATATAATCACTGATTATACTTATAAATGATTATACTTATAATCAGTGTTTATACCTAATACATATCATTTTTTTTTGTTAGCATATGGATGTAATCATGTATTATCTGAGGAAGAAGGGCAAATATTGTGATCGCATAACATATAACTTCACAACTACTGATATGAGGTTTGATGCAACTGTGAAGTATATGTTTGGACATGTGGATGCTATTCTTGGGAGTGGTGGGATTTTTAATCAGTTAATATTTGAAGATACCATCACCAGATTCATGATGGGTGTTGACATTTGGACTGGGAGGCCATGGTCTGATGTAGAAGAAGTGTTGATGCCAATTCATGTTGGACAAAATCATTAGGTGTTGGGAAGGTTTTGCTTGAGGTTAAGGAAGCTCTTCATATACAATTCTTATTTGGGCAGATGTAGTGCTGATTCAACTGCTGAAGGGGCTAATGAATATGTTGTTATTCTTCCATATTATCTACATCATTGGTCAATTCTCAGTGGCAGGGTTGATCTTCTGGAATCTGATGTGTATAGAGTTGGGAATCCTCTACGTCCTCTCGCAGTGGAAATTGTCGAAGGTTTACCTCAGCAGTCTGACAGGTGTATTTTATTTATTTTTTGTTATATTTTCATTATATGTTATTTGTTCTTTGTAATACAAGGATCATACATAAGTTATACTTGTTGATAAACTGATTATACCTTAGTTATACTTTCTGATTTGTTAGTTATACATTAGTTATACCTTTGTTATACCTTAGTTGTGCATTGTGATACACTTTTTATAGCTTAGTTATACCCCAATTATACCTTATTTGTACCTTAAGATGCACTATTACAGTGATTATATCTTATTTATACCGTAATTATACCTTAGTTTTACCTTAAGATGCACTATTAAAGTGATTATATGTTATTTATACCTCAATTATACCGTAGTTATACTTTAAGATACACTATTACAGTGCTTATACCTTAGTTGTACCTTAAGTTACACTATTACAGTGATTATACATTATTTATACCTCAATTATACCTTAGTTGCACCTTAAGTTATACTATTACAGTGTTTATACATTATTTATACATCAATTATACCTTAGTTATACCTTAAGTTACACTATTACAGTGATTATACCTTATTTGTACCTTAATTATACCTTAAGATACACTATTATAGTGATTATACCTTAGTTATACCTTAATTATACCTTAAGATACCTTAATTATCACTTATACCATAATCATTTTTATGGTTACTGATACCATGTTTATACCTTTTTTTCAGTGATTGTGGAGTTTTTTTGTTGAGCTTTGCTGAATATCTCATAGAGCGAAAGCCATTCCCAGATCCATTTGATGTTAAAGCTCATCGAACAAGGTTGGCAGTTTCATTGTATAACCATGGATTATTAAGGAATGAGAATGAAGAAGAAAGCGATAATGAATATGTTCGTCCAATGGATGTGTAAAGTATTTTTTATTTCAAATACAACATTTTTATTGAATGAAAAAATGCAAGTGTAAAGTTTTTTTTATTCAATACAATTCAATTCAATACAACAATCAGTTAAATCATTGTTTTGCTCCTCCATATGTTCTTTTGTTATGGCCTGGATTGCCACAAGTTCCACATTTTACTTTCATTTTTGTTTTTCTCTCCCAAGCTGCTCTGAATCTCTGTTTCCTTGGTCTTCCTGCTTTTTGTTTTGCTTCTGGTGGATTGAGTTTCTGATCCCTTATATCTTGAGGTATGTCCCACATATCTTTTGAAGGCATTGGGTATATTGTTGCTTCATAAGTTGCTAACATTTTTTGTTTTGTGTAGTAAGGGGAGCAGTAATTATATGTGTTGACGTGGAATTTCCTTATGTATGTAAGGGCATGTGGACATGGAAGCTCATCCATTTGGAATCTATTGCAGGTACATGTCTTTTCTTTCATGTCAACTATGTAGTCTATCCCGTTTCTTGTGACTGTTACCAGATTTACCTGTGGATGGTTTTACCTGCATTTTTTGTAATCAATATTATGTGTATGTAGTGTATAGTGAATGTATAATATAAGCGATCAGTTGTGAATTTGAACCTGCATTTTCAATGCTGGTATGTAGTTTGCTTGCAGTACTTGTTCTTGCCTTTATGTGAGTATTGTCATCGTTGCCTATGCAATGCTTCTGTTTTTGTAGAAGAGATCTTGTAGCATGCTCCGTAAGTACTCCACTAGAGTCGTTATTGGTAGGTCTTTTGCTGCTTTGTTGAGAGAGTTTATTGATTCTGCAATGTTTGATGTCAATATGTTGTATCTGTTGTTTGTTGAGTGTACTCTGCTCCATTTGTCATACCCAACGTCTTGAAAGTACGCTGGGATTTTTTTGTTAATATTTTCCAGTTCGGTCATGTATTTATTGAACTCCTCTATCGTGTATGCTCTTGTTGCTTTGTTGAAGTACTTCTTCATGTCTTTTGTGTTGTTTTGGTATTTGAGTTTGAGGTTTTGCAGTAGATGGAATGCACAGACACAATGTGGAACATCTGGTAGCACTGTTTTTGAAGTTTTTTCTATGCTCTTATGTCTGTCTGAAACTATAACCATTTTTTATCTCTGTCCATACCCGTTTTTGAATTGTTTGAAAAACCATTCCCATGATTCATCATTTTCTCCATCAACTACTGCAAATGCCAGTGGGAAGATCATCTCTGCATTTGTCAGTTTGTTGCATATTAGTATAATATTTTTGTTTATTATTTTGTACCATAATTATATTGTACTTGAATTACACTATTACAGTAATTATACCTTAGTTATACCTCAATTATACCTTAGTTATACCTTAGGGTACACTATTACAGTGATTATACCTTAGTTATACTGCAATTATACCTTAGTTATACCTTAAGATACACTATTACAATCATTATACTTTAGTTATACCTTAATTATACTATAAGATTCACTAATTATACCTTTATTATACCTTAATTATACCTTAATTATGCTATAAGATTCACTAATTATACATTCATTATACCTTAATTATACTATAAGATTCACTAATTATACATTTATTATACCTTAAGATTCACTGTAACAGTGATTATACATTAGTTATACCTTAATTATACATTATTTATACATTAAGATACACTATTATTACTTAGTTATACATTATTTATACATTATTTATACATTAAGATATTCTATTATATTGGTTATACGTTAATTATACCTTAGTTATACCTTGAGGATATACTTTTGGAATCATTATACGTTAGTTATACATTAGTTATACCTTAGGATATACTGTTACAATCATTATACCTTAGTTATACATTATTTATACCTTATTTATAGTATCAAAAGATAAACATTTTTTTTTTCTGTTTTACCTGAAGCATCTTGCATGTAGGCTGAGATGAGCGTTCCACTGTAACATGTTCTGAGGAATGTGGCATCAACCACAACAACTGGTTTGCAATGTTTCCATCCTTCTATTGAAGCTTGCATTGCTACAAACAGGTACAGAAATCTGTTTTCTTTTGTTTCCAGACTGATTTTTGTTCCTGGGTTTGTTTTTTGCAGCATATAGAGGTAGCTTGGTAGTATGTTGTATGATTCAGATGGTGAACCTCTGATTATTTTGAGTGCTTTTTCTTTTGAACGCCAGGCTTTTTGGTAATTGATTTCTGCCCCTATTTGTTCTTTCATGTCATATACTATATCTTTTGTTGTGTATATTCTTTTCAGTATGATGTATTTGTGCTTGATGATGCTTGCTATAAGTGCCTTTATTCCCTGTCTTTTATCACCATTCCTGTCATCAATGTTGCATGTGTGTTTTTCATCATACTTTCTTATTATGAATCTTTCTGTATTTTTTTTCCTTGATGCGCTGAATCTCCATGTACACTGTTCATCAATGCACTGCAGGAAGTATTGTTTTGGACATGATTTTTTAACCTTGAATTGGAAATTTTTTCTTATTGCATAGAGACTAATTGCTTCTTTGAGTGTCTTTTTGTTTGTATAGATTTGTTCAGCTTGTATGCAGTCAACATTGGCATCTGTTATTTCATTGTCTTTTTCTCCTCCTGTAATTGTGTTTGCTTGTTTTGTGCTATATATTTCTTCTATTGTTCTGTCTGCTATGTTTCTTATGTAAGCTACATGGTCATCTTCTTCATCTTCTGCTTCTGTGTTGTACTGGTTGTACTCTAGTTGGTACACAGATTCTCCCATGTTACTGTTGTGATCCTTTTCTGCACTTCCTATAATATACACACACACACACACACCTGTTACATATCAGGTTATACATAGATTATACCTTATTTATACATTGTGATAAACAGATGTGATACCTTACTTGTACATTGTGATAAATAGATTATACCTTACTTATGCATTGTGATAAACAGATGTGATACCTTACTTATACATTGTGATATTTTTCGTACGACTTACTTATACATTACTTATAATTGAATTATACATTACTTATACCTGAATTATACATTAGTTGTACCTTAAGATACAATGTTATAGTGATTATTCCTTAGTTATACTTTCTGATACATTAAGTATACCTTAGTTATACATTAAGATACACTTTTTTCACTGATTATATCTTAGTTATACCTGAATTATACCTTAGTTATACTGAGTTATACATTAGTTATACCCTAAGATACACTGTTATTGTGATTATACCTTAGTTATACATTCTGATACACTTTTGTCACTGATTGTACCTTAGTTATACATGAATTATACCTTAGTTATACTGAGTTATACATTAGTTATACCTTAAGATACACTGTTATTGTGATTATACCTTCGTTATACATTCTGATACATTAAGTATACCTTAGTTATACATTTGATTATATACTATTTTCACTGATTATACCTTAGTTATACTGAGTTATACATTAGTTATACCTTAAGATACACTGTTATTGTGATTATACCTTAGTTATACATTCTGATACATTAAGTATACCTTAGTTATACATTGATTATACACTATTTTCACTAATTATACCTTAGTTATACCTGAATTATACCTTAGTTATACTGAGTTATACTGAATTATACCTTAGTTATACTAAGATATTATGATGATTTTACCTTGTTCATCTTCTATTTCTCTCTGAATTGTTGTTATGCATAGTGGATACTCCATTAGGATATTGCTTGCACTCTTTAGCTGTAAATAGAATCTAATGGACATGTCGTTCATTATATCCATTGGCGGATATCCTTATGTTACTTGGGATTGGATCTTTAAATCTTCTTTTTGTTGATCGATCTTGATGTTTGTTTTGATAGTTTGGTTGAAGTCATTGAATGTTGATGTTGTTGGTATTAGGACTCCACTTGCTTTGTAATTGATGAATCTGTAATCTTCAGTCTAAGTTCCATTATGATGGAGTAGAGTTGCGATTTCTTGCATATCTCTGTGATCGATTGAATTGATATGTTTGTTTGCAGTGATCAATTGATTTGCAGTGATCGATTGAATTGCTGTGTGTGTTTGGAGAGATCGATCCAGTTGTGCGATCCTGATTTTTGCGTCTCTGATCGATGTTGATGTGTTGCGATTCTTGGCGAAACTGATCTGCAATTCTGAGTTTTTGCGTTTGGGAGGTTTTTGAGAAGGTGTGATTCACGTATTTTAGAGATTTTTGGTTTTTGGTTTTATGATTTATCGCTACAGATTCACGTAAAACATGAATTTCCTGTTTTAAGTATTTTTGAAATTTTGGAAACTTTTTAAAGTATTTATGCAAACTTTTCCTTTGTAGGTAAAAAAGTTAGATGGTGCCAAAAAGTAAGTATTTATGTAAAAACCCCTTTATTTTAGGACTAACTGGTCGAGTTTAGCCCATTATTCTTACCTTTGTCCAGCCCAAGTAAATGGACTCTATTCTGCTTTCAAGTGTCTGAATCCTCTAGCCAGTTCTTTGTGGAGCAGTTACATTAGACCCAGGTGTCATCAATTAGTGAATCCGTAAATTGCTAATCAGATGTTATTCTGATTAGAAGGCAATTAAGGAGTGCCTTCTCGTCTCATCTCACCACTAATTAATTGAAGTTTGATTTGTCAAAGATAATAAAGTCAACCGTAGAGTTTACGTTGTAGACTTAAAAGACTTAACTTTCGGGAGATTTTTGTTTTCAATTATTTATACATTCAGCTCTTTCAAATACAATACATAGAAAGAAAATGGCAGTTGAGAAAATGATGTTTACAACAAGTGTGATGTTTGTTTTGTCATTTGTGAGCTTACTATTAGCAAATAAGCTGCAGGCTGATGCAGCTGGAAATGAAACGGATCGCCTTTCTCTGCTGAAATTCAAGCAAGGGATAACCAGTGACCCTTATGGAGTGTTCAGCTCTTGGAATGATTCTGTCTCATTTTGTAACTGGTTTGGTATTAAATGTGGCCTCCGCCATCACAGGGTTACATCTTTGAACTTCACAGCCTTGAATTTGGTTGGCTCTTTATCACCATACATAGGCAACCTCAGTTTTCTCAGGATTCTTTACCTTAAAGACAACAACTTTCATGGCCACACGCCGCCCCAATTCGGCAAGCTCTCTCGACTACAATACTTCAGTGTCTACAACAACTCAATTTCAGGTGAAATTCCAACCAACTTAAGCCATTGTTACCAACTCAAAGGTATTTCTTTTACACTAAATCAGATTCAAGGGAGAATTCCTTCAGAGTTTGGTGGTTTGTCAAAGCTTGAAATTCTTCGTCTACCTGCAAATAATATTGTGGGAAAAATTCCACCTTCACTTGCCAACCTTTCATCTCTCACTGCATTTCAGGTTGACCAAAATAATTTGGTTGGAAATATTCCATTTGATATGGGAAGATTAAAAAGTTTAACAATTGTTGGGGTTGGAGAAAATTATTTATCCGGTACCATCCCTTCATCCCTTTTTAATATTTCTTCTATTCTTATCTTTGACACTACAAGCAACCTACTCATGAATGGGACTATACCACAAACCATAGGCCTCACTCTACCAAATCTACAAGAAGTTTACCTTGGTGACAATGAATTCTCTGGTTCTATCCCAAATTCAATATCCAATGCTTCTTCTTTGCAAATTTGTGATCTTTCTTTTAACAAATTTAAGGGACAAGTTCCTAGTCTTACAAATCTTCCAAACCTTGTATATCTTGACCTTTCTGAGAATACACTGGGATTCAACTCGTCCAACGACTTGGCGTTTTTACCGTCTTTAAAAAACTCTAGCACTACTTTACAATTCTTGGCTTTTTCTAATAATAATTTTGGAGGTGTTTTACCAAATTCTATAGGCAATGTTTCTTCTGTTCATCTTAATACCCTGTATCTTGGAGGTAATCACTTGACAGGAAGTATTCCATCATCAGTAGAAAATTTCATAAACTTGATTGCCATAGGCTTGGAGTCAAACTCATTCACAGGTGTCATTCCATCATGTTTTGGAAAGTTTCGAAAGCTACAAGAACTGGATGCAAGTGGAAACAGATTAACAGGTGAAATACCATCGTCCTTGGGCAATCTCACTCAATTGTCGAAGCTTGCGTTAGCTCAGAACCTGTTGAAAGGAAGCATTCCTTCAAGTATTGGAAATTGCATTAGTTTGAATTACTTGGATATTTCACAAAATTATCTTGAAGGCCACATACCCCAAGAGCTTACACACTTGCCTTCCTTGTCTGTGTTACTAAATTTGTCACATAACTCCTTAAGTGGAAATCTACCCGAACAAGTAGGGAAGCTAATAAATATCAATACACTAGATGTTTCAGAAAACAAGCTTTCAGGAGAAATTCCAGCAACTATTGGAGCTTGTTTAGCCCTTGCATTTCTTTATATGCAGGGAAATTCTTTCCAAGGACTCATTCCGTCATCTTTGGCTTCTTTAAGAGGCCTTCAACATTTAGATCTTTCACGAAACGACTTGACTGGAGAAATTCCTAAAGATCTGCATAATCTTCCTTTTTTGCAACACTTGAATCTTTCTTTTAATGATCTTGAGGGCAATGTTCCAACACAAGGAGTTTTCAAAAATGCAACTGCATTGTCACTGATTGGGAATACTAAGCTTTGTGGTGGTATTCCGCAACTGCTTCTTCCAAAATGTCCCTCCAAAATTATGAAGAAAGGAATGTCACTTGCTTTGAAGATAGTGATCATAGCGATTTGTGTGGTTTTTTCAGTTTCATTCCTTCTAGCTTCTCTTTTTGCTTATCGGAGAAGGAAATCCACAGTGTCATCTGCTGCTCCCTTATTGATGGATCCCTATGTCAGGGTATCCTATCAGGATCTTCACAACGCAACTAGCGGATTCTCTTCAGAAAATTTGATTGGATCCGGCAACTTTGGTTATGTATATAAAGGTTACCTCAATCAAATACAAAGGCAAGTTGCTATTAAGGTCCTTCAACTCCAACAAAGGCACGCTTTCAAGACTTTAATGGCTGAATGCAACGTGTTAAAGAAAGTCAGGCATCGAAATCTTGTTAAGTTACTGTCATACTGCTCCAGTTTGGATTACAAAGGAAATGATTTCAAAGCTCTAATATTTGAGTTCATGGAAAATGGAAGTCTAGACAGATGGTTGCATCATGATAGCGCAAGCAATAATGAGCCCAACGGAAACTTGAATTTTCTCCAGAGATTAAATATTGCAATCGACGTCGCATCTGCATTGCATTACCTTCATGATCTGTATGAAAGCTCAATCATTCACTGTGACTTGAAGCCAAGCAATGTGCTTCTTGATAAGGACATGGTCGCTCATGTAAGCGATTTTGGTTTGGCTAGGTTCTTATTGACAAACAATGATGCATCTAAGAGCCAAAACAGCTCAGTTGGAATCGAAGGGACCGTTGGATATGTCGCTCCAGGTAATTACGACTTTTCTAGTTTCCTTACTATAATTATCTTAACGTACTGATATATGAATAAAACGCAGAGTATGCAATGGGCAGTCCAATGTCAAGAGAAGGGGATGTATACAGCTTTGGGATCCTTGTGTTAGAGATGTTTTCAGGAAAAAGACCAACTGATTTAATGTTCAAAGACAGTTTCAATCTTCACAACTTTGTCAAGAATGCATTGCCAGAACGACTGATGCAAATTGTTGACCAAACGCTTATCACCGGAGAAGGAACGAATAACAACAGCAATGTGAGAGCTAATTATGAAGCACAAAGCATAGCCTCGGTGCTTGAAGTGGGAATAGGGTGTTCCATGGAATCACCGGAAGAAAGAACCAAAATAGGAGACGTAGCTAAACAACTTCATTTCATCAGAAGTTCTTTTCTCGGAGTTCATGTCTATGAAATCTGACACAAACCCAATCTGCAAATTACTATTGTGTATCATTAAATAAATGTTGTGTTCAAGGTTCTCTCTTCTGTCATTTTTGTTTGATAATATATTGTAATATGGAATATTGTATTTGATTATTCAAAAAATAAAGTTCGTATCAAATTTGCATTATGTTATAAGGATTCTTTATATTGTGGTCTTGCTACATACAAGTATACAAGATTAGAAGACCAATAGAGCTTTGTATGTGTGTGTGTTGAGTAAGTTTAGATGTCAAATTTGTATATTGGGCTCATGCCTCTGCTACATTAAGTGGCTATGTTTCTGCTATATTGGGCTCATAAGCTTGGGTACCTAATTGACTAATTGTGAAGCATAAGAATCCAGTTGACTTATTGGATATAAGTTAGTATTCGGCTAATTTGAGGTTTAACCCTTGTTTAATTTATAGTATATTCATAAATAGAGACCGCATGCTACCATTTCCATCAGAAATTCTTCGTTAATTCAATATATTTACGATGGAAGACAATGCGAAAGGAAGAAAGAACAAATAAGAAGAACCAGAGAGCTACTCAAGCACAAAGCTTTCTTTGTCTGTCTTTTATTTTGTTAATATAGGCGAATTTTGATTGAGTCATATTATTCAAAATCAATTGCATTTCAAAATCTTTCACGGAAAGAAGCAGTTAGAATTTGCTAACATATTGTAGCGACTAAACACATCATCAAGTCAACATTGCATTTCAAAATCTTTCACGGAAAGAAGCAGTTAGAATTTGCTAACATATTGTAGCGACAAAACACATCATCAAGTCAATATATCATATCATAAAAAAATCAACGCACCACTTTACTAATGGCCTTTCAGCAACTAAAACCTCAGCAAGTTAAAATTAAGTTAACCAACTACTAAAGCCCCATCTTCTCTTCTTCTCTAACGTCTCCTCCGTTCTCCTATACACATTCCATATATTCCGTCCATACTCGAACACCATATTTCTGCGCTTCAGATGATCTGCTAGTTGTTCCATGTGCACTTGGGCATTGGATAGGTGATGTTTGAGTTTGCAAATGACCTCATCCCTATCCTGCAAATCTCTAGCTACTGCCCTTACTCGTATTTCGCCTTCAATATACTGAACAACCGTTGGAGGCTTTTTCCGGTATGCGGCCTCAAATGGAGTAGTCCCCATTGACATATGGAACGAGGTATTGTACCAAAATTCCGCCCAATGTATCCACACAGACCACAGTTTAGGCTGTTCAATGGCAAAGCAGCGGAGATAATATTCTAGACACCTATTGATGTCATCCATTTCTGCATTGGTCTCTGGATGAAAGGAGCAACTCATTTGCAACTTTGTTCTTTGCATCCGGGATAACTCTTTCCAAAAACCAATCATGAACAAAGGATCTCCATCGCTAATGATAGCTTGAGGAAGGCCATGTAAGGGAATGATTTCCTTAGCAAACACTTGTGCTATGGATTCAGCAGTGTAGGAGTGTTTCAGCAAGATGAAATGGGCATATTTCGTCAGTTGATCAATGACAACTACACAGCTTCATAACCTTCTGATATTGGAAGTTCGGTAACAATGTACATCGACATTTGTTCCCAAATACCTGCTCCAATTTCTAAGACTCCTGATTTAGCATCAGCGACAAGCTTCTCAACTGGTACTTTGGTCACATCACTACGTATTCCAATATCAGAGACATAACGGTTTACACAATAAGCAACACCACTTACGGCTGCCAGACCAGCATTGCTCTTAGTCAAACGTAGCAGTACTGAAGGAGCAGCTTTGACAGCAGCTGAAAAGGAGGTGAACTGCCCGCTTCGGCCCACAGTGGTGGATTGCAAAATCCTCACAATTGTTCTTGGAAATGTTATAGATACCAAAACCATGTTCCAAGAGGAGAAAAGCACGAAAAAGGACATCTTGTGGGGGATCAGAAGCAGCATGAGTGCAAGTCCCTCCTCTAGCTTTGCCAATTAAGAAAGCTGTTGAGACACCATATTCAAAGCGGTAAAGATTTCCGCCACAAAGGAAACAGTCTAAACAGGATGAGATTACACCATCCTCTCCTGATAGATCGCCGCAATTTGTGCATGGAATGACTGAAGAATTAAAGGATGAACTGCTGAAGATAACAACTGGGTTCAAAACAGATTCTATCCAGTTTCCGGACCTGCTCCACAGGTGAAGTGTATTACTTTTCCATCACCAACATATATTCCTGGTGGTGAAATCAGATGGAGAGGTTAGCTATTGCATAATCTCTCAAGTGTACTGTTTTATGTTAAAATCACTAGTAAAAGAAAGATACATGTGTGAATAGATCTAAGAGAACATTTTAGTAAAATTATTCGAAACATCGAACGCATTTCAAATTAATGAATTATTTTCTGCATATATACAAACCAAACAAGACATTAGTGTTAATATAGCATATACTATAGAACACATGCTAACATTTGTCTCTACTTTTCACTTGATTTTTCAGATGTGTAGGCAATAAAATATCTGAAAAGAAGTAGCCATTTACAAGAATCAACTTGGATAACACAGATGCACTGTGTTCCCTAGCTCTGACTCATTCTCATTCATGCAACAGCACACATGATACAACAGATAGTTTCTTTATAAAAGAAAACTTACAAACAAGAAAAACACTAGCTAAAGCCTAAAGATTAGAATCTGGTTATCGATTTTGCATTGACAGAGAACAAAATTAGCGTTAACATTTGGGATCAAATAGTTGTTTCACATAGCATTAGACCCTCTTAATCCAAGAGATAAAGGGTTTCCAATCATAACAAGTCAATTTTTTTAATGAAATTTCAACGAATTGTAAGGTGCATCTAAGATTGAGCTAAGGTTTATCATGGGTAAAACTGAACCAGGGTGTCAACTAATTATTCCTATAATTGAACAGAAAAAATAGGAGTATGCAAAATGGGCACTAAGCATTGGATCAACAAACAACAAATCGAAAAGAAAAATGCAAATTAGAAATCAACGGGAGACAAGTAAGACACCAAAAAAAAAAAAAAAAAACAAAAAAGGAGGCAGACCATGATGGGCGTAGATATAAAGGTGTCTCCATGAGTAGATGTGATCTCCTGGTTTCAGCTCATCTCTGCTGATGCTATTGGAAACAACTCCCATTGTTGTTTCCGTTCCGTTCGCTAGTTCAACTCTTAGTATTCTCTTCACTCTTTCCCCTCCCAATCCAATTATACCATCCTTTGCCGCACAAATTCTAATCTCACTCGCATCATTGCAAAAAATATGCTTACTAATAATTAGAAAAAAGTTGACACTTAGAACGGCTTTGCTAAAACTTAATATTAAAGTTTGGGATTGCTTTCCCGGATGGAGAAAGTGGGGCCAGTTCGAGGTGGCTTTTCCACGACCTTAAATGCATAATTGGTAAAAGTGAGATTGTATTTAGGAAAACACTGGAAAAATACTTAAAACTACTTTTAAAAAAAGTAATAAAACCTAACTTTACCTGACAGCACTTTCACTGACAACAATCCCAAACTAGCCTGTAGTTTTGGAGCAAGAAAAGCCATAAAAGTAGTAACTGGCGGTGTTTGGTAAATATAAAGGTGGGAAAGCTATTAGATCGGAAAGGAGATTTATTACCTTTCCTCCAAAACTCCAAATAGTAGCTTTTTCATTGAAAGCCAATCACACGGAAAACCATCTCATTTCATGATGCCTATCTCTCTTCTCTCAAGTGTCAGAAAATTTAATCATTAAATTTTAAGCGCTAAATATTATAAATGCTAAAAAGACAAAGTTGTTTGATAAACGTCTAAAATAAAACACTGAATTTTTTAAAAAAAAATTATTAATAGTGTTCAACTTAAAATTTTAACTCAAATGCTTTAGCTTATTGGATTAAGCGATTTTTTAACTTAATTGAAACTTTTAAGTACTGTTATCAAAAAAATTTTAAAAATTAAGTGCTTATTAGACTAATTTAAGTCATTTTTTAGTTATCAAATATGGTCTTATTTAATTGGATATCAACACATAATTAATTAATAATCAATCTTTAACCTAAATTTATTGTTTATCAACTACATTCTAAATTATTTATTTACTAGTCAATATACAATTTTTGTGAAAAATCAGCTGACTTTTTAATTTTCCATATTTACTTAAAGATTTTTATTGTAAATTGTGAATAATTAATAAATGCATTTTACTTAGATTTCCATGTTTATTGGTTCGTTATATACCTATTCGTAGTTGATGGACTAGCAATTCACAACCAAACTTTTGATTTTTTTTTTTTTCTCTCTCTTAAATTTAGCCCAAGTTATTAAACATTGATCATTTTTTTAACCCAGCAGCAGCTGTTCTCTTGTTCATTCCACTGCCCCATCACCGATGGTTCCATTCATTCCCATCCTCCTTTGTTCATTTTTTTTTTTTTTTACATCCAAGTTTCCGCTTTTATTTTCTAATACTCGCATTATTAGATTAAGTTTAGTAGATTACTAGCATATTATTGGACTATTTTCATATCTATGACCCATTTATTTTGCCTTCATTTATATATTATTTAGATAAATTAATTTGTTATGGGTCAAAAGCAAAAGATGCATTAAAAAACAAATGAAGATTGATAAAATTGTCAATGAAGATTTAAAGGTGTGTTACTGGAGAATTTATTCATCGAGTAGTATGGGTATATCTTCAATTTTATTATTGGTTGATTTGTTAGTGTCCTCCTACATGTATCCTAGATTTAGCATATTATTCTAGAATGGAGTTGTAGAACACCTTATGCTCGCATGTAATGCTTAATCGGATTATTTACTATATATATCATTGAATTATCAATAGTATATAATTAGTTTATCATTCATTTTCCAATTGGTAATTATAAAAATTATATTACCGGGTTAATCTATTGATATTGATTATGCTATAGTGTTACTTTCTATTTCAGGTATGTGATTTTTTATACAACAATGTAATTGGTTTTATTCTAAACCGAGTGCAACATAGGAAATATATATTATTCAATCAGTTAATGCATTCTTGTCTAAAAAGCAATTGGAAACGTTCCAGCTATTATTGATTTGTTTCTGTTGGCTAATTTATGCCTTTTGATTTTCATTTTTAATTGTTTTTTAATTTTCATATTGCGATCAACTCTTCTTTTCTGTTTTTAGAAATGCCGATTCCACCATTGATTTAAACGAAGTAGCAGAGAATCGTAAAAATGACATTCTTCATTTTTAATTATTTTTGAATTTTTATATTACAATCAAACTTGATATTATTCTATTCAATTTCCTAGTTAATATTGTGAATTTGAATGCCTATAAGAACTTACAGGTTAATTCAATATTGAAATGATTCTATTTGTCTTGATTATGCATTATTGTGTGGTTAATTAATTAGGAAGTACAAAAATCCTAATGAAATTCCACTGGATCCAATTGACTATTATTTGCTAGGATTTGGTAACTTAATTAGTATATTTCCATATTAAATATCAAATACAAATTATTAATTATGTCATTAACCGGTATAATCTACATCCTTTGTATTAGGAATTTCCTTGTTCCAATCTCATTGGCATTGTCTAATTTATGCAATATGTTTAATTAGTTTTTAATTAATTTACAACCTATTCACTTTTAGTTAATTTTTTTTCTAAAAACTAAAATTTAGTTGACTTTTTCTAATGAAAATTGTCACCAGACTTATATATCGGACAGATTTGGGCAGGCTTGTCAGGTTTAATAATAATAATAGTAATAAAATTTGTCTAAACCCAGCTCAGTCCACATAAAAATTAAATTCAATTTAAATCAGGCTTAGAACATCAATCTTAACCCCATTCAATAAATTTGATTACTTTTTTTATTTGTTAATTTTTCTTAATAATCAAAATATGACTAAAGATATAATTACATAATATATAATACGATAAAATATTATCATCTAAATAAATTTATTAAAATAAATTCATAATAAATTTTACAATTATTTATATGAAATGTAAACAGGAATTAAAGATAAAACAAACTTAAAAGTATATATTTATCAACCGGACTTGAATGTTTAAACAAATTTAACTTATTCAGATCCAATATGTAAAACGTACGTCCAAACCCAACTTTTAGAAGACAGACCGAACAGATATGCCACCCAATAAACATGTCTAATAATCACATTTTTCCATCTTATAATTTGCATAAATCCCGACAATTAGTTTTACAAAATCTTATCATTTTTAATATTACACCTACTGTGAGCGGACGACCTTTTTCGGAACACGCGGTGAAGCGCAAACCGGGGATATTCTTTTTAAGAGTTGATGTTTTGGTTTTGAAAACGGGTCTTAATCTTTCTTAGAAAAACCTTTTCATTTTATTGGAAAAGTCTTTTTTGTAGAAAACTTAATTCTAGACACGAATTTTAGAAAACAGGCTTTTAGAAAATTCTCATTTTAACTTAAAGATCTCAAAACACGAATTTCGAGATTAGATACAGAGTCGCCACCCGGATCAGCTCATCCGGGAAATTCCAGTACAGCTCCCTACCAAGTGTAGACGCAGTACCTAATCCAGAGATTCGAGGTTCGGGCAACATAACTACTAATCCTCACTTATTTTCAATTATTATTTCATAATGTAATGTTGCATTCACTTAATTCTACTCATTTTATCTCTTCTTTTATTATTAACCAATGCTCATACATATGACATAAATATAAATCCAAAATAAAATGCAGAAAAGTAAAAGTGCAGGAAAAGTAAATAGAGGATACAACCCATAAAAAAGAAAAAGCTCTCATCCTCACCATTACAACCGCTGATAATACACGATGATCTAAAAAATTACAATCGCCTAAATACACGATTTAATCTATAAAATACATTCGAAAATAAAAATAAAGTAAAAATAAAAGCTGCATCCAAATACGGTTAGCACAAGTAAACAAATCACACCAAGGACTCATACAGGACAAAATAGGGGTATTTTAGGAAACGGGATCATGCATAGGGGGGTAATCGGGTCGACCCGGTTATACCTGGAAAACGGTTTTTTGAAACACCTTGTAGGTTTTATGGATGAAAAACCAATTTTGAAAACCATTTGGCTCATTTACATGCATTTTCCAACTTTAGTGGGTCGGATATCCCGAGACCCGGGGGTCCCGTTCGTGTGTGGGCCTAAGTTAAACATCTATCTAGGGTCCAAAAAGAATGTAATCACACCAAAATTCAGTTTTGAATAGGAAAAAAATGCAAAATTACAAGTTTTGGGTCCAAAAGGGCAAAACTATAATTCTGCCTCAACTACAGCCGCGCCACTGTAGGCTACAGCCGCGTCCCTGTAGATTATAGCTGCGCGGCTGTAATGCTCCAGAATGTGTTCCGGCCTTCTTTTCTCGTTTTTGAAAATCGTTTTGCAAATTTAGCGATTTCGCCTCAACTACAGCCACGCCACTGTAGGTTATAGCTGTTGGGATTCGTCATTGGAAAAATAACGTGGCGCAGTGGAAATTACACCGTTTAAATTTCCTAGAATCCACCTATCGTGTCTAATTACCATTGATTAGAATAAAAACAATTTGAATCAAGAGAGATTAACTCACCGGATTCGTCTTCTCTAGAGACTGCTGCAGAATCGTTTCTTGAAACTGCGATCTCCAAAGTCCGGTGCACGACCAACTATTGAGCGGGAACCAGTGCTAGCCGAAGACGCGAAGGAATGGAGGATTAATGCTGGGATTTTCGGCTATTTGGGGCTGCTATTGGTGACTGAAATTTCCAGCAATTAATTAGAGTTGAATTAGGTTTTTTCTCCTTAAGTATGCCCTTATATAGACACTTTGTCTAATTGGGTTTTAATTAGGTTAATTAAACCCAAGCCCACCAGGATTATAATTACATAAATAAACTTTAATTAAAAAGTATATGCTATGTAATTTAATTCCATTTGGCTAAATTTAATTACCCCTAAATAAAATTAAATCACACTTAAGTTAATACAATACATGTATTTAATTTTCCTACTTAGGAAAATTATTTAATTAATTGTTTACTTTATGTAATTCAATTAATTGATAAATTAATTAATTACATTATGTAAACTTATTAATTAAATTAAATTCAACCCAATGTCAATTAATTACCTTGACACCGAATGTCAACTAATTAATTAACGCATTCCTTCCAATGTACATTACATGTACAATTTCTATAAGTTCCAGCTCAGTCGATCTATGTGCATGATCCTATGGGTCTGTCTTTATGTTGGCAGTAGGCCCAAGGCCCACAAACTGTAAGTGGGTTCTAGCAAACCATTACAGCCCCCAATTAAGATAGAGATGCAGCAGTCTTTTGAAGACACTCACCCGGTAGTAATCTCATAGTGTCCTTTGCCTAATGATATCGATATGAATAAACAAGAGGTATGGTGTCTGTCATCCTCTTCTATTGTTTATTATATTTCTTGATCTTGAGTTGACTGATTAATCAAATAAGCAACCAACTTATTTGGGTATGGCCATACACTTATCAGTCCCACTCATCAAGTGGCCAATGATATCATCTCGGTGTTACCCGAGTGGCAGTTCCATCACTTCGTCATCAATATTAACATGTTCACCGGTCCACCCAATCATACCCGTATTTAGCATCCTTTTACAGACCCGTTAGGCATATGTCAAAGTGAACCGGATTCCATATTGATATTATAATGAAATCTGGTCTGAGGACAAAAGAGACCTACTCAAGAAAGACCTATGACGCGACAACCATGTGGCTTTCTTTTACGGATCGATCCAGTCCCATGTCAATGACATGTACCTATATTCATGACTGACTGTAAAGTACTATGGCTAGCTAAGAACTGCCATACAGTCATCGAATATACAAGTCTGTAGTTCTATTCGTTCCCACGATTAGAACAGACCTGGGATAGGTCTTATGATTATCAATCAATGGATACTCTACTCATATTATAGCACAAGATATAAATGAAATAGATTAATTGCCTTTATTAATATGACACAAATAATGTATTCATACAATGAGTCTTAATGTATAATACAAAATACAAGAATCCAATGCCCTAAGAAGTAGGGCACACCAAGAATCTCCCACTTGCACTAGTTCCAAGTGGGCATTGCCCTAATTCCTATAGATCTGGTATGACCGTCGTGCTGTGTCTGTGGTAGCGCTTTGGTTAATGGATCAGCGACATTATTCTTGGTGTCAACCCTCTGCAATGATATGTCACCTCTGTTCACGATCTCCCGAATGAGGTGAAACTTTCTGAGCACATGTTTGGATCTCTTGTGTGACCGGGGCTCCTTAGCTTGTGCGATGGCCCAGTTGTTGTCACAAAAAACATTAACTGGGTCTAGGATAGTAGGTACTACTCCCAACTCGGTTATGAATTTCTTGATCCAAACGGCTTCCTTTGCAGCTTCGCACGCAACTATGTACTCAGCTTCCGTTGTAGAGTCAGCAATAGTGGCCTGCTTTGAGGACCTCCAACTAATGGCACCGCCATTTAGGAGAAAAACATAACCAAACTGTGACTGGTTCTCATCCTCATCGGTCTCAAAGCTTGTATCAATGTAACCTGACACTACCATCTCATCTTGACCTCCATACACTAAGAAAGCATCCTTAGTCTGATTAAGGTTGACAGCCTTCTAGTGTTCCTCCCTAGGGTCCGACTGGTACCGGCTGGTCATACTTAGTGCAAATGCGACATCAGGCCTCGTACATAACATGGAGTACATGATAGATCCAATAGCAGATGCGTAAGGGATCTTTTCCATGTTCTCCCAGTCCTTCTTTGTTTTAGGACCATCTTTCTTACTCAGCTTCAACCTATGGCGCATAGGCAAGAATCCTTTCTTTGCCTTGTCCATGCTGAATTTTTTCAGAATCTTGTCAATGTACGTGGCCTGACTTAGGCCTAGAAGCCGATTGGATCTATCTCTGTAGATCCTGATCCCTAAGATCGTCTCAGCTTCACCTAAGTCTTTCATTGTGAAGCACTTACTCAACCACTGCTTAACCCCTTGCAGTGTTGGTATGTCGCCTCCAATGATAAGGATGTCGTCAACATACAGCACTAGGAAGGTGGAAACGCTCCCACTAACCATCTTATACACACAGGACTCATCAGAATTCTGTGTGAAGCCATATTCTGTAATGGCCTCATTGAATCTCTGATTCCATGACCTTGATGCCTGCTTCAATCCATAAATGAATCTTTGAAGCTTGCATACCCGGTTTGGATACTTTGGATCGATAAAACCCTCAGGTTATGCCATGTACACATCCTCGAGTAACTTTCCATTAAAGAACGCGGTCTTAACATCCATCTACCATATCTCATAATCATACCATGCAGCTATGGCTAGTAGTATCCTAATGGATTTGAGCATAGCAACTAGTGAAAAGGTTTCATCATAGTCAATTCCTTGAACTTGCCTAAATCCTTTTGCCACTAATCGCCCCTTGAAGGTGTTGTCAGCTTTTAACTTGAAACACCACTTGCAACCTATCACCTTAGCAGCCTGAGGTGGATCCACCGAGTTCTATACTTAGTTATCGTGCATAGATTGCATCTCAGCCTCTATGGCTTTGCGCCATTGATCTGAGTGTGGGCTTTCGACAGCCTCCTGATAGGTCTTGGGCTCCTCTTGGTCAACGACCATAAGGTCCCCATCATCAGTCACGAGAAAGCCGTACCTCTCTGGTTGATGACGTGTCCTACCAGACCTTCTAAGGTCCTGTGCAACCAATTCTGGTTCCTCAATTTCTTGAGTAGTCAGATCGGTTTTTGAAGCATCCTCAATAGTAGCTGCAGGAGTTTGTGAGTCTTGAACTTCTGAAAGTTCAATATTACTCCCACTATCTCTCTTAGAAAGGAATTCCTTCTCCAAGAAGACTGCATTTCTGGCTATGAAAACTTTGTTTTCGGCCGGATCGTAGAAGTAATAACCCTTAGTTTCTTTAGGGTAACCCACAAACTGGCACTTGACAGATTTGGACTCGAGTTTGCCACTTGTCAATTTCTTAACATGTGCATCACAGCCCTAAATCTTCAAGAAGGAAACATTGGGCTTTCGACCCTTCCATAGTTCATAAGGTGTTCCCTCAACTGCCTTGCTTGGTGTATTATTAAGAATGTAAGCAGCTGTCTCTAAAGCATATCCCTAAAAGGAGACAGGGAGTGTAGCATGACTCATCATCGAGCGGACCATGTCAAGCAAGGTCCTATTCCTCCTTTCTAACACTCTATTCCACTGGGGTGTACCAGGAGGAGTGAGTTGGGATACAATCCCACACTCTCTCAAAAACGAGTCAAACTCTTGGCTTAAATATTCACCCCCTCGGTAAGACCGAAATGCTTTTATTTTCTTGCCAAGTTGGTTTTCTACTTCATTCTTAAAGTCCATGAATCTTTGGAGAGTCTCAGACTTATGCTTCATCAGATACACGTAACCGTATCTGCTGAAGTCATCCGTGAAGGTGACGAAGTACAGAAAACCAGATCTAGCACTAGTGCTTATTGGGCCACATACATCGGAATGTATTAGCTCCAATAGCTCTAAGGCCCTTTCAGCAGTCTTGCTAAAAGGCGCCTTTGTCATCTTGCCTCTCAAACAAGATTCGCATGTGTCATAAGACTGGATGTCAAATGACCCTAGCACTCCACTAGAATGAAGCCTAGCTATGCGCTTCTCATTTATATAGCCAAGTCAACAATGCCAGATGTAAGTAGGATTAATTTCATTTTGTTTAATCCTCTTAGTATTTATGTTATAGATTGAACTTTCATGTTTTAGATCAAGGATATATAAGCCATTTTCAAGAAATGCTGTTCCATAAATAATATTGCCACATTGCATAGAAATTCTACCACGTCCAATATTAAATACAAAACCAGAAATATCCAATAAATAAATGGAAATAATATTCCTGCGCATCGCAGGTACAAAATAACAGTTTCTTAGTTCCAAAACAAGTCCACTAGGCATCTCCAAGAAATAATCTCCGATCTCCATGGCCTGAACCCGAGCACCATTTCCAACTCAAAGATCTACTACTCCAGATCCTAATAATCTCCTATTTCTTAGACCCTGCAGATTTGAATAAATGTGAGATCCACATCCAGTGTCCAAGACCCAAGATGTAGAAATAGCCAGATTAATCTCAACAATATAAATACCTGAAGCAGCAGTTTTGCCCTTCAGTTGCTCCCTTAACTTTGGACATGAGCTCTTCCAATGCCCCTTCTCATAACACTCATGGCAGACATCGTCAGGAGAAGCAACCCTTGCTAAAGGTTGGGCCACCACCTTTTTGCACTTAGCCTTGGCCTTTTGGGCCTTAGCCTTGGCCTTAGATCTGGCCTTTCCCTTAGCAATGGATGTATTGCCCTTGTTCACCAGTAATACTTCAAGAGTCTTCTTAAGAGACTGCTCAGCAAGCTTGAGCATGCCATGCAGCTCAACTACCGATTTATCCAACCCTTGCATATGGTAATTCATGATAAACTGGTTGTAAGACTCAGGAAGTGACTCGAGAATAATGTCTGCTGCTAAGTCCTGCGGAACTGGCGAGCCGCGGCGGGCAAGTGTATCAATATACCCCTTCAACTTTAGCACATGAGTGCTAACAGAAGTCCCAGCTGCCATCATAGTCGTGCAAAGTGCCTTAGTTGTCAAGTAACATTCCTGACAAGCCTAATCTTGGAACATCTTTTTAAGCTAATCCATCATCTCATAAGCATGCTCGTCCATGAACTACTTCTGAAGATCAGAAGCCATGGTACCCAGTATAAGGCACGAGACATCTCGGTCATCCCTCACGTGCCGGTCATACTGCTCCACCATCGCCATGGTAACGCCTCGACCTGCGGGAGGGCCAGCTGGTAAAGGAGCATTCAGTACATACTCCTTAGACTCGTCTAAGAACTATTTGTAAGTTCCTAGCCCAGTCCAGGAAGTTAGTCCCCGAAAGCTTCTCCTTCTCCAAGAGTGACCTAAGTGAGAGTGAGTTGTTTGTTACAGCCATTTAAATTGCTTAACTGAAATGGGATTATCTACATGGAAGAAATCATTTCTTGAGTTTAGAAATAAAGGACTTTCAAGCCAATTCAAATTAATAATCCAATTTTAATTTGTTTTTTCGTGTTGTTAATTGGCTGACTTGACCAAGATCCACAACTTATCAACGACTGGCCGAACTACGGCTCGCTAACCAACCATTGAGTCGTTTGGTAGGACAACCTATCCAATCCTTCTATGAAGGACTCTTGGTTTGATGGGCTTATTGACACTTTACCCATCTGTGCTTAGGGCCCGCTCTGAGCTAATGCTACCCATGTTGAGTCAAACCACCATTCACATGTTAACCATTCCAAGTATCTTAACCCTCGATGGCCCACCGAATACTACAATGTACCCAGCTAGGGCATGGCGCACATTGCAGCATTAATGGGAGGAAGAGGTGTGAATGTGGGAAGCACTTTTAAGCGACTCAATATTTTAATTTCCGGATTATAATTAAGTGATACGGCTTAGTGTGAGCGGACGACGCATTTTCGATGGGATGCGAGACTCCCTTTCGGAAGGGGCGCCTCGAATTCGGGTGGGGCCCTCCCTCGCGTGGGCTTTTTGGTTTGGAAATTCGTTTTTTGGAAAAGCGGATTGTTTTGAAAAAGAATCAAGACCTAAATCTCGATAAAAAGTATAGGAGTCGCCACCCGGCTCAGCTCTACCAGGAAATTATAGTGTAGCTGAACCAAAGCGGGGACTGCCACACTTTTCAGAGATCTAGGTTCGGACAAGTCCCTTATTTCGTGTCTAGTTTAAATATTATTGCCAATGTTCTAGTTATGACACTTTAATTTGCTAAAAGTTGATTTTTATTAAATAATACACGCAGCACGCATACGGAATAATAATACAACATAAAAAGTAAAAAGAATAAATATTTAAGAGCTTACAACCCAATCGAAAGAAAAATAAAACTCTCGCCTCACTGATACAATCGCCTAGAAAACACGAGAATTTAAAAATTTACAACCGCCTAAATACACGATTTAATTCTATTGAAATACAAATAAAATAGAAAATTAAAATAAAATAAAAGCTGCAAAACAGAAGTTAGCACAATTTATACGGCACGCCATAAATAGGACTCAAGTAGATAGAATTGGGAAATTAGGATTTGGGGTCATGCAATTGGGGGTAACCGGGTTGGCCCGGTCAGCCGGCCCGGTTAGACCTGGAAAACCATTTTGAAGCGTCCCTGTATTTTTGGTTTTGTGAGAAAATCGTTTTTGAAAACATTTTTTTTGGTTTATTTTAACTTAGCATGCAAAGTGGGTCGGTTTTCGGGAGAACCGGGTCTCCGTCGTGGAATTTTTCTAAATGCAATTTTACCGAAAAATAAATCTAAGGTCGTGATACACACAACAAAATTCATTTTGATGATTTTTGGGGTTTTCCATTTTTTTGGGATTTTTTGGGAATTTTTGGGGATTTTTTTGTGATTTTTTTTATGGATTTTTTTTTTTTTTGAGGAATTTTTGGGTTTTAAAGGTGAAATTCTGATTCTGAGAACTACAGTGGCACGACTGTAAATTACAGTCATGCAAACTCAACTACAGTCGTACGACTGTAAATGCTGAAAATTCAAGATTTCACCAAAATCTAATTTAAAACAAGCTAGAAAGAAAATCACCTGGAAATCAACTACAGTCGTACGACTATAACTACAGTCGTACGACTGTTCATTAACTCAAGAACAGTCGTACGACTGTTCTTGATCTCCAGAAACAAAAATGCAGAAAAACGGATAAAAATGCAGAAAAAGCACACCAATCACCCAGAAAGCTTGTAAAAGAGAAGGGAAAAGGGGTATTTACCTCTGTGGCGTGCGTCCACCGTAGGATTGACCCCTGGCATCTCTCCAATCCACTAAAATCCGGACTTTTCTCCTTGAGTTAGGGTTTGAGATTTGGGTCCAGAGATTTCCAAATGCTGAGAGATTTTGATAAGGAGTTCCTCCTTTTCTTTTTGATTTTCCCTTCCTCCTTTCTTCTCTTTTCTCTCTTTTTTTTTCTTTTTTTTTTCTTTCTTTCTCTCTCTGTCTGTCCTTTCTTCCTCTCCTCCTTTTTTTTTCTCTGCCTTTCAGCTTTTGAGGTATGGGTTGGCTCACCTGCCCTGATAATACAGTCGTACGACTGTAACCAAAATCCCACGATTGTATTTACAGTCGTGGGTCAACGGTCAATGACGGATTTTTTTTTTTTTAATGTAAAAATTTCGTGTTCACAGGCTGCCCCTCGTGTAGCTAAAGTTCGATTTTTGAAACGGATTTAGGTACATGATAAAGAACATGAAATTCGAGATGATATGCAAGCGTGTGACTCGTGTGTGGAGAAGAATACGACTTTTGGAGTCGAGCGGTTCCTTATGACGATTTTCGCGCTAGGATGACGCACGAAGATGATATAGAGAAGAATGCGACTTTTGGAGTTGGGCGGTTCCTTACGACGATTTTCGCGTAAGGATGAAGCCAAGATAATACAAAGAAGAATACGACTTTTGGAGTCGGGCGGTTCCTTACGACTATTTTCGCATAAGGATGACGCCAAGATAATATAGAGAAATATAAAACGACTTTTGGAGTCGAGCGGTTCCTCATGATGATTTTCGCGTAAGGATGACGCCAAGATAATACAAAAAAGAATGCGACTTTTGGAGTCGGGCGGTTCCTTACGATGATTTTCACTTAAGGATGACGCACGAAGATGATATAGAGAAATATAAAATGACTTTTGGAGTCGAGCGGTTCCTCACGATGATTTTCGCGTAAGGATGACGCCGAGATGATGCAGAGAAGAATGCGACTTTTGGAGTCGGGCGGTTCCCTACGATGATTTTCGCGTAAGGATGACGCCAAGATAATACAAAGAAGAATACGACTTTTGGAGTCGAATGGTCATGTATGATTTGCCATACAAAGCCAAAAGAAAGCATGCAACGTGTACTTAGTGAACGTATTTATTCCTTGATCGATAATTTTGAAATAAAAATTTTTACCCCTTCGATCAAGAATAAATACGAGAAGATGCATTTCGGGTCACCTTTTATAGTCATGTGGGACTGAGATTTGTGAAATGTGTGAATGTGAGTGTGTGACACTCATGTACGACCTGGCGCACTCAACGGACTGACACGAAAAACCTAGTTCCGTTTTATAGTCGCGGGGGGACTGAGATTTGGTAAAGGGTACGTGTGTGTGTGTGTGTGCGTGTGTGTGGTAGACTAGTATGACTTGGCATACAGGATATGTCGAAAATGAAATTTGGTGAGATTGTACTTACAGTGAGTTTTTCGAGGTTTCTCGGGTTTCTTGCCCCTTGGATGAGGTGGACCATTGTTAGAAAGATTAACCGCTGACTTGTTGGCTTTCCTCAATGTGTAGGACCGGGGAATTTCCGGCAGCATAAATCTCTCTCTGCCCGGGGTCTGGCGGGGCCGCCTCCCCGGGTCTGTGAGAGATCGGGTTAGGATTCAGGGTCTAGAGACCTTTATTATGTCATTGTCGACGAGCACGCCACCTACTACCCATGTTGTATTGACGGCTTTGTGTGAGAGGTGGGCTTGCATCACCCACACATTTCATTTGCCCATCGGGGAGTTCGCCGTTACTCCTTCAAATTTCATCGCTATCACTGGGTTCTGGTTCGGCGGACCCCCGATCAGCTTCAACTGCTATTTTACTCGCCATCAGTCGGAGGATGATTATATAGGCAGGTTGATCGGCTGCACCCCTGAGAAGAGGAAGATCTTATGCTCCAGGGTGGAGGCTTATTGGGCTGCTCGCCCAGACCTGTCCGAGGAGGACTTGGAGCGGTGTGCTCAGGCTTATGTGTTTGTCTTGTTATCATGCACACTTTTTCCCACCGGGCAGAGCACTTGTAATCTGACTTTGCTCCCCACTCTAGCGGACTTGGCTGCTTTTCTTTCTTTCTTCTTCTTTTTTTTTATTTTATTTTATTTTATTTTATTTTTTTTTTTTTTTAATGCTCTTCCGCTTACAGGTCAAGAGACGTAGGGAATCCAGTTCTACTCCGCGGACTAGCCCAACATATGAAAGTGCTGAGATTGCCACTGCTGGTAGGCATGGCCTTGTTCAGGATAGGAGTCATCCCGTATGTTCTGCCAGTGTTGCGCCATCTACTTCTCAGGTCGCTTTGGGCTTGAAGGCTCATCTAGTCCAGGAGAACACCAACTGGGCGGTAAGCATTCTACAATCCCTATATCACTACATGATTTATGCAATGCATGGATGAATATGCGTGTATGTATGCATGTTAACTTATGTTGTTATTTTGCATATTCGAGTGCAGATGCTCTAGGATCAAGCCAGACAGGCAGCTGCTTCTGAGGCTCGGGCTTTGGCTGCGACCCACGAGTTAACTCGGGTGCGAGTTGACATGGCCCGGATGCAGGCTGATTTGACTCAGGTGCAAGAGGACTTTGACGCCTATAGAGCATCACATCAGAGTGAGTCCGAGGAGAAGGAGGTGGGTGAGGGAAAAGATGAGAGCTAGATAGAGTGCTCTGTACTACACCTCTTTTTTTCTTTTTTTTTTTATTATTATATTTTTTTTTTACACAACATGGACTTCATTTTTATTATTATGGGAATTAGATGCAATGACCTACTAATGGATGTTTATGTGTAATGGCACGATGTATGCGATATGAACATCTAAGCAGAATGTCAAACGTGCATAATATCATTACGACGACATCATAATGAGTATAATAGGGAAATTAACAGTGACTTCGGCTTTAGACATCACCCTCTTCTTGTTACCAACACGTCCTCTCGGTTTTCCGTGTCAGAAATTTTTTCTTTGTGATTTTTGATTTTTTTTTTTTTGAATGGTCCAATAGTTTTGCACGAGCGCCCCAGCCGAATTGATCTCTTTGTATTGATCCGTTTCGAGATTAGAAAGTACACCTTGACAATGCTCATCAGAAGTCGTAAGGACGTTGCTGCTGATGACACCCAGTGGTTTGGCTTTTACCTGCCCCTAGCATTAAGGGTTTGTGTTTGGGGTATGAAACACTGAATCGGACCTGGTTCACTGCATGCTGTCACCCGTTTGTGGACATCGACATGCAATGACATGACGAATGCATATTGAACATCGAAATTGAATATAAAACATCTATGACATAATGAATGTGGATGCATTAGGAAAATCCAAAGTGTGGCTCTGGTTTTGATTGACGCCCCTTCAAACTACCAATATGTCCTTTCGGTTTTCCACATTGGAGTTTTTTTTTTTTTCTTCTTCTTCTTTTTTTCTTTTTTTTTTTCTTTTTTTTTTTTTGAGATGACTGCCCGATCACTGGATAGAGTTACCATTGTGGACGGATAACCTGAGATGAATTCGATTAACCATTAGATTCTCCTGCGGTCTGATGCCGTATTCATGTTTTCAATTCACCCCAGATTCCAGTTCAGGCAAGGTTTCCGAAGACTGAATACTTGAAATGGTTGGTAAGTGCAATTTTCCCTTGGAATATGAGCACAACAGACTTTGTAAGCTTTCCTATTGATGGCATCGTCCCCTTCATGATTGTTGTAAGCTTTGTAAAGCCGAGTTGTCCCAACACTGTTGGTGAAGTTCACAAATGCATAACCAACATTTCCTCCAGTCTTGAAATCCATAGGCGAATAGAGGAAATCATAAGCAGACTTCCCTTTGGACTTATTCTTGTTTTTCTCCAGACAATGCTTATCCAGAATTTGTAGCAGATCATGTCTTGGAAACTGATTTGGTAGATTTCTGATCATCAGGCTTGTTTTTCCACCAAGATTAACTTCAATCTCTTTTTTTTATTCAGCTTGGTCTCTTTAATAGTCAATTTCTTGGGTAACCATTGTTGAGCTCATTTGAAGTAGGCTTGTATTCAAATTCTCTCTCTGCTTTGTCGCCCTTCTGGTGATGAGATGATGCAGAAAAATGCGATATGGAGCAGCATTGAGGTTCTTTCTTTTTTTTTTTTCTTTTTTTTTTGAAGTAACTAAATCAAGGCCACAGCCACCTTTTGGTTTTCTTGTTGCATTCAAATTCGTGCATGTCATGTGTGCTTAATATGCCTTTTTGGATGAACAATGCATGCGTAATGTCATGTGCACATGAATGTCATGCAAACAAGATTATACATGCACTACAACCAAGGACAGAGCCAGAGTTTCACAATAAGTTGGATAGTGAAGGTCATTTGAATTTCTTGGTGGTTGGTGCTTTAGGTAAGTTTGGATAAGCTTGATTTCGCCTCAAGGAGGGCTTTCTGGTTTGATTTTGCCTTAAGAAGGGCTTTCTGGTTTGATTTTTCCTTAATTGGAGTTTTCTGGTTTTATTTTGCTTTAAGAAAGGCTTTCAGGGTTTGGGTGCCTTAAGGAGGGCTTTTTGGTTTTGTTTTGCCTTAAGAAGGGCTTTTCGGTTTAGGGTGCCTCAAGGAGGGCTTTTTGGTTTTGTTTTGCCTTAAGAAGGGCTTTTCGGTTTAGGGTGCCTCAAGGAGGGCTTTTTGGTTTTGTTTTGCCTTAAGAAGGCTTTTCGGTTTAGGGTGCCTCAAGGAGGGCTTTTTGGTTTTGTTTTGCCTTAAGAAGGGCTTTTTGAGTTTGGGTGCCTCAAGGAGGGCTTTTTGGTTTTGTTTTGCCTTAAGAAGGGCTTTTCGGTTTAGGGTGCCTCAAGGAGGGCTTTTTGGTTTTGTTTTGCCTTAAGAAGGGCTTTTTGAGTTTGGGTGCCTCAAGGAGGGCTTTTTGGTTTTGTTTTGCCTTAAGAAGGGCTTTTCGGTTTAGGGTGCCTCAAGGAGGGCTTTTTGGTTTTGTTTTGCCTTAAGAAGGGCTTTTCGGTTTAGGGTGCCTCAAGGAGGGCTTTTTGGTTTTGTTTTGCCTTAAGAAGGGCTTTTCGGTTTAGGATGATTTGGGTATCGTACGTGCTTTTTAAATTGAAGCTTTAGGGCAGGATTGGTAGTGTCTTTCAAGGATTGTTGAATTGAATTAGCAGATGCCTCGGTGGAAGTGGTACCATCGTATTATTTTATTTATCTCACAAGCTCACCTTTCAAGAGAGAGTTCGTTCAGGGCTAGGTTCACTTTTAGGTTCCCCATGATACTCAGAATGATGTCATGCATTTTGATATTATGTGTGTTGGACATGTCATTTCAGATTGTCAAATGCATGCATAATGCCATGTACAAGTAATCATCACAAAGGTAAGACAAAAATAAATTTCATTGCATTCATGATGAAATCAGTACATCCCATAAACAAAATGAGTCCCTTGTAAGAAGGAATCTCCAAGAGGTATCGATCTCACAGAATCCGATTATTCGCCGACTGGTCACCATTTCAGCTTCAGCATCCTCGACCCACTCTTATCAGAGCAGACTCAGAATTTCTTCATCATATTCCTCTCCTCGGGAGGTTTGAGAAATTTCTTTGGTGGTCTCCCTGATTGCCCCTGGTTGTTCATCAGAGAAAGCCGAGATTTCCAATTTTCCATCATCGACCAGCTTCTGGATCCCCTTTCTTAAAGCATGACATTCATTGGTCCGATGGCCTGTGATCACGTGATAGCTGCAGAAATTACTCCTTTGCTCTGGCGTTGGCGGCACATAAGGTCTGACACTCTGCAAGAGACCCATATTTCTGCATCTGAGGAATAGCGTACCTAATGAGTCAGCCCATGGAGAAATTCCTTTCCCACTACTCCCGGTAGGCGAGTTTTTGGTATGCCGTGGAATGGAGTCGGTGCCAACATTCGTCTTGAGGGGCCTCTTCAGTTCTACCTCATCAGTTAGCCTTGGCAAACCTGAATCCCGGAGAGAGGGTCTTCCAAGGTGTCGAGGGCGAGTGTTAGCAAACTGGGCATTCTGTCCCTCGCTAACATCAGTATTGGAGCCTGAGAATGCTGCATTTTTCATTCTCCCTTCGAGTTCTGCCACTCGTGCTTCCAATTCAGTGCACCTCGCTGTCAGCCTTTCTATTCTGTCAACGTCATCCCCCAGCACTTCTCTCAGCATTGCCGCTGCTTCCTTCCTGACCGCATTTCGGAACCGCGATGAGGCGAGATGATCCTCCACGATATCTGTTATGGAGTTGAAGTTCATTGGGTTGGCCATCCCTGAAATCTTTCCTCTTCCTCTGATAAGAACACTTATTAGCATTAACGGGCGCATACGCGTGAAGAACACCAAATCATAGATGGTTTATTCATGAATGCATGATGGGATATGTATGTGCATGAATGAGTTGCATATATGATGTCATGAGGGAGATAATGATGAGGATGATTTGAATTTTTTTTTTTTTTGGGACATTCCAAGAACACCCAATGTCATGCAAGAGATAATGCAAAAAGATCACGTGTGGACTGCCACACAAACAAGAGTTCGGTGCTTTTGGAGCACCTAGTGAATATCGTGAAATGATCACGCGTGTGCCAACACACAGATATAGTTTCGACACCTTGTAGGTCTATAGATGAAGTGAAATGGTCTCATAGGGGCCGGCCCATGGACAGGGTTCTGATGCTTTTGAAGCATATGATATGAGATGATGTTTATAGACAAGTCACGCGTTGGCAAGGACACGGACAGAAATTCGGCGTTCATGGAACGCCTTTCATGATTCAGTAATGCTATGAAATGCCCCTATATGCGTAATAATTCAGTACTCGTGGAGCACCTTAAATGATACAATAATGTCAATGCCATGTAACAATCCGAAATGGATTGCGACGCACCCACAGAACTTCGGCGTCCCCACGACGCTAATGATAAATGATGTGAAGCAATGCGATGATGTCATATGACCTGCCGCATGAAAATAGACCTAAGACCATTGTGGTCTCCTATTGAATGAAATGGTTTAGTGAAATGGCCAAGTGCATTCCGGTACACGGGCAGAACACGGGTAGTTTTAGGACTTCCGATGTGTTATGAAATGAAGTGACCATGAAGGGTATCCTCAGAATGTCCTTAATTTAAATGATATGAGATAACGTGAATGCTTGTGTCACACAAAATGCAAGTGGCTGCACAAAAACGTGGTTAGATGCATGACATACATGATGATGTCGTGTTTGCTTCGTGAAGATAATAATATGCAGGACATAAATATGCATAGCACATAAATAAAATGTCGTGGCTGCATGAAAATGTGGTAGACTAAATGTCATGCTTATGTAGACGTCTTGAAAATGGATGTACGAGAACGTGGTTAGAATGACACATAAGCAAAGTTTCGGTGCTCGAGGAGCACCTTGGGATTTCATGATATGATATGAGATGAACATGCGCGTGGCACATGGTCGGGATTTTCGGCGCTCAGGGAGTACCTTGAGTTTTAATGTCGTGATATGAAATGAACTCGTGCTTGGTGCACGAATGGAATTTCGATGCTCGGGGAGCATCTTAACTTCCAAATCATGATATGAAATGAATAAGTTCTTAGTGAACGAGTAGAGTTTTGGTGCCCCAGGGAGCATTTTGGGTTTTTGTGATATGAAATGAGATGAACATGCACGTGGCACATGGTCGGGACTTTTGGTGCTCGGGGAGCCCCAAATGATTTAATGCATGTGATGGAATTTTCGGCACCCGTGGAGCGCCTACATGATTTAATGGATGAAATGTAATTTTTTCCGGTGCTCGTGGAGCACCTAAATGATTCGATGAAGTGAAATGAACTTTTCGGTGCTCGTGGAGCACCTAAATGATTTGATGCATGAAATGTAAATTTTCGGCACTCGTGGAGTGCCTAAGTCACTTGATGTATGCGATGGAATTTTTCGGCACTCGTGGAGCACCTGAATGCATGGAATGTAATTTTTCGGTGCCCATGGAGCACCTAAATGATTCGATGAAATGAAATGAACTTTGGTGCTCGTGGAGCACCTAAATGATTTGGTGGAATGAAATGAATTTTTCGGCGCTCGTGGAGCACCTCTGATTTAGTGGAATGGATTGAATCTTTCGGTACTCGTGGAGCACCTAAATGATTTCATGGAATGAAATGAATTTTTCGGTGCTCGTGGAGCACCTAAATGATGGAATACTTAAAATGTAATTTTTCGGCGCTCGTGAAGCGCCTAAGTGACTTGATGTATGCGAGGAAATTTTACGGCGCTCGTGGAGCACCTAAATGATACGATGGCATGAAGTGATGGCATGAAGTGAAATTTTTCGGTGCTCGTGGAGCACCTAAATTATTTAATAAAATGGGTTCCCGGCGCTCGTGGAGGACCTAAATGATGTGATGGATGCGATGAAATTTTTCGGCACTCGTGGAGCGCCTAAAAAATTGAATGCATGAAATGAAATTTTTAGGTGCTTGTGGGGCACCTAAATGATTGAATGCATGAAATGGAATTTTTTCGGCGCTCGTGGAGCACCTATGATTTAGTGGAATGGACTGGGTTTTTCGGCACTCGTGGAGCACCTAAATGACTTAATGTGTGAAATGAAAAGTTTTAGGCTTTCATGTGGCACCTAAACGGAATGAAATGAATTTTTCGGTGCTTTTGGAGCACCTTGGGTTTTTGTGATATGAAATGAGATGAACATGCGTGTGGCACATGGTCGGGATTTTCAGTGCTTAGGGAGCACCTAAATGATTTAATGCATGCGAAGGAATTTTCGGCACCCGTGGAGCGCCTATATGATTTAATGAATGAAATGTAATTTTTCGGCGCTCGTGGAGCACTTAAGTGATTTAACGCATGAAATGTAATTTCTCGGCGCTCGTGGAGCACCTAAGTGATTTGATGCATGAATGAGACCTTTGGCGCTCGGGGAGTACCTCGGGTTTTGTGAAATGAGATGATTGTTCTTAGCGAACGGACAGAGTTTCAGCACTCGTGGAGTGCCTCAGATTTTTTTGTGATGTGAGATCGACATGTGCATGGCACATGGTCGGGGTTTCGGTGTCCAGGGGACACCTCGAATTTTTGATGATATGAAGTGAACTCGTGCTTGGTGTACGAGCGGAATTTCAATACTCGGGGAGTATCTCGGTTTTCGCACCGCAACGTGAAATGAATGCGTTCTTGGTGAACGAGCAGAGTTCCGGCGCTCAGGGAGCACCTAAATGGTTTGATGTGTAAAATGAATTTTTCGGCACTCGTGGAGTGCCTAAAATGATTTGATGAAATGTGATGAATTTTGTCGGCGCTCGTGGAGCGCCTAAAATGATTAAATGAAATGTGAGGAATTTTGTCGGTACTCGTGGAGCACCAAAAGTGATTTACTGAAATGTGATGAATTTTGTCGGTACTCGTGGAGCACCGAAAGTGATTTAATGAGATGTGATGAATTTTGTTGGTACTCGTGGAGCACCAAAAGTGATTTAATGAAATGTGATGAATTTTGTCGGCACTCGTGGAGCACCAAAAGTGATTTAATGAAATGTGATGAATTTTGTCGGTACTCGTGGAGCACCAAAAGTGATTTAATGAAATGTGATGAATTTTGTCGGCGCTCATGGAGCGCCTAAAATGATTTCCTACTTGGTGGACGGTGTGATGTGTGTGAGCTTTATGGAATTGCCCAAGGTCCATGTGAATGTTTTATGTGATGTATGTGAATTAATTAATCGGTTAATGCTTATGGCATTCAAATGATGTATGTGAATTAATTAATTTATTCACACAATGAAAGGATGCATGGCTACAAAAATGTGGTTAGTGTAAATGTCACGCGGGTGATCAATGTATTTACACACGAAAATTGATGGACATGGCTGTACAAAAGATGTGAGTTAGAATCACACAAATGCTTTATATGCGGTATGTTATGTTCGTGAAAAATACGGATGATGATATGTTATGGAGGGACAAGAAGACACGTAGAAATTAGCACACGGATCGTAATCTTCCAACCTTATTTCTCCAAACGTGGTCAGGTCGATAAAATTCTAATCGAGTCCTAGGAGGGGTTCTCTTCGATCACCAACCGGGGATGATGAAGGCGTATTTTATTTTATTCACACAATTTATTTTGGTATCCTAAGGGAATCCAACTAAGGTTGCCTAAATGAGTTTGGTCCAAAGTCGGGATGACATCAAGGCTCCCATAGCAAAATATACTCCTCACTTCTCCCCACTCAAGGGTCCAAACGAATGGGTTCGTACGAGGCTATGGGTGGTGTTTCGTATTCGTTCCCCTAAGACCAAGAGGAACTTAGGCGACACTTCAACGATTCACCGGGCTAAATAATGGATACCTAACCTAATGCAAAAAATGTCTAACTACAAAAATGCATAAAGTGCCACATAAGAATCATCCGCTTAATTTAAATTAGACACTTTTCAGGGCTTGTCAAATTCTTTTAAGTTTTTGAAAAAACTTTTGAGAAATCCCCAGCAGAGTCGCCACTGTGAGCGGACGACGCGTTTTCGAAGGGACCCGGGACTCCCTTTTGAAAGGGGCGCCTCGAATTCGGGCAGGGCCCTCCCTCGCGTGGGGTTTTTGGTTTGGAAATTCGTTTTTTGGAAAAGCGGATTGTTTTGAAAAAGAATCGAGACCTAAATCTAGATAAAAAGTATAGGAGTCGCCACCCGGCTCAGCTCTACTGAGAAATTACAGTGTAGCTGAACCAAAACGGGGACTGCCACACTTTTCAGAGATCTAGGTTCGGACAAGTCCCTTATTTCGTGTCTAGTTTAAATATTATTGCCAATGTTCTAGTTATGACACTTTAATTTGCTAAAAGTTGATTTTTATTAAATAATACACGCAGCGCGCATACGGAATAATAATACAACATAAAAAGTAAAAAGAATAAATATTTAAGAGCTTACAACCCAATCGAAAGAAAAATAAAACTCTCGCCTCACTGATACAATCGCCTAGAAAACACAAGAATCTAAAAATTTACAACCGCCTAAATACACGATTTAATTCTATTGAAATACAAATAAAATAGAAAATTAAAATAAAATAAAAGCTGCAAAACAGAAGTTAGCACAATTTATACGGCACGCCATAAATAGGACTCAAGTAGACAGAATTGGGAAATTAGGATTTGGGGTCATGCAATTGGGGGTAACCGGGTTGGCCCGGTCGGCCGGCCCGGTTAGACCTGGAAAACCATTTTGAAGCGTCCCTGTATTTTTGGTTTTTGAGAAAATCGTTTTTGAAAACATTTTTTTCGGTTTATTTTAACTTAGCATGCAAAGTGGGTCGGTTTTCGGGAGAACCGGGTCTCCGTCGTGGAATTGTTCTAAATGCAATTTTACCGAAAAATAAATCTAAGGTCGTGATGCACACAACAAAATTCATTTTGATGATTTTTGGGGTTTTCCATTTGTTTGGGATTTTTTGGGAATTTTTGGGGATTTTTTTGTGATTTTTTTTATGGATTTTTTTTTTTTTTTTTGAGAAATTTTTGGGTTTTAAAGGTGAAATTCTGATTTTGAGAACTACAGTGGTACGACTATAAATTACAGTCGTGCAAACTCAACTACAGTCGTACGACTGTAAATGCTGAAAATTCAAGATTTCACCAAAATCTAATTTAAAACAAGCTGGAAAGAAAATCACCTGGAAATCAACTACAGTCGTACGACTGTAACTACAGTCGTACGACTGTTCATTAACTCAAGAACAGTCGTACGACTGTTCTTGATCTCCAGAAACAAAAATGCAGAAAAACGGATAAAAATGCAGAAAAAGCACACCAATCACCCAGAAAGCTTGTAAAAGAGAAGGGAAAAGGGGTATTTACCTATGTGGCGTGCCTCCACCGTAGGATTGACCCCTAGCGTCGCTCCAATCCACTAAAATCCGGATTTTTCTCCTTGAGTTAGGGTTTGAGATTTGGGTCCAGAGATTTCCAAATGCTGAGAGATTTTGATAAGGAGTTCCTCCTTTTCTTTTTGATTTTCCCTTCCTCCTCTCTTCTCTTTTCTCTCTTTTTTTTTCTTTTTTTGTTTCTTTCTTTCTCTCTCTGTCTGTTCTTTCTTCCTCTCCTCCCTTTTTTTTCTCTGCCTTTCAGCTTTTGAGGTATGGGTTGGCTCACCTGCCCCGATAATACAGTCGTACGACTGTAATTTACGTTACAATCGTACGACTGTAACCAAAATCCCATGACTGTATTTACAGTCGTGGGTCAACGGTCAACGACGGATTTTTTTTTTTTAATGTAAAAATTTCGTGTTCACACTTAGCATGCATAAACGCGGGTAATAATTTGGTGATCCATACATCCATATCATATGACAAATGCAATAGCATACATAATTTAAAATAAATGAGATCCTATGGGCCCTTAATTACAACCTAATGAAAAACTAGATATCCTATCTAATTCTTCATGGGCCGGACTGCAATCCTTCTTAGGCTCCTACCATGGGCTTGCTCCATCTGGGCCTTCCTCCATACTTGATGCAATTACAACAATTTCATTTAAAATAAAATCTATTCTAAAATTACATCAAAATAAAATAAAAAAATGGCACGCAGGCCATATTTCCTAAAATTAAATTACAACCGATAATAATTTAGGGCCCATAGAACTCAACATCATATTTCAAACAAAGTACCTGTCGTGCACATACATACCAATATGATGCATGATCATGGCATTCCAAATTATACATATAAATGTTAAGCCGAGTTACTTAAGGTGAAATCGCCAATTTTAACAAATGTGACTAAGACCCGTCAAGGCCCAATGGATAACATCCATAAATGCAAAATTCACAATTTTGCTCCCACTTGAATTTGGGTTGTCACAAATTTAAAATTTAGCTCTCCCAATTTTAACCGGTGTCACGGTTTATTGGACCAATTTCACAAGGTCCATATTCAATTTAATATGCAAACAATTAAATTAAATATGCATGCCAATAAAATAAACAATTTAAATACAAATTAATTAAAAAAAATTTAATTTAATTTGCATTAGGGTCCGAGATAAAAAAAATACCCGCAAAATCCAAAACCGGACCCAAAACCCACGCGCGGCGCCACTGTCCCGGTGGGGCAGCAGTGCCGCTGCGCGGCAACCTGCCATGGTAGCAGCTGCTGCCGCTGGATGGAATTGCAATTTGCGATTCCATCCAGCCCAACAATTTTTTTTTATTATGTTTTATTTAATTTCTTAAATCATAAACATTCCAGCCAACAAATAAGAATGAATAATCAATAAAAAATGGATTGAAAACCAATTGGACAAAAAAACCCTAAAATCACAAACTTGAAACCCATTCTTCCTTCAAGAACGCTTTCAAGAACCAATTCCAACCAATCTAATGGATAAAACCTAGGCTCTGATACCACTGTTGGGATTCGTCATTGGAAAAATAACGTGGCACAGCGGAAATTATACCGTTTAAATTTCCTAGAATCCACCTATCATGTCCAATTACCATTGATTAGAATAAAAACAATTTGAATCAAGAGAGATTAACTCACCGGATTTGTCTCCTCTAGAGACTGCTGCAGAATCGTTTCTTGAAACTGCGATCTCCAAAGTCCGGTGCACGACCAACTATTGAGCGGGAACCGGTGCTAGCCGAAGACGCGAAGGAATGAAGGATTAATGCTGGGATTTTCGGTTATTTGGGGCTGCTATTGGTGGCTGAAATTTCTAACAATTAATTAGAGTTGAATTAGGTTTTTCCTCCTTAAGTGTGCCCTTATATAGATATTTTGTCTAATTGGGTTTTAATTAGGTTAATTAAACCCAAGTCTACTAGAATTATAATTACATAAATAAACTTTAATTAAAAAGTATATGCTATGTAATTTAATTCCATTTGGCTAAATTTAATTACCCCTAAATAAAATTAAATCACATTTAAGTTAATACAATACATGTATTTAATTTTCCTACTTAGGAAAATTATTTAATTAATTGTTTACTTTATGTAATTTAATTAATTGATAAATTAATTAATTACATTATGTAAACTTATTAATTAAATTAAATTCAACCCAATGTCAATTAATTACCTTGACACCGAATGTCAACTAATTAATTAACGCATTCCTTCCAATGTATATTACATGTACAATTTCTATAAGTTCCAGCTCAATCGATCTATGTGCATGATCCTATGGGTTTGTCTTTATGTTGGCAGTAGGCCCAAGGCCCACAGACTGTAAGTGGGTTTTAGCAAACCATTACAGCCCCCAATTAAGACAGAGATGCAGCAGTCTTTAGAAGACACTCACCCGGTAGTAATCTCATAGTGTCCTTTGCCTAACGATATCGATATGAATAAACAAGAGACATGGTGTCTGTCATCCTCTTCTGCTGTTTATTATATTTCTTGATTTTGAGTTGACTGATTAATCAAATAAGCAACCAACTTATTTGGGTATGGCCATACACTTATCAGTCCCACTCATCAAGTGGCCAATGATGTCATCTCGGTGTTACCCGAGTGGTAGTTCCATCACTTCATCATCAATATTAACATGTTCACCGGTCCACCCAATCATACCCGTATTTAGCATCCTTTTACAGACCTGTTAGGCATATGTCAAAGTGAACCGGATTCCATATTGATACTATAATGAAATCTGGTCTGAGGACAAAAGAGACCTACTCAAGAAAGACCTATGACGCGACAACCATGTGGCTTTCTTTTGCGGATCGATCCAGTCCCATGTCAACGACATGTACCTATATTCATGACTGACTATACAAGTACTATGGCTAGCTAAGAACTGCCATACAGTCATCGAATATACAAGTCTGTAGTTCTATTCGTTCTCACGATTAGAACAGACCTGGGATAGGTCTTATGATTATCAATCAATGGATACTCTACTCATATTATAGCACAAGATATAAATGAAATAGATTAATTGCCTTTATTAATGTGACACAAATAATGTATTCATACAATGAGTCGTAATGTATAATACAAAATACAAGAATCCAATGACCTAAGAACTAGGGCACACCAACAATAGCCGCACCCTTGTAGATTACAGCCGCGCGACTGTAATACTCCAGAATATGTTCCGGCATTCTTTTCTCGTTTTTGAAAATCGTTTTGCAAATTTAGCGATTTCACCCCAACTACAGTAGCGCGGCTATAGGTTACAGCCGCGCGGCTGTAATCATCAGGTGTGGCGGCTGTAACCGGAATCGCTTCCGAAATCACAAAAAACTCAAAAACACAAACAAATAGCACCCAGAATGAATTAAAAAGGAGTTTTAAGGCCTCTCAGAATATACCTTGTCTGTGTTCCAGTGTTTTGGACCACCAAGGATGGATTCGGATGCCGGGAAACGCCTTGCAATCACGAACAACCCAAAAGTGTGTGCGATCTCCGAAGCCCGAGCGGAATCCTGAATGAGATTGAATGTGAGATTATGGTCTAAGAATGCCCCTAGAAAACTAATCCCTCTAAAGTTATGGTGATTTAAACGGATTTTTGTTAAGGTTTCTTTTATTATTTTGGATTAAAACACTCAATTTTAATCTTTTTCACTCCAAAACCCTAAGTGTGGATGTCTTTTTCTTCAATTTCTTAATTCTCTAATTTTTGTTTGTTGTTCCTAACCCTAAAATCCGGATTATGATGCTTAGATATATCTCCCTTTTTGGAATTAAATCAGAATTAATTGCTGATTTCGGAAAAAAAGGAAAACTGACACTCACAGCCGAGCGGCTGTAGCGGCCAGAATTGCCTATTTTGCCCGTTTTCTATTTTTTCTTCGGTTCTTAGGAGATGTTGCTAAACAACTTCATTTCATCAGAAGTTCTTTTCTCGGAGTTCATGTCTATGAAATCTGACACAAACCCAATCTGCAAATTACTATTGTGTATCATTAAATAAATGTTGTGTTCAAGGTTCTCTCTTCTGTCATTTTTGTTTGATAATATATTGTAATATGGAATATTGTATTTGATTATTCAAAAAATAAAGTTCGTATCAAATTTGCATTATGTTATAAGGATTCTTTATATTGTGGTCTTGCTACATACAAGTATACAAGATTAGAAGACCAATAGAGCTTTGTATGTGTGTGTGTTGAGTAAGTTTAGATGTCAAATTTGTATATTGGGCTCATGCCTCTGCTACATTAAGTGGCTATGTTTCTGCTATATTGGGCTCATAAGCTTGGGTACCTAATTGACTAATTGTGAAGCATAAGAATCCAGTTGACTTATTGGATATAAGTTAGTATTCGGCTAATTTGAGGTTTAACCCTTGTTTAATTTATAATATATTCATCAGAAATTCTTCTTTAATTCAATATATTTACGATGGAAGACAATGCCAAAGGAATAAAGAACAAATAAGAAAAACCAGAGAGCCACTCAAGCACAAAGCTTTCTTTGTCTGTCTTTTATTTTGTTAATATAGGCGAATTTTGATTGAATCATATTATTCAAAATCAATTGCATTTCAAAATCTTTCACGGAAAGAAGCAGTTAGAATTTGCTAACATATTGTAGCGACTAAACACATCATCAAGTCAACATTGCATTTCAAAATCTTTCACGGAAAGAAGCAGTTAGAATTTGCTAACATATTGTAGCGACAAAACACATCATCAAGTCAATATATCATATCATAAAAAAATCAACGCACCACTTTGCTAATGGCCTTTCAGCAACTAAAACCTCAGCAAGTTAAAATTAAGTTAACCAACTACTAAAGCCCCATCTTCGCTTCTTCTCTAATGTCTCCTCCGTTCTCCTATACACATTCCATATATTCCGTCCATACTCGAACACCACATTTCTGCGCTTCAGATGATCTGCTGGTTGTTCCATGTGCACTTGGACATTGGATAGGTGATGTTTGAGTTTGCAAATGACCTCATCCCTATCCTGCAAATCTCTAGCTACTGCCCTTACTCGTATTTCGCCTTCAATATACTGAACAACTGTTGGAGGCTTTTTCCGGTATGCGGCCTCAAATGGAGTAGTCCCCATTGACATATGGAACGAGGTATTGTACCAAAATTCCGCCCAATGTATCCACACAGACCACAGTTTAGGCTGTTCAATGGCAAAGCAGCGGAGATAATATTCTAGACACCTATTGATGTCATCCATTTCTGCATTGGTCTCTGGATGAAAGGAGCAACTCATTTGCAACTTTGTTCTTTGCATCCGGGATAACTCTTTCCAAAAACCAATCATGAACAAAGGATCTCCATCGCTAATGATAGCTTGAGGAAGGCCATGTAAGGGAATGATTTCCTTAGCAAACACTTGTGCTATGGATTCAGCAGTGTAGGAGTGTTTCAGCAAGATGAAATGGGCATATTTCGTCAGTTGATCAATGACAACTAACACAGCTTCATAACCTTCTGATATTGGAAGTTCAGTAACAATGTACATTGACATTTGTTCCCAAATACCTGCTCCAATTTCTAAGACTCCTGATTTAGCATCAGCGACAAGCTTCTCAACTGGTACTTTGGTCACATCACTACGTATTCCAATATCAGAGACATAACGGTTTACACAATAAGCAACACCACTTACGGCTGCCAGACCAGCATTGCTCTTAGTCAAACGTAGCAGTACTGAAGGAACAGCTTTGACAGCAGCTGCAAAGGAGGTGAACTGCCCGCTTCGGCCCACAGTGGTGGATACAAGAAGACCTGTCTTGCAGTAGATTGCAAAATCCTCACAATTGTTCTTGGAAATGTTATAGATACCAAAACCATGTTCCAAGAGGAGAAAAGCACGAAAAAGGACATCTTGTGGGGGATCAGAAGCAGCATGAGTGCAAGTCCCTCCTCTAGCTTTGCCAATGAAGAAAGCTGTTGAGACACCATATTCAAAGCGGTAAAGATTTCCGCCACAAAGGAAACAGTCTAAACAGGATGAGATTACACCATCCTCTCCTGATAGATCGCCGCAATTTGTGCATGGAATGACTGAAGAATTAAAGGATGAACTGCTGAAGATAACAACTGGCTTTAAAACAGATTCTATCCCAGTTTCCGGACCTGCTCCACAGGTGAAGTGTATTACTTTTCCATCACCAACATATATTCCTGGTGGTGAAATCAGATGGAGAGGTTAGCTATTTCATAATCTCTCAAGTGTACTGTTTTATGTTAAAATCACTAGTAAAAGAAAGGTACATGTGTGAATAGATCTAAGAGAACATTTTAGTAAAATTATTCGAAACATCGAACGCATTTCAAATTAATGAATTATTTTCTGCATATATACAAACCAAACAAGACATTAGTGTTAATATAGCATCACATGCTAACATTTGTGTCTACTTTTCACTTGATTTTTCAGATGTGTAGGCAATAAAATATCTGAAAAGAAGTAGCCATTTACAAGAATCAACTTGGATAACACAGATGCACTGTGTTCCCTAGCTCTGACTCATTCTCATTCATGCAACAGCACACATGATACAACAGATAGTTTCTTTATAAAAGAAAACTTGCAAACAAGAAAAACACTAGCTAAAGCCTAAAGATTAGAATCTGGTAATCGATTTTGCATTGACAGAGAACAAAATTAGCGTTAACATTTGGGATCAAATAGTTGTTTCACATAGCATTAGACCCTCTTAATCCAAGAGATAAAGGGTTTCCAATCATAACAAGTCAATTTTTTTAATGAAATTTCAACGAATTGTAAGGTGCATCTAAGATTGAGCTAAGGTTTATCATGGGTAAAACTGAACCAGGGTGTCAACTAATTATTCCTATAATTGAACAGAAAAAATAGGAGTATGCAAAATGGGCACTAAGCATTGGATCAACAAACAACAAATCGAAAAGAAAAATGCAAATTAGAAATCAACGGGAGACAAGTAAGACACCAAAAAAAAAAAAAAAAAAAAAAAAACAAAAAAGGAGGCAGACCATGATGGGCGTAGATATAAAGGTGTCTCCATGAGTAGATGTGATCTCCTGGTTTCAGGTCATCTCTGCTGATGCTATTGGAAACAACTCCCATTGTTGTTTCCGTTCCGTTCGCTAGTTCAACTCTTAGTATTCTCTTCAGTCTTTCCCCTCCCAATCCAATTATACCATCCTTTGCCGCACAAATTCTAATCTCACTCGCATCATTGCAAAAAATATGCTTACTAATAATTAGAAAAAAGTTGACACTTGGAACGGCTTTGCTAAAACTTAATATTAAAGTTTGGGATTGCTTTCCCGGATGGAAAAAGTGGGGCCAGTTCGAGGCTGCTTTTCCAGAGTCTGAAATGTACAATTGGTAAAAGTCAGATTGTATTTAGGAAAACGCTAGAAAAATACTTAAAACTACTTCTAAAGAAAGTAATAAAACCTAACTTTACCTGACAGCACTTTCATTGACAACAATCCCAAACTAGCATGTAGTTTTGGAGCAAGAAAAGCCATAAAAGTAGTACCTGGCGGTGTTTGGTAAATGTAAAAATTGGAAAGCTATTAGACCGAAAAGGAGATTTATTACCTTTCCCCCAAAACCCCAAATAGTAGCTTTTTCATTGAAAGCTAATCACACGAAAAACCATCTCATTTCATGATCCCAATCTCCCTTCTCTCAAGTGTTAGAAAATTTAATCATTAAATTTTAAACGTTGAATATTATAAATGCTAAAATGATAAAGTTGTTTGATAAACGTCCAAAATAAAACACTGAATTTAAAAAAATAGATATTATTGATAGTGTTCAACTTAAAATTTTAAATCAAATGCTTTAGCTCATTGGATTAAGCGATTTTTTAACTTAATTGAAACTTTTTAGTACTATTATCAAAAAAATTTAAAAATTTAGTGTTTATTAGACTAATTTAAGTCATTTTTTAGTTATCAAATATGGTCTTATTTAATTGGATATCAACTCATAATTAATTAATGACCAATCTTTAACCTAAATTTATTGTTTATCAACTCCATTCTAAATTATTTATTTACTAGTCAATGTACAATTTTTGTGAAAAATCAGCTGACTTTTTAATTTTCCATATTTACTTAAAGATTTTTATTGTAAATTGTGAATAATTAATAAATGCATTTTACTTAGATTTCCATGTTTATTGGTTCGTTATATACCTATTCGTAGTTGATGGACTAGCAATTCACAACCAAACTTTTGATTTTTTTTTTTTTTTTCTCTCTCTTAAATTTGGCCCAAGTTATTAAACATTGATCATTTTTTTAACCCAGCAGCAGCTGTTCTCTTGTTCATTCCACTGCCCCATCACCGATGGTTCCATTCATTCCCATCCTCCTTTGTTCATTTTTTTTTTTTTACATCCAAGTTTCCGCTTTTATTTTCTAATACTCGCATTATTAGATTAATTTTAGTAGATTACTAGCATATTATTGGACTATTTTCATATCTACGACCCATTTATTTTGCCTTTATTTATATATTATTTAGATAATAAATTAATTTGTTATAGGTCAAAAGCAAAAGATGTATTAAAAAACAAATGAAGATTGATAAAATTGTCAATGAAGATTTAAAGGTGTGTTACCGGAGAATTTATTCATCGAGTAGTATGGGTATATCTTCAATTTTATTATTGGTTGATTTGTTATGTGTCCTCCTACATGTATCCTAGATTTAGCATATTATTCTAGAATGGAGTTATAGAACACCTTATGCTCGCATGTAATGCTTAATCAGATTATTTACTATATATATCATTGAATTATCAATAGTATATAATTAGTTTATCATTCATTTTCCAATTGGTAATTATAAAAATTATATTACCGGGTTAATCTATTGATATTGATTATGCTATAATGTTACTTTCTATTTCAGGTATGTGATTTTTTATACAACAATGTAATTGGTTATATTCTAAACCGAGTGCAACATGGGAAACATATATTATTCAATCAGTTAATGCATTCTTGTCTAAAAAGCAATTGGAAATGTTCCAGCTATTATTGATTTGTTTCTGTTGGCTAATTTATGCCTTTTGATTTTCATTTTTAGTTGTTTTTTAATTTTCATATTGCGATCAACTCTTCTTTTCTGTTTTTAGAAATGCTGATTCCACCATTGATTTAAACGAAGTTGCAGAGATTCGTAAAAATGACATTCTTCATTTTTAATTGTTTTTGAATTTTTATATTAGAATCAAACTTGATATTATTCTATTCAATTTCCTATTTCATATTGTGAATTTGAATGCCTATAAGAACTTACAGGTTAATTCAATATTGAAATGATTCTATTTGTCTTGATTATGCATTATTGTGTGGTTAATTAATTAGGAAGTACAAAAATCCTAATGAAATTCCACTGGATCCAATTGACTATTATTTGCTAGGATTTGATAACTTAATTAGTATATTTCCATATTAAATATCAAATACAAATTATTAATTATGCCATTAACCGGTATAATCTACATCCTTTGTATTAGGAATTTCCTTGTTCCAATCTCATTGGCATTATCTAATTTATGCAATATGTTTAATTAGTTTTTAATTAATTTACAACCTATTCACTTTTAGTTAATTTTTTTTCTAAAAACTAAAATTTAGTTGACTTTTTCTAATGAAAATTGTCACTAGACTTATATACCAAACAGATATGCCACCCAATAAACATGTCTAATAATCACATTTTTCCATCTTATAATTTGCATAAATCCCGAAAATTAGTTTTACAAAATCTTATCATTTTTAATATTACACCTACTGTGAGCGGACGACCTTTTTCGGAACACGTGGTGAAGCGGGAACCGGGGATATTCTTTTTAAGAGTTGATGTTTTGGTTTTGAAAACGGGTCTTAATCTTTCTTAGAAAAACCTTTTCATTTTATTGGAAAAGTCTTTTTTGTAGAAAACTTAATTCTAGACACGAATTTTAGAAAACAGGCTTTTAGAAAATTCTCATTTTAACTTAAAGATCTCAAAACACGAATTTCGAGATTAGATACAGAGTCGCCACCCGAATCAGCTCATCCGGGAAATTCCAGTACAGCTTCCTACCAAGTGTAGACGCAGTACCTAATCCAGAGATTCGAGGTTCGGGCAACATAACTACTAATCCTCACTTATTTTCAATTATTATTTCATAATGTAATGTTGCATTCACTTAATTCTACTGATTTTATCTCTTCTTTTATTATTAATCAATGCTCATACATATGACATAAATATAAATCCAAAATAAAATGCAGAAAAGTAAAAGTGCGGGAAAAGTAAATAGAGGCCAAATTATACAACCCATAAAAAAGAAAAAGCTCTCATCCTCACCATTATAACCGCTGATAATACACGATGATCTAAAAAATTACAATCGCCTAAGTACACGATTTAATCTATAAAATACATTCGAAAATAAAAATAAAGTAAAAATAAAAGCTGCATCCAAATACGGTTAGCACAAGTAAACAAATCACACCAAGGACTCATATAGGACAAAATAGGGGTATTTTAGAAAACGGGATCATGCATAGGGGCGTAACCGGGTCGACCCGATTATACCTGGAAAACGGTTTTTTGAAACGCCTTGTAGGTTTTATGGATGAAAAACCAATTTTGAAAACCATTTGGCTCATTTATATGCATTTTCCAACTTTAGTGGGTCGGATATCCCGAGACCTGGGGGTCCCATTCGTGTGTGGGCCTAAGTTAAACATCTATCTAGGGTTCAAAAAGAATGTAAACACATCAAAATTCAGTTTTGAATAGGAAAAAAATGCAAAATTACAAGTTTGGGACCCAAAATGGCAAAACTGTAATTCTGTCTCAACTACAGCCGCGCCACTGTAGGCTACAGCAATGTCCCTATAGATTACAGCCGCGCGGCTGTAATGCTCCAAAATGTGTTCCAGCCTTCTTTTCTCATTTTTGAAAATCGTTTTGCAAATTTAACGATTTCGCCTCAACTACAGCCGCGCCACTGTATGTTACAGCCGCGCCCCTGTAGATTACAGCCACGCGGCTGTAATGCTCCAGAATATGTTCCGGCCTTTTTTCTCGTTTTTGAAAATCGTTTTGCAAATTTAGCGATTTCACCTCAACTACAGCCGCGCCACTGTAGGTTATTGTCGTTCCCCTGTAGATTACAGCTGTGCGGCTGTAATCATCAGGTGGGGCGGCTGTAACTGGAATCACTTCTAAAATCGCAAAAAACTCAAAAACACAAACAAATAGCACCCAGAATGAATTAAAAAGGATTTTTAAGGCCTCTCAGGATATACCGTGTCTGTGTTCCAGTGTTTTGGACCACCAAGGATGGATTCGGATGCCGGGAAACGCCTTGCAATCACGAACAACCCAAAAGTGTGTGTGATCTCCTTAGCCCGAGCGAAACCCCGAATGAGATTGAATGTGAGATTATGGTCTAAGAATGCCCCTAGAAAACTAATCCCTCTAAAGTTATGATGATTTAAATGGATTTTTGTTAAGGTTTCTTTTATTATTTAGGATTAAAACACTCAATTTTAATTTTTTTCACTCCAAAACCCTAAGTGTAGATGTCTTTTTCTCTCAACTTCTTAATTCTCCAATTTTTGTTTGCTGTTCCTAACCCTAAAATCTAGATTATGATGCTTATATATCTCACTTTTTGGCATTAAATCAGAATTAATTGCTGATTTCAGGAAAAAAGGAAAACTGACGCTCACAGCCGCACGGCTGTAGGGCTACAGCCGAGCGGCTGTTGTAATCGCCGAAATTTTACTCTTAAAAAAAAAGAAGAAAGAAGAAGAACAGTCGTACGACTTTACCTACAATCGTGCGACTGTAATCAAACTACAATCGTACAACTGTAGGATCGTGGCAGGCGAGCCAGCCTATACCTCTGAGGTGGAAAGCTGAAAAGTGGATAGAGAAAGCAAGGCAATAAATTCTCCAGCAGAAAAGAGGAAAAAGGAAAAATGAGAGAGAAAAGGAAGAGAGAAAAGAGAAGAGAGGGGAGACTTTGGGGGGATTCTGGTGAAAATTTAGAGAGAGAATAGATGGAAAAGGCAAGGAAAATAACCCAAAAACCAAAGAAGTTTTTCTTCCTCTCCTTCTTTTAATTCTTGAATGTTCATGTCTAAAACTGGTTAGAAATCATAGGTTAACGACTTAACATTGAAACTCAATCAATCTCAGACCCTAAAATCACCAGAAACAGTGACATTTGGAGATCTTTGGACCAAAAGCTCTCAAACTCAACTCAAGGAGAAAAGAGCAAATTTGTGTGGATTGGAGCGACGCCAGGGGTCAATTCGACGTTGGATAAGCGCCCAAAAGGTAGACACTCCTTTTCCCTTCTTTTTTTCATGCTTTCTGGGTGATTGGTGTATTTTTGTGTATTTTTATTCAAATTTTAGTATTTCTGTTTCTGGAAATCAAGAACAGTCGTGCGACTGTTCTTGAGTGTATGAACAGTTGTACGACTGTATTTACAGTCGTAGGAGTGTTCTTGATTTCCAGGCATTTTCTTCCAGTTTATTTCAAATAAAATTTTGGCGAAATCCTGAGTTTGGACTGCTTACAGTCGCACGACTGTAACATTATTTCCAGAATCAGATTTCCAGAATAAATCCCAAAAATTTCCAAAAATCCATAAAAATTCAGAAAAATCCTAAAATCACCAAAATAAATTTTGTTATGTGCATTCACGACCGTAGATTCAATTTTCAGTAAAATTGCATTTAGAACAATACAACGACGGAGATCTGATTCTCCCGAAAACCGACCCACTTCACATGTAAAAAATGCATGTAAAACCGGTAAAATTGTTTTCAAAATGATTTTCTCACAAAACAAAAAATACAGGGACGTTTCAAAATGTTTTCCAGGTCTAACCGGACCGGCTAGCCGAGCCGACCCAGTTATCCCCTAAATGCATGCTCCCAAATTCTAATTTCCTAATTCTGTCCTATTTGAGTCTTATTTGTGGCGTGCCGTAAAAATTGTGCTAATCTTTATTTTGCAGCTTTTATTTTTATTTTTATTTTATATGTATTTAATAGAATTAATCGTGTATTTTAGGCAATTGTAATATTTTTAGATAAATCGTGTATTCTAGGCGGTTATAAAAGTGAGGCCAAGAGTTTTTATCTTTTATTTGATTGGGTTGTAATAATTTAATCGTTTACTATTTTACTTTACCTGTATGCACGCTGTATGTCTATTTATTTCAATAAAATTGACTTTAGAATTTGAAATACCGCCTATGAACATTGGCCAATATTTATTTTAATTAGACATGAAATAAGGGACTTGTCTGGACCCAAATCTCTGGATAGTGTAGTGGCCGTTTGTCTGGTTCAGCTGCATTATAAATTTCCCGGTTGAGCTGAGCCGGGTGGCGACTCCTACAACATTCATCGAGACTTAGGTCTCGGTTCTTTTATGAAATAATTCTATGTTTTCCAAAACCTGGATTTCCATTATAAAAACCCCACGCGAGGGAGGGGCCCGCCCGAGATCGTGGCGACCCTTCCGAAAGGGAGTCTCGCACTCCGTTGAAAACGTCGTCCGCTCACAGTGGTGACCCCACTGGGGATTTCTTAAAAAAAGTTTTATTAAAAACTTAAAAGAATTTGACAAGCCCTGAAAAGTGTCTAATTAAAATAAGGTGGGTGATTCTTGATTGGTATTTCATTTTGCATTTTAGTTAGACATGCTTGCATTAGGTTAAGTATCCCATTTTAGCCCGGTGGATTGTTGAAGTGTCACCTTTGTTTCTCCTGGTCTTAGGGGCACGGATACGAAACACCACCCATAGCCTCGTACGAACCCCTTCGTTCGGACCCTTAAGTGGGGAGAAGTGAGGAGTATGTTTTGCTATGGGAACCTTGATTTTAACCTGACTTGGACCGAACTCATATAGGCAACCTTAGTTGGATTCCCTTAGGATACCAAAATAATTGTGTGAAAAAAATAAAATCACACCTTCATCATCCCTGGTTGATGATCGAAGAGAACCCCGCCTAGGACTCTGTTAGAATTTTTGAGACCGACCATGTTTGGAGGAATAAGGTTGGAAGAATCCGTTTTGTGTGCTATGTGTTTCTCGGCATCCCGTGACACATCATCGTCGCTATTTACGCGTGCATAACATACCATAATCATCATTTTCCATACACAATCAACATTTTCCATACATGAAACATTTTTGTGTGATACTAACCCATATTTTTATGCAGCCACTTGCATTTCATTTTCATGTGCAATCATTAAATCATCCGTTTGCCATTCATACTAACCATTCCTTTTTCAGCCATAACATTAGATTTGTGTGATTAGCATTTTTCACATAGCATACATAACATCATTAGGCGTGTCATGCATCCTAACCATGTTTTTGTGTAGCCATTTGCATCTTGTGTGTCATAAGCATTCATGAGATATCACCTAAATTAAATTAGGTGCATTCCAAGGACGCCCACCACGATCATCTCATTTCATAACATACCGGGTATCCCAAAATGCCCGTATTCTGCCAATGCACCGGATTGCATTCGGCCATTCCACCAAATCATTTCATTCAACAGAGACCACAATGGTCGTAGGTATATTTCCGTGTGACAATCCACACGATGCATTTCATGACATCATACCCATTCATCATAAATATCATATAACACTGTGATCCACATCGAGTTACTTCTAGACATTACTACATTATTCAAGGCGCTCCCCGAGTGCCGGATTAGTAGGCATGTAGGGGCATTTCATAACATTATCAAATCATAAAAGGTGATCCCCGAATGCCGAATCTCTGTCCATATCCCTATTACACGTGACTTTCTTATAACATCTGTGAGCGGACGACGCGTTTTCGACGGGACGCGGGACTCCGTTTCGGAAGGGGCACCACGATTTCGGGCGGGGCCATCCCTCGCGTGGGGTTTTTGGTTTGGAAATTCGTTTTTCAGAAAAGGGGATTGTTTCGAAAAAGAATCGAGACCTAAATCTCCATAAAAAGTATAGGAGTCGCCACCCGGCTCAGCTCAACCGGGAAATTACAGTGTAGCTGAACCAAAGCGGGAACTGCCACACTTTTTAGAGATCTAGGTTTGGACAAGTCCCTTATTTCGTGTCTAATTTAAATATTATTGCCAATGTTCTATTTACGACACTTTAAATTGCTCAAGGTTGATTTTTATTAAATAAGACACGCAGCACGCATACGGAATAATAATACAACATAAAAAGTAAAAAGAATAAATATTTAAGAGCTTACAACCCAATTGAAAGAAAAAATAAAACTCTTGCCTCACTGATACAACCGCATAGAATACACGAGGAACTAAAAATATTTACAACCGCCTAAATACACAATTAATTCTATTAAATACAAATAAAGAGAAAAGTAAAATAAAATAAAAGCTGCAAAACAAAGGTTAGCACAATTTATACGGCACACCATAAGTAGGACTCAAACAGACAGAATTAGGAAATTAGGTATTTGGGGTCATGCAGTTGGGGGTAACTGGGTTGGCTCGGTCGGCCGACCCGGTTATACCTGGAAAATCATTTTGAAACGTCCCTGTATTTTTGGTTTTTGTGAGAAAATCGTTTTTGAAAACATTTTTCCAATTTATTTAATTTACCGCATGTGAGGTGAGTCGGTTTTCGGGAGAACCGGGTCTCCATCGTGGTCCATATGCCTTTTGCATGAAGATGAAACCGAGAAAAAAGACGACTTTTGGAGTCGGGCGGTTCCTTACGATGATTTTCGCGTAAATATGGCGCCAAGATAAAATGACTTTTAGAGTCAGATGGTCGTGTATGATCTGTCATACAGAGCCAAAAATGTGTGTAATGTGTTGGTGAACGTATTTATTCCTTGATCGATAATTTTGAAACAAAAATTTTACCCCTTCGATCAAGAATAAATACGGGAATACGGTCCTGGTTGCCTTTTATAGTCATGCGGGACTGAATTTGTAAATGTGAGATGTGATAGTCGTGTGCGATTGGCGCACTCAACGGACTGACACGAGATTTGGGTTCCCTTTTAAAGTCGTGGTGGACTATGATTTGGAAATGTGATAGTCACACGCAACTTGGTGCACGGGACCGGAAATGAATTTTGGGTTCCCTTTTAAAGTCGTGGTGGACTGTGATTTTGTGAGAATGTGATAATCGAGTGTGACTTGGCACACAAGAAGTGTTGAAAATGCAATTTGGTGAGATTGTACTTACAGTGAATTTTTCACGGTTTTCTCGGGTTTCGTGCCCCTTGGGTGAGGCGTACCGTCATTGAAAAAAATTAGTCGCTGCTGGGTTAGCCCTGTAAAATTACTGAAATATCTTCCCGTGGGGAATAATTAAGCATTGGGTAATGAAAATAAGGTTTAAAGAATAAATATGAAAAAAATTAAAATTTCCCCCCTTTTCCTACTACAGTCGTGCAACTGTATCCAAATTTTGAATACAGTCGTACAACTATAGACGAAGTACAGTCGTACGACTGTACTTCATGGGCAGAATAAATTTAAGGGGCGGTTTTCGCCCCTTTCCTCTTCCACTTTCATTTTTTCGAAAACCTCTCCTTTCCTTCTCTCTGAAACCGACTCCAATCCTCAAAATCTCACCAAAATGTTGAAGAAAATGGGAAAGAAGTTGAGAAAGATCCAGGGTAACTTGATTCCAGAAACCAATAACCCGAATGAGATCCCTTTCGTGGGCATTGCACAAGGATATGGGCATCCTCTAAACATGGGGTACTTCGGGATTTGTTTCGGGACGGAGATCCCAATTCTGCTGGAGATGGACTCCCATTTGTTCGTTACTCAGGTCGGTACCCGATTTTTAACCCTTGATTTTGAGTTTTTTGGATATTTTTCTTTGAATGCATGAATCAGATTTGGCATGATTTATTGCTTTCTGGGTTGATTGGTTGAGTAGAATGCATGCTAGGAGTCTCCTGTAGTTAATAGGAATAAGAAACTAGAAAAAACGAGTTAGAAATCATGAAAATTGCACAAAAATCGAATTCTGCCTGTAGGGATATGAACAGTCGTATGACTATTCATGCCAAAAAGGAACAGTCGTACGACTGTGGGCACTACAATCGTGAGACTGTAGTTATGCTCGTGCAAAGCGTACTATAACTACAGTCGTACGACTGTAGTAAGAAAATCAGGCCTTCAATTTTATTTTTTCCAATTAATTTTAATTATGTTATTGTTATGCAAAAATTGAATGCATGTGTGTTGTACTTCCCCATAATGCAGGCACACAGGATTTCCGGCAGCGGGAATCTTTCCCTGACACATGTTTGGTGGGACCGCCTTCCCGAGCCTGTGAGGGCCCGGGTTAGTATTCTGGGGCTAGAGTCTTTCATATTGTCGTTGCCCACGAGTACGCCACATACTACACATGTCGTGTTGACGGCCTTATGCGAGAGGTGGGTCTGCACCACCCACACGTTTTATCTGCCCATCGGGGAGTTCACCGTCACTCCCTCAGATTTTGCTGCGATCCCGGGATTCGAGTTCGGCGGGACCCCCATCATCTTCAACTATAGCTTGACCCGACATCAGCAGGTGGATACTTACATAGGGAGGTTGATTGGCTGTACCCCTGAAAAGGGGAGGATCCTGTGTTCGCGGGTGGAGGCTTATTGGGCCACTCGCGCAGACTTGTCCGAGGAGGATGTGGAGTAGTACACCCGGGCTTATGTGCTCGTACTTCTATCATGCACGCTATTCCCCACCGGGCAGAGTACCTGCAATCTGACTCTGCTTCCCACATTGGCAAACCTGGCTGCCTTCCCTTCCTTGGATTAGGCGTGAGCTGCATTAGGGCAACTGTATTATGGGCTGGACTTATGCACCCGGGGACCGCAGCAGGAGATTCTGGGCTTCTGGTTTGGCCTTCTGGTATTATCTTTTTTTTTTAATACTTTTTTGGTAACTATAGATCTGGGCCTTTCAGCATCGCGTGTTGGAGCCACCCGAGTTGAGGGATGTCCAGGGTGATGTTCAGCCGACTGTCCTGCGTTGCTGGACGCAGGGATGGCAGGGCATCGGCCGCGATTTAGAGGAGGTGAGGCAGAGTTTGCTTGACACCGCTTGGCAGAGGTTAAACTCATTAGTAAGAAAATTTAATCAACTTTTGCTTACCTGTGCTGAATTTCCTTTGTTGTACTTCTACAGATCCGGCACCATCCCTGGCGGGGTCTAGGTGCTATCACCCTACTTGTGCAGACATCCGCGTGATTCGACTTTCGTCGGTTTGTCATGGAGTGTCCTATGTCACAAGAGTGGTACTTGGGCGAGCGCCTCTTCCTCTCAGACCACGTAGATGGTCCAGCTAGTCGGCCTGTGCCTCCACCGCTTCCACATGCGCTGTTCTGGCCCCATCTAGCTGACCCTATGGTATACCCTGATATATTCGGAGAGGGTTATAGTGTTGACCCTGTTGACAGGGATTATCCGGCCTACATCCAGCAGTGTCTACTGCCGGTTGAAGGTGGCGCACCAGCGGCTCCTCCTCCTCCTCATCGGGTATTCACTCCTTCTTTCCTTTTTTTTTTTAACTTCATTCCCTTCGCATTAAGAGGCGCAGGGGAGCTGGGTCTTCTCAGCCTAGTGGCCCGGCCGGCGAGAGTGTTGAAGCGGCCAGAGCTGGGGAGGATATTTCCCTTCAGGGTAGAAGCCACCCTATCCAGGCAGGTAGCGCTGCAGCCTCGGCTTCTCGAGCCGTTGGTGTAGTGGAGGGCCATCTAGTGACCGAGCTTAGGACCGGCTTCAACATGATAGGGCTGGATGGCACCCATTCTTATAAGACGTGGAATATTCCCCGCGAGCAGCCAGCTAGGTTCTTCCCGGAGGACACCACCCATGTAAGTCTAAGATTTTTTTTTTTAATTTTCTGGTATTCTCTAGGTTCCACGGGCTGATGTGGAGGAGATAGCCTACCAGTATAAAGGCCTGGGGGACCTCATTTTGGGCGGTAAGCATTCGGCGTTTCCTGCACCATCTCATGATTTATGTAATGCATGAATGTGCATGTATGTATGTATGAATGTTAATTTATGTTATTGATTGCAGTCCCAAGTCCAGATGCTTTAAGATCAGGTCAGACAGGCTGCTTCCTCTGAGGCTCAGGTCTGGGCTGCAAACCAAGAGGTGGATCGGGCGAGAGCTGAGGTAGCCAGGGTGCAGGCCGAGATGGCTCGATTACAGGCGGACTTTGATTCCTACAGGGCCACACATCAGAGGGAGTTCGAGGAGGAGGAGGAGGATGAGGGGCAGGATGAGAGCTAGATGGAGTGCTCTGATCTTTACATCCATTATCTTTATTTTATTTTTTTTCTGTATTGGATTTTTATGCACATCATGAACTGCATTTTCATATTATGGGATTTTATTTTATTAATTTTTGAGAATTCATTCTTCTTCTTTTTCTTTTTCAATTTTGTTGCTTCCTTTCATCCAGGCTTTTACACTTTTCTAGAATCATTACAAGACTCTGATTAGCTTAAATTTGAAGCCCTTCGGGTTGTGGAATATCAAGGCCTATTACAAACACCCTTGGAACATCGAACTGTTGAATGCCTGTCATCGTTTCTGGGATCCGAGGGATAACATTTTCCGTTTCTCATGCTAAGATCTCTGCCCCTTATATGAAGAATTCAGCGCCATTCTGAACATCCCATGTCACAAAGGGGTGGACATTGTCGTCCCTGAGTTCACCTTTGGCAACATTTCTTCCTTGGTGAGCATGTTCGGGGCTTCCCAATCCCGAGATGGAAGCTTTACTTGCCACTGGTTCCCCTTCTCCCGTGTTGAGCTCGGATTATGTACTGGAGTGGTGTGTCAATGCCCCTAAGGACCACATGAGCTGGGCCTCTATGGTTAGCCTATTACTGGTGAGCCGGTATTTCTGTGGTCCTAGTGATGGGGTCGTCTCCTTCAGGGCTGTCTCCCTTATCTCTCAGATGGCTGCGGGGGCATCTCCAGCTCCTTTTGCACTTGCTGAGACACTGATCAGTTTGCATACATCTAAGACAAGCGGTGTTCTCCACATTGGCCCTCATCTCACACTGCTCCAGGTAAAACTCCTTATTGTCCGGTGTATTTCTGGGCCAGATGAACTTCTAACCCTTGCTTCCTATCAACTGCAGATCTGGTTGTTGGAGAAGCTATCGATTCTTAAGATCCCAAGAGGGAATTTTAAGAAATACCACCTGGCCAATTTCAGGGAAAGAGGCTTCTCCATTGACTCCTATACTGATATGTCTGTTGATGAGTGGGGCGTTTGGCTATCTCGCCTAACTGATGACCAGATTAGGTGGGTGTGCCCCTAGTGGAAGATTATCCATGTGATTGTGGACATGTGGGCACATGGTGTGCAGTTGTTGGGATTGACCAAGGTGACATTCTACTCTCTGAGTTGCCTCTACCGGCAGTACGGCTATCTACAGGACATCCCCCAGCGCTTTTGTGTCACCAGTTGTGAGGAGTACACCGCTTCTTGGCCAGATCACATAAGACTTCGCTGGGAGGGAGATACTCGTCTTGTGGCGTTGAGCTATGCTTCTCTTGCTCCCACAGAGACAGATGATTGTTACAAGCGGTGGCTGGCTGAGATCCAGGACCTACCGACCCGCGAGGCGCGTGAACGTGCGACTTTCCACTAGCTGGCTCCTTCTGAAGCCGCGAGGCCACTTCCTGTCAAGAAAAGGAGAACATGAAAGAAAAAAGTGATTTTCATTATCATGCATGTATTGACTATCATTATTTTATATATATCTCCTTTATTGTTGACGTGATCTCTCTCTCTCTCTTTTTTTTTTTGCCTTAATTTTTGCTTAAATCGCCCTCGCAGGTTTTCGACTTAACAGGCACCTTTTTTATTTTTTTTTTAAATTTTTTATTGAATGGATAATGTTCGCAATTACACACTTAGGCGTCTAAATGTCTTTGTTTATCTGGATGTTTCGACAAATGAATCATGTAACATACTCCAAACATTCATGCAATATGTTGAGCGAAACGCACTTCATTAATGAAATTTAATTATCGCATCAATTGAAAATGCCATAATTAGTACATATCTCGAACGAACTCATCCCTGTTATCAACCATCCTATACAGGTTTTCTGATTGATAAGCTAACTCTCGTTGCCTTAATTTTTGCTTAAATCGCCCTTGCGGGTTTTCGACTTAACAGGCTTTTTTTTTTAAACATGGTAGCATTTGAGGTGATCTTGATTAATCGGATTGGTGAACTCGTTGCCATCCATGTCCATAATCTTCATTGCACCTTTGGAGAGTATTTTCTTAATCACATACGGCCCTTCCCAATTGGGTTTGAATTTGCCCCTCGCATCCGTGTTAATCGGTCTCATCTATTTCAACACTAGATCTCCCGCCTTCAAAGGCTGTTTCTGATGACGAACCCATCGATTATAGGCCCTAGCCATCCTTTGGTGGTACATCTGTAGATGATCTAGAGCCTTGAGATGTCTTTCATCGACCATAGCTAGCTGCTCAAATCTCGCCTTTACCCATTTCGTTTCAGGCAACTGGGCTTCTAAAACCGCCCTTAGTGACTTCAATTCCACTTTAATAGGAAGGAATGCTTCCATCCCATAAACCAACGAAAAAGGTGTTTCCAGTTGGCGTCCTAACACTGGTTCTGTACCCCCATAAAGCATAAGGTAATCTATCTGCCCAATCCCGGTAGGTTGAAGTGGTCTTGGACAAGATCTTCTTAATAGACTTATTTGTCACCTCCACTACTCCATTGGCTTGTGGCCTATAAGGGGAAGACTTACGATGCTCCACATTGTACTCTTCGAATAGTTCAGCTGTAGCCCCTTGAAATTGCACTCCGTTATCTGTCACCACGTGATGTGGTATTCCATATCTTGCAAAGACGTGCTTTTTTACGAACTTAGCCATATTCTTAGCTGTGACCGTGACATAAGACTCGGCCTCAACCCACTTGGAGAAATAATCCACTGCCACTATAATGAATTTGTGACCATTCGATGCTGAAGGCCGAATTTCACCAATTATGTCTATACCCCATACTGCAAACGGCCAAGGAGTCATGAGGTTCTGCAACTCCATAGGTGGAAGATAGCTGATTTCCCCGTAAATCTGGCACTCGTGGCACTTTTTCACTTCTTCTGCATAGTCTGTTTGCATAGTAAGCCAGAAGCACCCTTGTCTCATGATTTTCTTTGCCAGAGCTAAGCCATTCACATGCGGGCCACAAATCCTAAATGCATTTCTTGCATAACCTTCTTGGCTTCTGCTTCCATCAAACACTTTAATAACAATCCATCAGCGGTCCTTCTGAAAAGCTGTCTATCAAACCACCTAAATTGAGCTGCCAATCTTCTTAAAGTGGCCTTATCTGATGCATCTGCTTCTTTAGGATATTGGCCATTTTGTAGAAAGTCAGCTATATCTTGGTACCAGGGCTTATCATCTGCAACTAATGCCAGGACCTCACTAGAAAGATGGAATGGTGTTCTAGCGGTCTCCAGGATCAAAGGCTGCATCGGTGCTTTCTGAGGTCCTTCCCACATGGATGACAAGGTAGCTAACGAACCTGCCATCTGATTATCATCTCTAATCACATGCTTAAATTCAATATGCCCGAATACTTTCACCATTTCCCACAAAGTCTCTAAGTATGGGCGAAGTGATTCTTCTTTGATTTCCCATTCCCCGGTGGCTTGACGGATTACCAACAGCGAATCTCCAACAATGGTCACATCATTTGCCCCTAGTGTGGTAAGAGCATCAATGCCAAACAAACAAGCTTCATATTCTGCACCGTTGTTAGTTATCGGGAATTCTAGTTGTTTTGACAAAGGAATTATCTCCCCCTCAGGAGTTACAATAATTACTCCGAGGCCTGCTCCTCTCTTGTTTACAGCTCCATCAAAGTGCCTAATCCATTTTCTGACCTCCACCTCTACCAAGGCCAACTGCTCATCTGGAAACTCCAGGTTTTTCGTATAATCAGATTCAAGCGGCTGATTGGCTAGGAACTCAGCCACTGCTCTTCCTTTGATCACCTTCTTCATCACGTATTCAATGTCGAATTCCGATAGCAAATGTAACCACCGGGATAGTTTCCTTGTTAAGGAGGGGGCAGAGCAGAGGTATTTCATTGGATCAACTTTCGCCACAGCTTGTATCTTGTAGGATTGGAAATAGTGTCTCAACTTCTTCGTCAGCCAAACCATGGCAGTGCAAGTCTTTTCCACCACGGTGTACCGAGTTTCATAATCTAGCAGCTTCTTACTGAGGTAGTAAATGGTGTGCTCCCTTTTATCATCTTGTTCTTGAACCAACATCGCCCCTATGGAGGTCTCTTCAATGGCTAAGTACAGAGTCAAAGGCTTTCCTAAAGATAGAGGCTTCAGCACTGGTGGATTGATCAAGTATTCTTTGATCCTATCAAATGCAACCTGGCACTGGTCATTCCACACAACGGGTTGTTCTTTTTGAAGAAGCTTGAAAATGGGCTCACAGACAGTGGTCAATCTGGCAATGAATCTTCTGACATACTGAAGCGACCCTAGAAAAGATCTGACTTCTTTCTCTGTTTTCGGCACTGGCATATCTCGAATAGCTTTAATCTTATCTGGGTCTATCTCAATGCCTTTCTGACTGACGATGTGCCCCAATAGCTTGCCCGATGCAACTCTGAATACACATTTCTTTGGATTGAGCCGCAGGTTATACTTTTCAATCCTGGTCATAAATTTATCCAGGATAGCAGGGTGCTCTTCCCAGGTCATGGACTTCACCAGCATATCATCAACATACACCTCGACCTCTTTGTGGATCATGTCATGCAGCAACGTCGTAACCGCCCGCTGATAGATTGCCCCAGCATTCTTTAATCCGAAAGGCATTACTCTATAGCAGTACACCCCCCACTCGGTGATGAAGGCTGTCTTGACTTTATCAATGACATTCATTAAGATCTGATTATACCCCGAGAAACCATCCATGAATGAGTACATAACTGCCCTTGCTGCACTGTCGATCAGGACATCAATGTGAGGAAGTGGGAAGTCATCCTTTGGGGAGGCCTTATTCAAATCCCGATAATCCACACAAACTCTGACTCTTCCATCTTTCTTGGCAACTGGGACTATGTTGGCTAACCATTCAGGGTAGTCCACCACCTCCAGGAAGTTGGCCTTAATCTGCTTTGCTACCTCTTCCTTGACTTTCTCGGCCTATTCTGGACGTAGACGCCTGAGTTTCTGCTTTACTGCACTGAACTTGGGATCAATCGGAATTCTATGCTCTGCTATCTCTCTGTCAACCCCCGGTATATCGTTGTAAGACCAGGCAAACGCTCCCACATGTTTTTTAAGTATTTTTGTCAATTATCTCTCTTCTTCAGGACTGAGTTCGTTAGAGATAGATACCATTTTAGGATTTTCAATTGTGCCCAAATTAATTTCATGTAATGCAATGTCGTGAATGCTGAACACATTGAATGAATGATTACATGTATGCACAGAGCCATTAGGAAAAACATCACACAAATAAGCAAAGTTAGATTTCATTTCATTCATCGCCTTAATAGCGGAATTGTTCATATCAAATACATAGGATAAGTTTACAAAGAAATCATTCTCTTCCTCCATATGCAGAGGGTCTTCAGCAACATGGTCTTCTGGATCAGCAGGTCCTTCCCCTAACAAGTCATTCAGGTCAGCCTCGAGGGTCTCCTTCTGTGCTTCCGACGAAACATCTTCTTCCTTCTTCGCTTTCCCTTTAGCCATCATCTTGGTGAGCTCAGCAACAACTTTTTCCACCAACTCTGCCTATCCCGAAACAGCTTCCTTTCTCACAGGGCTCTCTTTTAACCCTTTCTTCAGCAAGTCAGCAAATGCCTTAGTAATGGCGTCCACCAGGGGGTCTGCATCTTCTTTTGGTTGCTCCTCCGGAATGATGGGAGCCACTACTTCAACTTGGGTTATTGGAGGAGGATTGATCTCTTTCACAGCTTCAAGCTTAAGCATTTCTTCCACCGAACCAACCCCATGTTTTGAGAAGTCGACGACATCGGTAAAGATCTCAAACCCGGGGACTGTTTGCCCATCAATTACCACTGGCTCCGGCTTACCACCATACGGCCCACCACTTGCTCGAACGAAAATGTCCAAGAGATGGACTTTCTTTGTCTCCGGGATCTCCTTCTTTTCAGTACCTTTGTAACCAAGACCCCCTCGTTGTGATTGGCCCATAGTGATATCAAATTTTGCAACCCCTTGCTGGTGGACTCCAAGCCCCTTCCCCGGGATGAAATTCTGCTTCTGAAAGTACTTATGGATCCACGAAGAAAACATCAGGTCTTTCTCCATGTGTTCCGAGATGACCGCCACCTAGAAGCCAGTCAGAGGTTGTTCAAACGAGTTCAATACAGCTACCATAGAAGATTCATCTGCCTCAAGAGTCACGATCTTCCCTCCCATTGGAATCTTCACTTTCTGATGTAGGGTTGAGGGCACTCCTCCCAATGCATGGAACTAGGGCCTTCCTAAAAGCAAGGAAAACGTCACCGGAATGTCAATGACAGTGAATAGCACAGTCGATTTAACTTCCCCAACTGACACCTCCGCCTCAAAAGTACCAATCACAGTACACTTCGAATCATCATAAGCCCGGATCACTGTGTTAGATCGTGATAATGCTTCTTCAGACAAGTGGAGACTAGGTAATACTTTCAAAGGACAGATGTTCAGTGCTGAACCATCATCAACCATTACACAAGGTAAAGTTCTATCCATCATCAACCATTACACAAGGTAAAGTTCTACACAAGGTAAAGTTCTATCCATCATTTACACAAGGTCGCTGATTAGACGACTCAATCAATGCACTCTGCACTTAGTTCTTAATGAGGTTCTTAAATTCATTAGAGTTAATGAATTCTCGAATAGCAGAGGTGGCCATCATGGCAGCTGCAGCTTCAGGTGTGAGTGCCATATCTTGGAATCTTTGTTGTAACTGTTGAAATTCCGGTGAAAACTCAGCACTTAATTCAGATGTTGCCTCAACCTCCCTGAATTGAATGGACTCCTCAGACTCACTGGATGATGAATCGCTGTGCTCTAGTCTCATGAGTCTTCGTCCCGATCGGAGATAAACTACAAAACATTTCGAACAAGAGTTAGTGAAAGATGATCACCCTAAGAGTTATGAACTCTAGGGGATACGCATGTATGCATGGCGTGTTAGATGAATGATAAGTGGATGTTGTATGAAATGGATTTTCAACGCGAACTTTGAACAACTAATCCTTCGGGTGGTGAAATATGCATGAATTCCTATTTATGTATGTATGAATTGTAATTTAAGTATTTGATGCACGGATGAGACCTTTGGCGCTTGGGGAGTACCTCGGGTTTTGTGACATGAGATGAATGTTCTTAACGAACGGACAGAGTTTCGGCACTCGGGGAGTATCTCGATTTTTGTGATGTGAGATCAACATGTGCATGGCACATGGTCGGGGTTTCAGTGTCTGGGGGACACCTTGGATTTTTGGATGATATGAAGTGAACTCGTGCTTGGCGTACGAGCGAAATTTCAATACTCGGGGAGTATCTCGATTTCCGTGCCGTGATGTGAGATGAATACGTTCTTGGTGAATGGGCAGAGTTCAAGCGCTCAGGGAGCACCCAAACGATTCGATGTGTGAAATGAATTTTTTTTCGGCACTCGTGGAGTGCTTAAAATGATTTGATGAAATGTGATGAATTTTGTCGGTGCTCGTGGAGCACCTAAAATAATTTGATGAAATGTGATGAATCTTGTCGGTACTCGTGGAGCACCTAAAGTGATTTAATGAAATGTGATGAATTTTGTTGGCACTCGTGGAGCGCCTAAAATAATTTGATGAAATGTGATGAATCTTGTCGGTACTCGTGGAGCACCTAAAGTGATTTAATGAAATGTGATGAATTTTGTTGGCACTTGTAGAGCGCCTAAAATGATTTAATGAAATGTGAATTTTGTCGGTACTCGTGGAGCACCTAAAATGATTTCCTACTTGGTAGGTCGTGTGATGTGTGTGACCCTTGTAGGGTTGTTCAAGGTTCGCATGAATGCTTGCATGACACGCGTTTCCCATGGCTACAAAATTAAATGGTTAATGCTTATTGTGAGCGGACGACGCGTTTTCGACGGGACGCAGGACTCCCTTTCGGAAGGGGAGCCTCGATTTCGGGCGGGGCCCTCCCTCGCGTGGGGTTTTTGGTTTGGAAATTCGTTTTTTGAAAAAGCGGATCGTTTCAAAAAAGAATCGAGACCTAAATCTCGATAAAAAGTATAGGAGTCGCCACCCGGCTCAACTCAACCGGGGAATTACAGTGTAGCTGAACCAAAGCGGGAACTGCCACACTTTTCAGAGATCTAGGTTCGGACAAGTCCCTTATTTCGTGTCTAATTTAAATATTATTGCTAATGTTCTATTTATGACACTTTAAATTGCTAAAGATTGATTTTCATTAAATAATACAAGCAGCGCGCATACGTAATAATACAGCATAATAAAAAGTAAACAGAATAAATATTTAGGAGCTTACAACCCAATTGAAAGAAAAAAATAAAACTCTTGCCTCACTGATACAATCGCCTATATACATGAGAATCTAGAAAAATACACCCGCCTAGGATACACGATTAATTCTATTAAAATACAAATAAAATTAAAAATAAATATAAATAAAAGCTGCAAAACAAAGGTTAGCACAATTTATACGGCACGCCATAAGTTGGACTCAAACAGACAGAATTGGGAAATCAAGAATTGGGGGCATGCATATAGAGAATAACCGGGTTGGCTCGGCTAACCGGCCCAATTAGACCTGGAAAACATTTTGAAACATCCCTGTATTTTTTATTTTTGTGAGAAAATCATTTTGAAAACAATTTTTCCGGTTTACATGCATTTTTATATATTAAGTGGGTCGGTTTTCGGGAGAACTGGGTCTCCGTCGTTAAATTGTTTTAAATGCAAATTTACCAGAAAATTGAATCTATAGTCGTGATGCGCATAACAAAATTTATTTTGATGATTTTTAGGGTTTTCTAATTTTTTTGGGGAATTTTTGGGAATTTTTTATGATTTTTTATGGATTTTTTAAGAAATTTGGGCTTAAAGGTGAAATTTTGGTTCTGAAAACGACAGTGGTAAGACTGTAAATTACAGTCGTGCAAACTCAACTACAGTCGTATGACTATAATTACAGTCGTACGACTGTAAATGCTGAAAATTCAAGATTTCACCAAAATCTTATTTAAAACAAGCTGGAAAGAAAATCACCTAGAAATCAAGAACAGTCGTACGACTTTTCATCAACTCAAGAACAGTCGTACGACTGTTCTTGATCTCCAGAAACAAAAATGCAGAAAAACGGATAAAAATGCAGAAAAAGCACACCAATCACCCAGAAAGCTTGTAAAAGAGAAGGGAAAAAGGGTATTTACCTCTGTGGCGTGCGTCCACCGTTGGATTGACCCCTGGGGTCGCTCCAATTCACTAAAATCCGGACTTTTCTCCTTGAGTTAGGGTTTGAGATTTGGGTCCAGAGATTTCCAAATGCTGAGAGATTTTGATGAGGAGTTCCTCCTTTTCTTTTTGATTTTCTCTTCCTCCTCTCTTCTCTCTTTTTTCTTTTCTTCTTTTTCTCTTTTCCCCGTCTGTCTTTTCTCCTTTTTTTTTTCTTTTCTCTGCTCTTTCAGCTTTTGAGGTATGGGTTGGCTCACCTACCCCGATAAGACAGTGGTACGACTGTAATTTTTTATTACAGTTGTACCACTGTAATTACAGTCGTACCACTATAATTTAATTTTTTTTTCGATTTTTTTTTGGATGATAAAATTTCGTGTTCACAGGCTGCCCCTCGTGTAGATAAAGTCCGATTTTCGAAACCGATTTAGGTACACGAGAAAGAACACGAAATTCGAGATGATATGCAAGCGTGTGACTCGTGTATGGAGAAAAATACGATTTTTGGAGTCGGGCGGTTTCTTACGACGATTTTCGTGTAAGGATGATGCCAAGAAGATGATACAGGGAAGAATACGACTTCTAAAGTTGAGCGGTTCCTTACGACGATTTTCGCATAAGGATGACGCACGAAGATGATATAGAGAAGAATACGACTTTTGGTGTCGAGCGGTTCCTTACGACGATGTTCGTGCAAGGATGACGCACGAAGATGATATAGAGAAGAATACGACTTTTGGAGTCGAGCGGTTCCTTATGACGATTTTCGCGCAAGGATGACGCATAAAGATGATATAGAGAAATATAAAACGACTTTTGAAGTCGAGCGGTTCCTCACGATGATTTCTGCGTAAGGATGACGCCAAGATAAAATGACTTTTGGAGTCAAATGATCGTGTATGATTTGCCATACAGAGCCAAAAGAAAGCATGCAATGTGTGCTTAGTGAACGTATTTATTCCTTGATCGATAATTTTGAAACAAAAATTTTTGCCCCTTCGATCAAGAATAAATACGAGAAGATGTGTTTCGGGTCACCTTTTATAGTCATGTGGGACTGAGATTTGTGAAATGTGTGAATGTGAGTGTGTGACAGCCATGTGCGACCTGGCGCACTCAACGAACTGACACAAAAAACCTGGTTCCGTTTTATAGTCGCCAGGGGACTAAGATTTGGTAAAGGGTACGTGCGTGTGTGTGTGTGTGTGGGGCAGACTAGCGTGACTTGGCATACAGGATATGTCAAAAATGAAATTTGGTGAAATTGTACTTACAGTGAGTTTTTTGAGGTTTCTCGGGTTTCAAGCCCCTTTGATGAGGAGGACCATTGTTAGAAAGATTAACCGCTGATTTGTTGGCTTTCCTCAATGTGTAGGACCAGGGAATTTCTGGCAGCATAAATCTCTCTCTGCCTGGGGTTTGGCGGGGCCGCCTCCCCGAGTCTGTGAGAGATCGGGTTAGGATTCAGGGTCCAGAGACCTTTATTTTGTCATTGTCGACGAGCACGCCACCTACTACCTATGCTGTGTTGACGGCTTTGTGTAAGAGGTGGGCTTGCATCACCCACACATTTCATCTGCCCATCGGGGAGTTCGCCGTTACTCCTTCAGATTTCGTTGCTATCACTGGGTTCTGGTTCGGCGGACCCCCGATCAGCTTCAACTGCTATTTTACTCGCCATCAGTCGGAGGATGATTATATAGGCAAGTTGATCGGCTGCACCCCTGAGAAGGGGAAGATCTTATGCTCCAGGGTGGAGGCTTATTGGGCTGCTCGCCCAGACCTGTCTGAGGAGGACTTGGAGCGGTGTGCTCGGGCTTATGTGTTTGTCTTGTTATCATGCACACTTTTTCCCACCGGGCAGAGCACTTGTAATCTGACTTTGCTCCCCACTCTAGCGGACCTGGCTTCCTTTCCTTCTTTGGATTAGGCTGGAGCTGCGTTGGAGCAGTTTCCACGGACTTGACCTGTGTGCTGGGGGTTGGCAGCAGGAGATCTTTGGTTTCTGTTTTGGCCTTCTGGTATCGTCTTTCCCATTTCCTTTTTCTTTCTTTCTTTCTTTTTGTTTTTTTTTTTTTTTTTGCAGGTCAAGAGACGTAGGGGATGCGGTTCTGGTCAGCGGACTAGCCCCGCATATGAAATTGCTGAGAGTGCCACTGCTGGTGGGCATGGCCCTGTTTAGGATAGGAGTCATCCCGTATGTTCTGCCAGTGTTGCGGCATCTACTTCTCAGGTCGCTTTGGGCTTGGAGGCTCATCTGGTCCAGGAGAACGCCAGCTGGGCGGTAAGCATTCTACAATCCCTGTATCATTACATGATTTATGGAATGCATGGATGAATATGCATGTATGTATGCATGTTAACTTATGTTGTTATTTTGCAGATTCGAGTGCAGATACTCCAGGATCAGGCTAGACAGGCAGCTGCTTCTAAGGCTCGGCCTTTAGCTGCGACCCACGAGTTGACCCAGGTGCGGGTTGACATGGCCCGGATGTAGGCTGATTTGACTCGGGTGGAGGAGGACTTTGACGCCTATAGAGCTTCGCATCAGAGTGAGTCCGAGGAGGAGGAGGAAGAGGATGAGAGCTAGATTGAGTGCTCCGTACTACACTTTTTTTCTTTTCTTTTTTTTTTTGTACACAACATGGACTTCATTTTAATTATTATGAGAATTGGATGCAATGACCTACTAATGGATGTTTATGTGTAATGGCACGATGTATGCGATATGAGCATCTAAGCAGAATGTCAAACATGCATAATATCATTACAACGACATCACAATGAGTATAATAGGGAAATTAACAGTGACTTCGGCTTCAGACATCGCCCTCTTCTTGTTACCTACACGTCCTCTCGGTTTTCTGTGTCAGAAATTTTCTCTTTGCGTTTTTTTTTAATGGTCCAAGAGTTTTGCACGAGTGTCCCAGCCGAATTGATCTCTTTGTATTGATCCGTTTCGAGATTGGAAAGTACACCTTGACAATGCTTATCAGAAGTCGTGAGGACGTTGCTGCTGATGACACCCAGTGGTTTGGCTTTTACCTACCCCTAGCAATAAAGGTTTGTGTTTGGGGTGTAAAACACTGAATCAGACATGGTTCGCTGCATGCTGTCACCCGTATGTGGACATTGACATGCAATGACATGACGAATGCATATTGAACATCAAAATTGAATATAAAACATCTATGACATAATGAATGTAGATGCATTAGGAAAATCCAAAGTGTGGCTCTGGTTTTGATTAATGCCCCTTCAAGCTACCAACATGTCCTTTCGGTTTTCCACATTGGAGTTTTTTTTTTTGGATTAATGCCCGGTCACTGGATAAAGTTGCCATTGTGGATAGACAACCTGAGATGAATTCAAGTAACCACTAGATTCTCCTGTGGTCTGATTCTGTATTCATGTTTCCAATTCACCCCAGATTTCAGTTTAAGCACGGCTCCCGAAGACTGAATTCTTGAAATGGTTGGCAAATGCAACTTTCCCTTTGAATATGAGTACAACAGACTTTGTGAGCTTTCCTGTTGATGGTATCATCCTCTTCATGATTGTTGAAAGCTTTGTAAAGTCAAGTTGCCCCAACACAGTTGGTGAAGCTCACAAATGCATAACCAAAATTTTCTCCAGTCTTGAAATCCATAGGCAAATAGAGGAAATCATAAGCAGGCTTCCCTTTGGACTTATTCTTGTTTTCCTCTAGACAATGCTTGCCCAGAATTTGTAGCAGATTATGTCTTTGAAACTGATTTGGTAGGTTTCTGATCATCAGGCTTGTTTTTCCCACCAAGATTAGCTTCAATCTTTTTTTTTATTCAGCTTGGTCTCTTCAATAGTCAAATTCTTGGGTAACCATTGTTGAGCTCATTTGAAGTAGACTTGTATTCAAATTCTCTTTCTGCTCTGTCGCCCTTCTAGTGATGAGATGATGCAGAAAAATGTGATATGGAGCAGCATTGAGGTTTTTTTTTTTGAAGGAACTAAACCAAAGCCACAGCCACCTTTTGGTTTTCCTGCTGCATTCAAATTCATACATGTCATATGTGCTTAATATGCCTTTTTGGATGAACAATGCATGCGTAATGTCATGTGCACAGGAATGTCATGCAAACAAGATTATACATGCACTACAACCAAGGAAAGGCCCAGAGTTTCACAATAAGTTGGATAGTGAAGGTCATTTGAATTTCTTGGTGGTTGGTGCTTTGGGTAAGTTTGGATAAGCTTGATTTCGCCTCAAGGAGGGCTTTCTAGTTTGATTTTGCCTTAAAGAGGGCTTTCTGGTTTAAGTTCGCCTTAAGGAAGGCTTTCCGGTTCGATCTTGCCTTAATTGGAGCTTTCTGGTTTTATTTTGCCTTAAGAAAGGCTTTCTGGGTTTGGGTGCCTCAAGGAGGGCTTTTTGGTTTTGTTTTGCCTTAAGAAGGGCATTTCGGTTTAGGTTTCCTCAAGGAGGGCTTTTTGGTTTTGTTTTGCCTTAAGAAGGCTTTCTGAGTTTGGGTGCCTCAAGGAGGGCTTTTTGGTTTTGTTTTGCCTTAAGAAGGGCTTTTCGGTTTAGGGTGCCTCAAGGAGGGCTTTTTGGTTTTGTTTTGCCTTAAGAAGGGCTTTGCGGTTTAGGGTGTCTCAAGGAGGGCTTTTTGGTTTTGTTTTGCCTTAAGAAAGGCTTTCTGGGTTTAGGTGGCTCAAGGAGGGCTTTTTGGTTTTGTTTTGCCTTAAGAAGGGCTTTTCGGAGTTTAGGTGCCTCAAGGAGGGCTTTTTGGTTTTGTTTTGCCTTAAGAAGGGCTTTTCGGTTTAGGGTGATTTGGGTATCGTACGTGCTTTTTAAATTGAAGCTTTGGGGCAGGATTGGTAGTGTCTTTCAAGGATTGTTGAATTGAATTAGCAGATGCCTCGGCGGAAGTGGTACCATCGTATTATTTTATTTATCTCACAAGCTCACCTTTCAAGAGAGAGTTCGTTCAGGGCCAGGTTCACTGTTAGGTTCCCCACAATACTCAGAATGATGTCATACATTTTGATATTATGTGTGTTGGACATGTCATTTCAGATTGTCAAATGCATGCATAATGCCATGTACAAGTAATCATCACAAAAGTAAGACGAAGATAGCTTTCATTGCATCCATAATGAATTCAATACATCCCATAAACAAAATGAGTCCCTTGTAAGAAGGAATCTCCAAGAGGTATTGATCTCACAGAATCCGGTTATTCTTCGATTGGTCACCATTTCAGCTTCAGCATCCTCAACCCACTCTTATCAGAGCAGACTCAGAATTTCTTCATCATATTCCTCTCCTCGGGAGGTTTGAGCAATTTCTTTGGTGGTCTCCCTGATTGCCCCTGGTTGTTCATCAGAGAAAGCCGAGATTTCTAATTTTCCATCATCGACCAGCTTCTGGATCTCCTTTCTTAAAGCATGACATTCATTGGTCCGATGGCCTGTGATCACGTGACAGCTGCAGAAATTACTCCTTTGCTCTGGCGTTGGCGGCACATAAGGTCTCACACTCTGTAATAGACCCATATTTCTACACCTGAGGAATAGCGCACCTGAGTCAGCCCATGGAGAAATGCATTTCCCGCTACTCCTGATAAGCGAGTTTTTGGTATGCCGCGGAACGGAGGCGGCACCAACATTCGTCTTGAGGGGCCTCTTCAGTTCTACCTCATCAGTTAGCCTTGGCAAACCTGAATCCCAAGAGAGAGTCTTCCAAGGTGTCGAGGGCGAGTGTTAGCAAACTGGGCATTCTGTCCCTCGCTAGCATTAGTATTGGAGCCTGAGAATGCTTCATTTTTCATTCTCCCCTCGAGTTCTGCCACTCGTGCTTCCAATTCAATGCACTTCGCTGTCAGCCTTTCTACCTTGTCAAGGTCATCTCCCAGCACTTCTCTCAGCATTGCTGCCGCTTCCTTCCTGACTGCCTTCCGGAATCGTGATGAGGCGATATGATCCTTTACGATATCCGTTATGGAGTTGAAGTTCATGGGATTGGCCATCTCCGAGATCTTTTCCTTTTTCCTTCTGATAAGAGCACTTATTAGTATTGGCGGGCACATACTTGTGAAGAACACCAAATCACAGACGGTTTATTCATGAATGCATGATGGGATATGTATGTGCATGAATGAGTTGCATATATGATGTCATGAGGGAGATAATGATGAGGATGATTTGAAATTTTTCTTTTTTGGGACATTCTGAGAACACCTGATGCCATGCAAAAGACCACGCGTGAGCCGCCACACAAACAGCGGTTCGGTGCTTTTGGAGCACCTAGTGAATGTCGTGAAATGATCGCGTGTGTATCAACACACGGATAGGGTTTCGACACCTTGTAGGTCTATGAGATGAAGTGAAATGGTCACGCAGGGGCTGGCCCACGGACAGAGTTCTGATGCTTTTGAAGCATATGATATGAGATGATGTTTATAGACAAGTCACGTGTAGGAAAAGACACGGATGGAAATTCGGCGTTCATGGAACGCCTTTCATGATTCAGTAATGCTATGAAATGCCCCTATATGCGTAATAATCCGGTACTCGTGGAGCACCTCAAATGATACGATAATGTCAATGTCATGCAACAATCCGAAATGGATTGCGATGCACCAACAGAACTTCGGCATCCCCATGATGCCAATGATAAATGACGTGAAGTCATGCAATGATATCGTGTGACCTACTACACGAAAATAGACCTAAGACCATTGTGGTCTCCTATTGAATGAAATGGTCTAGTGAAATGGCCGAGTGTATTCCGGTACACGGGCAGAACACGGGTAGTTTTAGGACTCCCGATATGTTATGAAATGAAGTGACCGTGAAGGGTATCCTCACAATGTCCTTAATTTAAATGATATGAGATAACGTGAATGCTTGTGTCACACAAAATGCAAGTGGCTACACAAAAATGTGGTTAGGATGCATGACATACATGATGATGTCGTGTTTGCTTCGTGAAGATAATAATATGCAGGACATAAATATGCATAGCACACAAATAAAATGTCGTGGCTGCATGAAAATGTGGTTAGGATGCATGACATACATGATGATGTCGTGTTTGCTTCGTGAAGATAATAATATGCAGGACATAAATATGCATAGCACACAAATAAAATGTCGTGGCTGCATGAAAATGTGGTTAGGATGCATGACATACATGATAATGTCGTGTATATGCATAGCACACAAATAAAATGTCGTGGTTGTATGAAAATGTGGTTAGACTAAATGTCATGCTTATGTAGATGTCTTGAAAATGGTTGCACGAGAACATGGTTAGAATGACACATAAGCAAAGTTTCGACGCTCGAGGAGCACCTTGGGATTTCATGATATGATATGAGATGAACATGCGCGTGGCACATGGTCGGGATTTTCGGCGCTCAGGGAGTACCTTGAGTTTTAATGTTGTGATATGAAATGAACTCGTGCTTGGTGCACGAATGGAATTTTGATGCTCGGGGAGCATCTTAACTTCCAAATCATGATATGAAATGAATAAGTTCTTAATGAACAGGTAGGGTTTCGGTGCCCCAGGGAGCATTTTCGGTTTTTGCTATATGAAATGAGATGAACATGCGCGTGGCATACGATCGGGATTTTCGGTGCTCGGGGAGCACCTAAATGATTTAATTCATGCGATGGAATTTTTGGCACCCGCGGAGCGCCTATATGATTTAATGGATGAAATGTAATTTTTTCAGGTGCTCGTGGAGCACCTAAATGATTCGATGAAGTGAAATGAACTTTTCAGTGCTCGTGGAGCACCTAAATGATTTGATGCATGAAATGTAAATTTTCGGCACTCGTGGAGTGCCTAAATCACTTGATGTATGTGATGGAATTTTTCGGCACTCGTGGAGCACCTGAATGCATGGAATGTAATTTTTCGGCGCCCGTGGAGCACCTAAATGATTCGATGAAATGAAATGAACTTTTCGGTGCTCGTGGAGCACCTAAATGATTTGGTGGAATGAAATGAATATCGGCGCTCGTGGAGCACCTCTGATTTAGTGGAATGGAATGAATTTTTCTGTACTCGTGGAGCACCTAAATGATTTCATGGAATGAAATGAATTTTTCGGTGCTCGTGGAGCACCTAAATGATGGAATACTTGAAATGTAATTTTTCGGCGCTCGTGAAGCGCCTAAGTGATTTGATGTATGCGAGGAAATTTTACGGCGCTCGTGGAGCGCCTAAATGATTTGATGGCATGAAGTGAAATTTTTCGGTGCTCGTGGAGCACCTAAATGATTTAATAAAATGGGTTCCCGGCGCTCGTGGAGGACCTAAATGATGTGATGGATGCGATGAAATTTTTCGGTGCTCGTGGAGCGCCTAAAAAATTGAATGCATGAAATGAAATTTTTAGGTGCTTGTGGGGCACCTAAATGATTGAATGCATGAAATGGAATTTTTTCGGCGCTCGTGGAGCACCTATGATTTAGTGGAATGGAATGGGTTTTTCGGCACTCGTGGAGCACCTAAATGACTTAATGTGTGAAATGAAAAGTTTTAGGCGTTCGTGTAGCACCTAAATGGAATGAAATGAATTTTTCGGTGCTTTTGGAGCACCTTGGGTTTTTGTGATATGAAATGAGATGAACATGCGTGTGGCACATGGTCGGGATTTTCGGTGCTCGGGGAGCACCTAAATGATTTAATGCATGCGAAGGAATTTTCGGCACCCGTGGAGCGCCTATATGATTTAATGAATGAAATGTAATTTTTCAGTGCTCGTGGAGCACCTAAGTGATTTAACGCATGAAATGTAATTTCTCGGCGCTCGTGGAGCACCTAAGTGATTTGATGCATGAATGAGACCTTTGGCGCTCGGGGAGTACCTCGGGTTTTGTAAAATGAGATGATTGTTCTTAGCGAATGGACAGAGTTTCAGCACTCGTGGAGTGCCTCAGATTTTTTTGTGATGTGAGATCGACATGTGCATGGCACATGGTCGGGGTTTCGGTGTCCGGGGGACACCTCGAATTTTTGATGATATGAAGTGAACTCGTGCTTGGTGTACGAGCGGAATTTCAATACTCGGGGAGTATCTCGGTTTCCGCACTGCAACGTGAAATGAATGCGTTCTTGGTGAACGGGCAGAGTTACGGCGCTCAGGGAGCACCTAAATGGTTTGATGTGTAAAATGAATTTTTTGGCACTCGTGGAGTGACTAAAATGATTTGATGAAATGTGATGAATTTTGTCGGTGCTCGTGGAGCGCCTAAAATGATTTAATGAAATGTGATGAATTTTGTCGGTACTCGTGGAGCACTAAAAGTGATTTAATGAAATGTGATGAATTTTGTCGGCACTCGTGGAGCACCGAAAGTGATTTAATGAGATGTGATGAATTTTTTCGGTACTCGTGGAGCACCAAAAGTGATTTAATGAAATGTGATGAATTTTGTCGGCACTCGTGGAGCACCTAAAATGATTTAATGAAATGTGATGAATTTTGTCGGCACTCGTGGAGCGCCTAAAATGATTTAATGAAATGTGATGAATTTTGTCGGTACTCATGGAGCACCAAAAGTGATTTAATGAAATGTGATGAATTTTGTCGGCACTCGTGGAGCTCCTAAAATGATTTAATGAAATGTGATGAATTTTGTCGGCACTCGTGGAGCGCCTAAAATGATTTAATGAAATGTGATGAATTTTGTCGGTACTCGTGGAGCACCAAAAATGATTTAATGAAATGTGATAAATTTTGTCGGTACTCGTGGAGCACCAAGAGTGATTTAATGAAATGTGATGAATTTTGTCGGTGCTCATGGAGCGCCTAAAATGATTTCCTACTTGGTAGGCAGTGTGATGTGTGTGAGCTTTATGGAATTGCCCAAGGTCCATGTGAGTGTTTTATGTGATGTATGTGAATTAATTAATCGGTTAATACTTATGGCATTCAAATGATGTATGTGAATTAATTAATGCATGGCTACAAAAATGTGGTTAGTGTAAATGTCACACGGGTGATCAATGTATTTACACACGAAAATTGATGGACATGGCTGTACAAAAGATGTGAGTTAGAATCACACAGATGCTTTATATGCGGTATGTTATGTTCGTGAAAAATGCGGATGATGATATGTTATGGAGGGACAAGAAGACACGTAACAATTAGCACACGGATGGTAATCTTCCAACCTTATTCCTCCAAACATGGTCAGGTCGATAAAATTCTAACCGAGTCCTAGGACGGGTTCTCTTCGATCACCAACCGGGGATGATGAAGGTGGATTTTATTTTATTCACACAATTTATTTTGGTATCCTAAGGGGATCCAACTAAGATTGCCTAAATGAGTTCGGTCCAAAGTCGGGATAACATCAAGGCTCCCATAGCAAAATATACTCCTCACTTCTCCCCACTCAAGGGTCCGAACGAAGGGGTTCGTACGAGACTATGAGTGGTGTTTCGTATTCGTGCCCCTAAGACCAAGAGGAACTTAGGCGACACTTCAACGATTCAGCGGGCTGAATAATGGATTCCTAACCTAATGCAAAAAAAAATGTCTAACTACAAAAATGCATAAAGTGCCATATAAGAATCATCCGCTTAATTTAAATTAGACACTTTTCAGGGCTTGTCAAATTCTTTTAAGTTTTTGAAAAACTTTTGAGAAATCCCCAGCAGAGTCGCCACTGTAAGCGGACGACGCGTTTTCGACAGGACGCAGGACTCCCTTTCGGAAGGGGCGCCTCGATTTCAGGCAGGGCCCTCCCTCGCGTGGGGTTTTTGGTTTGGAAATTCATTTTTTGGAAAAGCGGATCGTTTCAAAAAAGAATCGAGACCTAAATCTCGATAAAAAGTATAGGAGTCGCCACCCGGCTCGGTTCAACCGGGGAATTACAGTGTAGCTGAACCAAAGCGGGAACTGCCACGCTTTTCAGAGATCTAGGTTCGGACAAGTCCCTTATTTCGTGTCTAATTTAAATATTATTGCCAATGTTCTATTTATGACACTTTAAATTGCTAAAGATTGATTTTCATTAAATAATACACGCAGCGCGCATACGTAATAATACAGCATAATAAAAAGTAAACAGAATAAATATTTAGGAGCTTACAACCCAATTGAAAGAAAAAAATAAAACTCTCGCCTCACTGATACAATCGCTTATATACACGAGAATCTAGAAAAATACAACCGCCTAGGATACACGATTAATTCTATTAAAATACAAATAAAATTAAAAATAAATATAAATAAAAGCTGCAAAACAAAGGTTAGCACAATTTATACGGCACGCCATAAGTTGGACTCAAACAGACAGAATTGGGAAATCGAGAATTGGGGGCATGCATATAGAGGATAACCGGGTTGACTCGGCTAGCCGACCCGATTACACCTGGAAAACATTTTGAAACGTCCCTGTATTTTTTATTTTTGTGAGAAAATCATTTTGAAAACAATTTTTCCGGTTTACATGCATCTTTATATATTAAGTGGGTCGGTTTTCGGGAAAACTGGGTCTCCGTCGTTGAATTGTTCTAAATGCAAATTTACCAGAAAATTGAATCTATGGTCGTGATGGGCACAACAAAATTCATTTTGATGATTTTTGGGGTTTTCTAATTTTTTTTGGGGATTTTTTGGGAATTTTTGGGAATTTTTTATGATTTTTTATGGATTTTTTAAGAAATTTGGGCTTAAAGGTGAAATTTTGGTTCTGAAAACGATAGTGGTACGACTGTAAATTGCAGTTGTGCAAACTCAACTACAGTCGTACGATTGTAAATGCTGAAAATTCAAGATTTCACTGAAATCTTATTTAAAACAAGCTGGAAAGAAAATCACCTGGAAATCAACTACAGTCGTACGACTGTAACTACTGTCGTACGACTGTTCATCAACTCAAGAACAGTCGTACGACTGTTCTTGATCTCCAGAAACAAAAATGCAGAAAAACGGATAAAAATGCAGAAAAAGCACACCAATCACTCAGAAAGCTTGTAAAAGAGAAGGGAAAAGGGGTATTTACCTCTGTGACGTGCGTCCACCATAGGATTGACCCCTGGCGTCGCTCCAATCCACTAAAATCCGGACTTTTCTCCTTGAGATAGGGTTTGAGATTTGGGTCCAGAGATTTCCAAATGCTGAGAGATTTTGATGAGGAGTTCCTCCTTTTTTTTTTTATTTTCTCTTCCTCCTCTCTTCTCTCTTCTCTCTTTTTTCTTTTCTTCTTTTTCTCTTTTCCCCGTCTGTCTTTTCTCCCTTTTTTTTCTTTTCTCTGCTCTTTCAGCTTTTGAGGTATGGGTTGGCTCACCTGCCCCGATAATACAGTCGTACGACTATAATTTTTTATTACAGTCGTACCACTGTAATTACAGTCATACCACTGTAGTTTAATTTTTTTTTTCGATTTTTTTTTGACGATAAAATTTCATGTTCACACTTATGACATTCAAATGATGTATGTAAATTAACTAATTTTTTCACACAATGAAAAGATGCATGGCTACAAAAAAAAAATGTGGTTAGTTTAAATGTCACGCGGGTGATTAATGTGTTCACACGCGAAAAATGGAAATGGCTGTACAAAAGATGTGGCTTAGAATCACACAATTGCTTTATGTGTGGTATGTTATGTTGATGATGATATGTTATGGAGGGACAAGAAGACATGTAGCAATTAGCACACAGATCGTATCTTTCCAACCTTATTCCTCCAAACGTGGTCAGGTCGATAAAATTCTAACCAAGTCCTAGGAGGGGTTCTCTTCGATCACCAACCGGGGATGATGAAGGCGTATTTTATTTTGTTCACACAACTTATTTTGGTATCCTAGGGGAATCCAACTAAGGTTGCCGAAGTGATTTCGATCCAAAGTCGGGATAACATCAAGGCTCCCATAGCAAAATATACTCCTCACTTCTCCCCACTCAAGGGTCCGAGCGAAGGGGTTCGTATGAGGCTATGAGTGGTGTTTATTCGTGCCCCCAAGACCAAGAGGAACTTAGGCGACACTTCAACGATTCACCAGGCTAAATAATGGATACCTAACCTAATGCAACAAATGTCTAACTACAAAAATGCATAAAGTGCCATATAAGAATCATCCGCTTAATTTAAATTAGACACTTTTCAGGGCTTGTCAAATTCTTTTATGTTTTTGAAAAACTTTTTAAAGAAATCCCCAGCGGAGTCGCCACTGTGAGCGGACGACCCGTTTTCCACGGGACGCAGGACTCCCTTTCGGGCGGGGCGCCACGATTTCGGGCAGGGCCCTCCCTCGCATGGGGTTTTTGGTTTGGAAATTCGTTTTTGGGAAAAGCGGATTGTTTTGAAAAAGAATCGAGACCTAAATCTCGATAAAAAGTATAGGAGTCGCCACCCGGCTCAGCTCAACCGGAAAATTACATTGTAGCTGAACCAAAGCGGGAACTGCCACACTTTTCAGAGATCTAGGTTCGGACAAGTCCCTTATTTCGTGTCTAATTTAAATATTATTGCCAATGTTCTATTTACGACACTTTAAATTGCTCAAGGTTGATTTTTATTAAATAATACACGCAGCGCGCATACGGAATAATAATACAACATAAAAAGTAAAAAGAATAAATATTTAAGAGCTTACAACCCAATTGAAAGAAAAAATAAAACTCTCACCTCACTGATACAACTGCCTAGAATATACGAGGATCTAAAAATATTTACAACCGCCTAAATACACGATTAAATCTATTAAATACAAATAAAGAGAAAAGTAAAATAAAATAAAAGCTGCAAAACAAAGGTTAGCACAATTTATACGGCACACCATAAGTATGACTCAAACCGACAGAATTGGGAAATTAGGTATTTAGGGTCATGCAGTTGGGGGTAACCGGGTTGGCCCGGTCGGTCGACCCGGTTAGACCTGGAAAATCATTTTGTAACGTCTCTGTATTTTTTATTTTTGTGAGAAAATCGTTTTTGAAAACATTTTTCCAATTTATTTAATTTACCGCATGTGAGGTGGGTCAGTTTTCGCGAGAACCGGGTCTCCGTCGTAGTTTTGTTCTAAATGCAATTTCATCGAAAAATAAAGGTCGTGAATGCACATACCAAAATTCATTTTTGATGATTTTTGATTTTTCAAGATTTTTCTGATTTTCTGAAATTTTCTGATTTTTATGAAATTTTTGGGATTTTATGAATTTTATGGATTTTAGGGATTTTTTTAGGGTTTTCTGCTCCTGGCCGATGACTACAGTCGTGCGACTGTAGTTACAGTCGTACAACTGTATACTACAGTCGTGCGACTGTAATCCTTACCAGAGGTAGAAATCGCTAAAAAACCCTAAAAAGAGAACTTTAAAACTGAGAAAATAAATACAGTGGTACGACTGTAAAAGGTTTGGCACGACTGTAATTACAGTCGTACCCCTGTTCTTGTGTGAAGAACAGTCATACGAATGTTCTTATTTTTCCAGAAATAAAAACTTAAAAACTTGAATAAAAATGCACTAAACACAAGCAAATCACCCAGAAAGCTAGAAAATGAGTTGAGTTAAAGGTTGTTTATCTCCTTGGAGACGATCCACAGCTGGAATGACCCCTGGCTACGCACCAATCCACGTGAATTCGCTCCTTTTCCTTGGAAAGTTAAGGTTGCAAAAGTGTCTAAATAATCCTAGAAAAGTCACGGATTTGAGTTTGTTTTTGTCCCAAAATGATTTAGATTTCTGGTGTGGATGTTAACCTAGGATTTCTAATTCATTTTAGTGATTAACAACAAGAAATTAAGGAGAAAATGTGAGAAGAAAGTAAGCTTTTCTTATCTCTCTTCTTTCTTTTTCTCCCTTTTTCTCTCTCTAAAATCCTCTAAGTTCCAGATTTTTTGCCAAAAGTTCCCCCCTCTCTGATTTTCAACCTTTTATATCCCTACTTACCCAGAAATCTAGAGCATTAAATGCTCAAGATTTGCCCACTTTTTTAAGTCAAGGGGGTTTGGGTTCTGCAACCTACCCCCGAAAGTACAGTCGTGCTACTGTACTTACCTTACAGTCGTACGATTGTATGCAAATTCCCATGACTGTAAATACAGTCGTGGGTAAACGGTCAACAGCAATTTTTTTTTTTTGAATATAAAAAAAAATTTCGTGTTCACAACATCATTTCATCACTTGCCCAAAAGCATCAGAACTCTGTCCAAGGGACGGTCCTATACGACCATTTCATATCATCTCATAGACCTACAAAGCGTCGAAACTCCGTCCATGTGTCGGTACACACGCGACTATTTCACGAAATTCATTAGGTGCCTCAAAAGCACCGAACTTTAATCCTTGTGGCGGTCCACACGAGACATTTTTGCATAGCATCGGGTGTTCTTGGAATGTCCAAAGTCAAAAGAATGAAACGAGGGAGTCATCCTCATTATCTCATGAGGTACATCTCACGCATCCGTCAAATGTTCAAGCATTCCACAAGCACCGAGGACTTTACCATATGTACTGAGTCATTTAGGTGTTCCAAAAATGCTAGAAATTTCATCAAACCCCTTAGGTCTTCTGTAATCATTAGAAACCCTATCCTCATGTCCCGCGCACCTAGACATTAAACCCCTTCCCGTGTAAGATACGCTCTACACGTACTGCTCTAAACACTAAACCTCTTCCCCGTGTAAGACACGCTCTACACGTATTGCTCTAAACATTAAACCTCTTCCCCGTGTAAGACACGCTCTACACGTACCGCTCTAAACACTAAACCCCTCCCCATGTAAGACACGCTCTACACGTACCGCTCTAAACATTAAACCTCTTCCCCGTGTAAGACACGCTCTACATGTACCGCTCTAAACACTAAACCCTTTCCCATGTAAGAAACGCTCTGCACGTACCGCTCTAAAAATTAAACCTCTTCCCCGTGTAAGACACGCTCTGCGTGTACCGCTCCAAACACTAAACCTCTTCCCCATGTAAGACATGCTCTACACGTACCGCTCCAAACATTAAACCTCTTCTTGTGTAAGAAACGCTCTGCACGTACCGCTCTAAAACATAAACCTCTTCCCGTGTAAGACACGCTCTACACGTACCGCTTTAAACACTAAACCTCTTCCCGTGTAAGACACACTTTACACGTACCGCTCTAAACATTAAACCTCTTCCCGTGTAAGACACGCTCTACACGTACCGCTCTAAACACTAAACCTCTTCCCGTGTAAGACACGCTCTACAAGTACCGCTCTAAACATTAACCCTTTTCCCCGTGTAAGATACGCTCTACACGTACCGCTCTAAATACCAAATCTCTTTCCGTGTAAGATACGCTCTACACGTACCGCTCTAAATATTAAACCTCCTCCCATGTAAGATACGCTCTACACGTACCGCTCTAAATATTAAACTTCTTCCCTCGTAAGATCCGCTCTACACGTACCGCTCTACATGTAGATCTAACCCCTGTATAGGATCCACCCTATACGTATAAGCGCTTCGCAAGTATCACCTTGCTTCGATCCACGGACACCATGCGTGTCATTTTATCCATGTGGTGTATATTCATACGCCACGCTCTAATTCAACATATAGCTTCATCAACAACATTCATTGCATTTTGCATGTTTCCATTCTTGGCTTTGTGTGCACTTGACTAGCTTAGAATTGCATAACATGACATGGCATCACATGATATCATCATTCATACATGCATGCATCACATCATGCATTCATACCTATATCATCTCTTGACTTGGTATTCTCCGTGTGCATGTCCTAGTCAATGCTAACAGGTGTTTTTATCGGGGAGAAAGAGAAGTAGTCTCGAGAATGGATGGCCTAATGAACTTCAACACCATAACAGATGTTGTCGATGATTATGTTACTTCATCGCGATTTCGAAAGGCGGTCAGGGAAGAGGCAGCGACTATGTTGAAAGAGATGCTTGGAGGTGATCTTGACAAGATAGAAAAGCTGACGGCAAGGTGCTCTGAATTGGAGGCACGTGTGATTGAGCTTGAGGGAGTAATAAGAGGGCTGACTGGTGAAGCAGAATCAAAGGTACCCCTCAAAGCCAATGCTGACCTTGTTCCGCGACCAACCAGGAGTCCACTCCCCAAGGGTGACGGAAAGGGCATATCCCCATGGCCTATTTTGTTGAGCCGATTACTTGCCAAATGTAGGAACGGCGGTCTCTTGAGTTCTCTGAAGCCGTTTCGATAACCCGGCTGAGACAGACAAAGGCAAGTTCTGTTCCTATCACGTGACAGTGGCGCACCACACAAATGACTGCAAGCAACTGTTGAGGGCTATTCGACAATTGATCGCTGACGGGAAAATCATGGAGCCACCTTTGAAGCCTAGTGTTCAGAGCAATCCTTTGCCCACCTTTGACTAGCCTATGTGTGTGGAGCTATCGAAGTTGATGAAACAGCAGCAAAATAAGACCCTTCGTATGTGGAGGACGTTAATTATTTTGATGTATCTGTCTTTATTTTCTATCTTGTTTTGTGAACAATGCAGCCCACAAGGCATTTAATGTTATATAATTTGATTTCAATTATTTGTGTGATATTTTCTTGGACGAAACACTGTGCATACATACAAACATTCATTTAATGTCTTTAGCATACATGACACATCATTACGTGAAATGAGCTTAAGGACAAATGAGCATCCAAGATGATATCCGTCCTGAAAGACCTCACGACTAATAAGAGAAAGAGAAATTGCAGAATACCTAAAAGCATGTGAAGACATGCGCCTAGTCCTATGATGACACACCTAGAGATCGACAAAGGATCGTAGGATGCAGAATTACAAAGAATCCGAAAGATAAGTCCAGCCAAGCGGAAGTTCCGTAGCAAAAAAAAAAAAACAAAAAAAATGGTGTCAAGTGCCAAAATAAGAATGCATCGGTATCATATGATGTTTCGCACCATATCATCCTCGATAATGGAACACGAGTTCTGGGGCAACAATGCAATCATTCCAGAATAAAGGAGAGAGGCATCATGCATCACCTCCGTGCCACCCGTAAGCCAACAGGATAGTACAAGCCACTAACAAGCACATTAAAAAGCGCAGCCATCAACCTACAGGATCAAAGCGGTCCTACCGAAAAAGACAGAGACTAAGTCGTCGACCTCTTCAATCGAGACAGGCTCAGGTTACTCCACAAAAAAAAAGTCCGATAGATTGAAAATTACGAAAGCAATCCATGCAAAAGTTAGGACAGTGAGGTGAGCACCACCAGTAGGAAAATCCACAAGGACCAGTTGGTGGCAGTCGTGGGTTCGGTCAAGACGGATACCACACTCATGTTGTCCTTAATTTCATTTCATATATAATCTGCATTATGCTAAAACATTATCAATGAATGAATGAATGCCTTGCCCTGTTCATTTAAATATCACAAGTTTTGCTTGAAATTGAATTCACATCATGCATCATATATGGCTATACGCTTGTGAGCTTCAGCAATAGCGATAGAGTAACCAAGTCCTACAAAACTTTCCACAATCATCTCATCATCAGAAGGGCAGTGGAGCAAGTGGGTGTGGTGGTGCTTCAATTAATTCCCTGTTATCGTTGACCTGTACTAAATTAGAAGTCTTCATCTTAAAAAAAAAAAAATTAAATCACTGAGGTGAAAACTGAAAAGGTACCTCAGGCAAAAATTAGAGCAGCTCGCTAAGCTGAAAACCCATATTAGGCAGTTTAGGCAAAAGTTAGAGCACCTTTAAAAAAAAGGGGGGGGAGGGGCTCGCTAAAGTGAAAACCGAAAAGGCGCCTTAGGCAAAAATTAGAGCAGCCCGCTAAGCTGAAAACCCACATTTGGTAGTTTAGGCAAAAGTTAGGGCATATGAAAAGCTCGCTAAGGTGAAAACCGAAAAGGCGCCTTAGGCAAAAGTTAGAGCAGCTCGCTGAGTTGAAAACCCACTTTGGGCGGCTCAGGCAAAATTTAGAGCACTGCCAAATCCATAAAGCCTAGGGGCAGAGAAGGCAAAACCTCTCCGTCATTCCTCCAGTAGGAACATTTCATTAATCCCCACAAGATCCTCTGCATTGTTTCTTAACAACATCGTTGCCAAGAACAGCATCACTTTCTCTCCAACAGTCATCATACTTCCTTGTTAGCCATCATATATCCCTGGCAGGAACGCAAAGGTTACATTGCACCCAAAATTTTGCTTCTCCAACTATGGACGATCAGTCGCATAACATATCTTCCCCAATAAGAACCTGGAGTGTCAAGATTAAGCAAATGGCGCGAATTGCATTTTCTAAAGCTCATTTGCACATGTACACATTGAAACATGTACATGCATTCGAAACATACATGCATATATCACAACCAACCCAAGCATAGGTATCCATCTTTATCATCGGGATGTTCCGAACCAGGATCGCTCTCAAAGCAGAGATAGCACAACACCGGGGCATCTATTGGGCCTTAAAATATGAGAAGGATGCGCGTAAATCCAAATCTTAAGAAAACAAGTCTCCAAGGGGCAGGGTAATCAAGCTATATTTATCCTTGATCGAAGGGGCAAAAATTTTTGTTTCCAAAATTATCGATCAAGGGATAAATACTCCTTTACATTTAAGCATGATTTCAAATCCTTGAACCTCTTATTATTTCAAGTCCATCCAATTCCAGCAAAATTTCAAATCGTCAAAATTCCATCTTTCTTTGCCTCGGGTAACACAGATCCGGTATCGGCTTATCCGCCTTCCACCTTCCTTGCCTCGGGTAACATAGACCCAGTGTCGGCCAATCCGCAATCCATCTTCCTTTGCCTCGGGTAACCTAGACCCGATATCGGCTCATCCGCCTTCCATTTTCCTTTGCCTAGGGTAACATAGACCCGGTATCGGTCAATCCGTAATCCATCTTCCTTTGTCTCGGGTAACATAGACCAGATATCGGCTTAACCGCATTCCACTTTTCTTGCCTCGGGTAACTTAGACCCGGTATCAGCTTATTTCTTCTCCAGCTGTGCCTCGGGTAACCTAGACCTGGTATCGGCATATTTCGACAGTGGGTTCTTTTTTGTGTCTGCGGCGCTTTGAATCACGTTCTCAAATTCACATCAACTATCCCAGATAAGTTCGGGTGGTGAATTCGATCACGCTAGAGATAGCTGTAAGCGCCGGAATTTTACTCCTAAAAAAAAGAAGAAAGAAGAAGAACAGTAGTACGACTTTACCTACAATCATGTGACTGTAATCAAACTACAGTCGTACAACTGTAGAATCGTGGCAGGCGAGCCAGCCCATACCTCTGCGGCGGAAAGCTGAAAAGTGGAGAGAGAAAACGGGGCATTAAATGCTCCAGCAGAAAAGAGGAAAAGGAAAAATGAGAGAGAAAAGGAGGAGAGAAAAGAGAAGAGAGGGGAGACTTTGGGGGGATTTTGGTGAAAATTTAGAGAGAGAATAGAGAGAAAAGGGGAGGAAAATAACCCAAAAACCAAAGAAGTTTTTCTTCCTCTCCTTCTTTTAATTCTTGAATGTTAATGTTTAAAATCGGTTAGAAATCATAGGTTAACGACTTAACATTGAAACTCAATCAATCTCAGACCCTAAAATCACCAGAAGCCGTGACATTTGGAGATCTTTGGACCAAGAGCTCTCAAACTCAACTCAAGGAGAAAAGAGCAAATTTTTGTGGATTGGAGCGACGCCAGGGGTCAATTCGACGTTGGATAAGCGCCCAAAAGGTAGACACTCCTTTTCCCTTCTCTTTTTCATGCTTTCTGGGTGACTGGTGTATTTTTGTGCATTTTTATTCAAATTTTTGTATTTCTGTTTCTGGAAATCAAGAACAGTCGTGCGACTGTTCTTGAGTGTATGACCAGTCGTACGACTGTATTTACAGTCGTAGGAGTGTTCTTGATTTCCAGGCATTTTCTTCCAGTTTATTTCAAATAAAATTTTGGCAAAATCCTGAGTTTGGACTGCTTACAGTCACATGACTGTAATTTACAGTCGTACGACTGTAACATTATTTCCAGAATCAGAATTTCCGGAATAAATTCCAAAAATTTTCAAAAATCCATAAAAATTCAGAAAAATCCTAAAATCACCAAAATAAATTTTGTTCTGTGCATTCACGACTCTAGATTCAATTTTCAGTAAAATTGTAATTAGAACAATACAACAACGGAGACCCGATTCTCCCGAAAACCGACCCACCTCATATGTAAAAAATGCATGTAAAACCGATAAAATTGTTTTCAAAATGATTTTCTCACAAAACAAAAAATACAGGGACATTTCAAAATGTTTTCCAGGTCTAACCGAGCCTGCTAGTCGAGCTGACCCGGTTATCCCCTAAATGCATGCCCCCAAATTCTAATTTCCCAATTCTATCCTATTTGAGTCTTATTTGTGGTGTGCCGTAAAAATTGTGCTAACCTTTGTTTTGCAGCTTTTATTTTTATTTTATATGTATTTAATAGAATTAACCGTGTATTTTAGGTGATTGTAATATTTTTAGATAAATCGTGTATTCTAGGCGGTTGTAAAGGCCGAGAGTTTTTATCTTTTATTCGATCGGGTTGTAATAATTTAATCGTTTACTATTTTACTTTACCTGTATGCACGCTGTATATCTATTTATTTCAATAAAATTGACTTTAGAATTTGAAATACCGTCTATGCACATTGGCCAATATTTATTTTAATTAGACACGAAATAAGGGACTTGTCCGGACCCAAACCTCTGGATAGTGTAACAGCCGTTCGTCCGGTTTAGCTGCATTATAAATTTCTCGGTTGAGCTGAGCCGGGTGGCGACTCCTACAACATTCATCGAGACTTAGGTCTCAGTTCTTTTATGAAATAATTCTATGTTTTCCAAAACCCAGATTTCCATTATAAAAACCCCACGCGAGGGAGGGGCCCGCCCGAGATCGTAGCACCCCTTCTGAAAGGGAGTCTCGCGTTCCGTCAAAACCGTTGTCCGCTCATAGCTGTGTTACAGTCACGCGGCTGTAGCGGTCAGAATTGCCTATTTTGCCCGTTTTCTATTTTTTCTTCGGTTCTTTCTAAAATACTCACTCGAATTCTTCGGGGTTACGTATTAGGACTTGTCACACACCTTCGGGTTATCTGGGACATTTCCGACATTGTCCTGGTTGGTCCGAATCTGTTTCACGTTTATCCGTGAAAAAGGTAACAGTAGCTTTCATCACCGAGGTCGGAAAAAAACCCGTGCTCACACATACTTTCTTTTCTTTTCATCTTTAAGCTTTTTTTTTTTTTCATTTTCACATCATTTTTCTATGCTAGTCTAACTTTATGAGACTTTGAGATCTCAAGCAATTATCAAATTCTTTCACAAGCATATAAAAAGGAGCCCAAGTTTAAGGAATGATCAACATCATTAATCATGCATCAGCAATACAACAAAATTCTTTTTTAATGTTTGTTATCATACCAAATTCTGTTTAGCGACCGTTTATCCATTACTATTCTTCAACGCATGTCCAACATGGCCCAGCGCGTATCTAACGTGGCCCAACACGTATCCATGCCCAACCTAAGGTTATTTTGGGTCTGTCTCACTCCCAATTCCTTTAAGACTCAGCCCCCTTCCATCTCTTGGCTAGATTTGGGCTATTTGTGCGAGTCAAATTCATCTTTATGCGAGGGAAATTCAATGGGGCATAACACCCTCCCCTACTCAATCACGTGACGTCTTCGCACATGTTCTCACCCTTGTATTCTTGGATCAAGTCCTTGAATTACCATAAAATGTCTCCTCATTTCTAACTTACTTCATCCTTTGGTTGGCCCTTCCATTTTACTAAGTACTCAGTGTATGGAGGAACTCTCTTCTTTCGAACCACCCTTTCATCTAAAAATACCTCGGCTTGTTTATCATATTCAGACACGATCGCCGTGGGCGCTCGGGTGGAGACATTCCTTTATTTGTCTACATGATACTCTTTCAATAAGCTCATATGCATGACTGGATGAATCTTCAACTTTGGAGGGAGTTGGATTTAATAGGCAGCTTTACCAACACGCCTCACTGTTAGGGGTGCACACGGTCGGTTAACCGGTCCATGACTGCTGCTGTTCTGCTTGAGACTCAGCAGCAGCGACCACATTTTCCACATCATTAGCCATCGTGGGTGACTTCACTACCAACAAGGGGTATCTAGATATGAAAACCTAGCTCTGATACCGCCTGTGATGAGGTTAGCTTTTCCTCGCTTAACACTTAGACGATCTTGCTTGGAAAGATGCTAAGTAAGCCTTTTAGTTGTGTTAGGAGAGTAGAAATATGCACTAGACGTGTAAGAGGTTAGATTGTGTAGGTAAGAGTTTGAGAGAATGTAGAGTTTATTAATGAACGCTTTCAAGCTTTACAAGCATCAAGCTTATTACATAAATGAGGGGCTTGCCATATTTATAGGTATTTGTATCTCATTAACATGTGGCTAGAATTAAACATTTATATTTGTGGCTATAATTCATTATATAAGATAAGTATGCTAACATATTTACAAGAAACATCTTAGAAATATCATTTGAGGTGGTTTAGGGCTTTCTAGGGACATCAAGGACCTTTACTGGCCATTTTGGAATGGAACAGACACAAATCAGGAAGATTCTTGATTCTGCGACAAAATATTTTGTAACAAATTTCGTTTAGCGACCGTTTATCCGTTACTGTTCTCTAGCACGTATTCAGCAGGGCCCAGCATGCATCCAAGCCCAACTTGAGGTTATTTTGTGCCTGTCTTAGCCCAATTCCTCTAAACTCAGCTCACTTGGCTCTCTTAGCTAGATTTGGGCTATTTGTACAAGTAAAATTTATCTTTGTGCGAGGGAAGTTCAGCAGGGTGTAATGTTAATGTGTGTGATTTTATTTGATGGAATGGTTAATGTGTCTAATTGAAAGTTTAGAAAATTAATAAAAAGAAAAGATGATGGATATAAATATGCTTTTTGACGTAATTTTTTTCTAATCAATTTTGGTATAGTTCTCAGAATCATGCTAAAAAGAAAAAACCTAAAAAGTTATATATAATGAACTGGAAAAGTAAATATGTCTCTTTCATGGAATAATTTACTCAAAAATTCTTTTACACCCTTCCAAAAAGAAACATGAAAAAGGTCCCCCAAAAAAAAAAAAAAAAAAACCCATAACGGCGTCAAACAGCCGTTAAAAAGAGAAGCAAGGAAACCACTGTTCTGTAACAGAGATGCCATGGCAGACCAGCTACCTTCCTGCTATTTTTTTTTATTTTGCTTCATTGGAAGCTGTGCATTTACACTGACACATCATTTCTCTCTCTTTCTTTTTTTTTTTTAGCCTTTTCTGTTGTTGTTGTTTTTCTTGTTTGTTTCTCTCTCTTTCCATTACTTTAATTGCTGCTAACAAGGCTTAAAAAGAGGGGCCAAGTGAGGCTTTGTGAGAGTGTGAGTTGGGTTTTTATGTAACTTTTAATTGATTGGATTTTTGGATTAGGATTGGTAGGTTCTTCCCAGTTCTCTCTGGATTTCTCTATACTTGCTACTCTTTGGCTGTCATCATAATTCTTTCTTTCTGGATTTCTTATTTCCAAACTTCAACTATTTTGCATAAAGATTAGTTTTTTATTCTGCTTTTCATGCCTATTTCCAGCATTCTTTTCTGGGTTTATTGCCCTTATTGAGCTGCTCAACTATTCCTTTCTGGGTTTTTTTGTTTTCTTTTTTTTACGTCTTTTCTTCCATTACTTCCCGAATTCCTGAACCATGTTACACATATGGGTTTTACTTTGTTTGCAGTTGATGCTGTGAATTTTTGGCTATAAAAAAACAACTGCTTTGTTGTTTCTGTTGTTGATGTTTTACTAGTTATTGTTCTCAAATCAGAATAACTAGATTTCAACTCCCAAATCCTGCATTTTTTAGAAGAAAGGAATAGTTAAAGATCCCGCATTTATGGTAAGTATGCTTATCTCTGTGACCCTATAAATCTGTGATCTGTAACCCATTTAAGACCCAACCTGTCAAGCCGAGTTCTTTATTTACAGTTTGTACAAACTGGCTAGAAGATTTGAAGAAAAAAAAAATGAGGTTTTTGTCTTTGGGTATTGCATTGATTTCTTTAGCTTCAACAATGAGTTGTGTGAGTGGCATAGGTGCTAACTGGGGCACGCAAGCAACTCACCCCCTTCCCCCGGAGACTGTAGTAACACTTCTGAGGGAAAATGGAATCCAAAAGGTAAAGCTTTTTGATGCAGATTACGATACTCTGAGAGCTCTTGGTAAATCTGGTATTGAAGTTATGGTGGGAATCCCAAATGATATGCTTTCAACTCTTGCTGGTAGTATGAAGGCTGCTGAGAAATGGGTTGAGAAAAATGTCTCCACTCATATCACCACCAATAACGTTAACATCAGGTCTGGTTTTATTGTCTTTTATTAATTTCCTTCAGTTTTTGTTGGCTGAAACATTTCTGCTAGGATAGCTGTGTTGGGTTTTTTTTTTTTTTTTTTTTTTTCCATATTGTCGAGTTTGATACTTTGATTTGTTCTAATGCATTGTATATCTTTCATAATTCTCATTTCATTGTTTTGGTTATGCCTTTATGGCATTTAGTTGGATATTTGGTGTTCTGGTTCCGCTTTAAACAATCAGAATCATATTCTCCAATTTGATATATGCTGTCGTTTGATTTGACTCCAACAAATTGATTCTAGCTGCTCTTCAGATAGAACTGTGTACAATATTTGTTGTGGAATTGATGGTTGGCCCTTTACCCCATATTTAGTATCTGATACTGAGTTAGCTTTTGATTTACTATGTTTTCTTTAATCTGAGGATATTCGTTTCTTGTAGCTACTGAATTCATATTTGTGAGATTTTCACATGGATATCTGCTGAAGAATTTACTGTGTTTCTTTGATGATCACTCAGTGCAGTTGCTATAGCTTAAATTACCTTGTTTAAGCATTAACAAGTGCTTTTTTGTGGAAAAAAATTGACCGGTGCTATCTATCTTTAGCTCCAATTTGAGATGATGCTTTTGATTATTGACTTTTTCAAATCTTTAACAATTTTGTTGCTTTTAGCATCTCTCATGAGCATCCATCATTATCTCATGATATTCATTTCAGTTTCCTTCTGACATCAGGTTCTTTTGCTTTTTGGGTATAGAGAATCACTAAGAATTTTTTTTCCTGTGGAAAAATTGTCTTGAAATAGTGGCCCTGCCTTTCTGAGTTATCATATTGGGGTGATACTATGATGATATGTCATTTTGATCATTTTCAGTTTCATTTGAAATAAGGGGAAGCAGGGATTCACATGGGAAATTGTGTAGCTCTTTTGATGGACTGAATATTTATCTCCTTACTTCTACAAAAGTTTTTCCATGTTCCAAAATGGAATTTTTGGTTTACTTGATAATGGTGATGACTTTCTTCCTGCATTAGTTCATAATTTGTGGTTTCCATGTTTCAACATGGAATCTCGGCTAAATACCTGACCACTTCAGAATAAAAGTCATTGTCTGCAGTGTACTTCTTATCTAACTTACCAATTTAACCTCTTGCTTCTAAACAAATTTTGATTTTTGTCTTGAAATTTGGAATTGTCCTGAAATCGCAATGTAATTACTCCTTTGTATGCGTCCTTTAAGTTTGTTTTAACCTAGTAATGATTATATGGACTATGAATAACTTTACAAGTACCATTCTATAATCTTTCCCAAAAGTTGTGTTAACAGTGGCCTTTGTAGGTAGAGCAAGTTCCACCTTTTTTAGAAAGGACTGATACTAATTGCTTTTCATTGCAGCCATCTTGACATATGTTTTATATGTCGACACAAAATGCCTGTATTGAAACAGAAAATTGATCTTCTATTTGTTAGGTTCAGCAAAGGGTTGTAGCACTCTTGTTCTGTTTCCATGATATGATCTTTCCTATTGCATCAAGGCTTGAAATTATATTTTGCTTTACATTTTATGATCTCCTTGTTTTCTCCATATACGAGAAAAGGGATTGTGTACATTCTTTTGCATCATTTGCTGGTGTGAATTTAACAAATTTCTCTTTGTGCAGATATGTCGCAGTTGGAAATGAACCCTTTCTAGCAACATACAATGGAAGCTTTCTCAGAGCAACCTTCCCGGCTCTCCAGAATATCCAATCTGCCCTTATAAAAGCTGGTTTGAGCAGCCAAGTGAAAGTGACTTGCCCCCAAAATGCTGATGTCTATGCGACGTCAACCAGCTTGCCATCTGGCGGTGACTTTCGGACCGATATCCATGATCTCATGCTTAACGTTGTAAAGTTCTTGAGTGACAACGGTTCCCCATTTACTGTGAATATATATCCATTCATAAGCCTCTACTCCGATTCTAACTTCCCAGTTGAGTATGCCTTCTTTGATGGTAATGCGAGTCCTGTCAATGATGGCGGGACATCCTACACCAACATGTTTGATGCAAATTACGACACTCTTGTATACGCCTTGCAAAGAAATGGATTTGGGAACATGCCTATCATTGTTGGAGAGATTGGATGGCCAACTGATGGAGATAGGAATGCTAACTTGGTTTATGCCCAACGATTTAACCAAGGTTTCATGACACGTATTTCGGGTGGGAAAGGAACCCCTATGAGGCCTGGACCTATTGATGCATACTTATTTAGTTTGATTGATGAGGATGCTAAGAGTATTGATCCGGGGAACTTTGAACGCCATTGGGGGATATTCACATATGATGGGAGAGCCAAGTACACACTTAACCTTGGTACCACAAATTCTGGAGTATTAGCCGAAGCAAGAAATGTTAAGTACCAGGAGCGTAAATGGTGCGTGATGAAGCGAAATGCCAAGATTGATGACCCGAATGTCGCACCCAGTGTGAGCTATGCTTGCGGATTAGCTGACTGCACTAGCCTTGGTTACGGAACTTCTTGTGGAAATTTGGATGCTTGGGGCAACATTTCATATGCCTTGAACAGTTATTATCAGATACATGATCAGCTTGACACTGCATGCAAGTTCGAAAACATTTCAACAATCACGACGTCAGATCCGTCAACTGGGACTTGCAGATTTGGAATAATGATTGAGCCGTATTATGGAGGAGCACAGAAGACCCTAGGATGCCCTCAAAAGTCAGTGGGATTGGCTGCAGGTTTCATTATTTTTTTGCTAACAAGTTTATGAAATTCAAAGCTCATAACCTTGAGGTATCATTTTTTTGTCAATATGTTGTGGTTGTAGTTAAATTTCAGACGTGCATGGATGCAACAATTTTTTTTTTTTTTTTTGGGCAATCTGGAGACCAGTGTTTGGTTGGTTATGCATTTGTATTATTGTCTTAGGCTAGATTGCTGCAAATGTTTTAATGACCCATGCATTTTTGTGAAATGGAAGTGACAGTCAGCTGGGTTCATGGGTGCAGCAGCAACACTTACAACTTCTAGAGAATGAATCGAGATCGACCTTATGAGCTAAGTTGCAATGAAACTCTATATGCTAGAGAAGATAGATAGGCTAACTGCTAGAATTTTTATTGCCAATTAAGTAAAGATTAAAGTATGATTAAAACAGTTGTTAAACATATACATGTCTATATATTCTATAAATTTCGGTATTCTCATCATACTTTCTCCTTGTAATTTCCCTCTGTGACGGAACCCTGAACCCAAGGGCTTTGTTCGGGTTTCCTGACAGTGTTAAGAGCTTTCCAAACAACACTGTTGCATTTGAATCCAGAGCCGAATGCAATCTGCCAAATTCTATCTCCTCTCTTGATCTTTTCATTTGTCTCCAAGTAAGCCAGCTCATACCAAACACTACTGCTTGAAGTGTTCCCAAATCGCTCCAAGGTTTTTCTCGATGCTTCCATGTACTCATCAGTGAGCTCCAAGTTTTTCTGGAGTTCATCGAGGGCCATTTTGCTAGCTGCCGATATGCATACATGTTCAAACGCAAGCTTATAATTTGGTATGTAAGGCTTGGTCTTTTTGTTGAATACCAAATTGGTAAAGAAATGGACTTGTTCAGATACAGGAAGAACTAGGGGACTTAAAGTGGTTATATTCGCCTTGAGAGCATGTCCTGCAACTTCAATAACATCTTTACTGACTGAAATACCTAGCTTCCCGTCTTTATCTTCTTTTAGACGGACACTTTTGAAGCTTCTGGTGTCCATCCCTTTGTGGGTTCGAACTAGCTGCACCCAGTATGAGTATTATCAGTGTTTCATGTAACATTAAACTGCTGATGACTTAGCAGGGAATAATACATACCTGCTTTAGTTCGTACTTGGAGCGCCACCGGTCCATCCGACGACTTGAGAGGAGCATGGCTGCAGCTCCCATTCGGAAAAAGGAGTTAGCAAGGAGCATTTCGGGTTCATTGCCGTTATACCAAGTGTAAGACACAGCTTCAGTGCTTACAACTAGTGCATAAGAGCCGGGATTAGCAAGCAAGAGGTCTCTAGCTAGATCAATGGCTATGATTCCAGCAGCACAGCCCATCCCACCAAGATTGAAGCTGTTTATGTCTTGTCTAAGCTTATAATGATTGATTAGCATTGCTGATAAGGATGGGGTAGTATTTAGAATCCCACAATTTACAACGAGAACTCTAATGTCCTTAGTCTTAACCTTTGTGGTGGCTAAAAGGTCATCTACTGCTCCATACATCACCATGGCTGCCTCTTCGCGCCCGTCTTTGAGTGAAATCCTGTAACCAGGCTGGAAGACTATTCTAGGCATGTAACTCTCATCTCCAATCCCAGAATGCTTGAGAACACGGTGCTGAAACTCGATTGCAGCATCGTTGAATCTGCCCGACTTCTTGGCCAATTGAATGAATTCCTCTTTTGAAATCTGCAGCAGTGGAAAAAGAGAATGAGCTACACACAATCAATCAAACGGACTTAAAAATAATTACCAATCATAGAAGAGAACTGAAGATCTATTTCGAATTGTATCTCAAGAAGCAAAGAAAGGTTACCTTAAGGTGGTCGGGCGGGCGAAAACAAACGAAATCAACCAAATAAGTTGATCTGGGAGATAAATCAAGATAAACAAAGATGATAAAAGAAAGCAAAGCAGCAAAGAAAAGAGCATCAAGAGGATCATAAGTGGGGAAGAAATCATGGAAAGTGAATTTACCAATGGCCATAGAGAAAAGGAGAGCAAGAAAAGGAGCAGTTAAGAGATAAAAGCTGTGATTAAGGAGATAAGCATATCCTAATTTGACATATTTCAGGTTAACAGAACTGAGAAAATCAGGTAATTTAGGCCTCACTCTAACAGAGAAATTCAAAGATCCATCATTCTTTATTCCTCTATTTACAATTTCTGTGGATAAAAGTTCTTGCTCCCTTGCCATAACTTTATGACAAGAATTTTAACTCAATGATAATAAGAATTATAATTATAATTAGAAAAGATGGAAATGTGAAAAAAAAACACAAATTTATATAGACAGAGAATTAGGTCATGGTTATGTTAAAGAATGGTAACAGAAAAAGGCTCTTTGTGCATGAACACTTGCAACAGCAGGTTTATAGCAAAGCACAGAGATTGTGCCTCTTCAGCCAAAAAAAAAACACGTGTTTTATATTCATTAATAAACGTTATTATTGTCAAAGAATGACTTGACTTGGTAAATACAAAGTTTTACAATCACTAACTTGTATTGAAACTTTAATTAATAAATCAAAATCAAAGTTTATGAATTAAACTTTACAAAATTAAAGTTTTAAGTATAGAACATTGAACTGCAATCCATCCAAAGATATCAAAAAGGAGCATTGGATTAGGCCCTAATTGATGATGTTTGCTTTTAAAAAACCAACACAAATAAAATCCTATGAGTAGGCTAATAAACTAATGTTTTTAAAGGTCAGTTAGGTTAGAAGATCAAGTATCTACCTAAGTTTTTATTAACAACAATATTTTACTTGGTTATGGATGATTGTATCGCTCGTCTTAATTATTTTATTTGTGTTCGTTTTTCGTTTGTTAAGAGATCCGGAAATAAGATGATTCACTCTTTAACTCATTCAGGGATGCATTATTTTAATTTCATAACTCATGTAAACCATCCTCCTAGCATTCAGTACGACAAATGCTAGATTTAGCAGCAAAATCCAAAAGTTGTTGCCACAAAACATATTCAGCAGTAAAATTATATATATATTTTGTTGCAAATATATACAGTAACAACTTTGTAGCAACAACTATTCTATTGCTGCGAGTTGCTGCTAAATGTGCTCTTTTGCGGCAATAGAATAGTTATTGCTATAAGTGGCTATTATTGAAACAGTAGGTACATATAATAAGGCAATTGGCCAACGATAAGTACATATATTAGTTTTTAGGTCAATAATTGGAGTAAAAGGGATAAAAGCGCATTAATTAAAAGTGAAATGATTAAAGAAAAAAAAGCATAATGGGAAGGCACAACGAATTGAAAGCTCAAACTATAAAATTTGAAAAAACGTATAATACATATGATATATGTTTGATAAATACAAAATACTATACGGTTCCAATTTTCTTTTTTAATATGCAAAAAACTTATCCTTTTTCTTCCTTTCGTCCCACGATATACTCGAATTTTCTTTTTCTTTTCTTTAATGAAATCCAATTTTGTTTCTAAAACGGTAGCTAATATGATACCTTTCTATTTTTATGCTTACCTATTTTATTGGCAAAATTAAACCTGAATTACCCATACTTTCATTGTTTATGCATAGGCTTCTGATCAGTTAATACCACATTAAACTTTTTATCATTCATTTCTAATATTAATTAGCTTTTCACTAATGATTTTGTCACGATTAGGTTTCATGTTTTATCTAAAGTGGCTAAAAACAAAACTTTCCGTTGTTAACTTGAAATTTCTTTTAAGTAGTAGAGCACAAAAATAATGGATCAAATTATTTTGTGGATTGATTTTTTTTTTACATTAAATGGTTTCTCATTACTTGTTTTGTCGTGATAGTTCTCCAAATTTTGTCAAAAATAATCCAAGCGAGAAGCTTAATCTACAATTCACGCATCTTTGATGAAATAAATAAGGAACACAATCGTGACAAAACGATATGTTAGAAGTAAAGTAATGCCGCAAATAAATAGTTAGGACTCTATGGTAAAATCAGTGATTATGAATTTTTTACATAAAATAGTAAAAATTGAAGGGCCTCGGGGTATAATTTGCCAATTTTATAATTTATATGCATTCAATTGTTTTGTTAATTTAAATGAGTTAATAGAGATGTACCAAATTACCTTCAAAAGTACGAGATTACTTTTTCTTAATTGAATGCTTCTTGGATGACTAATTGACTATATATATGTATTAATGTATATACATGGTGGGAAATTACGACTTTTACCTACGACAACCAATTTTTCGTCACAAATCTGAGAAAATTGGCAAGACTGTTGTGTTTTAAATTTTAAGTGTTTCGTTTGTTATTTAGATAAAATTTAAAAAATATTTTGCACAATTTAATAGGAAAAAATAAAAAATAAAAATCACGTTTTCTATCTGGTGCGCTGAAATAATTACTTCCTCCTTTCATCAGTCGCTTTAAATCAATTTTTACTTTCAATTATTCGTCAATTATTAAATTAATAAGGTAGTTTTTTTAAAATTTATCTCTCTACTTGATTAATAAAATTTATTGTTCCCCTTAATGCTGTTATAATTTAATTAATAAAAAGAGATAGTCTGTACCTCAAAGATAAAATTTATGATTTCGTATTTCAGTGGCCTTTCAATAAATTAACACTGTATATAACTGAATAGTAAGACACATCTTCAGGATGTTTAACTTTTATATATTTCTGCACTCTCATCTTTTATCAAAACTGTAATTTACTTCTGATTAATTTTTTAAACACATTAAGTACTAAATTTTTTCATTTTAATATTATTAGCCTCAAACTCAACCTATCTTTTGCTTATATGTAATACACTAGGAATTGTGAAACAAAAATTTCCAAATAATTTAAAAGTTATATAGTTTTATCGCTTGAAACTGTAAAATGAACATTTCTAATAAATCTGTTTTCTTATTTAGGTAATTTTTTGAAATTGTGTTATGCACTTAAATATTATGGTCATGTCATTTAATAGTGCTCGTTACATAGACATAAAATAAAATTGAGTTCAAAGCTAATAATATTAAAATGAAAAGATCATATACTCAATGTATTCAAAAAATTAATCAGGGGATCAACAGCAGTTTTAGTAAAAGATCAGGAGCTTAAGATGTGTTTTGCCCCCTTCTTTTTATGCATAAACCTCTATATTAATTATTTTATTACATTTAATCTTTGAATATTTTATATTTCATGTATAATGTTAAATTATTTTACCACATTAAACTCTTAAGCTTTCGCTATTTTAATTCACTAGTTCGTTGATACTGAATTAATTAAGAGACCTTTCAAATGTTGTATAACAAGTTTATGAAGATTTAATCCGATTTGAATTCAATTACCATTTCTGGAGTCCCAATAATTTAAGCAATGTGTTAAGCGAGCATTTTCTCATATGGACAAAAAGTTTACAATAATAATAATAATAATAATAATAATAATAATAACTTAATTGATTGAAAATGCGGAATGAGTTAATAGGAGAAGATTCAAGTTCAATTTCTATTAAATATATAAATAAAGATAATAATAATAATAATAACTTAATTGATTGAAAATGCGGGATGAGTTAACAGGAGAAGATTCAAGTTCAATTTCTATTAAATATATAAATAAAGATAGGCGAAGAGACTTAACTCTGATTAAATTCATATGTTAATATCTTAAAAAAAAAAAAAAAAAAAAGTAAAACATTGCAACTCTCAACTTTTTCAAGTAAATCCAAAATAGTAAAAACATTTTTTTTAGGATATAATCTATTTACACAATATGCTTATTTGATACTTGATCTATTAATTTGGTCATTTTGGTACCGAACATATAAAAATCGAGCATATTTAGTACATGAACAGAAAATTTAATATGATGTTGATAGTTTAAATAGTAATAGTCAAGAGAATATATAATGGAGGTTATTATACTGATATACTAATAATTGTCTAAGGATCCAAATATTTAAATTCTTGATTTCAATTGGTGTGGTATCAAAATGACCAAATCAATAGGTCAGACACCAACCCTATAAATTGTGAATAATTCAAACCCAAAAAGGTCTTTCTTTCATTTTGCCTAATACAAGTCAAGCTTGACTAATTAAAAGCATGGTTACCTACGAGTTGTATCTCAGTTAGTAACGCAGACCAAGTAATGGAAGGAGACTCAAGTTTAAATCCCACTAAATACATCTATAGAGAGAAGCAAAAAATCTTAACTATGACTAAAACCCAAACAAAATTATCCTAATATGGAAACTAGTAGTTTGTAGAAGCATAATGAATGAACTTAAATCCGACCGCATTCGGACAAGCCAGTCCCCCTTAAGACAAAAAATTATTTAATACAAATACTTAATTAATTAACAATTTTCAAATTTTACTATATTATTGAAGGGGAAAAAAAAAGTTGAGCCGAATTATCCCTAAAATACTACTGGTACTAAATACAAGTTTTGAAAAAGAAAAATTAATTTGAGTTCACTCTCTTCTGTTTCCATTTTCAGTAAATTCCCAAGTAAAACCTAAGCACCTCAATGGCTCCATGGAACTCACTCTTCATTTACTTTGTTCACTGGGCTGCACCTTCCAGGTCCTTCTCATGATCTTTGCTTTTGTATTTCATATTGATGCCCACAAATTTTGATTTTTCTTTTCTCTTTTGTTGCATTATGTGTTTGTTTTGGAAAGATACAGGAAATTTATTTGATTTTGTTAATGGTTTTCAAATTGATTCCTGTTCCACTATTATTATATTGATCTTTTGTTAATCCGTGTTTCAAAGTTGGGAAATTTCTTGTACGGTTTCCCCGTTTTTTATTTATGTGTTGACAAATGCGATTTTAGATGCCTGCTTTCATTTTTTTAGGGTTTTCTTGTTGAAGATGTTGGGGTGTTTGCCTTTGTTTTGTGATTGCAGAATCTATGGATGTAATAAAAAATCAAAGAAATTATGGATTTATTGATGTTGGGGATGGTGTAGACAGAATCAGCTATTTGGCTGATGAAATTCTGGTCCGCATACGTTCCTATCTCATACAAATGAAGCAATTTCGACCAGCATTTTGTCTAAAAGATGGGAATACCTCTGGACATCAACAACAGATCTACATATCTCTGATAAATTGCTTTTTCGGTACAGAAATGAAAATGACTGCACAATCAAGTGTAGGTTGTTCAAGGGATACATCGACAGGCTGCTCTTTTACCATGACAGCCCAATTTTACGAAAATGTAGTTTGTATTTTTCTAACAAGTATGCTTCCCCTCAAATTTATGCATGGATTTATACTATAATAGCTCGCAATGTTCAAGAGTTGACTCTTGAAGATAATTCTTTTATAGTTCAACAGCTGCCTTGGAGACTTTCTACTTGCAAAACTTTAGTGGTCTTGAAAATTGATGGATGGTTTGTCCTTGACTTGCCCACATATGTTTGTTTGCCATGCCTTGGAAGTCCTTCATCTTGGTGATGTTGTACTTGTAGGTGATGCCTCAATGCAAAAACTCTTTTCTAGCTGCCCTGTACTTTAAGAATTAACTATTGTAAGGCGAAGGGATTTCGTGCAGCTTATTAATATTTCTATTCCTTCACCGAAAATATTGTCCATATTTTCCCGGCTAAATGGTATAATTGAGATTAGTACTCCATTGCTCAAGCACCTTCAACTCAACGGGGTTAGATCATGTAGTTATTCTATGAACTTGTCATCCTCCCTGGTTAAGGCAAGCCTTGGTGGTGGGTTCGATATTTTTGTTCTTAACGGGATCTCCCAAGTTAAGTATTTAGTACTACGCGGAGAATTTATGTCGGTATGGTTGAATTTCAGATTAGCAGTGAATTTTATTTCCTTAGTAATTTGATCAAGTATTATCTTTCCTATGCAATGTCATCACAGATAATCTTATTTATTGATTTTATAGGATTTGGGTGCGATCCTTCATGATCATGCCTTGCCTACTTTCAGTAATCTTAAGCAAATCGAACTTCATGTTGGAGCGCCAGTTGATTGGACATTGTTGCCAATATTACTCAACTCTTGTCCAAATCTGGAAGGCCTCATCTTTCCTAAGGTATGTAATTAATAATACTGTGATATAGAGCTCTTGAATGCTCGGAGATGTGATTGTTTTGCTTCTCAGAGATTCGTGATAGAAAGTGAAAAAGGTTTCTATAGCTTCAGTTGGCCTCCACCAGAGTCTACACGAGATCCTTTGCTTCTTCGTTTGAAGACGATTGAAATTTTCGACTTTGTAGGGTTGGAAATAGAGTTGCGTATGGTGCAGTATTTGCTAGCGCATGCTATAGTCTTGGACAAGATGATAATCCACAATTTTGATTTTAGTAGAAAACCGTCAGCCTCAGGATTAATGAAGAGAAGGGAAGCAAATATGCATGATATATTGAATTTCAAAAGATGCTTAGGTACCTGTGAAGTCGATTTCATGATGCGATATAAAATTTTTAATATTTCCTTCATTATTTGTTGAATGTGAAACCTAAAGTGTCAGTTTCTAGCACTTCTGCCTTTGCTTTGGGTTTATAGGATCAGCTCAAGATTTGCTTTGGTGTTCTTATTGATACTCTGAAACACATCTTATGTCTTCTTTGTTGCTATTATGTTGTAGAGTAAAAGGATTTGCTTAAATAGTTGCATGTTATGTGTACTAATTGCTCTGGCTTTGACTAGTCTTCATGGTCATTCTCAGGTTGTCTTTTGTCCATTTGCTGTTGGTGATAAATTATGCATTGTCCTATGATGAAAATATTATAGGAATTAAGATTGCCAAGGTCCAAGTTTGACACTTTCAATTAAGAAGAAAATGTTTTTTTTGTTGCTCCAAATTAGATTTTGGATCCGAGTTGGACAGTTTCATCAGGTTTGGACTATCCGGGGTTGAATGAAGAATGAATGGGGTGTATTTTCTTGCAACAAGCTTAGAATGGGTTGGTAAAGTTCAGTTACTATGTCGAGAGGAAATGAAATAGAGAGTTTTGGGAGTATATCTGTATGAATTGTCTTAAACTGCAATTATATGGGTTAAATGAAAGGTTTGGGCCTTTTTATGGGCTATTCTTATGGTGGGCGAAGCCCATTTTTTTTATAAAAGATGTGCAACACTTATTTATTCATGAACTTTGTTGAGAAGTTCAACTTTGATGGGATTGGGATGTGATATATTTTTTACAATATTAGGATTTAATTGAATTCATTTGCTAAAGCATGTATTAAAAGGGAAAGCATGGATTATGGAACAATCAATGCTCCAATTTAGTTTAGTTTGATATGAGAGACAATTCCAATGGTTCCTAGTTTTTTTCAAGGAGGTTAAAACAAAACTAGGTAATTGCCTTTTTAAACAAATAATAATGGTTATTCATGAATCATATGTTAATTACTTAAATGTCATAACTCTACTCAGGGATAGGAACGAGTATGTGTGTACTCGACACTATCCAATCTTAATGGAACTTTCTGAATCTGATATAAAAGGATACGAGATGGGAATGAGATTATCCCTCAGGGTATCTAAGATAGAGAACAGGCTAATCATGGATCATTCCTATACTACTTTACTGCTGGGTCCAAACCCACTTTGGTATACGTGAGAAAGAAGAAAGGTACTCAGGGTCACAAAGGGGATTTGGAAGCAATAGGCTGTGGATAGGGGTATTTGGGATATTAGTATTACCTATAGGTGAGCTTTTCAAGTTAGTAATATGGAGAATGTTTTATGTGAGGGAGGTTAGGATGTTTTTGTTATTTTGATTATGCTTGTGCAGGTCTCTACTTTGTAGAGAGGGGAGATTTCTCTTTGTTGGGCTTTAGCCTAATCTTGCATTTCTCTCACAATTCATCACTCAATAAGACCCAATTCTCCATTAATCGTTCCTTTCTTTTCTATGTTCGTTAATTTCCCTTTCATTTGGTGCCGTCTATGGGAAGCTTCTTTTCGCAATAGGAGTGAATGACCCACCATCTGTTTAGACTCGTCTTCAATTTGTGCTTGATTTGCAAACTTAGTTTGAAGGCCATAATAAGCAGTTCGATGAGGTTAACCAATCGTTGGGTGGAATGAGAAAAACTATTGATAGTTTGCAGCGCCTGGTGGAATCCATTGATGCAAGGGCTTGAAACTGTTACTACTCTGTTTCAGAAACGGGAAGGGAAGCAACCTGCTAAGGAAACCTATGAAGTTTTCACGAATTTCATTCATATTGATGAAACCCACTTTGATAAGAAACAAGAGACCCCTGAGAAGAAGAAAGAGCCGGAATCCTCTAATTTTAATTCCCATTCTCAAACCAGCTAGTTTAATGGGTCTGTTGTGGCCATTTCTAACGTGAAGATATTGGTGTTTTCTGGTTTTGATCCCCGATCATGGCTCACCCAAGCCGATTTATATTCCCGAGTTCATAATACTTTAGAGGCTTTGAAGCTTACTTTAGCTCAGATGTGTATGACCGACGTCTCTCTTACCTGGTTTTTTAGTTTGGTTCGTGATTATCCTCAGATGTCCTAGGAGGTATTCTGAGCAAAGATGTAGCATTGATTTAGCGAGCAAAGGGTCCAAAATGCTTATGAAGAAATTAAAACCATGCGACAAACTAGGTCTGTAAACGATTATATCGAAGAATTTGAGATGGTTGCCGCCTTTATTCCTAATCAATCAGAGGAATATATAGAATATGCGCAGGATGTTGAGTTGTCCTATGGCCTTTCTGGCAGGCACAATGTGGTGCGGGATAAAGGGGGAACTAGCGCTGCCTTTTTTGGGGGAGAGTCCCATGTAAGTACATATATGTGGAAGTCTCAGCCTGTAAAGGAAATAGGTTATCCAACCCGGCCCAGAGATTCTAAACCAGTCCATCAACATGCAATAGAAATACCACGCACATCGATTCCCCAACCACAACAAATGACCAATTTTAATCAGAATATGGGCAACAGACATTTATCCATCAAGGAACTAGAAGAACGACGACTGAAGGGGTTATGTTTTAAATGTGCCCAGCCTGTGAGTTCATATCACAAATGTAGTGTTGGTGAGTTACGCCTTACTATATCAGAGAATAAGATTTTTCTGGAATAAGAGGATTTGGTTGGCGGTGAAGGTGAGATTTTCGGTGAAGAGGATGGAGTAGATGATGAGTGTACTGTGTTAGAACTTATCAAGGCTACAACACCGTCCAACAATTGCCCTAAGACGCTAAAAGTTCGAGGAGAATTACAAGGTATCCTTATTGTTTTACCAATTGATTCCGGAGCCAGCAATGACTTCATCTCCCTAAAATTGGTGCACTCTTTAGGTCTACCAACTGAGGTAATTCCCTATTTGTCCGTTGAATTGGGTGACTGGTATAAGGTCTTTGTTCAGAAGCAGTGTTCAATTGAAGTCATGATTGGGGAAGCTAAATTCTGGTTGTCTGCTTTGGTTTTTGAATCAGGTCCCTTGGATATGGTGTTGGGAATGATGTGGCTGGGATCCTTAGGAGAGTTGCTACATAATTGGGAACAGAGGTGGATAAAATTTGTACACAAAGGGAATTCAATAGAAATACAGGGAATTGGTGGGGCTAGACATGAATTAGCTGCATTGCAGTTTAGTTGGGTGGTGAACATTAGTTGCAAATTCTTAAACAAGGGAACCAGAGTTTACCCACTTGTGATTCCCCTACTCTTACCCACCAACAAAACGTAAAGCTTCAGTCATTCTTTGGCAACATTAAACAGTGTTTGATCTGTTAGAGGGGCTCCCACCTATATGGGGTCATGTTCAAGCCATTAATTTGTTTCTAGGGGCTGTTACCGTGAGGCTCTATTGGTACCCACATGTCCAGAAAGAGGAGATTCAGCGTCAGGTGACTGAAATGCAAATGGGTGTGATTAGGCCAAGCCAAAGTGCTTTCAGCAGCCCTGTGTTACTAGTGAAGTAGAAGGATGGCTCATAGAGGCTTTGCATTAATTATCAGGCCTTAAACAAAGTCACTATTCCTGATAAGTATCCAATCTTGATTGTTGATGAGTTGCTAGACGAGTTGCATGGAGTCTAAGTTCTTTTCTAAACTGGATTTAACATCAAGTCTTAATCAAATTCGGATGCACGAAGGAGATGAGGGAAAGATAACATTCCACACACATAACGGGCATTATGAATACTTAGTAATAACCTTTCGCCTTACTAACGCTCCATCTACCTTCCAAAGTGCCGTGAATGATTTATTGTGACCTTGGTTGCGAAAAATTGCCCTGAATTTCTTTAACGACATACTGATATACAGCAAATCACGGGAGGAGCATTTGCAGCACTTATCTATAATTTTGCAAGTCTTGGCTGATAATCAATTTTGGGTTAATCAAAAGAAATGTGCCTTTGGTTTAACAACTATAGAGTACTTGGGGCATTTAATATCTGTAGATGGAGTTTCCGTTGATCCCAACAAAGTCACAGCTATTCAGAATTGGCCTCTCTTGAAAAATGTCAAGGTGTTAGGGGATTTCTCAGGTTGACAGGGTACTACTGGAAATTCGTTGAGGATTATGGTAAACTCACCAAACCATTAACAGAGCTTACTAAGAAGAACAATTTTTCATGGCATGAACTTGCCCAAGCAACGTTTCAGTTGTTGAAGGAGAAATTAAGCTTTACTTCTCTCTTAGCCTTGCCAGACTTCTCTATGGAATTTTGTATTGAGTACGAGACTTGGGGCTGTATTAATGCAAGGGGACATACCTATAGCCTATTTCAGTAAGGCATTATCTCCTAGCAATTTGACCAAATCAGCTTATGAAAAGGAGCTTATGGCACTAATGTTAGCAATTCAACATTGGCGTCCTTACCTTTTAGGGCGGAAGTTTGTCGTCAGAAAAGCCTTCGGCATTTGCTCCAACAACGAATCACCACTATGGATCAACAGAATTGGTTGTCCAAATTGATGGGGTATACTTTTGATGTTAGGTACAAACCCGAAAGTTAAAATCAAGTTATGGATCACTGTTTAGGCAACATGATAAAGGTGATTATTTCGCTTTGGTGTCTTTCCCAACTTGGTTGGATGGTGAGCCGTTGATAGTTGAAGCTCACTCAGACCCTTATCTCAATTCTATAGTTAGTGCTTTACAGAAGGATCCAGCTTCTTGATGTGGCTATATTTTGACGAATGGTATTCTTTATCGGCGAGGCAGCCTTTTCATCTTTGCCAATTCTAAGTTCATTCCAGATATTTTGGCAGAATTTCACAATACTAAAACTTGGGGGGCACTTTGGTTACTATCGCACTTATAGGCGGATCATGAGAAATTTCTATTGGAGAGGAATTGTGCAGACTATCAAAGATTGTGTTCAGCAATGCTCCATTTGCCAACATTACAAAGCTTCTACTTTGGCACATGGGGGCCTGCTCCAACCTCTACCAATTCCAGCAGAAATCTGGCCTGCTCTCTCTATGGATTTCATAATTGGAATGCTGAAGTCTAAAGGTTATGATGCTGTTATGGTTATGGTCGATCGTTTGAGTAAATATGGCCACTTTGTCGCTCTAAAACATCCATATACAACAAAATCAATAACTGAACTGTTTGTCAAGGAACTTGTGCTATTACATGGCTTTCTATCATCCATACTCAGTGATAGAGACCCTGTGTTTATGAGTAGATTCTGGTAGGAACTCTTCAAATTTTAGAGCACTTGTCTTCAGTATAGCTTTTCATATCACCCAAAAACGGACGGGCAAACTAAGGTTGTGAATTGCTGCCTTGAATCCTATATCCGCTGCTTTGCTTCCCATTAACCCAAGTTTTGGTCCTTTTGGCTCCCTTGGGCCGAATACTGGTTCAACACTTCTTTCCATGTCACTACGGGAACAACTACATTTGAAGCAGTCTATAGTCATAAGCCACCAACTATTCTTAGTTTTGGCTCCTATGAAATTCAAGTGGAGGTTGTAGCACACACTCTCCTAGATAGAGATGAAGCTCTTAAATAACTTAAGCAACATTTGCTACGTGCACAGCAGCAAATGAAACTTCAGGCTGACAAACATAGGCGGGAGGTGCATTTTGATGTTGGGGACTGGGTATATCTTAAGCTTAAGCCTTATTGCCAATAATTAGTGGTTCGACAGGTGTATCCAAAATTATCAGCTTTGTTTTATGGCCCGTACAAGATTATTGCTCAAATTGGGAATGTGGCATATCGCCTACAACTATTGAAAACCTCCAGGATCCATTTCGTCTTTCATGTCTCTTTGCTTAAGAAAGCCATTGGCACTCACCCATGCTCTACTGATCTACCTCTTAAGCTAAAGCTTGATGCTTCTTCTGACATTTACCTAGAGAAAATTCTAGCCACCAGGGTTATCCAGAAACATGGTGACTAAATATCTCACTGGCTCATCCAGTGGCATTCCAAGGGAATTGATGAGGCCACATGGGAAGATGAATTGGTGATCAAAAGTGAATTTCCCAACTTAAGTCTTAAGGACAAGACTATTTCTGAAGAGGGTGGAAATGATAGAGAATGGGCTAATCATGGATTAATCCTAGACTACTCTGCTGCTGGGCCCAAACCCACTTTGGTGTATGTGAGAAAGAAGAAAGGTACTCAAGGTCAAAAAGGGGATTTGGAAGCAATAGGCTATGGATAGGGGTATTTGGGATATTACTATTACTTATAGGTGAGTTGGCAAGTTAGTTATATGGAGAATGTTTTGTGTGAGGGAGGTGAGGCTGCTTTTGTTATTTTGATTCTGCTTGTGGAGGGCTCTACTTTGTAGACAGGGGAGATTTCTCCCTGTGGGGCTTTAGCCTAATCTTGTATTTTTCTCATAGTTCAACACTCAATAAGGCCTAGCTCTCCATTAATAATTCTGTGAGCGGACGACCTTTTAAAAAATGGGACGCGGCAAAGTAGACCGGGGAAGATGATGATTATTATAGATTATTTTGGAAAACGAGTTTTGTTTATTTTAAGATAAAAAATTATGGATTTAATTTGGAAATTCTTTTATAGAAAACATTTTCCCATTTTTTAACTTAAAGACCTCGTAACTTAAATCCCGATATCAGTGACAGAGTCGCCACCCGGATCAGCTCATCCGGGAATTCCGCTACAGCTTCCTACCGAGGACAGACTGCTGTACCTAATCCAGAGATTTAGAGTCCGGGCAAACTTACTTAACCTCTAGCCTGCTTTCACTTTACAGTTTATATTACCATATTTAATTTGCTTTATTATCTTTTCCTAATCCCAATTTATTTATTTTAATTATCCAATGCTAAAACAAAATGTAGGAAATTAATTGCGGGAAATTAAATCATTCATTAAAAATATACAAAAGAATAATAGAGGCCGGTTATATAACCTAATTAAATAAAAATGGAAAACTCTCAACCTCACTTTTACAACCGCCTAATATACACGGAGATCTAAAAAAAAATTACAATGGCCTAAAATACACGATTAATTCTATTAATTACATTAAAAATAAAAATAAAGAAATTAAAGCTGTAAAACAAATGGTTAGCACAATATACGGCACGCCACAAATAGGACTCAAGTAAGACAGAATGGGATTTTAAGAATTCAGAAACATGCAATTAGGGGGATAACCAGGTCGGATCGGCTAGCCGGCCCGATTAGACCTGGAAAACATTTTGAAACGTCTTTGTATTTTGGGTTTGTGAGAAAATCATTTTGAAAACAATTTATTTTCCGGTTTAATTTGATTTTAGCATGTGAGGTGGGTCGGTTTTCGAGAGAATCGGGTCTCCGTCGTTGTATTGTTCTAAATGCAATTTTACTGAAAATTGAATATAGGGTCGTGAATGCACACAACAAAATTCATTTTTGATGATTTTTTGATTTTCTGAATTTTTAGGGATTTTTAGAAATTTTTATGGATTAAAATGGAAATTCTGATTCTGAACGGGCATTACAGTCGTGCGACTGTAACTACGGTAGTGCGATTGTAACTACGGTCGTACGACTGTAACTACGGTCGTGCGACTGTAAACCATTCAAACTCAACATTTCGCCAAAATTATTTGAAATAAAACTGAAAGAAAACAGCTGGAAACCAAGAACACTCGTATGACTGTATTTACAGTCGTACGATTGTTCATCAAACTCAAGAACAATCGCACGACTGTTCTTGATTTCCAGAAACAGGAAACGCAGAAATAAAGCAAAGATGCACAAAAATACACCAATCACCCAGAAAGCATGAAAAATAGAAGGGAAAAGGAGTGTTTACCTCTTAGGCGTTTGTTCACCATAGGATTGATCCCTGGCGTCGCTCCAATCCACTGAAATTCGCTCCTTTTTCCTTGAATTTAAGTTGGAAAGTTTGTGTCTAAAATCTCCAAAGTCAGGGATTCTGATGATTTTTTATCCGAGATTGATTGAATTTAGAGTGTTAAGTTGTTAACCTATTGATGTCTAACAGATTTTAAACTTAAACACTCAAGAATTATAAAGAAAAAGAAGAGAGAAAGAAGTCTTGTGTTTGTGTGGTTTTTCTCTCTTTTTCTTCCCTTTTTCCCAATTCTCTCTCTCTCTAAGACCAGAAAATTCTAAGTGTCAAAAGTCCCTCCTTTTTCTTCTCTTCCTCCTCTTATTTTCTGCCTTTGCTTCACCAAGAACCGGGCATTAATTGCCCATCTTTTCTCCTCTCTTTTCTTATGTCATGGGCATGGTCTTTTGCACCTGCTCCGACGTTACAATCATACGACTGTAATTTCATTACAGTCGCAGGACTTTATGTTACAGTTGTGTGACACGCGCGATTTTTTTTTTTGAGGACGGAAAATTCCGGCGCTTACACATTCCTTACTTTTCTGTTTTCTTTGATTACTGTTTGTGTTAATTTACCTTTCAATCTGCTACTCGAATTCGTTCATATATTGTAGCTAACACACAAAATATTATAAATATTTCCTAAGTTTGTAGGAGGATTTGAAATCCACCACCTCTTGATTGAAGTGTTAACCACCGGAACAATTTTTGTTTCTTGATAATCTATGCATGTAATTTTCTTTATCCACTACATTCGAATATTATTAAGTTATTATTAATAAAAAAATCATTAATTCAGTTTTTGTTTTGTGGTTTTATTAAGTTTTGGTACTCTTGAGTTTGTTTTGTTTGTTAAATTTAGTTTAATTTTTAATTTGTAAATCGTAAACTTTATTTATGGGTGGCTTTTTTAATTTTATCATGGATTTGTTTATTTATGTTTTTATTATTTTTTCATTACACAGGTGGTTTCATGGGGCGGGTAATTAATGGGTATCCTCAATCCATGGTAGAATTGAAATGAAATTTATTTGGTTAATACCCGTGGGTAATGAAGAGAGATAAGAAGTTACATTTGTAAACAAGAATGGGACGGGTAGTTCCATTATCCAAGGGTATTGTGAGCGGACGACCTTTTTTCTTTCTTCGGAAGAGCCGACGCGGGGGTCCGAAACGAAAATGGTATTGAAAATGTTCTTTCTTTGTTTTCGGGGTGAGATTGGGAAAACGGGTTTTGTTTATCTTGTTTAAGGAAATCCATTCGTTTATTTCGAAATTCGTTTCGTAGAAAACATTTTCCCATTTTATTACTTGAAAGATCTCGAAACTTAAATCCCAAGATCAGTGACAGAGTCGCCACCCGGATCAGCTCATCCGGGAAATTCTGGTACAGCTCCCTACCGAGTATAGACTGTTGTACCTAATCCAGAGATTCAGGGTTCGGACAAGTCCCTTATTTCACGTCTAATCAACATAAATTTGGTCAATATTCTTTGATGATATCTTACATTTCTAGAGTTGATTTTTATTGCATTAAGTTAAGCACACAGCGCACACATAAATAAAATAAAATAAAACAGTAAATAATTGAATTATTACAACCCGATCGAATAAAAATAAAAATTCACTTTACAACCGCCTAAAATACACAGATAAATCTATTAAATACATCCAAAATAAAAATAAAAGGCTACAAAACAGAGGGTTAGCACAATTTATATTGCACACATAAATAGGACTCAAATCAGGACAGAATTGGGAATTTTAGGAAATGGGGGCATGCATTTAGGGGATAACCGGGTCGACCCGACCGGTCGGACCGGTTAGACCTGGAAAACGGTTTTGAAACGCCCTGTAATTTTATGCTGGAAAATCAATTTTTGGAAAACAATTGGCTCAGTTACATGCAAATTTTCATTTTCGTGGGTCTGTTATCCCGAAATCCATGGTTCCGTTCGAATGGGTTCCTAAGTTCAACATCCATCTAGGGTCCAAAACGCAATAAACACACCAAAAACATTTATTAAAATGCCATTTTGTTTGTTTTTAATATTTTCCAGGGACTTATGGAGTTCAGGGGTCCGCTAATGCTGGACCATAGATCCGGTTTGGATAAAATAACCCTGAAACTTAGAAAATAAACCCCGGAAAACTTGAAAATATTAATATCCGTATGTATAGGAATCCAAAAATAAATATTTTATGGCATACGAATAAATTTGGGCTGAAATATATCACATCAGAGCGTATAAAAATGGAAAACGGGCTATTTTCGGCTTGTCGGGACAAATCGGGGAGCTGTCCCAGAAGAACAGAGCCGTACGGCTCTGGTTAGAGCCGGCCGGCTCTGTTCTTTGATGAACAGAGCCGTACGGCTCTATTCGGGTAAGTTCGGTTCTAAAACTTGCAAAAACAAAGAAAACGCATAGAAAAAGCAATGCAAACAGGTTTAAGGCCTCTCAGAGTTTACCTTGATGTTGTTTTGATGCTTTGAATGTCAAGAAACGGATTGGAAACTTAGGATTTGCCCTTAAAGTCCAATCGGCTGAAAACCGAACAATTCCCAAACTAACCCGAAATGATCCGAATAAATGGGCAAAGGTTATGTAACTTGTTATGGATTTTTGGAGATTGATTTTAGTGTTTTGATTTTGTGTTTTTGGGTTCTTCTCTTGCTCTCTATCTCTCTGTCTCACTTTTTCTCTCTCTTTTTTTTTTCCTTCTGCGTCTTTCTCCTTCTTTTTTTTTTCTTTTCTTTTCTCTCCCCTTTTTCTCCCCATCTATATTATTATTGATTGATTTTTTTGAAATCCGCCCAGGAGACAAAATAATTTCCCACATTTAATGCACGAATTTGAATTTTTTTTTCGTTTTTTACCAAACTTTGATGGCTTTTCGAAAATTGGAGAATCCTACCTAACCCACTAGAGTCGGCCGGCTCTAGTTTGAACTAGAGCCGGCCGGCTCTAGTCTAGAGCCGGCCGGCTTTGGTTTGTAAACCAGAGCCGTCCGGTTCTAGCTAGATCTGCGGCGAAATCTCGACCATCCGGCGCGTACACTAAACCCTGGGAATCACTTGGGGGACCCGTTTTCGGTAGTTTTGGATCGAGGATAGCTTGTTTTTCAGGACATTTAAGACTCTTTGGGCAACATTCTGGTCATTTCCAAGTCCGATTCAAGTACATATGCTTCACAGGTAACACAGGAATTCTCATCATAGAGGTCGGGAAAAACCCGTGCTCACAGGCTGCCCCTCGCGAGATCAAAGTCCACTAGAACGGTAGCTTATGTCCGATTCGAGTTTGGTCTCGCGATTGAGAGCCCGGTGAGTAAAGGAAAGAAAGGCGCACCTGATGCCCCTCGTAGGGGTACAGAATCATCGACTCGCTGTGGTGGAATGTTCCCGTGATATCGACTCACTGTGGTGGAGTGCGCCCATAATATCGACTCGCTGTGGTGGAGTGCGCCCATAATATCGACTCGCTGTGGTGGAGTGCGCCCATAATATCGACTCGCTGTGGTGGAGTGCGCCCGTAATATCGACTCGCTGTGGTGGAGTGCGCCCGTAATATCGACTCGCTGTGGTGGAGTGCGCCCGTAATATCGACTCGCTGTGGTGGAGTGCGCCCGTAATATCGACTCGCTGTGGTGGAGTGCGCCCATAATATCGACTCGCTGTGGTGGAGTGTGCCCGTGATGATTTTTAGCTTTTCTTCGTGTGGTGGAGCAACCAAATGATACCGTCTTCTCCGTGTGGTGGAGTGTTCCCGTGATGATGTTTAACTTTTCTCCGTGTGGTGGAGCAACCAAGTAATGCTGTCTTCTCCGTGTGGTGGAGCAACCAAATAATGCTGTCTTCTCCGTGTGGTGGAGCAACCAAATAATGCTGTCTTCTCCGTGTGGTGGAGCAACCAAATAATGCTGTCTTCTCCGCGTGGTGGAGCAACCAAATAATGCTGTCTTCTCCGCGTGGTGGAGCAACCAAATAATGCTGTCTTCTCCGTGTGGTGGAGCAACCAAATAATGCTGTCTTCTCCGTGTGGTAGAGTTACCAAATAATGCTGTCTTCTCCGTGTGGTGGAGTAACCAAATGATGCTGTCTTCTCCGTGTGGTGGAGTAACCAAATAATACTGTCTTCTCCGTGTGGTGGAGTAACCATATAGGATTCTCTTTTTTCCGTGTTGAAGAGTGGACTGTTGGAATTGAGTCAAAAGCACGTATTTATTCCTTGATCGATAATTTTGGAAACAAAAATTTTTGCCCCTTCGATCAAGAATAAATATGGTTTGGTTATCTTTTGCCCCTGGATATCTGCAAAAATGAAAAAAAAAATGACCATTATCTTTTAATTTGTGTTATGAATTTCGACTTATCTGAAAGTGCTGATTGTGCTTCTTGTTGTTGCAGATTTAGGCCTATGAGTACGCCTTCTTCCATCCACCGATCGTGTGCATGCCGGAGGATGAAAACTTCATGTTAGTAGGGTTCTCACGGGTTGCGCGATGGCTCGGGTTCCCGCGGTCCCAGGAGGAGACGACGGTCACTGAGTGCCGACAGCCGCTGGCTCTCCGGGTTGTTCTGCCCTTGGACCTGAGATTTGGAGTCATATAATTCTAATTTGCACGCTATGACTCTGATTGTGTCCCCTAGATTACATCTTTTCTGTCGCTGGAAATGGTTCCGTATTGCGGGATCGGTAAGAATGATCCTGTGCCCGTAACTTTGAGTCCATCCACGCACATTATTCAAGATCTGGTTTAATTTTTTTTTTTTTTTAAAATTCCTGCAAAATAGGTAAAATTAGACAAAAATTATATGAAATTGATGCTTGTTTAGAGTAGATCTTGCCCCTAGGAAACTTAATTGATGATTCAAAGTTGGTTAGAATCGATTTTAGGACGAAAAATGGCAAAAAACCGAAACTGAAAACCGGAGAACCGGATTTTTGGGCAGAGCCGGCCGGCTCACCGTTAGAGCCGGGCGGCTCTGTTCCTGGTTCTGGCGAAGAGCAGAGTCGGCCGGCTCTGTTCCTTCCGAAACCGAACAGTCCGGCTGTGGTTCAGCCGGGCAGTTCGACCCTTTTTTTTTTTTTTTTTTTTTTAACACAAGCTTTTTATATATATATATATATTATTTTTTATGTATACATATATATATATTATTATTATTATTTATTATTATTTTATTTTTAATTTTTTTTTTTACTTTTTTTTTTTTTACTTAAGCCATTTTCATAAGTACCTCTCCCGTGGAAGGGGTGCACGGTTCACCTTCAATTCGAATAAAATGACTAATATAACAACGTATACTACAAGGACGAACTGGAACAAAAGAAGCGATGTTTCGGAATCCATAATGATTGAAATGTAGAAATTAGATTTGGAATAAGGAATGTATAAAATGAGTTGGAATGGAGATGTATATATACTCGTCGTCTCCAACGGCCATGTGACAGTTGAAAATGTGGCCGTTGGGCGCCATTTCAACGGTCACTGAGCCGTTGGACAAGCGTGGTTTTTTTTTTTTTTTTTTAATATATATATGTATATATGTATAAAAGAGATGCAAAATATAAGTGATTGAGAAAACTCCCTGATTAGTGTTTTGCAGGGGCGAAAAGATAACCGGGGTGCCGGTTCTGTGTCCGATGCGCTAATTTGGTACAGGAGACTCCCTGACCAGATGCGGGAGGACTTTGACGCCCATTTTTTTTTTTTTGTTTTTGTTTTTTTTTTTTGGGTTTTCTGTACACAACATGGACTTCATTTTTATTATTATGGGAATTGGATGCAATGACCTACTAATGGATGTTTATGTGTAATGGCACGATGTATACGATATGAACATCTAAACAGAATGTCAAACATGCATAATATCATTACGACGACACCATAATGAGTACAATGGGGGAATTAACAGTGACTTCGGCTTTGGACATCACCCTCTTCTTGTTACCGACACGTCCTCTCGGTTTTCCGTGTCAGAAATTTTCTCTTTGGTTTTTTTTTTTTTTTTGAATGGTCCGAGAGTTCTGCGCGAGCGTCCCAACCAAATTGATCTCTTTGTATTGATCCGTTATGAGATTGGAAAGCACACCTTGACAATGCTCAACAGAAGTTGTGACGACGTTGCTGCTAATGACACCCGATGGTTTGGCTTTCACCTGCCCCTAGCATTAAGGGTTTGTGTTTGGGGTATAAAACGCTGAATCAGACATGGTTTGCTGCGTGCTGTCACCCGTGTGTGGACATTGACATGCAATGACATGACGAATGCATATTGAACATCAAAATTGAATATGAAACATCTATGACATAATGAATGTCGATGCATTAGGAAAATCCAAAGTGTGGCTCCGGTTTGATGTCCCTTTAAACTACCAATATGTCCTTTCGGTTTTCCATATTGGAGTTTTTTTTTTTTTTTTTTTTTGTTTTTTTTTGATGCCCTATCACTGGATAGAGTTGCCATTGTGGACGGATAACCTGAGATGAATTCAATTAACCATGGGATTCTCCTGCGGCCTGATGCCGTATTCATGTTTCCAATTCACCCCAGATTCCAGTTCAGGCAAGGTTTCCGAGGACTGAATACTTGAAATGGTTGGTAAGTGCAACATTCCCTTGGAATATGAGCACAACAGACTTTGTAAGCTTTCCTGTTGATGGCATCATCCCCTTCATGATTGTTGTAAGCTTTGTAAAGTCGAGTTGTCCCGACACTGTTGGTGAAGTTCATAAATGCATAACCAACATTTCCTCCAGTCTTGAAATCCACAGGAAATCATAAGCAGACTTCCCTTTGGACTTATTCTCGTTTTCCTCCAGACAACGCTTGTCCAGAATTTGCAGCAGATCATGTCTTGGAAACTGATTTGGTAGATTTCTAATCATCAGGCTTATTTTTCCAGCAAGATTAACTTCAATCTCTTTTTTTATTCAGTTTGGTCTCCTCAATAGTCAATTTCTCGGGTAACCATTATTGAGCTCGTTTGAAGTAGACTCATATTCAAATCCTCTCTCTGCTCTGTCACCCTTCTGGTGATGAGATGATGCGGAAAAATGCGGTGTGGAGCAGCATTGGGGTTCAATCTCTTGTTGGAGACCATTGGTGGTAGAAAATAAGGCTTCACAGAGTCAGTTCAGGAGAGAAGATGAAAGCGTCGTGCCTTGTCATTCAACATCATGAGACACTCTAGACTTAATTATGGCCACCATGTATGAGGTAGATAAAGACACGAATCTTTTCTACCACCGTGCGAAGTTAACTTTCCAGAACGGGCAAAAACGTACTTTTCTTTCTTTTTTTTTTTTTTTTTTTTTTTTTGTTTACTCTTTTTTTTTTATGGAACTACATCAATGCCACAGCCACCTTTTGGTTTTCCTGTTGCATTCAAATTCGTGCATGTCATATGTGCTTAATATGCCTTTTTGGATGAACAATGCATGCATAATGTCATGTGCACAGGAATGTCATGCAAACAAGATTATACATGCACTACAACCAAGGAATGATTCAGAGTTTTACAATAAGATTGGTAGTGAAGGTCATTTGAATTTCTTGGTGGTTGGAGCTTCGGATAAGTTTGGATAAGTTTGATTTTGCCTTGAAGAGGACTTTTTGGTTTTTTTTTTTTTTAGTTGAAGCTCTGGGGCAGGATTGGTAGTGTCTTTCAAGGATTGTTGAGTTGAATCAGTAGATGCCTCGGTGGAAGTGGTACCATCGTATTATTTTATTTATCTCACAAGCTCACTTTTCAAGAGAGAGTTCGTTTGGGACCAGGTTCACTTTTAGGTTCCCCCACAATACTCAGAATGATGTCACGCATTTTGATATTATGTGTGTTGGACATGTCATTTCAGATGGTCAAATGCATGCATAATGCCATGTGCAAGTAATCATCACATAAGTAAGACGAAGATAACTTTCATTGCATTCATAATGAATTCAATACATCCCACAAACAAAATGAGTCCCTTGTAAGAAGGAATCTCCAAGAGGCATTGATCTCATAGAATGTGATTATTTTCCAGTTGGTCACCATTTCAGCTTCAGCATCCTCAACCTACTCTTATCAGAGCAGACTCAGGATTTCTTCATCATATTCCTCTCCTCGGGAGGTTTGAGAAATTTCTTTGGTGGTCTCCCTGATTGCCCCTGGTTGCTTATCAGAGAGAATCAATTTCCCATTGTCTACTAGCTTCTGGATCTCCTTTCGTAAAGCAAGGCACTCATTGGTCCGATGGCCTGCGATCACATGATAGCTGCAGAAATTACTCCTTTGCTCTGGTGTTGGTGCCACATATGGTCTGACACTCTGTAATAGACCCGCATTTATGCATCTGAGGAATAGCGTACTTAATGAGTCAGCCCATGGAGAAGTGCCTTTTCCGCTATTGCCGGTAGGTGAGTTTTTGGTATGCCGTGGAATGGGTCGGTGCCAACATTCGTCTTAAGAGGCCTCTTCAGTTCTATGTCATCAGTCAGCTTTGGCAGACCCGAATTTTGGAGAGAGGGCCTTCCAAGGTGGCGAGGGCGAATGTTAGCAAACTGGGCATTCTGTTCCTCGCCAGCATCAGTATTGGAGTTTGAGAATGCCGCACTTTTCATTTTCCCTTCGAGTTCTGCCAATCGTGCTTCCAATTCAGTACACCTCGCAGTCAGCCTTTCTACTCTGTCAAGGTCGTCCCCCAGCATTTCTCTCAGCATTGCTGCCGCTTCCTTCCTGACCGCATTTCGGAATCGTGATGAGGCGATATGATCCTCCATGATATCCGTTATGGATTTGAAGTTCATTGGGTTGGCCATCCCCGAAATCTCTTCCCTTTTTCCTCTTATAAGAAGACTTATTAGCGTTAACGAGCGCATACGCGTGAAGAGCACCAATATCACAGGTGATGTGGGTATGAATGCAGGATGGGATATGTATGTGTACGAATGATGAGTTGCATATATGATGTTCATGAGGGAGATGATGAAGATAATGATTTTATTTTATTTTATTTTATTTTTTTTTGGACATCCCAAGAACACCCAATGCTATGCAAGAGATAATGCGAAAAAACCACGTGTGGACCGCCACACAAACAAGGGTTCGGTGCTTTTGGAGCACCTAGTGAATATCGTGAAATGATCGTGTGCGTGCCAACACACGGACAGAGTTTCGACACCTTGTAGGTCTATGAGATGAAGTGAAGTGGTCACATAGGGGCCGGCCCATGGACAGAGTTCTGATGCTTTTGAGGCATATGATATGAGGTAATGTTTACAGACAAGTCTCGTGTAGGTAAGGACACGGACGAAAGTTCGGCGTTCATGGAACGCCTCTCATGATTTGGTAATGCTATGAAATGCCCCTTATATGCGTAATAATCCGGTACTCGTGGAGCACCTCAAATGATACAATAATGTCAATGTCACGTAACAATCCGAAATGGATCGCGACACACCAACAAAACTTCGGCATCCCCACGACGCCAATGATAAATGACGTGAAGCCATGCCATGATGTCTTGTGACCTGCCACACGAAAATAGACCTAAGACCATTATGGTCTCCTATCGAATGAAATGATTTAGTGAAATGGCCTAGTGTGTTCCTGTACACGGCAGAACACGGGTAGCTTCAGGACTCCCGATATGCTATGAAATGAAATGACCGTGAAGGGTATCCTTAGAATGTCCTTAATTTAAATGATATGAAATGACGTGAATGCTTGTGTCACACAAAAATGCAAGTGGTTGCACAAAAACGTGGTTAGGATGCATGACATACATGATGATGTCGTGTATGCTTTGCAAAGATAACAATGTACAGAACATAAATAGGCATGGCACACAAATAGAATGTCATGGCTGTATGAAAACATGGTTAGAATAAATGCCATGCTTATGTCGATGTCTTGAAAATGGCTACACAAAAATGTGGTTAGAATGGCACATAGGCAAAGTTTCGGCGCTCAGGGAGCACCTTGGAATTTCATGTTATGATATGGGATGATCATGCGCGTGGCACATGGTCTGGATTTCGGCGCTCGGGAAGAACCTTGGGTTTTAATGTCGTGATATGAAAAGAACTCGTGCTTGGTGCACGAATGGAATTTCGATGCTCGGGGAGCATCTTAACTTCCAAATCATGATATGAAATGAATGAGTTCTTAGTGAATGGGCAGGGTTTCGGCGCTCAAGGGAGCATTTTTGTGAAATGAGATGAACATGCGCGTGGCACATGGTTAAGATTTTCGGTGCTCGGGGGGCGCCTAAATGATTTAATGGATGAAATGTAATTTTTCGGCGCTTGTGGAGCACTTAAATGATTGAATGAAATGAAATGAACTTTTCGGTGCTCGTGGAGCACCTAAATGATTTGATGGAACGAAATGAATTTTTCAGGCGCTTGTGGAGCACCTAAATGATTTAATGAAATGAATTCTCGGCGCTCGTGGAGCACTTAAACGATGTAAGGGATGCGATGAAATTTTTCGGCGCTCGTGGAGCACCTAAATAATTTAATGGATGAAATGTAATTTTTTCGGCACTCGTGGAGCACCTAAATGATTCAATGAAATGAATTTTTCTGTGCTCGTGGAGCACCTAAATGATTTGATGGAATGAAATGAATTTTTCAGCGCTCGTGGAGCACCTAAATGATTTGATGAGATGAAATGAACTTTTCGGTGCTCGTGGAGCACTTAAATGATTTAATGCATGAAATGGAATTTTTGGGCGCTCGTGGAGCGCCTAAATGATTTAATGCATGAAATGGAATTTTTCGGCTCTCGTGGAGCGCCTAAATGATTGAATGCATGAAATGGAATTTTTCGGCGCTCGTGGAGCACTTAAATGACTTAATGCATGTGATGAAATTTTTCGGCTCCCGTGGAGCGCCTAAATGATTTAATGCATGAAATAGAATTTTTTGGCGCTCGTGGAGCACCTATGATTTAGTGAAATGAAATGAACTTTTCGGTGCTCGTAGAGCACCTAAATGATTTAACGTGTGAAATGAAAAGTTTTCGGCGCTCGTGGAGCACCTAAATGCTTTAATGGATGCGATGAAATTTTTGATGCTCGTGGAGCACCTAAATGATTTGATGGAATGAAATGAATTTTCGGGCGCTCGTGGAGCACCTAGATGATTTGATGGGATGAAATGAATTTTTCGGCGCTCGTGGAGCGCCTAAATGATTGAATGCATGAAATGGAATTTTTCGGCGCTCGTGGAGCGCCTAAATGATTTAATGCATGAAATGGAATTTTTCGGCGCTCGTGGAGCACCTATGATTTAGTGAAATGAAATGAACTTTTTGGTGCTCGTGGAGTACCTAAATGATTTGATGGAATGAAAAGAAATTTTCGGCGCTCGTGAAGCACCTAGATGATTTCCTACTTGGTAGGAGGTGTGATGTGTGTGAGCCTTATAAGGTTGTTCAAGGCCCACATGAATGTTTTATGCATGGCATGCGTTCCATATGGCTGCAAAATAAATTGGTTAGTGCTTGTGACATTCAAATGATGTGTATGAATTATTGTTTTCACACAATGATGAGGTGTATGGCTGCAAAAAATATGGTTAGTGTAAATGTCACGCGGGTAATTAATTTATTTACACACAAAAAATAATGGATATGGCTGTACAAAAGATGTGAGTTAGTATCACACAAATGCTCCACATGTAGTATGTTATGTTTGTGAAATGATGTAGATGATAGTATGTCATGTAGGACAAGAGAACACGTAGCAATAAGCACACAAATCGAATCTTTCAACCTTATTTCCCCAAACGTGGTCAAGTCGATAAAATTCTAACCGAGTCCTAGGAGGGGTTCTCTTCGATCACCAACCGGGGATGATGAAGGCGCAATTTTTTTTATTCACACGATTTGTTTTGGTATCCTAAGGGAATCCAACTAGGGTTGCCTAAATGAGTTCGGTCCAAAGTCGGGATAACATCAAGGCTCCCATAGCAAAATATACTCCTCACTTCTCCCCACTCAAGGGTCCGATCGAAGGGGTTCGTACGAGACTATGGGTGGTGTTTCGTATTCGCGCCCCCAAGACCAAGAGGAATTTGGGCGACACTTCAACAATTCACCGGGCTAAATATTGGATACTTAACCTAATGCAAGTATGTCTAACTAAAATGCAAAAATAAAATACCATGCAAGAATCATCCACCTTATTTTGATTAGACATTTTTCAGGGCTTGTCAAATTCTTTTAAGTTTTAAGAAAACTTTTGTAGAAATCCCCAGCGGAGTCGCCACTGTGAGCGGACGACCTTTTTTCTTTCTTCGGAAGAGTCGACGCGGGGGTCCGAAACGAAAATGGTATTGAAAATGTTCTTTCTTTGTTTTCGGGGTGAGATTGGGAAAACGGGTTTTGTTTATCTTGTTTAAGGAAATCCATTCGTTTATTTCGAAATTCGTTTTGTAGAAAACATTTTCCCATTTTATTACTTGAAAGATCTCGAAACTTAAATCCCAAGATCAGTGACAGAGTCGCCACCCGGATCAGCTCATCCGGGAAATTCTGGTACAGCTCCCTACCGAGTATAGACTGCTGTACCTAATCCAGAGATTCAGGGTTCGGACAAGTCCCTTATTTCACGTCTAATCAAAATAAATTTGGTCAATATTCTTTGATGATATCTTACATTTCTAGAGTTGATTTTTATTGCATTAAGTTAAGCACACAGCGCACACATAAATAAAATAAAATAAAACAGTAAATAATTGAATTATTACAACCCGATCGAATAAAAATAAAAATTCACTTTACAACCGCCTAAAATACACAGATAAATCTATTAAATACATCCAAAATAAAAATAAAAGGCTGCAAAACAGAGGGTTAGCACAATTTATATTGCACACATAAATAGGACTCAAATCAGGACAGAATTGGGAATTTTAGGAAATGGGGGCATGCATTTAGGGGATAACCGGGTCGACCCGACCGGTCGGACCGGTTAGACCTGGAAAACGGTTTTGAAACGCCCTGTAATTTTATGCTGGAAAATCAATTTTTGGAAAACAATTGGCTCAGTTACATGCAAATTTTCATTTTCGTGGGTCTGTTATCCCGGAATCCATGGTTCCGTTCGTATGGGTTCCTAAGTTCAACATCCATCTAGGGTCCAAAACGCAATAAACACACCAAAAACATTTATTAAAATGCCATTTTGTTTGTTTTTAATATTTTCCAGGGACTTATGGAGTTCAGGGGTCCGCTAATGCTGGACCATAGATCCGGTTTGGATAAAATAACCCTGAAACTTAGAAAATAAACCCCGGAAAACTTGAAAATATTAATATCCGTATGTATAGGAATCCAAAAATAAATATTTTATGGCATACGAATAAATTTGGGCTGAAATATATCACATCAGAGCGTATAAAAATGGAAAACGGGCTATTTTCGGCTTGTCGGGACAGATCGGGGAGCTGTCCCAGAAGAACAGAGCCGTATGGCTCTGGTTAGAGCCGGCCGGCTCTGTTCTTTGATGAACAGAGCCGTACGGCTCTATTCGGGTAAGTTCGGTTCTAAAACTTGCAAAAACAAAGAAAACGCACAGAAAAAGCAATGCAAACAGGTTTAAGGCCTCTCAGAGTTTACCTTGATGTTGTTTTGATGCTTTGAATGTCAAGAAACGGATTGGAAACTTAGGATTTGCCCTTAAAGTCCAATCGGCCGAAAACCGAACAATTCCCAAACTAACCCGAAATGATCCGAATAAATGAGCAAAGGTTATGTAACTTGTTATGGATTTTTGGAGATTGATTTTAGTGTTTTGATTTTGTGTTTTTGGGTTCTTCTCTTGCTCTCTATCGCTCTGTCTCACTTTTTCTCTCTCTTTTTTTTTCCTTCTGCGTCTTTCTCCTTCTTTTTTTTTTCTTTTCTTTTCTCTCCCCTTTTTCTCCCCATCTCTATTATTATTGACTGATTTTTTTGAAATCCCCCCAGGAGACAAAATAATTTCCCACATTTAATGCACGAATTTGAATTTTTTTGTCGTTTTTACCCAAACTTTGCTGGCTTTTCGAAAATTGGAGAATCCTACCTAACCCACTAGAGTCGGCCGGCTCTAGTTTGAACTAGAGCCGGCCGGCTCTAGTCTAGAGCCGGCCGGCTCTGGTTTGAAAACCAGAGCCGTCCGGTTCTAGCTAGATCTGCGGCGAAATCTCGACATCCGGCGCGTACACTAAACCCTGGGAATCACTTGGGGGACCCGTTTTCGGTAGTTTTGGATCGAGGATAGCTTGTTTTTCAGGACATTTAAGACTCTTTGGGCAACATTCTGGTCATTTCCAAGTCCGATTCAAGTACTTATGCTTCACAGGTAACACAGGAATTCTCATCATAGAGGTCGGGAAAAACCCGTGCTCACAGGCTGCCCCTCGCGAGATCAAAGTCCACTAGAACGGTAGCTTATGTCCGATTCGAGTTTGGTCTCGTGATTGAGAGCGCGGTGAGTAAAGGAAAGAAAGGCGCACCTGATGCCCCTCGTAGGGGTACAGAATCATCGACTCGCTGTGGTGGAATGTTCCCGTGATATCGACTCACTGTGGTGGAGTGCGCCCGTAATATCGACTCGCTGTGGTGGAGTGCGCCCGTAATATTGACTCGCTGTGGTGGAGTGCGCCCGTAATATCGACTCGCTGTGGTGGAGTGCGCCCGTAATATCGACTCGCTGTGGTGGAGTGCGCCCGTAATATCGACTCGCTGTGGTGGAGTGCGCCCGTAATATCGACTCGCTGTGGTGGAGTGCGCCCGTAATATCGACTCGCTGTGGTGGAGTGCGCCCATAATATCGACTCGCTGTGGTGGAGTGTGCCCGTGATGATTTTTAGCTTTTCTTCGTGTGGTGGAGCAACCAAATGATACCGTCTTCTCCGTGTGGTGGAGTGTTCCCGTGATGATGTTTAACTTTTCTCCGTGTGGTGGAGCAACCAAGTAATGCTGTCTTCTCCGTGTGGTGGAGCAACCAAATAATGCTGTCTTCTCCGTGTGTTGGAGCAACCAAATAATGCTGTCTTCTCCGTGTGGTGGAGCAACCAAATAATGCTGTCTTCTCCGTGTGGTGGAGCAACCAAATAATGCTGTCTTCTCCGTGTGGTGGAGCAACCAAATAATGCTCTCTTCTTCGTGTGGTGGAGCAACCAAATAATGCTGTCTTCTCCGTGTGGTGGAGCAACCAAATAATGCTCTCTTCTCCGTGTGGTAGAGTTACCAAATAATGTTGTCTTCTCCGTGTGGTGGAGTAACCAAATGATGCTGTCTTCTCCGTGTGGTGGAGTAACCAAATAATACTGTCTTCTCCGTGTGGTGGAGTAACCATATAGGATTCTCTTTTTTCCGTGTTGAAGAGTGGACCGTTGGAATTGAGTCAAAAGCACGTATTTATTCCTTGATCGATAATTTTGGAAACAAAAATTTTTGCCCCTTCGATCAAGAATAAATATGGTTTGGTTATCTTTTGCCCCTGGATATCTGCAAAAATGAAAAAAAAATGACCATTATCTTTTAATTTGTGTTATGAATTTCGACTTATCTGAAAGTGCTTATTGTGCTTCTTATTGTTGCAGATTTAGGCCTATGAGTACGCCTTCTTCCATCCACCGATCGTGTGCATGCCGGAGGATGAAAACTTCATGTTAGTAGGGTTCTCACGGGTTGCGCGATGGCTCGGGTTCCCGTGGTCCCAGGAGGAGAGGACGGTCACTGAGTGCCGACAGCCGCTGGCTCTCCGGGTTGTTCTGCCCCTGGACCAGAGATTTGGAGTCATATAATTCTAATTTGCACGCTATGACTCTAATTGTGTCCCCTGGATTATATCTTTTCTGTCGCTGGAAATGGTTCCGTATTGCGGGATCGGTAAGAATGATCCTGTGCCCGTAACTTTGAGTCCATCCACGCACATTATTCAAGATCTGGTTTAATTTTTTTTTTTTTTTAAATTCCTGCAAAATAGGTAAAATTAGACAAAAATTATATGAAATTGATGCATGTTTAGAGTAGATCTTGCCCCTAGGAAACTTAATTGATGATTCAAAGTTGGTTAGAATCGATTTTAGGATGAAAAATGGCAAAAAACCGAAACTGAAAACCGGAGAACCGGATTTTTGGGCAGAGCCGGCCGGCTCACCGTTAGAGCTGGGCGGCTCTGTTCCTGGTTCTGGCGAAGAGCAGAGTCGGCCGGCTCTGTTCCTTCCGAAACCGAACAGTCCGGCTGTGGTTCAGCCGGGCAGTTCGACCCTTTTTTTTTTTAACACAAGCTTTTTTTTTTTATATATATATTATTTTTTATGTATACATATATATATATTATTATTATTTATTATTATTTTATTTTTAATTTTTTTTTTTTACTTTTTTTTTTTTACTTAAGCCATTTTCATAAGTACCTCTCCCGTGGAAGGGGTGCACGGTTCACCTTCAATTCGAATAAAATGACTAATATAACAACGTATACTACAAGGACGAACTGGAACAAAAGAAGCGATGTTTCGGAATCCATAGTGATTGAAATGTAGAAATTAGATTTGGAATAAGGAATGTATAAAATGAGTTGGAATGGAGATGTATATATACTCGTCATCTCCAACGGCCATGTGACCGTTGAAAATGTGGCCGTTGGGCGCCATTTCAACGGTCACTGAGCCGTTGGACACGCGGGGTTTTTTTTTTTTTTTTTTTTTTTTAATATATGTATGTATATATGTATAAAAGAGATGCAAAATATAAGTGATTGAGAAAACTCCCTGATTAGTGTTTTGCAGGGGCGAAAAGATAACCGGGGTGCCGGTTCTGTGTCCGATGCGCTAATTTGGTACAGGAGACTCCCTGACGAGATGCGGGAGGACTTTGACGCCCATTTTTTTTTTTTTTTGTTTTTTTTTTGGTTTTCTGTACACAACATGGACTTCATTTTTATTATTATGGGAAATGGATGCAATGACCTACTAATGGATGTTTATGTGTAATGGCACGATGTATACGATATGAACATCTAAGACCAGAAAATTCTAAGTGTCAAAAGTCCCTCCTTTTTCTTCTCTTCCTCCTCTTATTTTCTGCCTTTGCTTCACCAAGAACCGGGCATTAATTGCCCATCTTTTCTCCTCTCTTTTCTTATGTCATGGGCATGGTTTTTTGCACCTGCTCCGACGTTACAATCATACGACTGTAATTTCATTACAGTCGCAGGACTTTATGTTACAGTTGTGTGACACGCGCGATTTTTTTTTTTGAGGACGGAAAATTCCGGCGCTTACACATTCCTTACTTTTCTGTTTTCTTTGATTACTGTTTGTGTTAATTTACCTTTCAATCTGCTACTAGAATTCGTTCATATATTGTAGCTAACACACAAAATATTATAAATATTTCCTAAGTTTGTAGGAGGATTTGAAATCCACCACCTCTTGATTGAAGTGTTAACCACCGGAACAATTTTTGTTTCTTGATAATCTATGCATGTAATTTTCTTTATCCACTACATTCGAATATTATTAAGTTATTATTAATAAAAAAATCATTAATTTCAGTTTTTGTTTTGTGGTTTTATTAAGTTTTGGTACTCTTGAGTTTGTTTTGTTTGTTAAATTTAGTTTAATTTTTAATTTGTAAATCGTAAACTTTATTTATGGGTGGCTTTTTTAATTTTATCATGGATTTGTTTATTTATGTTTTTATTATTTTTTCATTACACAGGTGGTTTCATGGGGCGGGTAATTAATGGGTATCCTCAATCCATGGTAGAATTGAAATGAAATTTATTTGGTTAATACCCGTGGGTAATGAAGAGAGATAAGAAGTTACATTTGTAAACAAGAATGGGACAGGTAGTTCCATTATCCAAGGGTATTGTGAGCGGACGACCTTTTTTCTTTCTTCGGAAGAGCCGACGCGGGGGTCCGAAACGAAAAATGGTATTGAAAATGTTCTTTCTTTGTTTTCGGGGTGAGATTGGGAAAACGGGTTTTGTTTATCTTGTTTAAGGAAATCCATTCGTTTATTTCGAAATTCGTTTTGTAGAAAACATTTTCCCATTTTATTACTTGAAAGATCTCGAAACTTAAATCCCAAGATCAGTGACAGAGTCGCCACCCGGATCAGCTCATCCGGGGAAATTCTGGTACAGCTCCCTACCGAGTATAGACTGCTGTACCTAATCCAGAGATTCAGGGTTCGGACAAGTCCCTTATTTCACGTCTAATCAAAATAAATTTGGTCAATATTCTTTGATGATATCTTACATTTCTAGAGTTGATTTTTATTGCATTAAGTTAAGCACACAGCGCACACATAAATAAAATAAAATAAAACAGTAAATAATTGAATTATTACAACCCGATCGAATAAAAATAAAAATTCACTTTACAACCGCCTAAATTACACAGATAAATCTATTAAATACATCCAAAATAAAAATAAAAGGCTGCAAAATAGAGGGCTAGCACAATTTATATTGCACACATAAATAGGACTCAAATCAGGACAGAATTGGGAATTTTAGGAAATGGGGGCATGCATTTAGGGGATAACCGGGTCGACCCGACCGGTCGGACCGGTTAGACCTGGAAAACGGTTTGAAACGCCCTGTAATTTTATGCTGGAAAATCAATTTTTGGAAAACAATTGGCTCAGTTACATGCAAATTTTCATTTTCGTGGGTCTGTTATCCCGGAATCCATGGTTCCGTTCGTATGGGTTCCTAAGTTCAACATCCATCTAGGGTCCAAAACGCAATAAACACACCAAAAACATTTATTAAAATGCCATTTTGTTTGTTTTTAATATTTTCCAGGGACTTATGGAGTTCAGGGGTCCGCTAATGCTGGACCATAGATCCGGTTTGGATAAAATAACCCTGAAACTTAGAAAATAAACCCCGGAAAACTTGAAAATATTAATATCCGTATGTATAGGAATCCAAAAATAAATATTTTATGGCATACGAATAAATTTGGGCTGAAATATATCACATCAGAGCGCATAAAAATGGAAAACGGGCTATTTTCGGCTTGTCGGGACAGATCGGGGAGCTGTCCCTGAAGAACAGAGTCGTACGGCTCTGGTTAGAGCCGGCCGGCTCTGTTCTTGTGGAACTAGAGCCGGCCGGCTCTGTTCTTTGATGAATAGAGCCGTACGGCTCTATTCGGGTAAGTTCGGTTCTAAAACTTGCAAAAACAAAGAAAACGCACAGAAAAAGCAATGCAAACAGGTTTAAGGCCTCTCAGAGTTTACCTTGATGTTGTTTTGATGCTTTGAATGTCAAGAAACGGATTGGAAACTTAGGATTTGCCCTTAAAGTCCAATCGGCTGAAAACCGAACAATTCCCAAACTAACCCGAAATGATCCGAATAAATGAGCAAAGGTTATGTAACTTGTTATGGATTTTTGGAGATTGATTTTAGTGTTTTGATTTTGTGTTTTTGGGTTCTTCTCTTGCTCTCTATCTCTCTGTCTCACTTTTTCTCTCTTTTTTTTTTTCCTTCTGCGTCTTTCTCCTTCTTTTTTTTTTCTTTTCTTTTCTCTCCCCTTTTTCTCCCCATCTCTATTATTATTGACTGATTTTTTTGAAATCCCCCTAGGAGACAAAATAATTTCCCACATTTAATGCACGGATTTGAATTTTTTTGTCGTTTTTTACCAAACTTTGCTGGCTTTTCGAAAATTGGAGAATCCTACCTAACCCACTAGAGTCGGCCGGCTCTGGTTTGAAAACCAGAGCCGTCCGGTTCTAGCTAGATCTCCGGTGAAATCTCGACCATCCGGCGCGTACACTAAACCCTGGGAATCACTTGGGGGACCCGTTTTCGGTAGTTTTGGATCGAGGATAGCTTGTTTTTCAGGACATTTAAGACTCTTTGGGCAACATTCTGGTCGTTTCCAAGTCCGATTCAAGTACATATGCTTCACAGGTAACACAGGAATTCTCATCATAGAGGTCGGGAAAAACCCGTGCTCACAGGTATCCTATCTGTTGCCATCCCAAAGTCTACTTTGCTTTATAAATTCCTAAATTAAATAAAATCACATGGTGCACTACACATGTACAATTGTTAGTAGGTGACGATCCCAAATACGCTAGCTATAGTACTAGAGGGGGGTGAACAGTACTATATACGGTTTAAAAATTTTTGCAAACAGTTTAGAAATTTTTTTTAAAATAAAAACAATTTTCTTTTTACAAATACAAGTTTTACAAAAATGCGTAATTAATTAAAATAGTAAAACTTGTGAATATAAATTAGCTTGAGAAAAAAAAAAAAGACTTCAAATAATAAAGCTATCAATTTAAATTGCAAGAATTTAAATAGCAGTAAATATAAAGAGAGTAGGGATAGAGGAATGAAGACACTGAATTTGATTTTGGTTCCACCCAACCGGTCTACGTCCAGTTCCCAAGCCAACCACTTGAGATTTTCACTAATTTTTCCTTTACGGGCATGTTACAAGCCTATGTTAGGTTTTACGAGTTCTAGTAACAAACTCAATACTTTTCCAGGCTTAGTATCAAACCTCTACCGTTACTTTTTCTAGCTCAAGTAACAAACTCTTCCGATGCTTTTTCAAAGTTCAAGCACCAAACTTTTACAGACTTTGTTGATCACACTATCAACAAAATAAACCTCCTTTCTGACAACCTTGTGTGAATATATAATTCTCGAATATATGGATATTTGAATGAGAGAATTAAGCTCTTTTCTCTTGACTTTGTTCTTATAGGAATTATGGAAGACTTTAAAGAATAATAGCTTAAGAGTGTGAATATTACATGTAAGTCTTCTTGCTTCAAGCTTTGATCTCCACTTCCTTTTAAAGGTGAAAGAATGCTTCATGGAAGGAGATATGGATGTTTGTCTCAGTTCATAAAATGAAATATAGTGGTTGATTTCAAGTCATGAAGAGAGGAATGTTGAATTCAGCAAATGAGATGCATATGACCGTTTGTTTCAAGTGACAAGATGAGTTGATTTCATGTGATAAGAGATAGTGGTAGTTGAAGTCAAGTCACAAACAAAATCTTTCCAAGTGATAAAATGAATATGGCAGTTGAAGTCAAGTCACAAGCTTAAGAAACAAAATCTTTCCAGGTGATAAAATGAATATGGTAGTTGAAGTCAAGTCACAAGCTTAAGAAAGTGTTGAGTTCATCTAATAAGCTACTTATGGCCGTTTTTCTCAAGTAGTAAGATGAAATGATTTTTATTCTCATGTAATAAAGATAATGTCATTTATATGTAGATCATAAGAAAATCATTTCATAAGCTAGATACTGCCAATTGACAATGTAAACAGATGACGTATCTTTTGGTTCCTCCTTATAAGCAGTTTTGAAGCTCTTTAAAAGGAGTAAATTACACCTATGATACACAGATTTTATCTAATTTCACATTATGATACACAGACTTCATTTTTTCTCAACAAAATACATGAACTTAGCAGTGACCTAATACATGAACTTAGTGGTGACCTAACATTAAAGTGTATATAACCTATAATCAACGGTAAAGTAAAAAAAATTACGGGTAAATTACACCTATAGTACACAGACTTTATCTAATTTCACAGTATGGTACACAGACTTTATATAATTTCACAGTATGGTACACAGATTTCATTTTTGCTCAACAAAATACATGAACTTAATGGTGACTTGACATTAGGGTACATATAGCCTGTAATCAATGGTAAAGTAAAAAAAATTGCTAATGAACGGCTCTTCGATTCTCAAAATCGGTGAACGGCTCTCCGATTACTAACTCTCTCTCTCTCTCTCTCCAAATTTTGATAATTTTCGACCCAATTCTGAGATTTATATGTCTTTTGCTTCCAAAATGTCCAACAATTTCATCAAGAATATGCTTTCTCATATACAAAAACACTTTCGGCTATCTTCTGAAATACCGTCTGCTACTCCTCTATTAGGCACCAGTGGAGCTTCATCTTCATCAATAATTTTTTTTACTTTACCGTTGATTACAGGTTATATGTACCCTAATGTCAGTTCACCACTAAGTTCATGTATTTTGTTAAGCAAAAATAAAGTCTATGTACCATACTGTGAAATTGGATAAAGTCTATGTACCATACTGTCAAATTAGATAAAGTCTGTGTACCATAGGTGTAATTTACCCATAATTTTTTTTACTTTACCGTTGATTATAGGTTATATGTACTTTAATGTCGGATCACCACTAAGTTCATGTATTTTGTTGAGCAAAAATGAAGTCTGTGTATCATACTGTGAAATTAGATAAAGTTTGTATACCATAAATGTAATTTACCTTCTTTAAAAGCATATGTACTCATGGAAGTATTTTGCAGCTTATAAGCATGAATTGTTTATCTAGTAACCACAATTATATCAAGTAATATTCTTATCTCATAAAACTTTAATACTTTTTGTCAATTTAAGAAATTTTTTTTCTTTGATGTCAACTTGTAATCATCAAAATGGCTAAATTATATCTATGGTACACAACCTTTATCTAATTTAATAGTATTATACACAGACTTCGTTTTTACTCAACAAAGTGCATGAACTTAGTGGTGACCTACCATTGTGGTCTAAATCATCGATAAATGACCAGTCAACGTACCACGTGTGAGCAGATGACCTTTTTATGAAAAAGTGGAACGCGGTGAAACGAATCGGGGAAAGAGAAGAAGAACTTGAATTGTTTGTTTGTTTTGGAAAACGGGTTTGTATCTTGCTTAAGGAAAACCATTGATGTGTTTGGAAATCCTTTTGTAGAGAACCTTTTCTTTGGGTGAGTTTTTGGAAAACTGGTTTTGCATTTTAGAAAATCCTGTTTTATTACTTAAAGACCTCGAAACCTGAATTTCAAGATCAGTGACAGAGTCACCACCCAGATCAGCTCATCCGAAAAATTCCGGTACAGCTCTATACCGAGCATAAACTGCTGTACCTAATCTAGAGATTCAGGGTTCAGGCAACTTACCTATTCAACCTCAAGCATGCATTTATTTATAAGTTTATAGTACCATATTTTACTCACTTAATTCTCTACCCATTTTATCTTTTATTATTAGCCCATGCTCATTCAAATGACATAAATAAATAACATAAAATTAAAGTGCAAAAAAAATAAACCATAAATCCAAACCAAACCAAAAAAGAAATAGAGGCCGCTATTACAACCCAAAAAGAGAAAAACTCTCATCCTCACCAATACAATCGCCTAGAATACATGAATATCTAAAAAGGTACAATTGCCTAGGATACACGAATAATCTATCAAATACATCCAAAATGATAAAAAAAAGAAAAATAAAAGCTGCAAAACAAATGCTTAACATAATTATACTACAAACATGAATAGGACTCATAACAGGATAGAATAGGGATTACAGGAAGTGGAAGCAAGCATCTAGGGGGGTAACCGAGAAGTCCGAGTGACTTACTCGATTAGACCTAGAAAACCATTTTAGAAATGCCCTGTAGTTTTTTGTGCTTGAAAACAATTTGGAAAACAGTTTGGCTCAATTACATGCAACTTTCTCCATTTAGTGGGTCGGTTATCCCAGAACTCGGGGTTTCATTCGTGGGGGTTTCCTAATTTTAATATCCATCTAAGACCCAAAACAGTAAACACATCAAAAATAGGTTTGATTCTGAAGACAACATCACGCGATGATGTTCGTGGGAGTCGTCCCGTGATTCTGCCTCATCCTGGGAACTTCAGCCGTGCAGTTCAGTTAGAGCCGTGCGGCTATAGAACTATAGCATGCGGCTATAGCACTATAGCCGTGCGTCTGTAGTATCCAGAACCCGAAATTGGTTTTCTTCACTTTGAAAATCATTGTTTTAATCATTTTCAATGATTTCTAAGGACTTTGGGGAACCTAGGGGTCCGCTATAGCTGGACAGTGGCCGATTTGGATCGAACAAACCCGGATTTCAAAAATCAAAATCAAAGAAACCGAAAATCTCACATCGACGTTCTAGGAAAATTGAAAACCATAATTCAGAATGTAACGGATGTGATTGGACCGAAATAGTTCATAACAGAATGATTAAAATGGAAAACCGACTGCTTTCGGTCAATTTAAGGCTTTTTGGGTTTCTGCCCAGAAGAACACAGTCGTACGGCTATAGTGTTACAGTTGCTCGGCTTTGTTCTAAGGGATTACAGTCGCTCAACTCTAGTTAGAGCCGCACGGTTGTAATCAAATAGACAGTTTCCGGAAATTTAACAAAACATAGAAAAACACAACACAACACAAGTAATTACGAGTTTAAGGCCTCTCAGAGTTTACCTGGTTGATGTTCCAGTGTGTTTGATGACTGGAAGTGGATTAGAAAGTTGGAATGCACCTAGAATCCCGCAAACATCCTGAAATCCTCAAACACGAGTCCCAAATTGATCCGAATAAGACCCAAGATCAATCCAGAATGAATGAAAGTTTGACTGAGGACCCTCACTCTATGTTTTTCAAGTCTGTTTTATGTCTTTGTTCTGGTTTCTGGTATTGTTCTTTAATTTTCTTTGTTTTCTCTCTTCGTTTTTGGTTTTTTCCTCAGAATGGTCTCCCTCTCCCTTCTCTATTTTGCTCTTTATTCTTTTTATCTTTTTTCTGTTATTCTGCTCTTAAGACCTAGCAAATCTCTGCAGAGAATTCCCCTAATTAAGGAGTTCCATCCTCTGTCAAATACTGGCTGGCTATTTAGGAAGCAATCTGATTGCTCGATAGAGCCACGTGGCTGTAAGATTACTGCTGTGCAGCTCTGGAATTATAGCTGCGCGGCTGTAGTTATGAAACTACAGCCGTGCATCTCTAATCAGAGCCGTGACGGATTCTCCTAAACCCCACACTCACCTCTAAGCCCTTTAATCACTCGAAGGACCTTTCTCAGGGTTTCAGATCGAGGACTGTTCGGATTTCGGAGCGTTTGAGACATTCCAGGCAACATCCCACTCATTCTCAAGTCCGACTCACGTTCGTCTGACTTAACAGGTAACATAGGATTCTCATCACAAAGGTCAGGAAAAACTGTGCTTACACCACGTCAGTGCTTTTACCCTTTTTAAATTTGCACGCTAGTCCTATATCATATGAAAAGACCAATTTGCCCCTCTCTCGTTTTCCCTCCCAAATAACTTCTATTTTCATCCTGACATTTTCACTCTCCTTTATTTTGCTTTCTCTCTCTTAAATCTACGAAGAAATCCACCCTCCTAAATTCTCAATCTCATCTCTCTCACTCCAAACTGAAAAAAATTTCTCTCCAACTGCTACAAACCCTAAATTGAAGAAGCGAACGAATAGGAAAGTGGAAATCATGTTGCAGTTCACGTTTGAATTAGTAAGTGCTCTGTTTTCTCCTTAGCGTTGTGTTTTCTCTCTATTTGCTTTACTTTTTTTTTTTAATTTCGTTATATAGTCTTTGTTTCTCTGTACCTTGTTTTTTCCATCTACTGTCTGATAATATAGAAAATTTTGTATATGGACCTATATTTATACTGATTGAATATTTTGGTGGTTGCAGTTATGGTGGACCCTATCGAATGAGTAAGAACTATCATTGTTATTGCACAATAAAGGTTGTGTAGCTGTGGACCACGACAAGAAAAGTTAATGGCTGCAATTGATAGACCATATAAGTTGGATGTATATTATATTGCCTGCACTTTTTTAAAAAATGGCTTTCATGATTTTGTGTGCAATTAGTGTTGTTTTTTTTTTCAATTAAACAATTAGAAAGACAAGTGCTTATTGTCTGTTAGTATGTTGTGGTGTTTTTTTATGTTTACATTGTTATGGCATACTTTGTTTTATATAAATAATTTCAAAAGCCTTTTTGTCTATTGTTTATGGTTATTTAGGATTTGTATATGTGCATGTGCAGTGATCTTTTTATCTTTAGTCAGTTGTATATGTATTCTGATAAGTGTATTTTATATACTTATTTCACCTTTGTTTTTATGATTTATTCGGGTTGTTTTTATTTATTTAAAGGCATATTTTACGTCCTTTGTGCTATTTTCCTTGTTAGGACCTCTAAGAAAGAGATGGAGCTAAAAGTGCATGAAAAGGGAGCGGAATTGACTTGAAGCAGTCCCGAAACAGTCCTAAGGCATGACCATGCCTTAGGAGGTGCTGATTTTGGAGTTTTGAGGCTAAATTGGTGGTTTGGGCCTGCATTCGTGATGAGCCAAGGAAAGGCTGCGGGTTTTACACTTGGAAAAGAGTTAAAGTCTTTTGTTGGGATAATTTTCTCTAATTATTGAGTCCTACTCCTAATGGGAGTCCCTCTTTTGATAGTTTTCTCTTTGTAAAGATTTGTAATTTACTTCTACCACAATTCTTTTTCCTTTTTAGTTTTGAAAGGGTTAAAAGAAAAAAAAATATTCAGCTTTAGGGAGGTAGTTAGTTTTTAGTCTTTTCTACTTTGGCTATTGGGAGAACGTGTTTTAGGAGCTAGGTTTTGAGGAGCACTTCATCTTCCCGCCTTGATGATTCGTACACTTTTTCGTCATCTATCTTGATTCTAGTTTTCTCTAAACTTTCTCTTTACCATGTTTTCCTTGATTTTCTTATGTGTTATTAATTTAGTTATGAACTAATTCCACCATAGCTAAGGCTATGGTGGATCTTAACAATTGTTCCATGTAATTATTTTATAGTTTAAATGCAATTAAATTCTTATTATTTTCCAATATTGTGTTGTGTATGCTTAATGCTTTGGATGCGTGACCATCAATTCCAATGTTCATAGTTAATTTATAATTGACTAAAGGACTAGATTAACGGAATCATACAACACAACTTTTGCATGACCGTTGCTCTTGTGGCTTACTAGCTAGTGCTAGGATTTCTTAGACTTAATGCTTTCTTGCTTGATCACTTAGAACTGAGAGGTTTAAGTGTTTAGGTTAAGAACTAGAGTTGATATCCCTAATCGGTGTTAATTACTTTTGGAAATCGCCATCTTGGAATTTAATCGGATTATTTGCATAACTTAAAATATTACTGGGATTAGTGTTAAGTGAAACCAGCCGCCTTAGTTAGCCTTCCTATCGAATTTATCTATTCAATTTTCTCTCATTTAATTAATTACTTTCCTTGGTTTTAATCTTAGATATAAAACAAAATCAAAGATATATTATTCTCTCTGCCTAGATTAATAGAAATCCAATTGTGTTTAGGATTAGCATAATTAGTCTTCGTAGGATCGATACTCTACTTATTATATATTACTTAAGCGATGAAGTGCACTTGCTTCTATTAGTGTGTGTATTTATTACGCATCACATTCTACATAAGGAAGCAATATTTTACTACTAGAGTTTGTCTATATTTTGTATTAAATGTATGCTTTTAATTATCACAGATCCTGAAGACGGTTATTTTACCATAGTAATGCATTATGATGGATTTATAGGGACCTATAATTATTCAGATGGGTTGGATCATTTTTGATATGGCTGTCACTGGGAAAGATTATCTTTGGTTATAATTGATAAAGAGCTGCAGAAGCTAAAATGTATGGGTAACTTTTAGTATTATTGGAAAGCTCACAATGTCATGTACCACCCAGACAAGCTAACCTATTTAGGTAGTGACAATGATGTGTACATGATGGCTTTAATGGGAGCTAAGGATGGGGTAACTGATTTGTATGTGAAGAGTTTGAATGAGGCTGAGATTAGAAAGGTTTTAGAGTCAGAAACTATTATTAAAGGCAGTGTAGTTATAAAAGAGATAAAGTTATAAAAGAGATAAAGGATGAGCCTAATGAAGTGCCTTCTGTGATAATAAGTGGGTCTAAAGGGAAGGGAAAGGTGAGTGAGCATCGTTATTTGCTTGAGCATAACATAAGAGATTGGGGTAATAAAAAACAGAATGCATTTATTGATAATCAAGAAGAAAGAAATTTGAATAAGTCTTTTTTTTAATGTTGTAAGTGAACCACATGGAATGAATTTTGATGAAAATCAATTTGAAATGGATTTTGGTTTGAGTGAAGCATTTAATAGGGATACAATAGATGAGCAGAATACATCAACTTCTGACCCTAATCTTGAGGCAAATATGGATCAAAATGCAAGTATTGCAGCTGATGGACATACTGGTGGTAATACAGAAGATGATGCACATAATACATCAACTTCTGACCCTAATCATGAGCCAAATATGGATCAAAATGGTAGTATTGCAATTGATGGCCATACTGGTGGTAATATAAAAGAAGATGCAACAGAATTTCATGACCCTGATTATGTGCTAGAAGAAGGTGATGACGATTTAGTTGATGGGGTTAAGAATGCAAGGACAAGACCAGCAACTAGATTAAAAGGAAGGCCTAAAGGTAATGCTGCTGAAGTAAGAAGTGGAGGATTTGACACACAAATGAATTTTGAAGTGGGAAACAATTCCTCAAAGTATGGTGATTCTGATGCTCTTTACACAGAATTTGACTCTAACAATGAAGGAAGGCCAAGATATTTAGAATTTGATGCACAAAGGGATATGGAAGACCCTGAATTTAGAATTGGCATGTTATTCACTAACGGGGTTGAGTTTAAAGAAGCTTATAGGAACATGGGATAAACAATAGATTTCAGATCTAGTTTCCTCAGAATGAAAAAAAGAAAATTGAAGCAGTTTGTAAAGGATTTGCAATTGAAGAAAACAAAAAACGTCCATGGAGAGTATATACTTCAAGACTAGTTATGGGTGATGAAAGTAACCATACAATGCATATTAAAAGTGGTGAATCTAAACATCTTTGTAGCAAAGTTCACAGAAATTTCCATCTAACTTCAAAAGGGATTGTACAAAGATATTTGGAAGCATTTAGGAGTGATCCAGATTGGAAGGTCTAGGCTCTTATAAATGACATCAGAAGAACCAAAAGCCTAGTTGTTGGTACAATGAAAGCATATAGAGCAAAAGGATATGCACTTGAGAAGATACATGGAGATGAGAAGACCCAATATGACAATATTTATAGGTATGTTTTTCATTTATGTATTTATAATCCATTAGGTTTAAATCCAGGTATATATATTTAGGTATCAAATTGAATTATCTTTTTTTTTTTGTTCATTTATTAATTATTTGCTGAGCACAAACATTATACACATTTCTTTTTTCTGTGATTAACATAATTTAAGTTTGCAAGGTCTACTATTGAATGGTTTGTATGCATATAAGAACAATTATGCATTCAATGGTATTGTTGGTAACATCTGTGATCATTCACTCATTTTATGTCTTATCAAAATCTCCATTAATAAGGATATCTTCTTTTAAAATCACTTTCATTTGATTGATTTTTTCACATTTCGTGTGTACCTCAAAACATCCGCATTTTTTATGGTTCTCCTTTTCTGATAAGACTCAAGAACGTTTTAATTTTTTCCTAATTTCCTATATGTCAACAACAAGTGTATCAACTTCAAGAGGATATATATTATATGGTTTGAGCATAGTACTTTTAGTCCAGTTTTGAAATTATGTCCAACTAATGCATTTGAATAAAGGGGTTATAAATTCCTTTAGTCCCTTGAGAGAAGGAAGGAATTTCCATTTGAGGTATATGTCTATTTTGAAATTGTGACTGATGCAAGTGAATGAAGGGGTTATAATTTTCATCGCTATCTTTTGTTCTGGTATTCTTAATCCATCTACATGTGGATTAAGGATCAAATTGTTCCAAAGGGTAGGCCTATTTGAAGTACTTGATTACCAATATTCTGACTCTGTAAAAAATTTAGTGCTTCTTGTTATGTTACCATTTGTACTAGGAAATAGGAATCAATCAAGTATTTATAGTTCATAAGTCGAACTAAATACAATATATTGAATTAGAACTTCAAAGCTTCTACTATTTTTGTAAATGAATTTGGAGTTTACTAATGTTATCATAGAATTCAACAAATTTGGAGTTATTAGTTGTTGGAAAACTCATTAGCTGGCTTAGTTTATTGTATAATATGACAAGTTTCAGGCTGAATTATCTATATTTTTACAGATATAGGGCTGAGCTACTAAGATCTAATCCTGGTACTACTTGTTCGGATTCGTCATTGGAAAAATAACATGGCGCAGCGGAAAATACACCGTTTAAAATTTCCTAGAATCCACCTATCGTGTCCAATTACCATTGATTAGAATAAAATCAAATAAGAATCAAGAGAGATTAACTCACCGGATTCGTCTCCTCTAGAGACTGTTGCAGAATCATTTCTTGAAACTGCGATCTCCAAAGTCCGGTGCACGACCAACTATTGAGCGGGAACCGGTGCTAGCCGAAGACGCGAAGGAATGGAGGTTTAATGCTGGGATTTTCGGCTGTTTTGGGGCTGCACTTGGTGGCTGAAATTTCCAGCAATTAATTAGAGTTGAATTAGGTTTTTCCTCCTTAAGTGTGCCCTTATATAGACACCTTGTCTAATTGGGTTTTAATTAGGTTAATTAAACCTAAGCCCACTAGGATTATAATTACATAAATAAACTTTAATTAAAAAGTATATACTATGTAATTTAATTCCATTTGGCTAAATTTAATTGCCCCTAAATAAAATTAAATCACACTTAAGTAAATACAATACATGTATTTAATTTTCCTACTTAGGAAAATTATTTAATTAATTGTTTACTTTATGTAATTCAATTAATTGATAAATTAATTAATTACATTATGTAAACTTATTAATTAAATTAAATTCAACCCAATGTCAATTAATTACCTTGACACCGAATGTCAACTAATTAATTAACGCATTCCTTCCAATGTACATTACATGTACAATATCTATAAGTTCCAGCTCAGTTGATCTATGTGCACGATCCTATGGGTCTGTCTGTATGTTGGCAGTAGGCCCAAGGCCCACAGACTATAAGGGGGTTCTAGCAAACCATTACAGCCCCCAATTAAGATAGAGATGCAGCAGTCTTTAGAAGACACTCACCCGGTAGTAATCTCATAGTGTCCTTTGCCTAACGATATCGATATGAATAAACAAGAGGCATGGTGTCCGTCATCCTCTTTTGTTGTTTATTATATTTCTTGATCTTGAGTTGACTGATTAATCAAATAAGCAACCAACTTATTTGGGTATGGCCATACACTTATCAGTCCCACTCATCAAGTGGCCAATGATATCATCTCGGTGTTACCCGAGTGGCAATTCCATCACTTCATCATCAATATCAACATGTTCACTGGTCCACCCAATCATACCCGTATTTAGCATCCTTTTACAGACCTGTTAGGCGTATGTCAAAGTGAATCGGATTCCATATTGATATTATAATAAAATCTGGTCTGAGGACAGAAGAGACCTACTCAAGAAAGACCTATGACATGACAACCATGTGGCTTTCTTGTGTGGATCGATCCAGTCCCATGTCAATGTCATGTACCTATATTCATGACTGACTATACAAGTACTATGGCTAGTTAAGAACTACCATACAGTTATCGAATATACAAGTCTATGGTTCTATTCGTTCCCACGATTAGAACAGACCTGGGATAGGTTTTATGATTATCAATCAATGGATACTCTACTCATATTATAGCACAAGATATAAATGAAATAGATTAATTGCCTTTATTAATGTGACACAAATAATGTATTCATACATGACTCTTAATGTATAATACAAAATACAAGAATCCAATGCCCTAAGAACTAGGGCACACCAACACTACTGTGAAAGGGAGATGGAAAGATGGTAGATTTGTTGGTATGTATGTTTGCCTACATGCATTGAAGATAGGATTCAAGGCAGGCTGTAGGCATCTCATTTCCTTGGATGGATATTGGCTGAAAGGCTTGTACGGAGGACAACTTCTTTCAGTTGTAGGGATTGATCCAAGTGACTGCATATTCCCTATTGCATGGGTAATTGTAGAGACAGAAAGCACTGAAACTTGGACTTAGTTCTTAGAGATTCTTCTTGCTGATTTGGATATACATAACACCCAACATTGGACATTCATGCCGGACAAATAGAAGGTATGATTCTTAATGTTAACAACTATTATTCAGTTTCGATTTGTACATGCCATTAAACTATGAACAAATTTAGTGTTTGGTGAAAATATGAATTAGAAAAGAATGTATGTCGCATTAACTGTCTTGATGCATGTATACATTGGGTAATGATTGTCAGTGTCATTAACTATCTTGATGTGTGTAAAAGTTGGCTGATATTCATACATTTTTGTTGAGATGAATATTTTGCAGGGACTAATAAATGCTGTTGAGAACCTATTCCCCGAAGCAGAACATAGACTTTGTGTTAGACATATGCACACTAATTTTAGGGGGAAATTCAAAGAGAAAGAATTAAAAGACCTACTTTGGAATGCAGCAAAAAAAGCACCATATCAAGCAAAATTGGATAAGTGGCTAGAGAAGATTGAAGAAAAATGTCCTGAAGCTAGAGAATGGCTCAGATAGAGACCATGTAAGCATTGATCTGGAGCTTGCTTTACAGATAGGAGTCAGTGTGACATGCTATTGAACAACTTATGTGAGTGATTCAACAAATACATTTTGGATACCAGGCACAAGGGCATCATTACACTCAATGAAATGATCAAAGTCAAGTTGATAAAAAGAGTCAAGTCAAAGTATGATTCAGTAAAGAAGAGGACTTGGAAATGGTGTCCAAAAATTCTAAAGAAATTACTAAAGAATAGGGAGTTTGCAATGCATTTTGAAGCAACCTTTTCTGGTGGTGCTAGGGTTCAAATCAATGGGCTGGGAGATCAATATGTGATAGATTTAAATAGCCATACTTACACTTGTAGAAGATGGTAGTTGACTGGCATACCATGCAGTCATGCAAGTGCTGTAATCCTTGCTCAAAATGAGAACCGGATAGATTATTTTGCAGAATGTTATTCATCTGAAACATATCTGAAGGTGTATAGCTTTTTTATCGAGACTACTAATGGACATGATCAGTGGCCAGTTGTTGAAAAGGTGTTCCTATTATTCATCTATCTCCAGTCAAAGTTAAAAGAGGAAGAAAGAAGAAAGCAAGAAGAAAGGAGGCTGAAGATTTAGAAATTGCAGCTGCAAGAGGTAAATTAGGGAGGAAAGGGAATACAAGTATGACATGCAGAAGGTGTGGTGGGAAAAAGCACAACACTAAGATATGCACAACAACAAATATACCAACACAGCCACAAGTATATGTATTTGTGACATTTTGTATGAATGTCAATGTTATATGTGTGTGTTCACTGTTTTTAGTTTGTTGGTTTTAGCCAAAGAGAAGAAAAAGTGGTACTACAAGTGCTTCAACTTCAAATGAAGGACATGCACCAAAGGGAGGTAGATCTACAATCGAAGGTACAACAACAATGTGAGGTAAGGCACCAAGGGGAGGTCGACCAAAAAATGTAGGAAATGCACTAAGAACTACTAATCCACCTCATACAGTGAGGTGGATTATGGATGTAAGTTATAATGTTCTTTCTTTGGTATATGATGATACATTTATTACATTATTATTGTTTCCATTTTGAGAGATAATTAAGAAATATCAAAGATTTGGTTGTTTTTGTTTAATATATATTGATAGATCAATCAAAAGAGTAACAATTGATGTTAGTTTACTATCTTAATTTAGTAGCTATAATTTTGTATTTTAAATATGTTTGTTTATATCATTTAGGGGTCAAGCCAAACATTTGCAACCTCAAGCCAAGGTGCAAATTATCCACAGGCTTCAAGCATTCCTGCATATTCTTCCCAGCATTCAACCGCTGTTGCATCTTCTTCCTATCCTACAAATGTTCTTCCATCTTCTTTACAGGCTACATCAGCTGTTGCATCTTCTGATCAGCATATTCAGACCATCAATATAATTAAGCCTTAGCCAAAGACTAATAGGAGGCATGTCACTCGAAGTACTTCTACAGCAACTCCAAGAAGAAGATGGATATGATTATATGTTAGCTGATTGATATTTTGTCCTTGTTGTGAATATTATGTGACTAAACATTGAACTTGTCATTTTGGGTTTTTTTTTGGTATGACAGAATGTATGTATTCTGATTTTGGCTCTCATTATCTTTTGTTCCTTAAGGAGATCAAAATATTACATTTAAATGTGTTGGACAGCAATGGCATGGAAATATTGTATTCAGTCTCAATAGTGTTGTATTTTTTGTTCAATTTTAAATTAAAGTTGTTTTTCTTTTAGTTAGGTAGATTAACTTGCTTAACCAATGGCAAGGCTTTTTTTTTCTTAATCAGTGGCTCTAAAATGCTAGAAACATTTTCTCAAGCAGTATAAGAAAGAAATGCAAAATAGCATTTAAATTCATAATCTCTTCAATTGAAACTCACACAAACTCATTTAATAATATCCTGCAATTTATACTTCTTTTGGATTGGATCACAGTCATATCTCCTAATTAAATTACATATAATTAACACTATTCAAAAAAAAAGAAAAAAAGAAAACTAATGGCTTATGTGTGGAGCAGCATCAGCAGCTTCATCCCAAACCCATCTTTCTCTTTCTCTTTTTCCTCCATCTCTCCTTCTCCTTCACCATTAAGTTTCACTTTTCCCCCTCTTTTCTTGTTTCAATCAACGATTGTCCCTTTCCTATGCGTTCTTTTTTTCGATTTAGGGTTTCTAGCAGTTGGAGAGAAATTTTTTCCAGTTTTGAGTGAGAGAGATGAGATTCAGAATTTGGGAGGATGGCTTTCTTCGTAAATTTAAGAGAGCAAAGCAAAGGAGAGAGAAAATGTCAGGATAGGATGAGAATGGAAATTATTTGGGAGGGGGATTTAGACCACAATGGTAGGTCATCACTAAGTTCATGTACTTTGTTGAGTAAAAACGAAGTCTGTGTATCATAATGTGGAGTTAACTAAAGTCTATGTACCATAAGTGTAATTTATCCTCATCAAAACTAAAGTCAACAATAGGAATATTTTACAATATATAACATGACAGTCTTAATTATTAGATTGTAATTTACTATAGTCACTATATTGTCATCCATCCATATCTATATATAATATAAAAGAGAATACGCTTGGGACACGTGGCGTTCTCTTAATTTTTTTTCAAATTTTTAATTTTTAATTATAAGAAAATACAAAATTTATTAATAATATTTTTCCCTAATTAATAAAAACAAATCAGAAAGAAATTCTGATATCTTCACTAATCAGAAACTTAAACCCTAAACGATATCTTTGACATCTCACCGTAATCTCATCTATAGAAATTCCGATATCTCTTTCATTTTCCTTTTTCTTCCTTTTCCTTTTAATTGTTTGATATGCCTTTATAATTTAGTAAATTATAATAAAATTGGAATTAATTAACCAAATCAGTAATAATAGCTTATTCCCAATTAGCTAATATAGATGACAATTAAGTGACAAAGTCTATTTATAATATTAGGAATCTATTGATCAAATCATTAATATTAACTTATCTCCATTTACCTAATTAGGCCTATACTAATAACAGTGGCACGATGACTTCCTTCGTTGTTTTATCTTGTATGATGGCTGTTATGGGTGGAGTAATATTCAGCTATGATATTGGAATTTCAGGTTTGATTAAATTTAATTAATCCTTATTTTACTATATTTAATTAATCCTGATTAAATGGGACGCTTGGCTATTTAATTGTCAATTAATTATAAGTTAATATTATTTTACTATTATAATTTAGTAAATTATAATAAAATTGGAATTAATTAACCAAATCAGTAATAATAGCTTATTCCCAATTAGCTAATATAGATGACAATTAAATAACAAAATCTACTTATAATATTAGGAATCTATTGATCAAATCATTAATATTAACTTATCCCCATTTAGCTAATTAGGTCCATACTACTAACAGTGACACGATGACTTCATTAGTGGTTTTATCTTGTATGATGGCTGCTATGGGTGGTGTGAGCAGACGATGTTTTCGATAGAACGCAGACTGTCTCGGAAGGAAGCCTCGATATCGGGCAACCCTTCCTCACGTGGGGTTTTTAGAATGGAAATTCGATTTTTGGAAAATTAAATTGCTTCATAAAAGAACCGAGACCTAAGTCTCGATAGATATTGTAGGAGTCGCCACCCGGCTCAGCTCAACTGGGAAATTACAGTGTAGCTAAACCGGACGAAAGGCCGTTACACTATCCAGAGATCTAGGTCCGGACAAGTCCCCTATTTCGTGTCTAATCAAAATAAAATTGGCTAATGTTCTTTGATGGTATTTTATAATTCTAACATTCATTTTTATTAAAATTAAAGCACACAGCGTACACACAAATCAAAATAAAGTAAAAAGTAGTGAATAATTAAATTATTACAACCCGATCGAATGAAAATAAAAAAAACTCTCAACCTCACTTTACAAATGCCTAAAATACATGAAGATCTAAAAAATTTACAATCGCCTAAAATACACGAATTAAACTATTAATTTCATAAAAAATAAAATAAAAGAAATGAGAAGCTGCAAAACAGATGGTTAGCACAATTTATAGTACACCACAAATAGGACTTAAGTAGGATAGAATGGGATTTTAAGGAATTCGGGGGCATGCAATTGGGGGATAACTGGGTCGGCTCGGCTAGCCGGCCCGATTAGACCTGGAAAACAATTTTGAAACGTCCTTGTATTGTGTTTTGTAAGAAAATCATTTTGAAAACATTTTCTTTTTCCAGTTTGCATTAATTTAGCATGTGAGGTGGGTCGGTTTTCGGGAGATTCGAGTCTCCGTCGTTGTATTGTTCTAAATGCAATAACATTGAAAATTAAATCTAAGGTCGTGAATGCACACAACAAAATTCATTTTGATGATTTTCTAATTTTTCTGAATTTTTAGTATTTTTAGGAATTTTTTTGGGAATTATTCTGGAAATTCTGCCCTTGGATGGAAGTTACAGTCGTGCGACTGTAACTACTATCATATGACTGTAATTAGAGTCATACAACTGTAATCCCTCCAATTGCAGAAAATCGCCAAAATTTTATTCAAATAAAACTAAAAGCTGCGGGAATTCAAGAACACTTGTATGACCATATATACAGTCATACGACTGTTCTTGAAATGAAGAATAGTCGTATGGGTGTTCTTGTTTCCTAGAAACAGCAAGCCCGAAAAATGAATTTTATGCACAAAATCACATCCAAAAACATAGGAAAAGCAACAAAATGAAGGTTTGAGGTATAATTACTTTTGTGGCGCTGATCCACTGTAGGATTGATCGCTGGAAACGCCCCAATCACCTCCAAATTACTTCTTTTTCCTTGTATGCAAAGTTCCAAAACCAAGTCCGAAATCTCCAAAAAGTCACGGATTTAAAGAATTTAAAGTCCGAGATTGATTGAGTTTAGAGTGTCAAGTTATTAACCTATTGATTTCTATCAAGTTTTAAATTTTAACACTTAAGAATCAAAAGAAAAAGAGGAGAAAAAGATTGAGCTTTGTGTTGAGTTTTCTTTTTCTCTCCTTTCTCTCTCTTTTCTCTATCAATTTCTCTCTCTAAATTCTCAAAATCCTGGAGTCCAAAAGTCCATCCTCCTTCTCTTTCCCCTTTTATTTTTTTTTTGGTTTCCTTACTGCAGAATCCGGGCATTAATTGCCCCTCAAATCACTCTCATTTTTTATTTCACAAGGTATGGGCTGCTGTACCTGCTCTGATATTACAGTTGTATGACTGTATTATAGTCGTACGACTGTAATACGGCTCTAAGACTGTAATTACAGTCGTGGCACGATAATTTTTTTTTAAGCCTGGAAAATTCCGGCGCTTACAGCTACCCCTCGCGTGATCAAATTCGACACCCGACACCAGGTCTAAAGTACCTGCGGTGATGAATTTGAGAGTGCAGATCGAAGCGCTGTAGACGCAAGAAAACGTGCAACTGACTTATTGAAGTCTCGCTGTTGTGGTGATGCACTGAGTTGATTGGATGAAATAAGTCGATACCGGGTTTAGTTTACCCGAGGCGAGGATGAAGATGAAATAAGCCGATACCGAGTTTAGGTTACTTGAGGTGAGGATGAAGATGAAATAAGTCGATACCGGGTTTAGGTTGTTGGGATTTGTCACCGGAAATCACCCGATAAAAGCGGAAGAACGCGGTGATTTCCTCAAATCCAGTCCCAGGAGCAATTGAAGTGGAAATTGAAAAACTTAAAATTAAATAGAAAGGGATTAAATTTCTTACCAGAAAAATCTCTTTCTAGAGATGGATGGTGACTGCAGAATTCAATGTAGAATCCCTCCACTCTCACGTACACGAACGCTTAACGAATGCAACCCGTGCTAGCGTCGGAAAAACGAAACAATAGAGAGGAGAGGGCTAGGGAATTTCGGCTACTTAGTGTGCTAGGGTATGGGGGCCGAAATTTCACCCTAGGTTTTATACCTAGGGTGGCCGAATTCCCTTAGGGGAATTCAGGCCCAAGCTGGCTCCATTCCATTCTGTGCGGGCTTCCATGTTTTAATTTAGGCCCAGTCTAATTTTAATTATTCTGGTTTAAATTAATTTCAAGCCCAATTTTAATATACCCATGTATTTAATATATTACTCCAAGTAATATATTATTTACATCTAAATTAAAATTAGTTTGACAATTAATTTAATCCATCAAATTAAAATTAAATCTACACAAAATAAAATCATATGTAAACCCATACATATGAATATTTACACCTAGGAAATAATTTCATAATTAATCCAATTAATTATGAAGAGCCAATTGAATATATTAATTTTATTATTATGACCAATCCAATTGATCTTTATAATATAATTAATATATACACACTTCTCCCTCCATTGTGTATACTCCAAGTATACATGTGATTCCTTAAGTCTGCATTCTATCGTTCTATGTGTACGATCCCGTGGGCCCATCTTTATGTTGGCAGCGGGCCTTTGGCCCGCAGACTGCAGTTGGGCTCTAGCAAGCCACTGCAGCCCCCAATTAAGATGGAGATGGCAGTCTAACTGATATCATAACCCTGTAGTTTAAACTTGTACATCCCATGTCATTGATATCGGTGTCCAACACAGAGGTATGGATTGATCACCCTCTTTTATGTCCGGACATTAACTTGATCCCGAATGTACTGATGCTCACAAACAAGTTCCAACTCATTTGGGTGTGGCCACACTCTTATCAGTCACATTCATCAAGTGGCCGGTGATATCTTCTTAGTTGGTTACTGAGTGACAAATCCCTTCTGCATATCCATAGTATTACCATGTTCAGTGACATACCCGAAAGCACCCATACTTGGCACCCTATTATAGGCCCTTTAGGCGTACCCCTAAGTATGCGACTTCACATGTAACACCATCATATGGTCAGGTCAAAGGATCCATACAAGTACTACACGAGAATCCATTGTGATACCATACCATGTGGATTACTCGTTTAGTGGATCTATCCAGTACCATGCTTCCAGGCATGTACCCATTAACTTGGTTGACATTCCATGTCCAATGACCGGTAAGACACCGCCATACAACCAGGTTAATGATAGTCTGTTGTTCCATTCATTCCCATGACTGGAACAGACTACGGATCTATTTATGGTCATATTGTTTACCCTATCCATGGTCTTACTGCTAAGTGCATGACACTTGTCGTCATGGATATAGATATGTCCATTGGATACTTCATTTAATATATTGCACAAGATAGATATAATAAATGAATTGATGCCTTTATTAATAACACAAATGAGTACAACACATAAATCCAATAAATGTATAGTACAAATACAAGGACCAATGCCTCGGGACTAGGGCATTTCCAACATAGGTTACCCGAGGTGAAGTTGGAGATGAAATAAGCTGATACCAGTTTTAGGTTACCCGAGGCGAAGTTGCTGGAGATCTGGAATGAAGCTGATCTGGGCCGATACCGGGTCTAGGTTACCCGAGGCGGATCTACTGGGAAATCTGGAATGAAGCTGATATGGGCCGATACCAGGTCTATGTTACCCGAGGCGGATCTTCTAGGGATATAGAATGAAGCTGATCTGGGCCGATATCGGGTCTATGTTACCCGAGGCGGATCTACTGGGGATATGGAATGAAGCTGATTTGGGCCGATACCGGGTCTATGTTACCCGAGGTGGATCTACTGGGGATCTCTGCGTGTCCGAGACAGTGATGTGTTGGGGAATTAATCGCACAAACAAACATAAAACGCAGCGGATAAAGGATTAATCCCCACCAAGGACCCATGTGCATTGCATTGAATCGGAAGGAGGGTTAAAGAATTACCTTAATTCTTTGAAGTTTGAATCACTTAGGAACCAAAATTGCTTCCCTCTATGTTTGATCCACACGGAGCAATACGTTCACCGCGTGCTAGCGCCGGGATGGAAGAAACGGTTTCTTCGAATCGAGAGAAGAGAGCAGAAAAAAAATCAGATTTTTCTTTTGCTTGGAGAGACTGAATTTCGGCTGGCTACTTTTTTTTTTGGTGGCTGGCCGAATTCTGCTATAGTATTAGTGTGGAGAGTCATTAGGTTTAGGTTAATTGTTTCCTTAAATAATTAACCTAAATAGTTAATTATAATTATAACCTAATACACCTATTAGTTATAATTATATATTAACCCACACAATTTAATATTAATTCTCAATTAACATTAAATCAAATCAATTCTCCATAATACATATATGTATATATAATATTATAATTAATTATATCTCCATATAATTTAATTATAATATGTAGCATACTTTATGCAATATTAATCACATTAATATTTATATATACATACATAAATATATATCACTATATATATTTATTCTCTTTCTCATTCATAAATTATTATCCAATAATAATTTATACCCGATAAGATGAACTTCATTTTGCTCTTGTGTGTGACCCCATAGGATCATATTAATTGGCAATAAGGAAATTACCATAATGTCCTTATAGGTCACAAGCGGACTCTAGCAAGCCATTACGACTACCCAATTAATATGATTGGAATGATCCAATACCTATTTATAGAATGTCATATTCCCTTTTGTCTCTTTGATATCAAGATTAATTATAAGACATGGTACACTTGTCAATCTTATATAATTAATCATATGCTTTCTCGATCTCAAAGTAAACTGTTCAGACAAATCAATTGATACTCTTATCAATTATTTGAGCACGGCCATGCATTTAACAGTCTTACTTATCGAGGGGCCCAGTGATATCGCTCTCTTGTTAGAGAGGGACAAAATCCCATATCTGTCACTCACATCCCTAAGCATGAGTCATATTGTACCCAACCACAGCCTTTATAACTACTCTGTTACAAGCAGCGTTTGACTGCGTCAAAGCACAACATGAATTCATCCCGGAATCCATGGTGACCTCAGGTCAAAGGAATCAGCTGATGACACTACTATAATCAAGATCAGTTGTGACACGTGACCATGAACTTGATCTTATAGTGGGTCTCCAGCAACATGTTCTCTAACACATTGCCCGTGAGTATAATCTGTATCTGTATACACTATATTCATCTTATGAATATCCATTATCACTCACACTAGTCTTAGTTTGTTATTATTCCCATAATAACAATCGACTAGGGAAAATTTAGAATTACACAATTAATTCATGGATACATTATCATAAATACTAACATACAAATATATATGATAAAATAAGTCTTTATTAATGACTTAAGAAGATTGTTTACATAATCCAACATTGGCTTAGGGCACAATCTCTAACAATCTCCCACTTGCCCTAAGTCCAATCTCAAATGTATCTAATACCCATGGACCTAGCATGACCATCATGTACAGCTTGTGAAAGAGCTTTTGTTAGTGGATCAGCAACATTGTCTTCAGACGCAACTTTGCATATCTTCACATCTCCTCTTGAGATGACTTCTCTTATGTAGTGAAAACGCCGAAGTATATGTTTGGATTTCTGTGACACACTAGGTTCCTTAGCAAGTGATATTGCCCCATTGTTGTCACACAAGAGGCTCACAGGATTCACTATGCTAGGAACGACACCAAGTTCTTCGATGAACTTCTTGATCCAAACAGCCTCTTGGGCTGCATCTGATGCAGCAATATACTCGGCTTCTGTTGTAGATGCAGCTATCGTGCTTTGCTTAGAACTCTTCCAACTTATCGCACCTCCATTCAGAATGAACACATACCCAGACTGTGACTGCATCTGATCTTGATCAGTTTGGAAACTTGCATCCGTGTAACCATTTACAACAAGATCTTCGTCCGAGCCTCCATATATCAAGAATGTATCTTTAGTTCTTCTCAAGTACTTAAGAATACTCTTGACAGCAGTCCAGTGACTATCACCTGGATCAGACTGATATCTACTTGTCATGCTCAAAGCAAAAGAGACATCTGGCCGAGTACATACCATGGCATACATGATAGATCCTATAGCTGACGCATAAGGAATCTTATTCATGCGTTGACGTTCTTCAACTGTCATGGGACATTGCTTACAACTAAGCTTTATCCCTTGCCCAATAGGAACATTTCCTTTCTTAGATTGATCCATACTGAACCTTTTCAGTATCTTATCAATGTATGTACTCTGGCTCAGGCCTATCAATCTCTTAGATCTATCTCTATAGATCTTTATTCCAAGAATGTAGGCTGCCTCACCCAAGTCTTTCATAGAAAAACACTTTCCTAGCCAAGATTTTACTTCTTGCAAGGTAGGAATGTGATTTCCTATTAACAATATGTCATCGACATATAGAACTAGGAAAACTATATTACTCCCACTGAACTTCTTGTACACACAAGGCTCATCTTCGTTTTTGATGAAGCCAAACTTTTGACTGATTCATCAAAACAATGATTCCAACTTCTTGATGCTTGCTTCAAACCATAAATGGCCTTTTGAAGCTTGCATACTTTATCAGGATTCTTTGGATCGACAAAACCTTCAGGCTGTGTCATGTACACATCCTCAACAAGGTTTCCATTTAGGAAAGCTGTTTTGACATCCATTTGCCATATTTCATAGTCATAATATGCTGCTATGGCAACAAGAATTCTGATGGACTTGATCATAGCTACTGGCGAAAAGGTTTCGTCATAGTCTATACCATGAACTTGTCGGTAACCTTTCGCCACTAACCTTGCTTTATAAGTCTGAATATTCCCATCCATGTCCGTTTTCAACTTGAAAACCCATTTGTGCCCTATTGCTTTAGCACCCTTTGGGAGATCAACCAAAGTCCATACTTTGTTGTCGTCCATGGATTGAATTTCTGACTTCATAGCATCAAGCCATTTTACAGATTCTGAACTAGAGACAGCTTCCACATACGTGGAAGGTTCATTCTCTTCTAACAGAATCAGATCATTTTCGTTCGTGACGAGAAATCCATATCTCTCGGGCTCATGACGAACTCTACTTGATCTACGTTGGACTTGTGTTACTGGTTCTGACTCAACAACTTCTTGTGAATCAGGTTGTTGTTCCATTTGAAACTCACTTTCAATTTGGTTATCCAGATTTTCTTGCAGGTGTACTTTACTCCCACTGATTCCTTTGGAAATAAACTCTTTTTCCAGGAATGTACCATTCCTAGCAACAAACACTTTGTTTTCACTAGGATTGTAAAAGAAATAACCTTTAGTTTCTTTTGGATAACCTACAAAGTTGCACTTCACAGATTTTGGTGCTAACTTATCTGAAATCAAGTATTTCACATAAGCTTCGCATCCCCAAATCTTGAGAAAAGACAAATTTGGTCTCTTACCAACCCATATCTCATATGGTGTCTTTTCAACTGCCTTTGATGGAACTCGGTTCAGTGTGAATGCCGCTGTTTCAAGTGCATATCCCCAAAAGGATAGAGGAAGATTTGTTTGACTCATCATAGACCGAACCATATCCAATAAAGTTCGGTTCCTCCTCTCAGACACACCATTCCACTGTGGTGTACCAGGAGGAGTTAATTGTGAGACAATCCCACAATTTTTAAGATGATCGTCAAACTCTTGGCTCAAATATTCACCACCTCGATCAGATCTAAGTGCTTTAATTGTCTTGCCAAGTTGGTTTTGTACTTCATTTTGGAATGCTTTGAACATTTCAAAGGATTCCGACTTATGCTTCATTAGATATAGATAACCATATCTACTGAAATCATCAGTGAACGTAATGAAGTATTGAAAACCACCTCTAGCAGTTGTGCTCATAGGCCCACATACATCCGTATGTATGAGTTCTAATAAGTCACTAGCCCTTTCACTGTGACCAGTAAAGGGGCTCTTCGTCATCTTACCCATTAAACAAGACTCGCATGTGTCATATGTTTCAAAAACATCTAGACCCAAAATTCCATCTTTATGGAGTTTTGAAATGCGTTTCTCATTAACGTGTCCTAGACGACAATGCCAGAGATAAGTAGGATTCACAACATTTGTTCTTATCCTTTTGGTATTTATGTTATATACATGCTCATTATAACCTTCACTAAGGTTCAACAAATAAAGACCATCATGTAAATCCGCATTTGCATAAAACAAGTCTTTATTGAAAAGCAATAAGTGATTATTCTCAATAACACATTTAAATCCTTCCTCGTCCAAACATGAAATAGAAATGATGTTCCTAGACAAATTAGGAACAAAATAACAATTATTCAAATAAAGGACAAGTCCACTTGGCAACTTGAGCTCGTAGCGGCCGACTTCATAAGCAGCAACTCTAGCTCCATTCGCCACATGGAATTCTACCTCGCCCTTCTTGAGCTTTCTACTTCCTCTAAGCCCCTGCACATTCATACAAATGTGAGAACCACAACCGGTATCTAATACCCACGAAGTAGAAACAGAAGTAGAATGAAGTATTTCAATAACATGAATACCTTGATTAGCGGTCTCACCGCCTCTCTTCTTCCTCAAGTCCTCCAAATAAAGCTTGCAATTTCTGCGCCAATGACCAGGCTGATTGCAGAAATGGCATGCGCCTTCCTTTGCAGGCTTTGCCTTGGCAGCAGCTACGGGCTTTTTAGCATCTTTCCCAAACGCTTTGGGTCTGTGCGCTTTACCCTTCTTCTTCTGGATCCTACCCTTTTGCACCATATGGATCCCTTTGGAGCTTGGTTTCTCTTTTATAGTCACTTCAGCGTTTTTAAGCATCCCATGCAATTCGCTTACCGTTTTGTCCATATCATTCATGTGATAATTCATGACAAAATGGGAGTAACTATCGGGAAGAGAGTTTAGGATCAAATCCGTTGCCAACTCAGGTCTGAGTGGCGAACCAAGTCTCTCCAACTGATCAATGTACCCTTTCATCTTCAGAACATGTGCACTAACCGAACTACCTTCGGCCATTTTGCACGCAACCAAAGATCTCAAGGTCTCATACCTTTCCCTTCTCGCTTGCTTTTGGAACATTTCCTTAAGCTCTTGAGACATCTCGTATGCCTCAAACATTTCCAGATCCTTCTGAAGTTCCGGAATCATAGAAGCGAGCATTAGGCATTGCACATCAATCTGATCATTTTGATGCTTGTGGAAAGCATCTCTTTCAGCTCTTGGAGCCGTGGTGGGTGGAGGGTTAGCGGGCAAAGGCCCATCCAGAACATATAGCTTCCGCTCTTGCTTGAGAACTATTCTCAAGTTGCGATACCAGTCAAGGTAATTCGTTCCATTTAGTTTATCCTTCTCAAGGATAGATCTAATAGAACCGGGATTACTTGTGTTTGCCATTTATCTACAACAGAAAATATATGCAAAGTTAAATTACATAAGAGAATTAAGCTCCCACTAAAATTATAAAACCCTTTAAAATTATTTAAGTGGGTAAAAGACCCAAAATCCATACTTAACCATAGCACTGCTTTGGCATGTCCCTATGATTAAATATAATTTCGGTAGACATCACCATGTCAATTACATCATTATGTAACTCTTTTGATTTATGAGATGCATGATATCATATATCATATTTAATTTGCATGTTACTCATCTCATCTTTGCCTAGGGCTCAAACACCATTTTGATTAACCCTTTGTTAAACCAATTACAACACAATGAGAATCACCATTTCTCATATTATCGCTTCGCTAAGGTCACATCATGCGTACCCGCTTTGGCGTGGCTACCATGATGCGAACATAGTACTTGACTAGTGTTATACGTAATTGGGTGGCAAATATAAACTTCATAAGTTTATTTTAGGGTTTATTAAATCCCGTGATTAAATTGTATCATATACAATACATGGCATTAATATTAATCTTCTTAGTTAACATTAATTATAGCATGGCATCCAATGTCATACATTCATCTAGCATGCATATTTCATACTAAGCATGGCATCACATGGCATCAAAATATAAAACATGCAATAGACTCGAAAAAAAAAAAAAAAAAAAACCGTGTTATGGTATGGTTTTATCTACATTGATTTTCATAGGCCAATATGAAAATCAACAGGTCATTTCCTAGGTGGTTGTAACCATCGTATGGTCACAGCACTCCCCCACCCCTTGGATCCGTCTTCACGTCTTTGTTCCTTGGCACCATCTCATGGATTTACATATCTTACAAAATTGTATCCTATACAATTTTCTAGTAAAATAAAATTTACAAACAATAAATTGCATCCTATACAATTTATCTAGAAAAATAAGATTACATAAATACAAACGACTCGCAGGCCGTATTTATAAAACCTTACATCCACCAAAACAAAAGGAACAAAAAAAACATCCATGGGGTCCAAAACCATACCACAACACCATGCATAAAATTATCACAATAATTTTACATCTACAAGATTTAGGATTCATAAAGGGTAAAATACAATCCTATTGTATTTAGAGTAATTGATTTGAAAATCGTAAATGTGTAGAAACAATTTCCACACATAAACGAAAAACACCAAACCCAACTTCCAGCGATCCAACTCGCTGCTGAGTTGGACGGGGGTACGGGGGCGGTAGCCCCTGTTGCGAAGCAAGCGCCGCAGGCAAAAAAATTTTTCGCGCAAAAACAGCCCCCTCTGAAAATTCCCAGGTGGCACGCCGTGCCAAGGTTGGCATGCCGTCGTGCCGCCATTCTGGTCGCAACACTGGAAACGGTTTCCAGTTGGCACGGCGTGCAAAGGCCCAGCACGTCGTGCCATATGCAAAATTTTCAGGTTGGCACGCCGTGCCAAATCGGCACGCCCGCGTGCCACCATTCTGAACTCAAGCATCCAGGAACGATTTCCTGTTGGCACGCCGTGCCAAAACCGGCACGCCGGCGTGCCAACATGCTGAATCCAAAATTTCACCCCTTTTCTGATTCAAAACAATTACAACCAAATCATTCACAATGATTCACATTAAAATCAAATTTTAAACATGTTATTCACAATAACATTGAACCCTAAATCAAGAACATACAACCCTAACATGCAATTTTGATCTAATCAAAATAACAAATCCAATTCAACCAATGCACAAGTGGCTCTGATACCACTGTTGGGGAATTAATCGCACAAACAAACATAAAACGCAGCGGATAAAGGATTAATCCCCACCAAGGACCCATGTGCATTGCATTGAATCGGAAGGAGGGTTAAAGAATTACCTTAATTCTTTGAAGTTTGAATCACTTAGGAACCAAAATTGCTTCCCTCTATGGTTGATCCACACGGAGCAATACGTTCACCGCGTGCTAGCGCCGGGATGGAAGAAACGGTTTCTTCGAATCGAGAGAAGAGAGCAGAAAAAAAATCAGATTTTTCTTTTGCTTGGAGAGACTGAATTTCGGCTGGCTACTTTTTTTTCTGGTGGCTGGCCGAATTCTGCTATAGTATTAGTGTGGAGAGTCATTAGGTTTAGGTTAATTGTTTCCTTAAATAATTAACCTAAATAGTTAATTATAATTATAACCTAATACACCTATTAGTTATAATTATATATTAACCCACACAATTTAATATTAATTCTCAATTAACATTAAATCAAATCAATTCTCCATAATACATATATGTATATATAATATTATAATTAATTATATCTCCATATAATTTAATTATAATATGTAGCATACTTTATGCAATATTAATCACATTAATATTTATATATACATACATAAATATATATCACTATATATATTTATTCTCTTTCTCATTCATAAATTATTATCCAATAATAATTTATACCCGATAAGATGAACTTCATTTTGCTCTTGTGTGTGACCCCATAGGATCATATTAATTGGCAATAAGGAAATTACCATAATGTCCTTATAGGTCACAAGCGGACTCTAGCAAGCCATTACGACTACCCAATTAATATGATTGGAATGATCCAATACCTATTTATAGAATGTCATATTCCCTTTTGTCTCTTTGATATCAAGATTAATTATAAGACATGGTACACTTGTCAATCTTATATAATTAATCATATGCTTTCTCGATCTCAAAGTAAACTGTTCAGACAAATCAATTGATACTCTTATCAATTATTTGAGCACGGCCATGCATTTAACAATCTTACTTATCGAGGGGCCCAGTGATATCGCTCTCTTGTTAGAGAGGGACAAAATCCCATATCTGTCACTCACATCCCTAAGCATGAGTCATATTGTACCCAACCACAGCCTTTATAACTACTCTGTTACAAGCAGCGTTTGACTGCGTCAAAGCACAACATGAATTCATCCCGGAATCCATGGTGACCTCAGGTCAAAGGAATCAGCTGATGACACTACTATAATCAAGATCAGTTGTGACACGTGACCATGAACTTGATCTTATAGTGGGTCTCCAGCAACATGTTCTCTAACACATTGCCCGTGAGTATAATCTGTATCTGTATACACTATATTCATCTTATGAATATCCATTATCACTCACACTAGTCTTAGTTTGTTATTATTCCCATAATAACAATCGACTAGGGAAAATTTAGAATTACACAATTAATTCATGGATACATTATCATAAATACTAACATACAAATATATATGATAAAATAAGTCTTTATTAATGACTTAAGAAGATTGTTTACATAATCCAACATTGGCTTAGGGCACAATCTCTAACATGATGATGAATTCTTTCACTTGCAATAGCGAGTCTTCATTCCTTGATCGAGAGATTTTGAACAAAAAATTTTTGCCCCTTTGATCAAGAATAAAGACTAGCTGGGGATGAATGTTCTCTGTATGTTGTATATGTATGCATGATGATGCATATGCACATGGATCCTAAAGAATGTATTTCTCATTGTTTGTTTAATATTGATGCTTCTCCTTTCTGCTGGGGAAGGCATGTTTTGCCCACGGCTGGTGGAAGACACTTCTTACACGAAGCTCTCCTTGTTGAAGAAATATGTGAGGAATGCTGGAGAAATGAGATGACTACTGGAGATGCGCACCAACTGCTGGGGAGAGAATCGTGGTGTCCTTTGTAAATGTTCCGCCGGGGAATAATGTGGAGAATCTTGCTGGGGAGATGATGGAGAGACTTTTGCCTTTTCCCCCCCTGTGATTTATGGATCTGGGAGTGCTCTAAATTTTGCCTGGGTTGCCCAATGTGGGTTTTCAGCCCAGCGAGCTGCTCTAACTTCTGCCTGAGGTGCCTTTCGGTTTTCACCCCAGCGAGCTCTTTTTTTATATATAAATTTAAGATGAACAAAGACCGACTAAAATGGCGCCATGACCACTTGCCCCGTCATCCTTTTATTGATGAGGTGATGTGGGAAAAAGGCTTGATTTCTTCAATAGCCAAGTTCTTAGAAAACCACTGTTGCTCTTGGAAAGATGAATTAGATTTGGAGGATGATAAAGGATTTCAGACTGTATGTATTTAATACATTTTCATTGTTAAATAACATAACCACACAAATATATTTAAACAAACATTCCACTTTATTGATAAAACCAAAATGAGTACATTTGAAGAGATTAATTCCCAAAATGGTATACACTCCGTACAAAGCCAGAATCAGTCACCAGTCGTCCCTTTCAGATTTTCCGACTGATCATTTTCTCTTGTGTCTTAACTTTTGGCTAGGCCGCTCTTTTTGAGTTTTCAACCTAGTAGAATCTTTTTTTTTGGACATGATAAAGCTTTAGGCGGTCTTGGTTGACAGGATTTGTGAACTCATTTCCATCCATGTCCATGATGCTGACACCCCCTTTTGATAGCACTTTCTTCACAACATAGGGCCCTTCCCAATTGGGTCTGAACTTCCCCCGAACATCGACATTTGAAGGCCTTAATTGTTTTAGAACCAAATCCTTTGCTTTCAACTGCCGCTTGGGGTACTTCACATTCTGATTATAGGCTCTGGCCATTCTGCATTAGTACATCTGTAGATGATCCAGTGCTTTTAGCTGCTTTTCATCTAGCGCCGCCAGCTGCTCATGTCTGGCTTGAACCCACTCAGTTTCTGGTAACTGATCTTCCGAGGCGACTCTGAGTGACTTGAGCTCTATTTCTACTGGTAACACTGCTTCCATCCCATACACCAAGGCATAAGGAGTTTCCCCTATCAGTGTTTTGACACTGGTTCTGTAACCCCAAAGAGCATACGGGAGTTTGTCAGCCCAATCTCTATAGGTGGTTACCATTTTTTATAAGATCTTCTTTATCGCCTTATTAGCTGCTTCTACTACGCCGTTAGCTTGTGGTCTATATGGAGAAGACTTATGCTGCTCAATGCCATGTTCTGCAAGCAGCTCAGCTGTTGCCCCTTGGAATTGCACTCCGTTGTCAGTCACTATATGATGGGGAATTCCATATCGAGCAAAGATGTTCTTCCGGATGAACTTAACCATCTGCTTAGCTGTTACACTAGCAAAGGATTCTCCCTCCACCCATTTTGAGAAGTAATCAACTGCCATGACTATAAATCAGTGTCCATTAGATGCTGCAAGATGAATTTCTCTAATTATATCTATCCCCCACGTGGAAAATAGCCAAGGAGAGGCCAGATTCTATAGCTCAAGTGGTGGCAAATGACTAATATCAGTATAGATCTGACACTCATGACATCTCCTTACTTTCCTCATACAATCAGTTTGCATAGTCATCCAGAAGTACCCCTGTCTCATTATCTTCTTGGCCATAGAGAGTCCATTCATGTGTGGGCCGCAAGACCCTGCATGCACTTGCTGCATCACTATTTCTGCCTCCTGTTCTGTCAGACATCTTAAAAGAACACCATTTGCTGTTCTCTTGTATAGTCTATCTTCAAAAATTCTGAACTGACTAGCCAACCTTCTTAATGACACCCTCTCAGCAGTATTGGCTCCCTTTGGGTATTTTCCTTCCTTCACATACTGGTAGATGTCAAAGAACCATGGTTTTTCTTCAGCTGTCAACTCCATTACTTCATGCACTTCAAAGCAGGATTATCTGGAAGTTGCTATAACCAGTGGTTGTACTTGAGTTTCTTTTGGATTTTCCCACATAAAAGAAAGTGCTGCTAGCACATCAGCCATCTTGTTCTCATCTCTGGGGACATGTCTGAATTCACATTGGTCGAGAAGCTCTTTTCTGTACTGTAGCAGCTCCAAGTAGGGCTGTAAGGCTTCTTCTTTCAGCTCCCATTCACCTTGTGCTTGCCTTATCACTAAAAGTGAATCTCCAATGATCAAAACAACATTTGCCCCTAGTGTTAGCAGAGCTTCCATCCCGAATAAGCATGCTTCATACTCGGCTCCATTATTAGTTATGGGAAAATCTAGTCTCTTCGACAGAGGGATGACTTCACCATCTGGCGTCGCTATGATTACCCCAATTCCAGCACCCTTTCTGTTCACAACACCATCAAAGCACATGACCCATCTCTTTACTTCTACCATGGCCAGCTATTCATCCGGGAACTCCAAATTCTCTGTGTAATCTGACTCTAGTGGCTGATTTACTAGAAATTCTGCTACAACTCGCCCTTTGATAGTTTTCTTAGTGAGGTACTCAATGTCGAACTCTGACAAAAGCAAAAGCCACCTAGATAGTTTACCAACCAACACCGATGCTTTATACAAATACTTCATCGGATCCACCTTGGCCACAGCTTGCACTTTGTATGACTGGAAGTAATGGCGCAACTTCTTGGTAAGCCAGATCATTGCCACACACGTCTTCTCCACCAGTGTAAACTTGGTTTCATACTCCAGTAGCTTCTTGCTGAGGTAGTAAATAAGGTACTCCTTTCTGTCATCTTGTTCTTGTGCCAACATTGGCCCTACGGAGGAATCTTCCAAGGCCAAATACAAGATCAAAGGTTTCCTTGGAATTGGTGGGATCAGAACTGGCGGGCTTACCATATAAGCCTTGATTTTCTCAAATGCCAACTGACATCTATCGTCCCACATAATCGACTGATCTTTCTTTAACAGCTTAAAAATTAGCTCACAAGTGGAAGTCAATCGTGCTATGAAGCGGCTGACGTACTGTAAGGAGCCCAAGAATAAGCAGGCTTCCTTCTCTGTTTTTGGAGCTGGCATATCTCGAATAGCCTTGATTTTATCCTCATCCATTTCTATTCCTCTCTAGCTGACTACATGACCCAACAGCTTCCCTGATGTGACCCTGAATATACACTTCTTGGGGTTGAGTCGCAAGTTATACTCTCCAATGCATGTAAGAAATCTATCCAGGATAACAGGATGTTCCTCTCGGGTCATTGATTTAACCAGCATATCATCGAGATACACTTTGACTTCTTTATGGATCATATCATGCAGCAAGGTTGTGATAGCCCTCTGATAGGTAGCTCCGGCATTCTTCAACCCAAAAGGCATTACTCTGTAGCAGAAAGTGCCCCATTCTGTGATGAATGACGTCTTCACTTTGTCAATCATATCCATCAGGATCTGGTTGTAACCAGAAAACCCATCCATGAAGGAGTACATAGCTGCTTTTGCTGCACTATCGACCAGGACATCAATATGAGGCAGTGGGAAATTATCTTTCAGGCATGCCTTATTCAAGTCCCTATAGTCAACGCATACTCTGACCCTGCCGTCTTTCTTGGGTACTGGGATAATATTGGCTAGCCATTCTGTATATTCCACCGCTTCAAGGAATTTGGCTTCTATCTGCTTAGCCACTTCCTCCTTCACCAGTGTAGCCCACTCTGGCCTCAATATTCTCAGTTTCTGCTTCACTGGCTTGAACTTAGGGTCCGTTGGGATCTTGTGAACCGCTATTTTCGTGTCTACACCCGGCATGTCCTTATATGAGCAAGCGAAAACTTTAACATGTTTTTGTAATATCCTAGTTAATTCTCTCTCTTCCTCGGGTTTTAGCTCATGTGAAATGAATACCATTCTAGGTTTTTCATCTGTACTTATGTTGATTTCATGCAATGCAGTGTCATGAATGCTAAATATGCATGATGGTGATTCAAATGTATGCACAAAATTATCAGGATAAACATCACACAAGTAAGCAAACTGAGATTTCATTGCATTAAACTTGTTATAGAGTACATCTGTAAGCGCCGGAATTTTACTTCCTTAAAAAAAAAAGAGTATAGTCGTACGACTTTAACTACAGTCGTACGACTGTAATTAAACTACAGTCGTACGATTGTAGATCGTGGCAGGTGAGCCAACCCACACCCTAAAAGCTGAAAAAACAGAAAGAGAATGGGGGCAGACAGACAAAAAAGACAAAGAAAAAAAAAACGAAGGAGAAGGAGAAAAAGGAAGAAAAGAAAAAGAGAGAGGGAGAAAGAAGAAGAGAAAACAAGAAAAAGAAAGAACTCATCATCAGAATCCCAAGCATCTTGGATTTTTGGACACAAAGCTCTCAACCTCAATCTCAAAGGAAAAGTGCAAATTCGTGTGGATTGGAGCGACGCCAGGGGTCAAAACGACTTGGATAAGCTTCTAAAAGGTTGGCACTCCCTTTTCGTTTCACTTTTTCCTGCTTTCTGGGTGCTGGATGTGATTTTTGTACGTTTTTACCTTATTTCTGCGTTTCTGCTTTTGGAAATCAAGAACAGTCGCACGACTGTTCTTGGATTTGATGAACAGTCGTACGACTGTATATACAGTGGTACGAATGTCCTTGATTTCCAGGCTTTTTTTCCAGTTTTGTTTCAAATAAAGTTTTGGCGAGATTCTGACTCTGGGCCGTTTACAGTCGCACGACTGTAACGTGATTTCCAGAATCAGAATTTCCGTTTTAATCCCCAAAAAATTTCCAAAAATCCCTAAAAATTCAGAAAACCCCAAAAATCATCAAAAATGAATTTTGTTGTGTGCATCCACGACCATAGATTCAATTTCCAGTAAAATTGCATTTCGAACAATTCAACGACGGAGACCCGGTTCTCCCGAAAACCGACCCACCTTAAACATAAAAATGCATGTAAACCGGAAAAATTGTTTTCAAAATGATTTTCCCACAAAAATCAAAATACAGGGACGTTTCAAAATGTTTTCCAGGTCTAACCAGGCCGGCTAGCCGAGCCAACCCGATTATCCCCTAAATGCATGCCCCCAATTCTTGATTTTCCCAATTCTATCTATTTGAGTCCTATTTGTGGCGTGCTATATATTGTGCTAACCCTCTGTTTTGCAGGTTTTAATTTCTTTTATTTTTATTTTGGATGTATTTTAATAGATTAAATCGTGTATCCTAGGCGATTGTATTTTTCTAGATGAATCATGTATTCTAGGCGCTTGTAAAAGTGAGGCTGAGAGTCTTTTTTATCTTTTATTCGATCGGGTTGTAATAATTTACTCATTTACTACTTTACTTAACCCGTATGTGCGCTGCATGTCTATTTATTTTAATAAAATTGACTTTAGAATTTGAAATACCATCTATGAACATTGACCAATATTTATTTTAATTAGACACGAAATAAGGGACTTGTCCGGACCCGAATCTCTGGATAGTGTAGCGGTTGTTCGTCCTGTTCAGTTGCATTATAAATTTCCCGGTTGAGCTGAGCCGGGTGGCGACTCTACAATATTCATCGAGACTTAGGTCTCGGTTCTTTTAAGAATTAATTCCATTTATTTTTCAAAACCGATTTCCCATTTATAAAAACCCCACGCGAGGGAGGGGCCCGCCCGAAATCATGGCGCCCCTTCCGAAAGGGAGTCTCGCGTTCCGTCGAAAACGTCGTCCGCTCACAGTGGCGACTCCGCTGGGGATTTCTTAAAAAGTTTTATTAAAAACTTAAAAGAATTTGACAAGCCTTGAAAAGTGTCTAATTAAAATAAGGTAGATGATTCTCGATTGGTATTTCATTTTGCATCCTTAGCTAGACATTCTTGCATTAGAATTAAGTATCCATTATAGACCGGTGGATTGTTGAAGTGTCGCCTTTGTTCCTCATAGTCTTAGGGGCACGGATACGAAACACCACCCATAGCCTCGTACGAACCCCTTCGTTTGGACCCTTGAGTGGGGAGAAGTGAGGAGTATATTTTGCTATGGGAACCTTGACTTTTAACCTGACTTGGACTGAACTCATGTAGGCAGCCCTAGTTGGATTCCCTTAGGATACCAAAATAATTGTGTGAATAAATAAAATCGCACCTTCATCACCTCCGGTTGGTGATCGAAGTGAACCCCACTTAGGACTCGGTTAGAATTTTTGAGACCAACCACGCTTGGAGAAATAAGGTTGGATGTATGCGTTTTGTGTGCTATGTGTTTCTCACCATCTCGTGCCGTCATTGCTACCCACACGTGCATAACATACCATAATTCACATTTATCATACATATGGCATTTTCCACACATCGAACATTTGTGTGATACTAACCCACATTTTTATGCAGCCATTTGCATTTTATTTTCGTGTGAAATCATTAAATCATCCATTTGCCATTCATACTAACCATTTCTTTTTCAGCCATAACATTAAATTTGTGTGATTAACATTTTTTTTCACATAGCATACATAACATCATTATGCGTGTCATGCATCCTAAACACATTTTTGTGCAGCCATTTGCATTTTGTGTGTCATAAGCACTCACGACATATCACCTAAATTAAATTGGGGGCATTCCAAGGACGCCCACCACGATCATATCATTCCATCATATATCGGGTATCCCAAAATACCCGTGTTTTGCCAATGCACCGGATTGCATTTGGCCATTCCACCAAATTATTTCATTCAATAGAGACCAAAATGGTCCTAGGTGTATTTCCGTGTGACAATCCGCACGATGAATTTCATGACATCATATCCATTCATCACAAACATCATATGACGTGATCCACATCGGGTTACTTCATGACATTACGATATTATTCAAGGCGCTCCCCGAGTGCCGGATTAGTACGCATGTAGGGGCATTCCATAACATCCTAAATCATGCAAGGTGTTCCCCGAATGCCAAGCTTTTATCCGTGTCCTCGTTACACGTGACTCTCTCATAACATCATTTCATATCATACGCTCAAAAGCATCAGAACTCTATCCATGGGCCAATCCCATGCGACCATTTCATATCATCTTATAGACCAACAAAGTGTCAAACTTTGTCCGTGTGTCGGTACACACGACCATTTCACGAAATTCATTAGGTGCCCCAAAGGCGCCGAACTTTTACTTGTGTGACAGTCCATATGTGACATTTTTTTGCATAGCATTGGGTGTTCTTGGAATGTCCAAAGTTAAAAGAATAAAAACAAAGGGATCATCTTCATTATCTCATGATGTACATCTCATTCATCCATCAAACATTCAAGCACTCCCCAACGTTCAAGCATTTCACAAGCACCAAGGACTTTACCGCATGTACTAAGTCATTTAAGTGTTCTAAAAACGCTAGAAGTTTCATCATGCCCCTCATAATCATTAGAAATCCTATCCTTATGTCCCACGCACATAAGCTCCAAATCTTCCCGTGTAAGACCAGCTCTGCACGTACCGCATCAAACTCTACCCATCCTCCCCGTGTAAGACAAGCTCTACACGTACCGCTCCAAATCTTCCCATGCAGGACAAGCTCTGCACGTACCGCATCAAACTCTACCCATCCTCCCTGTGTAAGACCAGCTCTACACATACTGCTCCAAAATATCTTTCCGTGCAAGACAAGCTTTGCACACTTCCTCCCCGTGTAAGACAAGCTCTACACGTATCGCTCCAAATCTCCCTGTGCAAGACCAGCTCTGCACGTACCGCATCAAACTCTATCCATCCTCCCCGTGTAAGACAAGCTCTACACGTACCGCTCCAAAATATCTTTCCGTGTAAGACAAGCTCTGCACACTTCCTCCCCGTGTAAGACAAGCTCTACATGTACCGCTCCAAATCTTCCCAAGCAAGACAAGCTCTGCACGTACCGCATCAAACACTAAACCTCCTCCCCGTGTAAGATCCGCTCTACACGTACCGCTTCAAATATTAACTCTCCTCCCGTACACGTAAGCACTTCGCAAGTATCACCTTGCTTCGATCCATGGACACCCTGCATGTCATTTTATCCATGTGGTGTATATTTATATGCCACACTCTACATCAGCACACAGCTTCATCAACAACATTCATTGCATTTTGCATGTTTCCTTTCTTGGCTTTGTGTGCACTTAACTAGCTTAGAATTGTATAACATGACATGGCATTACATGACATCATCGTTCGTACATGCATGCATCACATCTCGCATTCATACCTGCATCATCCCTTGACTTGGCATTCTCCGTGCGAACGCCCCGACCAATGCTAACAAATGTTTTTATCAGGACATAAAGGGAAGTAGTCTCGAGAATGGCTGGCCCAATGAACTTCAACAGCATAACAGATGTCGTGGATGATTTTGTTGCCTCATCGCGATTCCAAAAGGCGGTCAGGGATGAGGTGGCAACAATGTTGAAGGAGATGCTAGGAGATGATTGTGACAAGGTAGAAAAGCTGATGGCTAGGTGTTCTGAATTAGAGGCACGTGTAACAAAGCTCAAAGGAGTAATAGGAGAGTTGACTGGTGAAGCAGAATCAAAAGCCCCCCTCAAATGCAACACTGACCTTATTCCGCGATGAACCAGGAGTCCACTCCCCGAGGGTGACGGAAAGGGCATATCCCCATGGGCTATTTTGTTGAGCCGATTATTTGCCAAATGTAGGAACGGCGGTCTCTTGAGTTCTCTGAAGCCGTTTGAGAACCCAGCTGAGACAGATAAAGGTGACAGTGGGGCACCACACAAACGACTGCAAGCAATTGCTGAAGGCCATTTGACAACTGATCGCTGACGGGAAAATGGTCGAGCCACCCTTGAAGCCCAATGTCCAGAGCAATCCTTTGCCCAGTTTTGACTAGCTTTCGAAGTTGATGATGCGGCAGCAAAAGAAGACCCTCCGTATGTGGAGGATGTTAATTATTTTGATGTATCTGTTTTGTTCTTTATCTTATTTTGTGAACAATGCAGCCCACAAGGCGTTTAATGTTATGTAATTTGATTTCAATTATTTGTGTGATATTTTCATGGATGGAACATTGTGCATGCATGCAAACATTCATTTAATGTCTTTAGCATGCATGACACATCATCACATGAAATGAATCTAAGGATAGATGAGCATCCAAAATGGTATTCGTCCGAAAGACCTCACGACTGATAAGAGAAAGAAAAATTACAAAATGCCTAAAAGTATGGAAGACCTTCGCCTAGTCCTATGATGACACATCTAGAGATCGACAAAGGATCGCAGAATGCAGGATTGCCAAGAATCCGAAAGACAAGTTTAGCCAAGCGGAAGTTCCGTAGCAAAAAAAAAAAGGTGCTAAGTTCCGAAATAAGAATGCATCTGTATCATATGATGTTTCACACCATATCATCCCTGATAATAGAATGCAAGTTCTGGGGCAACTGTGCAATCATTCCAGAATAAAGGAGAGAGGCATCATGCATCGCCTCCGCACCACCCATAATCCAGCAGGATAGTACAAGCAGCTAACAAGCACATAAAAAAGGTGTTGCCAAATATGGCATCTATCTGCAAAGGCTAAGTTAGCATGCTACCATTTGCCTCGCAAATACACTGAATTGATGCAAGAATAACATTAAGGAAACGACGCAGCCATCAACCTGTGGAATTGAAGCGGTCCTACCAAGAAAGACAGAGACCAAGCCGTCAACCCCTTCAATCGGGACAGGCTCAGGTTTCCACAAAAAAAAAAGTCCGATGGATTGAAAATCACGAAAGCAATCCATGCAAAGTTAGGACAGTGAGGTGAGCACCACCGGCAGGAAAATCCGCAAGGACCAGTTGGTGGCAGTCGTGGGTTCGGTTAAAACGGATACCATACTCATCTTGTCCTTAATTTCATTTCATATATAATGTGCATTATGCTAAAACATTATCAATGAATGAATGAATGAATGTCTTGCCCTGTTCATTTAAATATCCTAAGTTTTGCCTGAAATTAAATTGACATCATGCATCATATATGGCTATACGCCTGTGAACTTCAGCAACAGCGATGGAACAACCAAGTCCTACAAGACTTTCCACAATCGTCTCATCATCAGAAGGACAACAGAGCAAGTGGGCATGGCGATGCTTCAATTAATTCCCGGTTATCGTCGACCTGTACTGAATTAGAAATCTTCATCTTAAAAAAAAAAAAGAGCTCGCTGAGGTGAAAACCGAAAAGGCACCTCAGGCAAAAATTAGAGCAGCTCGCTAAGATGAAAACCCATATTGGGCAGTTTGGGCAAAAGTTAGAGCACCTTTAAAAATAAAAAAAAAAAAACAAAGAAAAGCTCGCTGAGGTGAAAACCGAAAAGGCACCTCAGGCAAAAATTAGAGCAGCCCGCTAAGCTGAAAACCTACATTAGGCAGTTTAGGCAAAAGTTAGGGCATGTGAAAAGCTCGCTAAGGTGAAAACCGAAAAGGTGCCTTAGGCAAAAGTTAGAGTAGCTCGATGAGTTGAAAACCCACTTTGGGCGGCTCAGGCAAAATTTAGAGCACTTCCAAATCCATGAAGCCTAGTGGCAAAGAAGGCAAAACCTCTCCGTCATTCCCCTAGCAGGAACATTTCATCAATCTCCAATGAGATCCTCTGTATCATTTCTCAACGACATCGTTGTCAATAACAGCATCACTTTCTCTCCAACAGTCATCTTACTTCCTCGTTGACCGTCATAAATCCCTAGCAGGAACGCAAGGGTTACATTGCACCCGAAATTTTGCTTCCCCAGCCATGGACGGTCAATCGCACAACATATCTTCCCCAGCAAGAACTGGGAATGTCAAGATCAAGTAAATGGCGTTACATGCATTTTCAAGAGTGCATTTGCATATGCATGCATTGAAACATATACATGCATTCAAAACATACATGCATACATACATGCATACATCACAACCGACCCAAGTGCAGGTACCCATCATTATCACCAGGTCTATTCTGAACCAGGATCGCTCTCCAAAGCAGAGATGGCACAATGCCGGGGCATCTATTGGGCCTTAAAATATGAGGAGGATCAGCGCAAACTCAAATCTCAACATATCAAATCTCCAAGGGGCAGAACAATCAAACCGTATTTATCCTTCATCGAAGGGGCAAAAATTTTTGTTTCCAAAATTATCGATCAAAGGATAAATACTCATCCTCGACTCAACATCAAAATTATCCTCCCTAAAGCTACCTCCTTATTTCTTTCAAGCATGGTTTCAAACCCTTGAACTTTTTATTTCATTATTTCGAGTCCATCCAATTCCAGTAAGATTTCAAATCGTCAAAATCCATCTTCCTTTGCCTCGGGTAACATAGACCCGGTATCGGCCAATCCATCAATCCATTTTCCTTTGCCTCGGGTAACCTAGACCCGATATCGGCTTATTTCTTCCTCAGCTTTTCCTCGGGTAACCTAAACCCGATATCGGCTTATTTCTTCCTCAGCTTTGCCTCGGGTAACCTAGACCCGATATCGGCTTATTTCAACGGCGGATTCTTCCCTGTGTCTGCGGCGTTTTGAGTCGCGTTTCTCAAATTCACATCAACTATCCCAGACTAAGATCGGGTGGTGAATTTGATCACGTGAGGGGCAGCTGTAAGCGCCAGAATTTTACTTCCTTAAAAAAAAGAGAGTATAGTCGTACGACTTTAACTATAGTCGTACGACTGTAATTAAACTACAGTCGTACGACTGTAGATCGTGGCAGGTGAGCCAACCCACACCCTAAAAGATGTAAAAATAGAAAGAGAAGGGTGGCAGACAGACAAAAAAGATAAAAAAAAAACGAAGGAGAAGGAGAAAAAGGAAGAAAAGAAAAAGAGAGAGGGAGAAAGAAGAAGAGAAAACAAGAAAAAGAAAGAACTCATCATCAGAATCCCAAGCATTTTGGATTTTTGGACACAAAGCTCTCAACCTCAATCTCAAAGGAAAAGTCCAAATTCGTGTGGATTGGAGCGACGCCAGGGGTCAAAACGACTTGGATAAGCTTCTAAAAGGTAGGCACTCCTTTTTCCTTTCACTTTTTCCTGCTTTCTGGGTGCTGGATGTGATTTTTGTGCATTTTTACCTTATTTCTGCGTTTCTGCTTCTTAAAATCAAGACAGTCGCATGACTATTCTTGGATTTGATGAACAATCGTACTACTGTATATACAGTCGTACAAATGTCCTTTATCTCCAGGCGTTTTTTTTTCCAGTTTTGTTTCAAATAAAGTTTTGGCGAGATTCTGACTCTGGGCCGTTTATAGTCGCACGACTGTAACGTGATTTCCAGAATCAGAATTTCCATTTTAATCCCCAAAAAATTTCCAAAAATCCCTAAAAATTCAGAAAACCCCAAAAATCATCAAAAATGAATTTTGTTGTGTGCATCCACGACCATATATTCAATTTCTAGTAAAATTGCATTTAGAACAATTCAACGATGGAGACCCGGTTCTCCTGAAAACTGACCCACCTTAAATATAAAAATGCATGTAAACCGGAAAAATTGTTTTCAAAATGATTTTCCCACAAAAATCAAAATACAGGGACGTTTCAAAATGTTTTCCAGGTCTAAATGGGCCGGCTAGCCAAGCCAACCCGGTTATCCCCTAAATGCATGCCCCCAATTCTTGATTTTCCCAATTCTATCTATTTGAGTCCTATTTGTGGCGTGCTATATATTGTGCTAACCCTCTGTTTTGCAGGTTTTAATTTTTTTTTATTTTTATTTTGGATGTATTTTAATAGATTAAATCGTGTATCCTAGCGATTGTAATTTTCTAGATGAATCGTGTATTCTAGGCGCTTGTAAAAGTGAGGCTGAGAGTATTTTTTATCTTTTATTCGATCGGGTTGTAATAATTTATTCATTTACTACTTTACTTAACCCGTATGTGCACTGCATGTCTATTTATTTTAATAAAATTGACTTTAGAATTTGAAATACCATCTATGAACATTGACCAATATTTATTTTAATTAGACACGAAATAAGGGACTTGTCCAGACCCGAATCTCTGGATAGTGTAGCGGCCATTCATCCAGTTCAGCTGCATTATAAATTTCCCGGTTGAACGGAGCTGGGTGGCGACTCTACAATATTCATCGAGACCTAGGTCTCGGTTCTTTTAAGAATTAATTCCATTTATTTTTCAAAACTGATTTCCCATTTATAAAAACCCCACGTGAGGGAGGGGCCCGCCCGAAATCATGGCGCCCTATCCGAAAGGGAGTCTCGCGTTCTATCGAAAACGTCGTCCGCTCACAACATCATTCACATTGAAAATGGAAGAAACAGATACAACAAAATCATTTTCATCCTCCACAGGCAGAGGGCCTTGCACTTCTTCATCTTTCCCATTCAGCTCCAGAACATCATCCAGATCTGCAGCTACTTTGGCTTCTTGTTCAGCAGGAATAGTGGTCTTCTCAATTTCAGCCACCTGCACCTTAGCCTTCTTCATGATCTCGGCTATCTCAGCAACCACAGAATCCAAGCTCACCTTGGTCATAAGCTCTTCTTCGAACCCTTCTTTAGACTTTCCAAATGCCTTGCTTAAAGCAGCAGTCAGCGCTCCTGAAATTGCCTCTATAGATTCATCACAGACTTTCTCTTCGGCTTTCTATTTGGGCACCTCCACTATTTTTGCTATCTCTTCAAGTGGCTCATATTGCAGAATAGAAGACTTAGTAATTACCTCTTCCACCATCATGGGGGCTATTGGCTCCTCTAGGCTCTTCTCAAAGTCTACGACATCAAAAAATATTTCAAAGCCCGGGTATTCAATGTTCTCGACCCTCACTGGCTTAGCTTAGCCATTATACATCTCTTCTCCCGCCTTTATGAAGGGTTTCATCATAGGCTTGCCATTTTTCCCTTTCTTCAGGCTTTTCTCATCTGATGCCCGTACTGTGTAACCCAAACCGAACTACCTCGGTTTTCCAGAATCAATATTAAATTCAGGCACGCCCTGTAAATTAGCTCCGAGTCCCATGCTAGGAACAAAATTCTACTTGTGGAGGTCCTTAGACAACCATTTTGGCATATAATTCTAGGAGATGACCATCAGAGCATCTATGGTTTCCTCTGGTCTCCTTAAGAGCAAAGAGAAGGTAACTAGGATGTCAATGACAGTAAAGATGACCGTCTACTTGACCGGTCCTACCTCTACTTCAGCTTCAAAGATCCCGATCATGGTCCTTTTTGAATCATCATAGGCCCTGATCATAGTGGAAGACATTTTCAAACTTTCTTCGTTCAGGCCCAGGAATGGTAGCATTTTCCAGGGACATATATTCAGGGCTGACCCGTCATCTACCATTACGTACGACATAACCCTATCCATGATGTGGACCTTAATGTACAGAGTTTTATTGTGAGCCCTTCCCCTGTGTGGCAGATCTTTCTCCGAAAATACAATGTCAGGGGATCCTACATGAATCTTATCCAACAAACAGCACATTGCCTCCGGAGAAGCAATCGGAGACACTTCAATTTCAGAGAGCTTTTTGACCAAAGCTGCTCTGTGTTCCTTAGAAGTCAGTAACAAGTGCCATAGATTGGCTTGGGCTGGAGTTTTCTTCAGTTGTAAAATAACTAGACCTTCCTTTTCTACTTCCTTCAGCACTGACATACTGCTTGATCCGGTCACTAGGGTTTTCTCATTCTACTGCACTACTGGTTGGTAGACCCTACCACTTCTTGTTACATTCTGAACTTTGGACACCTTTGGCTTTTCTACAACAGGAAGCTTAATAGTCTTATTACGGCCGTACTCTTCATATTCATCCTCTGAATCCAAGTCATCCAAGCTCAAAGGCTTCACTTCCCCCTGCTCTATCAGTTTTCCACTCTCTGACTTCACCTCAACATCATTGGCCACCACAGACTGTACGGTGGGGTTTGCTTGGAGGATTTGAGCAAAGATAAAATTGGGGATGATGAGCAAAGACCAAATGTGGCCAAGTCGATAAGATTCTAACCGAGTCCTAGGAGGAGTTCTCTTCGATCACCAACCGGGGATGATGACGGCACAATTTATTTTATTCACACGATTTGTTTCGGTATCCTAAGGGAATCCAACTAGGGTCGTCTATATGAGTTTGGTCCAAGTCGGGATAAAATCAAGGTCACCATAGCAAAATATACTCCTCACTTCTCCCCACTCAAGGGTCCGAATGAAAGGGTTCGTACGAGGCCAAGGGTGGTATTTCGTATCCGTGCCCCTAAGACCATGAGGAACATAGGCGACACTTCAACAATTCACCGGGCTAAATATTCGATACTTAACCTAATGCAAGTATGTCTAACTAAAATGCAAAAATAAGATATCATGCAAGAATCATTCACCTCATTTTGATTAGACGTTTTTTAGGGCTTGTCAAATTCTTTTAAGTTTTAAGAAAACTTTTGTAGAAATCCCCAGCAGAATCGCCACTGTGAGCAGACGACCTTTTTTCTTTCTTTGGAAAAAGCGGACGCGGGGGTCCGAAAAGAAAATGATTTTCGAATATTCTTTCTTTTTACTTTTGCTTGGTGTGATTTTTGGGAAAACCGGATTTGTTTATCTTGCTTAAGAAAATCCATTCGTTTATTTCGAAATTCGTTTTGTAGAAAACATTTTCCCATTTTATTACTTGAAAGATCTCGAAACTTAAATCCCGAAATTAGTGACAGAGTCGTCACCCGGATCAGCTCATCCGGGAAATTCCGGTACAGCTCCCTACCGAGTATAGACTGCTGTACCTAATTCAGAGATTCAGGGTTCGGACAAGTCCCTTATTTCACGTCTAATCAAAATAAATTTGGTCAATATTCTTTGATGATATCTTACATTTCTAGAGTTGATTTTTATTGCATTAAGTTAAACACACAGCGCACACACAAATAAAATAAAATAAAACAGTAAATAATTGAATTATTACAACCCGATCGAATAAAAATAAAAATTCACTTTACAACCGTCTAAAATACACGGATAAATATATTAAATAAATCCAAAATAAAAATAAAAGGCTGCAAAACAGAGGGTTAGCACAGTTTATATTGCACACACAAGTAGGACTCAAATCAGGACAGAATTGGGAATTTTAGGAAATGGGGGCATGCATTTAGGGGATAACCGGGTCGACCCGACCGGTCGGACCGGTTAGACCTGGAAAACGGTTTTGAAACGCCCTGTAATTTTATGCTAGAAAATCAATTTTTGGAAAACAATTGGCTCGATTACATGCGAATTTTCATTTTCGTGGGTCTGTTGTCCCAGAATCCATAGCTCCGTTCGTGTGGGTTCCTAAATTCAACATCCATCTAGGGTCCAAAACGCAATAAACACACCAAAAACATTTATTAAAATGCCATTTTATTTGTTTCTAACATTTTCCCGAGACTTATAGAGTTCAGGGGTCCGCTAACGCTAGACTATAGATCCGGTTCAGATAAAATAACCCTGAAACTTAGAAAATAAACCCCGGAAAACTTGAAAATATTAGTATCTGTATGTACAAAAATTCAAAAACCAGTGTTAAAATGGCGTACGAATATTTATAAGCCGAAATATATCTGATCAGAATGCGTATAAATGGAAAACGGGCTATTTCGGCTTGTCGGGACAGATCGGGGAGCTGGCCCTGAAGAACAGGGCCGTACGGCTCTGTTCTCACTGAACCAGAGCCGGCTGGCTCTGTTCTTGAAGGACAGAGCCGTATGGCTCTATTCGGGTAGCCAATTTTCCGGAATTTTGAAACAGAGAAAAATCACACGAAAAATGCAATGAACACAAGTTTAAGGCCTTTCAGAGTTTACCTTGGTGTTGTTCCAGTGTATTGGATACGCAAGAACGGTTTGAAAATCAAGAACGTAACTTGAATCCTCGAATATCCTGAAAATCCGAATATTTATCCGAACGAATCCAAAATAGAACCGAGAATCGTTGTGAACCGATGAGTAACCACTAGAGTGTGTAATTGTGTGCTTAGGAATTTAGTTTCTTGACCGTAGAATCCTAAAAATTCCCTCTCTCACTTTTCTTCTCTGTCTCTCTTTTCTCCCTGTCTCTTTTTTTTTCGTCCCCTTTTCTTTTTTCTTCCTTTTCTTTCCTCCTTTTCTATTATTGTTCAATCATTTTTCAAAATCTCTTCCCAGACAAAATAATTTCCAGAATTAAATGCGTCGATTAATTATTTTTGTTGTTTTTTACCAAATTTCACAGACTTGGGACATGTTATGACACTTCTGCCCGCCCATCACAGCCGGCCGGCTCTAATCCAGAGCTAGCCGGCTCTGGTTTAAAAACCAGAGCCATCCGGTTCTAGCTAGAGCCGCGGCGACATTTCGACTATCCGACGCGTACACTAAACCCTGAAAATCACTCGGAGGATCCGTTTTACGGTAGTTTCGGATTGCGGATAACTTCATTTTCAGAGAATTCGAGACGTTTCAGGTAACATTCTGCTCTTTTCTATATCCGAAGGTAATAAGGGTTCTCATCACTGAGGTCGGGAAAACCCGCACTCACAGGCTGCCCCTCGTGAGATCAAAGTCGACTAGATTGGTAGCTTATGTCCGATTCGAGTTTGGTCTCGCGATTGAGAGCACGGTGAGTAAAGGAAAGAAAAGCGCACCCGATGCCCCTCGTAGAAGGTGCAGAGTAATCGACTCGCTGTGGTGGAGCGTGCCCGTGATGATTTTTAGCTTTTCTCCGTGTGGTGGAGCAACCAACTGATACCGTCTTCTCCATGGGGTGGAGTATGCCCGTGATGATGTTTAACTTTTCTCCGTGTGGTAGAGCAACCAAATAATGCTGTCTTCTCCGCGTGGTGGAGCAACCAAATAATGCTGTCTTCTCCGTGTGGTGGAGTAACCGTACAGAATTCTCTTTTTTTTTCGTGTGGTGGAGTGGACCGTTGGAATTGAGTCCAAAATACGTATTTATTCCTTGATCGATAATTTTGGAAACAAAAATTTTTGCCCCTTCGATCAAGAATAAATACGGTTTAGTCATTTCTTCCCCTGGATATCTGCAAAATGAAAAATACCCTTCTCGGGATTAAATTGGACTAAATTAAAATTAAAATTTTTTTTTTTGGCAAACGTAAAAATTGGAGGGATCGGGGCGCGGCGGCTCTGTCTGAAGAGACAGAGCCGGCCGACTCTAAATCAGAGCCGCCCGGCTCTGACTAGAGTCGGCCGACTCTAGCGTGCCAAGATAGAGCCGGCCGGCTCTCGTTGGGTGGCCCTAATGGGTTTAAAAGGGTGTTTTTGCCCTTTTATTCACTCATCTCACTTTTCTTCCTTTTATTCACTCATCTCACTTTTCTTTCTTCAATTTCTTTCTCTAAAAAAATTTTTTCTAGCATTTCTTGTCGAGATGAGGAAGATGAGGAGAGGTGTGCTCCCTAATGCTCCTACCCAACCTCCATTCCACGTGAGATACACATTACCTGAGGGTGAGTTTTTTCTGTCCACTGAATCTACAGTGGAGGTATACGGCTTGCGGGAAACGGTTCCTTACTGTGGGATCGGGAGAAACGATCCAGTGCCCGTAACTTTGAGCCCATCCACGCACATTATCCAAGATCTGGTTAGTTTTTTTTGCTTAATTTTCCTCTTTTTCCATTTTTTGAATTTCTGCAAAAATATGCAAAATTAGACGGGATTATATGAAATTGATCCATGTTTAGAGTAGATTTTGCCCCTAGGAAACTTAATTGATGATTCAAAGTTGGTTAGAATCGATTTTAGGGTGAGAAAAGGCAAAAAACAAACTTGAAAACTGGGTTTTTCCCGGACAGAGCCGGCCGGCTCTGTTCTACCCAGAACCGAACCGGCCGGCTGTGGTTCAGCTGGGCAGTTCGACCGTTTTTTTTTTTAATATTTATTTATTTTTATTTATTTATTTATATATACATATATATATATATTTATTTATTACCGGGAATAACCCGTGTTCATAAGAACCTATCCTGTGGAAGCCGTGCACGGTTCACTTTCAATTCGAATAAAATAACTAATATAACGATGTATACCACAAGGACGAACTGAAACAAAAGAAGCGATGTTTCGGAGTCCATAGTGATTGAAATGTAGAGATTAGAGTTGGAATGAAGAATGTATAAAATGGGTTGGAATGGAGATGTATATATACTCGTAGTCTCCAACGGTCCTGTGACCGTTGAAAGTGTAGCCGTTGGGCGCCATTTCAACGGTCACTGAGCCGTTGGACGTGCGGGATTTTTTTTTTTTATGTGTATAAAAAAAAGATGCAAAATATAAGTGATTGAGAAAACTCCCTGATTATTGTTTTGCAGGGGCGAAAAGATAACCGGGGTGCCGGTTCTGTGTCCGATGCGCTAATTTGGTACAGGAGACTCCCTGACGAGGTGCGGGAGTTGGTTGAGTTAACCGGGTTGGATCGGTTTATTTGTTCTATGTGTGAGACTCCACCTCGGACGAGCAGGGGTTTGCTGATGGCGCTTCTTGAGCGGTGGATGGATTCCACCCACACTTTCCATTTCCCGATCGGGGAGTTTACGATTACACCCGAGGACTTTGTGGCTATCATGGGATTATCTTTTGGCGGGCGCACCGTTGAGTTCAATCAGACCTTTGGGCGAGGAGGTTTTAAGCCCGACGTGATTGCCATGTTGATCGGCTTGACTCCCGTCGGCAGGAGGATCCAGGGGAGCACCTTGAGAGATTATTGGTTGGGTAGACAGGACAGGCTTCCTGAGGGTTCTGCATTCTCCCTTACTGATGTGAGACGCTATACTCGGGCGTTCCTTCTTTACGCTTTGAGCACTTTGCTGTTTCCCATAGGACAGAGTGACCTGAACCTTGCCGTGCTCCCCTCTTTGATACAGTTGGAGGACGTGGGGAGCTTGAGTTGGGGGCGAGCCAGGCTAGCCCAATTATATTACGGCCTCGATGTCTGTGCCCGCGGAAGGCACAAGGAGGTGAAGGGCGCGTGGATTGTCCTTCATGTGAGTCTCTCCCTTTTTGTTTTTAATTTTTTTTTCTTTTTTTTTTTTTTTTTTTTTTGAAAAATTAACTCTCTCTTTTTATTGTGTAGATTTGGGCGTATGAGTACGCTTTCGTTCCTCAGCCAAAGTTGGCTATACCGGCTAATGCTGAGATTCCTGATTTTCCCCGGTTGCGGCGGTGGCTGGGCTTTAGTTGGAGTGAGTTGGACACCAACATTTGGGCATGCCGCCAGCTCTTGGCAGGCATGAGCTTCGAGCAGGTAAATTAATATTTTTTTTTTTACCTTCGTCTTTCTTCAGGTGATTAAGGAGCCTTGGGGGCATGCTACGTGGTTCCCAGAGCTTTTCGATGCTCGGAGGCTGTCACCTCGGCGATTCGTTATGGAGAGCCCCGTTAGCCTCGAGTGGTATCTTGGGGAGAGAGTCTCTGATTGGCGTGCTGGTCCCCACGAGCGTAGGATACCACCTGCACCTCCCGTTGGATTGTTCTGGCCACACCTGCTACCAGTGGAGGAACATCAGGATCTATTTGGGTCCGGTTACACGGTTATGGGGGATGATGGCGACTATCTCGAGTTTGTCAGGACACAGCTTCTTTCCCCTACCGTGGATGTACTGCAAGAGGATGCGCCAGCTGAGGTATGTCTTTGCTTTGCTCTTACCTTCTGCTTGTTTGGGATTATTCTGCTACCTGCTAAAATTTTTTTTTTATTATTATTAATATTATTATTATTTTTTTTTGTAGCCAACTGAGAGGGGTAAACGCCCTCGTGCATCGTCAGGTAGGCGTTCCAGTGGTCGTGGGTCTGGGCCTTCCCGCGGCAGGGGAGATGGAGGTTCTTCTGCTCACACAGCTGTGTTCGGAGGCGACACCGAGCCTGTCCCCTCGATGGTGCCCCCTGCTAGCTTTGTTTCAGGTCGTCTGGAGTACAAAGCTGAGCCTTGGGTGATGCTCCATAATGCGGCGGGGGAACTCTACCGGGCTGAGTTGTACACCGAGCAATACCCTCGTCCTGCTTATGATCCGCCTGGCACGGCCCATGTGAGTATTTCTATCCCTGCTTAATTTCGAATTGTCCTTGTTGCCACTGGCCTGACCTGTGCACTGTTCTTTATGCAGATTCCAGTAACACAGGCGACGGCTCTGTATCAGGCGACTTCTGCGTTCAAAGCCCTCTCGCTTCGGGATAACAGCGTCATGAATGTAAGTACCTGTGTCAATATGTATATATGCATGTATGTATGCTTCAAATGCATGTGCACGTGTATGTATGACATGATGCTCATTTTGTTTAACCCTGCCTCAGGCTGCACTTGCCGCTCGCCGTTGCGAAGAAGCCCGCTTGAGAGCGGAGATAGAGAATATGCAGAGGTCTATGAGAGCGGAGAGGGAGACTATGCAGAGGTCTATTTCGGATCTCACGCTCAGGAATGATACTCTTCGTACTCGGTTGGACGACTGGGAGTCCGGTCGGCGTTTCTTCGGTGATGGTGTCGAGTCCCAGGATGAGGAGGACCACGATTCGACTGACGAAGGGCAGTTGTAGACTTTTATCTGTTATTCTATAGCTTCATGTTTGATGTAATCTGTCTGTAGGCCTGGATTTTATGCTACTATATATCCTACTTATGTATTTATTTATTTTTATTATTATTATTATTATTTATTTTTATTTTTATTTTGATTTTTTTATTTTGATTTTTTTTTTATTGTATAACGACATGTGATATGTAAGAAAGTATAACGACATATATGCACCAAATAATCTCAATTGTAATTAAACTTGGAACGTTCAAACGAACAGAATCAAACATTCATTCATCCATTCATAAAATAATGTTTTATTACAATGTACATCAAATGATGAAATGAAACTATGGACAGAATCGTTGATGGTATACATCTCGAATGAACTCATGCTTGCCACCATCCGGTCTTTGTAGATTTTCCAGGTGGTGGTCCTCACCTCTCTGTCCTAACTTTTGCATGGATCGCCTTTTCGGTTTTCGATCCATCGGATTGTCCTAATTTTTGGCATGGATCGCCTTTTCGGTTTTCAATCCACCGGACCTTTTTTTTTTTTTTTTTACACGTAATAATGCTTCAGCTTGTCTTGGTTGATGGGGTTGACAAATTCATTCCCGTCCATATCCATGATTTTCACAGCACCTTTAGACAGCACCTTCTTCACCACATACGGACCTTCCCAGTTTGGCTTGAATTTCCCTCGTACATCCATGTGGGTCTGTTTCATCTGTTTGAGTACAAGATCACCGGCTTTAAGAGGGCGCTTCAGATGGCGGACTCTACCATTATAAGCTCGGGCCATTCGCTGCTGATACATCTGTAGACGGTCCAAGGCTTGGAGTCGCTTTTCATCAATGAGAGCCAACTATTCGTACCGTGTCCGCATCCATTCCGATTCAGGTATCTGTGCCTCCATCACCATCCTCAAAGATTTCAGCTCGGTTTCAACTGGCAGTATGGCCTCCATTCCGTAGACTAATGAGTAAGGTGTCTCACCAGTTGGGATCCTGATACTCGTCCTGTATCCCCACAAAGCGAAAGGTAGCTTGTCTGCCCAATCTCTGTACGTAACAACCATTTTGGCCAGGATTTTCTTGATGCTTTTATTGGCTACCTCCACTGCCCCGTTGGCTTGTGGGCGATATGGTGAAGACTTATGGTGCTCAACCCCTTTGTCTTGAAACAATTGAGCTGTTACCCCTTGGAACTAAACACCGTTATCTGTTACCACATGGTGTGGGACTCCGTACCGAGCAAAGATATTCTTCTCAATAAACTTAGACATTTTCTTGGCCGTGAGGTTCGCAAAAGATTCTGCTTCGGCCCACTTCGAGAAATAATCTACGGCCACAACAATGAAGCGGTGTCCATTTGACACCGGCGGCCTTATCTCTCCAATAATGTCTATCCCCCAGGCAGCGAACGGCCAAGGAGTCGCGGACGTCTAAAGTTCGTATGGGGGAAGATGGCTAATGTCTCCATATATCTGGCATTCATGGCATCTTTTTACCCTTTCAATACAATCGGCTTGTAGTGTGAGCCAAAAGTACCCTTGCCTCAGAATTTTCTTTGCTAAGGCTAAACCGCTCATGTGTGGACCGCACGTTCCCGCATGAATCTGATCTATCACTACCTTGGCTTCTCTCTCGGTTAAACATTTCAGCAGCAAGCCATTCGCGGTTCGCTTGAAAAGTTGATTCTCCAAAATCCTGAATTGCACTGCTAATTTCCGGAGGGTAATCTTATCTGCTTCAGTGGCGTCCTCGGGGTATGACCCTGTCTGAAGAAACTGTAAAATGTCATCATACCAGGGACGATCTTCTATCACAGCCACCATAAACTTTTCTGCTCTGTAGTATGGACTCTGTGATACCTCCAACACCACTGGCCGAATCGGTTGTTTCTGAGGACCTCCCCACATGGACGACAGCGTGGCCAAAGAATCTGCCATTTGATTTTCTTCCCTAGGTACGTGTCTGAATTCATACTTACCGAAGAGTTTGATCTTTTCCCAAACGGCTTCGAGGTAGGGTCGAAGGGACTCTTCTTTGATTTCCCAATCTCCAGTGATTTGCTTCACGACTAATGCCGAATCTCCGATGATAAGGGTTTCATGAGCTCCTAGAGTGATCAGGGCATCAATTCCAAATAAGCATGCCTCGTATTCTGCCCCATTGTTAGTTATAGGAAAATCCAACTTCTTGGCTAGGGGAATGACTTCTCCATCAGGTGTCCCGATGATCACGCCTAATCCTGCTCCATGCTTATTCACAGCCCCGTCAAAGTACATAATCCATCTTGCCGGTTCTGCTTCTACCACTGCTAACTGTTCATTTGGAAATTCTAGGTTCTCCACATAATCTGAATCAACTGGCTGATTTGCCAAAAATTCAGCCACTGCCCTTCCTTTTATCGTCTTTTGGGTGAGGTATTCAATGTCAAATTCTGATAATAGTAGCAACCATCGTGACAACTTCCCTGTTAATGATGGAGTTTGGCACAGATACTTCATCGGGTCAACCTTGGCCACTGCTTGAATCTTATAAGATTGAAAGTAGTGTCTGAGTTTCTTTGTTAGCCATACCATTGCAGTATAAGTCTTTTCTACAACAGTGTATCGAGTCTCATAATCCAGCAGCTTCTTACTCAGATAATAAATAGCATTTTCTCGGCCATCCTCTCACTCTTGGACCAGCATTGCCCCAACCGATGCATCTTCGATGGCCAAATAGAGGATCCAAGGCTTTCCTGGTACTGGAGGCCTCAAAACTGGAGGATTCATCAAGTAGCTTTTAATCCTGTCAAATGCTATCTGACATTGTTCATTCCATTCTATCGGCTGGTTTTTCTTTAGAAGCTTAAATATTGGTTCACAGACCGTTGTCAACCTCGCAATGAATCGGCTGACATACTGCAGTGATCCCAGGAATGACCTCACTTCCTTCTCTGTCTTGGGCGCAGGCATATCTCTGATGGCTTTGATCTTGTCCGTATCCATTTCTATACCTCTTTGACTCACAATATGCCCCAGAAGTTTTCCCGATGTTACACCAAACACGTATTTCTTCGGATTCAGACGTAGATTGTACCTTTCAATTCTAGTCAGAAATCTATCCAGGACGGCAGGATGCTCTTCCCGCGTCATCGATTTGACTAGCATATCGTCGACATACACTTCTACCTCCTTGTGGATCATATCATGCAAGAGCATCGTGACGGCCCGCTGATAAGTTGCCCCGGCATTCTTCAACCCTAAAGGCATGACCCTGTAGCAGTAAACCCCCCATTCCGTAATGAAAGCCGTCTTCACCTTGTCCATTACGTTCATCAAAATCTGATTATACCCAGAGAATCCATCCATGAAAGAATACATAGATGCCCTAGCTGCACTGTCGATCAGAACATCGATATGTGCAAGTGGGAAGTCATCTTTGGGAGATGCCTTGTTCAAATCTTTGTAATCCACGCAGACCCTTACCCGACCGTCCTTCTTTGCAACCGGTACGATGTTGGCCAACCATTCCGGATATTCCACAACTTCCAAAAACTTCACTTTTATCTGCTTGGCCACTTCTTCTTTAACCTTTTCTGCCCATTCCGGTCTGAGTCGTCTGAGTTTCTGCTTAATAGGCTTCATTTTTGGATCTGTTGGGATTCTGTGTTCTGCTATTTCCCTATCAACCCCAGGCATGTCATCATAAGACCAAGCGAAGGCTTTGACATGTTTTTGCAAGATTTTTATTAGTTCTTTTCTCTCATCAGGCGTGAGGTCCTCCGAGACGGATACCATCTTAGGTTCATCATCTATCCCTAGGTTCATTTCATGCAATGATGCATCATGTATACTAAAGACATTAAATGAATGTTTGTATGTATGCACAGTTCCATCCGGAAAAACATCACACAAGTAAGCAAAATCAGATTTAATTGCATTATGTGCCTTATAGGCATAGTTGTTTACATCAAATGCAGAAAAAGGAGATACATCAAAGTGATTTTCCCCCTCCACATGCGGAGGGTCTTCGCTTGCAGCAGCTCCATCCACTTCCTCGAACAAAGCTCCCAGGTCGCTTTCCAGAGACTGCTCCTCGTCAACAAACAAGCTTTCCTCAATCATCTTTGCTTTCCCAGCCATCATTATCTTGGCCAATTCCTTCACAGCCTGACTCATTAACTCCTCCTGAGTTTTCGGCACAGCCGCCGGTTCTAATTCAGACGCTGCAGTGGCTTTCATAAGAGCAGCCAGTGCCTTAGTAATAGCTGCAATGGCCTCTTCAGCTTCCTTACCCTTGGGACCCGCTTTTCTGGAGGACTCTCCCTCGACCGTGGTTCCAGTTTCAACTCCGCTGACCACTATCTTTTCCACCTTTACAGCTTTCCCCTTGTCATTTTTAATCTCAGTACGGAGCATGTCAACAATCGGTTCCACCCCGTACCTTCTGAAGTCAACAACATCTGAAAAAATCTCAAAACCCGGCACTTCCTTGCCCTCGAACTTGACCGGCTCATATTCTCCTTTGTAGACTTCCTGGGTTGCACGTACAAAAGTCTCAACCAGGTTCACATACTTCTTTGCGGCCTTTTTTGTGTCCTCCTTATATCCCAACCCATTTCGAGAGTGCTGGCCAACTTCAATGTTGAACTTGGGAATACCCTGTTGTTTGGCCCCTAGCCCTTTTCCCGGCTCGAACTTCTACTTGGCAAAATATTTATGGATCCAGTCGGGGAACTTCGGCTGGTTGGTTATAACTGCTACCTGAAATCCAGTGACAGGCTGATCTGTAGTGCTCAGGGCTGCCACTACAAAAGGCTCATCTGCTTCGACAGTTACTACCTTTCCCCCGATTAGAAATTTGATCTTCTGGTGCAAAGTAGAGGGTACTCCACCAAGAGCATGAAACCACGGTCTCCCTAACAGCAAGGAGAATGTGACTGGAATATCTATTATAGTGAACACAACTTTGGACTTGACTTCGCCCACCCTTACTTCAGCTTCAAAAGTTCCAATCACAGTTCGTTTACTGTCGTCATAGGCCCTTATCACAGTCGTAGACTTACACAGTGCTTCAGGGCTGACATCCAGAAATGGCAGTGTTTTTGATGGGCAAATATTCAAGATGACCCATCGTCCACCATCACACATGGCATCGTCCGATCCATGACTTCCACTTTCAAATACAATGCCCTGTTATGGTTTACTCCTTCTGGCGGTAGATCAGATACTCCAAAACTAATCTTCAGCGCCTCGTTGGGCTTCACACCTACACCCCTTATTAACGCACAAACCTCACTTGGAGACATAGTGGGGGAAGCATCCACCTCTATGAGCTGCTTCACCACTGCCTCGCGGTGCCTCTTTGATTCCATGAGTAAATGCCAAACGCTAGCACGCACCGGAGTTCTTTTCAACTGCACCACTACCTCATCTTCTTCACCTCCCCTCGGAATAGGTTCTACAACATCATTTTCTACCGGAGCGGTATTCCTTCTTGGCGGTGTACGATGTGTTGTGTCCGTAGGTTGATAGACCCTTCCACTCCTTGTTATATGCATTACCGGCCCGCCCTTGGTTATAACAGTTCCTTTTTTCGTCTCGACTGGATAGACGGGCCTCATCGTGTCGTAGGGTTTGCAAACTGCCTCTTCATCGTCGTCCAGTTCTATGTCTTCTACATTGAAAGGACCTTGCTTACTTCCAGATACCGCCCCTTGAGTTTCAACCAATACTGCCTGCACACTTGGGTTTGCCTTGATGATCTGAGCAAACACAAAATTATCTGGGAGGGAAGATTGCACCATATTCACTTGGTTCCCAAAGTTTGGAAGGGGGTTTGTTTGAACACTTGGCTTCAGCTGGGGTTCAACTAACTTTCCATCTGCGATCAGCTGGTGGATAGCTTTAATTAACTGAGTACAATCATTTGTCCGGTGCCCAGTCATGACATGGTATGCGCAAAAATTATCCTTATCGGCCTCAGATGGGGGAGAAAATGGTTTTACACTTTGCAGCAACCCAACCTTTCTGCACTTCATGAAAATTCTGCTTGGCGATTCTACCCATAGGCTAGTGATCCTTTGGGGAGTCCCCGCCGGTCTTCCTGGATTTACTACTGCTACTTCTGCCCCTTGTTCTTGAATGGAAGCAGTAGTCTGACCCACCTTCGTACCACTGCTTGTGGCTGTCGGTCTGGTGCTCCCGCTTTTGTTATCTCGGGAATACCCTTGGTTGCCCCGATATCCCCCTACACTTTGCCGGGTCCTTTACTCCTCCTCTTCGTACCTCTCTATGCGTTTTGCATACTCCATGACATCATTGAAGATTTGGAACCTCTTCAGCTTCATTTTATCCTTATACAAAGGTAGGCTCCCATCTATCAATTTCACAATTAGGGACTCTTGCTTCGGGGCCCCATCCACAAGGACCTGCACATCCATCCATCTCCGATAATATGTCTCGAAATTCTCATTGGGTTTCTGACGAACCCTTTCCAAATCTTCCAAGGTTGTCTCAACCTGAGTGTTATACGCATACTGCCTGACGAAAGCCTCAGCAAGATCCTCCCAAGAAGAGTGAGTGTGTGAAGGGATTCTCATGAACCACTTAGCCGCTGCACCTCTGAGGGTAGTCGGGAAAAGATTAAGCAAGTGATTCTTGTTTAGTCCCATACTCGTCAAGAGCCTTACATAATTATCCAGATGGGTCTCTGGTGGGCTCTCCCCGGTGTATCGGGTAATATAGGGCATGTGGAACCCAACTGGGAGAGGATCATGTTCTGCTATTAGCACATCCGGATCGGCGCATTGAGTCAGACCTGACTTCACCTTAGGCAATGAGGTATCAATATTCAAAAACTTTTGATGTAGGAGCCTTTCTATGGTCGTCTCAATGGGCACTTCCTTGGCCATTTAGGTGGTTAGCTCTTTTTCAGCATGGCTGTCTATATTCCTGGCTGCTAGTTCTATTCCGCTTCCTCCAGGCATATTTCCTTGAGATCCAACTGCAACCTGCACAGTCTCATCTGTACTTCCCACAAGTCCCAAGTTCGGCTGCCCGGAACTGCCTCCATTCAGAATCTGAGCCCCATCCGGCCGGGCCGACTCTCTTTCTTCTTCCATCGCCACCTTTACTTGCTCTCTGATTGTTGTCTTGAACTGATCGGATGTCAGAAAAGTATTCACGATGGCAGCTACATCCTGAGCAGATATTCCTCCAACATTAGTTTCATTCGAGTTGGCCATTTCTAATTCTGCTGCTTCTTCTAATAGGAACTGACTGTCAGTGGATAAAGAAAGCAACTGATCCCTTAACTCTTCCTCCGATTCAAACCCCAATCCTTCTCTAGTCTCAGCCAAAATGCTCGATTCCAGTTGATTAATTCCCAACTCCACTCTCACTAACCGCTTCGAGGTTCTTTTCCACACTGCACATTTCAACAGAGGGTCAGGCGTAAGAACATGGTATGAACCTAGACTCGACTTTCTAAATGCCATACTTTGCATGGATATGGGATGATTGCGATGAGATGAAAATGAGTGCGTGAACAATGAATATGACATCTAATGAACTTTATTGTTTATTAGGCTTCTCGAGAATGTCCAACGCCATGCATAACGAGCGCGTGAGAGCCGTCACACGGATAGGGTTTCGGCGCCTTTAGGGCACCTAATGAAAAATGAAATGACGTCACATGTGTGCCTTCACATGGACAAAGGTTCGGTGCTTTAGGAGAGATATGGTGATATGAAATGGTCGCATTGGAATCGATCCATGGACAGAACTTCGACGCCTTTAGGGCATCAGACATGTTATGGTACATGAAACAAATCGCGTGTACAACGGCACACGAACAGAGATTCGGCATCCATAGAACGCCTTGCGTGATTTAGGAATGTCATGAAATGCCCCTAGATGTGTAAGGATTCGGCATTCGTGGAACACCTCAAATGATTTATAAGATGTCATGAAATAATCCGATGTGGATCATGAGACGAGACTTTTGGAATCTCCTTTATTCTTAGATGAATGGTCATGATGTCATGAAATGGAGTTGTGCATCCCTCTTACACAATCTCGAGCCTAAACCCTTTTTGGGTATCCTAATTGGCGTATTTTGGTAAGATGGTCGATGTAATCCAATACACCGACATCAAAGGGGAGTTTTGGGGCTCCCGGGGATGAAATGTGATGAAAGCGTTTGGCGTTCTCGGGATGCCTTAATCTTAACCAAAATGAAATGGATGCATGCTCAAGTCACGCAAATGCAAATGGCTGCACAAAAACATGGTTAAATATGGCATACGAAATGGTGCATGTATGATTATGGGTGTGTTGATGCATAAAAATGTGCATGGCACACGAAGATAAGCATGGCTGCAAAAGATGTGGTTAGTGTACATGTCACACGGGTGATTAATGTATTTACACATGGAAAATAATGGATGTGGCTGTACAAAAGATGTGAGTTAGTATCACACAAATGCTTCACATGTAGTATGTTATGTTTGTGAAAGGATGTAGATGATAATATGTCATGAAGGACAAGAAAATACGTAGCAATAAGCACACGAATCGAATCAACCTTATTTCCCCAAATGTGGCCAAGTCGATAAGATTCTAACCGAGTCCTAGGAGGAGTTCTCTTCGATCACCAACCGAGGATGATGAAGGCGCAATTTATTTTATTGACACGATTTGTTTCGGTATCCTAAGGGAATCCAACTAGGGTCGTCTATATGAGTTTGGTCCAAGTCGGGATAAAATCAAGGTCCCCATAGCAAAATATACTCCTCACTTCTCCCCACTCAAGGGTCCGAACGAAGGGGTTCGTACGAGGCTAAGGGTGATGTTTCGTATCCGTGCCCCTAAGACCATGAGGAACATAGGCGACACTTCAACAATTCACCGGGCTAAATATTGGATACTTAACCTAATGCAAGTATGTCTAACTAAAATGCAAAAATAAGATATCATGCAAGAATCATTCACCTCATTTTGATTAGACGTTTTTCAGGGCTTGTCAAATTCTTTTAAGTTTTAAGAAAACTTTTGTAGAAATCCCCAGCAGAGTCGCCACTGTGAGCGAACGACCTTTTTTCTTTCTTTGGAAAAAGCAGACGCGGGGGTCCGAAAAGAAAATGATTTTCGAATATTCTTTCTTTTTACTTTTGCTTGGTGTGATTTTTGGGAAAACCGGATTTGTTTATCTTGCTTAAGAAAATCCATTCGTTTATTTCGAAATTCGTTTTGTAGAAAACATTTTCCCATTTTATTACTTGAAAGATCTCGAAACTTAAATCCCGAAATCAGTGACAGAGTCGCCACCCGGATCAGCTCATCCGGGAAATTCCGGTACAGCTCCCTACCGAGTATAGACTGCTGTACCTAATTCAGAGATTCAGGGTTCGGACAAGTCCCTTATTTCACGTCTAATCAAAATAAATTTGGTCAATATTCTTTGATGATATCTTACATTTCTAGAGTTGATTTTTATTACATTAAGTTAAACACACAGCGCACACACAAATAAAATAAAATAAAACAGTAAATAATTGAATTATTACAACCCGATCGAATAAAAATAAAAATTCACTTTACAACCGTCTAAAATACACGGATAAATATATTAAATAAATCCAAAATAAAAATAAAAGGCTGCAAAACAGAGGGTTAGCACAGTTTATATTGCACACACAAGTAGGACTCAAATCAGGACAGAATTGGGAATTTTAGGAAATGGGGGCATGCATTTAGGGGATAACCGGGTCGACCCGACCGGTCGGACCGATTAGACCTGGAAAACGGTTTTGAAACGCCCTGTAATTTTATGCTGGAAAATCAATTTTTGAAAAACAATTGGCTCGATTACATGCGAATTTTCATTTTCGTGGGTCTGTTGTCCCGGAATCCATAGCTCCGTTCGTGTGGGTTCCTAAATTCAACATCCATCTAGGGTCCAAAACGCAATAAACACACCAAAAACATTTATTAAAATGCCATTTTATTTGTTTCTAACATTTTCCCGGGACTTATAGAGTTCAGGGGTCCGCTAACGCTGGACTATAGATCCGGTTCGGATAAAATAACCCTGAAACTTAGAAAATAAACCCCGGGAAACTTGAAAATATTAGTATCCGTATGTACAAAAATTCAAAAACCAGTGTTAAAATGGCGTACGAATATTTATAAGCAGAAATATATCTGATCAAAATGCGTATAAATGGAAAACGGGCTATTTCAGCTTGTCAGGACAGATCGGGGAGCTGTCCCTGAAGAACAGGGCCGTACGGCTCTGGTTTAGAGCCGGCCGGCTCTGTTCTCACTGAACCAGAGCCGGCCGGCTCTGTTCTTGAAGGACAGAGCCGTACGGCTCTATTCGGGTAGCCAATTTTCCGGAATTTAGAAACAGAGAAAAATCACACGAAAAATGCAATGAACACAAGTTTAAGGCCTCTCAGAGTTTACCTTGGTGTTGTTCCAGTGTATTAGATACGCAAGAACGGTTTGAAAATCAAGAACGTAACTCGAATCCTCGAATATCCCGAAAATCTGAATATTTATCCGAACGAATCCGAAATAGAACCGAGAATCGTTGTGAACCGATGAGTAACCACTAGAGTGTGTAATTGTGTGCTTAGGAATTTAGTTTCTTGACCGTAGAATCCTAAAAGTTCCCTCTCTCACTTTTCTTCTCTGTCTCTCTTTTCTCCCTGTCTCTTTTTTTTTTTTCTTCGTCCCCTTTTCTTTTTTCTTCCTTTTCTTTCCTCCTTTTCTATTATTGTTCAATCATTTGCAAAATCTCTTCCCAGACAAAATAATTTCCAGAATTAAATGCGTCGATTAATTATTTTTGTCGTTTTTTACCAAATTTCGCAGACTTGGGACATGTTGTGACACTTCTGCCCGCCCATCACAGCCGGCTGGCTCTGGTTTAAAAACCAGAGCCGTCCAGTTCTAGCTAGAGCCGCGGCGACATTTCGACTATCCGACGCGTACACTAAACCCTGAAAATCACTCGGAGGATCCGTTTTACGGTAGTTTCGGATTACAGATAACTTCATTTTCGGAGAATTCGAGATGTTTCGGGTAACATTCTGCTCTTTTCTATATCCGAAGGTAATAAGGGTTCTCATCACTGAGGTCGGGAAAACCCGCGCTCACAAGCGTCTCTCAGCTTATAGCAGTTATTAGTTCTATGTCCTACCATAACATGGTAAGTACAGAAATTGTCTTTATCTTCATCCGTTGGTTTCTCGAATGGCCTGAGAGAACTTAACAGTCCACCATTCCTACACTTGGCAAATATATTAGCCAAGGAGAAAGTCCAAGGCGATATGCCGTGACCGTCTGTACCTCTGCTTTGGTTTCCTTGTTGCTGAGACACTGCAACAAACCCAGCTTGTTTAACTTCAGAAACTTATCCTCCCTTACTTGTGGAACCAGAGCCGGATCCACTGCTTGACCCAGCTGCAGTAGTTGATCTATACCCGGAGCTTCTGCTTCCCTTATGGCTTGTAGTCTTTTCCTCCTTATCTCTCTCAATTTTAATGGCCATACTGTATACTTCGCTGAGTTCACTGAAGGGGTGGAACTTCATATTGTTCTTGAAGATGTCCCTACTACCGTCAATCAACTTCTGGATTAATTCATCCTTCGTCAGGGCGGTTCTTTATCAAAATCATCTTGTTCATCCATCGTTGATAATATTCGTCAAAGGGCTCATTTGATTTTTGCTTAATTCACTCCAGGTCATACAGCTTCACCTGAATTTTGGTGTTGAAGCTGTAATATTTGATAAAGGCCGCCGATAAAGCCTCTCAGTCTGATTGCTCTTCTTCTGATAAAGAATTGTACCAGCCCAATACTCCTCCCTCAAGTGTAGTCGGGAAAAGATTGATAAGTTGTTGCTTAGTGGCGCCGGCCATCAGCATGACCCGTGCATAGAGATTCACATGGGCATATGGTGAACCCATTCCCTTGTAAGAAGGAACCTTTGGCACTTGAAAGCCAATAGGAAAAGTTTTAATGCCTTTACTAATCATGGCATCCACATTAACCGCCTTCTTAGATTCCGAACTAACACTGGCCCCTTTCTTCAGCTGGGCCACAACTTCATCCAACTCTGAATACTTCACTTTCATTTTTCTCTCCATAGCTGCCTCAATTTCTTGCAGCTTCTCCAGACTAGACGAGGCATCACCACCCTGTTGAGACGATCCAGCCTCTTTCTCCTTTCCTGCCCCACTAGCGCTAGTTTCCCCGACTTCTCTCACAACAGCTCACATTTCCTCCTTCAGCATGTCACGAAAATCCTGTGATCTCAGGAAATCCTTCAAGGCATCAGCAAGGCTCAGTGTTTGATTGGCCATCTCAGATTCTTCCTCGGAGTTAGACTCTCTTCTTGCTTCTACTGTTCTTCATTCCCCAACAGCCCTCAAACCTTGAGATCTTGTTCTAGGATGATCCAGTTTACTCTACTTGACACCATACGGGAAGTGTTAGGAACATGAATGAATGGCATGGTGACATGAAAAGTGAGACACTGAAAGTGCTTTATGATGAATGGATGGAATGATGTCATGAATGGAATGATGGTAAGAATGATATTATTTATTATTTATTTTTCTTTTTGGGACATTCCAAGTACACCCAATGTCATGTAAAAGATAATGCAAAAAGATCACATGTGGACCGCCACACGGATAGGAGTTCGGCACTTTCGAGGCACCTAGTGAATTTTATGAAATGGTCACATATGTGCCGACACACGGATAGGATTTTGACGCTTTTTAAGTCTATGAAATGAAATGAAATGGTCACGTGAGGGCCGGCTCACGGACAGAGTTTCGACGCTTTTAGGAGCATCTAACATGGCGTGATATTGTAAACAAGTCACGTGTATCTGTAACACGGACAGAGGTTCGGCATTCGGGGAATACCTTACATGACTTGGTAATATCATGAAATGCTCCTATATGTGTACTAATTCGGCACTCAGGGAGTACCTTAAATGGTTTCACAATGTTATGAAATGGTCCAATGTGAACAATGATGCGCAAGCAGAATTTTGGCGTTACTGTGATGCTTATGATGAATGGATATGATGCTACATGATGACACCATGTGAACCGTCACACAGGAATAGGCCTTGGACCATTGTGGTCTTATGACATGGTGTATTGAAATGGCCAAGTGCAATCCGGTGCACTGGCAGAACATGGGTACTTTTGGGACACCCGATATGTTATGAAATGAAATGACCGTCATGGGTATCCTTGGAATGTCCCTAATTTAAATGATATTAGATGACATGGATGCTTATGTCACACAAAATGCAAATGGCTGCATAAAAATGTGGTTAGGGTGCATGACATACGCGATGATGTCGTGTATGCTTGTGAAAATGTTAACACACAGATATAATGTTATGGCTGTAAAAGAAATGGTTAGTATGAATGTCACATGGATGATTAATGTATTTACACACACGAAAATAAAATGCAAGTTGTTGCACAAAAGATGTGGGTTAGTTATCACACAAATGCTTTGTGAATGGCGTATCATGTTCATGAAAATGGCGATGATGGTGTGTCATGAGGGGCGAGAAACACATAGCACATGAAACGTATGCTCCCAACCTTATTCCTCCAAACGTGGTCAGTCTTTGAAAATTCTAACCTAGTCCTAGGAGGGGTTCTCTTCGATCATCGACCAGGGATGATGAAGGCGCGATTTATAGCATTCATACAATTTATTTTGGTATCCTAGGGGAATCCAACTAAGGTTGCCTATATGAGTTCGGTCCAAGTCGGGTTAACATCAAGGCTCCCATAGCAAAATATACTCCTCACGTCTCCCCACTCAAGGGTCCGAACGAAGGGTCGTACGAGGCTATGGGTGGTGTTTTGTATCCATGCCCCTAATGTTGGATATGCCCTAGTCCCAAGGCATTGGTCCTTGTGTTTGTATTATACATTGTACCTTTTATGTAAGATATGTATGATACAATTTGTGTTAATCAATAAAGGCATCAATCTATTTACTATATGTCTTGTGCAATATTTTAAATAGAGTATCCAATGGACATATCCATATCCATGTTGTCAAGTGTGAGGCACTTGGCAGTAAGACTGTGGATAGGGAAAACGATATGGCCATAAAGTCATCCGTAGTCTGTTCCAATCATGGGAATGAACGGAACTAAAGACTATCATTAACCTTGGTTGTATGGCAGTGTCTTACCGGTCATAGAACATGGAATGTCAACTAGGTTAATGGGTACATGTAAAAAGGGCATGGTACTGGATCGATCCACTTAACGAGAATCCACATGGTATCACATCACATCGGACTCTCGTGTAGTACTTGTATGGATCCTTTGACCTGACCATATGATGGTACTGGATGTGAAGTGGCATACTTTGGTTTACGCCCAACGGGCCTGTAAAAGGGTGCCAAGTACGGGTACGTTCGGGTATGTTAATGAACATTGCAGTACTATGGATATGCAGATGGGAATGTCACTCAGTGTTCCACTGAGAAGATATCACCGGCCTCTTGATGAATACAGCTGATAAGAGTGTGGCCACACCCAAACAAGTTGGAACTTGTTTGTGACTATCAATGCATTCGGGATCAAGTTAATGTCCATACACAATAGAGGGTGATCACACCATGCCTCTGTGTTGGACTCCGATATCGATGACATGGGATGTACAAGTTTAAACTACTGGGTTAAAGTTTCAGTTTGACTGCTTACTCTGTCTTAATTGGGGGCTTCAGTGGCTTGCTAGAGCCCAACTAGAGTCTGTGGGCCTTAGCTCACTGCCAACATAAAGACGGGCCCATCGGATCGTACACATTGAACGTCTAGACTTTAACTAGTCGGATTAAGTGTGTACTTGGTGTATACACATCAAAGCAAGATAGGTGTATTAATTATATTATTTAGCTCAATTGGATTGGTCAAATATAATATGATTAATATTTCTTAGGCCATCACTTAATTAATTCAATGAATTAAGTTAAGTATTTATTTCCTAGGTGGAAATAGTTCTACATGTATAGGTTTACATGTTTGTCATCTTATGGATGTCATATCTAATCTCTTGGTTTATTTGATATGTCAAATGAATTTTATTTTAGTGTAAGTAACATATTATATGGTATAAGAGTGTTACATACATGTAGGAATAAAATTTAATTTGACATCACATAAAGTCAAAGATGTAAATATGGTAATGGGCATGAAAAAGGGATGCCCTTCTTTGGTGACATGTTGGCCGAATTTTTGGGAGATATTTTGCCAAGTTGTGATGAGTCACATGTGATAAGAAGGATGACTCATCTTAAGGACAAAAGGTGATGATCATTTGTGATGAGTCATGGTTTGACTTAGGGTGGAAAAGTTGGACTTTTCTACTTGAGATATTTGTGATGAGTCATGATTTGTCTTTTGGTGATATAAAAGAAATATGGCAGCCATATTTCTTCACTTCTTGGCCGAAAAAATACCATCTCCCCTCACTCTCTCTTATTGATTTTCCGAACCGCTAGCACGGGTTTTAGTCCGAGAGCCGTTCGTGTACGGGACGAAGGAGGAAATCTAATTTGGTTTCTGCAGTCATCATCTGTCTCTTGGAGAGACTTTAAGGTGAATTTTTAAAACCTTCTTCCTTGTGCTTTATGTTTTTGATTTCCACTACTTAAGCTCCTGGGACCGGATTCGAGGAAATCGACGCGTATTTCCCCTTTTTCGGTCGATTTCCGGTGACGAATCCCAACACCTAAGACCAAGAGGAACATAGGCAACACTTCAACAATTCACCGAGCTAAAATAGGATACTTAACCTAATGCAAAAATGTCTAACTAAAGAATGCAAAATAAAATACCATACAAGAATCATCCGCCTTATTTTGATTAGACACTTTTCAGGGCTTGTCAAATTCCTTTAAGTTTTTTAAGAAAACTTTTGTAAGAAATCCCCAGCGGAGTCGCCACTGTGAGCGGATGACGTTTTCGATGAAACGCGGACTCTCTCGGAAGGGAACCTCGATATCGGGAAAACCCTTCCTCGCGTGGGGTTTTTAGAATGGAAATTCGATTTTTGGAAAATTAAATTGCTTCATAAAAGAACCGAGACCTAAGTCTCAATAGATATTGTAGGAGTCGCCACCCGGTTCAGCTCAACTGGGAAATTACAGTGTAGCTGAACCGGACGAAAGGCCGCTACACTATCCAGAGATCTAGGTCTGGACAAGTCCCCTATTTCACGTCTAATCAAAATAAAATTGGCCAATATTCTTTGATGGTATTTTATAATTCTAACATTCATTTTTATTAAAATTAAAGCACACAGCGTACACACAAATCAAAATAAAGTAAAAAGCAATGAATAATTAAATTATTACAACCCGATTGAATGAAAATAAAAAAAACTCTCAACCTCACTTTACAAACGCCTAAAATATATGAAGATCTAAAAAATTTACAATCGCCTAAAATACACGAATTAAACTATACATTAAAAATAAAAAATAAAAAAAATGAAAAGCTGCAAAACAGACGGTTAGCACAATTTATAGCACACAACAAATAGGACTCAAGTAGGACAGAATGGAATTTTAAGGAATTCGGGGGCATGCAATTGGGGGATAACCGGGTCGGCTCGGCTAGCCGGCCTGATTAGACCTGGAAAACAATTTTGAAATGTTCCTGTATTGTGTTTTGTGAGAAAATCATTTTGAAAACATTTTCTTTTTCCAGTTTGCATTAATTTAGTATGTGAGGTGGGTCGGTTTCGGGAGATTCGGGTGTCCGTCGTTGTATTGTTCTAAATGCAATAACATTGAAAATTAAATCTAAGGTCATGAATGCACACAACAAAATTCATTTTGATGATTTTCTGATTTTTCTGAATTTTTAGGAATTTTTTTGGGAATTATTCTGGAAATTCTGCCATTGGACGGAAGGTACAGTTGTGCGACTGTAACTACAGTCGTACGACTGTAATTACAGTCGCGAGACTGGAATCCCTCCAATTGCAGAAAATCGCCAAAATTTTATTCAAATAAAACCAAAAACCGCGGGAATTCAAGAACACTCGTACGACCATATATACAGTCGTACGACTGTTCTTGAAAAGAAGAACAGTCATACATGTGTTCTTGTTTCCTAGAAACAGCAAGCTCGAAAAATGAATTTTATGCACAAAATCACATCATAACACCCAGAAAAAGCAACAAAATGAAGGTTTGAGGTATAATTACTTTTGTGGCGCTGATCCACCGTAGGATTGACTGCTGGAAACGCCGCAATCACCTCCAAATTACTTCTTTTGCCTTGTATCCAAAGTTCCAAAACCAAGTCCAAAATCTCCAAAAATTCACTGATTTAAAGAATTTAAAGTCCGAGATTGATTGAGTTTAGAGTGTCAAGTTATTAACCTATTGATTTCTATCAAGTTTTAAATTTTAGCACTTAAGAATCAAAAGAAAAAGAGGAGAAAAAGATTGAGCTTTGTGTTGAGTTTTCTTTTTCTCTTCTTTTTCTCTCATTTCTCTATCAATTTCTCTCTCTAAATTCTCAAAATCTTGGAGTCCAAAAGTCCATCCTCCTTCTTCTCTTTCCCCTTTTATTTTTTTCTTTTTGGTTTCCTTGCTGCAGAATCCGGGCATTAATTGCCCCTCAAATCACTCTCATTTTTTATTTCACAAGGTATGGGTTGTTGTACCTGCTTTGATATTACAGTCGTACAACTGTATTATAGTCGTACGACTGTAATACGGCTCTATAACTGTAATTACAGTCGTGGCATGAAAATTTTTTTTTAAGCCTGGAAAATTCCGGCGCTTACAGGTGGAGCAATCTTCGGCTATGATATTGGAATTTCAGGTTTGATAGATTATTGAATTCATTTTGCAAATAACCGTCCCATTTAGTGTATTTTTGAAATATACTTAAATAAATATTATAATTTTCAAAATTTCCTATATATTTTTCTTACCTTATATCATATATGTCCAAGTAACATTTAACCATATGATTAGCTAATGACTACATAATTTTCAGTTGACATTCTAAGCATCTAATTTATCTTCATGTAAGTAATCTATTTGTTACTTTTGTTCGTAGTATGCCTTTATAATAGATTAGTTATTAATTATTTCCCAATAGCTACTTTGATTGACATAGTTTAATTGTAGATTTAAATATGGTGAAACATTGTGTTGAGCTTAATGAGATAACAAAAAATAAAGACAATTAGAAAATAAGAGTGAGGATCATGAGGACTTGGAAAGAGCCTCATTTCTATCATGGGGGATGTACAAATATACACATGATTCTCCTCGATGAGAAGGTATGAAATGTTTTTAATATTAATTCATATTCTTTTCTCAATTCAAGTTCCAACTTGATTCATTTTGTTCATGAAAAAAGTGATTTTTTTTACAAATAATATCGCAGTCGTACTTTGCATACGTTTATTAACAAATATTTTATTTTTTTTGTTTACATAGGATACAACTATAGAGACAATTATCCTGAAAATCTCAACACCAGACTACAAAGCAAATTGGAGGACAACAAGATATGTGTTATTGAGAACTTTAATATAAATATAAATGCATGAGCTTATAGTGTGACAACTCATGCATATAAGTTAGTTTTTTTCTCAAAAACAGTTGCAGCTAATGATGCTATTTGTGATACTATTAAAAAAAGAATTTTTCGTTTTCACTCCTATCAGTGATATCATATCTGATTCGGTAGATGCCAATTATTTAGTTGGTGAGTTTGTCATCAAGCAGTAAATTAACTTAATCTATTATTTTTCAAAATTATTTATGTCATTAATATATATTTGGTTAATGATCTGTTATTATAGATGTCGTTGGAGAGATCACGTATATTGGAGAAATTGTAGAGAAAAATAGTGATGGAAAATTGACGAAAAGAGTCAATTTTACATTGAGTGATGAGAAGTGAGTTATTTCCTAAACATATTTCTATTTAGTTTAATGCTTCCAAATAATCGTGTTACATATGTATATATGATGTACTGATTATATCAAAATTTTTCACCACCTTCATTTCACTAAAGAAAGGAGAGGACCCTATGAGCAATTCGTCGATGAAATTATTAGCCAATGTGTTGATTTAGTCCACTTATTTATTTGGAATATATATGCCTTAATTTGTATAATTATTTTATACTGTTTAAACTTATATGAAATCTTTTACCCTACAAAAAATCCAATGCCAAAACCCATGTGAGAATTAATTCTATTAATTTGTATTATAGATATTTCTGCACCCGTTCGAATTAATCTAATATCATTTAGATATAAATATATGAAATTAATTTTTTTTTATCTTTTTTGTATTTAATAACTTTATGTTAGTATAAAGCATTTGCTGCCTTAAAAAGAAAAAAAAATAATTTCAAAAATAAATATTGACATACAAAATAAGTTAATGACTAAATTATTGAGATAAATATTGAGATACAAAATAAATTAATGAATAAGAATTTATTGTAATTTGAATTTGGAACCAAATTTTATGAAAAGAATGATCCATCCGTTTAAAAATTCATAATTTCTTTTCATTCTTACGTTGTTATATTTAACTTTTTCATTATGATATATTAAAGATGCATTATTCATATATAAAGCTAAAATACTACTATCATAACTGGCATTATATTCATGCTTAATGAATTGTTCTGCCTCAAATTTTAAAATAATTATTATATCATAAATATCATTAGAGAATAAAAAAATATTTGTGAACTTACATTAATATTATATGAAATTGTACATAAGTTATATGTATGTAATTTTGTTTGCATAAATATGATACATATGAAGAAATCCATTCCGTTCAATAGTTACACTCAAGCTTTATAGGATATATCACCATATTTTATAAAATATGAAATAAAATATGGTGACAACAAACTGAATGACAATTTTTATTTACAGAGTGTGCTATTGTTATTTACATTGTCAAATAACAATTTACAATTAATTTCCTAAAAAGAACATTTTACAATTTATCTTCTCATTCCATTTTTTAGCAGGTGGAATTCTCATTGAAATAGCTAAGCTGCTTGTATGATTCATAGACAGTTACTAGGATTAACATCTACTGCAAAGATGCCGAGATGAAGAATATTTACAAGAACATGATATTCTTGCGCCCACATTAGATATTGTGAATAAGGTGGATGATTATATTTTGCCTACATGGCCAGGTGAAGAAGTCTTATATTTGAGTTTAGATTTGCAAAGCGGGTAATCACTCTGATAGTCGAGGATATATTTACACACTAGAATTTTTAAATACAATAAAATCTTCTGGTTTGCGAAACCATAAGCTGACATTACAGATTAGTGTTTCTGTGATACTGCTTCATAATATTGATCAGACTTCTGGATTGTGTAATGGTACTCGATTAGTAGTCACTTAATTAGGAAAACATGTGATTGAAGCCAAAGTAATTACTGGTTGTAATATTGGGCATAAGGTTTTTATCCCTCGACTTGCTTTGATTCCATCGGGTATCAGGTTGCCATTCAAATTTCAAAGAAGACAATATCCTTTGGCTGTTTGTTTTACCATGATAATAAATAAAAGCCAAGGACAATCACTTTCACATGTCGGTTTGTACCTTCCTCGCTTGTTTTCAGTCATAGTCAAATATATGTTGCGGTATCCAGAGTTAAAAGCAAGACTGGATTGAAGATTCTTATATGTGACAACGAAGACAAAACATGTAATTGTACTCAAAATATAGTATTTAAAGAAGTTTTCAATAATTTATAGTTAATTACATCAATATAATCAAATATATGTAAAATTTTACATACATTTATTTTTGACATATTAAATTTTCTATTGTGTTAAATATATTTAGAAATATAAAATACGTTGCATACCTCTTAGAAATTTAATATAATCGATATACAAATAAAAAATTATAAATAAATAAAGAGTTAAAATTAAATTTTATTTTTTACATTTGAAGTTGAAGTCAGAATAACATATTGATCATACAACGAATGTATAGAATCCGTAATCAGGATATATAAACAGACTCACAGTTTATGTTGCAGCGGAAGATTGATTACAATAAGATTCCGATCCACACAGGAAAACTGGATCATTCTGGTTGCCTTTCCTACGTATGTATGATTACACAGAGTACGAGCGTTAATCCGTGAATTTTTTCGAGGAATTGAGAAATGTGTGTATCGTGATTTCTCTCTGGGAGCGTTTTTCATTCTTATGCGCATAATGAATCTGAGAAACAACTTCTCTATTTATAGTGGAAATCCCAACTTCCATCCATATATAGGGTTGGACCAAATTACACATTTGGTCCCTGTAATTTACACATAATTACAGTTTAGTCCCTGCCATTTCAAAATGTCATGGGCGGACCAAAAACCAACATCTCCCACTCGCACATGACAAGACACACTTTCATTACGATTGAACACACATACTTCTTCCACTTCTTATTCGGCGAATTCATGCGACCAGTCAACGTAATGGTTAAACCTTTGAAGCTCTCCTTCATCATTCCACCTTTAGCTTAACGCGATTTTCCCCTAGTCCATTTTCCATGATCACTAGTTTTCGACTCACTTGTGATCTCATGAAAACATTCATATACACTACATACCTTTTCCACGAAAAAGTATTGAGCTCGAGTGTTATATGATTACTAAGTGACATGTTACTGAAAATATACTTCCTGTCTATAAATAACTTTCCACCATATATCTATTGTTTGTCTGAAAGGTCCCTATATGCTCATTCATTGCTAACGCGGCCTGGTTTGGGGTTCCAATCAAGATAAACAATCAGACATACCCTTCTTGTTATTTACAAGAGTCCATAAGGGTGAATAGAAACTTATAGTTTCATTTGGTCTCACATTAGGAAAGTTGAGATCAATTTTCTTCTTCTTTCCATCCTTTGGTTGGCTTTTACACATATTACTAAAATATGCCATAGTGTTAATCCACTTAGGACGTTGTGAGCACGGGTTTTTTCCCGACCTCGGTGATGAAAGCTACTGTTACCTTTTTCACGGATAAACGTGAAGTGGATTCGGACCGACCGGGATAACGTCGAAAATGTCCCGGATAGCCCGAAGGTGTGTGACAAGTCCTAGTACGAAACCCCGAAGAATTCGAGTGAGTATTTTAAGAGAACAGAGGAAAAGAACGAAAAATAAGTGAAAATGGCCTTTTCTGGACATTACAACTGCTCGGCTGTAACCTACAGCCGCGCGGCTATAGTCTACAGGGGCGCGGCTGTAGTCTACAGGGGCGCGGCTGTAACCTACAGCCGCGAGGCTGTAATCTTCATATTTACTTTTTTGGTCAAAATCAGCATTTAATTCAGTTTTTAAGCAAAATAGGTATTTTGGTCGCTACAGCCGCTCGACTGTAACCTACAGCGAGCGGCTGTAGTCTACAGGGGCACGGCTGTAACCTACAGCCGTGCGGCTGTAATCTTCATATTCCCTTTTTTAGTCAAAATCAACATTTAATTCGGTTTTTAAGCAAAATAGGCATTTTGTTCGCTACAGCCGCGCGACTGTAGTCTACAGAAGCGCGGCTGTAACCTACAGACGTGCGGCTGTAAGCGTCAGTTTTCCTTTTTTTTTGCCGAAATCAGCAATTAATTCCGATTTAAAACCAAAAAGGGAGGTATTTAAACATCCTAATCCGGGATTAGGGTTAAGAGAGGCAGAAAACTAAAAAAGAAAAAAAGAAAGAAAGGATTTTTAGAGAGAAAAACACCATCACTTAGATTTTTCTAGGGTTCTTAACACAATTGAAAAAAAAAAGAGTTGCACCTAAAATTAAAAAGAAGAAAACAAAGATAATCTTAAAAGAACACATAACAACCAATCCTTTAATCTTCTTCGTGGTTCCGTTTGGGCTTCGGAAATCGCGCTCTGTTCGAGTTGTTCGTGACTGCAAGACGTTTCTGGGATCCGAATCCATTTTTCGTGGTCCAAGCACTGGAACACAAACAAGGTAATCTTCTAAGAGGCCTTAGAAATCTGTTTTGTTCATTCTGGTTGTGATTTGATTGCATATTTTGAGTTTTTTACGATTTTTGGGAGTTTTTCCGGCTACAGCCGCCCCACTCATAATCACAGCTGCTCGGCTGTGACCTACAGCCGCTCGGCTATAACCTACAGCCTCGCGGCTGTGACCTATAGGGGCGTAGCTGTAATGCCATGTTTTGAGTTTTTTACGATTTTTGGGAGTTTTTCCGGCTACAGCCGCCCCACTCATGATCACAGCCGCTCGGCTGTAACCTACAGCCGCGCGGCTGTAGTTGAGACAAAATCACTAAATTTGCAAAACGATTTTCAAAAACGAGAAAACATACTGGAATCGATTTTGGAGCATTACAGCCGCCCGGCTGTAAGCTATAAGGGTGCGGCTGTAATAGAGGCAGAATTATAGTTTTGCCCTTTTGGGCCCCAAACTTGTAATTTTGCATTCTTTTCTCATTCAAAAATGAATTTTGGTGTGTTTGCATACTTTTGGACCCTAGATGGATGTTTGATTTGGGCCCACACACGAAAAGGACCCCCAGGTCCCGGGATATCCGGCCCGCTAAAGTTGGAAAAGTGCATGTAAATGAGCCAAAGCGCTTTTTAAAATTATTTTTTATCCATAAAACCTACAGGGCATTTAAAAAACCGTTTTCTAGGTCTAACCGGGCCGACCAATCGGGTCGACTTGGTTACCCCCTTTGCATGATCCCGTTTGCTAAAATACCCCTATTCTGTCCTATATGAGTCCTTAGTGTGATTTATTTATCTGTGCTAACCATATTTGGATGCAGCTTTTATTTTTGCTTTATTTTTATTTTTAAATGTATTTTATAGATTATCTCGTGTATCTAGGCGATTGTAATTTTTAGATTATCGTGTATAATAGGCGGTTGTAAAAGGTGGGGATGAGAGTTTTCTTTTTCTTGGGTAGTATAATTTGGCCTCTAGTTTACTTTTCCGCACTTTTACTTTTCCGCATTTTTATTTTGGTTTTATATTTATGTCATATGTATGAGCAATGGCAAGTAATAAAAGAAGAAATAAAATGAGCAGAATTAAGTGAATGAAATGTCATATTACGAAATAATAATTAAAAATTAGTGAGGATTAGTAGATATGTTGCCCGAACCTTGAATCTCTGGATTAGGTACTGCGTTTACACTTGGTAGGGAGCTGTACCGGAATTTCCCGGATGAGCTGACCCGGGTGGCGACTCTGTATCTAATCTCGAAATTCGTGTTGCGAGATCTTTTAAGTTAAAATGGGATTTTCTAAAAAGCTTGTTTTCTAAAATTCATGCCTGAAATTAAGTTTTCTACAAAAAGACTTTTCCAATAAAATGAAAGGTTTTTCTAAGAAAGATTAAAACCTGTTTTCAAAACCAAAACATCAACACCCAAAAAGAAAATCCCCGGTTCCCGCTTCACCGCGCGTTACGAAAAAGGTCGTCCGCTCACAGTGGCAACTCTGCTGGGGATTAACGGTTTCTTAAAAAAAAAGTTTTCACAAAAACTTAAGGAACTTAGGCCACAATTGAAGTATATCATCACTTATAGTTGATTCTTAAATCGTAAGTCAATATTTCATTCACATTGCATAAAGCATGACATTTTCTTGATTTAAATCCCTCAAACACTTATTTAAGCCCGGTTTATTTCCAAAGGTGACCTACCTCTTCCGCGAGGATTGGAGGCACCCGAGGGGGTAAACCACTCATAGCCTTTTACGAACCCCTTCGTTTGAACCCTTGAGTGGGGAGAAGTGAGCAGTATATTTTCGCTACGGGAACCTGTACGACCCTTGGCTTGACTCATACCTTTATGTAATGACCTAGCAACTTCCCTTTAGGATTACCAAAACATATACTTGAAAATGGACATCGAGAGTACGCCTTTGGTATCCCCCGTTGATGCCAAAGAAACCCAATACCTAGGAAGAATGCGAGACCAACCGAATGGAGGAATAAGGTTGGAAGGGTGAGCATATTTTTTTGTGTGCTAACGTTTGCTCTATGGTTGTTTTATTTTCGACCTTTTCATACAACATAAACACGCATGCCATATTCCAATCACTTTCTTTGTGCAGCCATTCCAGAGCATCTTCATAAGTGTTTGTTATGCTAACCATATTTTCGTGCAGCCATAATCATTTTGCGTGCTCATGGATTCATAATGCATACACGACATCATCTTGCATGTCATGCATTCTAACCACGTTTTTATGCAGCCATTTGCATTTTTGTATGACATAGGCATCCACATCATTTCATTTCATTAAAAATGCAAGGATGTTCTAAGTATGCCCTTCACGACCATTTCATCTCATAACATATCGGGAGTCCCCAAGGCTACCCGTACTCCGCCTGTGCACTAATTTGCATTTGGCCATCCCATTACATTATTAGAAGACCACAACGGTCTTAGGCTTGCATTTGTGTGATGGACCACACGACATCATCACATCTTGATCATTCACATTTGGTGTCATGAAGACGCCTTAGTTTTGCTTGTGTGTCCCAATCCACATCGGATTGTTACATAACATCGACAACCCATTTGAGGTACTCCACGAGTGCTGAACTAGTTTTCATATTAAGACATTTCATAGCATTCCTAAATCATGAAAGGTGTTCCACGAACACCGAAATGTTGTCCGTGTTTTGACTCGCACGTGACCTGTATGTGACATCACTTCATGTTAGATGCCATAATAGCATCAAACATCTATCTATGGGACGGCTCCCTTAAGACCATTTCATGTCACCACATTGACCTACAAAGTGTCAAACTTATGTCCGTGGGTCGGTACACATGCGACCATTTCACGACATCCCCTAGGTGCCCCAAAAGCACCGAACCTCTGTCCGTGTGAAGGCTCGCACGTGACGTTATTGCATTGTCTTGTGTGTAGCATAGGGTATGCTTGGAACATCCAAAGCAAGAGAAAGAAAAGCACTAAAACCATCTTTAGCGTCATCCACATCCATGAGACATCATCCAAACATGAGCATAAAAGTACCATTTAGAGTGTCGAGTCTAGGACCACGACATCCATCCGAAACTCTAACCTTATGCTGATTGTGCAGTTTGGAGTCGTATCTCAGGAAGGTTAATTCGAGTTGAATCAGAACCAAACACCCCAGTTCAGCTAGTTCAATCAGAATCGGTCACCGTGGAAGGAATTAGTTCAGGGTCAGATTCAGACAGGGAAGTCGAAGTTCAGTTACCTACTCTACCGGTTGACAGTCAGGCGTTCTTAGAAGAAGTTGACAGAGCTGACATAGCCGACGGAAACAATGGAAACAGTGGAACCAGTGGAAGCATGCCCTTCGACATGGCTGCCTTTATGAGGAGCTTCTTAAGCTCAGATGAGTTCAGGGCTACCCTTAGGGAGCAGGTGCAGGCGGTGATGAACACCCTCCCTGTTCCGGTTGTTCAACCAGCCCAGACCTCGGTTGGGAACGGGGGACGATAGCCTGTTCAAGTCACTAATGGAACCGGGGGGAATACCCCTAGCGGAAGTGGTGGAGTTGCTGTAAGCACCAGAATTTTCTATACTTAAAAAAAAAATTATGGTCATACGACTGTCCTTACAGTCGTGCGACTGTAATTCAAAAATTACAGTCATACGACTGTAATATCGGAAAAGTTCCAGGAGCCCATACCTCTGCAACAGAAAATGGAGGAGAGAGGTGGCGCAATTAATGCGCCGGATGGACAGCAAGTAACCAGGAAAGCAGGATAAAAGGAAGAAAAAGAGAGGAGAGAGGGGATTTTTGAATTCTGGTGGAAAGAATTAGAGAGAGAAAGGAGAAAAGAGAAAAGGAAAAGGAAGAAGTAAAAAACCAAAAAAACTCATCTTTTCCTCTTCTATTTTCTTTTAATTCTCGGAATGAGGATTAAAACTTGTTAGAAATCCCTAGCTTAATCAATTAACTTCACAATCAAATCAAAATTCCGGATTTAAATCATCAAAATCCCAAACATTTTTGGATTTTTGGACACAAAGCCTTCAACTTCAACTTCAAAGGAAAAGTGCGAATTTGTTTGGATTGGAGCGACGCCAGGGGTCAAAACGACTTGGATTAGCTTCTAAAAAGGTAGACACTTCTTCTCCTTACACTTTTTCTCGCTTTCTGGGTGTTTGAAGTGAGTTTTGTGCATTTTCTATTGTGTTTTCACGCTTCTGCTTCTGGAAATTAAGAACAGTCGCACGACTGTTCTTGGTTTTGTTGAACAGTCGTACAACTGTATAGACAGTCGTACGAGTGTTCTTAATTTCTAGATTGTTTTTCTTCCATTTTGATTTGAAATAAATTTTGGCAAAATCTTGATCCTGAACCGTTTACAGTCGCACGACTGTAATCCTCGTTCCAGAATCAAAATTTCAGCTTTTATCTCCAAAAATTTCTGAAAACCCATAAAAAATCAGAAAAATCCCAAAACCACCAAAATGAATTTTGTTGTGTGCATTCATGACCCTAGATTCAATTTTCAGTAAAATTGCATTTAGAACAATGCCACGACGGAGACCCAGTTCTCTCGAAAACCGACTCACCTAAAATATAAAAATGCATGTAAACCGGAAAAATTGTTTTCAAAATGACTTTCCCACAAAACCAAAAATGCAGGGACGTTTCAAAACGTTTTCCAGGTCTAACCGGGCCGGCTAGTCGAACCAACCCAGTTATCCCCTAAATGCATGCCCCCAATACTTGATTTCCCAATCTGTCATGTTTGAGTCCAACGTGTGGCGTGCTATATATTGCACTAACCCTCTGTTTTGCAGGTTTTAATTTCTTTTATTTTTATTTTTGATGTAATTTAATAGATTAAATTGTGTATCCTAGGCGATTGTACATTTTTAGATAAATCATGTATATTAGGCGCTTGTAAAGTGAGGCGAGAGTTTTTATCTTTCATTCGATCGGGTTGTAATAATTTAATTATTTACTATTTTACCTTAATTTGTATGCGCGCTGCATGTCTATTTAATTCAATAAAATTGACTTTAGATTTTGAAATACCATCTTTGAACATTGGCAATATTTATTTTAATTAGACACGAAATAAAGGACTTGTCCAGACCCGAATCTCTAGATAGTGTAGCGACCGTTCGTCCGGTTTAGCTACCTTAAGAATTTCCCGGTTGAGCTGAGCCGGGTGGCGACTCTACAATATTCATCGAGACTTAGGTCTCGGTTCTTTTATGTATTAATTCCATTTATTTTCCAAACCGATTTTATATTCGTAAAAACCCCACGCGAGGGAGGGGCCCACCCGAGATCGAGGAGCCCCTTCCGAAAGGGAGTCCCGCGTCCCATTGAAAACGCGTTGTCCGCTCACAGTGGAGACTCCACTGGGGATTTCTTAAAAAGTTTTCTTAAAAACTTAAAGGAATTTGACAAGCCTTGAAAAGTGTCTAATTAAAATAAGGCGGATGATTCTCTTTTGGTATTTTATTTTGCATCTTTAGCTAGACATGCTCGCATTAGCTTTAGTATCCATTTTTAGCCCGGTGGATCGTTGAAGTGTCACCTTTGTTCCTCATTGTCTTAGGGGCACGGATACGAAACACCACTCATAGCCTTATACGAACCCCTTCGCTAGAACCCTTGAGTGGGGAGAAGTGAGGAGTATATCTTGCTATGAGAGCCTTGATGTTATCCCGACTTTGACCGAACCCTTCTAGGCAGCCCTAGTTGGATTCCCTTAGGATACCAAAATAATTGTGTGAATAATAATAAAATCGCGCCTTCATCACCCCCGGTTGGTGATCGAAGTGAACCCCACCTAGGACTCGGTTAGAAATTTTCGAGACCGACCACGCTTGGAGAAATAAGGTTGGAAGAATTCGCTTCATGTGCTATGTGTTACATGCCTTTCGACATTTCACTCCATACCATAATTCATATTTATCATACATATGACATTTTCCATACATAAAATATTCTTGTGTGATAATAACCCACATTTTTATGCAGTCACGTGCATTTTATTTTCGTATGAAATCATTAATTCATCTGTTTGCCATTCATACTAACCATTTCTTTTCAGCCATAACATTAAATTTGTGTGTTTAGCATTTTTTTTTCACATAGCATACATAACATCATTATGTGTGTCATGCATCCTAACCACGTTTTGTGCAGCCATTTGCATTTTGTGTGTCATAAGCACTCACGACATATCATTTAAATTAAACTAAGGGCATTCCAAGGGCGCCCACCATGATCATCTCATTACATCATATATCGGGTATCCCAAAATACCCGTGTTTTGCCAATGCACCGGATTGCATTCAGCCATTCCACCAAATCATTTCATTCAATAGAGACTACAATGGCCCTAGGTATATTTCCGTGTGACAATCCACACGATGCATCTCATGACACCATACCCATTCATCACAAACATCATATGATATTGTGACCCACATCGGGTTACTTCATGACATTAGTACATCATTTAAGGCGCTCCCCGAGTGCCGGGTTAGTACACATGTAGGGGCATCTCATAACATCCCAAATCATGAAAGGTGTTCACCGAACACTGAAATTTTGTCTGTGTCTCCTATGGCACATGACTCTCTTACAACATCATTTCATTTCATACGCTAAAAAGGCATCAGAACTCTATCCATGGGCCGGGCCCATGCGACCATTTCATATCATCTCATAGACCTATAAAGCGTCGAACTCCGTCCGTGTGTCGGTACACACGTGACCATTTCACGAAATTCATTAGGTGCCCTAAAAGCACCAAACTCTCATCCGTGCGGCGGTCCACATGTGACATTTTTACATAGCATTGGGTGCACTTGGAATGTCCAAAATAAAAAGAAGAAGAAATGAATAAAAAAGGTCACATTCATTATCATCCACATTCATGAAGCATCATCCAAGCATTATCATTCATGCCATCCAACCATGCACTTTTTACCCTAACAGCCCTTATGTGCATTAAAGCAGGATAAGCTGGGACGTCCTAGAACCAGAGCCCAGGCTGTAAGTGCACGTGGTAGCGAGAGATCAATCCAATCCAGCAGCGCAATAAAGTCTGGGGAAGAAGTAACAATGGCTGATCAAACGCCAAGCATTGCTAGTGTTCTGAAGGATTTCTTTCGATCCCAAGACTTCCGGGATATGCTAAAGGAAGAACTGAGGGCTGTTGTTAGGGAAAGTGGTGAAGCTGGTAATGGTCGAACCGGGAAAGAAAAAGAAGGGGAGACCTCTCAACAAGGGGCTAATGCTTCTGCCAGCATAGAAAAGCTGCAGGAAATCGAGGCAGCTATGGAACAAAAAATGAAGGCCAAATACTCTAAGCTGGATGAGATGCTAGCTGAGCTGAAAAGGGGAGCCAACATCAGTTTGGGTTCCAGGCAGGGCGTCAATGTGGATGCCATGATAAACAAAGGCATCGAGACATTCCCTGTGGGGTTCCAAGTCCCCAAAATTCCTTCTTACAGAGGGCTCGGATCACCAGAAGCCACATCAACCTTTATGCCCGTATAATGCTGACAGCGGGTGCTACCAAGCAGCAGTTGGTCAATTTCTTCCCAACAACACTAGAAGAAGGAGCTTTGAACTGGTACAACTCTCTGACAGAGGAAGTACAGTCGGATTGGGAGACACTGTCAGTGGCCTTCATCAAATACTATAGCTTCAACACAAAGATCCAAGTGAAGCTATATGACTTGGAAAGGGTTAAGCAGAAGCTCAATGAACCCTTTGATGAATATTATCAAAGGTGGATGAACAAGATGATCCTGCTGAAGAATCGCCCCGATGAAGACGAGGGTGACCAATCCCCAGAGGATAAACCAGCTGAAGTTACTATGGTGTCTCACCAACAAGGAGATCAAGCTGGAGATTCGCAAAGTCGAGGCCTATCCCCATGGACCCTTTCTTTGGCCAAGATTTTCGCGAAATGCAGGAATGGTGGCCTTTTGACTTCTCTGAAGCCATTCGAGAAGCCGGTCGAGACAGACAAAGGCAAATTCTGCTCCTATCACGTGACAGTGGGGCATCACACAAATGACTGCAAGCAACTACTCAAGGCTATTCGTCAACTGATCACTTATGGGAAAATTGCGGCACCACCTTTGAAGCCCAGTATGCAAACCAATCCTTTGCCCAGCTTTGACTAGTCCAATCGAAGTGGGCAATACAGCAGCAAAAGAAGACCCTCCGCATGTGGAGGATGTTAGTTATTTTGTATCTATTTTGTCCTTGATCTTGTTTTATGAAGAATGCAGCCTACAAGGCGTTTAATGTAATGTAATTTGATTTCAATTATTTGCGTGATATTTTCATGGATGGAACACTGTGCATGCATACAAACATTCATTTAATGCCTTTAGCATACATGACACATTATCACGTGAAATGAACCTAAAGACAGATGAGCATCTAAAATGATATCCGCCTTGAAAGACTCCACGACTGATAAAAGAAAAATTGCAAATGCCTAAAAGCATGGAAGACCTTCGCCTAGTCCTGTGATGGGACGTCCAGAGATCGACAAAGGATCGTAAGATGCCCACATTGCAAAGAATCCAAAGGACAAGTCCAGCCAAGCGGAAGTTCCGTTAAAAAAAAAAACGATAACAACAACAACGACGACAACAGCAACACAAGCAAAATAAGCATGATTTCAATTTCCAAAATAAGAATACACATCTGTATCATATGATGTTTCGCACCATAGCATCCCCAATAATGGAACCCAAGTTCTGGGGCAACAGTAATCGTTCCAGATTAAAGGAGAGAGGCACGATACATCGCCTCCATACCACCCATAAGCCAGCAAGATAGTACAAGCAGCTAATAAGCACGTCAAAAAGCACAGCCATCAACCTGCAGGATCAAAGCGGTCCTACACAGAAAGACAGAAACCAAGTCGTCAACCCCTTCAATCGGGACAGGCCCAGGTTTCCAAAAAAAAAAAAAAAAGAGAAGTCCGATGGATTGAAAATCACGAAAGCAATCCATGCAAAAGTCAGGACAGTGAGGTGAGCATCACCAGCAGGAAAATCTGTAAGGACCAGTTGGTGGCAGTTGTGGGTTCAGTCGAGACGGATACCATACTCATTTTGTCCTTAATTTCATTTCATATGTAATGTGCGTTATGTTAAAACATTGTCAATGAATGAATGAATGAATGCCTTGCCCTATTCATTTAAATATCCCCAGGTTTGCCTGAAATTGAATTCACATCATGCACCATATATGGTTATACGCCTGTGAGCTTCAGCAACAACGATGGGGCAATCAAATCCTACAAGATTTCCCACAATCATCTCATCATTGGAGGGTGTATTAGAAATCTTCTTCTAATTCAACGACATCTTAAAAAAAAAAAAAAGAAAGCTCGCTGAGGTGAAAACCAAAAAGGCACCTCAGGCAAAAATTAGAGCAGCTCGCTAAGCTGAAAACCCATATTGGGCAGTTTAGGCAAAAGTTAGGGCATATGAAAGCTCGCTAAGGTGAAAACCGAAAAGGCGCCTTAGGCAAAAGTTAGAGCGGCTCGCTGAGTTGAAAACCCACTTTGGGCGGCTCAGGCAAAATTTAGAGCACTTCCAAGTTCATGAAATCTAGGGGCAAAGAAGACAAAACTCCTCTATCATCCTCCCAGCAAGAACATTTCATCAATCCCCAACAAGATCCTTTGTATTATTTCTCAACGACATCGTTGCCATGAGTATCATCACTTTCTCTCCAACAGTCATCATACTTCCGCATTAGCCATCATATATCCCTGGCAGGATCGCAAGAATTACATTGCACCCGAAATGTTGCTTCTCCAACCATGGACGGTCAATCGCACAACATAGCTTCCCCAGCAAGAACCTGGGGTGTCAAGATCGAGCAAATGGCGCGAAATGCATTTTCTAAAGTTCATTCGCAAATGCACACATTGAAATATATACATGCATTCAAATCATACATGCATACATGCACATACATATCACAACCAACCCAAGCACAGGTATCCACCATTGTCATCGGACCATTTCAAATCAGGATCGCTCTCAAAGCAGAGATGGCACAACGCCGGGGCATCCATTGGACCTTGAGCATCAGCACAAACTCAAATCTCAACATATCAAGTTTCCAAGGGGCAGAGCAATCAAGCCGTATTTATCCTTGATCGAAGGGGCAAAAATTTTCGTTTCCAAAATTATCGATCAAGAGATAAATACTCATTCCCCAGCCAACATCAATATTATCATTCCTAAAGCTAACCCTTTTCTTTTTATTCAAGCCAGATTTCCAAACCCTTGGACTCCATTGCGTTCAAGCATGGTTGTAAATCCTTGAACTTCCTTTCTTCATTCAAGCCAGATTTCAAACCCTTGAACTCCATTGTGTTCAAGCATGGTTGCAAATCCTTGAACCCCATTTTCTTCAGTCAAGCTAGATTTTCAAACCCTTGAACTCCATTGCATTCAAGCATGGTTACAAATCCTTGAACCCCTTTCTCCATTCAAGCCAGATTTCAAACCCTTGAACTCCATTACATTCAAGCATGGTTACAAATCCTTGAACCCCTTTCTCCATTCAAGCCAGATTTCAAACCCTTGAACTCCATTACATTCAAGCATGGTTACAAATCCTTAAACTTCCTTTCTTCATTGAAGCCAGATTTCAAACCCTTGAACTCCATTGCGTTCAAGCATGGTTGCAAATCCTTGAACCCCCTTTTCTTCAGTCAAGCTAGATTTTCAAACCCTTGAACTCCATTGCGTTCAAGCATGGTTACAAATCCTTGAACCCCTTTCTCCATTCAAGCCAGATTTCAAACCTTTGAACTCCATTACATTCAAGCATGGTTACAAATCCTTGAACCTCTTATTTCATCATTTCGAGCCCATCCAATTCCAGCAAGATTTCAAATCCTCAAATTTTCAGCAGATTTGCCTCGGGTAACCTAGACTCGATATCGGCTTAATTCTACATCAAACCCATTATTTCATCCAAGCTAGATTTCGAATCCTTGAACTTCTTCAAGCATGATTCCCAATCCTTGAACACCTCTCCAAGCCAGATTCTGAATCCTTGAACTTCTTCAAGCACGATTCCCAATCCTTGATAAACACCTCCCCAAGCTAGATTTCGAATCCTTGAACTTCTTCAAGCAAGATTCCCAATCCTTGTAAACCGCCTCAAGCGTGATTTTGAATCCTTGAAACCTTTTCAAGCTTGATTCTTAATCCTTGAAAATTGCCCAAGTCAGATTTCGGATTCTTGAAGACCAATTCAAGCAAGATCCTAGATCATGGAAGCCAATTCAAATCTCCAGTATTGCCTCGGGTAACATAGACCCGATATCGGCATATTCCATCCAATCAACTTAACGCATCACCACAGTAGTGAAGCTTCAGCGACTCAGTTGCATGTTTTATTTCCCGTGCTGCGGTGCTTTGATTCGCGCTCAAATTCATCACCTTAACCATTTCAGACCAAGATCGGGTGTTGAGTTTGATCACGCGAGGGGCAGCTGTAAGCGCTGGAATTTTCTATACTTAAAAAAAAAAACAAAAAACAAAAAAAAAATTTATGGTCGTATGACTGTCCTTACAGTCGTGCAACTGTAATTCAAAAATTACAGTCGTATGACTGTAATATCGAAAAAGTTGCAGGAGCCCATACCTCTGCAGCAGAAAATAGAGGAGAGAGGTGGCACAATTAATGCACCGGATGGACAGCAAGTAACCAGGAAAGCAGGATAAAAGGAAGAAAAAGAAAGGAGAGAGGGGATTTTTGAATTCTGGTGGAAAGAATTAGAGAGAGAAAGGAGACAAGAGAAAAGGAAAAGGAAGAAGTAAAAAACCAAAAAAACTCATCTTTTCCTCTTCTATTTTCTTTTAATTCTCGGAATTAGGATTAAAACTTGTTAGAAATCCCTAGGTTAATCAATTAACTTCACAATAAAATCAAAATTCCGGATTTAAATCATCAGAATCCCTAACATTTTTGGATTTTTGGACACAAAGCCTTCAACTTCAACTTCAAAGGAAAAGTGCGAATTTGTTTGGAATGGAGCGACGCCAGGGGTCAAAACGACTTGGATTATCTTCTAAAAAGGTATACACTTCTTCTCCTTACACTTTTTCTCGCTTTCTGGGTGTTTGAAGTGAGATTTGTGCATTTTCTGTTGTGTTTTCGCTCTTCTGCTTCTGGAAATTAAGAACAGTCGCACGACTGTTCTTGGTTTTGTTGAACAGTCGTACGAGTGTTCTTAATTTCCAGATTGTTTTTCTTCCATTTTGATTTGAAATAAATTTTGGCAAAATCTTGATCCAGAACCGTTTACAGTCGCACAACTGTAAACTACAGTCGTACGACTGTAGTTACAGGCGCACGACTGTAATCCTTGTTCCAGAATCAGAATTTCAGCTTTTATCTCTAAAAATTTCCGAAAACCCATAAAAAATCAGAAAAATCCCAAAACCACCAAAATGAATTTTGTTGTTTGCATTCACGACCCTAGATTCAATTTTCAGTAAAATTGTATTTAGAACAATGCCACGACGGAGACCCAGTTCCCCCGAAAACCGACTCACCTAAAATATAAAAATGCATGTAGACCGGAAAAATTGTTTTCAAAATGACTTTCCCACAAAACCAAAAATGCAGGGACGTTTCAAAACGTTTTCCAGGTCTAACTAGGCCGGCTAGCCGAGCCAACCCGGTTATCCCCCAAATGCATGCCCCCAAATTCTAATTTCCCATTCTGTCATGTTTGAGTCCAACGTGTGGCGTGCTATATATTGCACTAACCCTCTGTTTTGCAGGTTTTAATTTCTTTTATTTTTATTTTTGATGTAATTTAATAGATTAAATCGTGTATCCTAGGCGATTGTACATTTTTAGATAAATTATGTATATTAGGCGCTTGTAAAGTGAGGCGAGAGTTTTTATCTTTCATTCGATCAGGTTGTAATAATTTAATTATTTACTATTTTACCTTAATTTGTATGCGCGCTCTATGTCTATTTAATTCAATAAAATTGACTTTAGAATTTGAAATACCATCTTTGAACATTGGCAATATTTATTTTAATTAGACACGAAATAAGGGACTTGTCCGGACCCGAATCTCTGGATATTGTAGCGCCCGTTCGTCCGGTTCAGCTACCTTAAGAATTTCCCGGTTGAGCTGAGCCGGGTGGCGACTCTACAATATTCATCGAGACTTAGGTCTCGGTTCTTTTATGTATTAATTCCATCTATTTTCCAAACCGATTTTCTATTCGTAAAAACCCCACGCGAGGGAGGTGCCCCTTCCGAAAAGGAGTCCCGCGTCCCGTCGAAAATGCATCGTCCGCTCACAGTTGCCAATCACAGAGAGCCGGACCGTCAGTCCGAAGAGGATGAGGCTTTTGAGAAGGCGAATGAAGCCTCGATTAAGTCGATGCTTGAGAAATGGCTCAACCAGAAATTTTCAGATATAGATGCTATGATGCCCAAGCTGAAAGAAATGGTCCACTTCAATCCTATCAAGTGTGCCGATCCTGCGACATTAGTGGCTGATGCGGAAGGACCACTTCCGGATGGTTTTCATATGCCATACCTCCCTCCCTACACCGGGCTACGTGAGGTTGATAACCAGCATGGGGATTGGAAAGGGCCATCTTCTGAATTTGTTTCCTACTACTTTGAGGGGCGCTGCAGCAAAGTGGTACATGAAGATGCCACTATATACCCGTTCCACTTGGGAAGACTTAGCTGATGCTTTTGTGAAGCAACATGCCTACAACACCCAAGTTGAAACAACTCTCGAGGATTTGGAGAGGATCCGCCAAAAGCCGAATGAGTCCTTCCCGGCGTATTACAAACGGTGGATGGACGTGCAGGTTTTGGTGGACGGGGCACCAAAGTTGGAATCTTTGATTGTGAAGCTTGTGGATGGCAGCTTGCCCCAATATAAGGACAAAATGAAGCTTAAGAGGTTCCATTCTTTTAATGAGGTGGTGGAGTTCACCAAGCGTATCGAACGATATGAAGAAGAATAGCAGAGAGGCAGACAGAGTTCGGGCCCCTACAGAAGCAATCAGGCGTACTCTCAAGGGTACAAAGGCAGCAGCTTTAAGGCTACTCCAGTGGGGTCCAATGCTAAGACGACTCAGGGTGCAGCCCCAATTGAAATGCAATGGGAGGACGTGGCCACCATGAACCCGGGAAGACAGACTCCTCAAAGGGTCACTAGTCCGTGGGCTGAGTCAGTAAGCTTGATCTATGCTAAGTGTAGAAAAGCTGGTCTGTTGCAGAGTTTGAGGCCATTTTCGCCTCCTGCTGAGGCAGATAAAGACAATTTCTGCTCTTACCATGTGATGACGGGTCATCGTACAAATGAATGCACCCAATTGATTAAGGCCATCAAGCAGTTGGTCGCTGACAGAAAGATTATCGAGCCGGCTTTGAAACCCAGCATTCAGAATAATCCCTTTCCCAACCTCGGATGATTCGGCTGCACAAGACATTGAGGACCATGACGCTGCAATAAAGAGAAGACCCTCCGCATGTGGAGGCGATAGTCATTTTGATGTTTTTATTTGTTTCATCTTCTTATTATTGTCAATTATCATGTGAACAATTCAACCTCTCAGTGTTTAATTTAATACAATTTGATTTCAATTACTTGTGCGATATTTTTCGGATGGAACTGTGCATGCATCCAAACATTCATTTAATGCCTTTAACACACATGATGCATCAATGCATGAAATGAATCTAGGGACAGATGATGACCCAAAAATGATATCCGTCTCAAAAGACCTCACGCCTTATAAGAGGAAAGAAAATTAAAAGTACCACAAAAGCGTATGGAAATCTTTGCTTGGCTGTACAGTGTCGTGCGGGGGTTGACGGAGAAATTACTGAACACCAAGCTCCAAAGGATTCAAAGATGAAATCAATCAAGCAGGAGCTCTGTAGACTCGAATGGGCATTGCTCCATGGTCGCAACCGCCAACTACTTCTCAGAGTGGGTAGAAGCGGAGTCATATATGAATGTCACCGACCAAAAAAAAAAAAGAAAAAAAAGCATTACCATGTCGTGACCAATAATGGCCTACAATTACAAGGGGCAAAGATGGAGCATCATAGATTATCTTAGCATCTCCTACAAGCCAATGGGGCAGTAGAAGTAGCTCACAAGGTTTCGTCCAAACGACAATCACCTACAAAGGATAGGCTGATATGCTGTCATTTGTCTTGCAAGGGCACAGAACTAGTATCAGAGCAGGCACTAAAGAAACGTCATCTCCTTAGCCTATAGGATGGAAGCGGTTCCACCAGGGGAGACAGAGACCAAGTTGTCAACCCCATCAACCCAGACAAGCCCAGGCACTATTACGTGTAAAAAAATAATAATAAAAAAATAAAAAATAAAAAAAGGTCCGATGGGTCGTAAACCGAGAAGGCGATCCATGCAAAAATCAGGACAGTCCGATGGATCGAAAACCGAAAAGGCGGTCCATGCAAAAGTTAGGACAGAGAGGCGAGCACCACCAGCGGGAAAATCTGCAAAGACCAGTTGGTGGCAGGCATGGGTCCAGTCGAGACGGATACCATTACTGATTCTGTCCTTAGCTTCATTTCATCTTTGATGTGCATTGTGTTAAAACATTATAAATGAGTGAATGAATGAATGCCGGTTTTATGTTCAGGTTAAATGTCCCAAGTCTGCTTGAAATTGAATTCATATGGATGTGCACATTTTCTATTTACATGCATCTCACTTTAAAAAAAAAAGAGTCCGATAGATCGAAAACCCGAAAAGGACGGTCTATGCAAAAGCTAGGGCATAAAATAAAGTCTACTGAATTGAAAACCCGAAAGGGCGGTTCAGGCAAAAATAAAGACAGTCCGATAGGCCGAAAACCCAAAAAGGGCGACCTATGCAAAAATTAGGACAAGCAATGAAAATAAAACAAAAGTCATACAGTAGTATCAAGCTCAGACAACTCTAATCCTGTGAAAACCGAGGTACATCAAAGCCAGTACCTTACACCCACGCCTAGTGGAGCAAGCAATCAGGTCAATCAACCAAACTTCAATGCGACATCCCACCAAGGACAGACCCATCTGGGCATCCCAATCGTCCGTCCGGTCCCTGAAAGTCTGATTCATGACCTCCAGCTCGGTGACCCGCCGACACAATTGATCAACCTCTATTCTCAAATGAACGGACTCACGGCGCTCGATCCCAATCGTCTTCTGCAACAAACAAAACATGAAAAAGCACCATAATCATACGCATATGCATCCAGGACACGTACATACATATACACTCAAAACATACATACACACATGCATACACGCATCAATGTGTACTCAAGTATAGGTACATGCTGTCATCATCAGGCTGTCTCAAGCCATGAGTACTCTGAAAGTGGAAATAACCTGACACTGGGGCATCCTCAAATCCCAAGTATCCAGGGGCAAAACAATTAAGCCGTATTTATTCTTGATCGAAGGGGCAAAAATTTTTGTTTCCAAACTTATCGATCAAGGGATAAATACGTACCCCCAATCCAACTTCAAAGGTATTGCTCCACCACAGAGAGCCAGTTTCAATAGTATTGCTCCACCATATAGAGGCGATGTCAATGGTATTGCTCCACCACATAGAGCCAGTTTCAACGATATTACTCCACCACAGTGAGCCAATTTTAATGGTATTGCTCCGCCACAGAGAGCCGATTTCTACAGTATCAAGGGGCAAGATATTCAGTCCATATTCATTCTTGATCGAAGGGGCAAAAATTTTTGTTTCCAAAATTATCGATCAAGGAACGAATACGTACCCGAAACAACTTCAAAACATCAAAGGAGATCATCAAGCTTCTCAAATCACCAAACATCTTTCCCCAGCTATAAAAGCTTCGCGGGAAACATAATCATCCTTTCCTTCAGTGACACAAGCTCCACTAGAAGTGAGATGACCAAAATGCCCTCCTATCAGTAACCACATTATCGGATGGCCAAAACACATTTCCTTTAGCGACACGAGCTACACGAAAGACCAAATGACCAAAGTACCCTTACTTCAAGGAATGCCAACTTCCCAAGTTGCAAAATTACCAACATACCCTTCCCTTTCGTAAGCACCGAATGGCAAGGAGAATTCGATCTAAGCAAGTCCTCTGCTTCACAATGGAGTCGAAGCATGTCCCTGGCAAATCAAAAAAGATCTGGGCAAAGTCCTTTGCTTTGCAATGGAGTCTAAGAATGACCCTAGATAACATCAGAACAATTCGGGCAAAGTCCTATGCTTCGTATCAGAATGGAAGTAAGACCCTGAAGATTTAAACCAATTTAGGCAAGACCACCATCTCAAAAGCAACCGAGACAAGTCCCTATAGACATCAAAACGAGTCAACGCGAAGAGAACCCCCAGGTACGTTCTCTTTTCCTTCTCACCGTGCTCCCTATCGTGAGACCAAACTCGAATTGGGCACAAGCACCCGTTCAAGTCGACTTTGGTCATGCGAGGGGCAGCCTATGAGCATGGGTTTTTTCCCGACCTCGGTGATGAAAGCTACTGTTACCTTTTTCACGGATAAACATGAAGCGGATTCGGACCGACCAGGATAACGTCGGAAATGTCCCGGATAGCCCGAAGGTGTGTGACAAGTCCTAGTACGAAACCCCGAAGAATTAGAGTGAGTATTTTAAGAGAACCAAGGAAAAGAACGAAAAATAAGTGAAAATGGCCTTTTCTGGATATTACAGCCGCTCGGCTGTAACCTACAGCCACGCGGCTGTAATCTTCATATTTCCTTTTTTGGTCAAAATCAGCATTTAATTCGGTTTTTAAGCAAAATAGGCATTTTGGTCGCTACAGCCGCTCGGTTGTAACCTACAGCCGCGCGGCTATAGTCTACAGGGGTGCGGCTGTAACCTACGACCACGCGGCTGTAATCTTCATATTTCCTTTTTTAGTCAAAATCAACATTTAATTCGGTTTTTAAGCAAAATAGGCATTTTGGTCGCTACAGCCGTGCGGCTGTAGTCTACAGAAGTGCGGCTGTAACCTACAGACGTGCGGCTGTAAGCGTCAGTTTTCCTTTTTTTTGTCGAAATCAGCAATTAATTCCGATTTAAAACCAAAAAGGGAGGTATTTAAACATCCTAATCCGGGATTAGGGTTAAGAGAGGCAGAAAACTAAAAAAGAAAAAAAGAAAGAAAGGATTTGTAGAGAGAAAAACACCATCACTTAGATTTTTCTAGGGTTCCTAACACAATTGAAAAAAAAAAAAAAAGAGTTGCACCTAAAACAAAAAAAAAAAAAGAAGAAAACAAAGATAATCTTAAAAGAACACATAACAACCAATCCTTTAATCTTCTTCGTGGTTCCGTTCGGGCTTCGAAAATTGCACTCTGTTCGAGTTGTTCGTGACTGCAAGATGTTTCTGGGATCCGAATCCATTTTTCGTGGTCCAAGCACTGGAACACAGACAAGGTAATCTTCTGATATGCCTTAGAAATCTGTTTTGTTCATTCTGGTTGTGATTTGATTGCATGTTTTGAGTTTTTTATGATTTTTGGGAGTTTTTCTGGCTACTGCCGCCCCACACATAATCACAGCCGCTCGGCTGTGACCTACAGCCGCTCGGCTATAACCTATAGCCGCGCGGCTGTGACCTATAGTGGCGCGGCTGTAATGCCATGTTTTGAGTTTTTTACGATTTTTGGGAGTTTTTCCGGCTACAGCCGCCCCACTCATGATCACAGCCGCTCAGCTGTAACCTACATCCGTGCGGCTGTAATCTACAGTGGCGCGGCTGTAATCTACAGTGGCGCGGCTGTAACCTACAGCCGCGCGGCTGTAGTTGAGGCAAAATCACTAAATTTGCAAAACGATTTTCAAAAACAAGAAAACACACTGGAATCGATTCTGGAGCATTACAGCCGCCCGGCTGTAAGCTACAGGGGCGCGGCTGTAATGGAGGCAGAATTACAGTTTTGCCCTTTTGAGCCCCAAACTTGTAATTTTGCATTCTTTTCTCATTCAAAAATGAATTTTTGCGTGTTTGCATACTTTTGGACCCTAGATGGATGTTTGATTTAGGCCCACACACGAACGGGACCCCCGGGTCCCGGGATATCCGGCCGCTAAAGTTGGAAAAGTGCATGTAAATGAGCCAAACCCCTTTTAAAACTGATTTTTTATCCATAAAACCTACAGGGCGTTTAAAAAACGGTTTTCTAGGTCTAACCGGGCTGACCGATCGGGTCGACTTGGTTAACCCCTTTGCATGATCTCGTTTGCTAAAATACCCCTATTCTGTCCTATATGAGTCCTTAGTGTGATTTATTTATCTGTGCTAACCATATTTGGATGCAGCTTTTATTTTTGCTTTATTTTTATTTTTGAATGTATTTTATAGATTATCCCATGTATATAGGCGATTGTAATTTTTAGATTATCGTGTATAATAGGCGGTTGTAAAAGGTGAGGATGAGAGTTTTCTTTTTCTTGGGTTGTATAATTTGGCCTCTGGTTTACTTTTCCGCACTTTTACTTTTCCGCACTTTTACTTTTCCGCATTTTTATTTTGGTTTTATATTTATGTCATATGTATGAGCAATTGCTAATAATAAAAGAAGAGATAAAATGAGTATAATTAAGTGAATGAAATGTCATATTACGAAACAATAATTAAAAATTAGTGAGGATTAGTAGATATGTTGCCCAAACCTCGAATCTATGGATTAGGTACTGCGTCTACACTTGGTAGGGAGCTATACCGGAATTTCCCGGATGAGCTGATCCGGGTGGCGACTCTGTATCTAATCTCGAAATTCGTGTTTCAAGATCTTTAAATTAAAATGGGATTTTCTAAAAAGCTTGTTTTCTAAAATTCATGCCTGAAATTAAGTTTTCTACAAAAAGACTTTTCCAATAAAATGAACGGTTTTTCTAGGAAAGATTAAAACCCCGTTTTCAAAACCAAAACATCAACACCCAAAAAGAAAATCTTCGGTTCCCGCTTCACCGCGCGTTTCGTAAAAGGCCGTCCGCTCACAGACGTATGTTATATAAACATTATGCGAAAGCATTCAGTCTCTAAATGCAACTCATGCATCATTACCTCTATTCCACATTTAAGCCTTTCACAGGACAGCTTTCGGTATCAATGAAATAATGATATTTCACATATATGGAGTTTCTCACATCTCCATCTATATTTTTACCTATGAACACACCGCTCATAGTAAAAGATTCATCTATATGAGTAGATGCATTTCATCAACATATTGAACTACTCAATAGCTCTATGTGTATCGCTTTAAATAGTGAATGAATTTGAACACAACAAATAACTGACATTCTATTTCAATAGAATTTACCAAAGTTATTACAACAGTTCAAAACAACAACATGTTCCTATAACCTACGAAGACCAAATTCCAAAATGTGTTTACTAAAAACATTTGGAGCTATTGGTTTCGTTAACGAATCTAAAATCATATCTCTAGTTGGAACATGCCCTAAACTTATTTCTCCTTGTACTACTTTGTCTTTAAAAAAAGATATTTTATATTGATATGCTTGCTTTTTCCATGATAACAAGGATTCTTGGAATAAGCTATTGATGCAGTGCTGTCGGAATAGATAGTCATACATTTCCCTTTAGGCAATAGATCTAAAAGATCTATGAAGCGTTTTAACCAAACCGCATCTTGTACTGCAGTAGCTGCAGCTACATATTCTGACTCCATAGTCGACAATGCCCCGCAAGTATGTTTCTTGCTACACCAGGAAATTGCACCATTTCCTAGAGTGAAAATATACCCAGACGTGGACTTCCTCCTGTCTTTATCAGTTCCGTGATCAGCATCTGTGTATCCCTTTAACTGCATCTGTGTATCCCTTTAACTGCAGATCCTTTCCTTGGTAACAAAGGGGATAATTTGAAGTCCCCTTCAAATATCTCAATATCCTTTTCACTATTGCCCAATGCTTCAAACCTGGATTAACCTGATAACGGCTTGTGAGACCGATCGCAAAACCTACATCAGGTCGTGTACAAATCATAGCGTACATCAAGCTATCAATTACACACCTTTAAGGAATTCTCTCCATCCTTTTAGTCTCTTCTGGAGTCATGGGACACATACTAGCATTCAGTTCTGTACCTTTTGCAATAGGGGTTGGATCGGGATCACAGTGAGCCATACCAAACCGTTCTAAGATCTTATTGATATACGTCTCTTGTGAAAGAGCCAATAATCTCTTAGATCGATCTCTTGAGATCTTAACCCCAAGGATGTAATTAGCTTCTCCTAGATCCTTTATCTCAAAATTAGAAGACAACCAAGTCTTTACTTTCTTGAGTAAGGAAGTGTCATTTCCTGCTAACAAAATATCGTCAACATATAATGTTAGAATGACAAACTTCCCTCCGTTTTCACATTTAATGTAGACACACGAGTCTGCATTAATCACCTTAAACTGCATTGATATAATCACTTCATGGAACCAAAAATACCATTGTCTTGAAGACTGCTTAAGTCCATAAATTGATCTTTTCAACTTACAAACCTTATGTTCTTGTCCTTGGATGATGAAACCTTCAGGTTGAACCATATAGATTTCTTCGTTCAGTTCACCATTTAAGAACACAGTCTTTACATCCATTTGATGTAATTCAAGGTCCATACGTGCTACAAAAGCAAGTACTATTCTTATAAACGCGAAAAGGACAAAAGGTGAAAAAGTCTCCTGATAGTCAATTCCTTCTTGTTGTGTAAACCCCTTCGCAACCAGCCGACTCTTAGTCTGGATAGGTCTCCCATCCACTAATCGCTTAATAGTATGTACCCATTTATTCCCAATGGCTTTGCGCCCTTTGGGTAGATCAACTAGTTCCCAAACTTTGTTGATCCTCATTGACTCCATCTCGCTTTCCATTGCTTTTATCCATTCTTCATTTGCTGGAGATTCCAATATCTCTTTCATGTTAGTTGGAATGAATATCTTCAATTTGAGCTACGATCGAGAAAACTTCGTTATCAACTAAATGACGGCGCCACGGAATATTTCCCCTCTTCAATCGCCTTAGAGGTTATGCTTCTTGATAAACAAATCTCATATATTCATCAAGATTTTGGGCAGAACTCCCATTGGGACCACTCCCACTGGGATCTATATCCATATTCACACTTGAATTTGGAACAAGACTCCCACTCAAACCAAGACCACTCAAGTTAGGGTCAGGATTACTCAAATCTGCTTGTGAAGGTTGAAAAACATCATTCTCTTCCCTTTCCCTTACGTCTTCAACTTCATTCCTCCCACTTAGATTGAGTGATCCTGAAGTTTCAGACTCTTGAGTTTCAAAGAAAGTGAATTCCTTATCCACCTCTCCCAGCTTAGGAAATTCATTCTCTAAGAATGTGACATCTTGTGACTCAAATTCTGTTATTTGACCATTCTCATTCTCTCCCACTAGAACATGTCCTTTGGAGAGATCAGGATATCTTATAAAGATACCTTTCTTGCCTCTTGGGCCTAGCTTTCCATGCTTGCTAGATGTATCATGAACATAGGTAGCACATCCCCATGGTCGTAAATGGTTCAAATTGGGCTTGCGGATCGTCCACAATTCATAAGGCGTGGTTTCAACGGATTTAGAAGGTACTCTATTGAGTACATATGTGGCAGTCAATAGTGCGTCTCCCCAAAAGGAGATAGGCAAATTGGCTTCAGCCATTATAGACCTCACCATCTCTAAGAGGTTTGGTTTCTTCTTTCCGCTACTCCATTTTGTTGTGGAGTCCTAGGGATGGTCAACTGATGTTCAATACCTTTTTCATCACATAAAACTTTAAATTCCTTGGAGAGGTACTCTCTTCCCCGATCGGTTCTTAAAGCTTTGATTTTCTTCTCTAATTGATTTTCAACTAGAGCCATAAATCGTTTGAAACATGCTAATGCTTTTGATTTATGTGCAATCAAATAGACATGACCATACCTTGTATAATCGTCTATGAATGTAATGAAATAGTACACACCATGCCTTGCCTGAACATTCATTAGGCCACAGATGTCAGAATGGATTAGTTGCAATGGTTAGTCAGCTTGCGTAGCTTTACCAAATGGTTTTCTTGTCATCTTTCCTTTTAAGCAGCTTTCACAAGTTGGGAGATCTACTTTCGATAAATCAGCCAACAAACCTGCTTTAGCCAATCGTACTAAACAATGTTGACCAATGTGACTAAGTCTCGCATGCCACATTTTTGAAGTGCTAACATTATCCACAGATGAGTTAACATTAAAAGAAAAGCTATTATTATTACACAAATAATTTGGATCCAGATCTAATACAATAAACCCATTCATTAAATATCCACCACCAAAGTAAATATTGTTCAAAAAGGGACAGAAATTGTTTAATTCAAAAGACAACATGAATCCCAAATTCATTAGGGCAGAAACAGAAATCAAGTTCCTTCGTATCCCAAGAGCATAGAGGACATCTTCAAGAAATAGTGAGCGACCACCATTCAAGACCAGCTGACAACAGCCAATCCCTAAGACTTCCTCCCTTGAATTATTTCCCACATATATCCATTTTGTTCCTCTTGGAACACTTCGGAACACTACAAAGGAATCACGATCCTTTGTTACATAGTCTATGGCTCCTGAGTCTACAATCCACAAAGGACGAGATTCAGTTAGGAAAACAGAACTTCAAACATATGTATAACACTTATACAATTCGGTAACATTTACCTTAAGAGCTTTGCAGTCTCTTGCAAAATGCCCTTTCTGTCTGCAGTTATAACATCTCACTCTAGAAATGTTAACCTTTTTCTTACCCTTCTTTTGAACTGGAACACTGCCCGCGCTTTCCCTTAGCCTTCTTCTTAAAGAACCTCTTGCTCTTGCCCTTAGACTTCGGACCAGAACTTGAACCTGCCATGTGAACTTTAGATCTCACACAGAGAGAAACCAAACGGTCCTCCTCCAGTTCAAGATGACGAACTGCATCGTCAAAGGTCTTAATGTCATTGGCATAGGTTAGGTGCAACTTCATATGCTCCCACTCGTTCAGTAGAGAACGTATCACAGCTTGAACCTTCTGTTCTTCAGTCAACTTATGACCAGCATCATGAAGCTCCGTGATCATGTTCGACATTTCCCTTAAATGCCTCTTCATTGTGTGGTCAGCTCTCTTCTTATAAGTATCAAACTTGATACTCAAAGAACGGAGTTTTGTTAAGGAAACACCTCCAAAATTCTCCTTCAGAGCATCCCATAGTTCTTTAGCTGTGGTGTAAATGCGAAACCTTTTCACGATGTCATCATCCATTGCACTAAGCATGATGATGCGGGCAGTAGAGTTTTTCCTTTTCCAGATTTAAAAAGCCTCAAGGTCCCTTCTGGCTTGTGTGGTGGTACCCTCTTCAGGAGGAACCATTATTCTCTCCAGAGTGTCAAGAGCCTCTTGCTTTTCAATTATGTATTGGACTTTCATCGCCCAAACCTCATAATTGTCACCGTTCAAGCATAGGTCCTTATTCAATTTAGCGAAAATTGACTTGGAAGCAGCCATTGAAAACTATAAAGACGAAGTAGCACAAACAAGTAAGCGATACACCATATTTATTATAAGATCATTTAAAACTAAAAATAGTGTTTGGTTCACATAAAATCGAACACTATGCGTAATGCACAGAGTTACCATTTATACGGGCTAATACAAACACTATGTTTGGTTTAAATTTCCAATAATAAATATTTCTATTGGTTATGTTTCAGACTACTGATTTATTTAGGCATTTATAATTTTTCAAGTATAAAGCAAATGATTATACAACACTTAGCTATAAAAATCAAAATAAATAAATTTGAAGAACTGAAACAATTAACCAAAGTAGGAATGTTTAACAAATAAACATTTTTATTATTTCATAAAATATCCAACAGAAAAAAAAAATACAACCACTTAAAAATTTAGCACGAAGCTAATTCAATACACAATTGAACATCGAAATCAGTAACAAAAAAAAAATTTGGAAATAGAAGAACTCAATCATCATTTCCAGCCCAAAAGTCTACATTATAGTAACCTTCTGGAGTCATCGGATCATCCTTGACACTAGTGTCGATCTTATCCTCTTCCTCTAGGTCAACAATCTCAATTTCTTTAGAGGTGACCGGGATCGTCTCTACGAACTGATAGTAGAGATCATGAGGCATGTTCTCAACATCCTCAAAAACACTATCCAAACAGGGTCGACAAACCAATTTGTTACTTCTAAGTAACATAGTTCTAGGATTATGAGATAGTCTGGATACTTTCAGCCAATTGTAATATAAACATTTTGCATTGATACTCATATTCCTTTTCAGGAAATAATCCTTCCATGGAGACCACTGCCGCGTCAAATATAGGGTTTTCACCAAACCAGAATTTCTTAAAAATAAATAAATAAATAAATAAATAATTAATAATTAATTATTGGGCCCCGGTTCAACCAGAACCGGCCGGCTCTGGTTCACAAACCAGAGCCAGCCGGCTCTAGATTAAGCCGGCCGGTTCTAGTGCAAACTAGAGCCGGCCGACTCTAGTGGGCGGGCATGGGTGCCACACTTTGTCCCAATTCTGTGAAATTGATGAAAAAAACGACAAAAACCATTAATCGACGCATTTAATTGGGAAATTATTTTGTCTGAGAAATAATTGAACAATTGAATGATAAAGAGAGAAGGATCAAAACACAGAAGGGGTGGGGATTTGGAAAAAAAAAAAAGAAACACAGAGAAAAGAGAGACAGAAAAAAAATCCTTTTAATTTTATCTTTGAAATCAAATTTCTTAGCACACAACCATTCACTCTAGTACTTACTCACCGGTTCACAACGATTCTCGGTTCGATTTCGGATTCGTTCGGGTAAACTTTCGGATTTTCGGGGATATTCGAGGATTCGAGTTACATTCTCGATTTTCAAACCGTTCTTGTGCATCAAATATACTGGAACAACACCAAGGTAAACTCTGAGAGGCCTTAAACTTGTGTTTATTGCATTTTTCGTGTGATTTTTCTCATTTTCTGAAAATCCGGAAAATTGGCTACCCGAATAGAGCCGTACGGCTCTGTTCTTCAAGAACAGAGCCGGCCGGCTCTGGTCCAATTAGAACAGAGCCGGCCGGCTCTAACCTAGAGCCGTACGACTCTGTTCTTCAGGGATAGCTCCCCGATCTGTCCCGACATGCCGAAAATAGCCCGTTTTCCATTTATACGCGTTCTGATTTGACATATTTCGGCTCGTAAATATTCGTACGTCATTTTAACACCGGTTTTTGAATTTTTGTACATACGGATATTAATATTTTCAAGTTTTCCGGGATTTATTTTTCAAATTTCGGGGTTGTTACATCCGAACCGGATCAATTATCCAGCATTAGCGGACCCCCGAACTCTATAAGTCCTTGGAAAATATTAAACAAATAAAATTGCATTTTAAATAAATGTTTTTGGTGTGTTTATTGCGTTTTGGACCCTAGATGGACGATGAATTTAGGAACCCACACGAACGAATCCATGGATTCCGGGACAACAGACCCACGAAAATCAAAATTTGCATGTAACCAAGCCAATTGTTTTCCAAAAATTGATTTTCCAGCATAAAACCACAGGGCGTTTCAAAACCGTTTTCCAGGTCTAACCGATCCGACCGGTCGGGTCGACCCGGTTATCCCCTAAATGCATGCCCCCATTTCCTAAAATTCCCAATTCTGTCCTGATTTGAGTCCTATTTGTGTGTGCAAAATAAATTGTGCTAACCCTCTGTTTTGCAGCCTTTTATTTTTATTTTGGGTGTATTTAATAGATTTATCCGTGTATTTTAGGCGGTTGTAAAGTGAATTTTTATTTTTATTCGATCGGGTTGTAATAATTTAATTATTTATTCGATCGGGTTGTAATAACTTAATTGTTTGCTGCTTTATTTTGTTTTATTTGTGTGCGCGCCGTGTGTTTAACTTAATGCAATAAAAATCAACTCTAGAAACGTAAAATACCATCAAAGAATATCCGCCAAATTTATTTTGATTAGACATGAAATAAGGGACTTGTCCGAACCTTGAATCTCTGGATTAGGTACAGCAGTCTATACTCGGTAGGGAGCTGTACCGGAATTTCCCGGATGAGCTGATCCGGGTGGCGACTCTGTCACTGATCTCGGGATTTAAGTTTCGAGATCTTTCAATTAATAAAATGGGAAAATGTTTTCTACAAAAGGAATTCCGAGACGAATGAATGGATTTTTCTAAGTAAGATAAACAAATCATGTTTTTCCCAAAATCTCACCATGAAGAAAAGGAAGAACGTTTCAAAATCAACAAAATCCAAGTTTTTCTCGCCGGGCCCCCCCCGCGTCCCGTCCGAGAAAAGGTCGTCCGCTCACAGTGGCGACTCTGCTGGGGATTTCTACAAAAGTTTTCTTAAAAATTAAAAGAATTTGACAAGCCCTGAAAAATGTCTAATCAAAATAAGGTGGATGATTCTTACATGGTATTTTATGTTTGCATTTTAGTTAGACATCCTTGCATTAGGTTAAGTGTCCAATATTTAGCCCGGTGAATTGTTGAAGTGTCGCCTATGTTCCTCCTGGTCTTAGGGGCATGGATACGAAACACCACTCATGGCCTCGTACGAACCCCTTCGATCGGACCCTTGAGTGGGGAGAAGTGAGGAGTATATTTTGCTATGGGGACCTTGATGTTATCCCGGCTTGGACCGAACTCATTTAGGCAACTTTAGTTGGATTCCTTTAGGATACCAAAATAAAATGTGTGAATAAAATAAATTGCGCCTTCATCATCCCCGGTTGGTGATCGAAGAGAACCCCTCCTAGGACTCGGTTAGAATTTTATCAACTCGACCACGTTTGGAGGAATAAGGTTGGAGGAATACGATCTGCGTGCTAATTGCTGCGTGTCTTTTTGTCCCTCCATAACATGCCATCATCCGCATTTTTCACGAGCATAACATACCACATCCAAAGCATTTGTGTGGCACTAACCCACGTCTTTCCTACAGCCATTTCATTTTTTTTTTTTTCACCCGTGTGACATTTACACTAACCACGTCTTTTGCAGCCATGCTTATCTTCGTGTGCCATGCACGTTTTTATGCATCAACACACCCATAATCATACATGCACCTTTTCGTATGCCATATTTAACCACGTTTTTGTGCAGCCATTTGCATTTGCGTGACTTAAGCATGCATCCATCTCATTTTGGTTAAGATTAAGGCATCCCGAGAATGCCAAACGCTTTCATCACCATCACATTTCACCCCGGAAGCCCCAAAACTCCCTTTTGATGTCAATATTGGATTGCATCGACTGTTTTACCAAAATACGCCAATTAGGACACCCAAAAAGGGTTTAGGCTCGAGATTGTGTAAGTGGAATGCGCAACTCCATTTCATGACATCATGACCACTCATCTAAGAATGAAAGAGATTCCAGAAATCTCTTCTCATAATCCACATCGGGTTATTTCATGACATCTTATCAATCATTTGAGGTGTTCCACGAATGCCGAATCCTTACACATCTAGGGACATTTCACGACATTCCTAAATCACGTAAGGCGTTCTAGGAACACCGAACCTCTGTCCGTGTGCCGTTGTACACGCGACTTGTTTCATGCACCATAACATGTCTGATGCCCTAAAGGCGTCGAAGTTCCGTCCGTGGATCGATTCCAATGCGACCATTTCATATCACCATATCGCTCCTAAAGCACCGAACCTTTGTCCATGTGAAGGCACACATGTGACGTCATTTCATTTTTCATTAGGTGCCCTAAAGGCACCGAAACTCTGTCCGCGTGACCGCTTTCACGCGCCTATTATGCATGGCATTGGACATTCTCGCGAAGCCTAGTGAACAATGAAGTCCATTAGATGTCATATTCATATTCATGCACATATTTTCATCCCATCACAATCATCCCACATCCATGTGAAGTATGGCATTTAGGGAATCGAGTCTAGGTTCATACCATGTTCTTACGCCTACCCCTCTATTGAAATGTGCAGTGTGGAAAAGAATCGCGAAACGGTTAGTGAGAGTGGAGTTGGGAATTGATCAATTGGAATCAAGAATTGTGACCGAAACTAGAGAAAGATTGGGGTCTGACTCAGAGCGAGAGCTTGCTGAACAGTTGCCAGCATTACCAGTTGATAGCCCATTTGTGTCAGAAGAAGCAGCAAAATCAGAAATGGCCCAAGACGGAAATGGGGGATCTCTTCCTTTTGATATGAATGCGTTTATGACAACTTTTCTAAGTTCTGATCAGTTTAAGAACACCATCAGAGAGTAGGTACAGTCTGCAATGTCCGCGGCCGGGGGTGTGACCAGTCAGAGAGCCCAGGGTCCAGTTGAGAATGAAGGAAATGCTGCCCTAGAAGTCCCGAACCCGGGAAGGAACGCGCCAGGAAGTAGTAGAGTGATCATCCCACCTAGGGAGATTGATCATCATTCCGAAGAGGATGAAGCCTTTGAAAGGGCGAGGGAGGCCTCAATCGAGACTGCTGCTGAAAAGCGTCTTAAGGAAAAATTGTCTGATTTTGAAGCACTATTGCCAAAGTTGAAAGAGATGGTGCATTATCAGCCCGTCAAATGTGCAGATCCATCCGCTTTACTTGCTGAGGGAGGAGAGCCGCTCCCGATTGGATTTCAGATGCCCTATTTGCCTCCGTATACCGGGGAAGGTCCTCCAGAAGCTCATCTGGACAGCTATGTCAGGATTATGTCTAGTCTGGGGATCGGGAAAATCCATCTCCTGAATTTGTTCCCAACCATACTGCGGGGTGCAGCTACCAAGTGGTATCTGAAGATGCCACTCCATACTCGGTCCACTTGGGAGGATCTATCGGAGGCATTTGTGAAGCAGTATGCTTATAATACCCAGGTTGAAACCACATTGGAAGACTTGGAAAGAATCCGCCAAAGACCCAATGAATCCTTCTCGGCCTATTACAAGAGGTGGATGGATGTTCAAGTGTTGGTGGACGGAGCTCCTAAGTTAGAATCCCTCATCGTGAAGCTTGTGGATAGTAGTTTGCCAACCTATAAGGAGAAAATTAAGTTAAAGAGGTTCCATTCCTTTAACGAGGTGGTAGATTTTGCAAAACGGGTCGAAAGATACGATGAAGAGGAACAGCAAAACAAGCAGAATGTGATTGCTTACCGGGGAAATCGGGGATACACTCAAGGATATAAAGCCGGTGGTTCCACATCTACTCCAACAGGAACTGGTTCTAAGCCGGTCCCAACTACAGCCGCAGCAGTGGAGCAAGCAAGAGAGGCTGATGTGGCGACGGTGATTCAAGGAGGCCAAACAAGGATGCCTCAGAGACCCATCAATCCGTGGGCTGAATCCTTGGCTCTTATATTTGCCAAATGTAGGAAGGCTGGCCTTTTGCAGAGTATGAAACCTTATGTCCCTCCTACAACAGCTGATAAAGAGAATTTCTGTTCCTACCATATGATGGTGGGTCACCGTACAAATGAGTGCACCCAACTGATGAAAGCCATCAAACAACTAGTCACAGATGGCAAGATTGTGGAGCCGACCTTGAAGCCGAATGTACAGAAAAACCCACTCCCTACCTTCACAAATTAGGTGAACATGGTGCAGTCAGGTCTGCCAGCTAATTATGTATTCACCCAAATAATTAAGGCGAATCCGAGTGTGCAAACTATGCTGGTAGAAATGGAGGAAAAGCAGGTGACAATTGAGGAACAGAGCTTGGCAATAAGGGATAAAACAGGTCCTGTTAATTTGGACGATTTTGAAGCATATGATGACTATGAGGAATTCGAGGTGCAAGAGTCGAAGCCTGTGTACCCAGTAGAGACAAAGAGAGGGACTGTGATAGAAAAGGATGGGCCAGTGATGCATATCACAAGGAGTGGTAGATTTTATCAACCCCTCAGTGCACTACCTCCAACACCCCCAAGAAGGAACACAACACCGGTAAGGAATGATACTCCAGTAGATAAAGGGGAAGAAGATGAAGTGGTGGTTCAGCTGAAGAAGACACCGGCTCGGGTTAGCATCTGGCACCTCCTCATGGAGTCTAAGAGACATCGTGAGGCGGTGGCAAAACAGTTGATGGAGATGGCGGCAACTCCCATGATGTCGCCGGATGAAGTTTGTACAATGATAAGGGGAATTGACCTAAGGGCTAACAAGGCCCAAGAAATCAGCTTTGGAGTATCTGATCTACCGCCGGAAGGAGTAAACCATAACAGGGCATTGTATTTGAAAGTGGAAGTCATGGATCGGACGATGCCGTGTGTGATGGTGGACGATGGGTCAGCCTTGAACATTTGCCCAGCAAAAATACTGCCATTTCTGGATATCAGCCCTGAAGCACTGTGTAAGTCTACAACTGTGATAAGGGCTTATGACGACAGTAAACGAACTGTGATTGGAACTTTTGAAGCTGAAGTGGGGGTGGGCGAAGTCAAATCCAAAGTTGTGTTCACTGTGATAGATATCCCAGTCACATTCTCCTTGCTGTTGGGAAGACCGTGGTTTCACGCTCTTGGTGGTGTACCCTCCACTTTGCACCAGAAGATCAAATTCCTAATCGGAGGAAAGGTAGTAACTGTCGAAGCAGATGAGCCTTCTGTAGTGGCAGCCCTGAGCACTACAGATCAGCCTGCCACTGGGTTTCAGGTAGCAGTCATAACCGATCAGCCGAAGTTCCCCGACTGGATCCATAAATATTTTGCCAAGCAGAAGTTTGAGCCGGGAAAAGGGCTAGGAGCAAAACAACAGGGTATTCCCAAGTTCAACATTGAGGTTGGCCAGCACTCCCGAAATGGGTTGGGATATAAGGAGGACACGAAAAGGGTCGCAAAGAAGTACGTGAACCTGGTTGAGACTTTTGTACGTGCAACCGAGGAAGTCTACAAAGGAGAATGTGAGCCGGTCGAGTTCGAGGGTAAGGAAGTGCCGGGTTTTGAGATCTTCACCGATGTCATCGACTTCTCAAAATATGAGGTTGGTTCGGTGGAAGAAATGCTTAAGTTTGAAGCTGTGAAGGAGATCAGCTCTCCTCCAGTAACCCAAGTCGAAGTAGTGACTCCCGTCATTCCAGAGGAACAGCCAAAAGGAGATGCAGATCCCCTGGTGGACACCATTATTAAGGCATTTGCTGACTTGCTGAAAAAAGGGTTGAAAGAGAGCCCTGCGAAAAAAGAAGCTGTTTCGGGACAGGCAGAGTTGGTGGAAAAGGCTATTTCTGAACTTACCAAGATGATGGCTAAAGGGAAAGCGAAGGTAGAAGAAGGTGTCTTATCTGAAACACAGAAAGAGACCCTCGAAGCTGATCTGAGTGACCTGTTCGAAGAACAACCTGCTGAACCAGAAGACCCTGCTGCAGAAGACCCTCCGCATGTGGAAGATGAAAGTGATTTCTTTGTAAACTTATCTTATGTATTTGATGTGAACAATTCCGCTTATAAGGCGATGAATGAAATGAAGTCTAACTTTGCTTATTTGTGTGATGTTTTTCCTAATGGCTCTGTGCATACATGCAATCATTCATTCAATGTGTTCAGCATTCACGACACTGCATTACATGAAATTAATTTGGGTACAATTGAAAATCCTAAAATGGTATCTATCTCTAACAAACTCAATCCTGAAGAAGAGAGAGAATTGTCAAAAGTACTTAAGAAACATGTGGGGGCGTTTGCCTGGTCTTACGACGACATGCCGGGGGTTGACAGAGGAATAGCAGAACACAGAATTCCAATTGATCCCAAGTTCAGCGCAGTAAAGCAGAAACTCAGGCGTCTACGTCAGGAATGGGCTGAAAAAGTCAAAGAAGAGGTGGCAAAGCAGATCAAGGCCAACTTCCTGGAGGTGGTGGATTACCCTGAATGGTTAGCCAATATAGTCCCAGTTGCCAAGAAGGACGGAAGAGTAAGAGTTTGTGTGGATTATCGGGATTTGAATAAGGCCTCTCCAAAGGATGACTTCCCACTTCCTCACATTGATGTCCTGGTCGACAGTGCAGCAAGGGCAGTTATGTATTCATTCATGGATGGTTTCTCAGGATATAATCAGATCTTAATGAATGTCATCGATAAGGTCAAGACAGCCTTCATCACTGAGTGGGGGGTGTATTGCTACAGAGTGATGCCGTTTGGGTTGAAGAACGCTGGGGCAACCTATCAACGGGCAGTCACAGCATTGCTACATGATATGATCCATAAAGAGGTCGAAGTATATGTTGATGATATGCTGGTGAAATCTATGACTCGGGAGGAACACCCTGCTATTCTGGATAGATTTATGACCAGGATTGAGAAGTACAACTTGCGACTTAACCCAAAGAAATGTGTATTCGGAGTTGCATCGGGCAAGCTGCTGGGGCACATTGTCAGTCAGAAAGGCATTGAAATGGACCCGGACAAGATTAAGGCTATTCGAGACATGCCAGCACCGAAAACAGAGAAAGAAGTCAGATCTTTCCTAGGGTCACTTCAGTACGTCAGCAGGTTCATTGCCAGATTGACCACGGTCTGTGAGCCCATTTTCAAGCTTCTTCGGAAAGAACAACCCGTCGTGTGGAATGACCAGTGTCAGGTTGCATTTGATAGGATCAAAGAATACTTGATCAATCCACCAGTGCTAAAACCTCCAACTCTGGGAAAACCTTTGACTCTGTATTTAGCCATTGAAGAAACCTCCGTAGGGGCGATGTTGGTTCAAGAACAAGATGACAAGAGGGAGCATGCTATCTACTACCTCAGTAAGAAGCTACTGGATTATGAAACTCGGTACACTGTGGTGGAAAAGACTTGCACTGCTATGGTCTGGCTTACGAAGAAATTGAACACTATTTCCAATCCTACAAAATACAAGCTGTGGCAAAAGTTGATCCAATGAAATATCTCTGCTCTGCCCCATCCTTGACAGGGAAATTGTCCCGGTGGTTGCTTTTGTTATCAGAGTTCGACATCGAGTATGTAACGAAGAAGGTGATCAAAGGGAGAGCAGTGGCTGAGTTCCTGGCCAATCAGCCACTTGAATCTGATTATGTGGAAAACCTGGAATTTCCGGATGAACAGTTGGCCTTGGTGGAGGTGGAAGTCAGGAAATGGATTATGCATTTTGATGGAGCTGTAAACAAGAGGGGAGCAGGCCTCGGAGTAATCATTGTAACTCCTGAGGGAGAGATAATTCCTTTGTCAAAACGGCTAGAATTCCCAGTAACTAACAACGGCGCAGAATATGAAGCTTGTTTGTTTGGCATTGATGCTCTCGCCGCACTAGGGGCAAACGATGTGACCATCATTGGAGATTCGCTGTTAGTAATCCGTCAAGCCACCGGGGAATGGGAAATCAAAGAAGAATCACTTCGCCCATACTTGGAGACTTTGTGGGAAATGATGAAAGTGTTCGGACATATCGAATTCAAGCATGTAGCCAGAGATGATAATCAAATGGTAGATTCATTAGCTACTTTGTCATCCATGTGGGAAGGACCTCAGAAAGCACCGATGCAGCCTTTGATCCTGGAAACAGCTAGAACACCATTTTATCGTTCCAGCGAGGTCCTGGCTTTAGTTGTAGATGATAAGCCCTGGTATCAAGACATAGCCAACTTTCTGCAAAATAGCCAATATCCTGAAGGGGCAGATGCGTCAGATAAGACCACTTTAAGAAAGTTAGCAGCTCAGTTCAGATGGTTTGACGGACAACTCTTCAGAAGAACCGCGGATGGATTATTATTGAAATGTCTGACGGAAGCAGAAGCCAAGAAGGTTATGCAAGAAATGCATTCAGGGATTTGTGGCCCGCATATGAATGGATTAGCTCTGGCAAAGAAGATCATGAGACAAGGGTATTTTTGGCTTACCATGCAAACAGACTGTGCAGAAGAGGTGAAAAAGTGCCACGAGTGCCAGATTTACGGGGACATCAACCATCTCCCACCTATGGAATTGCAGAATCTCATGACTCCTTGGCCGTTTGCGGTGTGGGGCATAGACATAATTGGTGAAATTCGACCTCCAGCATCGAATGGGCACAAGTTCATTGTGGTGGCAGTGGATTATTTCTCTAAGTGGGTTGAGGCTGAATCTTATGTCACGGTCACAGCTAAGAATATGGCTAAGTTTGTAAAGAAGCACATCTTCGCAAGATACGGTGTACCGCATCACGTGGTAACTGATAACGGAGTGCAATTCCAAGGAGCCATAGCTGAACTGTTCAAAGAATACAACGTGGAACATCGTAAGTCTTCACCATATAGGCCACAAGCCAATGGAGCAGTGGAGGCAGCAAACAAGTCCATCAAGAAGATCTTGTCCAAGACCACTTCAACCTACCGAGATTGGGCAGATAGATTACCTTATGCTCTATGGGGGTACAGAACCAGTGTTAGAACGCCGACTGGAGAAACACCTTATTCGCTGGTTTATGGGATGGAAGCAGTCCTCCCTATTGAAGTGGAGTTGAAGTCACTGAGAACGGTTTTGGAGGCCCAATTACCTGAGACGGAATGGGTAAAGGCGAGATTTAAACAACTGGCTATGGTCGATGAAAGGCGTCTCAAGGCTTTGGATCATCTACAGATGTACCACCAAAGAATGGCTAGGGCCTATAATCGACGGGTTCGTCATCAGAAACAGCCTCTGAAAGCGGGAGATCTAGTATTGAAACAGATGAGACCGACCAATACGGACGCGAGGGGCAAGTTTAAACCCAACTGGGAAGGGCCGTATGTGGTTAAGAAGATACTCTCCAAAGGTGCAGTGAAGATTATGGATATGGATGGCAACGAGTTCACCAACCCGATTAATCAAGATCACCTCAAACGCTACCATGTGTAAAAAAAAAAAAAAAAAAAAAAAAAAAAAAAAAAAAAGCCAGTTAAGTCGAAAACCCGTAAGGACGATTTAAGCAAAAGTTAAGGCAACGAGAGTTAGCTTATTGACCAGAAAACCTGTATTGGATGGTTGATAACAGGAATGAGTTCGTTCGAGATATGTACTAATTTTAAAATTTTCAATTGATACGATAATTAAGTTTCATTAATGAAGTGTGTCTTGCTCAACATATTGCATGAATGTTTGGAGTATGTTACATGATTCATTTGCCGAAACATCCAGATAAACAAAGACATTTAGACGCCTAAGTGTGCAATTGTGAATATCATCCATTTGCAAAAAAAAAAAAAAAAAAAAAAAAAAAGTAATAATAAAAATAATGATAACAATAAATAAATGAGTACGATACAGAGTAGTATAAGATCCAGGCCTACAGACAGACTACATCAAACACGAAACTACAAATGAACAGATTAAAGTCTACGACTGCCCTCCGTCAGTCGAGTCGTGGTCCTCCTCGTCCTGGGGCTCGACGCCATCACCAAAGAAACGCCGGCCAGACTCCCAGTCTTCCAACCGAGCACGAAGATCTGAAATAGACCTCTGCATAGTCTCCCTCTCCACTCTCGTAGACCTCTGCATATTCTCTATCTCCGCTCTCAAGCGAGCTTCTTCACAACGGCTAGCGGCAAGTGCAGCCTGAAAAAAAAAAAAAAAAAAAAATGAAGAAGAGAGCATCATGTCATACACACATGCATTTGAAGCATACATACATGCATATATACATGGGGACACAGGTACTTACATTCATGACGCTGTTATCCCGAAGCGAGGGGTCTTTGAACGCATAAGCCACCTGATACAGAGCCATCGCATGCGGTATTGGAATCTGAACAAAGGATAGCGCACGGATCAGGACAGTGGCAACAAGTGTAATCCGAAATTAAACAGGGACAGAAATACTCACATGGGTCGCGTTAGGTGGAACATAAGCAGGAGAAGGGTATTGCTCAGTGTACAACTCAGCCCGGTAGAGTTCTCCCGCCGCATTATGGAGCATCACCCAGGGCTCAACTCTGTGCTCTAGATGACCTGAAACAAAGCCAACAGGGGACACCCTCGAAGGGACAGGCTCGGTGTCACCTCCGAACACAGCTGTGTGAGCAGAAGAATCTCCATCTCCCCTGCCGCGGGAAGTCCCAGACCCGCGACCGCTGGAACGTCTACCTGAAGATGCACGAGGGCGCTTACCCCTCTCAGATGGCTAAAAAAAAAAAAAAAAAAAAATTTAACAGGTAGCAGAATAATCTCAAACCAGCAGAAAGTAAGAGTAAGGCAAAGGTATACCTCAGCTGGCATATCCTCCTGCGGTACATCCACGGTAGGGGGAAGAAGCTGTGTCCTGATGAACTCGAGATAGTCGCCATCACCCCCCATAACCATGTAACCAGACCCAAACAGATCTTGATGTTCCTCCACTGGTAGCAGGTGTGGCCAGAACAATCCGACAGGAGGTGCAGGCGGTATCCTACGCTCGGGAGGACCAGCACGCCAATCAGATACTCTCTCCCCGAGATACCACTCGAGACTGACAGGGCTCTCCATAACGAATCGCCGAGGTAACAGTCTCCGAGCATCGAAAAGCTCTGGGAACCACGCAGCATGCCCCCAAGGCTCCCTAATCACCTGAAGGCAGACGAAGGTAAAAAAAAATAAATAAATAAATAAATAAATAAATAAATAATAAAAAAAAAATAATTTTTAATTTACCTGCTCGAAGCTCATGCCTGCTAAGAGCTGGCGGCATGCCCAAATGTCGGTGTCCAAATCGCTCCAACTAAAGCCCAACCACCGCCGCAACCGGGGGAAATCAGGAATCTCGGCATTGGCCGGTATAGCCAACTTTGGCTGAGGAACGAAAGCGTACTCATACGCCCAAATCTACACAATAAAGAGAGAGAATTATTATTTCAAAAAAAAAAAAAAAAAAAAAGAAAAAGAGAGAGAGACTCACATGAAGGACAATCCACGCGCCCTTCACCTCCTTGTGCCTTCCGCGGGCGCAGACATCGAGGCCGTAATATAATTGGGCTAGCCCGGCTCGCCCCCAATTCAAGCTCCCCACGTCCTCCAATTGTATTAAAGAGGGGAGCACAGCAAGATTCAGGTCACTCTGTCCTGTGGGAAACAACAAAGTACTCAAAGCGTAAAGCAGGAACGCCCGAGTATAGCGTCTCATATCAATAAGGGAGAATGCAGAATCCTCGGGAAGGCTGTCCTGTCTACCCAGCCAATAATCCCTCAAGGTGCTCCCCTGGATCCGCCTGCCTACGGGAGTCAAGCCGATCAACATGGCAATCACGTCGGGATTAAAACCCCCTCGCCCAAAGGTCTGGTTGAACTCGACGGTGCGCCCGCCAAAAGATAATCCCGTGATAGCCACAAAGTCCTCGGGTGTGATCGTAAACTCCCCGATCGGGAAATGGAAAGTGTGGGTGGAATCCATCCACCGCTCTAGAAGCGCCATCAGCAAACCCCTGCTTGTCCGAGGTGGAGTCTCACACATAGAACAAATAAACCGATCCAATCCGGTTAACTCGACCAACTCCCGCACTTCGTCAGGGAGCCTCTTATACCAAATTAGCGCATCGGATACAGAACCGGCACCCCGGTTATCTTTTCGATCCTACAAAACAATAATCAGGGAGTTTTCTCAATCACTTATATATTGCATCTCTTTTATACATATACATATATATACATGCATTGAAAAAAAAAAAAAAAAAATTCGGCGTGTCCAACGGCTCAGTAACCGTTGAAACGGCGCTCAACGACCACATTTTCAACGGTCACATGGCCGTTGGAGACGACGAGTATATATACGTCTCCATTCCAACTCATTTCATACATTCCTTATTCCAGATCTAATTTCTACATCTCTATCACTATGGATTCCGAAACATCGTTTCTTTTATTCCAGTTTGTCCTAGTAGTATACGTCATCATATTAGTTATTTTATTCGAATTAAAGGTTAACTGTGCACCCCTCCCACGGGAGAGGTACTTATGAACATGGTTTAATAAAAAAAAATAAAAAAATAAAAAAATAAAATAAAATAAAATAAAATAAAATAAAAAAATAAAAAAATAAAAAATAAACAAAAAAATAAAAATAAAAATAAATAAAAATAAAAATAAAAATAAAAAAAACCGGTCGAACCGCCCGGCTGAACCACAGCCGGACGGTTCGGTTCTGGAAAGAACAGAGCCGGCCGGCTCTGTTCTTAACCAGAACCAGGAACAGAGCCGCCCGGCTCTAACAATGAGCCGGCCGGCTCTGTCCGGAAAAAGCTTTTTTTCAGTCCCGTTTTTTTTTGCACTTTTTTGTCCTAAAATCATTTCTAACGAACTTTAAATCATCGATTAGGTTCCCTAGGGACGAAATCTACTCTAAACATGCATCAATTTCACATAATCTTGTCTAATTTTGCATATTTTTGCAGGAATTCAAAAAATGGAAAAAAGGGGAAAATTGAAGAAAAAAAAACTAACCAGATCTTTGATGATGTGCGTGGATGGGCTTAAAGTTACGGGTACTGGATCGTTCCTCCCGATTCCGCAATAAGGAACCGTCTCTCTCAAGCCGTATACCTCCACTGTAGATTCAGTGGATAGAAAAAACTCACCCTCAGGTAATGTGTATCTCACATGGAATGGAGGTTGGGAAGGAGCATTAGGGAGCACAGCTCTCCTCATCTTCCTCATCTTGGTAAGAAATGCAAAGAAATTGAAGAAAGAAAAATGAAATGGGTGAAAGAAAGAGGAAGCCCCTTTTAAAACCATGTTGGCCGGCCGACTCTATCTTGGCAAGATAGAGTCGGCCGACTCTGGTTATAGTCGGCCGATTCTGATCAGAGCCGGCCGGCTCTGTCCCTTCTGACAGAGCCGCCCGACTCTGATCCTTCCAAAAAAAAAATAAAAAATAATAATAATAAAAAAAATAAAAATAAAAATAAAATATAAAATAAAATATAAAAAAAATATAAAAAAATAAAATAAAAAATTAATTTTAATTTAGTCCAATTTGATGCCGGGAAGGGTATGTTTTGTTTATTTTGGCAGACATCCAAAGGAAAAATGACCAAACCGTATTTATTCTTGATCGAAGGGGCAAAAATTTTTGTTTCCAAAATTATCGATCAAAGAATAAATACGCAACTTGACGCAATTCCAACCACGCGCTCCACCACACGGAGAAAAGTTAAAAATGATCGGGCACGCTCCACCATACGGAGAATCGGGCACGCTCCACCATACGGAGAAGACAGTATCATTTGGTCGTTCCACCATACGGAGAAAAGTTAAAAATCATCGGGCACACTCCACCACACGGAGAATTGGGCACACTCCACCATACGGAGAAGACATTATCATTTGGTCGCTCCACCATACGGAGCAAAGTTAAAAAAAAAAAAAAAAAAAAAAAAAAAAAAAAATCATCGGGCACACTCCACCACATGGAGAAGACAGTATCGCGGGCACACTCCACCACAGCGAGTCGATACCACGGGCACACTCCACCACAGCGAGTCGATTACTCTGTACCCTGTACGAGGGGCATCAGGTGCGTTTTTTCTATCTTTTACTCACCGCGCTCTCAATCGCGAGACCAAAAACTCAAATCGGACGTAAGCTACCGATCTAGTCGATTTTGATCTCGCGAGGGGCCGCCTGTGAGCACGGGTTTTCCCGACCTCAGTGATGAGAAATCTTTATTACCTTCGGTCACAGAAAAGAACAGAATACTACCCGAAACGTCTCGAATTCTCTGAAAACGAAATTATCCGCAATCCGAAACTACTGTAAAGCGGGTTCTCCGAGTGATTTTCAGGCGCGTCATACTAAAAAAAAATAAAAAAAATAAAAAAAAATAAATAATAATTAATTATTGGGCCCCGGTTCAACCAGAACCGGCCGGCTCTGGTTCACAAACCAGAGCCGGCCGGCTCTAGATTAAGCCGGCCGGTTCTAGTGCAAACTAGAGCCGGCCGACTCTAGTGGGCGGGCATGGGTGCCACACTTTGTCCCAATTCTGTGAAATTGATGAAAAAAACGACAAAAACCATTAATCGACGCATTTAATTGGGAAATTATTTTGTCTGAGAAATAATTGAACAATTGAATGATAAAGAGAGAAGGATCAAAACACAGAAGGGGTGGGGATTTGGAAAAAAAAAAAGAAACACAGAGAAAAGAGAGACAGAAAAAAAATCCTTTTAATTTTATCTTTGAAATCAAATTTCTTAGCACACAACCATTCACTCTAGTACTTACTCACCGGTTCACAACGATTCTCGGTTCGATTTCGGATTCGTTTGGGTAAACTTTCGGATTTTCGGGATATTCGAGGATTCGAGTTACATTCTCGATTTTCAAACCGTTCTTGTGCATCAAATATACTGGAACAACACCAAGGTAAACTCTGAGAGGCCTTAAACTTGTGTTTATTGCATTTTTCGTGTGATTTTTCTCTTTTTCTGAAAATCCGGAAAATTGGCTACCCGAATAGAGCCGTACGGCTCTATTCTTCAAGAACAGAGCCGGCCGGCTCTGGTCCAATTAGAACAGAGCCGGCCGGCTCTAACCTAGAGCCGTACGGCTCTGTTCTTCAGGGATAGCTCCCCGATCTGTCCCGACATGCCGAAAATAGCCCGTTTTCCATTTATACGCGTTCTGATTTGACATATTTCGGCTCGTAAATATTCGTACGTCATTTTAACACCGGTTTTTGAATTTTTGTACATACGGATATTAATATTTTCAAGTTTTCCGGGATTTATTTTTCAAGTTTCGGGGTTGTTACATCCGAACCGGATCAATTATCCAGCATTAGCGGACCCCCGAACTCTATAAGTCCTTGGAAAATATTAAACAAATAAAATTGCATTTTAAATAAATGTTTTTGGTGTGTTTATTGCGTTTTGGACCCTAGATGGACGATGAATTTAGGAACCCACACGAACGGATCCATGGATTCCGGGACAACAGACCCATGAAAATCAAAATTTGCATGTAACCAAGCCAGTTGTTTTCCAAAAATTGATTTTCCAGCATAAAACCACAGGGCGTTTCAAAACCGTTTTCCAGGTCTAACCGATCCGACCGGTCGGGTCGACCCGGTTATCCCCTAAATGCATGCCCCCATTTCCTAAAATTCCCAATTCTGTCCTGATTTGAGTCCTATTTGTGTGTGCAAAATAAATTGTGCTAACCCTCTGTTTTGCAGCCTTTTATTTTTATTTTGGATGTATTTAATAGATTTATCCGTGTATTTTAGGCGGTTGTAAAGTGAATTTTTATTTTTATTCGATCGGGTTGTAATAATTTAATTATTTATTCGATCGGGTTGTAATAACTTAATTGTTTGCTGCTTTATTTTGTTTTATTTGTGTGCGCGCCGTGTGTTTAACTTAATGCAATAAAAATCAACTCTAGAAACGTAAAATACCATCAAAGAATATCCGCCAAATTTATTTTGATTAGACATGAAAAAAGGGATTTGTCCGAACCTTGAATCTCTGGATTAGGTACAGCAGTCTATACTCGGTAGGGAGCTGTACCGGAATTTCCCGGATGAGCTGATCCGGGTGGCGACTCTGTCACTGATCTCGGGATTTAAGTTTCGAGATCTTTCAATTAATAAAATGGGAAAATGTTTTCTACAAAAGGAATTCCGAGACGAATGAATGGATTTTTCTAAGTAAGATAAACAAATCATGTTTTTCCCAAAATCTCACCATGAAGAAAAGGAAGAACGTTTCAAAATCAACAAAATCCAAGTTTTTCTCGCCGCCCCCCCCCCCCCCCCCCCCCCCCCGCGGCGTCCCGTCCGAGAAAAGGTCGTCCGCTCACACCACCTCTCTTAGGAACGGGTAGTTACAGGCCCACCAGCTTCCACCTAGTTCGTCCCCGAATCACACCATACTAAGAAAGGGCTGGCTCTGATACCAACTTGTAACACCCGGGATCTTATCGCCGGTCCCCACAAACCAACACGTGTCTTTCCAGCATGCTTTGTCCTCACTCACATGCTTCCTGGAAATTTCTTCCCACGAGGTCACCCATCCTGAAATTTTCCCAAGCCAAGCACGCTTGACTTTGAAGTTACTTCGGAATGGGCTACCGAAAAGAAAATGCATCTTGTTGGTATAGGTAGTACCTATCGAATCTCTTATGCCCTTTCTCAACTGTACCGTCCCATACCAGTACAGTCTCGAAATCTAGCCTTTCTCAACTATACCATCCCATACCAGCATAGTCTCGAAACCCTCTCTTTCCGGTATAGATTCGGTTCATTCCTGCCCCCATCGACATCCTTCAGGGCCGCTCCTTGCTCAGGTTTCTCTACCCTGGTGCCACCCCTCACTGGGCCGCTCCTTGCTCAGGTTTCTCTGCCCCGACGCCACCCCTTACTGGGCCGCTCCTTGCTCAGGCCATCCACCCCGGCGCCACCCCTCTTAGGACCGGGTCGTTACAGAAACTTAATTATTGTAATATAATTACTTTACGAAAAAAACTTTAATTTCGCGAAATATGATATAGAAACTGCCAAAATATATTCACGAGAAATATTTAATTTGTACAAAAATATAATAATTGGGTAGTGGTTTTCCGTATAAAGATGAAAAAATTTCACATATTACAAAAAACAGTAGAAAAATTGGTTTTCACGTAAAATCTTTAAATTCTGCGGAAACCTTACAATGCTATGCATATTTTATGTGAAATGAAACCTAATTCTCGTAATATTACTACTTTATAAAAAAACAAAAACTTTAATTTCGCGAAAAATGATCTGGAAACTACTGAGATATATTCGCTAGAAATATTTCTATTGTACGAGAATAAAATAATTGAGTAGTTGTTTTCCGTATAAAGATGAAAAAATTTCGCATATTACAAAATACTGTAAAAAAATTGGGTTTCACATAAAACCTTTAAATTCTACGAAAAGCTTGTAATGCTATGCATATTTTATGTGAAATGAAACCAAATTCTCGTAATATTGTCATTTTATGAAAAAAAACTCTTTAATGTCACAAAATATGATATGGAAACTACACAAATATATTTACGGAAAATATTTAAAGTGTACTAGAATATAATAATTTAGTAATAGTTTTCCATATGAACATAAAAAATTCCACATATTACAAAAAAAAAGTAGAAAAAATAAGTTTCACGTAAAACATTTAAGGAAACCATGCAATGTTAAGGATATTTTACGTGAAGTGATTCTCAATTCTCGTAATATTACTGTTTTACTAAAAAACCTCTTTAATTCCGTGAAATATGGTATGGAAACTACAGAGATATATTCCCGAGAAATATTTAATTTGTACAAAAATATAATAATTGGGTAGTTGTTTTTCGTATAAAGATGAAAAAATTCCGCATATTACAAAAAAAGTAGAAAATTTGGTTTTCACATAAAATCTTTAAATTCTGCAAAAACCTTACAATGCTAGGCATATTTTATGTGTAATGAAACCTAATTCTCGTAATATTACTACTTTACAAAAAAAACTTTAATTTCGTGAAAAATGATCTGGAAGCTACTGAGATATATTCGTGAGAAATATTTATATTGTACGGGAATATAATAATTGAGTAGTTGTTTTCCGTATAAAGATAAAAAAAATTTCGCATATTACAAAAAAAGTAGAAAAATTGGGTTTCACGTAAAACTTTTAAATTCAACGGAAACCTTGCAATCTATGCATATTTTATGTGAAATGAAACCCAATTCTCGTAATATTACTAATATACAAAAAAAAAACTTTAATTTCTCAAAAAATGATCTAGAAACTACTGAAATATATTCATTTCATTTTATTTACGTAAAATGATTATAATACATAATTTTAGTTCATATTAATGATAAAATTAAAGCCTACTAAATTATTTATAAATACAACATATATTTTAAATTGGATAAAATTCTTTTTACTAATAATTAAATGAAAATTAATTCAGTTACGAAAAATTTAATAATATTACGGAAATTTGTAAAGGTTTTGAAATTTTTACGTAGTTAGGAATGAATTTTTGTAAAATGGATGGGTACATGGAAACTATATATTACTTTGGATAATTTTAATATTTTTTTAACCTGTTGGTTACCTGTAATTACAGTTCAACTTTTTATAATTAATTTATTTTTAATTTTAAGGTATTGATATGTTAAAATACTATTGGTTAATAAAAACAAAGTGGGATTACTTTGTTTAGAATTTACCTATATATATATATATATCCTACAAATATAGTAAGCAATAATAAAAAATTTTTGTATCATGTGTTGTAGTATAGTTTATATATAGTTTAAATTTTTACACCAACTCATTCAAAATCCTGACTCTGTAACAGTCCACACGGAATTTTTTGAATAATAAATATATAGCCTATCCCATAATTGTTTCAACAAAATTATCTTTATCCTAATAAAAATTTAAAATAAAAAATAAATAGCTTATCCCAATCTTGTAATTTGAAGCCTACAAACAATTAATTATCGAAGTCATCCGAATTTGAGAAAGATAGAGACGTGCTCTCTCCTCCTCTCCTTTCTCTATCTTTGTTGCAGCACCTCAAAACTCCCTTCTTGTTGCTTTGAGGAAGAGCTTCTTTCTTATTCCACTCCTACCACTTTCGTTTTTTCTCTTTCTATTTTCTATGTTTGGTTATTTTTGTCTTTATGTGCGTGAAATAATCTACATTTGGTATTTTCTTCATCTTCAACGACAAAATCGATTTCCTTAGTTTTAGATATATTGCTACACAACACGACTTCGATAGTTTTTTTTTTTTTTTACGCTGTGTTGGTCGTCATCTGTTCTTAGTCAAAAATACATGTAGATTTTTACATCGTAGGTACTCAAATCTATCTCTTTTAAGCAAGATCTATCCAGATCTGCAAAAATACTTAGTGTTATGCTGTTATTATGGTTGTGGATCTCCAATAACATAAGGTGGAGCTTAGCAAAATATAGGTTGTAGTATTGTTTTATTGTCTTTCATTGTATCTTGTGTATTTTCTCTTACTCCTATAGCATATTTTTCTTATCTCCCAATATGGTGAATTGTATTATTTCGATTATAATATGAGAAGTTTTTTAATTTGTCTTTTTTTTTATTACACTATAACAAATCTTAATGTACTCCACATTTCAAAATATATAAAATCTTTCATTTTCATTAAAAAAAACCTAATACCTAAAGCCTCGATCATATTCATCACGTCACGCCACACACCCTTTCACCTATCTTCCTTTCACTCGGTCACTCTCCATCACTATCAATATTCTGCCACAGCCACAAGCCCACCAATCTCTCTTGTTTCCCAGTGATTGTTGATGTTGTTACTGTTGGAACCTATCCCGGCTTGAAAGCAAAACAAAATTTTTTGAATTAAATGATTCAAGCTAAGGATCATGCCCAAAACCCCAAAGCTAGGTTATGGATCTACCAAGAACAAGAGGAAGAGAATGGGTTTCTCACCTAAGCCGTCCTCGCACGAGATTGATTTGACTAAGGGCTCCATTTGTCACCCCTCTACATCCCCACACACGAAGTCTCGTCAAGGTATCGAGTGCTAGCTCAAGGACTAATGTTTTCTCCTCTTGTACCAAAACCCTTTTGCCCAAAGGAGAAGATGAGATGGTGGTTAGGTTTAGACCATTGGGTCTTAAGGTTTTACACTTTTCTCTTTATGTATGAAACATAAAGTAAAATACCCAAAGTACCCTCTAATGTAAAATATCCATTATACTCTACATATATTATGATTTACCCAAAGTGACCATGGTAACTTTGAAAAACCATAAAACCAATTTCTCATCATAGTTATTTTATTTCATTCGGACTTAACATTTAATCCCATAAAATAAAATAATCCAACAATTAATATGTATCAATTGGTCCATCATAAAGCCCGTCTAAACTTCTAAGCGTGCGATCCTATAGGCCTATCCTTATGTTGGTCATGGGCCCGAAATGACATTCGACCCATAAGTTGTAAGTAGGCTCTAGCAAGCCATTACAACCCCGATTGGGATGGAGATATAAAAAATCAAAACGACATATACCTGCAGTATTCTTAGATGATTCTTTGCCCATGTGATATTGGTGTCCTACACAAGGCATGGCATTGTCATCCTTTTAAGTGATAAGACATTTACTTGAAATCCAAGTAAACTGATAAGATCAAATAAATGATTATCCAATAATCATTCTATTTGGGTACAGTCGTACACTACTCAATCTCGCTCATCAAGAGGTCAGTGATATCATCTCTTCGGTGAAGAGATAGGCAATTCCTTCACATTACTCCCAGTCCTAGCATGGTTCCCTATATACCCAATGTACCCATACTTGGCACCCAGTTATGGATCCGTTAGGCGCACATCAAAGTATATAAGGTCACATCTAGGAGTGTAGTAATATCGGGTCTAAGGATCGAATATAAGCAATACGTGTGAAACACTTATGACACTAGACCATATAGTATTCTCACAAGCAGATCGATCCAGTACATTGTTCACTAACATGTACCTTTGTTCTTGATAGACTTTTCAAGTCCTATAATCGGTAAGACACCACCCATCCCACAACGAATATACCAGTCTTTAGTTATATTTATTCCCATAATTACAACAGATTAGGGACAGCTTTAAAACTGTGTTCTTTAAACTCATGGTCTTACTCGTTCAGTACATCCTACTAACAAACATGAGTAAACACCAGTTTATGAATTTTCAATATTTATTAATTACACAAGTAACTCAATAAATATGATTATGTCTTTTATTAATGTAGAACAAATGTGTTCTCATATACAAGATAAACAAAGCATAACCCAACAATTACCTATGTTCTACTCATATTGTTTTATTATATATGTATAATTGTAATTTATTATGAAAGTTTAAATTTTACCATTTTTTTAAAATGAATTCGTGAAATTCAAAATGAGAATCCCCACGTATATGCTAATTCCCAAAGGAATAGAGACGGTGTCAATTTTTTCACCAGTTAGAGATGAATATGGAAAATGGAAAAGTTCCATCTAGATGGGAATGGGGGAACAATCTCTGTCCTCTCCTAACCTGATTTGCGGCTCTAGTTCTAAAAATAAAACACACATGAAAATGTATTACTCATTTCAACTACATTTGAAATTGCTAACTTTCTAAATCTGATATGGTTACCAAAATATATATATATATATATATATTGAATTGAATTCGATTTAATATTTACCACTAAACTTTTTTTAGTACCAACAATTGAATGTACGCTATTACTAAACATATTAAATTGGAAAATAAAAAAATAATGAATAAAAATGGAAAAAATTAGACATCTTAAAATGCATCTTTCCTATATATAAATGAGACCGTGTGTGCATCCCACCAGATTGTCAAATGTGTTTTCAAGCAATTCAAAGACATTGCAAGTGGTTCAAAAATTTAACATTATTTGTATCCAAGTTAGTATTGCATACAAATTTTCATGATGAAAATTGAATTAAACTAAAAATATAAGATAAGAAGAAAATGTAATATTCGGGTAAGTCATGTTTTTTTAAAATCTGAAGAAATTGCCAAAATAGAAGGATAATACAATAACGTACAAAACAATCAAAGTAAAACCTGTAAGCTGAAAAATTAACTGTAAAAATCTTGAAGAGAGGTGTACAAATGTACAATTCACATGAATTTTACACTTGCCTATGTTAGTGATTTCAAGTAAGATCAGCTATTAGGTCAGAAAATACAATACCCAAAGTGCTTGAATGAACTTCACTTTTACTTTTCCAGCTTTTTCTGCACTCTCATTCCTATTTTTCTCTCTGCAATTTACTGCTGGTTTGAATACAACTTTTCTGCCTAAAAACACAACAAAAATGGGTATACATCTGCAGGGAAAAGTTCCATAATCATTCCCCATTGCCAACTCAATCCATTACTCCCTCCTCCATTCTAATCTCAATTAATTTTAGGTTTTTGTCGTCTGGGCTTCAATACGAAATAAAGAACCCCTATAACAGTTAAGAAGGCCGGAATTGTAGTCATATCAAATACCACATGCACGTCCCTCTCTCTAGTGCAGTGGACTGGATGAAGTAGAGCTATAGTCGCATTTACTTGATCAGAGAACCTGCACAAGGAATGAGATTCCAAAATTAAATACACAAGTTGGCAAAATAAACTGAAGTTCCCTAACCCTTTGGAAGCATCTGTGATCCTATGAACAAGACGTATTATAATTAAGTGCCTAACCCTTTGGAAGCATCCTCTAAGGTGTACAGAAGCCGCATGGCATCCACATAGCGCAATTCTCCAGAAATGGTTGAGATCTGAAAAGATTAGTTCATAACAAATTATATATTTTCTACAAGCACTTAAACAGAAATTCCAAGTAATAGTAGCATCCTGCCAAAACAGATACTCACTCTTCTCCACAGGCTAACAACATAGTTATACTTGTTCACAAGCTCCCGCTCTTGAGACTGAAAGAGCCGGAAGGTCTTCTCAGCTAATTATATTCATTAAGTCTCTACAATGGCATTAACATATAGCAGAACTAGAAAAGGGATGTGTCAGATTATTGACAGCCTCATATAGCAACTAATGAAAAAGACAGATCAGAATTTATGCCAACAGATAAAATTGCCTGAAATATGTCAGAAAATTACGACTTGACCCACTGATTTGCTACAAAACCACACTGCATAACAGATGGTGAATGTTACACGATTCTCCACTTTAGCAGCATAGATTATATAACACCACTAACTGATTTGCTACGAAACCAAAAGGATACATGTACGCTCCATAAGTAGGCGACGAATGGCGGAATTGATCTGTTCTATTGACTCTTCCAGACTCGTGATGACATAGCTCCGAGCAATTGTATCAGACTGAAACTGTGATATTTTCCAGCCTCCAGAGGTCATGGAAAAGGGATTGCACCCCACAGACCACGTCCAGTCCTATTAAATCCATAACATCATCATCCAATCAATATGGCTTAACATCTAGAGGATCAAGAAATTACTAAAGCACAAGAGTCAAAAGTGTGGATGCCTATAAGATGCATGCATCTGTTCAACAAGAGTCAGGCCTCTACAAATAAATCAAATTACGTATCAACCCCTGAGAATCTCAGGGACAAAAAAAGATAAACATGCCATGGTGAAACTCTGGTGGAAAATCATCTAGAAGTGAACCTGAATGATTAGAATGTGTTTTCTTAAGACAGAGATTCAACAAGTATCCTCATCATGTTATCAAGGATGTATGCAAATGAAGTAAATTAAGCATTTCTACACACTCCACCAGCTAAATACCTCAATTGCAGATTCATGGGCACGGCTGTAGACAATATGAAGGGGAAGTAAACCAGACAGATGTTCAGAAACAGCAGCCATTGCAGCTTTTATAGGCCTCCTGTGTAAGGGGGAGGACAAATAACAAGTTAGACCTCAAATTGTGGTTCAAAGTAACACATTATCATCCCAAACATACTAGAAAAGATATTGCTACTGCTTCTCTTTATCCTAGAAATGGCTTCTGTCCTCAATTACAGTTCATTTGCACTTCAGACTCGAAGCTTAGAAGAAAGTGAACTGTCCAAGAGTAGGTAAGTGTTTCCCCAAATAGGAAACTAAATCAAATAGAAAAAAAAAAAAAAAAGAAATTACAGCACTTAGAAGCTATGGTCGACAACAAGCTCTTTAAACAAACTGGTAGATGAGGACATCTGATAATCAGCCTTCCAGAAATCAGCATCCTCCTGTAGTTTTGCAGAACTTCTCTAGAGGACAAGGATGATAAAGTAGATGGTTGATAACAGACTGATCAAAATTAAAATGAACCTTGTTCTAACCTCAGATCCCACAACAGTGACTGGCCATTGCACTGAAGATGGCTTTCCCAGGATGATGACTCTGACTGGGCAACAATAACCATATCAGAAAGAGCCTTTGCTTGATAATGCTTGTCAACCAACAATGGCTCTCCATGGATGAACCAAAAGACAGGAACTTCAAGTGTAGATCTGCTGTGGGCATGAGCTCCTGTATTATTCAAGTACAGACAAATTTAACTTGCTTGACGGGTGATAAAGATGATCAGTGTTAATTGCAGGTCATGCAATAAAATTCTCATGCAAACTTACTAACAAACGGTGGGAAAAAAAAATGCTTCACAGTGGAAGATAAAAGTTGAAAGGAATCTAACAATTGAAAGAAATAACTATACTGGCTTCATCAAGTGCAAATGTGAAACCAATCATAACAAATAATACAAGCTTCAGCGGAACAAGAAACCAGTCCCATAAGATTACATTTGAAAAAGGAAATTCATGGCTAGTAATAGTTAGTTTTTTGCCATTTCAACTTGTTCAAATCAGTAAAACACTTTGATTCTGAATTCTGATATATTATTAGCTGAGTAATACATATATTATTAGCATGCAGAAGCTCAAAAATTTTCATTCAAATTTCCAAGAAAAATGAAATTTCTTTTACACGAGTATCAGACTAATTTGGACAAAGAAAGGTTTCTGGGTTAATAACCACATCAAATCTAGTCTTAAATATTTAAGAACCTGAAAGTTCCTTCACGGACGCGGACACGGACATGGACACGAAAACGGCAAACGATATTTTTCAAAAATATGAGATGGACACAGGGGGGACACGGCAAATACTTAAAAATTATAATATATATAAAAATATATAAAAACCATAAATAAGGAAATGAGGGAGGAGGAGACTTCGATGGTGACTGAGTTTGTTGGGAGGAGAGTTGCTGAGTTTCGATAGAATTAGAAATAGATGCAGAGCAGCTGAGTTTGTCAATTGGTTTAGGTTTTTAGTTTCTAATTTTTGAAAATTACAAAATAACCTCCCCTTTAGAAAGTTTTTCTCAAAAACACACTTAATTTCGTGTCCCCTCTTGTCCATATCGTGTCCCTAAAAGAAAAAAAAAAAAGAGGGGGGGGACACCATTTTGCCATGTCAGACACGTGTCCGGGCGTGTCCCGTGTCCCCGGAGTGTCCGACACGGATACAGTGACCCCCGGGACGTGTCCGTACTTCATAGACCATAGGTGAAACGAATTCATGCCAGCTAAAATAGAATTAAGGTTAGGAGAACTGGCATCCAATTAGAATTGAGCCTAGAGTCTAGCCAAAGCCAGCCATTCAAGAAAAGGCAATTTCTTCAATAACTTTATCCATACCCTATATAATAACTTTTACTCATTGATTCATTATTTTTCAGTAATTTCTTCAATTGAATTTTCTTTCTAGAGTTGTTTCTTGGCATTCTGACTCATTGTTTGACAGATGATACTTTATCCATTGATCCAATTTCTTTTTCCAACAAAATCTTGAAGATATAAGTCTTAATGAATTTATTATTTTTATTTGTTAACGAGGATTCAAAATTAGTCGTCTCAATTTGATCATGAAAGCTCCTAAATTGGCATTCAAGTATTAGTTATTAATATATGAGAAACAATGGCAAAGGCTCAATTTGGTTTCACTAATTAGTCTATTTTGGTATTTAGTTCAGTTTGGTCAATGCACCAACCTGGCCGATGCACACCCCTATTGTCAATCATCACACCAGGGACCTCCAATCTTATCAAAATAAAGTGGCAACTCGAAATCACATGTTCTCCCCACCTAAAGCTTACAAGACCTTCCAAGTTGGCTTCATAACTACCAATATCTTAGAGATATGTCAATAACTAGAAGAAACTCTTTTCTCGAGGAACCTGGCTTTTATCAAGCCCTTCAGAAAAATTGATTGATTCCAATTCCCAGTCATAAATTTCACCAAATCCCATCATTTGAACATTTTTGGTTTTCCAACTCTTACATCCTCCTCATTTTAATATGGGAATAAAAAATCTTGTGATGCACTTTCCAGAACTTAAAGCATGTCACATTGAGGTCACCAATATATATGTGTGTGTGTGTGTCACCTTGAAAATAAAGATAACATGAGCAGACTAAGTTGATAGATAACCTTTGAGAGAGGCATGCTCACTCAACCTCTGCAACTGATATTGGAGGATAGAGGAATCAAGATAGGTCCGAATAGTTTTTCTGTATGTTCCATTAACAAGTAATAATGGAACAGCTGCTGCTCGTCGAGCAACCGAAAACGCCATTGCCAATGCAGGATCCTCAGAAAGTGGTAATCTACGAGCAGCTTTGCAATTAATGTAAGTTCAAATGAAAAACCAATTTCCTAAAAAATTTACACGAGCTAAACATGTAAGAAATCATCCAAAATAGCATGAATACAAGAAGACAAGATACCCTTAGCTTACAAAGTAGTGATGCATATGGAGCATAAACTTTAAAGGCAACCAACATTACAGAATACATACAGGTTCTGGCTGAACATAGGTTTTTGGGAAGGCAAAAGCAAAGAGGAAAGCCCATCCTTGAGAGCCTCAAGATCCACAGGTAGCTGTTTATCATTCTTAACTTTCTGCACAAATTAAATGCGTAAGAAACTCACCAGGAAAAAAAGAGAGAACGATTGTTTGAATCCAAGAAAATCAACACATCCAGAAACTTAAAAAAAAACAGCAGACCTCCTGTGTGATGAAAAACAACTGAAAGGATATCTTCTCATAATAGTGGAAGGCACCATCAGCAATCGATGGTGATATTATGTGTCTCATTGACCCCCAAAGCGTTGCACCTAAATGTGCTAGGAAAGTATCACGTGCAACTGTGTAGTTCTGGAACTCCTGCTAAAAAAAAATTAAAATGTAAGGAAGAGCCAATTTTCAAATTCAAAGATATGCAGCTTACCATTTTACATGACCATAATAAATAGGAAAAATAAAAAACCATAACAATAGATTTCCAATCCAGTAAGTGCACAAATCCTGGCGACAAATGGGGAGAAAAGAAACTTGCATATGTTTTTGAATAAAACTTTGTTTGGAAATCCTAATTGGTCAAGAACTAAAACAGTACGCAATGAAAATTAAATTGCAATTAAGAAAGAAAAATTAGTGCAAATATTAAGAGAATCACTCCAGAGTGGTTTGGCAGGATGAACAGTTTCTGTAATCCAATACCTCAGTTTCCCTATGGAACATAAAATTAAAAATGAGCCCTTTTGGTTTTTGAATAAAATAGTTTCTTATTTTATTTTACTTCACAAGTCAAATAGGATACACCATAAAGTGCGATTGCCAAAGGACATTGTTTCCATTACAAGCTATGGAAATACAAAGTGGTCTACCTCGTGACTATCAGTGAAAATATTCCAGTTCTCCATTCGTTTCAATGCTTCTTCTGCCTTCATTTTATGATTTTCATCATATTCATCACCTTCAAAAGACTGGAGCTCACTTTTCAAGTCCTGCATTCTCTCATCGAGTTCTGAGATCATAACCATAGGAATTAGAGTTTTGTGAATAGAGAGTTCTTATTAGTCATTAAAAATCGTGAATGTATAATTTAGATCAAACATAACTCTTGTTTATGTAAACCAAACAAATATATGTCCATAAAATTTATATACAGCATTCCTTTATATACCACCTTCAAGTTGGAAGGAACATAATGAAGAAATCCAATAATGCAAACAAGAACACATGAGATTACCTTCACAAAGGGCTAGCTTCACTTTCCTTCCCTTGCAGTGTTTGAAAGCAAAAAGCTCATAAATATCAATCTCCGCCAGAAGAATATCAATTGCTTGATGCTCTTTCTGTGATCATTTCAAAGTTAACAAAATATAAAAACCTTAAGTAACTCGAGTGTATAGCTTCTCTATCATAACACATCAAAAAATCATTTGGAAATTCATGCTTCAGTTTTACGCGAAACAAGAATGTAAGCAACTAAAGATATATATATAGATGGATGCAAGCCTGACGCACTAACATATCAATAAATTCTCTAGCACCACAAAATTTCAACACTTCTACACTTGACAATCTAGCACCTTCTTAAAGATCCATTTGACAGTTGTATTCTCTCCTATACGGGAGGAAGGGATCTAACAAGATCCACCTGACTGCTACAAAAATAATATGTATTTCAAACTGGAATTCAGTAACACTATTGTTATTAGCAAATTCTAATTTCGTAAATATACTAGAAGAATGACTGATTATCATCTTTTGGGATCCCATTAGTGAACCTTCAGTACATATAATTAGGTGTGATGGAAGGCTGACAAAAACAATTGATTTATAATTATGCTAACTTCAGCTAACAGATTGTAAAATAAAAAGTTTTAGAAATACATTGTGAAAAAATTATATTTAATCCCAAAATAACTCTTTATTCACTCCAAAAGGCTGAATGTGAAACATAATTCCGCACTATTATGGTACAATCTAATACATACATCACTAAATACTGCAAACTTTTCCTGGATTGCGTCTTGCAAGCGATCTTCAGCTTCATCTTCCGAAATCTCTGGATAAACAAAGAAAGACTTATATTACGCATTGGAAATTGGAAAACCTGATGATCGGGGCAAAACATTGATTGAGAGACAGAAAATAATTCTCATCAACTAGTGATCAGGCTAAACAGAGAAAGCCCATAGTGATTCACATTATTCTATGGTAAAGCACATATGAGGCAATAGAAATAATGATTAAAAAAAAAAAAAAAGTTACTTCTCCTTTTTACCAAAACCCTCTAATAATTAGACAAAAGGTGGAATACTGAAGAAACTAATTTCCAAAAAGGGTCAACTTTGTTCTAAGGTAACGATAACTTCACACAAGAAAAAAAAAAAGGCAAGCAAGCATGAAAATCAACACGTCTACCATTCACGAGTCGAAAGAGACAAGCAAGAATCTCATAAATGTTTCTATCATTCAGGTAATAAAATTGGACATCCACCATTTCAGAGGGCCTTTGCAGCGTAGTTTTGCTGTTCTCTGATGGAAGACAGTTCACAGGATTCTTATTTTAGGTTTACATGAATAGTAAGCTAACCAAGCTATTAGACGTATGGTATATGGTAGAAAAGAAAAGGAAGCACAAAAGACAAAGGTGCTAACTATCTAAGTATCGTAAGTAGATATCCTCATGCGTCACAGTACATGTTTACATAGGAATCACAACTAAGGAGAGACTTGTATGACAGTAAAAAAGTGCAATTACTAAATATTATATAAACTGAAAACTGAATCGAACCTATAACAAGTGACTAATTAATCGTACACTGACATGGCATATGACTCGTACTAATAATAATTCTCTAAAGATATACAATCCTACAAAAGGAGTTGTACTAATCTAAGTGCTAAAATAAAACTCTAAAAAAATAAGAACTCCAAAGAAGACCTAGGTTGCTGCTCCAGAAAACCAGAAAATAACGAAACTGTTCCTAATGTAGACTCATTAACTATCTAGTTCCAAAAATAAACATAACTGGTTGTTTTCCAGTTCCATTTGTTGCCGTTATTCTCCTAAGGCTGTACAAAAGAACCCTAGCAAGGCTTAGTTTTCCTGACTGGAATGTAGTGCAAAGTGTAGTTTCATTCTCTCATGTCATACATGTTGAGATGCCTTAGAATATTTCAAACAGCCCAATTATCACTCTAAAGAAAATTAAATGTGTCCAAATTCTTGAAGACATTTTTTTTAGTCTATAGTGGAGGAGTTTGGTGGAAGAAAAGATGCTAAAAATCCTAGGAACTGTGCTTTTTATATAGTATTATAGATCATTTGGATCAAAAGGAAAGAACATATATAATAATTAGAAGTGTCACTTCTTTTTCAACAAGACAGTAGTTTTCTCAGCTTATCCTGGCTTGAGCTTCAAGCGCCTTAAGACCACTGTCTTACCCCAGTTTTTTTTTCCTTTTTTTTTTTCTTTTTGCTTCTCCAGGCTTGAGCTTAAAGAGCTTCAAGTACTACTCAGTTAAATTGATAAGCATTACTTTTGGTCCGGTTTCAGTGTTTTTTTTATGTTTAATTCGTGCATCAAGTAGCAAGTGAAATAAACCCCCAACTTAATAGAAGTTTGATCTCAAAAAGGAAAGAATAAAGTTCATATGCACCTCACATTATGTGGTTGATGTTTAATGTGTGCATTAAGTAGCAAGAGAATAATCCCCCAATCACAGTCATTCTTTCCCTCTCAATAGAAGTTTTCATCTTAAAAAAAAAAGGGAAATCATGAATTTATTCTAAGTTCATTTGCACTTCACATTATATGGTTGAACTATCCCTCAGAATAACACAATTACTGCTTCATGAGATCAGCTATCAATTCTACCTGCTACTGCACCGATGGTTTTTGTCACATTAGGTAAACTTAGTTCTGTCCGCACACCTTCTCCACCAACAGCAGGACCCCAAGAGAAAGGGCCAGCTGTTAAATCAATGAAAGCCCACCTGAAAGAGCACATGTTAGTAATGGAGCCCTCATTAGATATAAATGCATGCATGTGTGAGAGAGAGAACCTTTCCCTTCCAATCCATGTATCAGTAAGGCATTCTGCATGAATATCATTGAAGCCCCCTGATCTCAACTCCTTTTCCAAAAGTTTAACATCTTCATTCCTCCTTTTCAATAACTAGAAGAGAAGAGAAACACCAAGTTACAGAAAACAAATAAATGTCCCCCTTTCTATCTCTGTTCTTCATTCTGCTTACAATTTGTGAAAAAAAAAAAAGGGAGGGAAAAACGAGAATATACCTGTAGAACTTTACTCTGAATGATATCAGAAATGTCTTTCCCTTGATAGAGCTTCTCAATATTATTGAGAGCATTCAAGCAAATATTATACCATTCAGCCTGGGAAAATCATAAAAATGTATAACTTAATAATGTGGCATTGTAATGCAAAAAGATCTCTTCCTCAAGCACTTCAGTACACAGGAAATTTTCATATACTATTTTGAAATGTAATTAGAAGCATCAAATGTAGACAGTAAGACTACAAAAGATATTGAAATTTGTTGACAAAAGTGAAATTTAATCACCATGTTCGTCTAAAAAATTCTCTGCATTAATATCCAGATGCTCTCCACCATCAAAGACCGACACAAACCAAGCACAAAAAAGAAGAAAGATAAGCAAGATTTTAAAAAAATGGAGACAAGCAATCGCTTGTTAACCTATTCAGTTAAGCGGTCCAAATAAATTAAACTGGCCGGCCATATATTCTCTTCAATTTATGAGAGATTTGCAAATGAAGTCCATTTGAGTGATTTCCAAGTCGATTAAGAGCCAAAGCCGACACAACACTCATGTGGAAGGCCAAAGGAAACAACTGATAAGGCCCAAACAATATAAAATAAAAAAAATAAAACATAAATCTTCAAAAATACAATTTCCAAAGACTTCTATAAACTCAAGCCACAACACGTTAGATAGGATACACATCGGTTTAAGACTGTGAGCTCAACGAATACTAACCGTATCCGTGTCTTCAGTTATCGTCCAGGCAAATTTTGCCATTGGATGTTTTTCGTACAAAGGTCTCTTAAGCTTCTCAAGTTCTGCAAATTTTTATTCAGTACATTTACATTTAAGAGGAGCAATGTAGATAAATTTGAATTTCTAGCATTTCAAAAAAAAGGGAAAAGAATACAAAGTAACAGAGCGATATGCATCAGGCAGCTTCATACCAAGAGCACTTTCAGGAATGCTTCCTGACTGAAGAATTTTTTCCTGCAAACTCCTATTCTGAAAACCATTGACAAAATAAAATGTCATAATTTTGGAGCCAGTTCTGTGATTATTACAAATAGTGCGAACAGTGCTAAATACAATAGCAACTAACACAAACAAATCTCTAAAGAATTCCATCAAACAAGTAAATTTATCAAGCCTACTATCAGCAATCAAATTTGCTGTAAATCATAAATCATAATGGATAAATAATATCATTCTAACAGAATGGAAACAAATATACATTACAAAGAATATAGAGGAAAAAAATACCTCCTTCAAAAATGTTATTTCAGATTCCGATAAACCTCTCCTGCCATTTCAAAATGAAACAACTCAATGTAAGACATTTATTTCAAAAGCATTCAGAAAGGACATGGCAGTGATTATATCTGTTTGATCTCACACTGTCTCTCAGGAGGGAAAAGAAAACAATTTGTTCATTTCAACTAATAAAGTAATAAAGCAGCAATGTATATATTAAACTGCAATCCGGCACAAGCACATCAGAAAACTAAAAATTTGATCATTTTAAACTACAGTCATTCTAAAGCACCAATAATAACAGCATGCCAGAGCGAGCACATCTGAGTACCATCAATTTGTTTGAATTTAAAGAAACCTTTTCATTTCAAATACATTCAATAATTTGATCGCAAACGAAAACAAAAATTCTCAATAAAGAAAATAATATTAACTCATTAATTCCCCAATTTGACTGGTTGGCTAAATAACTGATTTCAACTTTTAAAAGAAAAAAAAAACCTCCTGAAGTATGATCATAATTACTAATAGATACACAAACGGACATATTTCAACACATTAGACTTTTCATAGTCATTTTCAAATACACTATTAGGGGGGGAAGAAAAACATAAGTTGACTCATACTAAGAAATCTATAAAATGCAATGGTTGTTGAGTTCTTTATCATTCATACTAAACTGTTTGATATAATGTTAAAATTAAAAATTGGAATTTTTGTGCATACGAGTATAAACTACTGTCAGGCCTATGTTGCCGTTCCATGTCACTACATAGTAGACTATTAGGCCTGTATCTCTAATATTTCTAGCATTGGTCTTCACAGAAAATAGACAAAATTAAATTAAATTTAACATAAGCTCTAAATATCTAACTTGTATACACCAATATAGGAAAACAATAAATATGGTCAAAAAAGTACACACCTGTAGCCATATTTTGCTCTCTTCAAGGCATGTTTAGGGTTCAACACAAAAATGTTATATGCATTCTCAAGTTGAAGATATTCTACAAGGCTAGTGAAAAGAACACCCATCGTATCCACATCCACTTGATAAAGAATATCCCTATCATTGCTGTCAACAACAAACTGGAACATTATTAAATTCAACAAGGGAGATAAGCAGCAAATTTTAAATAAATGGAATGAATTAATGTTAAGTGTTCATAACTTAATACTAAGACTGGTATGGGTAAGAATCGCATACAAAAGCATGTAATTTTGACAAACGAAATGAAATCTGAAAGCTGTTATCAAAATCAAAACCCAATGAGGTGCAACTGCAAGACTGATAGAGAACGGGCAGCAAATTCAATAGATTGGAATGTTAATAGACCCAGGTTATGAAAAGTGTATACTACGAAGGGCAAAAGAGGGCAGCAAGAGAATCCACGTGACAGTTAGTTAAAGTTGGCCGGAGCAGGGGTGGTATTTTAGAATTTGGAAAGGTATTTGTAGGAGAAGGGGAGCATGTTTTTAGGATATATTCAATAACAGTTTGGCAGCTGTTAGCAGAGGCTCGAATTTGTAGTAGAGAGGGAAGATCAATTTCCCTTCGGGCTTATGAGTGCTTAGGTCCACTTTACCATTTACTGTTTTCTTCTTTTAACAATTGTCTTCTAGTGATTGATTAATATACACAACTATTCCATCTTTTCCTGTGTTTGGGTGATTATTTGAGTGTTAATCATCTGTGAGAATTACTCACATGGCTTCACAAGAATTAAATTGACCAAAAGTTATGTGACTTTCTCAAACAAATCAGTTCTCTCTCCTCATACAAGCACTCCTATTTTCGTTTAAAACGTTCATTTTGATCTCGAATTAACATTTTCTTCCAATACATGAAAAAGAAAAAAGCCTCCGAGTCACAAATTATCGTCTTCCAATTTAAAAGCAAAAATCACTAGTTGACTGCAACAGTGCAACTTCACAAATGATGCCCAATGATCATGCAGCATTCACACAACATGAGCAAAGAATCCATCCTCACTCCCTGGATGTGCAGGAAAAGGTTGCAACTATGCAAGCATATTAATAGACATTTTATTTTTATCTTATTTTCTAGGGGTTGGGAAGTAATAAACAGACAGACAAAGGATCAGGGAATGCATGAATTTCACCTGTTCGCAGACACATCATCCTTGCGAGCCAATATATTAATGGCATGCTCAAAGATAGAAGTAACCTTTTCACCCATTTGAATGGCATGTACTGAAAAACTGCAGATGCAAAATTATCTTCTAAATAAGCACAAAAACTAAGATTATTCAGATAAAATGTCACATCTTTGAATCTCAAAGCATAATAAAATAGAAATTGTAAAAGAACCATTACTTGTAATTTATGTGACTGATAATTGGAAGATGATGACGTTGCTCTTTGTCAACACTAATTTTGTAAAATGGAGCAAGAACTTCCCCAATCGGTGGAACTCGTGTATGTTCAAAGATGTGATCAATTTTCATAAACCAACGCTCAAGTTCTTCAGGATTTAGTTTGAATTCTAGAAGAACAGAAAAGGGAAAGCCATCATATATCCAATCATTAATAGGATAACTTGGAGGGTAAGAATAATCCAAGAACATATGATGATGTGTAAAAAGTAATATACCCTGGTTCCCTTTTCCTTCAAATCCTATGAAAATGAAATTCAGAGGTATTGGGAGATACAAAGAATCCACTTCCTGAAGAACTAGATAATTTGCTATGTTACCTGAAATGCAAATTAAGAAATTGAATTATCATTCTTTATTATTTAAATCATGAAAAGGCAATGAGGAATAAATTCTATCAACAAAAATTTAATTATCCTCAACGCATCCTGCTTTTCCAAATTATATTATATAAGCAATGGACATGAACAATTTCTATGAACAAAAAGTCAACAATTATAATCGTAAATAAAAAAATTGAGAGCAATCCACGCATGACATTTTTAGAAATTTTATTTTCAGATAACCTATTATAATTCAATATAATGGGACTATTTAAACCTATTAGAATTAAATATGATGGTACTATTTGCTAAGTGTGCTCAAGAATCCTCATGTTCAAATGAATGTTTCTCTGTTGACAAGCAATCTAGGTGGTGGCAAAAGATGAACCAGGAGCTAAATTTCCTTGACAAATCATGAAACAGAGTGCCTGAAATAGTATCATCAGAAAAGAGAAGCTATCAAATAATTGATTTTAGAGAACATCCTTGCCCTCATAAATATGTGTTGCTTTTCTTTCCTCCAATTAACACAAGGCAGGAGCTAGAGAAGATGAATAAGAAATTCCAATAGATTCAAAATCAATTTATTGAAAGCCCGGATGAGAAAGCTTATAAACTGTATAAACAAGGTTTTTGTAGAAACCAGGAAAAGAAGGAAGGATTACCTGCCTTGGTGTAATTGAGCAATCCCATTTTTCCAGGGCTTGAAGATTCCAAATCATCAAAATCTGCTTAAGAAATGAAAAAACAGAGAGCCAATTCATCAAGAAATTCTAAAGCAGAGGACATGTAGAAAGAGTAAGAAACATGAGAGTTTAACATACCACCGTGAATAACAGATTCACTCCAAAATTTACTCTTCTCTTTGAGATTGAACAAAGAAAACACTGAAGACCTGCCTGATCTTCGAGTTCCAGAGGGAGACCCATATGACCCAGTAACAGCTAACTAACAATACACATCAAGGAGGTATCAGCATGGCACGTTTCAACAAAATATACGAAAGTAAAAAAATAATACCAAAAAAAAAAAAATCAAATTATGATTACTAAAATATCAGAATTTCACGTCCATCGGTAATCTATATAAGTAAATTTAGGTTTATACAGAACATTATAATAAGCTGAGACCCTTTCTGATAAACATAGGCGCCAGATAGTACCAAAATTTCATTTCACTATTTATTCATCATTCCTAATTTCCATCTTAAAATGAAGATGGACGAGACAGGAACAAACGTATATAGGGGCATAACCTGCGGGCATATTCACTTATTCTACCGAACAATCAAAAGAAGCATAAAAGTTTCCCAAAAACGAGAAGAATCAAGAAGTCGAAGAGGCAAAAAACCCTAATTACGTTTTTTAATCATGAAAACCACACCATACTCTGAAAAGCCCACAAATGAAAGAAAAACGAAGTGAAATGACAAAGCTAGCTAACCAGTAAAAGAGTGCCAATAAAGATGATAAATCTACGAGACGAAGTAGCGGTAGGTGAATTCGAAGCAGATCGACAATCACTCATCTCGCCCGCTGCCTCTCTCTCTGTGTATCTCTTTCTCTCTTGTAATACTGAGCAAAGACTTCTGCTTCAATATGTATCAAAAGAAAAAAAAAATATTGAGCTAATTCATTAATTTTTTTTTTTATTAAGAGCTAATTCATTATCTATATATAATTAAAATTGAATCCTGTGGTGGCCCTCTCACAGGATTCAATTTTCAATTTTTTTTTTCCAATTTTTTTTACTTCATTTTCTTTAATTTCTTTTTTTTTCTTTTTTTTTTCTAATTTTTTTACTTTATTTTTTTATACCTTTATTTTTCTTCCATTTTTTTTTATTTTTAAAAAATATCTCTTTCACTTTCGAAAATCAATTTTAACAAAAAAATATTTTCTTTTTCTTTTTTTTTTTCATTTTTTTACTTTATTTTTGTATTCCTTTTTTTTCTTCCATTTTTTTTATTTTTAAAAAATGTCTCTTTCATTTTTTTTATAGTCGAAAATCAATTTTAACAAAAAAATATTTATAGCTACAATAGGTAAATTTACGTATGATTTTAAAAACAATGGTTTCATATATATTTTTAATATTTTCTTAATCATGTATGCATCTAAATAAATTGTTTCTTTTTTATGAATTCCGCTGGAATTTTTTTTTTTAATTTATTAAAACTTATATTGGCATATAAAATTTATTATATGATTAAACATGTTCAGGGATCAGGTTCGAACCGAGCGTAACAGGTTTTTTTCAAAAAACCATTAGGGTTTGATTTTTTTTATATATTAGGCAGCGGTTGGATATCTTTGTGAAAAATTTCAGCCGTTGGATTTGGTCAATGCATAAATAATTTTTTTCCTTGCAGTCCTCTCTATTTCCAGTTAGTCTTCTTCTTTGGATTTGGTGAAAGTATGGACAAGTTTTTCCTTACAATCTTCTCTTTTTACAATCAGTCTCTTTCTTTATCAGTCACAATTCTCCATATCTGCTCATCCCGTTTTGTCTCTCAAAAGTTTTTCCTGTAATCTTCTCTTTTTCAAGTGATGATTCCTCTCATTTGCTTCTTCCTTTTGAATATTTTATAGAAGCCACTTTCGATTGTTAAAAAAAAACTGAATCCACATCACTGTATATATTAAAATATTATTAAAAAAACTAAATCCATATCACTGTATATATTAAAATATCTATATATATTAAAATTGAATCCTATTAGGACTCACCACATGATTGAATTTTTTTTTTCTTTTTCCTTTTTATTATTTTCTTTAATTTTTCTTTTCCATTAATTTTTTATTTTTTCTTATATTTCCTTTTCTTCAATTTAAAAAAAATGAATTTTCTTTTCTTTTTATTTTTCTCTCTTTTATTTTCTTTCTTTCTTTTCTTTTATTTTTTTCTTCTATTTTTTTTCTTTTACTATGACTTTTTTCTTATATTTTTCTGTTTTTTCTTTTGACTTTTTTTTTTTTGCCTTTTTCATTTTTTTAAATAGCTCTTTTGCTTTTTTTTTAGTTGAAAATTGATTTTAACAAAAAATATTCATAGGTACATAAATATAAGTTTACTCATGATTTTAAAAACAATGATTTCGTATCTATTTTTAATGTTATCTTTTATTATTTATACATCTAAATAAATTGTTTCTTTTCTAAGAATTTTGCTAAAAAAATTTTCAAATTTATTATTCAATATGTATAAAATTTAAATTTTTGACATATAAAGTTTATTATATGAATCTTTGTTCATGGGTCAGGCTCGGTTCGGACATAATTAGTTTTTTCCAAAATTCATGAGGGTTAGATTTTTTTTATTCACTGGGCTATCGGCTGTGGGACTTTTTTTAAAAAACTTTCAGTCATTGGATTTGGTCAAAGTATAAACTAATTATTTTCTTGCAGTCTTATTTTTCCTCAGTTCGCCTTCTTTCTTCCTCAACTTGGCAATCAGACGTTGGATTTGGTGAACGCATGAAAAAAGTTTTTCCTTGCAATCTTCTCTTTCCTTAATCAGTTTTCTTCTTCGTTGGTCACGATTCTCCTCATCCACTCTTCCTGTTCTGTCCCTCAAACTTTTTTCCTGCAATCTTCTCTTTCTAAGTGACAATTCATCTAATCTACTTTTCTATTTTGAACATTGTTGGAAATGCCCTAGTCCCAAGGCATTGGTCATTGTGTTTGTATAATACATTTGTACATTAATGTAAACTTTATGTATTATACAATTTGTGTCAAGGAAATAAAGGCATTAATCTATTTATTATATGTCTTATACTATATTTTAAATAGAGTATCTAATGGACATATCCATATCCATGTTGTCAAGTGTGAGGCACTTGGCAGTAAGACCGTGGATAGGGAAAACGATATGGCCATAAAGTTATCCGTAGTCTGCTCCAATCATGGGAATGAATGGAACTAAAGACTATCATTAGCCTGGTTGTATGGCAGTGTCTTACCGGTCATAGAACATGGAATGTCAACCAGGTTAATGGGTACATGCAAAAAGGGCATGGTACTGGATTGATCCACTTAACGGGAATCTACATGGTATAGTATCACAAATGATTCTCGCGTAGTACTTGTATAAGTCCTTTGACCGGACCATATGATGGTACTGCATGTGAAGTGGCACACTTTGGTGTATGCCTAACGGGCCTGTAAAAGGGTGCCAAGTATGGGTACGTTCGGGTGTGTTAGTGAACATGGCAGTACTATGGATATGCAGAAGGGAATGTCACTCAGGGATTCACTGAGACGATATCATTGGCCTCTTGAAGAATGTTACCGATAAGTGTGCGGCCGCACCCAAACAAGATTGGATCTTGTTTGTAAGCATCAGTTCATTCTGTATCAAGTAAAGGTCCAGACACAAAGAGGGTGATACTTCCATGCCTCTGTGTTGGACACCGATATCAGCGACATGGGATTTACAAGTTCAAACTACAGGGTTACGTTTTCAGTTTGACTGCTTACTCCGTCTTAATTGGGGGCTGCAGTGGCTTGCTAGAGCCCGCCTGCAGTCTGTGGGCCTTTGCCCACTGCCAACATAAAGACGGGCCCATTGGATCGTACACATTGAACGTCTGGACTTTAACTAGTCGGATTAAGTGTGTACTTGGAGTATACATGTTTGAAGAGAGAGAGATATATTAATTATATTATATGAATCAATTGGATTGATCAAAGTTATATAATTAATATTTATTTTGGCCTTCTCATAATTAATTCAATGAATTAATTTATGGGATTATTTCCTAGGTGGAAATATTATTATACATGTATAGGTTTACATGTATCTCATTTTATGTATGTCTAATTTAATCCCTTGATTAAATTACTAGGGCAAATGAATTTTAATTTAAATGTATGTAATATATTATATTGTATAATATATAAGCATACATGTTAAAGTAAAGTTGCATTTGAAATTAATTAAATCAAAGGAATTAAATTTGGGCTTAAGACTTCAAATGACTATTCCCACATGGATTGGAATGGTGTTGGCCGAAATTATGGTGGTGTAATGGGAGAAGAATGTGAGTCATTTTGTTGGACAAAATGTTATGATGAAATGGTGAGTCATGGAAGACTTTATGATAGCAAAGTTGGACTTTGCATCTTTGGATATTTTTGGTCATTCTTATAGTAAGAATAAAAGGAAAATATATCCCACCATTTCATCCTCACTTGGCCGAAATTTATGAGTTTTAGGGCAATAAAGATGACTCATTTGTTGGACAAAAGAGATGATGTAAATGTTAAGTCATGGTAGACTTTTGTGGTGGCAAAGTTGGACTTTGCTACTTGGATATTTTGGCTTATTCTTATGGTAAGAATAAAAGAAAATGATCCCACTCATTCATCTCTTTTGGCCGTGTATTTGAGCAAGGATGAGTCATGTTTTTTGACCAAACTTTTGATGATTAAGGTGATGACTCATGGTGTGAGTCATTAGGTTGAAAATGGATAGCAAAGTTGGACTTTGCTTTCTCCTTTCACCATCGCCTTTTTATTCTTCTTATATTGATTTTAGAAGAATGATTTTAATTATCCTTTGAGAAAGGTGGCCGCCCCTCTTCCCCTCTCTTCTTGTCATCCGAGTCGCTAGCACGGGTTTCGGTTCGAGAGCCGTTCGTGTACGCATCGGTGGAGGAAATCTACACTTGATTTCTGCAGTCCGCATCCGTCTCTTAGAGAGACTTTGTGGTAAGTTTTTGAAACCCTCCTTTTATGCTTTAAGTTTTTGATTTCCACATCTTAAGCTCCTGGGCCGGATTCGAGGAAATCGACGCGTATTTCCGCTTTTATCGGTCGGTTTCCCGTGACGAATCCCAACAAACATTTCATAAATTCGTATTTTAATTGGGAGCTCAATTCAAACCATTATTACTTTTGTTTTTAATTTCTCCCTCAATGATATTAAAAATCTTTAATAATAATAATAATATAAATATTAAATATAAATCCACTTAGAATAACAAACCCATACTTTTTCCAAAATCTAGACTTTTTCTTTTCTTCCCCGGCAAAGCGGGGGTTTAAAACTAGTTATTATTATTATTATTACTATTATTATTATTATTATTATTATTATTATATCAAGCAAAATTACTATTTTTTTTATTGAAAAGTAAAGCCAATACAATTAAACATCAACCACGATTACAGCACTAGAAATGGTGGACAAGAAATCCACTCCCCTCTACATGTCGAAGAATCAGCAGCCCGTATAAGGACATGAGCAGCCTGATTCGCAGACCTACGAATACTTTGAAAAGAAATCAAACCTATGTCGCGAGCCAATATTCGACAATCATCAATGACCACTTATAACAGATATAGAATCATACCCTCATTATTCAAATAAGAAACAATGTTAGAAGCGTCTAATTCCATAGTTATATTCTGCAACCCCTTCCACTTTAGCTAACTTAGAGCTTCACGACAACTTAAAGCTTTTGCCATTTCAATATCACCACTACCATAAGTTGCAATGACCTCACTAGTAGTTGGACGCACAATGCAACCATGCCCCAACTACAAACTCGCATCAATATTGCATTTGAAAGAATTGCTGCCAATCGACGAAAATCTGTTGAACCAATGTCGTCGGACAGTGCAAATGGTTAGCTACTTGCGCTGCTTGCCATTCTACCAAAAAAACCCAGCCCATGACAAGTGACTTGTGTACCTGATTGGACTATATTTTCCCAAATCAAGGCATTGCGGCGAGCCCAGATGGCCACATTAACATTGTTGCACTTTCACAAGTTCTGAGCTGTAATGAAGTAATCCAATCCCACCATTGATTGATATTAGTTATCAAGAGAGGCCATCCTTGAGCAAAGAAATTCTCCCACACAATCTCTAGTTGCAGAACAACCCACAAGTATATGATAATCAGTTTCTAGCACTTCTCTACAAAAATGACAGATGGTATCCAACTGAACATATTTTTCAAACAATCTTATTGCCGAAGGAAGAATCCGCAACCCAAGCTTCTAGAGAAAAAATTTCACTCGAGAAGGAATGTGAAGAGACCAAACTTTCACCCAATTATCTTGCATAAAATTGGAAGGAAGTGGGGCATCCTTCACTGATCTTAATCGGTAATATGCACTTTTAATGGAATATAATCCTTACTTCTCAAGTAACCAATAAGGATGATCCTTTGTAGAGAACAGACAGATCGGAATTCTTTTAATCAACTATCTATCTCGTTCATGAAAGAGATACTCAAGCAATCCATCATTCCATCTAGAATTGTCCTTTTCTAATAGCAAATTAGTTATACCTTCCTTAAAACCTGCTACTCTTAGAGTGGAAATTCAAGGATTATTAATATTGGGAAGCTAATTAGAATCCCAAATCGACACCGAGGTACCATCTCCAATACACCACCCCATTACGGCTTGGATTAGCTCCTTAGTTGCTAAGAAACCTTTCCAAATAAAGCTGTCATTCGAACGACTTGTGACCTCAAAGAAGGAAGAAGTTAGGAAAATATCTCGCTTTGAAAATTTGAGCGACCAACGAATGCTGCATTGTCAAAATATGCTAAACTTGCTTACCAAGCAGTGCTAAATTGAATTGATAAAAGCTGCGAAAATTACCACCGTTTTCCTTCGAAAGACATAAACATTCCCATGGCATCCAATAGATCTTCTCCTTCAAACCCCACCAAAAATCAGCATATAACCATTCTAACGTACCAATAAGATAATCAAGTAGCAAAAAAAATATTCATTACACAAGTTGGCAAAGCCTGCACCTCAGATTTAATAAGCACATCCTTCCCACCCTAAGACAAACATTTCCTATTCCAACTTGCAATTTTAGTTGAACCTTTCTCATGCAAAAAATAAAACACAACCTTCTTGGACTTTCCAACCAAGGATGGCAAATCTAAATATTGTGGGGATTTTCACCAGAAATCATCCGAATAGAAGCAGAAGAATGCGACAATTTCCTCAAATCCACGCCCAGAAGCAATTGAGATGAAAATTGCAAAATTAAAATTTTATCAAGAAGAGAATTAATTCTCACCCGGAATATCTCTTCTAGAGATGGCTGCAGAAATCAACGTAGATTCCCTCCTCGTTCACGTACACGAATGGCTATCAAACACGACCCGTGCTAGCGTCGGAATCAAAGAAAATTGAGAGAGTTAGGGCTGCAATTTTTCGGCTGGTCCTCTATCACACTATGGCCGAAATTCCATGGGTTATTTTAACCCTAGGTGGCCGAAATTTTCATTTAAAATTTTGGCCCATGTGGCTTTATTTTGTGTGAGCTTTTTCTTCTTATTTTAGGCCCAAATCCATTCTAATTTACTTGGTCCAAATTAATTTCAAATCCAACTTTAATTTTAACATGTATATAATATATTACACCATGTAACATATTATCTACATTTAATCAAAATTGATTTGATCAATTAATTTAACCCATGAAATTAAAATTGGATCTTCACAAAATAAATTCATATGTAAACCTATACATATGAAATATTTCCACCTAGGAAATAATCTCATAAATTAATTCATTGAATTAATTATGAGAATGCCAATACTAATATTAATTTTATTATTATTATCAATCCAATTGATCTTTATAATATAATTAATATAATCCTCTCTCTCGAGTGAGTATACTCCAAGTATACCGGTGATTCCTTAAATCCGTGTTCAGACGTTCAATGTGTACCATCCAGTGGGCCCATCTTTATGTTGGCAGTGGGCCAATGGCCCACAGATTGCAGGCGGGCTCTAGCAAGCCAATGCAGCCCCCAATTAAGATGGAGATGGCAGTCTAACTGTAATCATAACCCTGTAGTTTGAACTTGTATATCCCATGTCATTGATATCGGTGTCCAACACAAAGGCATGGATTGATCACCCTCTTTTGTGTCCGAACATTTACTTGATCCCGAATGCACTGATGCTCACAAACAAGTTCCAACTTGTTTGGGTGTGGCCACACTCTTATCAGTCACATCCATCAAGAGGCCGGTGATATCTTCTCAGTGGACTACTAAGTGACAAATCCCTTCTGCATATCCATAGCACTGTCATGCGAAGTGACATACCCGAAAGTACCCATACTTGGCAACCTATTACAGGCCCTTTAGGTGTACCCCTAAGTATGCGACCTCGCATGCAATACCATGATATGGTCAGGTCAAAGGATCCATACAAGTACTACACGAGAATCACTTGTGATACTATACCATGTGGATTTCTCGTTAAGTGGATCTATCCAGTACCATGCGCATTTTGCATGTACCCATTAACTTGGTTGACATACCATGTCCAATGACCGGTAAGACACCGCCATACAACTAGGTTAATTATAGTCTCTAGTCCCATTCATTCCCATGATTGGAATAGACTACGGATCTCTTTATGGTCATATCGTTTACCTTATCCATGGTCTTACTATTAAGTGCATGACACTTGTCATCATGGATATGGATATGTCCATTGTATACTTCATTTAAGATATTGCACAAAATATATATAATAAATGAATTAATGCCTTTATTAATGACACAAAATGTGTATAATACATAGATCCAACAAATGTACAATACAGATACAAGGTCCAATGTCTCGAGACTAGGGCAAATCCAACAATCTCCCACTTGCACTAATTCCAACTAGGCATAGGCCTAATCCCTATGGATCTAGTATGACCCTCGTGCTTGGGCTGAGCTAGCGCCTTGGTCAAAGGATCTGCGATATTATCCTCGGTGTTCACTTTATGCAATGCAATGTCACCTCTTTTCGTGATTTCTCGTATGAGGTGAAACTTCCTGAGCACGTGCTTTGTGTTCTTGTGTGATCGAGGCTCCTTAGCTTGTGCAACAGCCCCATTGTTGTCACAGAAGATATCAACTGGGTCTTGGATAGTTGGCACTACTCCCAACTCAGTGATAAATTTCCTTATCCATACAGCTTCCTTAGTTGCATCACACACCACGATGTACTCAGCTTCTATTATAGAGTCCGCGATGGTTGGCTGCTTTGAGCTCCTCCAGCTTACAGCACCACCATTTAGCAAAAACACATACCCAGACTGCGACTAGTACTCATCTTGGTCGGTCTGGAAGCTTGCATCAGTGTACCCAGTAACTGATAGCACTTCCTGAACCCTATACACTAAGAAGCTATCCTTTGTCCGGTTAAGGTACTTGATGATTGCTTTGACAACCTTTCAGTGATCGTCCCCGGGATCCTGCTGGTATCGGCTTGTCATACTTAGTGCAAAGGCAACATCAGGTCTCGTACATAGCATGGAGTACATAATTGATCTTATAGCCGTAGCATATGGAACCAATTTCATGTTCTCCCTATCCTTCCTTGTCTTAGGACAATTCTTCTTATTGAGTTTCAGCCCATGACCCATTGGCAAGAAACCTTTCTTGGCCCGGTCCATGCTGAATCTCTTCAGAACTTTGTCTATGTACGAGGCCTGACTTAGGCCTAGAAGCCGATTGGATCTATCCCTATAGATCTTGATCCCTAGGATCGTCTTAACCTCGCCTAAGTCCTTCATTGCAAAGCACTTACACAACCACTGCTTTACTCCTTGCAGTGTAGGTATGTCGCTTCCAATGAGTAGGATGTCGTCTACATAAAGTATCAGGAATGTGACAATGCTCCGACTAATCCTCTTATACACACAAAGCTCATCTTGATTCTGTATGAAGCCATATTCCTTTATAGCTTCATTGAATCTAAGATTCCAACTTCGGGATGCTTGCTTCAGTCCATAAATGGACCTTTGAAGTTTGCATACCCTCCCCGGATACTTTGGATCGACAAAACCCTCAGGTTGTGTCATGTACACATCCTCGAGTAGCTTCCCGTTAAGGAAAGCGGTTTTGACATTCATTTGCCAGACCTCATAGTCGTACCATGCGGCTATGGCTAGCAAGATCCTGATGGATTTAAGCATGGCTACTGGTGAGAAAGTTTCATCATAGTCTATTCCATGGAATTGTCTAAAACCTTTCGCAACTAGACGCCCCTTGAAGGTATTATCAGCTTTTAGCTTGTAGCACCATTTGCAACCAATTACCTTAGCACCCGGAGGTGGATCAACTAAGTTCCAAACCTGGTTATCGTACATAAATTGCATTTCTGCCTCCATGGCTTTACGCCAATTTACAGACTGCGGGCTTGCCATAGCCTCCTGGTAGGTTATGGGTTCTTCCTCATCCAGGATAAGAAGAGTGTGATCATCGGTGATGAGGAAACCATACCTCTCAGGTTCCCGACGATCCCTACCAGACCTTCTAGGTCCTTGTGTGGCATGGGTCGGTGCTTCCTCCTGTGGAAGCTCCACCTGGGCCTCCAAGTTATCCTCTTCAGGAGCTTGTAGACTTTGAACTTTCCTGAGTTCAACATTGCTCCCACTATCTTTCTTGGAAAGGAATTTCTTTTCTAGAAAGACCCCCTTCCTTGCCACGAACACCTTGTTTTCGATGGGGTTGTAGAAGTAATACCCTTTGGTTTCCCTAAGGTAGCCCACAAACAGGCATTTATCAGTTTTGAGCTCCAGCTTGCCACTAGTCAATCTCTTGACATGTGCTTCGCATCCCCAAATCCTTAGGAAAGACACATTAGGCTCCTTGCCCGTCCATATCTGATATGGGGTCTTTTCCACTGCCTTAGTCGGAGTATTATTTAAAATAAGAGCGGCTGTCTCGAGGGCGTGTCCCCAGAAACTTATTGGGAGAGAGGCTTGACTCATCATTGAGCGGACCATGTCCAACAGGGTCCTATTCCTCCGTTCGGACACCCCATTCCACTGTGGTGTTCCTGAAGGAGTGAGTTGTGAAACTATTCCATGCTCTCTCAAATATGAGTCGAACTCCAGGCTCATATACTCACCTTCTCGGTCTGACTGAAGGGTTTTGATATTTCTGCCCAGCTGGTTCTGTACTAAATTCTTTGAACCTATCAAGGGTCTTAGACTTATGTTTCATCAGATAGACATAGCCATATCTGCTGAAATCATCAGTGAATGTGATGAAGTACAGATGTCCAACTCTGGTCGCTGCGCTCATGGGCCCATATACATCTGAATGTATTAGGTCTAATAAGCCAGTGGCCCTTTCAGCCTTCTTGCTATAAAGCGCCTTAGTCATTTTGCCTCGTAAACATGATTCGCATATATCAATTGACTCCAAGTCAAATGACCCTAAGACTGTGAAGCTTAGCTCTACATTTCTCGTTTATGTGGCCTAAATGACAATGCCATAGGAAGACAGGATTAAGTTCATTGGGCTTAACCCTTTTAGTGTTTATGTTATAGATATGATTGGTTTCTTTTAAGTCCAGGATGGCCATTATTTAATAGAGCTTCTCCATAAAATAATCCCTCTCTAGATAAAGAAATTCTACTATTTGAAATAGTGAAATAAAATCTATAAATATCCAACATGGAAACTGAAATAATATTCATGCACATAGCAGGTACAAAATAACATTGTTCCAAAATTAAAACCAATCCACTAGGCATCATGAGGTCATATTCGCCGATCTCTATGGCAGCAACCCTTGCTCCATTACCGACCCGCAAGTCCACCTCCCCCGATCCCAGTGACCTTCTGTTCTTAAGTCCCTGCACATTACAACAAATGTGAGAACCACATCCAGTATCCAATACCCAGGATGTTGAAACAGTAAGGTTAATGTCTATGACATAAATACTTAACGAAGACGCACCCTGGGTCCTCCTCTGCTCTCCCATTAGCTTGGGACATGATCTCTTCCAATGGCCTGCCTGCTTGCACCCGAAACAGACATCCTCGGGATTTACCTTTTGTTGGGCCTTGGGCTGGGCCTTGGCCTTCTTAGCCTTGGCTTTCTTGGCCTTGGCCTTGCCCTTTGCAAAAGGAGGGTTCCTCTTGTTGACCAGCAGCACCGGCGAAGTCTTCTTGATCGACTGTTCCGTGAGCTTGAGCATCCCATGCAGCTCAGTAATAGTGCGGTTCATCCCTTGCATGTTATAGTTTAGGATGAACTGATCGTAAGAATCTGGTAAGGATGTAAGGATTGTGTCCACCGCCAACTCCTGAGAGATGGGCGATCCGAGACGGGCCAATGTATCCAAATAGCCCTTCATCTTGAGCACATGTGCGCTCACAGATGTCCCAGCCCCCATCTTACAGGAGTGGAATGCCTTATTGGTCAAGTACCTTTCCTGACGAGCTTGCTCTTGAAACATCTCGTTAAGAGTTTTTATCATAGCATAGGCTTGATGATCCATGAACTGCTTTTGTAGCTCAGGCACCATGCAGGCCAACATAAGGCACGTCACATCCCTATTATCCTTGACGTGCACCTCGTATTCCTCCAGCTGGGTAGTCGATGGATTACGTCCCTGAAGCGCAGCCGGTACAGGCCTTTCCAGTACGTACTCTTTGGACTCTTGTCTTAGAACTATCCTTAAGTTCCTAAACTAGTCTAAAAAGTTGGGATCGGAAAGCTTGTCCGTCTTTAGGATAGATCACAGTGAAAGTGTGTTGTTATTTGCCATTTTAGAGTTTCTACACAGAAAAAACATATGAGAGTGTTAATAAAGGACTTTACTTTGTTTTCCCCATATATAATTAATAATGAATCAAGTTATTAATTAATCCGAGTTGTTGGGCTCATGGGCCGAGATCCATATTTCATTAAGATATAGCCAGACGAGGGCCTGGTACAACTATACCCTAATTATTTAGGTAGGAACGCTGTCCAATACCAACCTAGGGACTCTTGGTTTGATGGACTTGTTGGCACTTACCCATCTATGCTTAGGGCCAGGAGAATCCTACTACCCATGCTAAGTCAAAACCTCCATCCAAATGTTAGAGTATCCCATACCCTAACCCAATACAAAATGACGATACTCCAGTGCATCCTGCGAGGGCATGGTCTACAACTGGCCTATCACCACTTCAAGCTGGTCTTGAATGAAGGGAAGCACTTTTAAGCGACTTAGTAATTTCCATTAGGTTATTATATTCATTTAATAACGGCTTACATGCATAAGGCGGGTGAAATTTGGCTGTTGGATCATACATTCGCACATGCAAATAAATATAAAGCATAATTAAATAAATAAGTAAAATGGACTGCTATGGGCCTATATTACTCCTAATATTACTCTAGTAAGCCTCTACTAGAAATACATATCAAGTGGGCCTCCTTTATTTCCTTCCTTCTGGGCTTGCTCCTCCACTTGGGCTCACCACTCCATTGGGCTTCTTCTTTTACGAATTTTATAATAAATGAATAAAATAAAATTACATTAAAAAAAAGAAAAACGACACGCAAGCCGTATTTACCCAAAAAAGAAAATACAACCCATCTTGAATAAAGGCCCAATAGCATCTAAGCATACAAATATTTAATCTCACATATGCATCAAATACATAAAATTTATAAGCATGTTATAATGCATGAATTAAGCCCATTTCAATTATGTCCAAGTCATTATTTTGAAATCGCCAATTTTGGCCCACCATGGTTCTAGCCTTTAACGGGCTTTGGGCTTCCAACCCAGGCAGTTAACTACTCCCACTGGAATTGGGAAACCATGGGTCCATATCAGCTATCCAGGTAATTGTGCCAAAATTACCTGAACAAATTTCAATTAACCATATTAATTTCCAAAATTAATATCCAATGAATAAAATTAAAATTTCATTCAAGAAACCATGCGCATTTAAATTGCAGAAATTTAAACACAAAATTTTAAAACCAATTAAAATTTTAAAACTGGGCCCCAGGCCCGAACCCGCTAAATCCAAAACACTGGGCCCGGCTCGCTGCAACTAGGGGCAGCAGCAGCGCTACCGCCCAGCAGTAGGCGGCGGCTGCTGCCGCTGTTTCCGCCGCGTACGACAGTCCCACACCCCCAGAAACAGCCCGTGATTTCCAAAATTTAAAAAAAAAATTGCAGCCAAAAATAAAATTCACCAAGAATCTCATCCATCCAATGAAAATTAAATAAACATAAACCTATATGCAAATTTAATTCCAATAGCAAAAATCAAAGGGGAAAAATTACAAAACCCCAAACCAAGAATCCCAAATAAAAAATCCAATTTTAAATCCAAAGGATTCAATCCAATTAAGCAATTTCCACGGATTAAAAGCCCGTTCTAATACCACTGTAGGGATTTTCACCGGAAATCATCCGAATCGAAGAGGAAGAACGCGACAATTTCCTCAAATCCGTGCCCAGGAGCAATTGAGATGAAAATTGCAAAATTAAAATTTTATCAAGAAGAGAATTAATTCTCACCTAGAATATCTTTTCTAGAAATGGCTGCAGAAATCAACGTACGTAGATTCCCTCCTCGTTCACGTACACGAACGGCTATCGAACACGACCCGTGCTAGCGTCGGAATCAAAGAAAATTGAGAGAGTTAGGGCTGCAATTTTTCAGCTGGTCCTCTATCACACCATGGCCGAAATTCCTAGGGTTGTTTTAACCCTAGGTGGCCGGAATTTTCATTTAAAATTTTGGCCCATGTGGCTTTATTTTGTGTGAGCTTTTTCTTCTTATTTTAGGCCCAAATCCATTCTAATTTACTTGGTCCAAATTAATTTCAAATCCAACTTTAATTTTAACATGTATATAATATATTACACCATGTAACATATTATCTACATTTAATCAAAATTGATTTGATGAATTAATTTAACCCATGAAATTAAAATTGGATCTTCACAAAATAAATTCATATGTAAACCTATACATATGAAATATTTCCACCTAGGAAATAATCTCATAAATTAATTCATTGAATTAATTATGAGAATGCCAATACTAATATTAATTTTATTATTATGATCAATCTAATTGATCTTTATAATATAATTAATATAATCATCTCTCTCCAGTGTGTATACTCCAAGTATACCAGTGATTCCTTAAGTCCGTGTTTAGACGTTCAATGTGTACAATCTCGTGGGCCCATCTTTATGTTGGCAGTGGGCCAATGGACCACAAACTGCAGGCAGGCTCTAGCAAGCCACTGCAGCCCCCAATTAAGATGGAGATGGCAGTTCAACTGTAATCATAACCCTGTAGTTTGAACTTGTATATCCATGTCATTGATATCGGTGTCCAACACAGAGGCATGGATTGATCACCCTCTTTTGTGTCCGGACATTTACTTGATCCCGAATGTACTGATGCTCACAAACAAGTTCCAACTTGTTTAGGTGTGGCCACACTCTTATTAGTCACATCCATCAAGAGGCCGATGATATCTTCTCAGTGGACTACTGAGTGACAAATCCCTTCTGCATATCCATAGCATTACCATGCTAAGTGACATACCCGAAAGTACCCATACTTGGCACCCTATTACAGGCCCTTTAGGTGTACCCCTAAGTATACGACCTCGCATGCAACACCATCATATGGTCAGGTCAAAGGATCCATACAAGTACTATATGAGAATCACTTGTGATACTATACCATGTGGATTTCTCGTTAAGTGGATTTATCCAGTACCATGCCCCTTTTGCATGTACCCATTAACTTGGTTGACATACCATGTCCAATGACCGGTAAGACACCGCCATACAACCAGGTTAATGATAGTCTCTAGTCCCATTTATTTGCATGACTGGAACAGACTACGGATCCCTTTATGGTCATATCGTTTACCCTATCCATGGTCTTACTGCCAAGTGCATGATGTTTGTCATCATGGATATGGATATGTCCATTGGATACTTCATTTAAGATATTGCGCAAGATATATATAATAAATAAATTAATGTCTTTATTAATGACACAAAATGTGTATAATACATAGATCCAACAAATGTACAATACAGATACAAGGTCTAATGCCTCGGGACTAGGGCACATCCAACAAATATCGACCCTGATGGTCAACCAAACGAACACCTAACACTTAAAGGATCATTTGTCGAGCTTCCTCTCTCACATTTGGGCTGAGCAAAAATTAGGTTTGTACACAGGGCGGGGATTGCACTTCCCATCCCTGTCCTCAGACTATTCGAGGATCCCTATTCTAGCCCCGTTTATTAATTGGGGACAAATTTCTGTCCCATCCCCGATCCCGATAAGCAATCGGTTCCCTGCGGGGATTCCCATCCCTATTAAACTAATTTTCAATTTTATAAAAAAACCTTGTAAAATTTCAATTTTCACCCTTTAACTTATCCAAATGTGCATTAAACTAAAGACATAAAATTCTCAATTCTCAAATACACTAACATATAATTAATAATTATTCATAAAAGAGATTAGTTTTCTTCTTTACTGAAGTTTATAAAATTATAAAGTATAAATAATAATAATAATGTAATGTAATAATATTAATAATAAAGAAATATAAACGGGGAGTTGTCGGGGATTTGGGTATTTAATCGGAGAATTTACCGGCGATCCCACGGGTTTTAAACCGGGATGGGCACGGGGGTCCGTGGGGCAGATAGAGCTATTACCATCCTTTGTCCCTGATTAAGAAACGATGACAAATTCATCCCCATCCTCGCCCCGCAGGGATCTTAATCGGGAATTCCTTATCCCCGTATGGGCAAGCTCCCACCGAGGACGGGCCCCCACCACCCGATTGACAACCCTAGCAATAATGAAGACTTTTCATAATTTTTTTTAATCAAATAGCAAATTGCGAATTAGTACTATTCAATTTATGCATTTCTGGTTAATAATCTTTCTGTTGGTGTGTCCTAGTTCTTAGGGCATTGGATTCTTGTATTTTGTATTATATATTAAGACTCGTTGTATGAATACATTATTTGTGTCACATTAATAAAGGCAATTAATCTATTTCATTTATATCTTGTGCTATAATATGAGTAGAGTATTCATTGATTGATAATCATGAAACCTATCACAGGTCTGTTCTAATCGTGGGAACGAATAGAACCATAGACTTGTATATTCGATGACTGTATGGCAGTTCTGAACTAGCCATAGTACTTGTATAGTCAGTCATGAATATAGGTACATGTCGTTGACATGGGACTGAATTAACCCGCATAAGAAAGCCACATGGTTGTCGCGTTATAGGTCTTTCTTGAGTAGGTCTCTTTTGTCCTCAGCATATTTCATTATAGTATCAATATGGAATCCGGTTCACTTTGACATATGCCTAACAGGTCTGTAAAAGGATGCTAAATATGGGTATGATTAGATGGACAAGTGAACATATTGATATTGATGATGAAGTGATGGAATTGCCACTCGGGTAACACCGAGATGATATCACTGGCCACTTGATGAGTGGGACTGATAAGTGTATGGCCATACCCAAGTAAGTCGGTTGCTTATTTGATTAATTAGTCAACTCAAAATCAAGGAATATAATAAACAGCAGAAGAGGATAACAGACACCATGCCTCTTGTTTATTCATATCGATATCGTTTGGCAAAGGACACTGTGAGATTACTACTGGGTCAATGTCTTCAACAGACTGCTGCATCTCTATCTTAATTGGGGGCTGTAACGGTTTGCTAGAACCTACTTACAGTCTGTGGGCTTTGGGCCTACTGCCAACATAAAGACAGACCCATAGGATTGTGCACATAGATCAACTGAGCCGGAACTTATAGAAACTGTACATGTAATGTACATTGGAAGGAATGTGTTAATTAATTAGTTGGCATTCGGTGTCAAGGTAATTAATTAACATTGGGTTGATTTAATTTAATTAATAAGTTTATATAATGTAATTAATTAATTCATCAATTAATTGAATTACATAAAGGAAACAATTAATTAAATAATTTTTCTAAGTAGGAAAATTAAATACATGTATTGTATTTACTTAAGTGTGATTTAATTTTATTTAGGGGTAATTAAATGTAGCCAAATAGAATTAAATTACATAGTATATACTTTTTAATTAAAATTTATTTATGTAATTATAATCCTAGTGGGCTTGGGTTTAATTAACCTAATTAAAACTCAATTAGACAAAGTGTCTATATAAGGGCACACTTAAGGAAGAAAACCTAACACTAACCCTATTTTATTTGCTGGAAATTTCAGCCCCAAAACAGCCACAATTTATACAATTAATTCTGCATTCCTTCCGCTTCTTCGGCTAGCACCAGTTCCTACTCGATAGTTGGTCATGCACCAGACTTTGGAAATCGCAGTTTCAAGAAACGATTCTGCAGCAGTCTTTAGAAGCAACGAATCTGGTGAGTTAATCTCTCTTGATTCAAATTGGTTTTTATTCCAATCAATGGTAATTGGACATGATATGTGGATTCTAGAAAAAATTTAACGGTGTAATTTCCGCTGTGCGACGTTATTTTTCCGATGACGAATCCCAACACTTTCGTCATATTATAAAGCCTTCTCTATCAATTTTCTTATAATTTTGCTCTTAAATTTGAATAATTTACAAAAAAAATACCTTTAAGAACTTATGAAAATACTCAGAAAAATAATTATTTAATCTTGACATTTAACAGAATACATTAATTAGTCTTTAATTTTAATTTTATGAGGTTTTGAGTATAGTTTTCTGTATTAATACCAAAGCAAATACAAAAACCCCATAGACTAATCTTAGGGGACATGGAAATGATATTATAATAGTTTGAAATTCATCTAAAATGATTATTTTTTTTTGGAGAAAACTAATCTTAAACCCGGTAATGCCTATATTAATTCAATATTATTTAAAAGTAAGTAGAAAATTGTATTTAAGTTGATTTAAACATGAATTGTTCATTCATTTGTGAGTGTTAATTATTTATTATAATACTTGAATATATCTATCTATGTTATTCACAAGTTTCAAAAGTTTATTTATTTTAATTATAGTGATTCATAGTCAAATGCATAAAAATATATTATATAGCAGAAGATAATTAACTATGAATGAATAAAAGAAAATTATAAATACAATTCTTCTCATCTTATAATTGTATTTAATAGAACACTGAACTAACTTATAATATGATAAATGATAAATGAATGAAATTAATAATAATCACATAAGTTAATTACATAACATAAGTATTGAATAATTGGAGGTATAGATAAAAGATAAATGGTTGAAATTAATAATAATCACACAATTTAATTGTGTAACATAAACATTGAATAATTAGTGGTTTAGATACAATGTAATTAGTCAATTAAACAAATCGCATACTCAGTAATAAAAAGCTTCAAGAAATTCAATATATACATAAAAAAGAAATGCATTATATATTATTAAAAACTTTTTTGAAAACTACATTTTGAGTACAATTGTATATTTAATCTTCATTGTTTCAAATAAGAATTTTCAATCTTCTTTTACTTGTAACTTTAGAAATTGGCACATACTTCTTCAAAGTGTTATTAGAAATTGAATCAGAACTTAAATAACATACTTCTTCACCTCACCACAAAGACAACATGTAATCATTTACCATATTCACAACATCCAAGTAGGAGTAAGAATAACACATCATTGTAAATATGTTCGATCTCCAAAATTTTCTAACAACCCGGGATATGTGTTATTAATAATTGATCAGATTGGATTTTGATATCTTTGATAAGAAACTTATCGGGTACATCAAATGTAACTTCACTATCATTTTTCCTGTCGATCATTCCATCTCCAATACTTAATATCCATTCTAAAAATGATCTTAACTCATCTGAATCAATATTTACAGTGCCAATCTGAATCTTCATGTTCTTGGTTAATTTAAGTACTTTACAATAGCTCCATAAGTAAGAGAAATTGAGTAACTGAAACTATATTTTGTCTGCTACCTTTTACAATGACAGGTAAATTTTGTCTAAAATCACCAGTGAAAAGACAACCTTTCCACCAAATGGCAAATTCAAGCTGTTACTATTATGGAATCTTAAGATATCTCAGAGTGTTGTATCCAGTACTTTGAAACAGTGTTTGTGAACCATCGATGCTTCATCCCATATAATAAGGTGAGTTTTAGCAATTAACTCAGCTAATGGACTTCCTTGTTTGATGTTGCAAGTGGAATCTTCATTTATAATCAATAATATACCAAACCTAGAATGAGCAGTTCAACCGACAAGCATAAAAAGAGAAGCTATTCCACTTAAAGCTACTGTTAGGACAATTCACCTTTGGATCTTAGAAAAGATGATAAAGTTCTCCATATAAAAGTCTTCCCAATACCTCTAAATACATAAACAAAAAAGATTCTCCCATCTTCCTTTCTTACTGCATTAATGATAGTTTTGAATACCATTTTCTGATCATCATTCAATGATGGAATAAGCTTTTCACTTTCTTTTTCATTGAATTAACATATTTCTCCCTTCATCAATTAGTGGTAAATTAGGGAATGGTAAAGTAGGATAATCTCTCAAGGTTCTTCCAATTCTGTTCAAAACTTTCTCTATTTCAATAAGTCTTCCTTATTAGAGGTGATGAAATGTTGATTATTAGTTTTATTGTTAAAGTTTAACATCATCTCAATGAACACAAATGGGTGAAAACTCTATATATGAAAGTAATAACTTGTCACTGGCCCTACCATCATTATGCAAAAATTAAAAAAGCTCTAGCAGTTCATTACACTACAGATAAATTATTTGAAGAACCCATTGCAGATCCATTTAATCACATAGAGTAACAGAAGGAAAATTAATCTGTCTAACCTTCCATCGGCTATAACTGAATTAAGGTTAGTTGTTACATCTAATGTTAGTAGAGTCACTTAACCATGGAGGAATATCTCTGAAGAAAACTAGAAAAAAAAAATGAGATTCTTACCATTCTCGCTTCTTTGGTAGAGATATTCATTTTTGAATGACTACCAACATATTTTAAGAATATTATGATAAAACTACATCAAGTTGAAGAGCTAAAAGAAACCAAGGAATAAAAAAATAACTTTTAGTGCAATTATGATGTAATTAAGCATTGAACTTGAAAATTGCACTAGGACCTTACTCAAAAAATATTGAGATCACAATCTCATTTTCTCGCAGTCTAAACAATCTCTCCATTGAAATTAAAATTGACCAAATCACCCTTATTGGTTAAATTTCTTTCCCCAGTCCAATAAAATTGAGGCAAAGCAGTCTGCAACATTTGTAGAGCAGTCCATATTGGGCCTGAAGAAGAATAGGAAATTCTTATACTTCCATTCAGCTTAAAGTAGATGCAATAAATGATAACCCCATAATAATAAAAACATCAAAGAACTGTTTATATCATTAAATTAACAAATTGAAATCAAGTCATATTCTTGAGATATGTGAATCATGGACCAACATTATCTCCATAGGTATCTAGCAAAAGAGCAAGTACAAATGTCAATTTCTGTCAAAAAGAAGAAAACATAAAGAAGAATATTTACAATCCATGTAATTGAACTCCATCATTGGAAAATTATACATCCACCTCTACGATAAATAATTCCCATATCAACTCACAATCTGTTTTAATAACTTCAGCAAGAATAATAAATTATAAAGCAACCAATTTTCTTTAATAATCTAGTAGTTAAAAATAAAAATTTTTCCTCAAGGCAAAAGCTGAATGAAGGGGATAATGAAATTTGCTGCATGATGTCTTAAAAAATACATGTTGAGCAAAGTATGAAGCCAAAAAGTGAGCAGGAAATTGGTAGAAGAGAAGACTGTTACAGCGAAGAATTCAAATGGAAATTTTGATATCATCAACAATTTTGAACTCGAAAGCTACATTAGAAATGGAGCACAATCAACCGTATTGCAAATTGAGAAATTGATGTTCAATAAGAGAGGAAGGGATCAATTCCAACTAATTCGCATAACACCAATTATCAAAGCCAAATCACAATTGAAGGGAGAGCAAGCAAACCCATGATAGATCCACCATCTATGGCTGATGCATTCTTAATCGTTTCGAAAAATTTTGTTCTCAACGTCGTACCTTCTGTGAGTGGTGAGTAAGAAATTGAAATGAAGGATTATGACTTTAGGCTAATGCCGAGTGTGAAGCCAAAATACAGAGATGGTACGCATGCATTAGGGTTTCATGATAGAATTTTGACCGAATCAGCCTGATTACAAAACTAATCGTATCATAAAGAAGGTAAAGGCAAGGCCGATGGTATAAACATACCTAATTGTTGGGTAACTGCTTTATAAAAAAACTACCCCTTCAGCATAATGTGATGAGCAGAAAATCTAGCAAAACAAAAATTTAAATTTGGGTAAACCATATGCAAGTTACTGAAATAAAATCACCACTTTCATCAAATCAAAACAAAATAGAATCCAATACCCCAAATAAAATATCTTAAGGGGATACAAAAGAAAATACTGACATTTAGAGGGAAACAACAAAGTGAGAGTGAGACTGTGAGTTCACTTATGCAGACTTTTCAGTTTTCTCTATTGAATTGAGAGACTCACTTTTTTATTTTAAAGAAGAAGAATCCATAAATTCTCTCTTTGGTTAAGTGAAATGGTGGAGGAGAAAGATTGAAAATGGAAGTAGATATGGTTTTTGGATCGAGATAAAAGAAGCAGTAGCCTAAGAATCATTATTATGAAAGTAGGCACAGAGGATTGAGAGAATTGGGAAAGAAGCTAGTCATTTTCAATTTCAAATAAATTAAAAACATACAATTAAATAATTAACTAAATCTTTAAAAGTTAAATAAAATTAATAATTAAACTTAAAAAAAAAAAATGAGAAAATGACATCTCAGCTAAGTGTATTCACTTTTAGTAGATTACGGGAAACATCACGAACCAAAAATATTTTTACAATATTTGTAATAATATCAATTAATAGAAATATAAGATAATTGTTCCAAGTATTCTAATTTTTTTCAATCTCTACAGTTAAGTTAATTTTTAATTAAATATTTAGATTAAGTTAATTCAATAGTTATAGCCACTCGTGTCTTTCTTCTTTCTCTTTTCATGCATTTCTTTCCTCTCTATCAGTTTGGGTTTGTTTAGGAAACTTCTCAACATCATACTGAAGGTAAATTTTTAGACATACCATTTGTGTTCCTTTTAAACCTCTAACGTCGTCCCAAATGACTTTACTGGCACCTGAATAAAACAAAATTTAATTACCGTGGACACACAAAAATCAAACTTAGTCACCGTAGCTACTATTTACCACAGTTATTTGTATAACAAATTAAAGTTTAGTTTCCGTATGGAAATAATAGGCAAAGTTGAGTGAACTCCACTTTTAATGGACAAAAGTTTTATCTGCCTCGTGATAACTTGCAAGAAAAAAAAAATCAAAAGCTCAGCATCTGTTCATCTCAGAAATGAAATGAGAAAAGTCTGATCATATCAAAACACAGAGGTAATTCTTTTCGTTTGAAGAGCAAAGACTTGAGCAAGAAACTTTTCAATGCAAAGCTTTATCATACATCATAAATTCTGCAATTCAAAACACTTGGGCCTTACTTTCTACCATACTGTAAAAGCCTAATTCTGCAAATGCCAAAGGCGAGAAAGGGGTCTCCCTCTTTTACATGTCAAAACATGATCCAACGAAACATCCTGGAGCTGTTTTTGAACCTCTTCCATGGGTTGGCAGGCATCTATCATCTGTAATTAAGTTTAGGAACTAAATCAGCACTCGCAAATATCCTGAAGAAAATAAATGGTCAATTTCACCAATCAGCTTAGCTCACAAGGTCACTTTGTCCCAAAATTTAGGTATCAATGTAGTCATTCAACTAATGACGTGTAAACTTCAGAAATGGAAGTGTAAAAAACGAATTATATGCTGGCACATGCCACTTTTGAACTAGTTAGACAAAAATTTCTAAGTTATGGACTAAATTGATACCCAAAGTTCACTCTGAGGTAAATTGTTCTTCCGAGCAAAGTTGAAGGACCAATCGACCCTTAATGGCGAAGAAAGGAAGGTGGATACAAATGCTACAAGGGAAAAGACCAATTGAATAGCAGCCAAGAATATTGGAACCAAATCAAGCTATTAAAGTTTCAGCACTTATAGAAACAAAGCTATCCAGTTTCTCTACAGTTAGAAAGTGGAGGAACAGAAGACCCAAAACAAAGTGGAGGGAAAATAATTACAGGATCCACTTTAGAAAATATCATGATCTAATACAATTTGTTCATGAAACATAATATAGTCTAAAACCAGAAGTTTGGTGTCATGAAATATGTAAGGAATCGTGCTTGACAAAATCAAAGCCAGAAGCCAAGCACACAGAAATGTGAAACCACAACAGATTAAGTATAAACTTACCTTCCACGTGGAATCATGGAGGGCCTGATAGCATTGAGCAACTTTCTTCTGAAACTCAAGTTTCTCATATCTTTCACCTCCATAGCCTCCTCTTTCAGCAGCTTTCTGGTTGAACCACATAATATCACAGGTTTAGAAATTGATCAAATGGAAATAGTTCAATTGGTAAATGTGGAAAAATGCCAGATCTCAGTTTGAGAAATGTTCATCTTTTAATGAAGATCATGCATTTTTGTTAAATGTATGGTGCTCGCATGCAAGCATTTGTCGTCCAAAGCTAAGTGCCATTCATCAACTTTTGCTCATATATAAACACAGACAAAATGACATTTTTGGCCCCTTCACTTGGCCAAATTCTGAAATTTGGCACTTCGACGTCGCTTTGGTGAGATTTAGTCTCTGAACTTTGATATTATCAAACTGTACGCCATGTAGAAAAATCCTCATGCTTGGCATTTCACAGAAATGTATTACACTCATATTGGACAAAACTTTGATTCTTCTAGGTTGACTGCAGAGTTCATGGCAACTAGATTCTAAGCATGAAAATAACATCAATTAAGGGGTACATTTTAACAAAAACCAAAGTTCACCAGCCAAATCTAACAAAATCAAAGTTTAGGGATCAGAAGTCAAAATTTGCGCCAAGTACAGGTCCAAAATATTGTTTTTCCTATAAACACATCTCTCCACAATAAAGATGGCATAAACTACATATTATTTGTTTGCTAATTTCTCATTTCACTCTCTTGCCAGTAAGGCTACACATATTTATACGTAGAGTACCTCAGGCAGTATGTCAAGGTAAACCACTACATCTGGAGCCAGCAGCCCAATCTCAGGAGCCTGCAGAAGTACCATGTCATTTAGTAACACTACAAGATAAAGAACACAGACATCGTCGTCCTCAGAAATAAAAGAAAATCAGCATTATCTTAAACAATCTTTTATCCATTTTTCACCTTACACCATTCAAAATCAAGTCCTTTTGCAGATGAGAAGGCAACTCCAGAATATGAATAACGGTCAACGATGAGGGTGGTTCCATTTTTCAGTTGACTTTCCATCAAAGAACTGCAAAATCATCTCACATGTTAATATGCATTTTTCTGACACCTTGAAGAGTACATTTAGCCAATTCCTCTATCTTTCTTTTCTTTTTTCTTCATTTTTTCACCCATTCCCCATACAACAGGAAAAGTACTGGACTATTCGTTTGACTTAACAACTTGCAAAATGCTTGAATGCATTAAATAAAACATGAATTACATTTAATTGATTGATTATAACCTAGTAATGAACAGTAGATTTGTTTGAAAATTTTTAATGGAATTACATAATTTAATTCAAAACGAAATCTTAGTTTGAGGCTTCTAGTAATCCGAACTTGAGCAGCCCTTTAAAGCCAATGATGTAAACAATGTCAATCAAGATTTCTATGCAGCTGGCACCATCTATCCCCAAAGAAGAACTGGCAAGGTATTCATTAAAAAAACAGGGCAGGTCATCCAAACAATAGCTCAATAAAATGTGACATTGGCGAGTCCAAACAACAATTCACATTTGAACTTCTAATCTAGTGCCAAACAAACATTCCATAATTTTCTTGTACGGTTTACACACCTAATATTCCGAGAGGCACTTACAAGAATAGAACTCAAAAAGGGCAAAAAGTAAAGGATAGCCTGCATAACCACTTTTTTTTCAGTCTTCATTTATTGACAAGCATTATACAAAAGGGATTGGGAGAGGAAACTCTGTACGTGGTTGAAACAATGTTTCGGTTTGGGCCATTGCGATAATAACAACCTGAATAGCTAAATAACGTCACAAAGTGAAAGGAAAATAAGGAGACTAGTAGAACTTTAAACATCTCATACAGACTAACACCACCCCCTCATATTGGAAGACACAGACCAGTTAAAACATCAAAAGTTCGGAACAACCATATACATCATGCAATGAATTCTATGATAACAAAAAATACCTCTTCTCCCAGCGATTTGCACTGTACAACAAATGGATTGTGTGATCATCCAACTGGGACTGATTTGAAAGATAGGCAGATATCATCTGACCAATGCTAGTAGTTCTATCAGGAAATCGCCATAATTCAGCAGGGTGTCCAAGTCCCTCCAAGTAAGAGAGTAATTTGCCAGCTTGTGAAGTCTTTCCACTACGATCCAAGCCTTCTAGAACTATTAAAGCACCTCTTGAATCGCAGTTGCCATTATTGTTATTATTTTCCATTCTAACTGACCTAAAAGAACACTTCCACGGATAGTTCAAGCGAGAATGCAGTGGCTTCCTTGCTGCTAAAGCACCAAAATTTCTAATATTTGACAAAATAACAAACTAAGCATCAGTACCTATTTACTTTTTTTTTTCCTCTCGTGATCCCGAATTAGTGTAAACGATTCAAATTTTTCAAACCAACAGAAAAAGAAAACAGAAAATGGAAAGTGAAATACAATGGGAGGAAATACCACTTTCATACCCTTAGGGAATGCAAAAATGCAAACACAAGTCATTTATATACTATATTGAAGCAAGCTGCCATGATAAAAGAGGTAAAGTGAACAGTTAAGCACCTGAAGGGAGAACTAATTGCCGCAAGTTGCAGGAAGGATGTTGCAGAGATCATTAGCAACCAGCAAACTCATTTAGAATGGACAGTAAAGTCTTGACCGCCAACTTGCAAGAAATTTAGCCGCATGACATAGAATTCGCTAGAGACAAAGAAGAGCTAAAAACCAAAACCAAATTTCAGCAAATTCATGTAACTTTAAGAAAAAAGAATCAGACTGGAACCATACAAGAGGAGAAAAAAATCCAACCCAATAACCCATGAGCATTACAAATCTATTAGTGGTCCTAGTAGAGTGTACACTAAATAATTCTAAAAGGGTGGTAAACTGGGTGTTTGAATTTTGCCGCTTTCTTTGTGTTTTGCGGTAACATAATTCTCCTTCGTTAGCTCTGCTCCTTAACGATAAAGAAATTCTTCAAAAAAATTTTAATAGTTAAATGTGAATTATTTATATCTTTATCTATACACATAACAACAAAACTTAAAAGATCTCAGGATGCAGTTTGAAAGTGAGGACCAAAAAATAGTTGAAGTGAAATGCTTGAGATTTTGAGAGCTGAAACAAAACTATGGAGATAGTCGATTTTTTTTTCACCCAAATTTTCAGTTTGGTTTATAACCAGACTAAACGAAATTTACCAATACTTGAAAAATGAGCCTAAATACGTATCAAGAAACCAAAAGTAATTCCTGGTGGTGAAAGTTAGGCTATTTTTGGACCTAAAATACATATTAAGTAGCCAAAAATAATTCAATATACTGGCTGGCGATGAATTATTGATTTCGATCTTACTATGAACACAGATGCAACCCACAAGCCACTATTAGCAAAAAAAAAACAGAAAAAAAATCTACCAAGTATGAAGCCAAAAAGTGAGCCGGAAATTGGTAGAAGTGAAGACTGTTACAGTGAAGAATTCAAATGGAAATTTTGATATCATCAACAATTTTGAACTCGAAAGCTACATTAGAAATGGAGCACAATCAACCGTATTGCAAATTGAGAAATTGATGTTCAATAAGAGAGGAAGGGATCAATTCCAACTAATTCGCATAACACCAATTATCAAAGCCAAATCACAATTGAAGGGAGAGCAAGCAAACCCATGATAGATCCACCATCTATGGCTGATGCATTCTTAATCGTTTCGATAAATTTCGTTCTCAACGTCGTATCTTCTGTGAGTAGTGAGTAAGAAATTGAAATTAAGGATTATGACTTCAGGCTAATGCCGAGTGTGAAGCCAAAATACAGAGATGGTACGCATGCATTAGGGTTTCATGATAGAATTGTGACCGATCCAGCCTGATTACACAACTAATCGTATCATAAAGAAGGTAAGGGCAAGGCTGATGGTATAAACATACCTAATTGTTGGGTAACTGCTTTATCAAAAAAAATACCCCTCCAGCATAATGTGATGAGTAGAATATCTAACAAAACCAAAATTTAAATTTGGGTAAACCATATGCAAGTTACTGAGATAAAATCACCACTTTCGTCAAATCAAAACAAAATAGAATAAACATGGAACTCGTTATCTGAAACATACCTACCCCAAATAAAATATCTTAAGGGGATACAAAAGAAATTACTTACATTTAGATGGACACAGCAGAATGAGAGTGAGACTGCGAGTTCACTTAAACAGACTTTTCAGTTTTCTCTATTGAATCGAGAGACTCGCTTTTTTTATTTCTAAAGAAGAAGAATCCGTAAATTCTCTCTTCGGTTAAGTGAAATGGTGGAGGAGAAAGATTAAAAATGGAAGTAGATATGGTTTTTGGATTGAGATGAAGGAACAAGCAGCTTGAGAATTATTATTATGAAAGTAGGCAGAAAGGATTGAGAGAATTGGGAAAGAAGCTAGTCATTTTCAATTTCAAATAAATTAAAAACATACGATTAAATAATTAACTAAATCTTTAAAAGTTAAATAAAATTAATAATTAAATTTTTTTAAGAAAAATGAGAAAATGACACCTTAATTAAGTGTATTCACTTTTAGTAGACTATGGGAAACATCATGAACCAAAAATATTTTTACAATATTTGTAATTATATCAATTAATAGAAATATAAGATAATTGTTCCAAGTATTCTAATTTTTTTCAATCTCTACAGTTAAGTTGATTTTTAATTAAATATTTAGATTAAGTTAATTCAATAGTTATAGCCACTCGTGTCTTTCTTCTTTCTCTTTTCATGCATTTCTTTCCTCTATATCAGTTTGGGTTTGTTTAGGTAACTTTTCAACATCAGACTGATGGTAAAGTGCAGAAAAATCTTAATTTATAATTATCCAGCATATACAAATATTTTTAAATCGAAGAAAAATCGGATTTCTGGTGCTTTTATATACAAATTCGGAACAAGTTTATAACCTCAAAATCAATGTTGAGATTTAAAAATGTTCAGAATATTGCAGCAGAGTGGAAGATGATGAACTTCATAAAGGGATTGAGGGAAAGGATATTAATGATGTTTATTTAGCAAATGCCTTTAATGATGAATGTGATCATATTTAGGTTTGTGAAGTTGTGTTGTACTTGGTGAAATCTAGCTAATCTAATGTGTGACAATGATTTATTAAACACGAAGACTGAATTTAAACTATTCAGCGGGAGCATATTGCAAAATTGATGGTGAACGTAAGAGTTTAAGGGTAGAGATTGGATTGTTAAAGGCATATATTGATGGATGTTTCTTTGATGAGTTGCATAGATTTACGTATTTCCAAGGTTTAGTTGTTAATGCACAAACGGTATTATGTTGTTAATTTTATGATCGCAAAAGTTTTATGGTGTTTATTTATATTTGAATCTATATGCCATTTTTTTTAATAGATCATTGTTTGTTTATTAATCAACACATTTCTAAGATATCATTACTTTTTTTAGACATACCATTTTGTGTTGCTTTTAAACCTCTAACTAGCTTAGGCCCGTGCAAATGCACAAATTTTTATAATATTTATTAAATTTAAAAATTTAAAAATTAATTAATTATTATTTACTCCTAATTTCTTAATTAATTATATATAAATAATAAATGCTAAATGATATAGATAGGGCTAAAATACAGAGAAATTATTCTATATAAAAAAAAAGTAAAGTAAAAAGGAAAAAAAAAATTCTAAAATATTTTAAAATGGGAGAATTTGTCTCAATCATCTTGACGTATTTATTTTTGGTAAATATAATTAGATATAAATAGATAGGAGAAAATTTATTGATATGTAAAAGATTGTTTTTTATTTTAATAAATTAAAATTTTTAGAAAATCTTAGGAATTGATACATATCTCTATTGTCTATTTTTATATATTATATATAGTAGATATAAATAGGACCAAAATACAAGTAAATTTTGTATAACAAACAAGGAAAAAAGTAAACTAAAAAGGAAAAAAAAAAATTCTAAAATAGAACAATACCAATCATATCCAAGTAATCCTTTTTTGTAAAAATAATTAAATATAAATAGATAAGATTTTTAGTAATATATAACAAATTATTTTTTGTTTAAATAAATAAAATTCTTTAGAAAATCTTAGAAATCAAGACGTGTCTTAATTTTGTTTTTTTTTATATTATATACAAATATGATATAGATAGGATTAAAATACAAACTAAATTTTCTTTAACTAAAAACGATAAAAAAAATAATAAAAATTCTAAAATAGGAGAATTTATCGTAATCATCTATAAAAATTCATTTTTTGTAAAGATAATTAGATATAAATAGATTGGATAAATTTTAGTAATATGTAAAATATTATTTTTTATTTTAATAAATAAAAAATTTTAGAAAATTTAAGGAATTGACATGTCTTCCAAGTGCTACTCCTTTATATTATATAAAGATAGATATGTTAAAGATTATTTTTTATTATAATAAATTAAAATTTTTAGAAAATATCAGGAATTGACACGTATCTCTATCGTCTATGTCTTTATACATTATATATAGTAGATATAAATAGGACTAAAATACAGAATAAATTTTGTATAACAAAAAAGGGAAAAAGTAAACTAAAAAAGGAAAAATAATAAAAATTCTAAAATTGGAGAATTTGTTCCAATCACCTCTAAGTATTCATTTTTGAAAAAATAATTAAATATAAATAGATAAAAAATTTTTTAGTAATATATAACATATTATTTTTTATTATAATAAATAAATTTTTATTAAAAAATCTCAAAAATCCACACTTGTCCTAAGTATTTATTCTTTTATATTATATATAGATGATATAGACAGAATTAAAATACATAGTAAATTTAAAAAAAAAAAAAAGTAAATGAAAAAATAATAAAAATTTTAAAAATAACAGAATTTGTCAAAATTATCTATAAGTATTCATTTTTGGTAGAGATAATTAGATATAAATAGATTGGAGAAATTTTAGTAATATGTAAAATATTATTTATATTTTAATAAATAAAAAATTTTAGAAAATTTAAGGAATTAACATGTGTCCCAAGTATCTTCTTCTTTATATTATATATAGATATAGATGTCATCCCAAATAATTTTATTAATACCTGAATAAAAAGTTGATACAAAACAAAATTTAATGACCTTGGACAAACAAAATTCAAACTTACCACAGTTATTTGTATAACAAATTGAAGTTTAGTTTCCGTATAGAAATAATAGGCAAAGTTGAGTGAACTCCACTTTTAATGGACATAAGTTTTATCTGCCTCGTGGTAACTTGTAAGAAAAAAAATCAAAAGCTCAGCATCTGTTCATATCTGAAATGAAATGAGAAATGTCTGATCACATCAAAACACAGAGGTAATTCTTTCTTTTGAAGAGTAAAGACTTGAGCAAGAAACTTTTCAATGCAAAGCTTTATCATACATCATAAATTCTGCAATTCAAAACACTTGGGCCTTACTTTCTACCATACTGTAAAAGCCTAATTCTGCAAATGCCAAAGGCGAGAAAGGGGTCTCCCTCTTTTACATGCCAAAACATGATCCAACGAAACATCCTGGAGCTGTTTTTGAACCTCTTCCATGGGTTGGCAGGCATCTATCATCTGTAATTAAGTTTAGGAACTAAATCAGCACCCGCAAATATCCCGAAGAAAAAAAATGGTCAATTTAACCAATCAGCTTGGCTCACAAGGTCACTTTGCCCCAAAGTTTAGGTATCAATGTAGTCATTCAACTGATGACGTGTAAACTTCAGAAATGGAAGTGTAAAAGACGAATTATATGCTGGCACATGCCACTTTTGAACTAGTTGGACAAAAATTGCTAAGTTATGGACTAAATTGATACCCAAAGTTCACTCTGAGGTAAATTGTTCTTGCGAGCAAAGTTGAAGGACCAATCGACCCGTAATGGCAGAGGAAGGATACAAATGCTACAAGGGAAAAGACCAATTGAATAGCAGCCGAGAATATTGGAACCAAATCAAGCTATTAAAGTTTCAGCACTTATAGAAACAAAGCTATCCAGTTTCTCTACAATTAGAAAGTGGAGGAACAGAAGAACCCAAAACAAAGTGGAGGGAAAATAATTACAGGATCCACTTTAGAAAATATCATGATCTAATACAATTTGTTCATGAAACATAATATACAGTCTAAAACCAGAAGTTCGGTGTCGTGAAATATGTAAGGAATCGTGCTTGACAAAATCAAAGCTAGAAGCCAAGCACACAGACATGTGAAACCACAACAGATTAAGTATAAACTTACCTTCCACGTGGAATCATGGAGGGCCTGATAGCATTGAGCAACTTTCTTCTGAAACTCAAGTTTCTCATATCTTTCACCTCCATAGCCTCCTCTTTCAGCAGCTTTCTGGTTGAACCACATAATATCACAGGTTTAGAAATTGATCAAATGGAAATAGTTCAATTGGTAAATGTGGAAAAATGCCAGAACTCAGTTCCAGAAATGTTCATCTTTTAATGTAGATCATGCATTTTTGTTAAATGTACGGTGCTCGCATGCAAGCATTTGTCTTCCAAAGCTAAGTGTAATTCATCAAATTTTGCTCACATATAAGCACAGACAAAATGATATTTTTGGCCCCTTCACTTGGCCAAATTCTGAAATTTGGCACTTCGACTTCGCTTTGGTGAGATTTAGTCTCTGAACTTTGATATTATCAAACTATACGCCATATAGAAAAATCCTCATGCTTGGCATTTCGCAGAAATGTATTATACTAATATTGGACAAAACTTTCGTTCTTTTAGTTTGACTGCAGAGTGAAAGGCAACTAGAGTTCTAAGCATGGCAATAACATCAATTAAGGGGTACATTTTAACAAAAACCAAAGTTCACCAGCCAAATCTAACAAATCCAAAGTTTAGGGATCAGAAGTCAAAATTTGCGCCAAGTACAGGTCCAAAATATTGTTTTTCCTATAAACACATCTCTCCACAATACAGATGGCATAAACTACATATTATTTGTTTGCTAATATCTCATTTCACTCTCTTGCCAGTAAGACTATACATATTTATACGTAGAGTACCTCAGGCAGTATGTCAAGGTAAACCACTACATCTGGAGCCAGCAGCCCAATCTCAGGAGCCTGCAGAAGTACCATGTCATTTAGTAACACTACAAGATAAAGAACACAGACATCGTCGTCCTCAGAAATAAAAGAAAATCAGCATTATCTTAAACAATCTTTTATCCATTTTTCACCTTACACCATTCAAAATCAAGTCCTTTTGCAGATGAGAAGGCAACTCCAGAATATGAATAACGGTCAACAATGAGGGTGGTTCCATTTTTCAGTTGACTTTCCATCAAAGAACTGCAAAATCATCTCACATGTTAATATGCATTTTTCTGACACCTTGAAGAGTAAATTTAGCCAATTCCTCTATCTTTCTTTTTTCTTCATTTTTTCACCCATTCCACATACAACAGGAAAAGTACTGGACTATTCGTTTGACTTAACAACATGCAAAATGCTTGAATGCATTAAATAAAACATGAATTACATTTAATGGATTGATTATAACCTAGTAATGAACAGTAGATTTGTTTGAAAAATTTTAATGGAATTACATAATTTCATTCAAAACAAAATCTTAGTTTGAGGCTTCTAGTAAACCGAACTTGAGCAGCACTTTAAAGCCAATGATGTAAGGAATGTCAACCAAGATTTCTATGCAGCTGGCACCATCTATCTCCAAAGAAGAACTGGCAAGGTATTCATTAAAAACAGGGCAGGTCATCCAAACAATAGCTCAATAAAATGTGACATTGGCGAGTCCAAACAACAATTCACATTTGAACTTCTAATCTAGTGCCAAACAAACATTCCATAATTTTCTTGTATGGTTTACAGACCTAATATCCCGAGAGGCACATACAAGAATAGAACTCAAAAAGAGCAAAAAGTAAAGGATAGCCTGCATAACCAGTTCTTTTCAGTCTTCATTTATTGACAAGCATTATACAAAAGGGATTGGGAGAGGAAACTCTGTACGTGGTTGAAACAATGTTTCGGTTTGGGCCATTGCGATAATGACAACCTGAATAGCTAAATAACGTCACAAAGTGAAAGGAAAATAAGGAGAGTAGTAGAACTTTAAACATCTCATACAGACTAACACCACCACCTCATATTGGAAGACAAAGACCGGTTAAAACATCAAAAGTTCGGAACAACCATATACATCATGCAATGAATTCTATGATAACAAAAAATACCTCTTCTCCCAGCGATTTGCACTGTACAACAAATGGATTGTGTGATCATCCAACTGGGACTGATTTGAAAGATAGGCAGATATCATCTGACCAATGCTAGTAGTTCTATCAGGAAATCGCCATAATTCAGCAGGGTGTCCAAGTCCCTCCAAGTAAGAGAGTAATTTGCCAGCTTGTGAAGTCTTTCCACTACGATCCAAGCCTTCTAGAACTATTAAAGCACCTCTTGAATCGCAGTTGCCATTATTGTTATTATTTTCCATTCTAACTGACCTAAAAGAACACTTCCACGGATAGTTCAAGCGAGAATGCAGTGGCTTCCTTGCTGCTAAAGCACCAAAATTTCTAATATTTGACAAAATAACAAACTAAGCATCAGTACCTATTTACATTTTTTTTTTTCCTCTCGTGATCCCGAATTAGTGTAAACGATTCAAATTTTTCAAACCAACAGAAAAAGAAAACAGAAAATGGAAAGTGAAATACAATGGGAGGAAATACCACTTTCATACCCTTAGGAAATGCAAAAGTGCAAACATAAGTCATTTATATACTATATTGAAGCAAGCTGCCATGATAAAAGAGGTAAAGTGAACAGTAAAGCACCTGAAGGGAGAACTAATTGAAGCAAGTTGCAGGAAGGATGTTGCAGAGATCATTAGCAACCAGAAAACTCATTTAGAATGAACAGTAAAGTCTTGACACAGCTGCCAACTTGCAAGAAATTTAGCTGCATGACATAGAATTCGCTAGAGACAAAGAAGAGCTAAAAACCAAAACCAAATTTCAGCAAATTCATGTAACTTTAAGATAAAAGAATCCGACTGGAACCATACAAGAGGAGAAAAAAATCCAACCCAATAACCCATGCGCATTACAAATCTATTAGTGGTCCCAGTAGAGTGTAGACTAAATAAACCTAAAAGGGTGGTAAACTGGGTGTTTGAATTTTGCTACTTTCTTTGTGTTTTGCGGTAACATAATTCTCCTTCTTTAGCTCTGCTCCTTAACGATAAAGAAATTCTTCAAAAAAATTTTAATAGTTAAATGTGAATTATGTATATCTTAATCTATATACATAACAACAAAACTTAAAAGATCTCAAGATGCAGTTTAAAAGTGAGGACCAAAAAATAGTCGAAGTGAAATGCTTGAGATTTCGAGAGCTGAACCAAAACTATGAAGATAATCGAAATTTTTTTCACCCAAATTTTCAGTTTGGTTTATAACCAGACTAACCGAAATTTACCAATACTTGAAAAATGAGCCTACATACGTATCAAGAAACCAAAAGTAATTCCTGGTGATGAAATTTAGGCTATTTTTGGACCTAAAATACAAATATTATGTAGCCAAAAATAATTCAATATACTGGCTGGCGATGAATTATTGATTTCGATCTTACCATGAACACAGATGCAACCCACAAGCCACTATTAGCAAAAAGAAAAAAAAAAAAAAATTCAAATCATACTCTCCATAGTCTAAATATTATAAAACACTACGTACAATTAAGCGTCCACGTGAAAAAAAAAAAAAAAAAACCATTCTCTCAAATTACTGCTCCATAATGTAAATATTAGAAACTTGAAACCCAATCCAAAATTAGGAGTCAAGATGATAACAAAAATGTCAAGAATCATGGCAATCTTGAAAGAAGATAATGAGATGAAAAAATTACTCGCATCCACTTCAAAATTTATTAAACATAATGTACTAACACCTAAATACTTGGATAAGAATGAGAGGAGAACTTTAAAGGAAAGGAAAGGAAAGGAGCGCGAGGTGGATCGGAGTTATTGAAAAGACAACGTAGATGGAGGTGAAGAATTTATATGCTTTGTGATGTGTGTTTTGAAGGTTTTATAAAGGAATAATCAAATTGGTTAAACTCCATAGCCACCATTTGTTGGGACTGAAAATGGGGATTTTCTAACCTTGAATTCATCTCCATTAAAACTTTAGGCCTAGGCTAGGTCGCATGTGTGAGGTAATAGAGACGTAATAATAAACAACAGTCTGCTTTGAAATTCTGCACTTATACTACTCATGGGACATTCACAATTAGGGGAAAGCATGCACTCACCTCAGTATCCATTTTCAAGAAAATGAAGGCAGTATACAAACCAAGAAAAATGACAAATTAAGAGCAAAAATATCCAGTCCAATTTTGTAGGAGATGATTCCTTAAGAGCAACCTGATTAAGAATACTGACCATCCTCATCCATTATCCATAATAGATATCACGACTATTGCCAATGTAAGTGTTGCGAAAGGTAAAACTCGATACTCGGGCATGTTTACCGGCAACGTTAGGTCACAACAAGTGAGATTCAAGGCATCCTCTATTTTTTGACATATAATGAATACTCAGTCAAACAATCAAACAATTAAAACCAATTTGGCGGAAAAAAAAAGAAAAAAAAAAAGAAAATTGAAACCAATAAAAGAACAAATCAGGAAACAAAGCATAGAAAGGCCAAAGATTCAGCATAGAAGAGACGACAAAACCTTTCTGTTGTTCTTCGCTTCAGAATATCAGAAAAGTCTATGATTTGAAGAGTTGGATTGAAAGAGGAGGGTACACCAGAGTGAGATGTTATTTCGTTAAGAAAAAATAAGTTCAATGGGATTTTATATGTAATACTAATTTGGGCCAGCGTGTTCTTCTTCAAGGGCCCTGGTCAAAGCTACGTTGTCTTCTTGGTCAACAAAAACTCTGGAAAGGTATAACTTTTGCCTCGGTTGTCCGATCGATGCGGATTTTTTTTTTAAATCGCGTAACTTTTCGAGATCTACACGCAGGTTTGATCTCGAAATTCAATTGTTTTGGATCAGAAATTGACATTTTTATATTTTGTTTTCATTTAAAAATTTATTTTCCGAAAGAAACTATTGTGATGTTGAAAGGAATTTAATTTGACGTCTCCTATTACGTCAAGGGACCAATTCAAGAACCTTTTGTGCATTTATTTCGTGTAGAATATAAATATAATTGGAATGAGGATGTTATCAAAATATGTATCTGGATTAGTGGTGGAACGAGGATGATATCAACAGACGCTATTGTGTAAGAGCGATCGATCTTGCTCTCTGCGGTCGGCAATTGGGACTTGAAAACGCCAATTCTGAAATTTGTGGAAATTAGTGGTTCCGCTTCCGTTGTCTTCTTCAAGGCCTCTGTCAGTCACCGTCCTGTCTATAGAAGCTTCAGAGTGTCTGATTCTGCGAACTCCGGCATTGTTTCAGCACCGATTTTAGTTGACACCACCATCATTTGCACCATATATCAGTAGTTTCGCCTTCAATTTGCTATCTCACTACTCACACCCCCTCTTCTCTCCACTTCATCCGATGAAAATGGGGAAGACGAGAGGAAGAGCATGCCTTGTCGTTTTGGGAGATATTGGTCGAAGTCCTCGTATGCAGTATCACGCCCTTTCTCTTGCCTCTCAGGTACTTCTTCCATTTCTCTTTATTAATTTCCCTTCGTCTCCAAATTTTCTTCCCATTTTTGTTTTGCTTTTGTAGGCATCTCTCCAAGTGGATATCGTTGCATATGGAGGTATTTCTTGCTCATAATTAATGTTCTAGTTTGATTTCTGTATTCATTTTCCTGAAGAATTTGGTTTTCTGGGAGTTTCTGCTGTTTAATTGCATTAGATGGAGCTTCTTGTTCTTAAATGTTTGAACCTACTGGATGACTCCAGGGCCTGCTGCCTTTTGCATGTGAGAAAAATGGATTTCAATTGAGTGTCTATCCTTTCTCAGTTTGAAGTTTTATGCATCTTCCAATGTTCAATTATATCTGTAAAGTAATTATTAACTAAAAGTTTTGTGTGTGTGTGTGTCAAACTGCTCTTCTAAAGTAAATGATGTTTCAGAATTCATTTCTATAGCTGACTGGTTACTTCGATTAGAAACTATAAATTCCATTAGAAAATTGGTTGTTTAAATCTTTTCCAACTAAATATAGAAAGGAGACAAAAGAAATACTCCCTCCATCCGACTTTGAATGGCAAAATTTCTATTTTGAGTGTCCAACAATATAGGCATTTGTCAATGTCTAATTATTAATTAAGTGATAAATTGTCAAAAATACCGTTTTCACAAGTAACTAGGCAATTAAAGTGATAACATTTACTTCACTTAATCATTAGTATATTGAGGGCTTTTTAGTAAAAATATAGTCTATTAATTAATTTTCTTAATTTCTGTGCAATCAAAATATTGCCTATCAAAGTTGGACGGAGGGCGTAAATAAACTAGGATTCGAAGTTATACTTGGGTTTGTCACAATCAATTTGGAAAGATGACCTTGTATGAGCAGAAAGACTTTTGTTGTTTTGCCTTCTGGGGTGTTATCTGACAAACTCGGTCTCCAGGGGCACTCCCCTGGCATAACTCTGAAGAGAGTGTAGTCTCTCTTGTTGAAGTAATGATTTTGAGTTAGAAATTATTCATTGTGGTTTCTTAAGTATTGGTGGTTAGGACATTAACCAGATCCCCATGATATATATGGCAGTGTTGTATATGGTATTAAGTATGTTGCAATAGAGGGCTGGGCAAGTCCCTATTCTCTTACAGTATCACGAGGCTTAATACTTTTGTATGCTATAATGTAAAAGAAATAATAATATATGAACAGTGAAAGGGTATTTAATTCCTATTGTTATTCTGACATGCCTGTTTGTGGTTTATAGCATACAAAATCAATCAAGGGAAGCATTCTTATTATTTATAAAATATAAATGTTATTACTTAGACACTTTTGGATTAATATCAATCACCTTGAAATTCTTAAAATGTTGTCTGCTTGTTGACATAAGTGTTTTAATTGAACATGTGCAAAAGAAGTTTTCAACTTGTTCTTTTAGAGTGTGTTTGTTTTGTGGGAAGTATGGAGGGAAAAGAAGGAAATATTGATGTATGTAGACATGCAGTGCTTATTACATAGGTCAGAAAACTAATCAATTTGGTTAGATGGTGAATTTGTAGCTTTATTCATGAGTTTCGTTATTACCTGGTTAAATCATTAACTGTAAGATTTATTTAAAATTTATTTTTCTTATGATAAGGTTCTGAACCTCATTTGGCCATACTAGAGAATCAGTCTATTCATATCCACAAAATGGTATATATATCACTAAGGTCTCTTTTCTCATTCCCTTTAGAGTTTATTGGGGATTTTTTTTGTTATCTACTAATTTTCTGTATTCTTGATATCACAGAAACAGTGGCCAATATCTCCCCAAGGTCTACCTAGGATGTTTTATCGCGTGATTCTTTTGCTCAAGCCATTGTTTCAGTTGTTAGTGCTGCTTTGGCACCTCTGCGTCAAAATAAAAGCACCTGATGTTTTCATAGTGCAGGTTAGAATGCATTTCATGTGGGAAGAAGTATGATTGTTTTTGCTTTACATATCTTTCCTATCTCTACTGGCGCTGTCTTTCTGGTGGAAATGTATGCTGTTGTCAAAAAGGAATGTTGATAACAATGTAATTTCATAATCAGTTACAGCTTCACTATTGTAAAATATGTGCATGCATATCAGCCTTTGAAATGGTTTTGCACAACTCAACTGGTTGTGCATATGATTATATGCAGCTAAGGATAGCCTAAAATAACTCAAGTAATTTTCCTGAATTCTTCCATTGCTACAGGGATAGCAATAGGCACAAAAGTAAGTTTGACTGTAAATTTTACTAACTATATCTCAAATGTGAGTACCACGCATATGCAGTCCATGAAGTTGTATTCTTAAGACTTGTTTATAATCTAGCTGTATCAATTTTTCAGTTAATTTTTCTTGGGACTGACAGCTTTTCTTTTCTGCCCCTTGAGTATTTTCATTTATTGGGTCTCAGGATCCTTTACATTAATTTTGCTTTTGGTTGCCTGATCTCTTTCAAATGTTTTGTCCTCCTTTGATACCTACTTTGGGAAATTCCCTGGCACCCTTTCGAGGGTGATCCTTTAGAAAGATTACTCCATGTACCTTTAGGTGATGCATTTTAAAACAGTCCCCTGGCAGTGCAAGATCTACAACACATGCTTCTGAGCTTTGAAAAATTTGACTATTGGTGTTTGCATTTTGTCATCCGCTGTTTGCAATTTCATTATGGAACATATATAATTAGGTAAGCTACAATAAGCAAAGGTGCCTGAATCTTTTAGACTCTTAAAATTCTTTTGAAGTCTCCTAGATTTCAACCTTATAACTTAGTATGTTAGTGGAGCTTTTCCCTTGCAAATTCAATTGATAAGAATATAGTTTGAAGGTAGTTTGCGTCTATCTGTACTCATTCTGTTTGCATCCATCGCAAATTACTTTTGCCGTTGATTTGAACTTAAATGCATCGATACTTAGAAAATTATTTATTAATAGTATAATTAAATTGCAAATCATCTATACTGGTCTTGAGGGAATCGAGGTGGTGGCTATTTTCTTCTCTTGAATCACTTGTGTCTTTGGCCTTATCAATTGGCATTATCATGCAGTCAACCAAAATTGGAAAGGTGCTGCATTTAGATGTATATTATCATTCATTTGCATTCATATGATCATATCTAACATCTTGAAACTGCCGTAGGAACTCAGAATGAATTTGAACTTGCAAAATATGGTGTGTATAAGGATAATTCTATTTCATTTTTCTTGTTCAAGTGAGCAATTGCATTTAAATGTAGTTGTGTAAAGTTGAGCTAGTAACTTTCGGGTGAAAGCATTTGGATTGGCTTCCGACTCTCAATTCTCCAAGGCCTAGATGGAAACCTTTAAACGAGATGGTAGATGGCTAGAGACCATAGCATGGACTTTAATTTGTATCCCTAGCTATGCACATTTGTAGACCGTAATGGGCACTATGACATGTTTAACCTTTTAAATGTCCTTTTGCACACCAAATAACAGGTCTTACCACCGTGATTCCTGAATTCTATAGTTTCTCAACAGCAGTCGAAACCACAATGTCATAAACATCTTTTCTTTATTTTTCATTTTGTAATTACTTCTTCCATAGAAATCTGAAAAGTATATGCATGTTGGCATGGGAATATTTGGCATATGCATGCACATGTGTATATGCACATCTCTTTGTATATTGGTTTGATCAGACATGGCATACTTACATTTTTAATTTCTCTTTCTTCCATAGAATCCACCGTCTGTTCCAGCCTTGGCAGCTGTGAAGTGGGCTAGCTGGCTGAGAAGGTCTGCATTTATTGTTGATTGGCATAATTTTGGGTATACCTTGCTAGCACTCTCCATTGGAAGAAACAGTCGTTTTGTAGCAGTATATCGTTGGTACTACTTGGATGCCCTGTAAAATATCGTACTCCTATTACTGGAAGTTATGATTTGCCATGAACCTTTTGTCTGATTTTCTAATCTCAGGTTTGAGAGGCATTATGGGAGAATGGCTGATGGTTCCCTGTGTGTAACAAGGGCAATGCAACATGAGTTGGCTCAAAACTGGGGAATTACGTAAGAATGTTATCTTAATAGTAATAACACATCAAAAAATTCTATTCCAGAGAAATTTACAGTCATTTGCATGCTACATCGACAGAGCCTCAGTTTTATATGATCAGCCTCCTGAGTTTTTTCATCCTGCTTCTCTTGGAGAAAAGCACAAGGTGAAAAGCTATACTACTGAAGTTATTCTGAAAATTGAGAGCTGTGAATTTTCAATAAATAGTGGATTGTTTTTAGTTATTTTGCAGATTAGATAAATGCTTTAGGCAACCTTATGGTATTCATGACTGCGCTAGCTATGGTAATTTTACTTTCTTGCACTTGTCTGTGTTGAGGTTTGGTTAAATCAAGACTCCTTGTGTGACTCATACTTTTATGTTATGATTCCTAGGAATGGGGAACCAGAATGTAGATGAGACATTGTTTACCAGCTTTGTCGATGGTGACATTCTTTTAAAACCGAACCGGCCAGCACTTGTTGTTAGCAGTACTAGCTGGTGAGATTTCTTTTCCCTAATCAGCCAGTTAGTATTGAGTAGCTAACTAGGTCTTTCATTCTCCTAGTGTCAAATGCAATCATTGAATTTGGTATCGTATGTGCAGTTCACATGTGAAGCGTTTCTTCTGCTAGGGTTCTATTTCCAATTTTACAAAGAATGATGTTTCTGTGTATATTAGTTTAAGCATTAGCTTTAGCACCAATCTGAAGCATCCGTTTGGAACCGTTAACTTGTTGAAGAGATTAATATGGGAGAATGATGTTTTCAGGACACCAGATGAGAATTTTGGCATTCTCCTCGAAGCTGCTGTTATGTATGATAGACGTGTTGCCGCAATTCTGAATGAAAATGACTCTGCTCTTGATGAGGTTCTTTGGAAGGAAATAAGTGACAGGAACGAGTACTTGTATCCCAGGCTGTTATTTGTGATAACAGGTAATGTCAATTTGCTTACATTAAGTGCTCTTCTCTTTGAATAAACTCTGTGCTGCACCCTCTTAACCAGTCTTACACCATTTGTGAAGGTAAGGGGCCGGAAAAGGAAAAGTATGAAGAAAAAATAAGGCGGTTACACCTCAAGTGTGTGGCTTTTCGTACCATGTGGTTGTCAGCTGAGGATTATCCATTGCTTCTAGGTAGTAATCTAGTTAATTGATTTTTTCTTTTATTTTTTCTGCCAGTGGATATTGAATTTGCATATCTCATTTATGTTTTCAGGATCAGCAGACCTCGGTGTGTGCTTGCATACTTCATCATCTGGGTTGGACCTCCCCATGAAGGTATAACTGTTTTATGTTTTCAACTAAACCAATTTTTATTAGGTCATGGTGACCAGGAGTATATGTCTACCCATGCATGAAAGCAAAGTATCTCCCTTCACCGGAACTGATATTCTGTACAATATTTTTGGCATCAGGTAGTGGACATGTTTGGCTGTGGATTACCCGTTTGTGCTGTTGCTTACTCTTGGTAAGTCATCGTCATTTGATTTTTCTCAGCACGTTATTCAATTCTTTATTTTTTCTCAAGTGTTATATTGAATAATTTACTCCTCTATTTGATTTGAAGCATTGAGGAATTGGTGAAAGTTGACAAAAATGGTCTTCTCTTTTCATCATCTTCAGAATTAGCCGATGAACTCCTGGTAATAAGTTTACATTGTCAAATTTTTATGGCTTTTAAACCAAACATGTCTTGCAAGAAAATAGGATTTCATATTGAACTCCTCCCCCCCATCCCCCCAAATTCCGGCTCCACCTCGTTTGTTGCATCTCTGAGTCGAATCATTACTCACAGTCTCATTTACCATTACCCTCAATAAAGTAAAACTTGAGTCTTTCGCGTTGATGCAAATGCTGTTAGTGGGTCCTTAGTCACTTGAAGGCTATAATTAGTTATATTTTCACCAAGGAGTGATAATATGGGTTTATTAATCATGTATTTCTATCTCTTTCTGTGTTTGTCTTACTATTGTTTTGGAATGATTATGTGATCAATTTACTTCACGGAATGATAAATATTACACCTTGAATGGACAGAGGCTGTTTAAGGGTTTTCCAAATGAATGTAATGCTTTGAAGTTGCTAAGAAATGGTGCAGTGGAAATGAGTTCCTCAAGGTGGGCTACAGAATGGGAAGAACATGCAAAGCCATTAATATTAGAGGTAAGATTACTGAGCTACTTGATTTTGCGTTCTAATCCAAATTCTGTCGATAGTATGATGCTAGCTGCTGCTTCTTAGTTGAATGCCTTATCATGTATGTAGTGTAAGAATTTTATGATATGTGCCCCAGTAAGTTTAGTCTTTGGTTTGCCCCTAAGTGACAAGACTATCTTGTCTTATATTTTTTCACTTGTGAGTTTTTTAACTTCTCATCTTTTGACATGCAGTTTTTCCTGTTGCCCCTCTTTTGCAGCAGCATTTTTTTCATTCGCATTTTTACCAATGTGTTTTAGATGATTTGAACTTTCCTTCTGTAGGTTATATCCAAGAACTCAAAGTAATACTGTCTGAAAGTTACTACGAAGTAATTTTTATTGGTAAGTTTGGAATATCTCTTGATAGTTTTTGGGTGGTAATTTCACTTGCCTAACCCTCTAGTTTTTCATGTAAAAATTACTATAGTTTGCAATGTACCAATTGAGGTAACTTGGTCATTTTCAATCTATACTTGGGTGGGATATTTTTTGAATATTTCAAGCTTGTTGCTTTCCCTCCTAAGCAGCAAGAAAAATCCTGCTCCCAAGATCAATTCTTTTGAATATTTCAAGCTTGTTGCTTTCCTTCCTAAGCAGCAAGAAAAATCCTGCTCCCAAGATAATTCTTCCCCTAGCCACTGAATTTTCTTGCTGAATCCCATCCAACTTTCTCAAAAGGCAGAGTCTCATCACTAGTGGACTAAAAGTGATGATCTTTTATCCCAGTGAGCAAAAAATTTGAGTAAATACTATAAATTCCTATCACATATCTTTTACAGCTGAAAAGTTTTCCTGAGTTGGCATCGGACCATGATGTCATTAATGAACTATTTTCTCTCCTGTGACATAAATGAAAATTCAAGATTTGAACTTGGCATCTTCCTTGGACATGTGTTACAATAATTTAAGTGAGTTTTATGAGGTTCAACATTTGGTATCAGAACTCTCTAGTGGTTATTACAATCATCCTCCAAATCTTCTATCTTGATCTGTCTCTGTTGTTCTTCTACTGTTAAATAGATTTGAAATGGCAACTGCGTTCTGACAAGAAGTTGCAGAAGCAATAGTCAATGGAAACTTTACAATTTCGACAATTAATAATAAATAATCTTTGATTTGTTGTGTCCCCTCATTTAAAAACCATGATATTCTCATTTTAATTGATCACTTGTACTACTGGACTCTGGGTTTCTTATATTCAATAGTTTATTGCAGATTTGGGAGACCACACAGCTGAGAGACTGGACGGCATATTTTCATGTATTTTCTGGTGTGGTTTGCATTTTTGTAAAATGTCATTTGGGAAAACTCAGGTTAGTCCACAAAAAGTGTTAATAACTATAAGTTGAACGTTTATCTATCATTTGCGTATACGGATGTGGTTGCCGTGATCTTTTTGGTTTTCGCCATAATCCCTTGTAGACTAGGTTTGATTCAAAAAATGTTCGATCATATGCATTTTGTTTGTTTGTTTGTGAGGTCGACTTTCATATGTTTGGACAAGGATAAATATTAAGTACATTTTTCTGCAAACATTGATTTGGAATTTGATCGGATCGGAGAGGATGTCATTGTCAACTTTCAGTATTACTATTTTTGTAACATGTCATTTGTAGAAGTTGGTTATTTTAGACTGTTATTGGATCCAAGTTACGGATTGGTGAACATGCTCAGTTGATGCTACATGATTACTATTACTAATTCTATTCACTTCCATTTAGTAATTTAACTACTTGAATTATAACCACAAAATTCGTTTCGCTTCACTCCAAAAATATAATTAATAAATAGTTGTCTATATATCATTGTGTATCGACTGAAACTATAAACAGCAAAGTTTTTAATATTTTTTGTTCTTTTCGTAAACACACTATCTTTTTAACAGATCAGCTCAGAGGGTGCATACGTAGGGCTTTCCTACATAAATGACATGAGAATATTTAAGAAAATTCAAAATATGCCTCACAAAAAGTAAATTACAAGTGTTTTTAGAATTATAAATTACAATACAAGCATTTTTATGAAAGAGAAAGCATGCTTCTTGAAATTTGGAGGGTGACGTCATAAATGATATCGTTTGCCAATTCCGTGTTCATTGTTTTTGTAATAAATTGCAAAAGAGGTATAAAAAACGTATTTGTTGATTTTGTGCAGTATTAGTGCTACAAATGAACGAAATATATACACCATTTGCAAAGAAAATTTTTTTTTAAAGTTAAATGATGAAAAAAAAAAAATGAATGGAGAGAGTGATAAACTAAGTAATGAATATTTAAATTATAGAAGACAGTAGCTATGTTGCACGGATACAAATATAATAACTAAAATAAAAACGGAAACTGATATTTGTAAAAAAAATATAGGGAACAAAAATAGGGAGGAAAAAGAGTAAAAATTGAAAATATAAAGTATATTTACAAATTTAAAAACCATAAGGATTCACTTTTTAGTGTTTTTATGTACACAATAAATAAAAGACAAATATAAGTCATATAAAAAAAATGAGTTTTCAATTTTTCTACTTTACAAAAATGAGATTTAAATTTTCTAAAATTATGGAAATATGACCTAAACTGTTTTGTACAAGTTTCCGAGAGTTTTCGATTTTCAAAAACTTCTGGAAACTTGAAAATGTTTCAAAATCAAAGTTTCAACGTTTCAGCATAAACATGAGAAAAAAACAGAGGAAATAAAAGATATGATATAGTGTCAATTTCAATAGAATATTAATTAATACTATTAGTTGTAACTAAAAAATAATTATGATTTTTGCAATGACATATGAAATAAACATCCAAAGCGGTCCTTCCTTCCAGCACGTGTTATGAATTAGTATAGAGAAAACAATACTCTCATCCATCGTTTTCAGACCCGGACCGGTCATCGAACCTGTGAAAGGATGGATTCATGGATTTTAGATTAAACCGGAATAAACTGGAATCGAACCGTATTTAATAAATATATTAAAATATTAATATATTTTTATTTTTATATTTATGAAAATTTGAACATTTTTATTATAATTCTTTAAGTTTAAGCATTTCAAACACAATATAGTAATTAAAAAAATTCAATTTATGAAATATAGTTTTTATAGTTATAATTAAATGTCAATTTAATTTAAAATAATTTAAAAATACAAACTATATTTTATTTTAATTAAAAACACCTCAAAATAATAACTTAAATTTATATTCAAATAATTTTTTTAAAAAAATCTGGTCGAACCAAAAAATCGGTCCGGTTCATGGTTTTTCGGTTCGACCATCTGGTCCCACCGGCCATTGACCGGTTATTAACCAAAGTGAAAACTGGATAGAAACAGACCGATCTGACCTCCGGTTCCGGTCGAACCCGGTCCGACCGACAGGTCCGGTCCGGTTTTCACAACTATGCTCTCATCTCATAAAAAGTCTAGTTCGGGTGTCTCTCTCTCTTTCTAGTAAACAGCCAAAATATGAAAATTAATTAAATTTTCACGCGTAATCCCTAAGTTTTCCAAATTAATCTTATTCTGTCGATTTCAAAGTTTTCCAAATTTAATTTTGATGGTTGGGTATCTCTGTCTTCTTGATTTTACATTTAACTAACATGCCACTTGATTTTTATAAGTCGACTTGAAAATAAAAATAATAATCAAATAAAAAAAGAAGAAGAGATATTTATTACTGTAATATTTTGTTTTATTTAGTATTTATTATACTTTTTCAAATTTAAATAACTCCAAAAATTAATGATGACGTCTTTCCATAAAATAATATCGTTATGATATCAGTTTATTTTATTTTTAATGATTCTCATTCTTTTTAAAAGTATAATATCTGATTTTATGGATGTGTGAAATGTTTGGCAAATTAAATAATTAATCACAAAAACAAGATTTAACCAATGATAATTATACGGATAGACCATAAGAAATTATTACAAAATTGTGTATAGAGTCTCGACCTCTTATATCATTTGATCTCACAGTTGCATAATATACGTTCCAACTACATGGTCTCTATTTATAAACCCAAAACCATGAAAGTAAACCCAAATATATATATATATATATATATATATATATTATCTAATAGAATACATACTCTATATATAAAACTTGAATAAGAGTTTCTACCCAATTAAGAGAAAATTTGGTAGAAATCGGATTTGATCGATTTTTACTCCTTTTTAAGAGTTTATTTCTCTATTTCAAGAAAAAAAAAAAGAAGTTTTTATTTCTCATCAACTTAAAATCGGAGGTTTTTGAAAAAAAAGTTTTTACGTGTTCTTTTTAGGCGTCTTTTTTAAATTATACAAAATATAAATTTATTTTTCTTTCAACATTTGGTGATTTGCTAATATATTTCACTTTCATTTTGTTTCTTTTTATTTCTCCTTTTATCCAACTTTTATTATCTTTGTATAATAAATACCGACATTCTTTTTATAAAAACATAAAGTATTTTCCTGTAAAATTTCTTTAGTTTTTTCGATTAGTTGTTTGTATTAATTGCAAGCGGGGCGGAGAAAATCCAACCCTAACAAAGATTCACCTCAACAAAAACATGAAATCTCTATTTATTTGCTCACGGGTGGGAATAAGAAAAATAATTTTCCCATTTCTGCCTCTTTTTTTATAGAGGCTAAAAACTGCATCATTTGATCCTTCGAATTTAACATCTTAGTCCTTTGTTCTTTTAGTATTTCCATATCTTTAGAAATCTCTTCTTACCTTTGCTCACTTATGATTCTCGAAAGTGCTCTAGTCCAGTATGAATGAGCCAACAAGAAATGATCTTGCTCCCCATGAGATTATCTTGATATTGGTTAAGTAGACCGACATATATGTTTTCAGTAAAAGAAAATTTCTCATTTTAGTTCTTTTCATATTATATTATTATTTTTTAAAAGAAAAGAACAAAAACGATGGTGGATGTAATGAAAATGCATGATACTATCAATGCAGACAAACACGTAACCAATACATTCAGATACATAGTCAACACTTCCACAACACATAACATTCCTGAGCTATTGCTAACACTAAGACAAATACCATCATACTTAAACACAAAACTAATTACTTCTACCCCAACTACATAACACAAAGCGTTCCAATAAAATCTCAATCTTCGACCCAACTGTGAGCAGATGACGTTTTCGCATACGAAATGAGGTGAAGCGAACTGAGGAATTTTTCATAATAAGTTTAGTTTTAATTATTATAGTACGAAATCCATTTTGGAAAACAATATTCATAAAAGATTCGAAACCGAAATCTCCAAGAAAATATAGGAGTTGCCACCCGGCTCAGTTCAATAGGAAAATTTAGGTACAGCTGAAGCCAAGTGAGGGCCGTTATACATTCCAGAGATCTAGGTCCAGATAAGTCATTTACTTGTTATTTAATTAAATAAACACTACAACAACCACATTATAACATTTTATTAAACTAAATCAATTTTATTTGGAGCATACGGTGTTCATGCAAGGTACATAAATCAATAAATAAATTATATAGATCGAATCAAATAAGTTATCCTAGGGTATACATATGAAACAAATGGGGGAACGAGATACAATCGCCTAAAATACACGAGTTCATCTAATGCAATAATAAGATCTGAACATGCATTTAATCCTGCAAAATAGACGTTAATCCATGAATAATTGCATGTAGGACTTAATCACGATAGAATAGGATAAAAAATGGCTCGAGGTCATGCATTTAGGGGGGATAGCCAGAGAAACTCGACAGATCTCAATGACTAGACCTGGAAAACGTTTTGAAACGTCCCTATATTGATTTTTGATAAAACAATTTTGAAAACGGTTTTACCAGTTAATTATTTAACATGGTAAGTGAGTCGGATTTCAAGAAACTAGATTTCTATCGTTGTTCTGTTCTAATACATACTTTTGGAATATAAACTTAAGGTTTAAATGTTATGAAATGCATAAAAATCAGTTTTCGGTGATTCTGTCCCTAGTTGATACCTGAGCGGGTGTTGGAACAATAGCCGTGCGGCTGTAGATTTACACCAATATGGGTGTCACTTCAAGACTAGTAGTAGATTTCAAATCGGCATGATTCATGGTTCTCTTCTGGGAACCACAGCCGTGCGGCTATTACTGTAGCCGTACAGCTGTTGCGATGGGTGCACGGGTCTGGTTCTCAGACCAAAACCCAAAAATAGAGTAGTTTTTCAAAACAATACAAATGATGCCAAAATACAACACAAACAAGTCAAATGCTTTGGTTTCTCAGATATTTACTCTTATAGCATGGACCCACAACTTTGGGAGGCATAAATCCTTCAAAAAAGGCTCCTATTCTGAACTCAAAGCTCTAAAAATGGTTTCAAACTCCAAAAGTATGGTTTTAGTGTTTGGATTAGTCTCTAAAACTATTAAATACTTTAGTGAAGTGTTTTTCTATGATTTCTAACCAATTTTAGACCTAAAAACAGAGGTTAAAGATGAAAATGAAAGAAAATGTTTGAATTTCTCTTCTTCCTTTTCTTCCTATTTCTTGTCCTCTCTCTAAAATGAAGTTGCTAACCCTTAATTCAGAATCGAATCGATTTATATAGGTATAAATATGGTCTTTTCTTGTTAAATCTACCCCCAAATTCTAAATTTAGAGTTCCAATAAGAAATGGCAGGTTTTCTACCTCTGCATGTGACACTTGTGCGGATGTAAACACTACACCCTTATGGGTATTAGTCTGGGATCAACGGTCTTTTGACGTAAACAATCTGAGGCTTAGAATTCGATTGACCAGAGCCTCAAACTTGAATTAACTTTTACCTATATAGCTGTGGAAAGCTATAGAAGCTAATACATAATTTATTCATCATTGAAACCGAGAGATGAAAATCCCATGCTCACACCAGCTTTCAGAAATGCTCCATTGCTTTAGCGAGCCTTCTTAAGTAGTTTGGTATATGACGACCAACATTACAATTAGCCTTAACCTCATTACATATTGGCTTTAATTCCTCTGCATAGGTTTGAGCCTGATCTACCATAATTTGGGTTCAATTCCTCTCCTAGTGAGACTTTTTTGCTTGTTGAAAGTCTGACCACAGGCTATTGTTCTTGACTTTTCTCATATGCTGCTTCCTATTTGTAAGCTTCAATTTCCTAATCTTGGAGTTTTTGAGTTAATTCATCCTTATCCATTATCATTTTCTGCCTTTTTTTTTTTTCCAAAACAACAACCCTTCTTCTTAATTCTTCTTAATTGTCAACCTCCTCGTCCATTATGTCTACTTCTCTCGAAATGCTCTCTACATTCATGAGGCATCTTGAAAGTGAACCCTTTACATCTTCTTATTTGCCAAGTGATATACCCTTCACTGACTCCTTCATTATTATTCTGCTTCATTATGGCTCTTACCTTTTCCCAAGCTTGACTGACAGCATTAATTCTTCCCATAACTTGTAGAATCCATAAGTAAAGTTTGCCTAATCTAAGCTGCAGGTTACTAGTATGAACTGTTGAGCACCGTATTGTCTTCTCCCCATACATGGCACATAACCTATCCCTCTTCTGTTGGTGTGTCCTAGTCCAAAGGCATTGGTTCTTGATTGTATTATATATTGTATATAGATATTTTTTTATTATACATCGTGTTATATATAAAGGCATTTAATCTATTTATTTGTTTCTTGTGCAATTTAATGAATAGTGTATCCATTTATTATAGCCATACTCATGTTAACTAATGAGATCATTAGCTGATGGAACCTTAAGTAGTGTTAAAGCTATAATAATAAAGTTGTCCCTGGTTTATTCTAATCATGGGAATGAATAGAGCTCAAGACCAGCATATCCTTGACTAGATGGCAGTGTCTCACTGACCATTGAACATGGGATGTCAGTCAAGTATATAGGTAAATGTTAGGTGACATGGTACTGGACCGATCCGCCTTGAGAACACCATATGGTTTGATCATCGTAGGTATTTCTCAGCTAGTTCTTGATATTGTCCTTAGACCGATTTCACTATAACATGACATGAGATCTTATACACTTTGATATACGCCTAACGGGCCTGTAACAAAGTGCTAAGTATGGGTATGTTGGGTGGGCCGGTGAACATGTTGATATTAATAGTGAGTTGACGGAATTGCCACTCAGCGTCCCCTGAGATGACATCATTGTGAGTGGGACTGATAAGTGTATAGCCATACCCGAATAAGTTGGGATATTTATTCGCAATCATCAGTCTATTCGGAATCAAGGAATGAATAAGCATAAAAGAGGTTGACTGGAACAATACCTCTTGCTTATATATCGATGTCAGTTGGCAAGGAATATACAAGAATACTACTGGGTTATGTTTCATATGAGACTGCTAGTCTCCTTCTTGATTGGGAGTTGTAATAGTTTGCTAGAGCTCACTTACAGTCTGTGGGCCTTGGGCCTACTACCAACATAAAGATGAACTCTGAGGATCGTACACATAAAACAGCTAAACTTGTGACATATTGGAAATGTACACATTGGGTGTACTTAGAATGGAAACTCGATTAATGAAATTATAGACAATAGGTTTTGTCAAAGTTAATTCAATTAATATAAAAGAGAAAATTTGATTAATTAATTACAGTATGTAAATAATTAATTAGATATATTTTCCTTGGTGGAAAATTAAATACATAGATTGTATTTATTTAAGGTCGGGTTAAATTAAATTTGGGTTGAATAAATTTAATTAATTGGATTTAATTAAGTCAATTGGAATTTTATTATATGGTTTAATTTAATTCCAATTACATAAATTTAATGAGTTAATTAAATTAAAATTTAACCTAAAGTTAATTTGAAAACCTAATTTTGTACTGGGTATAAAAGGCACCTTAAAATAAATTTCTCCTAACCCTAACACTACCTAAAAGTTTCGGCCAAAACTAGAGGAGGAGTAGCCGAATTCTTGTGGTGCAATTTCTAAGTTCCATTCATCTCTGTTCGCTTGCACGAGTCCCGTTCGATAGCTATTCGTGTACCTGACTGTGTAGAATTGCCGTTCTCCGATTCTACAATCTTCAGCAGTCTGTAGAAGAGATGGATAAGGTGAGAAAATTTATTTTCTTTCCGTTCTTGGGTTCTATCAAAATCATGGTTCTTGGAATCATGGAATTTGAGGGAAAGTATTTTAATCCATATTTTCCGCTACGCACTGTTTTTCCTGGTGAGAATTCCCTCCATCCCCATGGTCCTAATAGTGGCACTTAATCAAAAGTACTGCAATTGTAAACAACATATGTACCATTAAACAACTTAGCCATCCATATGACTTGGGACTCTTCTAGGCTCCTCAGAAATCTGATCCACTTTCTCTTTGATCTTCCTTTCTCAAGCCACTGAGCTTTCCCGAAGCCTACAATTAAATTCTTTCTACTATGATATCTTTTATCGTAAATCACCATAGGGAAATTAAAATGAGATGGGCATTAGAGATGATTCAAAGCCCACATGCATAGTAATGGCATACATGCCTCAAATCTTCCCCCTCTTTGTTGCCTGCAAGAGTCTAAAGACCTAAAAGTCTATGCCAATATCCATATAACCGGGTTAACTCTAACATTATCAACGACTTTCCTAAAGAAGATGGTGACTTTATGATCGAGTTGTCCATCCTGTTTGGGAAATAGAACCAAATCATATATCAGAAAAGCTAGCATTTTCAATCCCCTTTTTTTAATGACATGGTTAATGGTGAAGTCCATTAATTTTGACGCACTGAAATCTTGACCGTCCTCCCAATCAATGATGTCCTGAACTTGCAATTCAGCTATTTTGGCTAGCTATATTTTAGCTTTTTCTTTTTTGTTATAGGAATACAACCGATTTTCCTTCCTTTGTGAAATTTTTAGCATCTGGTGGTATTCTTCCATAGTTGGAGTCAAGTCTATATTTCTGAAAATAGAGCATGTATAGCTCGGGTCCCAAAAATGGATTAATGCTCTCAACATTGTTATATGGATATGCAGATACATTAAGTAAACTATCCATCCAAAATCATCTATAAAAGCCTTTGCTTGATCACTAGACAATAACTCAAATATTTCCTTCACCCTATATAGATCATTTTGGCTAAAGTCCATTTCAGACAAATCAAGCAAGATAATATTTGATTCATTAGTTAAGCTGTTTCCTTTTCTAACTACCTTTCCCATGATCAATCCCTCACTTAAACCTCCTTATGGAACTCAAAAGCCGAGGAAGAAATATTTTAGATTTTATTGAATTTTTCTGCATTATTTTCCTGTCAAAAAAAGAAAACCAAATATAAGTACTGTACCAACGATAACAATCATGTAAAATAGAGCAAACACAAAGTATATTGCAAAAATTGATGAAATGATGTATGATGTGAATCCCTCACTACACAATTAAAAGATATAATACTTAAATTCACCGAACAGATTCATTTCTGACCAGGAGAAAATGAAATTACATTAATGGAAAAGATTACATCATTAGTCTGAAATCTATTTCAATGATATCTTCTGACAAAATATTCAAGGGATTAAATTTGTAATACATGAATATCAATCCCTTGCTTATTTTACCTTACTAAAAGCTACAAGTCCTACTACAATAGTACTACTACACTACTTCTACTACATGTTTGGATGCAAAACACCTCCCTGTGAGAACAATTTTTGCTTTGATTTTTAGAAATAGACTAGATAATCATCAGAATTCGATTCCTTGGCATTAGTGCCTTTCCCCTAAATGTGGTCAAGTTTGAAGCATCATTGTCATTTTTCCCATTTTATGACCGGATGTCCCCTTTACGCTTCGAGCCTAGTTCTTCTTTATTTTCCATTGGTTCTGGTACTTTTGCTTCTTCTAGCTCTTGGAACAATTGTTCTTGAGTAATCTCTCTTGCCACACTATTCACTACCATAAAGCCTTCTTCTAGGAGGTCCTCTTCACCCGTCTCCATTAGTTCTTCCTTTGTTCCTTCATCAATTTCCATAGGCTCTCCTTCCAAGTCTTCCTTCGATTCTCCAACTACATCCATATCTTCCTCCTATGGTTCCTGCATGTTCACTAATTCAATGTCATTCTCTAGCTCCTCATCCTACTAAATTCGTCTATGATTTTTAAATGACTTTGGGATGTAGTAATAATAAGTAGACACTCAGGCATATGTATAAATAGCTTCCTTTGGTAGAAGGGGAATTCCTCCATTATGCTTTATAATTCTCCCATAAGACCGGGAGTTCTCTAGATTCAGAAACCTGGCCGGTATCATCTCTATCAACATTCCATTCACCTCAATCAGACATTGCTTAATGAATTTCCATGTATCCCTGTTGCGAATTGGATCGATCATGGAGTTACAAGCATAACTTCCTTTGAGGAACACACTATACTAATGTCTACTAACAACATCTTATCCTTATATTTCAAACTGCTCTCGGATGCCAAAAACAAAAAGCACATATGGTAAATTAGAGGACTCCAGAAAGAGCTTCATCCACTGCAGTAGTACCCCAAAGTTTCCTAACCATTTAGCAAACAGACTGGTAGATTCTGGATTCTCTAACAATTCTCGGATGCATTGGATGATCCATTTCTTGTCTAGAATTACTCCTGTCATCCTGGTGCGAGCAAGATTGCATTATATTAGATACACTGCCTTTTTGGAACTTCTTAATGTGTTCTGCCCCCAAGTATAAATAGTTCAAGTAAGGAAAACTTGGGTGCCAATCTAGGAATTTCAATGGAGAATTATGAACCCCAAAGTTTCGAAGCAAGACAGCTTGTAACCTTGCAATCATTCGAATTGCCTTAAGGTCTGTGGTCTTATTTACTATATTAAGCATGACATCCTGTGGCAGGTAAATTTCCATCTCTTTGCCCTCCGTATCCATTCCTGGAAAATTTCATTATTATACCTTTTAATTTATAATGAGGTATTTTAATGATGATGATGCTTTACCAAAAAAAAAAAAAAAAATAATTACATACATTCACAAGATACTTTTATAATCATATTTATATGATGTCCCTATCTGGTTCAGTTACGTATATAGGGTGGTTTGTACAGGGGTGCTCGGGTCTAATTCTACAAGGTGGATATAAGAATTTGTTTTAAATGGTTCCCAAATTATCTTTTACTAATGCCATTAAATGGCTAGTAAAAGGACAACTTAAGTTTAAAACATTTCAGGGACTTACCTAGATTTCTCATGGGAGCAACCGTACTTTGTTCTTGCCTAAGCATCATAAAAGGGTAAAGATCATAACATGAACTTTTAGTGTTAGTGTGCATGTGTTGGGGTTTATGCATGATAACAGAGAATAAAATTACATGATTTTATTATATACAAATTAAATACAATAAACAAATTTACAACATAAATTAGCCTAGTGTGAGCGAACGACCTTAAAATCGGAATGCGGCGAAGCGAACTGAGGAAAGAGAATTGGTTTGAAGTTTGAATTGAAAATGGGTTTCTATCTTGCTTAGGAAAATCATTGATTTGTTTGGGAATCCTTTTATGGAAAACCTTTTATTTGAATGTAAATTTTTAGGAAAAACTATTTTTTACATTTTAGAAAATCCTGTTTTATTACTTAAAGATCTCGAAACCTAAATATCGGGATCAGTGATAGAGTGGCCACCCGGATCAGCTCATCCAGGAAATTCCAGTATAGCTCCCTATCGAGCGTATACTGCTATACCTAATCCAGAGATTTAAGGATCAGGCAACGTACCTATTTAACCTCAAGCTTGCTTTCATTTATAAGTTCATATTACAATATTATGCTTACTTATTCTCTACCCATTTTATCTTTCATTATTAGCCCATGCTCATTCAAATGACATAAATAAATAGCATAAAAATAAAGTGCAGAAAAGTAAACCATACATCCAAACCAAATAAAAAGATAGAGTCCACTTATTACAACCCAAAAAGAAAAAAAATCTCATCCTTACCTTACAACAACCTAGATACATGAAGATCTATAAAAAGTGCAATCACCTAGAATACACAATTTGATCTATTAAATACATCCAAAATAATAAAAAATAAAAATAAAAGCTACAAAACAGACGGTTAGCACAATTATATCACAAACATACATAGGACTCACAACAGGACAGAATGGGAAATTTTAGGAAATGGGAGCATGCATTTTGGGGGTAACCGAAAAGTCCGGGCGACTTACTCGATTAGATCTGGAAAACTTTTTAAGAAATACCCTGTAGGTTTTTGTGCTTGAAAATGATTTGGCTTAATTACATGCAGATTACCTCATTTTAGTGAGCCGGTTATCTTGGAACTCGGAGTTCCACTTGTGTGGGTTTCCTATCTCAAACATCCATCTAAAGTCTAAAACAATAAACAAACCAAAAATAGTATGAATCTGAAGATAACATCATGCGACGACGTCCGTAAGGGTCATCCTAAGATTCTGCTTCCTTTCTGCATTTATAGCTGTGCGGCTCTAGTTATAACCACTACAACTGTGCGGTTGTAGTGTCTAGAACCCGATTTTGGTTTTCTTCGCTTTTGTAAACCTCTGTGTCGTATCGTTTCAATGATTTCTAGGATTTTAGAGAATCTGGGGGTCCATTAAAGCTCAACCATGGATCCGATTTGGATCGAACGACCTCGGATTCCAAAAATCAAAATCACCCAAACCTAAATCTCACACCAACGTTGTTGGAAATCTAAAAACCATAATTTGAACATATCGGATGTGATTTGACCGAAATAGTTCATAACAGAACAATTAAAACAGGAAACTGACTGTATTCGATCAATTTAGGGCATTTTGGGTTTCTGCACAGAAGAACACTGTCGTGCTGCTATAGATGTACACCTGCGCAGCTATATTCTAAGGGATTATAGCAGCTTGGCTCTTAGAACAACACGACTGTAATCAAACAGACAATTTCTGGATTTTTTACAAAACTCAAAAAGACACAGCATAAAGCAGTTAATAACGATTTAAGGCCTCTTAGAGTTTACCCTTTTTGTGTTCTAGAATATTTGATGACGAGAAGTAGATTTGAATGTTGGAATGTGTCTAGAATCCTGTGAACGCCCCAAAATCCTCAAACACGAACATCGAACTGATCTGAATGAATCCAAAATCAATCCGAACAACTAAGAAACCTCTAGACACTCTCACCCTATGTGTTTCCCGAGTGTTTTCTCTTTGTTTCTTATATGTTTCTTTGATTTTTGTCCCTTTTTCTCTTGATTTATCCTCTTTTCTCTCTTTTATTATGTTTTTCCTCTGTATTATGGTGCCTTTATCCTATTAAAACCTAGAATATCATGGCCTAAATCCTCTAATTAAGGAGTTAAACACGCTGGTCAAAAGATAATTAGAAATAACCCGGTAAATTGTTAGAGCCCTGCGTCTATGATGTTACAGCCGTGTAGCTCTAATAAGAGCTAACAAGGATTTTTCTAAATCCTACACTCACGTCTAAGCTTTCTAATCACTTGAGGGACCTTTCTCGGGTTTTTGGATTGAGGACTGTTCTATTTTTCAAGGCATTTGAGAACATTCCAGGCATCATTCCACTCATTCTTAAATCTGACTCACGTTCGCGTGTCTAACAGGTAACATAGAATTTCATCACAGAGGTCGAGAAAACTAGTGCTCATAGGTTACCCCTTATGGGATCAAAATTGACTCATGGTTCGGCTATTGTGCTCAGATTGAGTTTGGTCTCGTGATAGGGAGCACGGTGAGACAAGAAAAAAGGAAATGTACCTAGCGTCTTTCTCGTATTGGTTCTTCATGATGCTTATGTCATGGATGGAATTTTTTTGACTTTAGGGACTTGTTTCGATATCTATGTGAAATAACGGTCTAGCCCGATTTGAGTTGATTCCAAGGACTTACCTCGATTTCTGTGTAAGGTAGCGGTCTAGCCCGAGTTGAATTGGTTCAGGGACTTGTTTCGATGTCTGTGCAAAACAGTGGTCTAGCCGGATTTGAGTTGATTCAGGGACTTGTTTCGATGTTCGTGCGAAATAGTGGTCTAGCCAGATTTGAGTTGGTTTAGGGACTTGTTTTGATGTCTATGCGAAACAGTGGTCTAGCCTGATTTGAGTTGATTCAGGGACTTGGTTCGATGTCTGTGTGAAACAACTGTCTAGCCCAATTTGAGTTGGTTCAGGGACTTGTTTCAATGTCTGTGCAAAACATCGGTCTTGCCCTAGTTGATTTCAGGGACTTGCCTTGATGTTTGTGTGAAGCAGCGATCTTGCCCGAGTTGAGTTGGTTCAGGGACTTACTTCGATGTTTGTGTAAAGCAGTAGTCTTGTCCTAGTTGAGTTGATTCAGGGATTTGCCTCGATGTCTATGCGAAGCAGCATTCTTGTCCAAGTTGAGCTGGTTCAGGGACTTCTTTCTATGTCTGTGCAAAACAGCGGTCTTGCCCGAGTTGATTTTAGAGACTTACCTTGATGTGTATGTGAAGCAGTGGTCTTGCCTGAGTTGAGTTGGTTCAGGGACTTGTTCCAATGTTTGTGCAAAATAGCGGTCTAGCTCGAGTTGAGTTGATTCAGGGACATGCATCGATGTCTGTGCGAAGCAGCGGTCTTGCCCGAGTTGAGTTGGTTTAGGACTTATTTCGATGTCTGTGCACAGTAGCGGTCTTGCCTGAGTTGAATTGGTTCAGGGACATTGTACGAAACAGTGGTCTTGCCCGAGTTAAGTTGCTTCAGGGACTTGTTTCGATGTCTGTGCGAAATAGCGGTCTTGCCCGAGCTGAGTTGGTTCAGGGACTTGTTTCGATGTCTGTACAAAACAGTGGTCTTACCCGAGTTAAGTTGATTCAGGGACTTGTTCGATGTCTGTGTGAAACAGTGTTCTTGCCCAAGTTTAGTTGATTCAGGGACTTGTTTCGATGTTTGTACAAAACAACAGTCTTGCCCGAGTTGATTTTAGGGACTTGCCTTGATATCTGTGCGAAGCAGCGGTCTTGCCCAAGTTAAGTTGGTGTCATAAAGAAAGGGTATTTTGGCAATTTGGTGCCTTGTGGTGTTTGTGTTGTGAAGGAAAGGGTATTTTGGTAATCTGATTAAGGAGTGTTTCTGAAGTTAAGTGATCATGATTCTATTCTTCTTGCACCCGTGCTTCTGAAAATCGAGAAAATATCCATACCTGAGACTTAAAGCTGCGCGGCTCTAATTTGCACGCTATAACCCAGGGGATGCCACATTATCGGGCTATTTTTGCTTTCAAAGCATTCACGATTTGGGACAGCCTAATGATAATAGTAAGTTCCTATACTTGAGTTAGCATTGATGCATGTATACATGTGTGTGTGTATATTTCAAGTGTATGCATGTATGTGACATGATGTTTCCACTGTTGGTCTTGGTGTAGTTCGCATTTGGCGTCTAGCATCGCGAGTCGGCCTAGTTATAGATCTAGGGCTCATGAACCAGGCTTTTCCGATGCGCATGGACCCACTGGAGGAGCGGCTTGCTTATTATGAGAACACTGGGGATGAGAACCAGGTGGATGATCAGGGTGATGGGGCACAGTCCTAGATCTTTTCTTTTTCTTCTTTGACAATCTAGCCTGTATGTGGGCTCATTCTACTACTCTACTTGTATTGCCCGTGCATAGGCCCATTTCTGCACATTTATCTTGTTTTGGTACATTGGCCGTGAGCGCGAGGCATTGACCTTACTATTGTGTGACTTTTATTTTATTTCGTGTCCTTATTTTTGCAGAGACCGCCCTTTAAGGTTTTTGACCTATCGGACAGTCTTAAATTTTGCCTGAATAGCCCTTTTAGGTTTTAGACTCAGTAGACTTTTATTTATGTCCTAACTTTTGCATAGATCACCTTTTCAACCTGTTAGAATTTTTTTTTCGAAGTGGGATGCATGTAAACAGAGAATGTATACAACCATATATGTATACTACGAACTCAATTTCATGCAAACTCGGGACATTTAAACTAACAGAGCGAAGCATTCATTTATTCATTCATTAATAATGTTTTAGCACAATACACATCTAGGATGAAATAGAGCTAAGAACAGAATCATTAATAGCATCCATCTCGACCAAATCCATGACTGCCACCAACCGATCTTTACAGATTTTTCCGCTGGTAGTGCTCACATCACTGTCCTAACTTTTGTATGGATTGCTTTTTCGGTTTTCAACCTATCGGATTGTCCTAACTTTTGCATGGATCACCTTTTCTGATTTTTGATCCATCAGACTTTTTTTTACATGTAGTATCACCTGAGCGTATCTTGATTGATGGGTTGACGAATTCGTTCTCGTCCATATCCATGATCCTCATAGCGCCCTTTGAAAGCACTTTCTTGACTGCAAGGCAAATGGTAACATGTCGGCCTAACCTCTGTAGGTAGCTACGATTTTTGATAGAGCTCTTCTGATAGACTTATTGACCGCTTTGACCGTCTCATTGGCTTGTGAGTGATACAGAGATGATCTATGATGTTCAACCCCTTTATTCTGGAACAACTATGCTATTACCCCTTGAAACTATACTCCATTATCGGTCACAACATGATATGGGTTCCACATCGCGCAAATATGTTCTCCTCTATGAACTTGGCCATCTTCTTTTTTTTCTTTTTTGAAATTTGGATTTTGAAGAGGTTCAGTATTGAACCCACAATCTTCCACCTCCATATTAAGAGATTTACCAATTGAGCTACACCCAATTGGTCCCCCTTCCTCAACCTTCTCTGCCTGTTCTGGTCTAAGTCTCTTGAGCTTCTGTTTCACAGTTTTCATCTTTGGATCCTTTGGGATTCGATGTTCAACAAATTCTCCATCAACCCCGACATGTCATCGTAGGACCAGGCGAAGGCTTTCACGTGCTTTTGCAGTATTATTACAATTTTTTTCCTCTCATCAATCGTGAGGTCTTTCGAGATGGATACCATTTTTGGGTCATCATCTGTTCCTAGATTCATTTCATGCAATGATGCATCATGTATGCTAAAAACATTAAATGAATGTTTGTATGTTTGCATGGTTCCATCCAGAGAAACGTCACACAAGTGAGCAAAATCAGAATTCATTGCATTAAATGCCTTATAGGCTGAATTGTTCATATTATGAATAGAACAAACAAATACATCAAAATGATTATCATCCTCCATATGCGGAGGGTCTTCTCTAATTGCAGCATCATCCACTACAACAGCGGATTTGGACCCCCAAAGTTGGGCCAGGGATTACTCTGCACACTTGGCTTTAAGGGTGGCTTGATAATTTTCTTGTCTGGAATCAACTGTTGGATAGCCCTTATTAACTCAGTATAATCATTTGTGTGATGACCTGTCGCCACATGATAGGCGCAGAAGTTACCTTTGCCTACCTCAGCTGGAGGGGAATATGGCTTTAAATTCTACAACAATCCCGCCTTCCTACACTTAGCAAAGATTCGGATCAAGGATTCAGCCCATAGGTTAGTGATCCTCTGAGAAACCACCGCTTGCCTACCCTGATTTATTGTAGCCACATCAGTTACTACAGTTTGAGCTGGTTTTAAACTAGGCCCAGCCGGTGTAGTCGTAGAACGCCTACTCTTGTAACCTTGCGAATACCCTCGATTACCTTTATAAGTACCCAAATTCTGCTTGCTTCTTTGGTCTTCCTCTTCATACCTTTCGACACGCTTAGGAAACTCGACAACATCTGTAAAAGCATGGAATCTTTTTAGCTTCATTTTGTCCTTGTATTGAGGCAAGGTTCCATCAACCAATTTTATAATAAGAGACTCTAACTTCGGAGCTCCATCCACCAACACCTGCATATCCATCCATCTCTTATAATAAGTTGAGAAAGACTCATTAAGCTTCTAATAGACCCTCTTTAAATCCTCCAAAGTGGCCACTTGAGTGTTATAAGCGTACTGCTTCATAAATTCTTCAGACAAATCTTCCCATGTGGAACGGGTATGAATCGGCATTTTCAGGTACCGTTTTGTAGCAGCGTCCTTTAAAGTTGTTGGAAATAGATTCAAGAGATGGACTTTGCCAATCGCCATACTAGACATGAGCCATACATAAGTATCCAAATGAGCCTCCAGTGGACCTTCCCCTGTGTATAGGGTGATATATGGCATATGAAAACCAACTGGCAGTGATTCCCCTCCTTCTGCCGTCAAATTAGCCGCATCGACACATTTGATGGGATTGTAGTGCACCATCTCCTTCAGTTTTGGCAATAAGGCTTCCAAGTATGAAAATTTCTGGTTGAGACGCTTTTCAACAACCGTCTCAATTGAGGCCTGCCTCGCCCTCACAAAAGCTTTATCTTCTTTGGACTGGCGATCGATTTCTTGATGAGGAAAAATCACTCTACTACTACTGGGACTGCTCCTTCCCAAGCTAGGGACCACTTGAACAACATTCCCCTCATTCTTAATTGGAGCCTGAACCGGTTGAATGGTTTGACCCACATTGGTGGTTATTACAGATTGCATTTGTTCTCTTAAAGTGGCTTTAAATTGGTCCGAGTTCAATAAGGCATCCACAAATGCATTCATGTCGAAAGGCATCCCCCACTAGATCTGTCTTAAGCCATATCTGTTTTGTTCACTTCTTCAAACAACAACTGACTATCAACTGGTAAAGAAGGTAACTGATCCCCAAATTCCTACTCTGATTCCGATTCTGAACTGACCCTAACCCCTTCCCCCGTTACTGGCTCTGACTGAACTGACTGAGCTGACTGAACTGACTGATTGGACCATGATCCAACGTTCACTAACTGTTTCAAAGTTTGAATTCAAGCTACACGTTCAACATAGGGTTAGTATCGTGGATTGATGTCATGATTCTAGACATGACGCACTAAGTGATGTGTATGGTATGGTCGTGAAATGATCATGGTTGAATGATGTCAGATGGATGAAAATGGCAATGAGGATGACTTCTTTTTTTATTTCCCTTATTTCTAATGTCCTAAGAATACCCAATGCCATGAAAAGAGCAATGCAAAATGGTTGCATGTGAGCCGTCATATGGACAGAATTTCGATGCTTTCGGGGCACCTAGTGAATGTCATGAAATGGTCACGTGCATACCGACACACAGATGGAGTTTCAACACTTTGTTGGCCAATGAGGTGAGATGAAATGGTCACATGGGGGCCATCCCATAGACAAAGTTTCGATGCTTTTTGGGCATCCAAGATGAAATGATGTCACAACTGAGTCATGTGTGAATCGAGACACGGACGGAGGTTCGGTGTTTATAGAGCACCTTGTATGATTTAGTAATGCCATGAAATGTCCCTATACGTGTGGTAATCTAGTACTCATGGAGTACCTCAAATGATTCAATAATGTCATAGAACAATCCGATGTGGATCGTGACACACAAATAAGACCCCGTCATCAGCGTGACACCAATGATGAATAGGCATGATGTCATGTAATGTTTTTGTATGCCCACCACACAAATATAGACCTAAAACCACTGTGGTCCTCTAATGAATGAAATGGACTATTGAAATGCCCAAGTGCAATCTGGTGCACCGGCATAATAAGAGTAGTTTTGGGACACCCGATGTGAAATGAAATGATCATGATTGGCATTTTTTGGTATTCTCAAGACATCTCACGTTAAGTGTAATGAAATGGTATGAATGTCCATGTCACACAAAATACAAATTGCTGCACGAAAACGTGGTTAGGATGCATGGCATACCGGATGATGTCGTGTATGCTTCATAGAGATGTCAACATACGAGATGTAAATGTATATGACACACACAAAAAATGCCGTGAAGATGTGGTTAGCATCAATGTCATACATATGTTGATTTCTTGAAAATGGCTGCCCAAAATGTGGATAGAATGGCACACGAATGATTATGCATGCTCGATGTTTCGTTTAAAGGTCAAATAAAACTATCACAGAACAAATGTTAGCATACACAACAATATGCCCACCCTTCCAACCTTATTCTTCCTTTCAATTGGCATGCCTCTTTGATACCAACCACGGATACCAAAGGTGTACTCTTAATGTCCAATTTCATATTTATGTTTTGGTAATCCTAAGGGGAAATTACTAGGTCATTACATGTAGGCCAAAGTCAAACCAAGGGTCATACAGGTCCCCATAGTGAATATAAACTCCTCAACATAGAACTTGTGAGGTTCATGCGGTGCTATGAGTGGTTTACCCTGTCAGGTGCCTCCAATCCTGGTAGAAGAGGTAGGTCACCTTTTGAAGTAAATCGGGCTAATCAGTGAGTTTGAGGGGTTGAGAAGAAGAAAATTTCATGCTATGCAGTTGTGAGTAAAATATGGTATTATAAACTAATAAAATGAGTTCAAGCGAGGTTATATTTCAGTAGTTGCCTAAGTTCCTTGAGTTTTTATAAAAAAAAAATGTTTTTAAGAAACATTTAATCCATAGCAGAGTCGCCACTGTGAGTGGACGACCTTAAAATCAGAACACGGCGAAGCGAACCGGAGAAAAGGAACTGGTTTGAAGTGTGTATTGGAAACGGGTTTGTATCTTACTTAGGAAAATCATTGATTTGTTTGGAAATCCTTTTATAGAAAACCTTTTCTTTGAATGTGAATTTTTAGGAAAAACTATTTTTTACATTTTAAAAATCCCATTTTATTACTTAAAGATCTCGAAACCTAAATTTCGGGATCAGTGACAAAGTCGTCACCCTGATCAGCTCATCCGGGAAATTCCGGTATAGCTCCCTACCGAGCGTAAACTGTTGTACCTAATCCAAAGATTTAGGGTTCTGACAACTTACTTATTCAACCTCAAGCTTTTTTTCATTTATAAGTTCATATTACAATATTATACTCACTTATTCTCTACCCATTTCATCTTTCATTATTAGCCTATGTTCATTCAAATGACATAAATAAATAGCATAAAAATAAAGTGCAGAAAAGTAAACTATACATCCAAACCAAATAAAAAGATAAAGGCCACTTATTACAAGCCAAAAAGATAAAAACTCTCATCCTCACCTTACAACCGCTTAGATACACGAAGATCTATAAAAAGTACAATCGCCTAGAATACACGAGTTAATCTATTAAATACATCCAAAATAATAAAAAAGAAAAATAAAAGCAGCAAAACAGACGGTTAGCACAATTATATCACAAACACACATAGGACTCACAACAGGATAGAATGGGGAATTTCAGGAAACAGGAGCATGCATTTAGGAGGTAACCGAGAAGTCCGGGCGACTTACTCGATTAGATCTGGAAAACTATTTTAGAAATGCCCTATAGGTTTTTGTGCTTGAAAACAATTTGGCTCAATTGCATGCAAATTACCTTATTTTAATGAGTCGGTTATTTTAGAACTCGGAGTTCCATTCATGTGGGTTTCTATCTCAAACATCCATCTAAAGTCTAAAACAGTAAACACATCAAAAATAGTATGAATCCGAAGACAGAACTATGCGATGACGTCCGTAGGGGTCGTGCCTAGATTCTGCCTCCTTTCTACAACTATAGCCGTGCGGCTTTAGTTAGAGCTATGCGGAGAACCCAATTTTGGTGTTCTTCGCTTTTGTAAATCTCTGTTTTGAATCATTTTGACGTTTTCTAGGATTTTGGGAAATCTCCACTAAAGCTAAACCATGGATCCGATTTGGATCGAACAACCTCGGATTCCGAAAATCAAAATCATCGAAACCTAAATCTCACCTCAACGTTGTTGGAAATCTGAAAACCATAGTTCTAAACATAACAGATGTGATTTGGCTGAAATAGTTCATAAAGCAACAATTAAAATGGGAAACTGACTGTATTCGATCGATTTAGGGCATTTTGGGTTTCTGCCTAGAAGAAAACAGTCGTGCGGCTATGGATGTACAACCGCACAGCTCTATTCTAAGGGATTACAACTGGTCGGCACTAGTTAGAGCCGCACGATTATAATCAAACAGACAGTTTCTGGATTTTTTGCAAAACTAAAAAACACACAACATAAAAGCAGTGAATAACGAGTTTAAGGCCTCTTAGAGTTTACCCTTTTTGTGTTCCAGCATATTTGACGACCGGAAGTGGATTTGAACGTTGGAATATGTCTAGAATCCTGTGAACGCCCCAAAATCCTCGAACACAAACCTCAAACCAATCCAAATGAACCCGAAATTAATCCAAACGATGAGAAACATCTAGACATTCTCACTGTTGGGATTTTTCACTGGAAATCACCCGATAAAAGCGGAACAATGCGTTGATTTCCTCAAATCCGTGCCCAGAAGCAATTGAAGTGAAAATTGTAAAACTTTAAAATTAAATAGAAGAGAATTAATTCTTACCCAAAATATCTCTTCAAGAGATGGCTGCAAAAATCAAAGGAGATTCCCTCCACTCTCACGTACACGAACGCCTTTGGAACGCGACCCATGCTAGCGATGGAATCGAATGTGAGAGAGATCGATAGGGCTGGAAATTTCGGCTATGTGTGCTTACTTCCACTTGGCCGAATTTCCCTAGGTGATATATCTTGGGTTGGCCTAAATTTTTAGCCCTTGCTTGGCCCAATTCCCTTTCATTTATTTTATGCGGGCTTTTCATCTTTTTAAGCCTAGTCCGAAATTAATTTCCTTGGTCCAATTAATTATCAAACTTAATTTTATTTAACATGTATTCTTAACATATTATTCCAAATAATATATTTGATACATTTAAATTTAAAATCAATTTGATCAATTAATTTTACCATGGGATTAGTTTTGACTCTCATAAAATAAAGATACATGTAAACCTATACATGTGAAATATTTCCACTTAGGAAATAATCTCATAAATTAATTCATTGACTTAATTACGGGAAGGCCAATGCAAATATTAATTTTATTATTTTGATCAATCCAATTGATCCAAATAATATAATTAATATAATCCTATCTCTCTTGTACGTATACTCCAAGTGTACAGGTGATCCCTTAAGTCCTTGTTCAGTCGTTCAATGTGTATCATCCTGTGGGCCCATCTTTATGTTAGCAGTGGGCCTGTGGCCCACAGACTACAGGCGGGCTATAGCAAGCCACTACAGCCCCCAATTAAGATGGAGATGACAGTCCAACTGAAATCATAACCCTATAGTTAAACTTGTATATCCCATGTCATAGACATCGGTGTCCAACACAGAGGCATGGATTGATCACCCTCTTTTGTGTCTGGACATTTACTTGATCCCAAATGAACTGATGCTCAAAAACAAGTTCCAACTTGTTTGGGTGTGGCCACACTTTTATCAGTTGCATTCATCAAGAAGCCCGTGATATTTTCTCATTGGACTATTGAATGACATATCCCTTCTGCATATCTATAGCACTGCCATGCTTAGTGGACATACCCGAACGTACCCATACTTGGCACCCTTTTACAGGCCCTTTAGGCATACACCAAAGTATGCGACTTTACATGCCGTACCATCATATGGTCAGGTCGAAGTATCCATACAAGTACTACACGAGAATCACTAGTGATACATTACCATATGGATTTCTCGTTAAGCAGATCTATCCAGTACCATGCCCCTTTTGCATGTATCCATTAACTTGGTTGACATCCCATGTCCAATGGCCGGTAAGACACCGTCATACAACCAGGTTAATGATAATCTCTAGTTCCATTCATTCCCATGACTGGAACAGACTACGGATCTCTTTATGGTCATATCATTTCCCCTATCCATGGTCTTACTTCCAAGCGCATGACACTTGTTAACGTGGATATGGATATGTCCATCGGATACTTCATTTAAAATACGCACAAGACATATAGTAAATGAATTAATGCCTTTATTGATGACACAAAATGTGTATAATATATGAATCCAATAAATGTACAATATAAATACAAGGTCCAATGCCTTAGGACTAGGGCATATCCAACACTCACCTTATGTGTTTTCCGAGTGTTTTCTCTTTGTTTCTTATATTTTTCTTTGATTTTTGTCACTTTTCTCACTTTTTCTCTTGATTTCTCCTCTTTTCTCTCTTCTGTTATGTTTTTCCTCTGTATTCTGGTGCCTTTCTCCTATTAAAACCTAGAATATCATGGCCTAAATCCTCTAATTGAGGAGTTAAACATACTGGTCAAAAGATAATTAGGAAATAACCTAATCAATCGTTAGAGCCACGTGTCTATGATGTTACAGCCGTGCAGCTCTGACGTTATAGTTGCCCGGCTGTAGTATACGGATCTAATCAGAGCTAACAAGGCTTTTCCTAAATCGTACACTCACGTCTAAGCTTTCTAATCACTCGAGGGACCTTTCTCAGGGTTTCAGATCGAGGACCGTTCTATTTTTCGGGGCGTATAAGAACATTCTAGGCATCATTCTGCTCATTCTTAAATCCGACTCATGTTCGCCTGTCTAATAGGTAACATAGGATTTTCATCACGGAAGTCGGGAAAACCCGTGCTCATACCTGGTAAAGTCCCCAGCAGAGTCACCAACTATCGAAACAGGCCCGACGGGTGAAAAAGAAAAATGGTTTCTATTTCTTTTTACTTTTTATCCTTTTTATCATTTTTTGGATTTTATCATGTTTTGTATAGAGTTGCTACCAATCGATTTTTCAGTGCAATTGGACACTGTCAATGATCAAAGATTTTTCCGTTTACCGATTACGTATAGGGAAGACCTAAGTCGCCCTACCCCGTCCATATTTGGTACTAAAGGTTGTAAACTATTTATTTTGATGCAATTTTCTTTTTTATGACTTAAATTCCAACCATGCCTACTTAACTCCATTTAGTGAATTTTTTCTAACACATAAAATTGAAAACACATGTTGTGAGCGGACGACGTGTTTTCGAAGGGACGCGAGACTCCCTTTCGGAATGAGTCGCCTCGATCTCGGGTAGGCCCCTTCCTCGTGTGGGCTTTTTTGAATAAATGGAAAATGGGTTTTGGAAAATAAATAAATAAATAAATTCTTAAAAGAAACCGAGACCTATGTCTCGATGAATATTGTAGGAGTCACCACCTAGTTCAGCTTAACCGGGAAATTCTTAAGGTAGCTGAACTGGACTAACGACCGCTACATTTCGGGTCCGGACAAGTCCTTTATTTCGTGTCTAATTAAAGTAAATATTGCCAATGTTCTCGAATGGTATTTCAAATTCTAAAGTTGGTTTTATTGCATTAAATAGGAATACAATGCACATACAAAGTATATAATACAAAATAAAAACAAAACAAAATAATAAATATTAAATGGCCTACAACCAAATCGAAATAAAAATAAAAACTCTCGCCTCACTTATACAATCGCCTAGAATACACGAGGATCTAAAAAATAATTACAACCGCCTAAGTACACGATTAATTCTATTAAAATACAAATAGAAATAAAAATAAAAATAAAAATAAATAAAAGCTGCAAAACAAAGGTTAGCACAATTTTATATGGCACGCCACAAGTTAGACTTAAATAGACAGAATTGGGAAATCAAGAATTGGGGGCATGCATATGGGGGATAACCGGGTTGGCTTGGCTAGCCGGCCCGGTTAGACCTGGAAAACATTTTGAAACGTCCCTATATTTTTGGTTTTGTGAGAAATTCATTTTGAAAACGATTTTTCCGGTTTACATGCATTTTTTATATATTAGGTGGGTCGGTTTTCAGGAGAACCGGGTCTCCGTCGTTGAATTGTTCTAAAATGCAAATTTACTAGAAATTAAATATAAGGTAGTGAATGCACATATCAAAATTCATTTTCGAGATTTTCTGATTTTTCTGATTTTTTAGGGATTTTTATAAATTTTTATGGCTTAAAGGTGAAATTCTGATTTTGGAACTAGGGTTGCAGTCGTGCGACTGTAAATTACAGTCGTGCGACTGTAATCAGTCCAGAATCAGGATTTCGCCTAAATTTTATTTGAATGAAAACGAAAGAAAAGGAACTTGGAAAGAACACTCGTACGACTGTATATACAGTCGTGCGACTATTCATCAATTTCAAGAACGGTCGTGCGACTGTTCTTGATTCCCAGAAGCAGAAACGCAGAAAATGAGATAAAAATACATAAAAATCACAATCAGCACCCAGAAAGCAAGAAAAAGTGAAGGAAGAAGGAGTGCCTACCTTTTAGAAGTCTATCCAAGTCGAAATTAACCCCTGGCATCGCTCCAATCCACAAGAATTTGCACTTTTTCCTTGGAATTGAGAGGGGAAGCTTTTTGCTCGAAAATCCAAAATGCTTGGGATTCTGATGATTTTAATCCGAAATTTCAATTTGTTTGTGAAGTTTAGTGATTAACCTAAGGGTTTCTACCAAATTTTAACCCTGATTCCGAGAATTTAAAGAAAATAGAAGAGGAAAAGAAGAATTTATGGGTTTTTGTTTTTCTTTCTTTTCCTTCCCTCTTTTCTCCTTTCTCTCTCTAAGTTTTTTTCACCAGAATTCAAGATTAGCTTTTTCTTCCTCTCTTTCTTCTTTTTATCCTCCCATTCCCGGTGCCTTGCTGCCTGAATTGGGCATTAAATGCGCCCCCCCCCTTTTTCTTCTTTTTTTTTTTCTGTTGCAGAGGTATGGGCTTCTGCAACTGCCCTGACATTACAGTCGTACGATTGTAAGGATAGTCGTACGACTCTTCTTCTTCTTTTCTCTCTCTTTTTTTTTATTTTTGTTAAGGAAAATTCCGGCACTTACACATGTATTCTTTCCTTATTGTACTATTACTGATATCTTATACTTTTTCATAAGTGTGCCCAACAAGGAATTGAATGTAATGATAGAAAAAGAAAATCCTCCTAATACAATTAAAAAGAAAATACTATTCTAATCCTTCTACTTGTTTTATTTTAAATAAATTCTAAAAAAAAGGCTTCATTTATTAAAAATAGAATTGTCAAAAACATCCTAAACAACTAATATATATATATATATATATATACACACACACACACACACACATTAAAGAGATTAGTCAGTTTTTTTTATAAAACAAAAAAGAAAACTTTATTCAACAAAACCCTTTAATTAATCTTGGACTACGTTAACTTAAGTTTTGATGATCACAGAAAAGTTGACTTAAAAGAAAAAGAAATTCTTAGTTGCTTAAATAATTACAAATATGTTGTAAATTAATAAAGAATAAATGGAAGTGGTGTCATCTAATACAAGACCTACAAAGCATTATGAGATAAAAAAGAGTACTATATGACATAGATTTGTTTATACGGAAAACAACTTATGCTTATAAGTTGCAACGGCTACACATGAATTTAAGAGCTATAAGCCTCATGACTTAGAATATATATAAATCTCTTCAAGAGTCGCAAATTTCACTTTATGAAGTGCAACCAACAATTATGTTTTGTTTACTAGCTGATAGCAACAACTATATCACTTCAAGAGCCCAAAACAACTACCATATTTCCTTTATGAATCAAAAGAACAACTATATCCTCTTTAGGAGATGAATGCAACAATCATATTTTGTTTACAAGCTCAACAAAACTGCCACTTCTCCTTTAAGAATCACAAGCAACAACTGCATCTTCAAGAGTTGAAGCACTTCAACACCTATATAAGGGAAGGAAGAGCAAATGAGCAAAATGGGAGACTTTAAGCAACATTCACACATTTTAAGCTACTTATATTCAAGTCTTCCATAATTCCTTCAAAGAGCAATCAAGAGAGAAAGCTTTATCTTTGTTAGTCAAATATTTATCTTCAAGGGAATTGTATTTTCACACAAAGGTTTATGTGAGGGGGTTTACTTTGTTGATAGTGTGATCAACAAAGTTTGTAAAAGTTTGGGTGCTTGAGCTTTGAAAAAGCATCGGGAAAATTTTGGTATTTGAACTTGTAAAAAATACCATACAAGTTTGGTGCTTAAGCTTTGAAAAAGCATCAGAAGAGTTTTGTTACTTAAACTCTGAAAAAGTAATAGTAGAGGTTTGATACTTAGCCTCTAAAAGTATTGAGTTTGTTACTTGAACTCTCAAAAAGTAACACAGACTTATTTCCTACTCATAAATGAAATACTAGTGGAAAATCTCAAGTAGTTAGCTTGAGGACTGAATGTAGACCGATTGGGTCGAACCAGTATAAATCTCTATGTCTTCAATTCTCTATCCTTACACTCTTTATATTTATTGCTATTTAATTTCCTGCAATTTAATTATTATTTGAAGACCTTTTATTTAGTCAAGCAAATTTATATTCACGAGTTTTACTATTTAATCATTTCCGTATTTTTATGAAACTTGTGTTTAATGATAGAAAATTATTTTTCACCAAAAAGAATTTTTTAATTGCTTGCAAAATTTTTATTCGGTGTACAATACTATTCACCCCTTCTAGTACTATAGCTAGCCTATTTGAGACCGTCCGACTAGATTAATATTAAAACCTAAAATAACATTAAAAAAAAAAAGACACAACAAGACCTTAAATGAGGAATTTGGACCTTATATTCATATAACCACCCGGATCTCTTAACCCAACCCAGTTTCTGACCTAATCTTATAATCCTAAGGTTAATACACATTTTATAAAAGCCTCATTATCCTATTCTCTCAAACCTAATTTTCATGCCACTACTAGCCGTCTCTCTCTAACCTCTCATCCGGCGACTCTCACTCTCCTACTCGCCTGAACCCTCTAATCACCCTTTTGTCACTGTCGACTGCTTCCTCAGCTGGGTGTAACCAGTGTTAGCCACTACCTTCTAGGATCATGCCATGGCCAACCGCGCCTCTCATCACTAATCGAAGGTAGCCACTTCTCTGATCTCTCGCTTTTTATTTTTAATTCCTTTTCTACTTAGTTCTAGTGTTATTCTCTCAACCCCTTTCTGTCTTTTGTTAGAGTAGAAAAGAAATCCAGTTGAAGCTAGTCATCGAAGACTCATTGGAACTTGCCATAACTAAAATGAGATGAAGATTCACTTGAATCCTCTCACCGGAAACTAACGTTTTAGCGGCGCTCCTTCCACAAGGTATTTCTCTTCCCCTCCCTTACAGTTCCCATTTTCATTCTTTTTTTTTCTTTTTTTTTTATCCCTATTGCCTTGATTGAAACTAGTGGATTGTTGTCCTTTTTGCAGGTTTAGAGATTTCATAGATTACCTCTAACTAAAACCTTATCAGTACTCGGAGACCTTTTTTTGCCTGTTGAGTTGCTAAACCTCTCTATGAGCTTCTTAAATGTAGTGTGTGCTCATGTGCATGAAATCTGGATCACAACTCTCTTTATTGATGATTAAAAATGCTTGTTGCTTATTTAAATTTAATGGTTTGAACCTGAGATTTTCGATGTTTTGAACATATGTAGGATTTATACACTGAACATGAATTTTTGGGTTTATATGCATATTTGCTTAAACATAAATGGTCTTTCTATATGCTGGACAAACTGCAAATTATAAAATTAATGATTGTGTACTTACGATATGAGCTGAAATTGGGTTCTCTTTTATGGAAATTTTCTGTTTAATGCTTGTGTATTTGAGAGTATTATGTTGCTATGTAATGTTTGTGCTTTAAACCCTAAATTGACTGTATCAACATGCGTAATGCTTTTAGAATATGTTCTTACATGATGGTCATGACAAAAATGCATGCATAACTACTTGTGGAACCTTGAGTTCCTCACAGCTAATAAACATGATATATTCTGACCATTAGTTGTTAATGCTTGCTTAAAAAAAATGCAAATGCTGCTTTTATCTTTGATATTTATCATTGTGGGATGCCTAAATGCATGGATGGAATTGACCCCACATTCAATTATTTGCAGGGATTTTGAGAATCAAATTTGGCAAATCTTTGGCCCATTTAAAATGTTTACGGAAGAAAAGGGAAAAAACAAATGGGTTCCTTTTGTTTGGTCCGTGCAAATACTTGTAAACGCTAAATGATATGTTGGTTTGATATATGAAATTGTCCCTTTGCATTGTATTGTATGCATCATTAAGGCTATCAACACATTTTCATTCCAAACCACTAAACCTAAACCACCAACTACTAATAGGAAATAGATGCATAACATGCCCCATTTCTTATTAGTAATTTTGGACACTACTCAAAGAGGTGTCCTTCCTCCATATACATAGAGCAAGGACCTCCTTTTGAGTTATAAAATGACTCATATAGATCTGGATGCACAATAAAGGAAGAATTAAAAAGAAATTTACATAAAAAGGAACTTACTTAAATGAGTGGCTGTCTTAGAAAAGGGTGTGAATGACTGGCTATCTTTATTTTCTTGGGTTTAGTTCTATTAAATGGCCTCTAACAACCATTAGTTGTGTAAGGAGATGATAAATGAATGAAAGTGAAATGAGGGAGGGGATAAGAAGGATTAATGAGGAAAGGGACAAGAAAGATTAATGAAGAAAGGGACAAGAAGGGTTTCTCCAATAGGAAAATGGGAGTCTGCTGCTGTCCATTCCCCTTGAATGCACTCACTCTTTTTCTCTAAATCCTTTCTTTGCAATGATGTGTTTCTACGCCAACCTCCCTTGCCTTACTGTTAAGAGCCCTGTTTGTAACTGAAGTCTCTATTTTTTGGTTCAGTTTGTACCTTTCAGTTTTGATAGAATTGGAAGCTCAAAAAAAAAAAAAAAAAAATCTCCCTTAATTCCTGGAGAACATTTGCTCCCTTTGATCCTGCACAATTGTATTTTTTATTTTTTTGAATTTCAACTATTTTCTTATAATTAGATCACTTGGGCTTGTAAATTTGTTGGGCTTAGGGCTATTTTTTCAATTTTCAACTTTTATTATTTTCCTTGTGATTAATACTTGTAATAAAATCAAAATATTAATAAAAGAAAAATTCATTTATTTTCCGTACTCTACACTGTTTTTATGTTATTTTACTTTTCTTAATCTATGATGGTTGAAAAATAAAAAAAATTAAATAAAAAAAATATGCTTCATTTTTGGGTTTTTCTTAAATAACTAAACATAATGATATAAAAAAATAAAAAATAGATAACACCTAGATAAAATGGGTATCTACAAGTAGCTCGTCGCCACATTATCTGTCATGATTATGAACTTGCTTCTAAGGAGGTAATGTCGCCTAGTTTGTACACAATGGATGATGGCATTCATCTCTTTCTCTTGCACCTTATACATTCAGAGTCATTGAGTTTGTGGCTTTCGTACACAATGGGATGTCCTTCTTGCATTAGTACTCTGTTGATAGTAAAGTCTCAATCATCCGTACACACTTTGAACGACTTTGAACAATCTAAAAGCACCATGACATGCTCTTACAATACGGTGTTCGTGTAGGGATTTCCACCATGCAAAACAAGAATTTTAACAGCAGAAGCATCAATTTTGCACTCAAATCCAACCCAGGAACCCATTCAGATTGGGAAGAAACAGACTCAACTAGAAAGCAATTTAAATCTTACCGGCATTTTTAACTTTCTATGCAAATTTCCAAGCAGAAAATCTCCACCTTCACACAAGCATGTTTATAACGATCGGATGAGCATGCTAGCACTAGACCAGGAGCAAGAACGGCCGAATCCCTAGGGAAAACTGGTGATGCCGCAATTTCACTGTGTTATATGGGAAGGAGGCAGTCTGTGTTAGGTTAGGGAATTAAGAAAATAGTATTCTATTTATACTGTAGGCTAATTAGTGTTTAATTAATTAAACTTTAGGTTAAAGTTTTAATTCAATTAAATCCCCATCAACCTTATGATATAAAATAAAATAGTTTCTTATGTCAAAATCCAATTTTAACACGATTATATTTCAGCTTTAATTTTTTTATTGCACCATGCAATAAAACAAATTAATCTAAATATAATATAATTCCCTATTATGTCAAAATCCAATTTTGACAAATTAAATTCCAATTAAATTATTTATTATACCATACAATAATTAATTTAACATGAATATAATTCCAATCCCATAAATGTCAAAATCCAATTTTGATCGGTCATATTTTAATTTATTTATTTATTGCACCATGCAATAATTAAATTAACATAAATATGACAATAGCTCCTTTAATTAAATATATAACCAATATATATTTAGGTCCTAAACATCCGATCTTGATCCTATGGGTGCGATCCGGTAGGTTCATCTTTATGTTGGCAATGGGCCCCAAACCTTTAGGCGCATAGACTATAGGTAGATTCTAGCAAACCATTATAACCCCTAATTAAGATGAATATATCTTTTGGACATATATACCTTGTAGTCTTTTTCTTATACATCCCATGCCTATTAGATATCTCTGTACTGCTACAACCATGACTAAGTCATCTCCTATGGCTATAAGTACATTCCTTGATACCGAGTAGACTGAAGAACATCAATCGCTTAATCACTAGCGATTAAGTGTTGGGCTTGGCCATGCACTTCTCAGTCTCACTATCAAGTGGTCGGTGATATCATGATCTCATTTAAGAGACTAGCATTTCCCTTCACCTTGCTTATGATCCTTAGGTATTCACTGGTATACCCATACTTGGCACTCTATTACAAGCCCATTAGGCATATGTTAAAGTATGTGAGATCGTCCCTAAGTCTATAGCAACATTAGGTCTAAGGATCCAACATATGTGTTACCAGAGTTTCACTTGTCATATAGGGGTCAAGTGTAATACTCTGAGTGGATCGATCCAGTACAATGTAACCTAACATGTACCCATCTCTTTGATTAACAACCCATGTCCAATGGTCGGGAGGACACCACCATATAATCAAAGACCATGCTAGTCTTTAGTTAGTATCATTCCCAAGATATAATAGACTAGGAATATTTATAGTTAAGTGTTAACCATACTCTCAGTCCTACTTGCTAGGAGATGCTCTTAACAAACAAAAGTATGAGTTAACTAATGGATACTTTATAACTATTAATTACATAAGAAATTAATAAAATAGATTAATGCCTTTTATTAATTATAAAAAATCCGATTACATTGTAAAAGGGACTAGGGCACAGACTAATAATCTCCCACTTATACTAGTTCATGCATGTAGTGGTGTAATCCCCATAGATCTCACATGACCCTCAAACTTAGACCAAGCTAAGTGTTTGTTCAAGGGATCTGCAATGTTCTCATTGGATGCAACCCCACAAATCTTAACATCTCCTTAGTCGACTATCTCCCGAATCAGATGGAATCTCCTGAGTATGTGCTTGGATTTTTGGTGTGACTGAGGCTCTTTAGCTTGTGCAATAGACCCGTTGTTATCACAAAAGAGGTCAACTAGGTCATGGATCTAGGGAACAATTCCTAACTCAATGACAAACTCCCTAATCTAAACAGCATCCTTTACAGCCTTTGAGGTAGTAATATACTCAGCTTCTGCCGTATAATCGACAACTGTATCTTACTTAGAGCTTTTCCAGTAGATAGCACCTTTATTCAACATGAATAAAAATCCTGACTGTGATCTGTAATCATCCACGTTTGTCTGAAAGCTTGCATCTGTGTAACCACTGGCTGCAAGTCTTTCTTAACCACTATATACTTGAAAGCTATCCTTAGTCCTTTTAAGGTACTTTAGGATTATTTTGGCTATTGTCCAATGGGATTCCCCTGGATCCCGTTGGTACCGGCTAGTTATACTCAGTGAATGGGAGACATCAGGTTTAGTACATAATATATCATATATGATGGATCCAATAGCAGATGTGTATAGGATCCCATTCATGCGCCCCCTTTCTTCCTTGATGGAAGGATAGTCCTTCTTACTCAAGTTCAACACATGATGCATTGGTAAGAATCCCTTCTTAGCATTGGTAATGCTAAACGTAGCAAGGACATTTTCAATGTACTTTTCCTGACTTAGGCCTAGAAGCTGAAGAGATCTACCCCTGTAGATCTTGATACCCAGTATTGATTCAGCTTCCCCTAAGTCCTTCATTGCAAAACATTTACACAACCATTGCTTTACCCCTTGTAGTGATGTGACATCATTTCCAATGAGTAGGATGTCATCGACGTATAAGACCAAGAATGTAATCATGCTCCCACTGATCCTCTTGTACACACAAGGCTCATCTTCATTTTTCATAAAGCCATATTCCTTTATAGCTTGATCAAAACAAAGGTTCCAACTACAGGATGCCTGCTTGAGCCCATAGATGGACCTTTACAATTTACATACTCCTTTAGGATATTTTGGATCGATAAAACCGTTTGGCTGAGCCATGTAAACATCCTCTTGGAGGTTTCCATTAAGCTAAGTATTTTTGACATCCATTTTCCATATCTCATAGTCAAACCATGTAGCTATGGCAAGTAATATCCTAATGGATTTAAGCATAGTGACTGGTTAGAAGGTTTCATTATAGTCTATTCCATGGACCCGTTTGAAACCTTTTGCAACTAGCAGCCCCTTAAAGGTGTTGTCGGCCTTTAGCTTGTAGCACCGTTTGCAACTAATTACTTAGCTCCGGGAGGTGTATCAACTAAGTTTTGCACCTAGTTATCGTACATTGATTGCATCTCAGCTTTCATGGCTCCAATCCATTGAGCTGAGTTAGGGCTAGCCATAGCCTCCTGTAGGACAACGGCTCTTCCTGGTCCTGGACCATAAGAGTGTTATATTCAGCCACAAGAAAAGCATATCTTTTAGGCTGTTAATAGATCCTACCAGAACTTCTAGGCTCTTGTGTGACTGGTTCAGCTTGCTCAATTTCTTGAGCAGCTATTCCAATCCTCAAGTTATCCTCTACATGTATTTTTGGTTGTTGAACTTCCTTGAGTTCAACACTGCTTCCATTATCTTTCTTGGAAATAAATTCCTTTCAAGAAAGACACCCTTTTTGGATATGAACACCTTGTTCTCATCTGGGTTATAGAAGTAGTACCCTTTAGTTTCCTTAGGGTAGCCCACAAATAGGCATTTGTCAATCTTTGAGGATAGTTTATCCGTACTCAATTTCTTGATGCGGACCTCACATCCCCAAGTCCTTAGAAAAGACAAGTTTGGTGTCCTGCCAGTCTATAGTTCATATAGTGTCTTTTCAATTGCTTTGCTTGGTGTACGATTCATTACAAAAGCTACAATTTCTAGGGCATAGGACTAGAACAATGTTGGTAAAGCAGCTTGACTCATCATTGAGTAGACATGTACAACAGGGTCATATTCCTCCTTTCAGACACTCCATTCCATTAAGCTGTTCTAGGAGGAGTGATTTCAGGGACTATACCACACTCTCTCAAATAAGAATCAAACTCTAGGCTCATATACTCACCACCGCGATTTGACCATAGGGCTTTGATATTTCTGCCCAATTAGTTTTGTAATTCATTCCTAAAGTCCTTGAACCTATCAAGGGCCTTCATTAGGTAGACATAGCTATATCTACTAAAGTCATCTGTAAAGGTGATAAAGTACAAAGACCTATTTCTAGCTGTAATACTCATAGGCCCATATACATCTGAGTGTATTAGGTCTAATAAGCCTGAAGCCCTTTCAGCTTGCTTGTTAAAAGGGCTTTTAGTCATTTTGTCACATAGACAGGATTCACATGTCCTGTAAGACTGCAAGTCAAATGAGCCTAGGATTCCATTTTGGTGGAGCCTAGTTATGCATTTCTCATTTATGTGACCCAAACGAAAGTGCCAGAAAAATGTAAGATTTAACTCATTGGGTTTTATCCTTTTAGTATTTATGTTTAAATTGGATTAGGTTCAAAAAGATCAAGGATATAAAGACCATTATTTAAAAGCCCTTTGCCATAAAAAAATGTCACCATGAAAGATACTAATTTTATTACATCTAATGTTAAAATTATATTCTTTAATACCAAACAAGAAATAGAAATAATGTTTCTACACATGGCAAGTACAAAATAAACATTCCTCAAGATCAGAACCAATCCAGTGGGCATCTCCAGATGACACTCTCCTACTTTAATGGCTGCAACCTTAGTCCTATTGCCAACACGAAGCTCTACCTCACCAGATCCCAGCACCCTCCTATTTCTTAGCCTTGGCATATTGCAACAAATGTGAGAGTCACATCTAGTATCCAATACCCATGATGTCAAAATAGTAAGGTTTATGTCACAAACATAAATACTTAAAGTGAAAGCAACAACCTTGTTCTTCCTTTGCTCTTCCAGCAATTGAGGGCAGGTCCTCTTCCAGTGCCTAGGTAACTTACAGTAGAAGCAAACATCCTTAGCTAAGGGCTGGGATTAGACTGGAGGAACAGGTTTCTTACCCTTAGGCTTAGCCTTAGGTTTAGCCTTTCCCATGCCCTTCTCTTTAGCAACAAAGTGGTTCCTTTTGCTCACCATTAGAACCGCATGGGTCTTTTTGATAAAATATTTTACAGTTTTTAGCATTGCTTGCAACTCAGAAACAGTCTTATTCATCCCTTGTGTGAGCGGACGACGCGTTTTCGACGGGACGCGGGACTCCCTTTCGGAAGGGCACCTCGATCTCGGGCGGACCCCCTCCTTGCGTGGGGTTTTTATAAATAGAAAATGGGTTTTGGAAAATAAATGGAATTAATCCATAAAAGAACCGGGACCTAAGTCTCGATGGATATTGTAGAGTCGCCACCCCGGCTAAGCTCAACCGGGAAATTCTTAAGGTAGCTGAACCGGACGAACGGTTGCTACACTATCCAGAGATTCGGGTCCGGACAAGTCCCTTATTTCGTGTCTAATTAAAATAAATATTGTCAATGTTCTCAAATGGTATTTCAAAATCTAAAGTCAATTTTATTGAATATAAAAGGCATACAGCGCTCATACAAATATTAATACAAGGGTAAGGAAAAGAAATAAATATTAATTGGCTTACAACTGTTCTTGATTTCCAGAACAGAAACGCAGAAAAAAGGATAGAAATGCAGAAAAAGCACACCAAACACCTAGAAAGCCTGAAAAAGAGAGGGGAAAAGAGTGTTTACCTCTTTGGCGTGCGTCCACCGTAGGATTGACCCCTGGCGTCGCTCCAATCCACTGAAATCCGCACTTTTCTCCTTAAGTTAGGGTTAGGGATTTTGGGTCCAAAAATTTCCAAATGCTGAGGGATTCTTGAAGTTCAGTTCTTTCTTTCTTTGTTTCTCTTCTTTCTCTTTTTTTTTTCCTCTTCTTCTTTTCCTTTCTTTTTTTCTTTTCTGTCTATCTCTCTTTTTTCGTTTTCTCCCCTTCTTCTTTTCCTCCGTTTTTTCAGCTTTTGAGGCATGGGTTGGCTTACCTGCCGCGATCTAAAGTTGTACGACTGTAGTTTGGTTACAGTCGTACGACTGTAGCGATAGTCGTACGACTATACTCTTTTTTTTTAGTAGAATTCCGACACTTACAGCTGCCCCTTGTGTGATCAAATTCACCACCCGAACTTAGTCTGGGATGGATGATGTGAATTTGAGAAACGCGACTCAAAGCGCCGCGAACACTGGAATGAACCTTCCGTTGAAATTTGCCGATATCGGGTCTAGGTTACCCGAGGCGATGTTGGGGAGGAAATAAGCCGATATCAGGTCTAGGTTACCCGAGGCAAAGCTGAGGATTTGAATTGGCTTCCACGATCTAGGATCTTGCTTGAATCGGTCTTCAAGAATCCAAAATCTGACTTGGGCGATTTTCAAGGATTAAGAATCAAGCTTGAAGAGGTTTCAAGGATTCAAAACCACGCTTAAGGAGGTTTGCAAGGATTGGGAATCATGCTTGAAGAAGTTCAAGGATTCAAAATCTAGCTTGGAGAGGTGTTTATCAAGGATTGAGAATCTTGCTTGAAGAAGTTCAAGGATTCGAAATCTAGCTTGGATGAAGTAATGGGTTTGATTTACAATTAAGCCGATATCGGGTCTAGGTTACCCGAGGCAAAGGAAGGTGGAATTTTGATGATTTGAGATCTTACTAGAATTGGGTGGACTTGGAATAATGAAATAGAAATCTGGCTAGAATGGAGAGGGTGGTTCGAGGATTTACGACCATGCTTGAACGTACTGGAGTTCAAGGGTTTGAAATCTTGCTTGATTGGAGAAAGGGGTTCAAGGATTTGAAACCATGCTTGAACGTGCTGGAGTTCAAGGGTTTGAAATCTAGCTTGAATGGAGAAAGATGGATAGCTTTAGGAATGATGATTTTGGTGTTGGCTGGGGGATGAGTATTTATCCCTTGATCGATAATTTTGGAGATAAAAATTTTTGCCCCTTCGATCAAGGATAAATACGGCTTAATTGTTCTGCCCCTTGGAGACTTGATGTGTTGAGATTTGGATTCGCACTGACGTTTAAGGTCCAATGGATGCCTCGGCGTTGTGCCATCTCTGCTTTGAGAGCAATCCTAGTTCGGGGTAGCCCGATGATAGCAGTGGGTGCCTGCACTTGGATCAGTTGTGATGCATATGCATATGGATCGTGCATGTTCACTTTAAACGTATGCACATATGTGCAGATGCGTGGATAGCCCTAAATGTAGGTACGCATGCAACATATGGCTTATGCTTTGTCCTTGGTATCCGTGTGAGCCTGGAGACGGAATTAACGACTTATGACTGGTCCCAATGGTAGCCTAGGTGACCTAGTCCTATTGTTCCAACGTGTTTTCTGACCAACTGACTATCACGCTAATCTAGGTATTAGGGGAGTTGGCCATCTTGAATGACTTTCCACTTTATCCTCTGCATATCCTGAAGCGTCGTCAGTGCTCAGTGGATCAGAGTAATAGGCCGTGCCGACGGATGGTCCGTTTGATTGAACAAGAAAATGAGAGTGAGACTTTGCATTTCCGTACTGCATGACAGGAGCTTTTGCAATATTATCACGGGCTTAGATGCAATGTCCTACTGATGGATGTTTATATGTAATGGCATGGTGCATGCAAGATGAACATCTGATCGGAAATCTAAACATGCACAATATCGCAATGGTGACATCAGAATGAGTATAATAGGGAATGTGACATTGGCTCTGGCTTTGTATATCATCCGTCCCCCATTGCTGACACGTCCTTTTAGTTTTCCTTGTCAACAAGTTTTTTTTTTTGGAGAAAGATTCTGTGATGGGCATTTTGTCTGCGTTGATCCCTTTCGTGATGGTTTGTCTTAGGATAGGAAAGATATATCTTGATATGTTCAATGCGACCCGCAAAGATACTGCTGTCAATGATTCCCAATGGTTCGGTTTTTTACTTGCCCCTAATATTATAGGTTTGTGTTTGGGGAGTATTATGGGTTTGTGTTTGGGGAGTAAAGCACTTCTACAGACAAGGTTCGCTGCGCGATGTAGCCCGTAAGGGAACATGGATATGCAATAACATAACAAATGCATATTGAACACCAAAGTTGAATAAAAAACATCCATGACATAATGAATACGGATGCATTAGGAAAATCTAAAATATGGCTCTGGTTTTAATTGATGCCCCTTCAAATTACCAATATACCCTTTCGGTTTTACACATCGGATTTTTTTTTTAAGCCCGATCATTGGATAGAGTTGCCATTGTGGACAGACAACCTGAGATGAATTCAATTAACCACTGGATTCTCCTACAGTCTGATGCCGTATTCATGTTTCCAATTCACCCCAGATTTCAGTTCAGACACGGTTCCCGAAGACTGAATATTTGGAATGGTTGGTAAATGCAACTTTCCCTTTGAATATGAGTGCAACAGACTTTGTAAGCTTTCCTATTGATGGTATCGTCCCCTTCATGATTGTTGAAAGCTTTGTAAAGTCAAGTTGCTTCGACACAGTTGGTGAAGTTCACAAATGCATAACCAAAATTTCCTCCAGTCTTGAAATCCATAGGCAAATAGAGGAAATCATAAGCAGGCTTCCCTTTGGACTTATTCTTGTTTTCCTCCAGACAAGGCTTGCCCAGAATTTGTAGCAGATTATGTCTTGGAAGCTGATTTGGTAGATTTCTGATCATCAGGCTCGTTTTTCTACCAAGATTAACTTCAATCTCTTTTTTATTCAGCTTGGTCTCTTCAATAGTCAATTTCTTGGGCAACCACTGTTGTTCCTTTTCACCTGCAGAAACTATTTTCTTCTTACTCTGGAATCTTGGATCTATATATTTCATTTCCCTCTTTTTCAGCATTGTTGAACTCATTTGAAGCAAACTCACATCCAAATCCTCTATCTATCATCAAATCAAAACCCTTCCCACTATCTGAGGGTACCCAGTAATTAGTCTGGGAGTTTGGATTGAAGAGAAATGGCATGGGATTAAAAGGGTATCCCCAATTTGGTACAGGTTGATGATAAATGAAGACAGATTGAAACAGCGCCATAACCACCTGCTCCAATGCCCTTCCGCTGATGAGATGGTGCGGAACAAAAATGATATGGAGCAGCATTGGGGTTCAACTTCTTGTTAGAAGCCATTGAAGGTAGAAAATAAGACTTCACAGGATCGGTTCAAGTTCCAGAGAGAAGATGAAAGATAGAAGAAAGTGAAGGAAAGACAATAAAGGGGAAGACAATAAAGGGGAAGACAAACGTGTTGAAGGCAAATGGAGAAGACAGAGAGGAGAGTGAAAAGGGAACTGCTTTGGGTAAAGACACCGATCTTCTCTGTCACCGCGCGAAGTTAACTTTTCAGAACAGGCAACAACGTACTTATCTCCATTGTCTCAACTCATTGACCTTAGCACTTCATGCAATAGGTGGGCCGCCCCCAGATTCATCAAGCACTCAACAGAGTTTGACTCTATGGTTGAAGAGAGCATAACTTTAGGCCAAGAGCAGAAATTTGATTGTAAGAGAGAGCTGAGGTCTTCCATCGGTGCTTGTTTTTTTTTTTGAAGAAGTTAAATCCAAACCACAGCCATCTGTTGATTTTCCTGCTGCATGCAGATCCATGTATGTCATGCGTGTTTGATATGTCTTTTGGATGAACAATGCATGTGTAATGTCATATGCACATGAATGCCACACAAACAAGACTATACATGCACTAAAACTAATGTCTGCTTCATAGTTTTACAGCATGGTGGGTGGCAAAGGTCATTTGGATTTCTTAGGGCTTGGTGCTTTTTGATGGGTTTGGTTTTTTGATGTGAGATGCTTTTTCGAGCATGAATTAGGCTCAAAGCCTCATCTTGGGGATCGGCTCTGAGATTTGGTGATGGTCCCTGGTTTGGAATGATTTGGGTGTATTGTGGGCTATCCAAGTTGATGCTTTTAGGGCAGGACCAATAGCGTTTTTGGATCGTGGTTTGTAGGGATCACTGGTCTAGGTTGGCAATTGATTCAAATGAAATGGTGCCATCCCATTACTTGCTCGGCAGACTTTTCTCTCTCTCTTTTTTTTTAAGGAAAGGGCTTTAACGGAAGTCAGGTTCACTTGTAAATTCCCTGTAAGACTCAGATTGATGTCATGCATCTTAATATTATGCATGATGGACATGTCGTTTCGGATGATCAAATGCATGCTTAATGCCATACACATGTAATCACCACACAAGTAAGAAAATAACAAGATGCATTGCATTCAAAATGAGTTCAATACACTTTACAAACAAAATGAACCCCCTACGAGAAGGAGCCTCTAAAGGTATTGATCTCACAGCGCCCGACTATTCCTTATCCGGTCACTGCCCCTGCTTCAATGTTACTGCCCCACTTTCATCAAATCAGGCTTAGGAGTTCTTCATCATATTCCTCTCCCTGGGAGGTTTGAGGAATTTCCTTGTCAGTCTCCCTACTAGCCCCTAGTTGCTCATTAGTAGTGGATGGCACCTTTAATCTTCCCTTATCAACTAACTTCCGGATCTCCTTCCTTAAAATATAACATGCATTGGTTCGGTGACCCGTCACCACATGATAGGTGCAGAAGTTATTCTTTTGATCCGGTGCCGGCTCCATATACGGCTTGACGCTCTGCAGTAGCCCCTTTTTTCTACATTTGGCAAATAATTGGCTCAGCGAGAAAGGCCACGGGGATATGCCCTTTCCGTCACCCTTAGGGAGTGGACTCTTGGTTGGTCACGGAACAAGGTCAGTGTTGGCTTTGAGGGGGGCACTTCGATTCTGCTTCACCAGTCAGCCCTCTTATTACTCCCTCAAGCTCAATCACACCTGCCTCCAATTCAGAGCACCTTGTCGTCAGCTTTTCAATCTTGTCCAGATCACCTCCTAGCATTTCCTTCAACATTGCCGTTGCCTCTTCCCTGACCGCTTTTCGGAATCGTGATGAGGCAACATAATCATCCACGACATCTATTACGCTGTTGAAGTTCGTTGGGCCAGCCATTCTCGAGACTCCTTCCCTTTCTCCCCTGATAAGAACATTTGTTAGCACTGACTGGGGCATGTGCACAGAGGATACCAAGTCAAGGGATGATGTAGGTATGAATGCGAGATGTGGTGCATGATGCATGAATGATGATGTCATGTGATGCCATGTCATGTTATGCAACCCTAAGCTAGTCAAGTGCACACAAAGCCAGGAATGGAAACATGCAAAATGCAATGAATGTTGTTGACGAAGCTATGTGCTGATGTAGAGCGTGGCATATAAATATACACCACATGGATAAAATGACACACAGGGTGTCCACGGATCGAAGCAAGGTGATACTTGCGAAGTGTTTACGTGTAGAGCGTATCTTACATAGGAGGAGAGTTAATGTTTAAAGTGGTACATGTAGAGCGGGTCTTACACGGGGAGGAAGTTTGCAGAGCTTGTCTTGCACGAAGAGATATTTGGAACGATACATGTAGAGCTTGGTCTTACACGGGGAGGATGGGTAGAGTTTGATGCAGTATGTGCAGAGCTTGTCTTGCACGGGAAGATTTGGAGCGGTACGTGTAGAGCTTGTCTTACACGGGGAGGAAGTGTGCAGAGCTTGTCTTGCACGAAGAGATATTTGGAACGATACGTGTAGAGCTTGGTCTTACACGGGGAGGAAGTGTACAGAGCTTGTCTTGCACGAAGAGATATTTGGAACGATACGTGTAGAGCTTGGTCTTACATGGGGAGGAAGTGTGTAGAGCTTGTCTTACACGAAGAGATATATGGAACGACACATGTAGAGCTTGGTCTTTCACGGGGAGGATGGGTAGAGTTTGATGCGGTACGTGCAGAGCTTGTCTTGCACGAGAAGATTTGGAGCGGTACGTATAGAGCTTGTCTTACACGGGGAGGAAGTGTGCAGAGCTTGTCTTGCATGAAGAGATATTTAGAACGATACGTGTAGAGCTTGGTCTTACATGGGGAGGAAGTGTGCAGAGCTTGTCTTGCACGAAGAGATATTTGGAACGATACGTGTAGAGCTTGGTCATACACGGGGAGGATATGTGCAGAGCTTGTTTTGCATAAAAAGATATATGGAACGATATGTGTAGAGCTTGGTCTTACACGGGGAGGAAATGTGCAGAGCTTGTCTTGCACAGAAAGATATTTGGTATCATACGTGTAGAGCTTAGTCTTACACGGGGAGGAAATGTGCAAAGCTTGTCTTGCACAGAAAGATATTTGGTATGATAAGTGTAGAGCTTAGTCTTACACGGGGAGGAAATGTGCAAAGCTTGTCTTGCACAAAAAGATATTTGGTATTTGGATGTGCGGGACACAAGGATAGGGTTTCTAAGGATTATGGAAGACATAAGGGGCTTGATGAAGCTTCTAGCGCTTTTGGAACACTTAAGTGACTTAGTGCATGCGGTAAAGTACTTGGTGCTCATAGAGTGTTTGAACGTTTGACGGATGAATGAGATGTACATCGTGGGACAATGAGGATGATTCCCTTGTTTTTATTCTTTTTTTTTTTGGCATTCCAAGTGCACCCAATGCTATGCAAAAAATGTCACATGTGGACTGCCACACGGATAAAAGCTCGGTGCCTTTGGGGCGCCTAATGAATTTTGTGAAATGGTCACCTGTGTACCGACACACGAACGAAGTTCGACGCTTTTAAGGTCTATGAGATGATATGAACTGGTCACATGGGACCGGCCCATGGACAGAGTTCTGATGGTTTTGAGCATATGAAATGAAATGATATTGTAAGAAAGTCATGTGCCATAGGAGACACGGACAGAAATTTAGCGTTCGGGAAACACCTTTTATGATTTGGGATATTATGATATGCCCCTACATGTGTACTAATCCGGCACTCGGGGAACGCCTTAAATGATGTGGTAATGAAATGGTCCGATGTGGGCCATGGTGCTATATGATGTTTATGATGAATGGACATGATGTCATGAAACGCATCGTGCGGATCGTCACACGGAAATATACCTAGGACCATTGTGGTCTCTATTGACTGACATGATTTGGTGGAATGGCCGAATGCAATCCGGTGCATTGGCAGCACACGGGTATTTTAGGATACCCGATATATGATGGAATGATATGATCGTGGTGGGTGTCCTCGGAATGCCCTTAATTTAATTTAGGTGATATGTCGTGAATGCTTATGACACGTAAAATGCAAATGGCTGCACAAAAACGTGGTTAGGATGCATGACACACATAATTATGTTATGTATGCTATGTGAAAAATGTTAACCACACAAATACAATGTTATGGCTGAAAAAGCAATGGTTAGTATGAATGGCAAACGGATGATTTAATGTTTTCACACGAAAATAAAATGCACGTGGCTGCATAAAAATGTGGGTTAGTATCACACAAAATGTTCGATGTATGGAAAATGTCATACGTATGATAAATATGAATTATGGTATGGAGTGAAATGTTGAAAGGCGTGTAACACTTAGCACACGAAGCGAATTCTTCCAACCTTATTTCTCCAACGTGGTCGGTCTCAAAAATTTCTAACCGAGTCCTAGGTGGGGTTCACTTCGACCACCAACCGGGGTGATGAAGGCGCGATTTTATTATTATTCACACAATTATTTTGGTATCCTAAGGGAATCCAAGTAGGGCTGCCTATATGAGTTCAGTCCAAGTCGGGTTTATAAACAAGGTTCCCATAGCAAAATACTCCTCACTTCTCCCCACTCAAGGGTCCAAACGAAGGGGTTCGTACGAGGCTATGGGTGGTGTTTCGTATCCGTGCCCTTAAGACCATGAGGAACAAAGGTGACACTTCAACAATCCACTGGGCTATAAATGGATACTAAATCTAATGCAAGCATGTCTAGCTAAAGATGCAAAATGAAAGACCAATCGAGAATCATCCACCTTATTTTAATTAGACACTTTTCAGGGCTTGTCAAATTCTTTTAAGTTTTTAAGAAAACTTTTTGAAGAAATCCCCAGCGGAGTCGCCACTGTGAGCGGACGACGTGTTTTCGACGGGACGCGGGACTCCCTTTTGGAAGGGGCGCCTCGATCTCGGGCGGGCCCCCTCCTCGCGTGGGGTTTTTATAAATAGAAAATGGGTTTTGGAAAATAAATGGAATTAATCCATAAAAGAACCGAGACCTAAGTCTCGATGGATATTGTAGAGTCGCCACCCGGCTCAGCTTAACCGGGAAATTCTTAAGGTAGCAGAACCGGACGAACGGTCGCTACACTATCCAGAGATTCAGGTCCGGACAAGTCCCTTATTTCGTGTCTAATTAAAATAAATATTGTCAATGTTCTCAAATAGTATTTCAAAATCTAAAGTCAATTTTATTGAATATAAAAGGCATACAGCGCGCATACAAATATTAATACAAAGGTAAGGAAAAGAAATAAATATTAATTGGCTTACAACCAAATCGAATGGGAAAAAATAAAAACTCTCGCCTCACTTATACAATCGCCTACAATACACGAGGATCTAAAAATAATTACAATCGCCTAGATACACGATTAATTCTATTAAAATACAAGTAAAACGAAAATAAAGATAAAATAAAAGCTACAAAACAAAGGTTAGCACAATTTATACGGCACGCCATAATTAAGACTAAAATAGACAGAATTGGGAAATCAAGAATAGGGGGCATGCATATAGGGGATAACCGGATTGGCTCGGCTAGCCGGCCCGGTTGAACCTGGAAAACGTTTTGAAACGTCCCTGTATTTTTGGTTTTGTGGGAAAATCATTTATGAAAACAATTTTACCTGTTTACATGCATTTTTATGCATTAGGTGGGTCGGTTTTCGGGAGAACCGGGTCTCCGTCGTTGTACTGTTCTAAATGCAAATTTACTGAAAATAAATCTAAGGTAGTGAATGCACATAACAAAATTCATTTTTGATGATTTTCTAATTTTTATGATTTTTATGGATTTTTTATGAAATTTTTGGGGCTTAAAGGTGAAATTCTGGTTCTAGAAACGACAGTCGTACGACTGTACATTATAGTCGTGCTAATATAACTACAGTCGTACGACTGTAAATTACAGTCGTGCGACTGTAAACGCTCCAGACTCAGGATTTTGCCAAAATCTTATTTAAAAGAAACTGGAAAGGAAATCACCTGGAAATCAAGTACGACTGTAACTACAGTCGTACGACTGTTCATCGAATTCAAGAACAGTCGCATGACTATTCTTGATTTCCACAACAGAAACACGGAAAAAAGGATAGAAATGCAGAAAAAGCACACCAAACACCCAGAAAGCTTGAAAAAGAGAGGGGAAAAGAAGTGTTTACCTCTTTGCCGTGCTTCCACCGTAGGATTAACCCCTGGCGTCGCTCCAATCCACTGAAATCCGCACTTTTCTCCTTAAGTTAGGGTTAGGGATTTTGGGTCCAAAAATTTTCAAATGCTGAGGGATTCTTGAAGTTCAGTTCTTTCTTTCTTTGTTTCTCTTCTTTATCTTTTTTTTTTCCTCTTCTTCTTTTCCTTTCTTTTTTTTCTTTTCTGTCTGTCTCTCTTTTTTCATTTTCTCCCCTTCTTCTTTTCCTTCGTTTTTTCAGCTTTTGAGGCATGGGTTGGCTTACCTGCCATGATCTACAGTCATACGACTGTAGTTTGGTTACAGTCATACGACTGTAGCGATAGTCGTACGACTATACTCTTTTTTTTTTTTAGTAAAATTCCAGCGCTTACACCTTGCATATTATAGTTCAGGATAAAAGGATCAAAAGACTTAAGCAGAGATCCCAGGATAGCGTGTATTGCCAGCTCCTGTGGCACTGGCACACCAAGGCATGATAGAGTATCCAAGTACCCTATCATCTTGAGCACATAGGTGCTCACAAAAGTGCCTGGTGCCATCCTACATTGGTTAAAGTCCTTTGATGTCAGGAACCTTTCTAACGGGCCTATTCTTGGAACATCTGCTTTAGGTGCCTCATGACGGCATATGCTTCCATCTCTATGAACTGCTTTTGCAGCTTAGGGACCATGGTTGCCAACATAATGCAGGTCACATCCCCGGAATCCCTCATGTATAGGTCGTACACTTTTACCGCCACCGGGGTGGCATGCCTACCAGTGGGTTTCCTTGGTACTGCCTTATCAATCACATACTCCTTACACTCCTGCCTAAGGACTATCCTTAGGTTTTTAGACTAGCCAAGGAAGTTTGATTGATTCAACTTTTCCTTCTCCAAAATGGACCGGAGCATAAAATGCCTATTAGGAGGTTCTACCATTTAAAATCTACACATATAAAGAGATGTAGGGTGGATAAATAAAAGGACTTAAAATTTTCCCACTTAATTGATTAAAATCCTAAGAAATATAAAGTTAATGTTAGGGGTGCAAAAAAAACCGAAACACCGAAGAACCATGAAACCGAACCAAAATCGGACAGAAAATATGGTTAACCAAAACCGATGGACTAATGTACGATTTTTTGTTTTTAAAAAATCAACGGTTTCGATTTTGATTTTACACTTAAAGTCCATGTGGACTTGGTTAATCGACCGTTGAAAAATATTTTTTTTAAAATTATATAATTACATATATTATAGGTTAAATGAATTAAAGGTGAAACATTTGGGTGTTTACTGTAATTTTACCTCCATTTTCCAATATTCATTCACTTCGCTCGATCTCTGTCTCCTTTCTATCTATCTATCTCACTCTTGATCTCTGTCTCTCTCTCAACTCAATCCCTCGTCTCTCCCAACCCAAATCGCTGAAATTCTTCTCAATCCCTAACCTAATCCTTCTTCTCTCGCAAATCTCAAGTTTACAGCCCCTACCCTACCCTTTCTATCTGAATCCCGACCATAAAGACAACCATCCATGATAAGGAGAGGAAAGTTAATAGGCCGATCGATTAGAGGTAGACCAGGGGAAATCCGGTTGCCACCGCCACCAATTATAAGTATTGTCTATTTGCCTTGATGGTTTGTCTTTTTTGACCACATGAGTTCGAGTTCTATGAATCACAAATGAGGAACTGGTTTGGGAATTAAAGAATGAATGTGTGTAGTGCATTTGCAGTAATTGAGTATTGTACGATGCTACTTTCTGAACCTGGAATTAATTGAATTTCTAAAGAGAACCCATTTGGTTTCTGGTTTTTCTTAGATGCTTTTGGTGTGAAGGTATTATGATCAATTATCTAATGCCTATTTATAAACTGTTGATTTTGATTGCTAATTAAATGATAAAGTGTATACTATGTTAGTGTGCCATAGTTCTTAGGGCATTGGATTCTTGTATTTTGTATTATACATGAAGACTCATGGTATGAATACATTATTTATGTCACATTAATAAAAGCAATTAATCTATTTCATTTATATCTTATGCTATAATATGAGTAGAGTATCCATTGATTGATAATCATAAAACCTATCCCGGGTTTGTTCTAATCGTGGGAACGAATAGAACCACAGACTTGTATATTCGATGACTGTATGGCAGTTATTAACTAGCCATAGTACTTGTATAGTTAGTCATGAATATAGGTACATGTCATTGACATGGGACTGGATCGATCCGCACAAGAAAGCCATATGGTTGTCACGTCATAGGTCTTTCTTAAGAAGGTCTCTTTTGTCCTCAAACCACATTTCATTATAGTATCAATATAGAATCCGGTTCACTTTGACATAATCCTAACAGGTCTGTAAAAGGATGCTAAATATGGGTATGATTGAGTGGACTAGTGAACATATTGATATTGATGATGAAGTGATGGAATTGCCACTCGGGTAACATCGAGATGATATCACTAGCCACTTGATGGGTGGGACTGATAAGTGTATGGCCATACCCAAGTAAGTCGGTTGCTTATTTAATTAATCAGTCAACTCAAGATCAAAAAATATAATAAACAACAGAAGAGGATGAGAGACACCATGCCTCTTGTTTATTTTATCGATATCGTTTGGCAAAGGACACTATGATATTACTACTGGGTCAGTGTCTTAAATAGACTGCTACATCTATGTCTTAATTATGGGCTGTGATGATTTGCTAGAACCCACTTACAGTCTGTGGGCCTTAGGCCTACTGCCAACATAAAGACAAGCCTATAGGATCGTGCACATAGATCAACTAAGCCAAAACTTATAGAAATTGTACATGTAATGTACATTAGAAGGAATGGGTTAATTAATTAGTAGACATTCGGTGTCAAGGTAATTAATTAACATTGGGCTGGTTTAATTTAATTAATAAGTTTACACAATATAATTAATTAATTTATCAATTAATTGAATTACATAAAGTAAACAATTAATTAAATAATTTTCCTAAGTAGGAAAATTAAATACATGTATTGTATTTACTTAAGTGTGATTTAATTTTATTTAGGGGTAATTAAATTTAGCCAAATGGAATTAAATTACATAGTATATACTTTTTAATTAAAGTTTATTTATTTAATAATAATCCTAGTAGGCTTGGGTTTAATTAACCTAATTAAAACCCAATTAGACAAGGTGTCTATATAACGGCACACTTAAAGAAGAAAATAAAACCCTAAACCTAAATTATTTGATGGAAATTTCAGCCCTAAAACAGACACATTTTACAGCAATTGATTCTCCATTCCTTCCGTTTCTTCAGCTAACACCGGTTCCCGTTCGATAGTTGGTCGTGCACTGGACTTTGGATATCGCAGTTTCAAGAAACAATTCTGCAGCAGTATCTAGAAGAGAGGAATCCGGTGAGTTAATCTCTCTTGATTCAAATTTTTTTATCCTAATCAATGGTAATCAGACACGATAGGAGAATTCTAGAAAATTTTAAACGGTGTATTTTCCGCTGCGCCGCATTATTTTTCTGATAACGAATCCCAACAGTGGTATCAGAGCCTAGGTTTTGTCCATTAGATTGATTTGAATTGGTTCTTGAAAACATTCTTGAAGAAAAAATGAGTTTCAAGAATGTGATTTTAGGGTTTGTATTCAATTAGTTTTGGTTTTTGTTGAACCCTAGAATTTTTGGATTGGGTTTTTTTTTTTTTATTATTTTTCCCCAATTGGTTTCAATCTATAATTGTTTTTCTTTATTGATTATATATTTGATTGGCTAGATTTTTTTATATTTTAATTTAATTTATATATAAAAAATGCCCGGGATAAAAATACCCCTAAAATCCAAAACTAGATCCGAACCCCACGCGCGGCACTGTTGTCCGGGGACTGCAACGCTACTGCCACGCAGAAACCAAGCTGCTGTTTGGCGACAGCAGCAGCTACAATCTTGCGATTCCAAATTAAAGCCTAAACTTATATTTAAATTGGTTTGGTTGGTGCATGGCAGTCCCCGGACAACAGCGCCGCGCGTGGGGTTCGGATCTAGTTTTGGATTGGGGGTATTTTTATCCTGGCCCCTAATGTAAATTAAATTAAAATATTTTTTTTAAAATTAATTTATATTTAAATTGTTTATTTTGTTGGCATTTATATTTAATTTAATTGTTTGCATATTAAATTGAATATGGACATTGTGAAATTGGCCCAATAAACCGTGACACTGGTTAAAATTGGGAGAGATAAATTTTAAATTTGTGACAACCCAAATTTCAGTGGGAGCAAAATTGTTAATTTTGCATTCATGGATGTTATCCATTAGGCCTTTATGAGCCTTAGTTACATTTGTTAAAATTGGCAATTTCACCCTAAGTAACTCGACTTAACATTTATATTTATAATTTGGAATGCCATGATCATACATCATATTGGTATGTATGTGCATGACAAGTACTTTGTTTGAAATGTGATGTTGAGTTCTATGGGCCCTAAATTATTATCGGTTGTAATTTGATTTTGGAACATATGGCCTGCGTGCCATTTCTTTTATTTTGATGTAATTTTAGAATAGATTTTATTTTATAAAATTGTTATAATTGCATCAAGTATGGATGAAGGCCCAGATGGAGCAAGCCCATGGTGGGAGCCCAAGAAGGATTTCAGTCCGGTCCATGAAGAATTAGATAGGATATCTAGTTTTCATTAGGTTGTAATTAAAGGCCCATATGCTATTACATTTGTCATATAATATGGATGTATGGATCACCAAATTATTACCCGCGGTTATGCATGCTAAGCTGTATCACTTAATTTTAATCCGGAAATTAAAATATTGAGTCGTTTAATAGTGCTTCCCACATTCACACCACTTCCTCCCATTGATGTTACAATGTGCGCCATGCCCTAACTGGGTACATTGTAGTATTCGGTGGGCCGTCGAGGGTTAGGATACTTGGTATGGTTAACATGTGAATGGTGGTTTGACTCAACATGCGTAGCATTAGCTCAGAGCGGGCCCTAAGCATAGATGGGTAAAGTGTTAGTAAGCCCATCAAACCAAGAGTCCTTCGTGGAAGAATTGGATAGGTTGTCCTACCAAATGAATCAATGGTTGGTTAGCGAGCCCTAGTTCAGCCAGTCATTGATAAGTTGTGGATCTTGGTCAAGTCAGCCAATTAACATCACCAACGAAATAATTAAAATCGGATTATTAATTTGAATTGGCATAAGTCATTTATTTTTAACTCAAGCAATGATTTCTTCCTTGTAGATTTTTCCCATTTTCATTTCAGCAATTTAAATGGCTGCAACATACAACAACTCACTCTCATTTAGGTCACTCCCAGAGAAGGAGAAGCTTTTGGGGGCTAACTTCCTAGATTGGGCTAGGAACTTACAAATAGTTATTAGACAAGAGTCCAAGGAGTATGTATTGAATGTTCCTTTACCAGCTGGCCCTCCCACAGGTCGAGGCATCACCACAGCGATGGTGGAGCAGTACGATCGGCATGTGAGGGATGACCGAGATGTCTTGTGCCTCATGCTAGTACCATGGCTTCTGATCTTTAGAAGCATTTCATGGACGAGCATGCTTATGAGATGATGGATCAGCTTAAAAAGATGTTCCAAGATCAGGCTCATCAGGAACGTTACCTGAAAACTAAGGCACTTTGCACGACTACAATGGCAGCCGAGACTTCTGTTAGCAGTCATGTGCTAAAGTTGAAGGGGTATATTGATACACTTGCCTGCCTCGGCCCGCTAGTTCCGTAGGACTTAGCAGCAGACATTATTCTCTGGTCACTTCCTGAGTCTTACAACCAGTTTATCATGAACTTCCATATACAAGGGTTGGATAAATCGGTTGTTGAGCTGGATGGCATCCTCAAGCTTGCTGAGCAGTCTCTTAGGAAGACTCTTGAAGTTTTGCTAGTGAACAAGGGCAATACACCCATTGCTAAGGGAAAGGCCAAATCTAAAGCCAAGGCTAAGGCCCAAAAGGCCAAGGCTAAGGGCAAAAAGGTGGTGGCCCAACCTCAAGCAAGGGTTGCTTCTCCTGACAATGTCTGCCATGAGTGTCATGAGAAGGGGTACTGGAAGAGCTCATGTCCAAAGCTAAGGGAGCAACTGAAGGGCAAAACTACTACTTCAGGTATTTATGTTGTTAAGATTAATCTAGCTATTTCTACATCTTGGGTCTTGGACACTGGATGTGGATCTCACATTTGTTCAAATGTGCAGGGTCTAAGAAATAGGAGATCACTAGGATCTGGAGAAGTAGATCTTCGAGTCGGAAATGGTGCTCGGGTTCAGGCCATGGAGATCGGAGATTATTTCTTAGACATGCCTAGTGGACTTGTTTTGGAACTAAGAAACTGTTATTTTGTACCTGCGATGAGCAAGAATATTATTTTTGTTTCTTTAATGGATATTTCTGGTTTCATATTTAATATTGGACATGGTAGAATTTCTATGTAATGTGGCAATATTATTTATGGAACAACATTTCTTGAAAATGGCTTATATATCCTTGATCTAAAACGTGAAAGTTCAATCTATAACATAAACATAAAAGGATTAAACAAAATGAAATTAATCCTACATACATCTGGCACTATCGACTAGGCCACATAAATGAGAAGCGCATAGCTAGGCTTCACTCTAATGGAGTACTATGGTCATTTGACATTCAGTCTTATAACATATGCAAATCTTGTTTGAGAGGCAAGATGACAAAGGCGCCTTTTAGCAAGACTACTGGAAGGGCCTCAGAGCTATTGAGTTGACACATTCCGATGTATGTGGCCCAATGAGCACTAGTGCTAGATCTGGTTTTCTATACTTTGTCACCTTTATGGATGACTTCAGTAGATATGGTTACGTGTATCTGATGTAGCATAGTCTGAGACTCTTCAAAGGTTTAAGGACTTTAAGAATGAAGTAGAAAACCAACTTGGTAAGAAAATAAAAGCACTTCGGTCTGACCAAGGGGGTGAATATTTAAGCCAAGAGTTTGACTCGTTTTTGAAAGAGTATGGGATGGTATCCCAACTCACTCCTCCTGGTACACCCTAGCAAGTGGAGTGTCAGAAAGGAGGAATAGGACCTTGCTAGACATGGTCCGCTCGATGATGAGTCATGCTACACTCCCTGTCTCCTTTTAGGGATATGCTTTAGAGACAGCTACTTACATTCTTAATAATACACCAAGCAAGGCAGTTAAGGGAACACCATATGAACTATGGAAGGGCCGAAAGCCTAATGTTTCCTTCTTGAAGATTTGGGGCTGTGATGCACATGTTAAGAAATTGACAAGTGACAAACTTGAGTCTAAATTTGTCAAGTGCCAGTTTATGGGTTACCCTAAGGAAACTAAGGGTTATTACTTCTATGATCCAGTGGAAAACAAAGTTTTCATAGCCAGAAACATAGTCTTTTTGGAGAAGGAATTCCTTTCTAAGAGAGACAGTGGGAGTAATGTTGAACTTTCAGAAGTTCAAGACTCACAAACTCCTACAGCTACTACTGAGGAGGCTTCGGGAACCGATCTGACTACTTAAGAAATTGAAGAACCAGAACCTGTTGCACATGACCTTAGAAGGTCTGGTAGGACAAGTCATCGGCCAGAGAGGTACAGCTTTTCTCGTGACTGATGATGGGGACCTTATGGTCGTTGAGCAAGAGGAGCCTAAGACCTATCAGGAGGTTGTTGAAAGCCCATACTCAGATCAATGGCGTAAAGTCATGGAGGCTGAGATGCAATCTATGCACGATAACCAAGTATGGAACTTGGTGGATCCACCTCTGGGTGCTAAGGTGATAGGTTGCAAGTAGTGTTTCAAGTTAAAAGCTGACAACACCTTCAAGGGGCGATTGGTGGCAAAAGGATTCAGGCAAGTTCAAGGAATTGACTATGATGAAACCTTTTCACCAGTTGCTATGCTCAAATCCATTAGGATACTACTAGCCATAGCAACATGGTACGATTATGAGATATGGCAGATGGATGTTAAGACCACTTTCCTTAATGGAAAGCTATTCGAGGATGTGTACATGCTAAGGGTTTTATCGATCCAAAGTATCCAAACTAGGAATGCAAGCTTCAAAAATCCATTTATGGATTGAAGCAATCATCGAGGTCATGGAATCAGAGATTCAATGAGGCCATTACAGAATATGGCTTCACATAGAATCCTGATGAGCCCTGTATGTATAAGATGGTTAGTGGGAGCGTTTCCACCTTCCTAGTGCTATATGTTGACGATATCCTTATCATTGGAGGTGACATACCAACACTGCAAGAGGTTAGTAGTGTTTGAGTAGGTGCTTCGCAATGAAGGAGTTAAGCAATGTTGAGATGATCATAGGGATCAGGATCTACAAAGATAGATCTAATCGGCTTCTAGGCCTAAGTCAGGTCACATACATTGACAAGGTTCTGAAAAGATTCAACATGGACAAGGCAAAGAAAGGATTCTTGCCTATGCACCAAGGGTTGAAGATGAGTAAGAAAGATGGTCCTAAAACAAAGAAGGACGGGGAGAGCATGGAAAATATCCCTTTTGCATCTGCTATAGGATATATCATATAATCTATGTTATGTATGAGGCCTGATGCTACGTTTGCATTAAGTATGACTAGCCAGTACCAGTCGAACCCCGGTGAGGAACACTGGAAGGCAGTCAAGGCAATCTTAAAGTACCTTAACCGGACTAAGGATGCTTTCTTAGTGTATGAAGGTCAAGATGAGCTGGTAGTGTCAGGTTACACTAATGCAAGCTTTGAGACCAATGAGGATGAGAACCAGTCACAGTCTGGTTATGTTTTTCTCCTGAATGGTGGTGCCATTAGTTGGAGGTCCTCAAAGTAGGCCACCATTGCTGACTCTACAACGAAAGCTGAGTACATAGCTGCATGCGAAGCTGCAAAGGAAGCCGTTTGTATTAAGAAATTAATAACCAAGTTAGGAGTACTACCCACTATCCTAGACCTAGTTGACATTTTTTATGACAACAACAGGGCCATCACATAAGCTAAGGAGCCCCGGTCACATAAGAGATCCAAGCATGTGCTCAGAAAGTTTCACCTCATTTGGGAGATCGTGAACAAAGGTGACATATCATTACAGAGGGTTGACACCAAGAATAATGTTGTTGATCCATTGTCCACAGCATTGCCATAGAAACAGCACGACGTTCATATTAGATCCATAGGAATTAGGGCAATGCCCACTTAGAACTAGTGCAAGTAGGAGATTGTTGGTGTGCCCTAGTTCTTAGGGTATTGGATTCTTATATTTTGTATTATACATTAAGATTCATTGTATGAATACATTATTTGTGTCACATTAATAAAGACAATTAATTTATTTCATTTATATCTTATGCTATAATATGAGTAGAGTATCCATTGATTGATAATCATAAAACCTATCCCAGGCCTGTTCTAATCGTGGGAACAAATAGAACCACAAACTTGTATATTTGATGACTGTATGGCAGTTCTTAACTAGCCATAGTGCTTGTATAGTTAGTCATGAATATAGGTACATGTCGTTGACATGGGACTGGATCAATCCGCACAAGAAAGCCACATGGTTGTCACGTCATAGGTCTTTCTTAAGAAGGTCTCTTTTGTCCTAAGACCAGATTTCATTATAGTATCAATATGGAATCTGGTTCACTTTGACATGTGCCTAACAGGTCTATAAAAGGATGCTAAATACGGGTATGATTAGATGGATCAGTGAACATATTGATATTGATGATGAAGTGATGGAACTACCACACGGGTAACACTGAAATGACAGCACTGGCCACTTGATGAGTGGGACTGATAAGTGTATGGCCATACCCAAGTAAGTCGGTTGCTTATTTGATTAATCAGTCAACTCAAGATCAAGAAATATAATAAACAGCAGAAAAGGATGACAGACACCATGCCTCTTATTTATTCATATCGATATTGTTTGGCAAAGGACACTATGAGATTACTATTGGGTCAGTGTCTTCAATAGACTACTGCATCTCTATCTTAATTGGGGGCTGTAATGGTTTGCTAGAACCCACTTACAGTCCGTGGGCCTTAGGCCTACTGCCAACATAAAGACAAGCCCATAGGATCGTGCACATAGATCAATTGAGAAGGAACTTATATAAAAAGTACATGTAATGTACATTGGAAGGAATATGTTAATTAATTAGTTGACATTCGGTGTTAAGGTAATTAATTAACATTGGGTTGATTTAATTTAATTAATAAGTTTACATAATGTAATTAATTAATTTATCAATTAATTGAATTACATAAAGTAAGCAATTAATTAAATAATTTTCCTAAGTAGGAAAATTAAATACATGTATTGTATTTACTTAAGTGTGATTTAATTTTATTTAGGGGTAGTTAAATTTAGCCAAATGGAATTAAATTACATAGTATATACTTTTTAATTAAAGTTTATTTATGTAATTATAATCTTACCTAATTAAAACCCAATTAGACAAGGTATCTATATGAGGGCACACTTAAGGAAGAAAATACCCAAAACAGCCACAATTCACTGCAATTAATTCTCCTTTCCTTTCGTTTCTTCGGCTAGCACCAATTCCCGTTCGATAGTTGGTCGTGCACTGGACTTTGGAGATCGCAGTTTCAAGAAACAATTCTGCATCAATTTCTAGAAGAGACAAATCCAGTGAGTTAATCTCTCTTGATTCAAATTGTTTTTGTTCTAATCAATAGTAATCGAACACGATAGGTGGATTCTAGGAAATTTTAAATAGTGTATTTTCCACTGCGCCGCATTATTTTGCTGATGATGAATCCCAACATACTATAAGATACAATTTCATTGATAGGATCTGCTTTTTCAAGTTCAAATTCCCTTCTGTTTTGGCAAATTTCAGTTGGTTTTTAATGAAATTTGCCTTTTTTGTGATTTTGGTACGATCTGTGGAGATTTTGGTGAAATTTGGAGTTGTAGATATCATCTTTAGAACTAGAGGCCCTTCTTTATTAAGGTATAGACACATTTTGTTAAAATAAGATCTAATTTAATTTGAGGGGGTTTCCTTCTCTATTTCCCATTGTCTACTGCAATTTGAAGATTACTTGTATATCTCAGCATTGAATACGGTTTTAAGTTTTATTGAAATGCATAAAGGAAATAAAACAATAAATAGAGAAGAAAAAGACCCATTTGGAACCTTGAAATAATTTTGGGTGATAATATTTGTTCCTCTTCTAAAATAATACAAGTGTATTAAAGGAGGTTTTGAAAAATAAATTGCATATCTGAAGCCCCTCCATCTTACTTACAGCATTTTTTAAGAGTACTTATATGATTTTGAAGAACAAATTCTATGTTTGGGATTTTTTTGTGGTTGATGTTTTAATTATTTTAGTTTATGGTTGTAATGTCATTTTTAATCAATTATTAAGACTATGGTTTGTAGTTTCATATTTGTCTTTGATATTTGAGATTTCTGGTTTAAAATTTTGAGGTTCAAAATATAATGTTTATTTCGGAAATGGTTAACCGTAAAAAAATGGTTAACCGACCGAAATTAATGGTTAACCGAAATTAATGGACAGTGTACGGTTAGTAAAATAGAAAAACCGTTCAAGCGGTTAACCGTTAGCAAAAGTCCACATTGACCGATTAACCGACCATGTGCACCCCTAGTTAATGTAGCTAGTAAAGTGGGACCAAGATCCATATTTCACCGCATCTTAGTCAACCTGAGCCTGGACACTTAAGCCCCAGTTATTTAGGTAGAGACTCCGCTCAATCCCACCAAGGGACTCTTGGTTTGGTGAGCCAATTGTCACTTGGCCTCACCTGTGCTTAGGGCCAGAATATGTCCTACTACCCATGTTAATTCAAATCATCAATTGGATGTTTAAGCATACCCAGTACCCTTAACCCTTTACAGAATACGGATACCTTAATGCACCCGACTTTGGCACGGCCCACATTGAGTAACCCATACCACTACAAGGTCCAATTGTGGAAAGCACTTTAGTGACTTAATATTTAAGGGATTAATTTGAAAACTTTGGTCTTAAAAAAATAAAATTTGTAGGTTTATCAAAATTTGGCTTAAAACATGCAATGCCACCAAAATGCACAAATAATTCATACGAATAAAATTGAAATAGAAATTAATTTTGAAAATTTTTCCATATGCATGAATAAATGCCAATTTTCAAAATTAGATAATTTGTCAAATAGAAAATTGCCAACAATTCCAATTTGTGATCTAACCTTTTGACAGGCTAGGGACCTAGACCCTTTGCAATTCAAATGTTCCCACTGAATGGGTGATGATTAATTTGGAACTTGGCTATTCAATAAATTGTGCCAAAATTTCCCAAATTTATTTCCACCAAAACCAATTAATTCTCCAAATTAATTAAATTGCATGAAACCAATTCACACAAGAAACCATACTCATCCAATGCGTAAAATAAACACATGAACTTTAAAACCAATCAAAAGAAGTGTTGAGGCGCCCTGTGAGCGGACGACCTAAAAAGGAAGGAACGTGGCGAAGTGAACTGGGGAAAAAGAGACTGTGATTTGTTTTTGAAAAATAGGGTTTTGATTTATCTTGTTTTAAGAAAACCATTGATTTATTTAGAAATCCCTTTTTGGTAGAAAACCTTTTTATGAATTTTGGAAAACTTGTTTTGCATTTTGGAAATCCAGTTGGATTACTTAAAATCTCAAAACCTAAGCCTGGAGATCAGTGATAGAGTCGCCACTCGGATCAGCTCTTCGGGGAAATTCCGGTACAACTCCCTAACGAGCGTAGACTATTGTACCTAATCCAGAGATTTAGGGTTCGGGTAACTTACCTATTCAATCTCAAGCTTGCATTCATTTTCTAATTTATATTACCATATTTCATTCACTTATTATATTTCTCTACCCATTTTTTGTTTAATTAACAGCCGATGCTCATATAGATGATAGAAATAATTTGTAGAATAATAAAGTGTGGAAAACTAAACATATATCCAAAACAACCCTGAGAAATAGAGGCCAACTTATACAACAAAATCGTATAAAAAGGAAAACTCTCGTCCTCACATTACAAGCTCCTAGATACACGAGGATCTAAAAATTACAAACGCCTACAATACACAGGTTAATCTATTAAATACATTCAAAATAATAAAAAGAAAAACTAAAAGCTGCAAAACAAATAGTTAGCACAGTTATATCAAAATACGAATAGGACTCATAGCAGGACTGAATTGGAATTTTAGGAGCGGGGGCATGCATTTAGGTGATAGCCAGGTCAACTCTGCCAGTTGGCCCAACTAGACCTGGAAAACGATTTTGAAACACCCTGTAGGTTTTGTGCTGGAAAACAGTTTTGAAAAAAACAAAAGATTTGGCTCAGTTTCGTGAAAATTTTTCCCTTTTAACGGTTATCCTAGAACTTGGGGTTCCATTAGTGTGGGTTTCCTAATTTTGACATACATCTAGGGTTTAAAAACAATAAACACACCAAAAACAGTTTGATTATGAAGACAACATCACGCGACGATGTCTGTGCGGGTCATCCCGTGATTTTGTCTCCTTCTGGAGACTACAACCGTGCAGCTCTAACCACTACAGCCATGTGGCTATCATACCCAGAACCCAAAATTGTCTTTCTCTTTTTAAAAATCGCTATTTTACTCGTTTTCAATGTTTCCTAAGGATTTTTGTGGAGTCTGGGGGTCCGCTAATGCTGGACAATAGATATAATTCGGATCGAACGACCCTGAATTCCAGAAAATCAAAATCTAAGAAACCGAATATCTCACATCCGAGTAATTTGAAATCCAAAAAGCAAAATTTTGTAGTGCACAGATGTGTTTGGACCGAAATAGATCATAATAGAATGAATGAAATGGAAAACTAACTGCTTTCAGTCGTTCGGGATTTTTCGGGTTTCTGCCCGGAAGAACACAGCTGTACGGCTGTAGTATTACAATCGTGTAGCTTTGTTCTAAGGAAATATAGCCGCACGGCTGTGTTCAAAGTGGACACAGTCGTACAGCTCTAGCTAGGCAGTTAGCTTTCTGAAAATTGACAAAATGGAGAAGAAAATGTATGAAAAAGCAATGAACACAAGTTTAAGGCCTCTCAGAGTTTACCTTGTTATTGTTCTAGTGTATTGGACAATCGGAAGTGGATTGAGAAATCGAAACGCGCCTTGAATCCCGAAAACGACTTGAAACACCAAAATTGAGTCCCGAATTGATCCGAAACAATCTGGAGATAGGCCCATATGAATGAGAATTGATCAAGGCCTTTCCCTCTCCATTTTCAGTTTGTACTTGGTGTTTTTGTTTCTGGTTTTTCTGTCCCTCTCTCTATTTTCCTTCTCTACTCTATTTTTTGCTCTCTCCCTTTTTTTCTCTCTCTCAATTCTTAATTTCATTTGAATTTGAGCCTCCCTCCCTTGATTCGATTTTTTTTTTTCTTTTTATACCTTTACCCCCTTGATCAATTCTCATTAACGCCTTCCAAAAGCCCAGCTAAAAAATTTCTTGAGCCGCACTCCCCTACGCCAACTTGCTCTATTTTCCACAGGTAAGTTGGCCGCCGGTCAGAGCCGCACAGCTTTAATACTACAGCTGTAAGGCTTTGGCTCCACAGCCGTGCGACTGTAGTCTTTAGACTATAGCTGTACGGCTCTAACCAGAGCCGGGGCAGATTCTCCTAAACCTGTAGGGAATTAATCGCCAAAATAAATACGCAGCGGAAAGAAAAACGGATTAATCCCCACCAAGGACCCATGTACATTGCATTGAATTGGAAGGAGGGTTAAAGAATTACCTTAATTCTTTGTAGGTTTTGAATCAATTAGGAACCAAAGTAGCTTCCCTCTACGGTTGATCCACACGGAGCAATTCATTCACCGCGTGCTAGCGCCGGGATTGAAGAACAATTCTTCGAACGAGAGAAAAGAGCAGAAAAATCAGATTTTTCCCTTTGGCTTGGGAGGAGAATTTCGGCTGGCTGCTTTTCTTGTGGTGGCTGGCCGAATTCAGTTAGTGTGTTTTGGAGAGAGTGATTAGGTTTAGGTTTTTATTTCCTTAAATATAAAACCTAATTAGTTAATTATAATTATAACCTAATACACCTATTAGTTATAATTATATATTAACCCACACAATTTAATATTAATTCTCAATTAACATTAAATCAAATCAATTCTCCATAATACACATATGTATATATAATATTATAATTAATTATATCTTTATATAATTTAATTGTAATATGTAGCATACTTTATGCAATATTAATCAAATTAATATTTATATATATACACACTTAAATATATATCACTATATATATTTATTCTCTTTCTCATTCATAAATTATTATCCAATAATAATTTATACCCGATAAGATGAACTTCATTTTGCTCTTTGTGTGTGACCCCATAGGTTCATATTAATTGGCAATAAGGAGATTACCATAATATCCTTATAGGTCATAAGCGGACTCTAGCAAGCCTTTATGACTACCCAATTAACATGATTGGAATGATCCAATACCTATTTATAGAATGTCATATTCCCTTTTGTCTCTTTGATATAGTGATTAATCATAAGACATGGTGCACTTGTCAATCTTATATAATTAATCATATGCTTTCTCGATCTCAAAGTAAACTGTCCAGACAAATCAATTGATACTATTATCAATTTATTTGAGCACGGCCATGCATTTAACAGTCTTACTTATCGAGGGGCCCAGTGATATCGCTCTCTTGTTAGAGAGGGACAAAATCCCATATCTGTCACTCACATCCCAAGGCATGAGTCATATCGTACCCAATCACAGCCTTTATAACTACTCTGTTACGAGCAGCGTTTGACTGCGTCAAAGCACAACATGAGTTCATCCCGGAATCAATGGTGACCTCAGGTCAAAGGAATCAGCTAATGACACTACTATAATCAAGATCAGTTGTGACACATGACCATGAACTTGATCTCATAGTGGGTCTCCAGTAACATGTTCTCTAACATATTACCCGTGAGTATAATCTGTATCTGTATACACTATATTCATCTTATGAATATCCATTATCACTCACACTAGTCTTAGTTTGTTATTATTCCCATAATAACAATCGACTAGGGATATTTAGAATAACACGATTTATTCATGGATACTTATCATAAATGCTAACATACAAACATAAATGATAATATTAATCTACACTAGATTAATCTTAGAAGTCAAATTACATAATCCAATATTGGCCTTAGGGCACAATCTCCAACAATCTCCCACTTGCACTATGGCCAATCATACATGTATCTTATACCCATTGACCTACATGACTTTCATGTATTCATTCGTGCGGGAGTCTTTGTCAGTGAATTATTAATTTTCGCTTCCGTTGCTACTTTACACATTTTCACTCTTTCTTTAGAGACAGCCTCTCTAAATTAGTGAAAGACGCCTAAGTATATGCTTGTGTCATACAGGGTTCTTACGCATTGAACTATTGTCCCTACAATAGTCTCACAGGATAAGCAATGCTTAGAACAAAACACAAAAATTTTGATGAACTTCTTCATCCAAAATTTCTTTTACATCATATGTAACAATATACTTTGACTACTATTATAGATATTTAGCTATATTGTTTTATTTTGAACCTTTCAAAATCATAACATCTCTTTTTAAGAGAATACTAGATCTCGACTGATATATTGCAACTAATTGCAATCAGTTGTATATGTGCAGTTAACATAAGCAAGCTTCTATTAAGTCTTTTTACATTGAACGCTTTCAATGCTTTGACTTAAGCCAAAACATTCTTTTAGATCTATCTCTATAGATTCCAATTTCAAGAACACAGGCAGTCATGCTTATAACATTAACCGAAATTACTTTCTTAGCCAAGATTTTACTTCTTGCAAGGTAAGAATGTTATTTCCAACAAGCCATATGTCATCCACATATAGCGTTAGGAATACCGATATGCTCCCACTGATCCTTTTGAAACACAAGATTCATCATCCTTTTGATAAAATCAAACCATTTGATTTCTTTATCAAAACTATGATTCCAACTATTTGATGCATGTTTCGATCCTTATAAGAATCTTTGAAACTTGCATACGCTATTTGAATTCTTTGGATGCTCAAAAACTTTGGGTTGTGTCACGTACACATCCTCAATCATGTTTTCACGTAGAAAACAGATTTTGATATCCATTTGCCATATTTTATAATCATATTATGCGGATGTGGCAACAAGAACTCAATTTGACTTGATCATGATTAATGACGAAAAAGGATTTTATCATAGTCCTACTATGAATTTGTTCGTATCCTCATAGTCACTACTATGAACTTGTTTATAACCCCTTTTTGTCACTAGTCGTGCTTTATAAGTTTGAAGATCACCATTCATGTCGGTTTTCAATTTGAAAACTCACTTGCAACCATTGCATATGCATCTTCTAAAAGATTTATCAAAGTCTATACTTTGATTGTTAGACATGGACTTATCTTCAACCTTTGTAGCATCAAGTCACTTATTAGATTCAAAATCTAACATTGCTTCTTCATAAAAGAAGACTTATTCCAATTTAGTAAAACTACATCATGATTTTGAGAAATCCGTATCTCTCCTAATCATGTCGTATTCCACTAGACTTTCATTGGACTTGTGTAATTTCAACAATGATCATGAAACCATTTCCACGTTCCTCTTCAACGTTAATGTCACTTTGTGAATTACGAGTTTTGTAGGTGTACTTTACTCCCACTAACTCTTCTAGAAATTAACTCCCTCTTCAAGGGGAAACCATTTCTAGCTACAACTATTTTGTATCCCAAAGAAACACAGGAGTAACAACTCCTACTTTCCTTTTGAGTAATCCACAATACGACATTTAAATTTAGGTGCCAACTTATTCGAAATAAGCTTTACAGCCCTAAACTTATTCAATGAAACAACTTGGGTCTCTTACCCAACCATATCTCATATGTTGATTCATGAATTGTTTTAGACGGAACAATATACACAGCTGCTTTAATGGCATATTTTCGAGAAAACGATGATCAACTTGACTTCATCATAGATTGAACTATATCTTTATAGAGTTCGACTACTCCCTTTTCGACACAACATACTTTGTGGCGTACTTGGAGGAGTCAATTGTGAGACAGTCCCACAATCTCTAAGATGATTGTCAAAATCTTGACTCAAATATTCACCACTCGGATCATATCTAAGTGACTTTACTATCTTGTCAAGATACTTCATACTCCTTTTACAAGCTTTTGAACACTTCAAAAGTTCCAAACTCGTGTTTCATTAGATACTCTTATCTAGAGAAAAGTTCCATAAAGGTAATGAAGTATTAAAACCTCCTTTAGCAGTTGATTTATAATTCATATACATCCACATGTATAATGCTTAATAAATCGATTATTCTTTAACTACTTTTAGCAAAGAACCACTTTATCATCTTTTACAATAAACAACATTCGCATGATTCAAGATGATTCACAATCTCATGAATCCAAAAGTCCATTCTCATGGAGTTTCGTAATGCGACTTTGCTTATGTCTCCAAGAGGACACTGCCAAAATAGGTTGAATCAACTATTTGATTCGATCCTTACAGTATTTATGTTACAGATGGGCTCCACATATAAAGACAATTATGTAAATTTACATTTCATAATCATGTCTTTATAAAGTTTATAATTCACAATTATAAAATAAACAAAATTTGTTTACTCAGGCCAACAAGCTCAATAGGCAACAAGAGTTCGCAACTCACATGTAAAAGTTCATAACCTTTGAGTAACAACCTTTGCTTCTCTTGCCTATTCGCATTCTACCTTTCACCTTCATAAGGTTTCTATTCAAGTTGCGATTCTTCATATTCTACTAATATGAGATTCACAACGATATCTAATACCTTTTGATATAGAAACAAAAGTAGAATAGTTAATAAATACTTAAGGTAGCAGTCTCACTGCCTTTCATCTTCTTATAGTTCTCCAAACAGAGTTTGCTATTTCTATTCTAATGAACGATTCATTCTAGAATTGGCAACACCCTACTTTTGGAGATCTCTCTATGCCAACAGCTTTGGCCTTTAAAGCACTTTCACCCGAACCTTTCGGTCTTTATGCTTTTCGACCTTTCTTTTATCCTTTTCCTTTTGAACCATAAGCACACAATTCGAGGCGGGCTTATCCTTTATGGATAACTTAACATTCTTTTGCATCCTATGCAACTAATTCGCAATTTTCTCCATGTCATTCAAATGATAGTTCATCACCAATGACTATCAAATAATGAATTCAAGATCACATCTTAATGCCTTTTGGAGGCCAATGAGAAAATGTTGCCTCAAACACTTATCTTTTCTTGCTCACAAACTGATGGAACATTTCCATTTGTGATGTATCATATACCTCAAGTAAAACTTCCACGTGCGGAAGAATTGGTGGCAAGTGTAAGATAATAAATTTTAAACAGAGTTCCTTCGATGCTTCAAGTAAGCATCTTTTATACTCGTGTTACAATTGCTAGTGGTTCATTGGGCAAAAGGATTATTGAGAACATATGATTCCTTTTGATTTGAGAACAATTCTCAAAGTTCAATAACAATCGAGATCATGGTAATAGCAATCATAACTATAATAAAGCGTGTAAAGATTTTCATTAAAATGCTCCCACTTAAATTATAAAACCCTTTAAAATATTTAAGTGGGTGAAGATCCAAAATCCATACTTAACCATAGCACTGCTTTGGCATGTCCCTATGATTAAATATAATTTCGGTAGGCAAAGACTCAAAATCATGCTTTAAACCATTTAAACATATTTTGGATGTGCACTTCTTTGCCAATTGCATCATTATGCAACTCTTCTAATTCATGAGATGTATGATATCATATATCATATTTAATTGTATGTTACTCATCTCATCTTTGCCTCGGGCTCAAACACCGTTTTGATTAACCCTTTGTTAAACCAATTACAACACAATGAGAATCACCATTTCTCATATTATCGCTTCGCTAAGGTCACAACATGCGTACCTGCTTTGGCGTGGCTACCATGATGCGAACATAGTACTTGACTAGTGTTATACGTAATTGGGTGGCAAATATAAACTTCATAAGTTTATTTAGGGTTTGTAAAATCCTGTGATTAAATTGTATCTTATACAATTAACATGGCATTAATATTAATCAACGTTTGTTAATATTAACTAAGCATGGCATCTTATGTCATCCATATGTCTAGCATGCATATTGAATATTTAGCATGGCATCACATGGCATTTAAATGTATCAAAACATGCATTTACATATATATATATATATTAACATTTGCATCACATGCAAATGAATTTCTAACATGCATCTATATAAATTAACATGGAATCTCATGGCATAAAATAAATATAGCATGCATCAGACTCAAAACCGTGTTATGGTATGGTTTTATCTACATTGATTTTCATAGGCCAATATGAAAATCAACAAGGCCATTTCCTAGGTGGTTGTAACCATCGCATGGTCACAGCTCTCCCGCACCCCTTGGATCCGTCCTCACGTCTTTGTTCCTTGGCACCATCTCATGGATTTACATATTTTACAAAATTGCAACCTATACAATTTTTTTAGTAAAATAAAATTTACATATTATAAATTGCATCCTATACAATTTATCTAGTAAAATTAAAATTAAAATTTACATAAATACAAACGACTCGCAGGTCGTATTTATATAAAACCATAATAAATAAAATAAAGCATCCACGGGGTCCAAAACCATACCATAACACCATGCATAAAATTATCAACAATAATTTTATATCTAAAAATATTTAGGGTTCAAAGTGGTAAAATACAATCACATTGTATTTAGAATTAATTAATTTGGAAAAATTCGTAAATATGCAGAAACAATTTTCCACACTTAAAACGAAAAAGGGGTAAAACTGTCGGACAGCATGCTCGTCGGGCCGCGCACTGCAGTATCCAATACTGCGCGCAGCCCGATGGGCTGCGCAGCCCATGCTGCATGAGCAGCATGCTGCTTACGCAGCATGAGAAGAAAACAATTGAATTAATTCCCACGTTCACTGTATAATTAATGCCCACGAAATTGTAGTCCCATGAAACTTGATTCCTTTTTTTTTTTTTTTTTTTTTTATAATGTGTGTTGCAATTGCAATTGGTGTTGCAATTGCAATTTCAACGCTAAAAAATGTTTCTGGGCGTCATGCCCAGAAAAGAAAAAAAACATTTTTTTTTTTTTTTATTTATTAATTGAAACAATTTCAATTAAAAACCCATGAATCAAATTCATGACACCAACCCCTTAAACATTCCAAATCATTAAAACAAATTATTCACAATGATTAATGTATAAAATCAAATTTTAATTGTTATTCATAATAACATAGAACCCTAAATAAAAACATACAAACCCCTAACAACAATTTTGATCCAATCAAAATCATACAAACCCTAACATGCAATTTTGATCCAATCAAAACATAAATCCAATTCAATCAAAATACAACCTGGCTCTGATACCACTGTAGGGAATTAATCGCCAAAATAAATACGCAGCGGAAAGAAAAACGGATTAATCCCCACCAAGGACCCATGTACATTGCATTGAATTGGAAGGAGGGTTAAAGAATTACCTTAATTCTTTGTAGGTTTTGAATCAATTAGGAACCAAAGTAGCTTCCCTCTACGGTTGATCCACACGGAGCAATTCATTCACCGCGTGCTAGCGCCGGGATTGAAGAACAATTCTTCGAACGAGAGAAAAGAGCAGAAAAATCAGATTTTTCCCTTTGGCTTGGGAGGAGAATTTCGGCTGGCTGCTTTTCTTGTGGTGGCTGGCCGAATTCAGTTAGTGTGTTTTGGAGAGAGTGATTAGGTTTAGGTTTTTATTTCCTTAAATATAAAACCTAATTAGTTAATTATAATTATAACCTAATACACCTATTAGTTATAATTATATATTAACCCACACAATTTAATATTAATTCTCAATTAACATTAAATCAAATCAATTCTCCATAATACACATATGTATATATAATATTATAATTAATTATATCTTTATATAATTTAATTATAATATGTAGCATACTTTATGCAATATTAATCAAATTAATATTTATATATATACACACTTAAATATATATCACTATATATATTTATTCTCTTTCTCATTCATAAATTATTATCCAATAATAATTTATACCCTATAAGATGAACTTCATTTTGCTCTTTGTGTGTGACCCCATAGGTTCATATTAATTGGCAATAAGGAGATTACCATAATATCCTTATAGGTCATAAGCGGACTCTAGCAAGCCTTTATGACTACCCAATTAACATGATTGGAATGATCCAATACCTATTTATAGAATGTCATATTCCCTTTTGTCTCTTTGATATCGTGATTAATCATAAGACATGGTACACTTGTCAATCTTATATAATTAATCATATGCTTTCTCGATCTCAAAGTAAACTGTCCAGACAAATCAATTGATACTATTATCAATTTATTTGAGCACGGCCATGCATTTAACAGTCTTACTTATCGAGGGGCCCAGTGATATCGCTCTCTTGTTAGAGAGGGACAAAATCCCATATCTGTCACTCACATCCCAAGGCATGAGTCATATCGTACCCAATCACAACCTTTATAACTACTCTGTTACGAGCAGCGTTTGACTGCGTCAAAGCACAACATGAGTTCATCCCGGAATCAATGGTGACCTCAGGTCAAAGGAATCAGCTAATGACACTACTATAATCAAGATCAGTTGTGACACATGACCATGAACTTGATCTCATAGTGGGTCTCCAGTAACATGTTCTCTAACATATTACCCGTGAGTATAATCTGTATCTGTATACACTATATTCATCTTATGAATATCCATTATCACTCACACTAGTCTTAGTTTGTTATTATTCCCATAATAACAATCGACTAGGGATATTTAGAATAACACGATTTATTCATGGATACTTATCATAAATGCTAACATACAAACATAAATGATAATATTAATCTACACTAGATTAATCTTAGAAGTCAAATTACATAATCCAATATTGGCCTTAGGGCACAATCTCCAACAAAACCCTACACTCACCTCTAAGCCCTCTAATCCCTCGAAGGACCTCTCTCGGGGTTCCGAATCGGGGATGGTTTGGTTTTTGGAGCTTTCGGGGAATTCTAGGCGATATCCCGCTCACTCTAAAGTCCAATTCATGTCTGTCTGTTTTGTTGGGATTTTTCACCGGAAATCACCCGATAAAAGCAGAAGAACGTGATGATTTCCTCAAATCCAGTCCCAGGAGCAATTGAAGTGGAAATTGTAAAACTTAAAATTGAAATAGAAAGAGATTAAATTCTTACCCGAAATATCTCTTTCAAGAGATGGATAAAGACTGCATAAATCAAATTAGATTTCCTCCTCGTTCTCGACACGAACGCCTAACGAACACCACCCGTGCTAGCGTCGGAAAATCACAAAATTTCGGAGAGGGAGGAGACTTAGGAATTCGGCCAAATGGTGGTTTACACTCTTGTGTGTGTTGGCCGAATTCTCCCTTGGGTTTTAACCCTAGGGTTTCCAAATTCCCTTGTGGGAATTTAGGCCTAGTTTGGCTTCCGTGTCTGTGTGGGCTTCCTGCTTTTAATTCAGGCCCAAACCTATTTTAATTAGTCTGGTTTAAATCAATTTCAAGCCCAATTTTAATTAACCCATGTATTTAATATATTACTCCAAGTAATATATTATTTACACTTAAATTAAAATTAGTTTGACCAATTACTTTAATCCATCAAATTAAAATTAAGTCTTCACAAACAAATTCATCTGTAAACCTATACATATGAATATTTCCACCTAGGAAATAAATCCATAATTAATCCAATTAATCATGTATAGCCAAATATTAATTTTTATTATAATGATCAATCCAATTGATCCTTATAATATAATTAATATATATACACCTCTCTCTCTAGTGTGTATACTCCAAGTATACATGTGATTCCTTAAGTCGGTGTTCAGTCGCTTAATGTGTATGATCCTGTGGGCCCATCTTTATGTTGGCAGTGGGCCTATGGTCCACAGACTGCAGTTGGGCTCTAGCAAGCCACTGCAGCCCCCAATTAAGATGGAGATGGTAGTCTAACTGTTATCATAACCCTGTAGTTTAAACTTGTCTATCCCATGTCATCGATATCGGTGTCCAACACAGAGGCATGGATTGATCACCCTTTTTTATGTCCGGACATTAACTTGATCCCGAATGCACTGAAGCTCACAAACAAGTTCCCACTTGTTTGGGTGTGGCCACACTCTTATCAGTTGCATTCATCAAGAGGTCGGTGATATCTTTCCAGTGGACTACTGAGTGACAAATCCCTTCTGCATATCCATAGTATTACCATGCTAAGTGACATACCCGAAAGTACCCATGCTTGGCACCCTATTACAGGCCCTTTAGGCGTACCCCTAAGTATGCGACCTCACATGTAACACTATCATATGGTCAGGTCAAAGGATCCATACAAGTACTACACGAGAATCACTTGTGATACTAGACCATGTGGATTTCTCGTTTAGTGGATCTATCCAGTACCATGCCCCTTATGCATGTACCCATTAACTTGGTTGACATTCCATGTCCAATGACCGGTAAGACACCGCCATACAACTAGGTTAATGATAGTCTCTTATTCCATTCATTCCCATGACTGAAACAGACTACGGATCTATTCATGGTCATATCGTTTACCCTATCCATGATCTTACCGCCAAGTGCATGACACTTGTCATCATGGATATAGATATGTCCATTGGATACTTCATTTAATATATTGCACAAGATAAATATAATAAATGAATTGATGCCTTTATTAATAACACAAATAAGTATAATACATAAATCCAATTAATGTATGATACAAATGCAAGGACCAATGCCTCGGGACTAGGGCATTTCCAACAATCTCCCACTTGCACTAGTACCTACTAGGCATAGGTCTAATCCTTATAGATCTAGTATAACCTTTATGCATAGGCATAGCCAAGCGTGTTGGTCAAAAGATCTGCGACATTGCCTTTGGTGTCCACTCTTTGTAATGAGATGTCACCCCCTTAGCGATTTCTCGCAATAGGTGAAACTCCCTAAGTACGTGCTTCGTTTATATCTGTGATTGGGGCACATAGCTTGTGCAACAGCCCCTCGTTGTCACAGAAGATATCAACTGGTTCCCAGATAGTAGATACTATCCCCAGTTCCAAGATAAACTTGTTTATCCATACGGCTTCCCTAGCTGCTTCACACGTTGCAATGTACTCAGCTTCTATTGTAGAGTCCGCGATGGTTGGCTGCTTTGAGCTCCTCTAGCTTACAGCACCACCATTAAGCAAAAATACATACCCAGACTACGACTGGTACTCATCTTGGTCAGTCTGGAAGCTTGCATCAGGGTACCCAGTAACTGATAACACTTCCTGACCACCATACACTAAGAAGCTATCCTTAGTCTGGTTAAGGTACTTAAGGATTGCCTTGACAGCTTTCCAGTGGTCCTCCCCGGGATCCTGCTGGTACCGGCTCATCATACTCAGTGCAAAGGTGACATCAGGTCTCGTACATAACATGGAGTGCATAATTGATCCTATAGCCGAAGCATATGGAACCAATTTCATGTTCTCCCTGTCCTCCCTTGTCTTAGGATAGTGCTTCTTACTAAGTTTCAGCCCATGGCCCATTGGCAAGAAGCCTTTCTTAGCCCGGTCCATGCTGAACCTTTTCAGAACTTTGTCTATGTACGAGGCCTAACTTAGGCCCAGAAGCCGATTTGATCTATCCCTGTAGATCCTGATCCCTAGGATCATCTCAGCTTCGCCTAAGTCCTTCATTGCGAAGCACTTACTCAGCCACTGCTTTACCCCTTGCAGTGTAGGTATGTCGCTTCCAATGAGTAGGATGTCGTCTACATAAAGTACCAAGAATGTGACAATGCTCCCACTAGTCCTCTTATACACACAAGGCTCATCTTGATTCTGTATGAAGCCATATTCCTTTATAGTTTCATTGAATCTAAGATTCCAACTTCGGGAAGCTTGCTTCAGTCCATAAATGGACCTTTGAAGTTTGCATACCTTTCCCCGGATACTTTGGATCGACAAAACCCTCAAGTTGTGTCATATACACATCCTCGAGTAGCTTTCCATTAAGGAAAGCATTTTTGACATCCATCTGCCATACTTCATAGTCATACCATGTGACTATGGCTAGTAGTATCCTGATGGATTTGAGCATGGCTACTGGTGAGAAAGTTTCATCATAGTCTATTCCATGGACTTGTTTGAAACCTTTTGCAACCAGACACCCCTTGAAGGTATTATCAGCTTTTAGCTTATAGCACCACTTGTAACCTATTACCTTAGCACCCGGAGGTGGATCAACCAAGTTCCAAACTTGGTTATCGTACATAGATTGCATTTCTGCCTCCATGGCTTTACGCCAATTCGCAGATTGTGGGCTAGCCATAGCCTCCTGGTAGGTTTTAGGTTCTTCCTCATCCCAGATGAGAAGAGTTTGATCATCGGTGATGAGGAAACCATACCTCTCCGGTTCCCGACGATCCCTACCAGACCTTCTAGGTCCTTGTGTGGCCTGGGTCGATGCTTCCTCCTGTGGAAGCTCCACCTGGGCCTCCGAGTTATCCTCTTCAGGAGCTTGTGGGCTTTGAACTTCCCTGAGTTCAACATTGCTCCCACTGTCTTTCTTGGAAAGGAACTCCTTTTCTAGAAAGACCCCCTTCCTTGCCACGAACACCTTGTTCTCGGTGGGGTTGTAGAAGTAATACCCTTTGGTTTCCTTAGGGTAGCCCACAAACAGGCATTTATCGGTTTTGGGCTCCAGCTTGCCACTAGTCAATCTCTTGACATGTGCTTCGCATCCCCAAATCCTTAGGAAAGACACATTAGGCTCCCTGCCCGTCCATATCTGATATGGTATCTTTTCCACTGCCTTAGTCGGAGTATTATTTAAGATAAGAGCTGTTGTCTTGAGGGCGTGTCCCCAGAAACTAATTGGGAGAGAGGCTTGACTCATCATTGAGCGGACCATGTCCAAGAGGGTCCTATTCCTCCATTCGGACACCCCATTCCATTGTGGTGTTCCGGGAGGAGTGAGCTGTGGAACTATTCCGTGCTCTCTCAAGTATGAGTCAAACTCTAGGCTCATATACTCACCGCTTCAGTCCGATCGAAGGGTTTTGATATTCCTGCCTAGCTAGTTCTGTACCTCGTTCCTAAATTCCTTGAACCTATCAAGGGTCTCGGATTTGTGTTTCATCAGATAGACATAGCCATATCTGCTGAAATCATCCGTGAACGTGACGAAGTACAGATGGCCACCTCTAGTCGCTGCGCTCATAGGTCCACATACATCTGAATGTATTAGGTCCAATAAGCCAGTGGCCCTTTCAGCCTTCTTGCTAAATGGCGCCTTTGTCATCTTGCCTCGTAAACATGATTCGCATGTATCAATTGACTCCAAGTCAAATGACCCTAGGACTCCAGCTTTGTGAAGTCTAGCAATGCGCTTCTCGTATATGTGGCCGAGACGACAATGCCATAGGTAGATAGGATTAAGTTCGTTAGGCTTAACCCTTTTAGTGTTTATGTTATAGACGTAATTGGTTTCATTTAAGTCCAGGATATATAGGCCATTATTTAATAGAGTATCTCCATAAAATAATCCCTCTCTAGATAAAGAAATTCTACCATTAGAAATAGTAAAATTAAATCTAGAGATATCCAACATTGATACAAAAATAATATTCCTGCACATAGTAGGTACAAAATAACAATGTTCCAAAATTAAAACCAATCTGCTGGGCATCACAAGGTGATATTCGCCGATCTCTATGGCAGCAACCCTTGCTCCATTTCCGACCCATAAGTCCACCTCTCCCGACCCCAATGACCTTCTGTTCTTAAGTCCCTGCACATTGCAAGAAATGTGAGAACCACATCCAGTATCCAATACCCAGGATGTTGAAACAGTAAGGTTAATGTCTATAACATAAATACCTGAAGAGGATGCACCTTGGCCCCTTCTTTGCTCTCCCATCAGCCTGGGACACGATCTCTTCTAATGGCCCGTCTGTCTACACCCAAAACAGACATCTTTAGGACCTGCCTTCTCCTGGGCCTTGGGTTGGGCCTTGGCCTTCTTAGCCTTGGCCTTCTTGGCCTTGGCCTTACCCTTGGCAAGAGGAGGGTTCCCCCTATTGACCAGCAGCACCGGCGGAGTCTTTTTGATCGACTGCTCAGTAAGCTTAAGCATCCCATGCAGCTCACTGACAGTACGGTTCATCCCTTGCATGTTGTAGTTCAGGATGAACTGATCATAAGAATCTGGCAAGGATGCAAGGATTGTGTCCACCGCCAACTCTTGAGAGATAGGCGATCCAAGACCGGCCAAAGTGTCCAAATAGCCCTTCATCTTGAGCACGTGTGCGCTCACAGATGTCCCAGCCCCCATCTTACAAGAGTGGAATGCCTTATTGGTCAGGTACCTTTCCTGACGAGCTTGCTCCTAAAACATCTCATTTAGAGTAGTTATCATAGCATAGGCTTGATGGTCCATAAACTGTTTTTGCAGTTCGGGGACCATACAGGCTAACATAAGGCATGTCACATCCCTATTATCCTTGACATGCGCCTCATATTCCTCCAACTGGGCAGCTGGTGGATTACGTCTTTGAGACGCAGCCGGTACAGGCCTTTCCAGTACATACTCTTTTGACTCTTGTCTTAGAACAATTCTTAAGTTCCTAGACCAGTCCAAAAAGTTAGGACCGGAAAGCTTGTCCTTTTCAAGAATAGATCGCAGTGATAAGCTATTGTTGTTTGCCATTTAAGAGTTTCTACACAGAAAAACACTTAGAGTGTTAATAAAGGACTTTAATTTATTATTCCTATATGAAATTAATAATGAATCATGTTATTAATTTAAACCGAGTTGTTGGGCTCATGGGCCGAGATCCATATTTCATCAAGATATAGCCAAACGAGGGTTTGGTACAACTATACCTTAATTATTTAGGTAGGAACGCCGTCCAATCCCAACCTAGGGACTCTCGGTTTGATGGCTTGTTGGCACTTACCCATCTGTGCTTAGGGCCAGGAGAATCCTACTACCCACGCTAAGTCAAAACCTCCATTCAAGTGTTAGAGTATCCCATACTCTAACCCAATACAAAGTGACAATACTCCAGTGTATCCTGCGAGGGCATGGTCTACAACTGGCCTATTCCACTTCGAGTCGGTTTTGAATGAGGGAAGCACTTTTAAGCGACTTAGTAATTCCATTTGGTTATTAGATTCAATTTATAACGGCTTACATACATAAGACGGGTGAAATTGCTATTGGATCATACATTCATACATGCAAATAAACATAAAGCAAAATTAAATAAAAGTAAAATGGATTGCTATGGGCCTATATTACATCCTAATATTATTCTAGTAAACCTATACTAGAAATAAATATCAGGTGGGCCTCCATCTTTTTCTTCTGGGCTTGCACCTCCACTTGGGCTCACCACTCTAGGGGCTTCTTCTTTTACAAATTTTATAATATTTGAATAAAATAAAATTACATTAAAAAAAGAAAAACGACACGCAGGCCGTATTTACCCAAAAAGAAAAATACAACCAACTTGTACAAGGTCCAATAGCATCCAACCATACAAACATTTAATCATACATATGCATCCAATACATATAATTCATAAGCATGTTATAATGTATGATTTAAGCCCATTTCAATTATGTCCAAGCCATTATATAGAAATCGCCAATTTTGGCCCAGCATGGTTCTAACCCTTAACGGGCTTTGGACCTCCAGCCCAGGCAGTCCAACTGCTCCCACTGGAATTGGGAAACCATGGGTCCAATTCAGCCATCCAAGTAATTGTGCCAAAATTACCCGAACCAATTTCAATTAACCATATTAATTTCCAAAATTAATATCACATGAATAAAATAAAATTTCATTCAAGAAACCACATGCATTTAAATTGCATAAATTTAAACACACGAATTTTAAAACCAATTAAAATTTCAAAACTGGGCCTTGGGCCCAAGACCTGCCAAATCCAAAACACTGGGCCTGGCCCGCTGCAGCGGCCTAACGGCTGCCCGCTGCTGCCGCTGTGCAGTGGCCACCCAGCGGCTGCCGCCGCCGCCGGCAGCCCCGCACCCCGGGAGCCAGATTTTTTTTTTAAACAGAAAAAAAAAATTGAACAAACAAAATATTGCATCTATCAACAATAAGAAATTCACCAAGAATTCCAAAATCATACAATTAAATTAAACTAACATAAACCTATACGCAAATTTAATTTCAATTGTACAAAACAAATGGGAAAAATCTTAAACCCAAACCAAGAACCCTAATAAAAAAATCTCCAATTTTAAAACATGGGATTCAACCAATTTTAACAATTTCCACGGATCAAAAGCCTGCTCTGATACCACTATTGGGATTTTTCACTGGAAATCATCCGATAAAAGCGGAAGAACGCAATGATTACCTCAAATCTAGTCTCAGGAGCAATTGAAGTGGAAATTGTAAAACTTAAAATTGAAATAGAAAGAGATTAAATTCTTACCCGAAATATCTCTTTCAAGCGATGGATGAAGACTGCAGAAATCAAATTAGATTTCCTCCTCGTTCTCGTACACGAATACCTAACGAACACCACCCGTGTTAGCGTCAGAAAATCACAAAATTTCGGAGAGGGAGGAGACTTGGGAATTCGGCCAAATGGTGGCTTACACTCTTGTGTGTATTGGCCGAATTCTCCCTTGGGTTTTAACCCTAGGGTTTCCAAATTCCCTTGTGGGAATTTAGGCCTAGTTTGGCTTCTGTGTCTGTGTGGGCTTCCTGCTTTTAATTCAGGCCCAAACCTATTTTAATTAGTCTGGTTTAAATCAATTTCAAGCCCAATTTTAATTAACCCATGTATTTAATATATTACTCCAAGTAACATATTATTTACACTTAAATTAAAATTAGTTTGACCAATTAGTTTAATCCATCAAATTAAAATTAAGTCTTCACAAACAAATTCATATGTAAACCTATACATATGAATATTTCCACCTAGGAAATAAATCCATAATTAATCCAACTAATCATGTATAGCTAAATATTAATTTTTATTATAATAATCAATCCAATTGATCCTTATAATATAATTAATATATATACACCTCTCTCTCTAGTGTGTATACTCCAAGTATACATGTGATTCGTTAAGTCGGTGTTTAGTCGCTCAATGTGTATGATCCCGTGGGCCCATCTTTATGTTGGCAGTGGGCCTATGGCCCACAGACTGCAGTTGGGCTCTAGCAAGCCACTGTAGCCCCCAATTAAGATGGAGATGGCAGTCTAACTGTTATCATAACCCTGTAGTTTAAACTTGTATATCCCATGTCATCGATATCGGTGTCCAACACAGAGGCATGTATTGATCACCCTCTTTTGTGTCCGGACATTAACTTGATCCCGAATGCACTGAAGCTCACAAACAAGTTCCCACTTGTTTGGGTGTGGCCACACTCTTATCAGTTGCATTCATCAAGAGGCCGGTGATATCTTCCCAGTGGACTACTGAGTGACAAATCCCTTGTGTATATCCATAGTATTACCATGCTAAGTGACATACCCGAAAGCACCCATACTTGGCACCCTATTACAGGCCCTTTAGGCATACCTTTAAGTATGCGACCTCACATGTAACACCATCATATGGTCAGGTCAAAGGATCCATACAAGTACTATACGAGAATCACTTGTGATACTATACCATGTGGATTTCTCGTTTAGTGGATCTATTCAGTACCATGCCCCTTATGCATGTACCCATTAACTTGGTTGACATTCCATGTCCAATGACCGGTAAGACACCGCCATACAACCAGGTTAATGATAGTCTCTTGTTCCATTCATTCCCATGACTGGAACAAACTACGGATCTATGCATGGTCATATCGTTTACCCTATCCATGATCTTACTGCCAAGTTCATGACACTTGTCATCATGGATATAGATATGTCCGTTGGATACTTCATTTAATATATTGCACAAGATAAATATAATAAATGAATTGATGCCTTTATTAATAACACAAATAAGTATAATACATAAATCCAATTAATGTATGATACAAATGCAAGGACCAATGCCTCGGGACTAGGGCATTTCCAACATGTTTAACAGTTAATAAGGGACTGTCATCACAGTGGTTGGGAAAACCCGTGCTCACAAGCTGCCCCTCGCGGGATCAAAGTTGATTCGTGGTTGGGCTGTTAAGCCTGGATTGAGTTTGGCCGCACGATCAGGAGTGCAGTGAGAAAGGAAAAGAAGATGTATCTGACGTCTTGGTTTGTCGAGGAATTGGCGCAACATCTAGCTAGGGGCGTTGGCCTTGGCTCTGAAGTTGGCTCTCTGTGGCGGAGCTGCACCGTCGAAATCGGCTCTTTGTGGTGGAGTTTACCATTGAAATTGGCTCTCTGTGGTGGAGGGTACTGTGAGCGGACGACGCGTTTTCGGCCGGACACGAGACTCCCTTTCGGAACGGGGCGCCTCGATCTCAGGCGGGCCCCTCCCTTGCGTGGGGTTTTTAAATAAATGGAAAACGGGTTTTGGAAAATAAATAAATTAATTAAATCTTAAAAGAAATCGAGACCTAAATCTCGATGATTATTGTAGGAGTCGCCACCCTGCTCAGCTCAATAGGGAAATTCTTAGGGTAGCTGAACCGGACGAACGGCCGATACACTATCCAGAGATTCGGGTCCGGACAAGTCCCCTTTTTCGTGTCTAATTAAATTAAATATTGCCAATGTTCTCGAAAAGGTATGTTCTCAAAAAGGTATTTCAAATTCTAAAGTTGATTTTATTGCATTAAATAGGCATACAACGCACATACAAAGTATATAATACAAAATAAAAACAAAACAAAATAATAAATATTAAACGGCCTACAACCAAATCGAAATAAAAATAAAAACTCTCGCCTCACCTATACAATCACCTAGAATACACAAGATTCTAAAAAATGTACAACCGCCTAATATACATGATTTTAATTCTATTAAAGTACAAATAGAAATAAAAATAAAAATAAAAATAAAAATAAATAAAAGCTGCAAAACAAAGATTAGCACAATTTTATACGGCACGCCACAAGTTGGACTCAAATAGACAGAATTGGGAAATTAAGAATCGGGGGCATGCATATAGGGGATAATCGGGTTGGCTCGGCTAGCCAGCTCAGTTAGACCTGGAAAACATTTTGAAACGTCCCTGTATTTTTGGTTTTTTTGAGAAATCCATTTTTGAAAACAATTTTGCCGGTTTCATGCATTTTTCATATTTAAGGTGGGCCGGTTTTTGGGAGAACTGGGTCTCCGTCGTTGAATTGTTCTAAATGCAAATTTACTAAAAATTAAATCTAAGGTAGTGAATGCATATAACAAAATTCATTTTTGGGATTTTCTGATTTTTCTGATTTTTATGGATTTTTATAAAATTTTAGGCTTAAAGGTGAAATTCTGGTTCTGGAATTAGGGTTACAGTTGTGCGAATGTAACTACAGTCGTACGACTATAAGCTCTCTGGAATCAAGATTTCGCCAAAATTTTATTTGAATTAAAACAAAAGAAAAAAACCTGGAAATCAAGAACACTCGTACAACTGTATATACAGTCGTGCGACTGTTCATTAATTTCAAGAACGGTCGTGCGACTATTCTTGATTTCCAGAAGCAGAGGAACGAAAACACAGCAAAAATGCACAAAAATTCACTTCCAGTACCCAGAAAGCAAGAAAAAGTAAAGAGAAATGGAGTGCCTACCTTTTAGAAGTCTCTCCAAGTCGAAATTGACCCCTGGCGTCGCTCCAATCCACAAGAATTTGCACTTTTTCCTTGAAATTGAGAGGGGAAGCTTTTTGTCCAAAAATCCAAAATGCTTGGGATTCTGATTGTTTTAGTCCAGGACTTCGATCTGTTTGTGAAATTAATTGATTAACCTAAGGGTTTCTAACAGATTTTAACCTTAATTCTGAGAATCAAAAGAAAAAGAAAGGGAAGAAAGTTAGCTTTTTGTGTATTCTCTCTTCCTTCTCTTTATCTCTCTCTCTCTCTAAATTTTTTCCATAGAAATCCCAATTGCTTCTCTCCCTTCCTTTTCTTCTTTTTATCTCTGCTTTCTGCTTGCTTCCTGTCCATCCCGGCGCATTAATTATGCCTCCCTCTCTCCTCCATTTTCTGCTGCAGAGGTATGGGCTCCTGCAACTGCTCTGACATTACAGTCGTACGACTGTAAGGACAGTCGTACGACTCTCTCTTTTTTTTTTAAGTAGAGAAAATTCCGGCGCTTACGGGTACCATTGAAATTGGCTCTCTGTGATGGAGCTATACCATTAAAATTGGCTCTCTGTGGTAGAGCTATACCATTGAAATTGGCTCTCTGTGATGGAGCGTACCATTGAAATGGACTCTCTGTAGTGGAGTGTACCATTGAGATTGAATTTCTAAGCATTGATTTTGAAATTATCCCAGGAGAAGCTAGTTTGAAGTTGGCCTAGGGGGCATTGGTTTGAAGTTAGTCCGGGGGGCGTTGGTCTGAAGTTGGCCTAGGGGGTATTGGTTTTTTTGAAATTGTGTCTAGAATGTATATTTATTCCTTGATCGATAATTTAAAAAAAATGTTTTACCCCTTCAGTCAAGAATAAATACGGCTCGACTGTTCTTGCCTCTGGATACCTGCAAAAAGCAAGAAATACCCTTCTCGGGATTATATTGGCATAAATGGAAATTATGAAACATTGAGAAAACTTGCTTAATTGAGTGTTAGAGCCGTGCGGCTCTAATTTTGCAAGACACAACCGCGCGGCTGTACCAGAGCCATGCGGCTGTGACTTGCCACGTTGCTAGAGCTACGCGACTTTAGCGGGAAAGGGACAAAATCTATAAATAGTGACAGACGGCCTCATTTCACTAAATGCCTTATTTTCCTCTCCTTCTGCCTCTTTTTTTCCTCTCAAAGCTCTTTGAACCCAAACCCCGACCTTCAGGGTAATAAAGAAGCTTAAGAAGGTGCTTTGCCCCGCTGCTCCCACACAGCCTGCTTGGTACACGAGATATGTTCTGCCAGAGGGCGATTTCTTTTTGCCCTCTGAGACCACGGTGGATGTCTATAGACTTTAGGGCTTCTCGCGTATTGCGGGGTCAATAGGAACGATCCTGTGCCCGTCACGCTCCAAACGTCCTCGCATGCATCCCACAAACTGGTTAGTTTTCCCAATTTTTTCCTTTTTTCCAATTTTTTCAATTCCTACAAATGTAGACAGAATTAGGCAAAATTTAGATGAAATTGATACATGTTAAGGGTAGATTTTCCCCCTGGGAACTTTAATTGGTGATTTGGAGTTAATTAGAATTGATCTTAGGGTAAAAATCATGAAACCTAGGGTTTCTTTCGAAACTGCCATTTTCCAGAGAGAGCCATGTGGCTCTATTCTTGAGCCTGACTAAAAATTGTATAAACAGAGCCGCGCGGCTCTATCTGTGAAGAATATAGCCGTGCGGCTCTGATACAGCCGTGCGGCTATAAGATGCAAAACATAAAATTTTTTTCGTTCTTATACTTAAATTTCAATGCTTTTTTATGTGATTTATATGACTTATGTGTAACCCCAATAACACATAAAAACTCTCTGTTCATTGTTTTGCAGGATCGACCCTATAGCCATGGGGCTAGGTAGCTGTCGGACACTCTGAAATGGTACCGGACACTCCCCGATGCGGTGAGGGGGATCATCGATGCCACGAGGCTGGACAGGATGGTGTGCTCGATGTGCGAGCACCCTCGCCGAATGAGTAGGGGCTTGCTGATGGTGCTGATCAAGCGATGGATGGACTCCACCTATACTTTCCAATTCCTGACTGGGGAGTATAAAATCACACTAGAGGACTTTGCTGCTATCATCGGGCTGTCTTTTGGCAGGTTCCTCATCGAGTTCAACCAGATACTGGAGCGAGGAGGCTTTTGCCTAGAGATTATAGGCATGTTGATCGGCTTGTCTCCTCCGGATAAGAGGATCTAGGGTGGTGCCCCTCAGAGACTATTGGCTAGATAGGCAGGCCGAGCTTCCCTAGGTTTCTACCTTCACGCTTGAGGATGCGAGGCGTTACGCTAGGGTGTTCCTTCTCTATGCCCTCAGCACCCTGGTCTTCTCTATAGGTCAGAGCGACCTGAACCAGGCTGTCCTCCCCTCACTGATTCAGCTGGACGACGTGAGGGGTCTAAGTTAGGGATGAGCTGGGTTGGTGCAGCTGTACTACTCCCTCGATATATGCACTTGGGGGAAGCATAGGGAGGTAAAGGGCCCATGGATCATTGTGCATGTGAGTTTCGCCAATCCTTTTTTTTGTGCTTTCTAATTATACACCCTTTTACAGATTTAGGTGTGCGAGTATGAGTTTATCCCCAGCCGGTGGTACATATGGCTGATACCATGGAGCTTCCTAATTTCCCCCAACTGAGACGGTGAATGGGCTTCAGCTGGGATGAGGTGGATCAGACGGTGGATGACTATCGACTGTTCATACCCATATGACATTCGAGGGGTATATGTCTTTTCTTTCTATGCATTCTGAATTATTTCACAATTATTTCCCTGGTTTTCTAACTTCTAGCTTTCTGATTTCAACTGACCAAGGAGCCATGGAGGGGACCCGTGTTGCCTCCGGAGGTAGTGGATGCCCTGAAGCTGACACCCAAGAGGTTTGTCATGGAATGTCCATTTGGCCTAGAGTGGTATGTTAGAGAGTGGGTCTTCGACTAGCGTGCTGGTCCCATAGGACACAGGATCCTGGCCGCTCTTCTTGTAGGGCTGTTCTGGCCACATCTCTTATCAGCAGAGGACCATCCCGATCCTTTTGGATTCGGGTATGTGGCGAATGGGGTAGAGAGACACCACCTCCAGTTCGCCACCATATACCTCTTCCCTCCTACCGGAGTAGTGCAGACACGGGTACGTTCCTTCTTCCGCTTTCCCTCTATCTATATTGTTCTGCTGTTTCCTAACATCATTTTTCTCCTTTTTTTTACAGCCATCCGGAAGGGGGCAAGCACCCTCGCACTTCATCCCGCAGGTGCTCTAGTAGCCGTCGATCCCAGACCACCGGTAGTCGGGGTGATGGGGGCTCTTCGGTGTATGAGGACGAGTACGATGCTGATGCTAGGATGGAGAGCACCCTACCTGTTCCTTTGGTGGTCCCCCCTATTGGTTTTATTCTGGGTCATCTCGACTTTCCGATAGAGCCATCAATTCAGTTACTAAACGAGTTTGAGGCTCCTATCGGGGCGACTTATTTCTCCAGGACCACCTCTTCCCTTCTGCCATCCCTTCTGATACCACCCATGTGAGTACTTATGTTTTTATCTGCTTTTTAATCTTCACTGTTGCCATTTGCCTAACTTACATGACTATCTCCTTTGCAGATTTCGGTATTGTGAGCGGACGACCTTTTTCGGAACGCGGGGTGAAGCGAGAACTAGGGATTTTCTTTTTGGGTGTTGATGTTTTGGTTTTGAAAACGGGTTTTAATCTTTCTTAGAAAAGCCTTTCATTTTATTGGAAAAGTCTTTTTGTAGAAAACTGAATTTTAGGCATGAATTTTAGAAAACAAGCTTTTTAGAAAATCCCATTTTAACTTAAAGATCTCGAAACATGAATTTCGAGATTAGATACAGAGTCGCCACCCGGATCAGCTTATCCGGGAAATTTCGGTACAGCTCCCTACCAAGTGTAAACGCAGTACCTAATCCATAGATTCGAAGTTCGGGCAACATATCTACTAATCCTCACTAGTTTTTAATTATTATTTCGTAATATGATTTCATTCACTTAATTCTACTCATTTTATCTCTTCTTTTATTATTAGCCAATGCTCATACATATGATATAAATATAAAACCAAAATAAAAATGCGGAAAAGTAAAAGTGCGGAAAAGTAAACCAGAGGCTAAATTATACAACCCAAGAAAAAGAAAGCTCTCATCCTCACCTTTTACAACCACCTATTATACACGATAATCTAAAAATTACAACCGCCTAGATACACGGGATAATCTATAAAATACATTCAAAAATAAAAATAAAGCAAAAATAAAAGCTACATCCAAATATGATTAGCACAGATAAATAAATCACACTAAGGACTCATATAGGACAAAATAGGGGTATTTTAGGAAACGGGATCATGCAAAGGGGGTAACCAAGTCGACTCAATTGGTCGGCCCGGTTAGACCTGGAAAACGGTTTTTTAAACGCCCTGTAGGTTTTATGGATAAAAAATCAGTTTTAAAAGCGGTTTGGCTCATTTACATGCACTTTTCCAACTTTAGCGGGCCAGATATCCCGGGACCCGGGGGTCCCGTTCGTGTGTGCGCCTAAATCAAACATCCATCTAGGGTCCAAAAGTATGCAAACACGCCAAAATTCATTTTTGAATGAGAAAAGAATGCAAAATTACAAGTTTGGGGCCCAAAAGGGCAAAACTATAATTTTGCCTCCATTACAGCTGCGCCCCTGTAGGCTACAGCCGCGCCTCTGTAGCTTACAGCCGGGCGGCTGTAATGCCCCAGAATCAATTCCAGTGTGTTTTCTCGTTTTTGAAAATCGTTTTGCAAATTTAGTGATTTTGCCTCAACTATAGCCGCGCGGCTGTAGGTTACAGCCGCGCCCCTGTAGTTTACAGCCGTGCCCCTGTAGACTACAGCCATATGGCTGTAGGTTACAGCCGAGTAGCTGTAGCGACCAAAATGCCTATTTTGCTTAAAAACCGAATTAAATGCTGATTTTGACCAAAAAAGGAAATATGAAGATTACAGCTGCGCGGTTGTAGGTTACCGCCGTGCCCCTGTAGACTACAGCCGCACTGCTGTAGTTTACAACCGCGCCCCTGTAGACTACAGCCGCGCGGCTGTAGTTTACAGTCGAGCGGCTGTAATGTCCAGAAAAGGCCATTTTCACTTATTTTTCATTCTTTTCCTCGGTTCTCTTAAAATACTCAAGCCATTTTCACTTATTTTTCATTCGTTTCCTCGGTTCTCTTAAAATACTCACTCGAATTCTTCGGGGTTCCGTATTAGGACTTGTCACACACCTTCAGGCTATCCGGGACATTTCCGATGTTATCCCGGTTGGTTCGAATCCGCTTCACGTTTATCCGTGAAAAAGGTAACAGTAGCTTTCATCACCGAGGTCGGGAAAAACCCGTGCTCACAAGCTGCCCCTCGCGTGACCATAGTCGACTTGAATGGGTGCTTGTGCCCGATTCTAGTTTGGTCTCGCGATAAGGAACACGATGAGAAGGAAAAGAGAACATACCTGAGGGTTTCCTTCACGTTGACTTGTTTTGATGTCTATAGGGACTTGTCTTGGTTGCTTTTGAGACAGTGGTCTTGCCTAAATTGGTTTGAATCTTCAGGGTCTTACTTCGATTCTGATATGAAGCATAGGACGTTGCCCGAATTGTTCTGATGTTATCTAGGGTCATGCTTAGACTCCATTGCAATGCAGAGGACTTTGCCCAGATCTTGTTTGATTTGCCAGGGACATGCTTCGACTCCATTGTGAAGCAGAGGACTTACCCATATCGAATTCTCCTTGCCATTCAGTGCTTACAAAAGGGAAGGGTATTTTGGTAATTTTGCAACTTGGGAAGTTGGCATTCCTTGAAGTAAGGGTAATTTGGTCATTTGGTCTTTCGTGTAGCTCGTGTCGCTAAACGAAAGGTGTTTTGGCCATCCGATAATGTGGTTACTGATAAGAGGGCATTTTGGTCATCTCACTTCTAGTGGAGCTTGTGTCACTGAAGGAAAGGATGATTGTGTTTCCTGCAAAGCTTTTATGGCTGGGGAAAGAGGCTTTGGTGATTTGAGAGCTTGATGATCTCCTTTGATGTTTTAAAGTTGTTTCAGGTACGTATTTGTTCCTTGATCGATAATTTTGGAAACAAAAATTTTTACCCCTTCGATCAAGAATGAATATGGATTGAATATCTTGCCCCTTGATACTGTAGAAATACCGTTGAAACCGGCTCTCTGTGGTGGAGCAATACAGTTGACATCGGCTCTCTATGGTGGAGCAATACTATTGAAACTGGCTCTCTGTGGTGGAGCAATACCTTTGAAGCTGGATTAGGGGTACGTATTTATTCCTTGATCAATAATTTTGGAAACAAAAATTTTTGCCCCTTCGATCAAGAATAAATACGGCTTGATTGTTTTGCCCCTGGATACTTGGGATTTGAGGATGCCCTAGTGTCAGGTTATTTCCACTTTCGGAGTACTCATGGCTCGAGACAGCCTGATAATGATAGCATGTACCTGCACTTGAGTACACATTGATGCGTGTATGCATGTGTGTGTGTATGTTTTGAGTGTATGTGTATGTGCGTGTCCTAGATGCATATGCGTATGATTATGGTGCTTTTTCATGTTTTGTTTGTTGCAGAAGACGATTGGGATCGAGCGCCGTGAGTTGTCTCAAGAGTTGTCTCAGTCTGGGTGTTGCAGGCATACTGCTTCACAAAAGCATCAGATAAATCCTCCCAGGTGGAGCGAGTGTGTATGGGCATCTTCATGTACCACTTTGCCGCAGCACCCCTCAGAGTAGTTGGAAACAAGTTCAACAGATGACCCTTTCCAATCCCCATGCTGGTCATCAACCTCACATAACTGTCCAAATGGGCTTCTGGTGGGCCCTCTCCGGTGTACGGAGGCAGGTAAGGCATCTGAAAACCAGCTGGGAGCGACTCACCTCCATCAGCCATCAAAGTAGTCGGGTCGACATACTTAACAGGGTTATAGTGGACCATCTCCTTCAGCTTAGGTAGCATGGTTTCAATATCAGAAAATTTCTGATTGAGGCGCTTCTCTAGCATCACCCTAATCGAGGCTTCCTTTGCCTTCTCAAAGGCCTCATCCTCTTCCAACTGCCGATCGGGTTCCCTCTGGTTCACTACTGGGCCAATCCCCCCAGGAAGACTTCCTCCATCACTGTTGGTAACTTGGACAAACTGTTGTCCCCCACTCCCATCTGACGTTTGGGCCGATTGGACAACCTGAATAGGGAGAGTGGTCATCACCGCCTGCACTTGCTCCCTGAGAGTGACTCTGAACTCATCCAAGCTTAAGAAGCTCCTCATAAAGGCAGCCATGTCAAAAGGCAGGTTTCCATTATTCTCATTGTTCCCATTGTTTCTGTTATTTCCTTCAGCCATCTCTGTTCCGTCGACCTCTTCCAACAAAACCTGACTGTCAACTGGTAGGGTATGCAACTGCACTTCAAACTCCCTGTCTGAATCCGACCCTGAACTGATTCCCTCCACGGCGATTGGTTCTGATCGTACTAACTGAACTGGGGTGTTTGTTTCCAACTCAACTCGAATTAACCTTCCCGAGATGCGACTCCAAACTACACAATCAACATAAGATTAGAGTTTCGGATGGATGTCGTGGTCCTAGACTCGACACTCTAAATGGTGCTTTTACGCTCATGTTCAGATGATGTCTCATGGATATGGATGATGTTGAAGATGGTTTTAGTGCTTTTCTTTCTCTTGCTTCAGATGTTCCAAGTATACCCTATGCTACACAAAAGACAATGTAATAACATCACATGCGAGCCATCACACGGACAGAGGTTCAGTGCCTTTGGGGCACCTAGGGGATGTCGTGAAATGTTCGCATGTGTACTGACACACGGACAAAAGTTTGACACTTTGTAGGTCAATGTGATGACATGAAATGGTCCTGAGGGAACCATCCCGCAGACAGATTTTCGATGCTTTTATGCCATCTAACATGAAGTGATGTCACATACAAGTCACGTGCGAATCAAAACACGGACGGCATTTCGGTGTTCGTGGAACACCTCACATGATTTAGGAATGCTATGAAGTGTCTTAATATGAAAACTAGTTCAGCACTCGTGGAGTACCTCAAATGGGTTACTGATGTTATGTAACAATCCGATGTGGATTGGGACGCACAAGCAAAACTAAGGCGTCTCCATGACACCAAATGTGAATGATCAAGATGTGATGATGTCATGTGGTTCGTCACACAAACGCAAGCCTAAGGCCGTTGTGGTCTTTAAATAATGTAATGAGACGGCCAAATACAAACTAGTGCACAGGCGGAGTACGGGTAGCCTTGGGGACTCCCGATATGTTATGAGATGAAATGGTCGTGAAGGGCATACTTAGAACATCCTTACATTTTTAATGAAATGAAATGATGTGGATGCCTATGTCATAGAAAAATGCAAATGGCTACACAAAAACATGGTTAGAATGCATGACATGCAAGATGATGTCGTGTATGCTTTATGAATCCATGAGCACACAAAATGAATGTGGCATACGGAAAATGATTATGGCTGCACGAAAATATGGTTAGCACAACACACACGTATGAGGATGCTCTAAAATGGCTGCATAAAGAAAGTGATTAGAATGTGGCATACGGATGATGCGTGTTTATGTCGTATGAAAAGGTCGAAAATAAAACAACCATAAAGCAAACGTTAGAACACACACAAAAATATGCTCACCCTTCCAACCTTATTCCTCCATTCGATTGGTCTCGCATTCTTCCTAGGTATTAGGTCTCTTTGGCATCAACGGGGGATACCAAAGGCGTACTCTATTTGTCCATTTTCAAGTATGTGGTTTTGGTAATCCTAAAGGGAAGTTGCTAGGCCATTACATGAAGGTATGAGTCAAGCCAAGGGTCGTACAGGTTCCCATAGCGAAAATATACTCCTCACTTCTCCCCACTCAAGGGTTCAAACGAAGGGGTTCGTACAAGGCTTTGAGTGGTTTACCTTCTCGGGTGCATCCAATCCTAGCGGAAGAGGTAAGTCACCTTTAGAAATAAACCGGGTTTAAATGAGTGTTGGAGGGATTTAAGGAGAGAAAATGTCATGCTTTATGCAATGTGAATGAAATATTGAATTACGATTTAATAATCAACTATAAGTGAGGATATACTTCAATTGTTGCCTAAGTTCCTTAAGGTTTTTGTGAAAACTCTTTTGAAGAAACCGTTAGTCCCCAGCAGAGTCGCCACTGTGAGCGGACGACCCTTTTCGGAACGCGGGGTGAAGCGGGAACCAGGGATTTTCTTTTTGGGTGTTGATGTTTTGGTTTTGAAAACGGGTTTTAATCTTTCTTAGAAAAACCTTTCATTTTATTGGAAAAGTCTTTTTGTAGAAAACTTAATTTTAGGCATGAATTTTAGAAAACAAGCTTTTTAGAAAATCCCATTTTAACTTAAAGATCTCGAAACACGAATTTCGAGATTAGATACAGAGTCGCCACCCGGATCAGCTCATCCGGGGAAATTCCGGTACAGCTCCCTACCAAGTGTAGACGCAGTACCTAATCAAGAGATTCGAGGGTCGAGCAACATATCTACTAATCTTCACTAGTTTTTAATTATTATTTCGTAATATGACATTTCATTCACTTAATTCTACTCATTTTATCTCTTCTTTTATTATTAGCCAATGCTCATACATATGATATAAATATAAAACCAAAATAAAAATGCGGAAAAGTAAAAGTGCGAAAAAGTAAACCGGAGGCTAAATTATACAACCCAAGAAAAAGAAAGCTCTCATCCTCACCTTTTACAACCACCTATTATACAAGATAATCTAAAAATTACAATCACCTAGATACACGGGGATAATTTATAAAATACATTCAAAAATAAAAATAAAGCAAAAATAAAAGCTGCATCCAAATATGGTTAGCACAGATAAATAAATCACACTAAGGACTCATATAGGACAGAATAGGGGTATTTTAGGAAACGGGATCATGCAAAGGGGGTAACCAAGTCGACCCGATCGGTCGGCCAGGTTAGACCTGGAAAATGGTTTTTTAAACGCCCTGTAGGTTTTATGGATAAAAAATCAGTTTTAAAAGCGGTTTGGCTCATTTACATGCACTTTTCCAACTTTAGCGGGCCGGATATCCCGGGACCCGGGGATCCCGTTCGTGTGTGGGCCTAAATCAAACATCCATCTAGGGTCCAAAAGTATGCAAACACGCCAAAATTCATTTTTGAATGAGAAAAGAATGCAAAATTACAAGTTTGGGGCCCACAAGGGCAAAACTGTAATTCTGCCTCCATTACAGCTGCGCCCCTGTAGGCTATAGCTGCGCGGCTGTAGGTTACAGCCGTGCCCCTGTAGCTTACAGCCGGGCGGCTGTAATGCCCCAGAATCAATTCCAGTGTGTTTTCTCGTTTTTGAAAATCGTTTTGCAAATTTAGTGATTTTGCCTCAACTATAGCCGCGCGGCTGTAGGTTACAACCGCGCCCCTGTAGATTATAGTCACGCCCCTGTAGACTACAGTCGTACGGCTGTAGGTTACAGCCGAGCGGCTGTAGCGACCAAAATGCCTATTTTACTCAAAAACCGAATTAAATGCTGATTTTGACCAAAAAAGGAAATATGAAGATTACAGCTGCGAGGATGTAGGTTACAGCTGCACCCCTATAGACTACAGCCGTGCCCCTGTAGACTACAGCCACGTGGCTGTAGTTTACAGCCGAGCGGCTGTAATGTCCAGAAAAGGCCATTTTCACTTATTTTTCGTTCTTTTCCTCGGTTCTCTTAAAATACTCACTCGAATTCTTCGGGGTTCCGTACTAGGACTTGTCACACACCTTCGGGCTATCTGGGACATTTCCGATGTTATCCCGGTCGGTCCGAATCTGCTTCACGTTTATCCGTGAAAGTGGTAACAGTAGCTTTCATCACCGAGGTCGGGAAAAAACCCGTGCTCACAGGTATCTTAAGGGATGGCTCTGTGCCTGGTGGTTTCTGCCCTCAGGACGCTTACTATCTGGGACAACACATCGATGACGATAAGTACCTACATTTGAGTTAGTATTGACATGTATATGCATGTGTGTGTGCATGTTACAAATGTATGTATATATATGACATAATGTTCATGTGGTTGATTTTGGTGCAGTCCACGGTTTGTGCTCATCGGCATGAGGAGACTCGCCTGAGGTTGGAGGTGGATCGGCTATAGAAGCAATGCTCGGACTTGGAGCTCATGAACCAGGCCCTTCGTACGTAGGGGATGCATGGGAGGCCGAGCACGCCATCTCTGAGGAAGAGGGCGAGAGCAAGGCAGACGGCCAGGACGACGGGGGATAGTCCGAGTCTTCTTTTGTCTCTGCTGTTTATCTCCCTTTTTTTTGTTAGGACAGCCTACCTGTGGGTTGAGTTTATCTATACTATAATACATTTTGCCTATCTGTGGGCTTTACTTTATTACATTTATTTATTTGGCTTGGTATATTGGCTACTTTGACATTTCATCTGAGATTCATTGTTTTCTGCTGAGTTTACCTTTCTGAATGTATTTCTTCATCTGTACTTGTCTTTATTGTCATTTGAATCGATCCAATGCTTCTCTCGAAACCTTGTTTGATGATTTTAGACTTGATTTTGACCGAAAAACAGCTTCTGAGAGCCGGGCGGCTATAGATTTAGAATTCTCTATGTAAGTATAGAGAGAGTGTTGCTTCTAAATTACAGCCGCACAGCTCTATTTATAGCCTCATCACCAAAACTAGAGCCGCGCGGCTCTGTATACAACCGCACGACTACAATCACAGCCGTGTGGCTCTAAGTGATTTTCAGCAACTTTTCTTCCTTCTACTCTCGTTTCCGATGGATCAACTCCCTGATCGCCTTAGAGATTACTAGAAGACCTCCTGCTCTTCTAATTGGGCCTTACTGGCTCCTTTTAGTCTGCAGTCCATGTGGTTCTACATGACTCTGACTCCGAACCGAACCTTTTTGGAGGCTGCAGCCAGTTTCTGGGATCCGATGGACCACGTTTTCCGCTTCTCTAGGCAAGAGCTGTGCCCTATGGTTGAAGATTTTAGTGCCATTCTCTGTATCCCTTGCCACCGTGGAGTCAGGTTAGCTGAACCTGAGTTTGACCTGGATGGCTCACACGCACTTCAAAGGTTGTTTGCACTAGACAAGGTAGGTTTGGGCCGATTGTTTTCTCATGGGGCTACCCCCTGGAGTTTTAATCTGTCTGCCATCATAGACCTGTGTTCCATCTTAGCCACTTGTTCCCCTGGTTAGGCTCCTCTAATGAGTCTGTTGTTGATGTCGAGTTACCTGTGCGAGTTTAGAGATGGGGCTTGCGGTCTCCAATTAGCCTTGGTAGTGGCCTAGATGGCCAATGGTGCCTCACCCGTGGGGGTTATCTTAGCTGAGACCCTGATTTATCTGGATTCCATTCATTCTGGCTATTCCATTGAGACCAACGGATATTCCTTCCTACTCCAGGTATGTTTCTGCCTCATGTTTTTCCCATTCTGGTTGATTCTACACCCTCCTGATCTGCTATCTATTGTGCAGATCTGGTTACTAGAGAGGTTGAGTCTCCCGAGTATCCGTCCACCTTATCCGAGATACGCTCCGAAGCGCTATTGGGCCTGACGTATTGAGATCGCTGACTTTGCCACTCAGTTTGCAGAGGAGTGGCTTACTTGGCTGAAAGGAAGGACAGATGCATCCATCCATTGGGTTTGCCTCTGGTGGGATATTTCACATGTAGCTACCGAGACTTAGGTAGGAGGCGTGCAGTTGCTTGGGTTGACAAAGGTAATGCTCTACTCTCCTACACGGTTATGCAGACAGTATGGGCAAGTACAGGGAGTGCCTCATTCCTTATGCATGACCGAGTGTGGAGATTTCACACAGCGATGGCCCAGACATGTGCAGCAACAGTGGATGAACCCTATTTGCTCTGAGATCTTAAGATATGACAGCCTAGCTCTAGCAGAGACAGATGGCTGTTGCTTGGTTGGCCGACTTAGTGACTTGCCCTACGAGATGCGAGCGTGAGACACTGACTTTGAGATATCTCGACTTGTAGGGTCTTCAGATTACAGGGATCTGTTATTAATTGATTTATTTTCTTTTACGTCCTTATTTTTGCATAGACTGCCCTTGTGGGTTTTCAATCTATCGGACTATCTTAACTTTTGCCTTAACTGCCCTCTCTGGGTTTTTGACTCAGTAGACTTTTATTTGTATCCTAAATTTTGCATAGACTGCCTTTCGGTTTTCAGTCTATCAGATTGATTTCTCTTTTTTTTTAGATGCATGCAAATATGGAATCTATACAGCATATATATATAATACGAATCCAATTCCAGGTAGACTTGAGACATTTAAGCGAATAGAGAAAAAGCATTCATTCATTCATTTATTAATAATGTTTTAGTACAATGCGTATCAAAGATGAAATAAAACTAAAAACAAAATCGATAATGGTATCCATCTCGACTGAATCCATGACTGCCGTCAACCGGTCTTTGCAGAATTCCCACCGATGGTGCTCACCTTACTGTCCTAACTTTTACATGGACCACCTTTTTGATTTTGGGTCCATCGGACTGTCCTAATTTTTACGTGGATCACCTTTTCAGTTTTCGATCCACTGGACTTTTTTTTACTTGTAATATCCCCTGAGCTTGTCCTGATTGATGGGGTTGACGAACTCGTTTCCGTCCATGTCCATGATCTTTACAGCACCCTTTGAAAGTACCTTCTTGACCACATATGGACCTTCCCAGTTAGGCTTGAACTTTCCTTGCACATCCGTGTTGACCTGTTTTATCTGTTTGAGTACCAAATCCTCGGATTTGAGTGGGTATTTCTGATGACGGACTTTACTGTTATAAGCCCTGGCCATTCGTTGCAGGTACATTTGTAAATGATCTAAAGCCTGAATGCTTTTCGTCGATCAATGCCAACTGCTCATATCTCGACTGAACCTATTCTGATTCTGGCAACTGTACTTCCATGACCACCCTTGGTGACCTAACCTCAGTTTCCACTGGTAAGACAACTTCCATCACGTGGACCAATGAGTACAGTGTTTCTCCTATAGGAGTTCTGAAACTGGTTTTGTATCCCCATAAGGCAAATGGCAGCATGTCGGCCCAATCCCTATAGGTGACTACCATTTTTGAAAGAATCCTTTTGATAGACTTGTTGGTTACTTCTACCGCACCATTGGCTTGCGGGCGAGATGGAGACGACCTATGGCATTCAATTCCCTTATCTTGAAACAATTGTGATGTTGCTCCCTGAAACTATAGCCCATTATCTGTCACGACATGATGCGGAATCCCATACCGCATAAAGATGTTCTTCTCGATGAACTTGGTCATTTTCTTGGCCGTGACATGTGCGAATGATTCTGCTTCTACCTACTTCGAGAAGTAGTCGACAGCTGTGACTATGAAGCGGTGCCTATTTAATGCAGGTGGCCTTATTTCTCTAATAATGTCTATCCCCCAAGTAGCAAACGGCCATGGAGTCGATGATATCTGAAGCTCGAGTGGAGGGAGATGATTGAGATCTCCGTACACCTGGCATTCATGGTATCTTTTTACTTCTTCGATACAATCAACTTGCAGGGTATGCCAAAAGTAGCCTTACCTCAACACTTTCTTGGCCAGGGCTAACCCATTCATGTGTGGTCCGCTGGTTCCTACATGGATCTGTTTCATGTCCTTCTTTGCTTCTTCTATTGTTAGACATTTCAAGAGTAAGCCATTGGTGGTTCTCTTGAAGAGTTGATTCTTAAAAATCCTGAATTGTGTGGCTAATCTTCAAAGAGAGATCTTATCTGCTTCATTGGCATCTTCAGGGCATTGCCCCTTCTGAATAAACTGCAAGATATCATGATACCAAGGACGTTCTTCCACCGTTGCCACAACATTGACTTATAGATAGCAAGGGTTCTGCGTAGTTTCCAAAATCACTGGCTATATCGGATGCTTTTGGGGTTCTTCTCATATTGATGAGAGTGTGGCTAAGGAATCTGCCATCTGATTTTCTTCCCGAATATGCCATCTGCCATCTGAATTCACACTGCCCAAATATCCTCACTTTTTCCCAAACTAGCTCAAGATATAGCCGGAGTGACTCTTCTTTTATCCCCTATTCTCTAGTAATCTGTCGAATTACTAAAGCTAAGTCTCCGATTACTAACACTTCATGCCCCCCAGTGTGATTAAGGCATCAATCCCAAAAAGGCAAGTTTCATATTCCGCCCCGTTATTAGTTACTGGGAACTCAAGGCGTTTCGCTAGAGGGATAATTTCTCCATCAGGTGTACCGATGATCACTCCCAAACCTGCGCTATGTTTGTTCACCGCACCATCAAAATACATCACCTACCTACTTGGTTCTATCTCCACCATGGCCAACTGTTCATCTGGAAATTCCAAGTTCTTAACATAGTCGGATTCTAAAGGCTGGTTGGCTAGAAACTCTGCTACAGCTCTTCCCTTGATCGTCTTCTTGGTTACATACTCAATGTCAAATTCTGATAACTATAGCAACCATTTTGATAATTTTCTAGCCAAAGCGGGAGTTTGGCATATGTACTTCATCGGGTCAACCTTAGCTACTGCCTGAACCTTATACGACTGGAAGTAATGCCTTAACTTCTTAGTCAACCACACCATAGTAGTACAAGTCTTCTCTATTACAGTGTATCTGGTCTTATAATCAAGTAGCTTTTTACTCAAGTAGTAGATTGCATGTTCACACCCGTCTTCTTATTCTTGTACTAGCATTGCCCCTATTGAGGTGTCTTCAATAGCCAAGTATAGGACCAAAGGCTTACTCAGCATTGAAGGCTTTAAGACTGGCGGATTTATAAAATAAGCCTTGATTCTGTCAAAGGCTAGTTGGCATTGATCGTTCCACTTCATCGGCTGGTTCTTTCTCAGGAGTTTAAAGATGGGCTCGCAGATTGTTGTTAACCTCGCGATGAACCGACTGACACACTGTAGCGACCCTAGAAATGAACTCACTTCCTTTTCTCTCTTTGGCGCAGGCATATCTCTGATGGCTTTGACTTGTCCAGATCCATTTCAATTCCTCTCTGGCTTACCACATGGCCGAGGAGTTTTTCTAAAGTTACCCCAAACACACACTTCTTGGGATTCAGGCAGAGGTTATACTTTTCGACCCTAGTTAGGAATCTTTCCAAGATAGCAGGATGGTCTTCGTGGGTCATCGATTTAACTAGCATATCATCTACATAAACTTCGACCTCCTTATGGATCATATCATGTAGAAGTGTAGTGACTGCCCACTGATAAGTTGCCTCGGCATTCTTCAACCCAAATGGCATAACCTGTAGCAATAGACCTCCCATTCTGTGATGAAGGCCATCTTCATTTTGTCAACAATGTCCATCAAAATCTGATTATACCCTGAGAATTCATCCATGAACGAGTACATTGCTGCCCTGGCTGCACTGTCAATCAAAACATCGATATGCAGTAGCAGGAAGTCATCCTTGGGTGATGCTTTATTCAGATCTCTATAATCCACACAAACCCTGACTTGGCTGTCTTTCATCACAACCGGTACAATGTTGGCTAACCATTTTGGATATACTACTTCCAGGAACTTTGCCTCTATCTGCTTGGCCACTTCTTCCTTAACTTTCTCTTCCTATTCTGGTATGAGTCTTCTGAGCTTCTACTTGATAGGTTTCATTTTTGGATCTATCAGAATTCTATGTTCCGCAATCTCTCTGTCAACCCCAGTCATGTCATCATAGAACCAGGTGAAGGCTTTTACGTGCTTTTGGAGCACCTTTACAATTTCTTTTCTTTCATCAGACGTGAGGTCTTTCGAAACGGATACCATTTTTGGATCATCATCTGTTCCTATATTCATTTCATGCGATGATGCGTTATGTATGCTAAAGACATTAAATGAATGTTTGTATGTATGCACAGTTCCATAAGGAAAAACATCACACAAGTAAGCAAAATTGGATTTCATTGCATTAAGCACCTTATAGGCTGAATTGTTTGCATCAAAAATAGAAGAAACAGATACATTGAAATAATTATCAACCTCCACATGTAGAGGGTCTTCTCCTACTGCAGCGTCATCAACTTCTTCAAATAAGTCTCCCAGATCACCCTCAAGGGCTTCTTTCTGGTCAGTGGGCAGCTCTTCTTTGATTGCCTTTGCCTTTCCTGCCATCATCAGCTTGGCCAGTTCCTTCACAGTCTCACTCATCAGTTCCTTCTAAGTCTTCACCAAGGGTGCCTGCTTCTTCCCAGAACCCATATTTGCCTTTATCAGAGCGGTCAGTGCTTTGGTGAGGGTTTCAACGGCCACTTAAACTTCTCCACCCTTTGTGTTGGCTTTCTCAGATGATTCCCCTCTGTTTCCAAATTCGACCCTGACTTGGTTAACTGCACCTTCTTGATCTCTCAGAATCTTCTTTCTTTTACCCTCAGTTCCAATGTGCAGCATATTCACAATCGGCCTTACCTCATACTTACTGAAGTTAACAACATCAGAGAAGATTTCAAACCCCTGGCGCTGGCCTCCCTCAACTGTCATTGGCTCAGGAGTTCCATTGTACACTTCTTCAGTTGCACGGATGAAAATGTCCACCAGGTTCACATGCTTCTTGCTCGGCTTGTTCCTTGCTTCATGGTAACCGAGCCCATGCTGGCGGTACTTGCCAGCTTCAATATTGAACTTAGGAATGTCGTGCTGCTTTGCCCCTAATCCCTTACCGGGTTCAAACTTCTGCTTAGCAAAGTACTTATGGATCCATTTTGGGAATTTCGGCACATTCTTGCTTTCTCCTGAAACCACTGCTACCTGGAACCCAGTCATTAGCTGCTCTATAGCATTCAAAGGAGCTACCATAGATGGCTCATCAGCCTCCACAGTTACCACTTTCCCTCCTATCAAAAATTTCATTTTTTGGTGCAGAGTCGATGGTACACCTCCCAAGGCATGGAACCATTGACTATAAACAGCACTTTGGACTTAATCTCCCCAACACTGACTTCGGCTTCGAATGTGCTCTGATCACTGTACTTGACCGGTAGAGTGCTTCTGTGCTAATATCCAGGTATGGCAGAATTTTAGAAGGGCAGATGTTTAGGGCTGAGCCATCATCGACCATTACATAATGCATCACCCTGTCCATGATCTCCACATTTAAATACAGAGGCCGGTTGTGATTCACGCCTCGGACGGTAAGTCAAACTCTCTAAAGCTGATTTCTGGGCCCTGGTTATCCTTCAGGTCAACTCCCCTTATTATGGCATATACTTCATTAGGGGACATTGTAGGGGTAGCATCCATTTCCATCAGCTGTTTCACCACTACCTCATGGTGTTTCTTGGATTCCATGAGGAGATGCCAAATTCTAGCTAAGGCAGGTGTTCTCTGCAACTGCTCAACCACAGCATCCTCTTCCTTATTCTTCGACCCTTGAATGGTAGTGTCTACTTCTGCAATTGGATTATTTCTTCTCGGTGGTGCTTAAGGAGCCATATTAATGGGTTGATAAACCCTACCGCTTCTAGTGATGTGTATAATGAGACCATCCTTTGCAATCATTGTTCCTCTTCTCATCTCAACTGGGTAAATCAGCTCTAGTTTTTCAAACCCAAAATCCTTATCATAATCATCTAGGTCAAATTGGCCAGATCAATCGGACCCTACCTATTCTTTACTACCGATGTCTGTTCTTCAGCTTCTTTTCCTCTTTGGCTATAACTGCTTGGAATCGGATTAGCCTTGATAATCTGAGTGAACACATAGTTGGCTAGCATTCCAGACTGAACCATGTTGACCTGACCTCTAAAGTTGGGCAAGGGGTTTTTCTGAACATTAAGTTTTAAGGCGAGCTCCATAATCTTCCCTTCAGCAACTAGCCATTGTGCATTCATTTGTACAATGCCCTACTGTCACATGGTAGGCACAAAAGTTGTCATTATCTGACTCAAAAGGAGGAACATAAGGCTTCAAACTCTATAACAAACCAGATTTTCTACACTTGGCAAAGATGTGGTCTAAAGATTCGACCAATGGACTAGTGAGCCTCTGAGGAGTCCTTGATTGCTCGCCCTGGGCCACTGTCGCCACATCTGCTTCTCTTACCTATTCTAATACCGCAGTCTGAGCTGGTTTTGAACTAGACCCAGCCGGTGTGGTCGTGGAACCACCAGCCTTATATCTTTGGGCATACCCCCGGCTACCTCGATAAGTGCCCGGGCTTTGTCTATTCATCTGCTCTTCCTCTTCGTACCTTTCGATTCACTTAGCAAATCCATAACATCATTGAAAGAGTGGAATCTCTTCAGCTCCATCTTCTCCTTATAAAGTGGTAAGCTACCATCAACTAACTTCACAAAAAGGGATTCCAACTTCGGAGCCCCATCCACCAGCACCTGGACATCCATCCATCTCTTGTAGTATGCAGACAAAGATTCATTGGGTTTCTGGTGAATCCTTTCCAAATCCTCCAAAGTGGTCTCCACCTGAGTGTTATAGGCATATTGTTTCATAAATGCCTCAACCAAATCTTCCCATATGGAGCAGGTATGAATTGGCATTTTCAAATACCACTTAGAAGTAGCACCCCTTAGAGTTGTTGGGAACAGGTTCAACAGGTGGACTTTCCCGATCCCTAAACTGGACATTATCCTCACATAGCTATCTAAGTGAGCCTCAGGTGGGCCCTCTCCAGTGTACGGAGGCAAGTACGGATCTAAAATTTGACCGGAAGCCGCTCTCCTCCTTCTACTAATAGGGTAGCTGGGTCTGCACACTTAACAGGGTTATAATGCACCATCTCCTTTAGCTTCGGCAGTACAGCCTCAAGATCAGAGAACTTCACCTTGAGGCATTTTTCAGTAGCAGTTTCAACTGAGGCCTCCCTTGCCCTCACAAAAGCCTCGTCTTCTTCAGACTGACGATCAATCTCTCACAGTGGAATGACCACCTTGCTACTGCTGGGAATGTTCCTTCCCAAGTTGGGAGCTCCCTGAACAACGTTCCCCTCATTTTTGACTAGACCTTGGACTAGTTGACTAGTCTGACCTGCGCTGGCAGTCATCGCAGCTTGCACCTGCTCTCTAATATTAGCTTTAAATTGATCTGAATTCAAAAAGGCATTCACGAATGCATTCATGTCAAAAGGCATCCTTCCACTAGATCCATCTTGAGCCATTTCCTTTTTGTTCACCTCTTCCAACACAAACTGACTGTCAATTGGAAAGGAAGGCAACTGTCCCCCGAAGTCCTGCTCAGACTTTGAATCGGAACTAACCCTGACCTCTTCCACGGTGGCTGATTCAATCCAAACTGATTGAACTGGTTGACTGGAACCTGATTCAACTTGCACTAGTCGCTTTGAAGTTCGACTCCAAATTACACATTCAGCATAGAGTTAGCATCATGGATGGATGTCATGACCCTAGATATGACGGACTAAGTGACGTGTATGGTATGATTGTGAGATGATCGTGGTTGAATGATGTTTCATGAATGGGAACAACAATGAATGTGACTTTCTTGGTTTTTTCATCCCTTTTATTTTGGATGTTCTAAGGATGCCTAATGTTATGCAAAAGACAATGCACAAGGGTCATGTGTGAGCCAGCACATAGATGGAGGTTCGGCGCTTTTGGGGCACCTAGTGGATGTCGTGAAATGGTCGCGCATGTGTCGACACACGGACAGAGTTTCGACACTTTATAGGTCAATGAAGTGATATGCAATGGTCATGTGGAAATTGTCTCACGGATAGAGTTTTAACACTTTTAGGGCGTCTGATATGAAATGATGTTACAATCAAGCCACGTGTGAATTAGGACACAGATAGAGGTTCGGCATCCGTGGAACACCTTGCATGGTTTAGTGATATCATGATATGCCCCTATATGTGTAATAACCCGATACTGGTGGAGCACCTTAAATGATTCAACAATGTTATGAAACAACCCAACATGGATCACGCAATATAAACAAGACCTCGGCATCATTGTGCCACCAACGTTAATGTTATGATGTCATGTAATGATATTGTGAGACCCGCCACATGAAAATAGGCTTAAGACTGTTGTGGTCCTCTAGTGAATGACATGGTGTAGTGGAAAGGCCAAGTGCAAACCGGTGCACGGGTAGAACACGTGTAATTTTCAGACACCTGATGTGATATGAAATGACCATGATAGGCATTCTCAGAATGTCCTTTTACTAAGTGCAATGAGATGATATGAATGTCCATGTCACATAAAATGCAAATGGCTACATAAAAACGTGGTTAGGATGCATGACATACAGGGATGATGTAATGTATGCTTCGTGAAAATGTTAACACATAGGATGTATATGGCACACAGATAAAATGTTGTGGCTACACGAAGATGTGGTTAGTATCAATGTCATACATATGTATATGTCTTGAGAATGGCTGCATGAAGATGTGGTTAGAATCACACACGGATGATTATGCATGTGATGCTTCGTGAAAAGGTCAAAGAAACCACGACAGAACAAACGTTAGCACACGCAACAATATACTCACCCTTCCAATGTTATTCCTCCTTTCAATTAGTCCGCATTCTTCCTGGGTATTGGGTCTCTTTGGCATCAACCGGGGACAACAAAGCCGCGCACTCAATGTCCAATTTCAATTTCATGTTTTGGTAATCCTAAAGGGAAGTTGCTAAGTCATTACATGTGGGCCAAAGTCAAAATCAAGGGTCATACAGGTTCCCATAGCGAGAATACACTCCTCATCATAGAACATGATCTAAGGGTCATATGATGCTATGAGTGGTTTACCTCTTCGACTGCCTCCAATCCTAGCAGAAGAGGTAGGTCACCTTCTGAAGTAAACCGGGCTTATCAGTGAGTTTGAGGGGTTGAGAAGAAGAAAATGTTATGATATGCAAGTGCGAATAGAATATGGTACTATAAACTAGTAAAATGATTGCAAGCAAGGTTATATTCCAGTAGTTACCTAAGTTCTTTAAGTTTTTATAAAAACTTTTTAAGAAACTTTTCTTCCCCAACGAAGTGGCCACTATGAGCGGACGACTTAAAAAGGAAGGAACGCGGCAAAGTGAATCGGGGAAAAAGAGACTGGGATTTGTTTTTGGAAAATGGGGTTTTGATTTATCTTGTTTTAAGAAAACCATTGATTTATTTAGAAATTCTTTTTCGGTAGAAAACCCTTTTATGAATTTGAAAAACTAGTTTTACATTTTGGAAAATCCCATTTTATTACTTAAAGATCTCGAAACCTAAGCCTCGAGATCAGTGATAGAGTCACCACCCGGATCAGCTTTTCCGGGAAATTCCGATACAACTTCCTACCGAGCATAGACTACTATACCTAATCCAGAGATTTAGGGTTCGAGTAACTTACCTATTCAATCTCAACTTGCATTCATTTTCTAATTTATATTACCATATTTCATTCACTTATTATCTTTCTCTACCCTTTATATCTAACTTGCATTATCTTTCTCTAAAGCCGATGCTCATACAGATGACAGAAATAAATTGCAAAATAATAGAGTGCGGAAAAGTAAACATACATCCAAAACAACCCAAAGAAATAAAGGTTAGCTTATACAACCAAATAGAATAAAAAGGAAAACTCTCGTCCTCACATTACAAGCGCTTAGATATACGAGGATCTAAAAATTACAAAAGCCTAAAATACATAGGTAATCTATTAAATACATTCAAAATAATAAAAAGAAAAACTAAAAGCTGTAAAACAAATGGTTAGCATAGTTATATCAAAACACGAATAGGACTCACAACAGGACAGAATTGGAGTTTAAGGAGCAGGGGCATGCGTTTAGGTGATAGCGGGTCAACTCGGCCAGTTGGCCAGACTAGACCTGGAAAAAGGTTTTGAAAAGCCCTATAGGTTTTGTGCAGGAAAGCAGTTTTGAAAAAAAACGATTTGGCTCAGTTTCGTGTAAATTTTTCCATTTTAAGGGGTCAGTTATCCCAGAACCCGGGGTTCCGTTCGTGTGGGTTTCCTAATTTTGACATACACCTAGGGTCTAAAAATGATAAACACACCAAAAACAGTTTGATTCTGAAGACAACATCACGCGACAATGTCCGTGTGAGTCGTGCCATGATTCTGTCTCCTTCTAGAGACTACAGTCGTGCGGCTCTAACCACTACAACCATGCAGCTATCATACCCATGACTCTAAATTGGTTTTCTCGTTTTGAAAATTGCTATTTTGCTCGGTTTTGATGTTTCCTAAGGATTTTCTTGAAGTTTGGGGATCCGCTAATGCTGGACAATGAATTCAATTCGGATCAAACGACTCCGAATTCTAGAAATCAAAATCCAGGAAACCGAAAATCTCACATCCGTGCAATTTGAAATCCGAAAACCAAAATTTTGTAGTGTACAGATGTGTTTGGACCGAAATAGATCATAATAGAATGAATGAAATGGAAACTAACTGCTTTCGGTCGTTTAGGGCTTTTTGGGGTTTCTACCAGGAAGAACACAGCCGTATGGCTGTAGTATTACAGCTGTGCAGCTTTGTTCTAAGGAACTATAACCGCGCGGCTTTGTTTAAAGCAGACACAGCCATACAGCTCTATCTGGGCAGTCAGCTTTCCGGAAATTGATGAAATAAAGAAGAAAATGCATGAAAAAGCAATGAACACAAGTTTAAGGCCTCTTAGAGTTTACCTTGTTGTTGTTCCAGTGTATTAGACAATCGGAAGTGGATTGAGAAATCGAAATGCTCCTTGAATCTCGAAAACGACTCGAAACACCGAAATTGAGTCCCGAATCGATCCGAAACAATCCCAAGACAAGCCCGGACGAATGAGAAGTGATCAAGGCCTTTCCCTCTCCATTTTTAGAGTGTGCTTGGTGTTTTTGCTTCTGGTTTTTCTCTCCCTCTCTCTGTTTTTCTTCTCTTCTCTATTTTTTGCTCTCTCCCTTTTTCTTTTCTCTCCCAATTCTCAATTTCAATTGAATTCTGAGCCTCTCTCCCTTGGTCAATTCTCATTAATGCCTTCCAAAATCCCAGCCGAAAAATTTCTTGAGCCACACTCCCCTGCGCCAACTTTCTCTATTTTCCACAAGCAAGTTGGCCACTCGTCAGAGCCACGCGACTGTAATATTACAGCCGTGCGGCTTTGGCTCTACAGCCGTATGGCTGTAGCCTTGAGACTACATCCGTGTGGCTCTAACCAGAGCCGGTGCGGATTCTCCTAAACCGTACACTCACCTCTAAGTCCTCTAATCCCTCGAAGGACCTCTCTCGGGGTTTCGGTTGGGAGATGGTTCGGTTTTCGGAGCGTTTGGGGCATTCCGGGTGACATCCCTCTCACTCTCAAGTCTAATTCATGTTCGTCTGCTTAACAAGTAATAAGGGACTCTTATCATATAGGTCAGGAAAACCCGTGTTCACACCCCCAAAAAATAAAACCCCATAAAATCCAAATATACAGGGCCTACTTACTTTTGCTCCGGCCCATTTTATTTTTCCTATACAGATTAGAGACTTTATGTATTCTCTAACTTCTTTTCCAGCTGTTTAATTGTTTTAAATACAAGTAAATCTGTTTAATTCTCATTATGTAGGCTAAATATCAATTAATCCTATCATTTATTTTCTATAACTCCTCCATTGAAGCCTACCATTGAAGCCTATATCTTTTTCTATTATATTTTCTTAAAAAATAACATTCCAGAACATATTTTTATCTTTGTATTTTTCAAAATTTTAGGTTGCTAGTGCTAGGTTCTTCAGTCTAGTGATAATTCTGGTGCACAGTTGAGTTCGACCTTGCCACTGTTGTATCCTGGAAGACAAGTTCATCGTGGACTAATCTATCCTACAAAAACTGATACTTTTCAGACCTCAGTATTCCTCCCTTTTGTTTTCCAATTAAGCTTTATTATTATTTTCTGTATTCTTATTTATATTAATAAAATACTTCTTCTGTTTATGTTTGCTCTTATACCATTTATATATATTGCTTATAACAAATAAAAGTTAGAGTATATGTGTTAAAAAAAAGTGAATAGAAATAAAGAAGAAATAAAAATATAAATTGTGACCGTGAAAAATTGTAATGTATAAAGTGAATAGAAAAAGAAAAGTGTCTTAGCCTCATCACGATGATAACGAAGTTCCAAATCTAAATTCAAACCCAAACAATAATTTATATTATTAATGATACCTGTTCCTTTATGGATATGATTTAAATTTAGGGATAATTACGTAAAAAAATCCATGTGATTACACTTATTTAAAAAAAAAAATCTTAAAGGTTTTATTTTTTGCAAAAAAATCTTTGTGGTTTTCGACTGTTAACAAAAAAAGGAATTTTGATTTAACAACTTCAAAAAATGATAACATGGCAGGAAAATTTTGATGATGTGGCAAAGGTAAAAATTGCCACGTGTTCAATTTTTGACGGTTTTAGACCAAAATCCCTTTTTTTTTGTTAATGATTAGAAACCATATAGAAGTTTTTGGAAAAAATGAAACCTGTAGGACTTTTTTTGTAAACAAGTGTAACCATAGTGGTTTTTCCATAATTATCCTTAAGTTTATTCACCAATACCAATAAGAATTAATTAAAATATTAAAATAATTTATTATTGATATTTCTCTCATAAAAATCTATTATTCAAGCCGGAATTCTCCCTTTTTTTTCTTAAGTATCATGCTTTACCTATATAGTAACCCTAAAATTAACTCCCTCCTATGTTGCACAGAAAAGGAAACGAATGTGAATACAAAGAAATGATATTTATAACAAATATATGAAACAACGTGTAAATAATAAAAATATAAAGATATATTTATAAATTTAAAAACTATAAGGATACATTTTTTTTTCCTTTTCTTCTTTTCCTTTCTTTTTTTTCTTTTCTGTCTGTCTCTCTTTTTTCGTTTTCTCCCCTTCTTCTTTTCCTCCGTTTTTTCAGCTTTTGAGGCATGGGTTGGCTTACCTACCATGATCTACAGTTGTACGACTATAGCGATAGTCGTACGACTATACTCTTTTTTTTTTAGTAAAATTCCAACGCTTACACCTTGTATATTATAGTTCAGGATAAAAGGATCAAAAGACTTAAGCAGAGATCCCAGGATAGCGTGTATTGCCAGCTCCTGTGGCACTGGCACACCAAGGCATGATAGAGTATCCAAGTACCCTATCATCTTGAGCACATAGGTGCTCACAAAAGTGCCTGGTGCCATCCTACATTGGTTAAAGTCCTTTGATGTCAGGAACCTTTCTAACGGGCCTATTCTTGGAACATCTGCTTTAGGTGCCTCATGACGGCATATGCTTCCATCTCTATGAACTGCTTTTACAGCTTAGGGACCATGGTCGCCAACATAATGCAGGTCACATCCCCGGAATCCCTCATGTATAGGTCGTACACTTTTACCGCCACCGGGGTGGCATGCCTGCCAGTGGGTTTCCTTGGTACTGCCTCATCAATCACATACTCCTTACACTCCTACCTAAGGACTATCCTTAGGTTTTTAGACTAGCCAAGGAAGTTTGATTGATTCAACTTTTCCTTCTCCAAAATGGACCGGAGCATAAAATGCCCATTAGGAGGTTCTACCATTTAAAATCTACATATATAAAGAGATGTAGGGTGGATAAATAAGAGGACTTAAAATTTTCCCACTTAATTGATTAAAATCCTAAGAAATATAAAGTTAATGTTAGGGGTGCAAAAAAAAACCGAAACACCGAAGAACCATGAAACCGAACCAAAATCGGACAGAAAATATGGTTAACCAAAACCGATGGACTAATGTACGATTTTTTGTTTTTAAAAAATCAACGGTTTCGATTTTGATTTTACACTTAAAGTCCATGTGGACTCGGTTAATCGACTGTTGAAAAATATTTTTTTAAAAATTATATAATTACATATATTATAGGTTAAATGAATTAAAGGTGAAACATTTTGGGTGTTTACTGTAATTTTACCTCCATTTTCCAATATTCATTCACTTCGCTTGATCTTTGTCTCCTTTCTATCTATCTATCTCACTCTTGATCTCTGTCTCTCTCTCAACTCAATCCCTCGTCTCTCCCAACCCAAATCGCTGAAATTCTTCTCAATCCCTAACCTAATCCTTCTTCTCTCGCAAATCTCAAGTTTACAGCCCCTACCCTACCCTTTCTATCTGAATCCCGACCACAAAGACAACCATCCATGATAAGGAGAGGAAAGTTAATAGGCCGATCGATTAGAGGCAAACCAGGGGAAATCCGGTCGCCACCGCCACCAAGTGTAAGTATTGTCTATTTGCCTTGATGGTTTGTCTTTTTTGACCACATGTGTTCGAGTTCTGTGAATCACAAATGAGGAACTGGTTTGGGAATTAAAGAATGAATGTGTGTAGTGCATTTGCAGTAATTGAGTATTGTACGATGCTACTTTCTGAACCTGGAATTAATTGAATTTCTAAAGAGAACCCATTTGGTTTCTGGTTTTTCTTAGATGCTTTTGGTGTGAAGGTATTATGATCAATTATCTAATGCCTATTTATAAACTGTTGATTTTGATTGCTAATTAAATGATGAAGTGTATACTATGTTAGTGTGCCATAGTTCTTAGGGCATTGGATTCTTGTATTTTGTATTATACATGAAGACTCATTGTATGAATACATTATTTATGTCACATTAATAAAAGCAATTAATCTATTTCATTTATATCTTATGCTATAATATGAGTAGAGTATCCATTGATTGATAATCATAAAACCTATCCCGGGTTTGTTCTAATCGTGGGAACGAATAGAACCACAGACTTGTATATTCGATGACTGTATGGCAGTTATTAACTAGCCATAGTACTTGTATAGTTAGTCATGAATATAGGTACATGTCATTGACATGGGACTGGATCGATCCGCACAAGAAAGCCATATGGTTGTCACGTCATAGGTCTTTCTTAAGAAGGCCTCTTTTGTCCTCAAACCAGATTTCATTATAGTATCAATATGGAATCCGGTTCACTTTGACATAATCCTAACAGGTCTGTAAAAGGATGCTAAATACGGGTATGATTGAGTGGACTAGTGAACATATTGATATTGATGATGAAGTGATGGAATTGCCACTCGGGTAACATCGAGATGATATCACTGGCCACTTGATGGGTGGGACTGATAAGTGTATGGCCATACCCAAGTAAGTCAGTTGCTTATTTAATTAATCAGTCAACTCAAGATCAAAAAATATAATAAACAACAGAAGAGGATGAGAGACACCATGCCTCTTGTTTATTCATATCGATATCGTTTGGCAAAGGACACTATGATATTACTACTGGGTCAGTGTCTTAAATAGACTGCTACATCTATGTCTTAATTATGGGCTGTGATGATTTGCTAGAACCCACTTACAGTCTGTGGGCCTTAGGCCTACTGCCAACATAAAGACAAGCCTATAGGATCGTGCACATAGATCAACTAAGCCGAAACTTATAGAAATTGTACATGTAATGTACATTAGAAGGAATGAGTTAATTAATTAGTAGACATTCGGTGTCAAGGTAATTAATTAACATTAGGCTGATTTAATTTAATTAATAAGTTTATATAATGTAATTAATTAATTTATCAATTAATTGAATTACATAAAGTAAACAATTAATTAAATAATTTTCCTAAGTAGGAAAATTAAATACATGTATTGTATTTACTTAAGTGTGATTTAATTTTATTTAGGGGTAATTAAATTTAGCCAAATGGAATTAAATTATATAGTATATACTTTTTAATTAAAGTTTATTTATTTAATTATAATCCTAGTAGGCTTGGGTTTAATTAACCTAATTAAAACCCAATTAGACAAGGTGTCTATATAAGGGCACACTTAAAGAAGAAAATAAAACCCTAAACCTAAATTATTTGATGGAAATTTCAGCCCTAAAACAGACACATTTTACCGCAATTGATTCTCCATTCCTTCCGTTTCTTCAGCTAACACCGGTTCCCGTTCGATAGTTGGTCGTGCACTGGACTTTGGATATCGCAGTTTCAAGAAACAATTCTGCAGCAGTATCTAGAAGAGACGAATCCGGTGAGTTAATCTCTCTTGATTCAAATTTTTTTATCCTAATCAATGGTAATCAGACACGATAGGAGAATTCTAGGAAATTTTAAACGGTGTATTTTCCGCTGCGCCGCATTATTTTTCTGATAACGAATCCCAACAGTGGTATCAGAGCCTAGGTTTTGTCCATTAGATTGATTTGAATCTGTTCTTGAAAACATTCTTGAAGAAAAAATGAGTTTCAAGAATGTGATTTTAGGGTTCGTATTCAATTATTTTTGGTTTTTGTTGAACCCTAGAATTTTTGGATTGGATTTTTTTTTTATTATTTTTCCCCAATTGGTTTCAATCTATAATTGTTTTTCTTTATTCATTATATATTTGATTGGCTAGATTTTTTTATATTTTAATTTAATTTATATATAAAAAATGCCCGGGATAAAAATACCCCTAAAATCCAAAACTAGATCCGAACCCCACGCGCGGCACTGTTGTCCGGGGACTGCAACGCTACTGCCACGCAGAAACCAAGCTGCTGTCTGGCGACAGCAGCAGCTGCAATCTTGCGATTCCAAATTAAAGCCTAAACTTATATTTAAATTGGTTTGGTTGGTGCATGGCAGTCCCCGGACAACAGCGCCGCGCGTGGGGTTCGGATCTAGTTTTGGATTGGGGGTATTTTTATCCCGGGCCCTAATGTAAATTAAATTAAAATATTTTTTTTAAAATTAATTTATATTTAAATTGTTTATTTTGTTGGCATTTATATTTAATTTAATTGTTTGCATATTAAATTGAATATGGACATTGTGAAATTGGCCCAATAAACCGTGACACTGGTTAAAATTGGGAGAGATAAATTTTAAATTTGTGACAACCCAAATTCCAGTGGGAGCAAAATTGTTAATTTTGCATTCATGGATGTTATCCATTAGGCATTTGTGAGCCTTAGTTACATTTGTTAAAATTGGCAATTTCACCCTAAGTAACTCGACTTAACATTTATATTTATAATTTGGAATGCCATGATCATGCATCATATTGGTATGTATGTGCATGACAGGTACTTTATTTGAAATGTGATTGTGAACACGAAATTTTCTTTAAAAAAAGAAAAAAGAAAAAGAGAGGACCGTTGACCGTTGACCCACGACTGTAAAATACAGTCGTGGGAATTCTCTACAGTCGTACGACTGTAGTGTAAATACAGTCGTACGACTGTATTTTCGGGGAGCAGGTTCTTGCCCATACCTCTTTGACTTAAAAGAGAAGGGAAATCTTGAGCATTTAATGCTCAAGATTTCCGGGTTAGTGAGGTATAAAAGAAAAGAAAATCAGATTTTGTGGGACTTTTTGGCAAAAAGAAATCAGAATTTTAGAGAGAGAAAGAGGGAGAAAAAGAAAGAAGAGAGAGAAGTAAAATATCTTACTTTCTTCTCACATTTTCTCTTTGATTTCTTGTTTTTAATCACTAAAACGAATTAGAAATCCTAGGTTAACACTCACACTAACAAACTAAATCATTTCGGACCAAAAACAAACACAAATCCGTGACTTTTTGGGAGTTATTTGGACACTTTTGCAACCTTGACTTCTTAAGGAAAAAGAGCAAATTCACGTGGATTGGTGCGTAGCCAGGGGTCATTCCAGCTGTGGATCGTCACCAAGGAGGTAAACAACCTTTAACTCAACTCATTTTCCAGCTTTCTGGGTGATTTGTTTGTGTTTGGTGCATTTTTCTTCAAGTTTTTGCGTTTTTATTCCTGGAAAAGTAAGAACAGTCGTACGACTGTTCTTGAATCAAGAACAATTACAGTCGTGCCATATCCTCTACAGTCGTACGGCTGTGCTTGCTTTCCCAGTTTCAGGGCTTTGTTTTTAGGGTTTTTTAGCGATTTCTGCCTAGCAAAGACTACAGTCGCATGGCTGTAGTATACAGTCGTACGACTGTAACTACAGTCGCACGACTGTAGTCCTTGGCCAGGAACAGAAATCCCTAAAAATCCCTAAAATAAAAAAAAAAATCATAAAAATCCGAAAAATTTCAAAAAAATCAGAAAATTTCAGAAAATCAGAAAAATTGGAAAATCCTCAAAAATCATCAAAATGAATTTTGTGGTGTGCATCACGACCTTAGATTTATTTTTCAGTAAAATTGCATTTAGGACAATTCCACGACGGAGACCCAGTTCTCCCGAAAACCGACCCACTTTTGCATGCTAAATTAAAATAAACCGAAAAAAAAATTGTTTTCAAAAATGATTTTCTCACAAAACCAAAAATACAGGGACGTTTCAAAAATGGTTTTCCAGGTCTGACCGGGCCGGCCAACCGGGCCGACCCGGTTATCCCCAATTGCATGACCCTGAATCCTAATTTCCCATTTCTGTCTACTTAAGTCCTATTTATGGCGTGCCGTATGAATTGTGCTAACCTTTGTTTTGCAGCTTTTATTTTATTTTAATTTTCTTTTTATTTGTATTTAATAGAATTAAATCGTGTATTTAGGCGGTTGTAATTTTTCTAGATTCTTGTGTATATAGGCGATTGTATCAGTGAGGCGAGAGTTTTATTTTTCTTTCGATGGGGTTGTAAGCTCTTAAATATTTATTCTTTTACTTTATATGTTGTATTATTATCCTGTATGCGTGCTGCATGCATTCTTTTAATAAAAATCAATCTTTAGCAATTTAAAGTGTCATAAGTAGAACATTGGCAATAATATTTAAATTAGACATGAAATAAAGGACTTGTCCGGACCCAAATCTCTGAAAAGTGTGGCAGTTCCCGCTTTGGTTCAGCTACACTGTAATTTCCCGGTTGAGCTGAGCCGGGTGGTGACTCCTATACTTTTTATCGAGATTTAGGTCTCGATTTTTTTTCGAAATAATCCGCTTTTCCAAAAACGAATTTCCAAATCAAAAACCCCACGCGGGGGAGGGCCCCGCCCGAAATCGAGGCACCCCTTCTGAAAGGGAGTCCCGGTCCCGTCGAAAACTCGTCGTCCGCTCACAGTGGCGACTCCGCTGGGGATTTCTTAAAAGTTTTTTTTTTTAAAACTTAAAAGAATTTGACAAGCCTTGAAAAGTGTCTAATTTAAATTAAGTGGATGATTCTTATATGGCACTTTATGCATTTTTGTAGTTAGGCATTTATTACATTAAGTTAGGTATCCATTATTTAGCCCGGTGAATTGTTGAAGTGTCGCCTAAGTTCCTCTTGGTCTTAGGGGCACGAATACGAAACACCACCCATAGCCTCGTACGAACCCCTTCGTTCGGACCCTTGAGTGGGGAGAAGTGAGGAGTATATTTTGCTATGGGAGCCTTGATGTTATCCCGACTTTGGACCGAACTCACTTAGGCAACCTTAGTTGGATTCCCTTAGGATACCAAAACAAATTGTGTGAATAAAATAAAATAAAATCCGCCTTCATCATCCCCGGTTGGTGATCGAAGAGAACCCCTCCTAGGACTCGGTTAGAATTTTATCGACCTGACCACGTTTAGAGGAATAAGGTTGGAGGAATACGATCCGTGTGCTAATTGCTACGTGTCTTTTTGTCCTTCCACAACATATCATCATTCATATTCTTCACGAACATAACATACCACATATAGAGCATTTGTGTGATTCTAACTCACATCTTTTGTACAGCCATTTCCATTCTTTCGCTTGTAAATACATTAATCACTCGCGTGACATTTACACTAACCACATTTTTTGTAGCCATGCACTTCTTTTCTTCGTGTGAAAAATTAATTAATTCACATACATCATTCGAATGTCATGAACATTAACCATTTTATTTTGCAGCCATGGGAAACGTGTGTCATGCATAAAACATTATACGAATCTTGAATAATTCCACAAGGGTCACACACATCACATTACCTACCAAGTAGGAAAGCATTTTAGGCGCTCCACGAGTACCGACAAAAATTCATCGCATTTCATTAAATCATTTTAGGCACTCCACGAGTGCCGACAAAAATTCATTGCATTTCATTAAATCATTTTAGGCGCTCCACGAGTGCCGACAAAAATTCATCGCATTTCATTAAATCATTTTAGGCGCTCCACGAGTGCCGACAAAAATTCATCGCATTTCATTAAATCATTTTAGGCGCTCCACGAGTGCGGACAAAAATTCATCGCATTTCATTAAATCATTTTAGGCGCTCCACGAGTGCCGACAAAAATTCATCGCATTTCATTAAATCATTTTAGGCGCTCCACGAGTGCCGACAAAAATTCATCGCATTTCATTAAATCATTTTAGGCGCTCCACGAGTGCCGACAAAATTCATCGCATTTCATTAAATCATTTTAGGCGCTCCACGAGTGCCGACAAAATTCATCGCATTTCATTAAATCATTTTAGGCGCTCCACGAGTGCCGACAAAATTCATCGCATTTCATTAAATCATTTTAGGCGCTCCACGAGTGCCGACAAAAATTCATCGCATTTCATTAAATCATTTTAGGCGCTCCACGAGTGCCGACAAAAATTCATCGCATTTCATTAAATCATTTTAGGCGCTCCACGATTGCCGACAAAAATTCATCGCATTTCATTAAATCATTTTAGGCGCTCCACGAGTGCCGACAAAATTCATCGCATTTCATTAAATCATTTTAGGCGCTCCACGAGTGCCGACAAAATTCATCGCATTTCATTAAATCATTTTAGGCGCTCCACGAGTGCCGACAAAATTCATCGCATTTCATTAAATCAATTTAGGCGCTCCACGAGTGCCGACAAAATTCATCGCATTTCATTAAATCATTTTAGGCGCTCCACGAGTGCCGACAAAAATTCATCGTATTTCATTAAATCCTTTTAGGCGCTCCATGAGTGCCGACATAAATTCATCGCATTTCATTAAATCATTTTAGGCGCTCCACGAGTGCCGACAAAAATTCATCGCATTTCATTAAATCATTTTAGGTGCTCCACGAGTGCCGACAAAAATTCATCGCATTTCATTAAATCATTTTAGGTGCTCCACGAGTGCCGAGAAAAATTCTTTGCATTTCATTAAATCATTTTCGGTACTCCACGAGGACCGGAAAAATTTCATTTCACACATCAAAACGTTTAGGCGCTCCCCGAGCGCCGGAACTCTGCCCGTTCACTAAGAACGCATTCACTTCACATTGTGGTGCGGAAATCGAGATGCTCCCTGAGTATTGAAATTCCACTCGCAAGCCAAGCACGAGTTCATTTCATATCATCAAAAATCCAAAGTGTCCCACGGACACCGAAACCTCGACCAAGCGCCATGCGCGTGTCGATCTCACTTCACAAAATTCAAGGCACTCCACGAGTGCCGAAACTCTGTTCATTCACTAAAGACATTCACATCATTTCACAAAAACCCGAGGTACTCCCCGAGCACCAAAGGTCTCCTCCATGCATCTAATGCTAGGATTGCAATATGTGCATACATAAATAGGAGTTCATGCATACTTCACCCCCGAAGGTTCGGTTATTCAAGGTTCGTATTACAAATTCATTTCATACAACATCCACACATCATTCATCCAACACACCATGCATACATGCATATCCCCTAGAGTTCATAACTCTTTGGGTGATCATATTTCACAAACTTTTGTTTGAAACATTTTGTAGTTTGGCTCCGATCGGGACGACGACTCGTGAGGATAGAGCACAGCGATTCATCATCTAGTGAGTCTGAGGAATCTGCTCAGTTTGGGGAGGTTGAAGTGTCATCTGAGTTAAGTGCTGGGTTTTCACCGGAATTTGAACAATTGCAACAGAGGTTTCAAGATATGGCAATCACACCCGAAGCTACTGCTGCCATGGTGGCCACCACTGCTCTTCGAGAATTCATGAGTTCTGATGAGTTCAAGAATCTTATCAAGAGTCAAGTGCAGAGTGCATTGACTGAATCATCTAATCAACGACCGGAAAGGGCCGCCCGTGAGGAGAGTAGCGGCGGGAGACTGAATGATGGGCAGTCGGATGCTGAAGAAGGCCGGAGGGATAATGCTGAGCGACCTGTGGAGTCTGCCTTAGAAAGAAAGATGAAGGAGATGGAAGAAACTATAGCAGAGCTGTGTGCCGGTTCTAAGATCCAATCTGCCAAGCGTATTGACCCATCCACACTGATAGCTGGAGGGATTGAAATGCTGCCAGTAGGCTTCCAAATGCCTAGGATTGCACCATATGTTGGGAAAAGTCCTCCCACGGCCCATTTGAATCAGTATGTGCGGATTATGACTATGGCCGGGCTCACCATGAATCAATTAGTGGGACTGTTCCCCACTACCTTGGAGGGAGGAGCCATCACATGGTACAATAAACAGCCCAAGGGTGTACAAGGCGACTGGGATGCACTGTCCGATGCCTTCATTAAGTACTTCAGTTTCAACACGCAACTAGAGGTCAAGTTGCAAGATTTAGAGGCGGTAAGGCAGAAGCCGAATGAGACCTTTTCTGAATATTATCAAAGGTGGATGGATAAAATGATCCTCCTTCATCAGAAGCCGTTGGAAGATGAACTGATTGTGAAGCTGATTGATGGGAGCTTGGAGGTCTATAGGAATGTGATGAAGTACCATAAGTTTTAGTCCTTGATAGAAGTACATGAGTTGGCTCGCAAGGTTGAGAAGTACGAGATTGACCCGACTCAGAACAGTTCTGGAGGAGGGTATCGGAGCCGCACATATTCCTCGGGGTATAAAAGTAATAACAACCCTGCAGCTTCTTCATCAACGAGTGCTAAGCCAAGTCAGCCGCCCGCACCCGTTAAGCAAGTAGAGGTAGCAACAGTTGCACAAGGGTCCAGTCAACAGGCAGCCGGAAAGGGGATCTCTCCTTGGGAGGATTCTTTGGGACGGATTTTTCTGAAGTGTAGAAACTTGGGCTTCCTCCAAAGTCTGAAACCGTACACGCCTCCGGCTGAGGCGGACAAGAACAACTTTTGCTCCTATCATATGACTAAGGGGCATCGAACCAACGAGTGCCATGCTTTGAAAAAGGCGATTCAGCAGTTGATTGATGAAAAGAAGATAGAAGCGCCTCGTTCAAAGCCCAATGTTCAGAGTAATCCACTACCTCAGTTTGAAAGAAGAGTAAACATGGTGCAATCGGGGTTATCTCCTAACTTTGTCTTAGCCCAAATCGCAAAGGCGAATCCTGCGATTCAAGTAGTAGTGGGTGAAGATGTTGAACCATCTGCGGTGGAGAGCAAACCTGTGAATCTGGATGATATAGAACTGGATGATGATGCGGATGAATTTGAGTTGATGAGTAGGCCCAAGCATGTGAACCGGACAACACCTGTCTATCCTATCTGCACCAAGGACGGGATGTATATAAGGAAGGAAGACGCTCCAGTAAATAATGTTACAAGAAGTGGAAAGGTATATCAACCCGAGCCACAACGGTTGGGGGAGTCGAGTAAGAGGGCAGAAGCACCGGTTCAGGATTATCTGCCCATCAAAGTGAATGAGAAAGAAGATCTGGTAGTGGAGCAACTCAAAAGGATGCCTGCACGTGCATCTGTATGGCATCTCCTCATGGAGTCCCAAAGGCACCGGGCCGCGGTGGTGAAAAAGCTTATGGAGATGGATGCCAATCCATTGATGTCTCCCGAGGAAGTATGTATGGTGATTGGAAGTACTAAGAGTCAGCAATCTGATAATCCCAGGGGGATCACTTTCACTGAGGATGACTTACCACCGGAAGGCACTAACCATAATCGTGCCTTGTATCTAAAAGTGGAGATGATGGATCGAACTCTGCCTTGTGTGATGGTTGATGACGGCTCGGCGTTGAATATCTGCCCTCTAAAAGTGTTACCTAGTCTTCATCTGTCCGAAGAAGCATTGTCACGATCTAACACGGTGATCCGGGCCTATGATGATTCCAAGCGTACTGTGATTGGAACCTTTGAGGCAGAAGTGTCGGTGGGAGAAGTTAAGTCAACCGTGCTGTTCACTGTCATTGATATTCCTGTGACTTTCTCCTTGCTTCTGGGGAGACCTTGGTTTCATGCATTGGGAGGTGTACCATCAACGTTACACCAAATGGTGAAGATTCCGATGGGTGAAAAAATTGTAACTCTTGAGGCGGATGAATCATCTATGGTGGCTGCTCTGAACTCATCTGAACAACCTTTGACTGGCTTTCAAGTGGCAGTTGTCTCTGAGCACAAGGAGAAAGATTTGACATTTTCTCCATGGATCCATAAGTATTTTCAGAAGCAGAATTTCATTCCGGGAAGGGGGCTAGGAGTTCATCAGCAAGGGATCACAAAGTTTGATATCACTGTGGGCCAATCGCACCGAGGGGGTCTTGGTTACAAAGGAGCCGAAAAGAAGGGAATCCCGGAGACAAAGAAAGTCCATCTCTTGGATACTTTTGTTTGAGCCAGTGGTGGACCATATGGTGGTAAGCCGGAACCGATGATTATTGATAGGGAAACAGTCCCCGGGTTTGAGATCTTTGCTGATATCGTCGACTTCTTGAAATATGGGATTGGCTCAGTGGAAGAAATGCTTAGGCTCGACAGTGTGAAGGAGGCTAGTCCTCCTCCAATAAGCCAAGCTGAAGTGGTGGCTCCCATCATCCCGGAGGAGCAACCAAAAGAAGATACAGATCCCCTGATGGACGCCATTACCAAAGCATTTGCTGAATTGCTAAAGAAAGGGTTAAAAGAGAGCCCTGTGAAGAAAGGAGCTGTTTCAGGATAGGCAGAGTTAGTGGAAAAAGCTGTCGCTGAACTCACCAAAATGATGGCTAAGGGAAAAGCGAAGGTGGAAGAAGATGCCTTATCTGAAGCACAGAAAGAGACTCTTGAAGCTGATTTGGGTGACTTGTTCGAAGAAGAGCCTGCTGACCCGGAAGACCTTCCTACAAAAGACCCTCCGCATGTGGAGGAAGAAAATGATTTCTTTGTAAACTTATCCTATGTACTTGATATGAACAATTCCGCTTTTAAGGCGATGAATGAAATGAAATCTAACTTTGCTTATTTGTGTGATGTTTTTCCTAATGGCTCTGTGCATACATGCAATCATTCATTCAATGTGTTCAGCATTCATGACACTACATTACATGAAATTAATTTGGGCACAATTGAAAATCCTAAAATGGTATCTATCTCTAACGAACTCAGTCCTGAAGAAGAGAGAGAATTGACAAAAATACTTAAAAAGCATGTGGGAGCGTTTGCCTGGTCTTACGACGATATGCCGGGGGTTGATAGAGAAATAGCAGAGCACAGAATTCCGATTGACCCTAAATTCAGTGCGGTAAAGCAGAAGCTCAGGCGTCTACGTCCAGAATGGGCTGAGAAAGTCAAAGAAGAAGTAGCAAAGCAGATAAAGGCCAATTTTCTGGAGGTGGTGGATTACCCTGAATGGTTAGCCAATATAGTCCCAGTTGCCAAGAAGGACGGAAGGGTCAGGGTTTGTGTGGATTACCGGGATTTGAATAAGGCCTCTCCAAAGGATGACTTCCCACTTCCTCACATTGATGTCCTGGTCGACTGTGCAGCAAGGGCAGTTATGTATTCGTTCATGGATGGTTTCTCGGGGTATAACCAGATCTTGATGAATGTCATCGATAAAGTTAAGACAGCCTTCATTACCGAGTGGGGGGTGTACTGCTACAGAGTGATGCCGTTTGGGTTGAAGAATGCTGGGGCAACATATCAACGGGCGGTTACGACGTTACTGCACGACATGATCCACAAAGAGGTAGAGGTGTATGTTGATGATATGTTGGTAAAGTCAATGACCCGGGAGGAGCACCCTGCTATCCTGGATAGATTTATGACCAGGATTGAAAAGTACAACCTGAGACTCAATCCAAAGAAATATGTTTTTGGAGTTGCGTCGGGCAAGCTTTTGGGGCACATTGTTAGTCAAAAAGGCATTGAGATGGACCCAGACAAGTGTTGGAAATGCCCTAGTCCCCGAGGCATTGGTCCTTGTGTTTGTATAATACATTTGTACATTAATGTAAACTTTATGTATTATACAATTTGTGTCAAGGAAATAAAGGCATTAATCTATTTATTATATGTCTTGTGCTATATTTTAAATAGAGTATCCAATGGACATATCCATATCCATGTTGTCAAGTGTGAGGCACTTGGCAGTAAGACCGTGGATAGGGAAAAATGATATGGCCATAAAGTTATCCGTAGTCTGCTCCAATCATGGGAATGAATGGAACTAAAGACTATCATTAGCCTGGTTGTATGGCAGTGTCTTACCGGTCATAGAACATGGAATGTCAACCAGGTTAATGGGTACATGCAAAAAGGGCATGGTACTGGATTGATCCACTTAAAGGGAATCTATATGGTATAGTATCACAAATGATTCTCTCGTAGTACTTGTATAAGTGACATTGCAACATCACTTTCACCCTTTAAATGCATAAGGAGTAAAGTCAATCTTTAGCTTAGAGACAAAAGAATGACTCATCCAAATGCTTTAAGGATTCGGCCAACACCAAAAGAAAAGGTCATCATCTTTTCCACTTTCTTACCAAAAGTAAAGGAAAGATCAAATGGAGCAAAGTCCAACTTTGCCACTTCTTAAGTCAAACCAATGACTCACCATTTTCTTATTGGTGCATAAGAATTGGTCATCATCATTTTTGTCCATAAAATGACTCACATTCTTATCCCAAATGCATGAAAATTTCGGCCATCACAATTCCAATTCAAGTGGGAATATTCATTTTACATCTTAAGCCCAATTTTAATTCCTTTGATTTAATGAATTTCAAATGCAACTTTACTTTAACATGTATGCTTATATATTATACCATATAATATATTACATACATTTAAATTAAAATTTCATTTGACCTAGTAATTTAATCAAGGGATTAAATTAGACATACATAAAATGAGATACATGTAAACCTATACATGCATTTAACATGTTTATAAATTGTATGTATTGGTTTACATGGATGTATGATTAAATGCATGAATGGATGTTTTGGGCCTTATTTATTTGGGTTGTAATATTCTTTTGGTAAATACGGCCTGCGCGCCGTTTTTCTTTTTATGTAATTTTATTTTATTTGTTTATTATGAAATTATGTAAAGAAGAAGCCGATTGGATTGGCGTGCTAGAAGGATGAGGATGCGGCCCACCTGATGTCGTTCTAGTATAGGTTTACTAGAATTATATTAGGATGTATATTTAGGCCTATAGCATTTCATTTTATTTAATTATGCTTGATTGATTTACATGTGAGAATGTATGTACCAACCCTATTTCACCCGCCTATGCATCTAAGCCGTTATTAATTGAATCTAATAACCGAAAGGTAATTACTAAGTCTCTTAAAAGTGCTTCCCTCATTCATAACCTACTCGAAGTGGGGATAGGCCAGCTGTAGACCAACCCTCGTTGGATGCACTGGAGTATCGTCATTTTGTATTGGGTTGGAGTATTGGTTACTCTAACACTTGGATGGAGGTTTTGACTTTGCATGGGTAGTAGGATGTTCCTAGCCCTAAGCACAGATGGTAAGTGCCAACAGACCCATCAAACCGAGAGTCCCTAGGTTAGGATTGGACGACGTTCCTACCTAAAAATTGGGGTATAGTTGTTCCAGGCCCTCGTCTGGCTATATCTTGATATAATATGGAGCTCGGCCCATGAGCCCAACAACTCGAGTTAATTAATAACACGATTCATTATTAATTATAATATGGGAAGAACAAGTTAAGTCCTTTATTAACACTAGTAATTTTTCTGTGTAGAAACCAATGGCTACGAATGATACTTTATCACTGCGATCGTTCTTGGAATGGGACAAGCTTTCTGGCCCTAACTTTTGGGACTGGTCTATGATCTTAAGGAAAGTTCTAGGACAAGAGTCTAAAGAGTATGTGCTCAAAAAGCCTGTACCGGCTGTGCCAATGGGAAGTAATCCACCGGCTGCCCAGCTGGAGGAATACTTGGCACATGTAAAAGATAACCGGGATGTGACATGCCTGATGTTGGCTAGTATGGTTCCTGAATTGCAAAAGCAGTTCATGGATCATCAGGCCTTTGCTATTATGACAACTCTTCACGAGATGTTTTATGAGCAAGCTTATCAGGAAAGGTACCTGATCAACAAGGCATTCCGCAGCTGTAAGATGGGAGCCGGGACATCTGTGAGTGAACATGTGCTCAAGATGAAGGGCTATCTGGATCATTTAGCCCGTCTCGGAACACCTATCTCACGGGGGCTGGCGGTTAGCACGATCCTGGCTTCTTTACCGGATTCTTATGATCAATTCATCCTAAACTTTTACAAGCAAGGGATGGACCGTACTGTTAGTGAGTTGCATTGGATGCTTCAGCTCGCTGAACTGTCGATCAAGAAGACTCCACCGGTACTTGAGGTTAACAAGGGGAAACCTCCTTTTGCTAAAGGCAAGGCAAAGGCCAAGGCCAAGGCTAAGGAAGCCAAGGCTAAAAAGGCTAAAGCCCAGCCCAAGGCCCATTCCAAGGATATCTGCTTCGGTTGTAAGCAGGCTGGACATTGGAAAAGATCGTGTCCCAAGCTTTTGGGAGAGAAAAGAAAGACGCAGGGCGTGTCTTCATCAGGTATATATGTCATAGACATTAACCTCTGTTTCAACATCTTATGTATTGGATACTAGATGTGGTTCTCACATTTGTTGTAATGTGCAGGGACTTAAGAACAGGAGATCAATGGGATCGGGACAAGTGGACTTGCGGGTCAGAAATGGAGCAAGGGTTCCTGCCATAGAGATCAGCAGGACCAGCTTATGATGCCTAGTAGATTAGTTTTGTTACTGAAACTATGTTATTTTGTACCTGTTATGTACAGGAATATTATTTCTGTTTCAGTTTTGGATATTTCTGGATGTACATTTCTATTGATAATAGTAAATAGGGTTTATCTAGAAAAGAATTATTTTATGGAGTAGCTCTGTTAAATAATGTCTTTTATATCCTAATGAAACTAATCATGTCTATAATATACATACTTAAAGGGTTAAGCCTAACAAACTTAATCCGGTTTACCTTTGGCATTGTCATTTAGGCCACATAAACAAGAAGCGCATAGCTAGGCTTTACATAGCTTGAATCCTAGGATCATTTGACATGGGGTCACTTAATCTATGAGAGTCTTGTTTATAAGGTAAAATGACTAAAGAACCTTTTAGCAAGGACGCTAAAAGGGTCGCTAGCTTATTGGACCTAATGCATTGAGATGTATATGGACCGACAAGCATAGCAACCAGGGGTAAACATCTATACTTCGTATCCTTCACAGATGATTTCATCAGAAATGGCTATGCCTATGTAATGAAATATAAGTCTGAGACCCTTGAGAGGTTCAAGGGAGTAAGGAACGAAGTACAGAACCAACTAGGCAGAAATATCAAAGCTTTTCGGTTGGACCGAGGTGGTGAGCATATAAGCCTATAGTTTGACTCATTTTGAGAGAGCATGGAATAGTTCCACAGCTCACTCCTCCAGGAACACCACAATGGAATGGGGTGTCCGAACTGAGGAATCGGACCCTGTTGAACATGGTCCGCTCAAACGATGAGTCATGCCTCTCTCCCTATAAGTTGTAAAGGATACGCTCTTGAGACAATGGCTCTCATTTTCAATTATACTCCGACTAAGGCTTTGGAAATGACCCCATTTGGAATATGGACGGGCAAGGTGCCTAATGTGTCTTTCTTACGGATTTGGGGTTGTTATGCACAAGTCAAGAAATTGACTGTGAGCAAAACTAGCACCCAAAACCGACTAATGCCTGTTTGTGAGCTACCCTAGGGAAACCAAAGGGTATTACTTCTACGACCCCGCTGAGAACAAGGTGTTTATGGCTTGATAGGGGGTCCTTCTTGAAAAGGGGTTTCTTTCCAAGAAAGACAGTGGGAGCGATATTGAACTCAGGGAAGCTCAAAGCTCAGAAACTCCTAAAAAGGATAACTCGGAGACCAGGGTGAAGCTTCCAAAAGGGGAAGCACCAGCCCAGGTCACACAAGGACCTAAAAGGTCTGGTAGGGATCATTAGGAACATGAGAAACATCGGTTTTTGTTTCTAATGATTACGCTCCTCTTCCATACTTCTCTCTTGCCATGAGTTACGGCCATCAATGCACAATTGATGACTTAGTTTTGTTTTCTTTTCCAAAAGAATAAAACCTATGTCAAACCTATGACACATCACTTTCACCCTTTAAATGCATAAGGAGTAAAGTCAATCTTTAGCTTAGAGACAAAAGAATGACTTATCCAAATGCTTTAAGGATTCGGCCAACACCAAAAGAAAAGGTCATCATCTTTTCCACTTTCTTACCAAAAGTAAAGGAAAGATCAAATGGAGCAAAGTCCAACTTTGCCACTTCTTAAGTCAAACCAATGACTCACCATTTTCTTATTGGTGCATAAGAATTGGTCATCATCATTTTTGTCCATAAAATGACTCACATTCTTATCCCAAATGCATGAAAATTTCGGCCATCACAATTCCAATTCAAGTGGGAATATTCATTTTACATCTTAAGCCCAATTTTAATTCCTTTGATTTAATGAATTTCAAATGCAACTTTACTTTAACATGTATGCTTATATAACCAATTAAAATTTTAAAACCAGGCCCGGCCCAAAACAAATCCCGCGAAATCCAAATTCGAGCCTGGCCCGCCGCGCAGCGGCTGCTGCTGGCGTGCAGCAGCTGCTGCCCAGCAGCAGCCAGCAGCAGCTGCTGCCTGTGGCACCTAGCGCCGCAAGCAGCGGCTGCTGCCCCCGTTTCGACCCCGAAACGGTCCGTAAGATCAAATGGAGCAAAGTCCAACTTTGCCACTTCTTAAGTCAAACCAATGACTCACCATTTTCTTATTGGTGCATAAGAATTGGTCATCATCATTTTTGTCCATAAAATGACTCACATTCTTATCCCAAATGCATGAAAATTTCGGCCATCACAATTCCAATTCATTTGCAACCTCTTAGTCCAAATGGTGACTCACCATACTTCTCTCTTGCCATGAGTTACGGCCATCAATGCACAATTGATGACTTAGTTTTGTTTTCTTTTCCAAAAGAATAAAACCTATGTCAAACCTATGACACATCACTTTCACCCTTTAAATGCATAAGGAGTAAAGTCAATCTTTAGCTTAGAAATGATCCTAGGATTCAAGCTATGTGAAGCCTAGCTATGCGCTTCTTGTTTATGTGGCCTAAATGACAATGCCAAAGGTAAACTGGATTAAGTTTGTTAGGCTTAACCCTTTAAGTATGTATATTATAGACATGATTAGTTTCATTAGGATATAAAAGACATTATTTAACAGAGCTACTCCAGAAAATAATTCTTTTCTAGATAAACCCTATTTACTATTATCAATAGTAAATGTACATCCAGAAATATCCAAAACTGAAACAGAAATAATATTCCTGTACATAACAGGTACAAAATAACATAGTTTCAGTAACAAAACGAATCTACTAGGCATCATAAGCTGGTCCCGCTGATCTCTATGGCAGCAACCCTTGCTCCATTTCTGACCCGCAAGTCCACTTGTCCCGATCCCAGTGATCTCCTGTTCTTAAGTCCCTGCACATTACAACAAATGTGAGAACCACATCTAGTATCCAATACATAAGATGTTGAGACAGAGGTTAATGTCTATGACATATATACCTGATGAAGACACGCCCTGCGTCTTTCTTTTCTCTCCCAAAAGCTTGGGACACGATCTTTTCCAATGTCCAGCCTGCTTACAACCGAAGCAGATATCCTTGGAATGGGCCTTGGGCTGGGCTTTAGCCTTTTTAGCCTTGGCTTCCTTAGCCTTGGCCTTGGCCTTTGCCTTGCCTTTAGCAAGAGGAGGTTTCCCCTTGTTAACCTCAAGTACCGGTGGAGTCTTCTTGATCGACAGTGCAGCGAGCTGAAGCATCCAATGCAACTCACTAACAGTACGGTCCATCCCTTGCTTGTAAAAGTTTAGGATGAATTGATCATAAGAATCCGGTAAAGAAGCCAGGATCGTGCTAACCGCCAGCCCCCGTGACATAGGTGTTCCGAGACGGGCTAAATGATCCAGATAGCCCTTCATCTTGAGCACATGTTCACGCACAGATGTCCCGGCTCCCATCTTACAGCTGCGGAATGCCTTGTTGATTAGGTACCTTTCCTGATAAGCTTGCTCATAAAACATCTCGTTAAGATCGCAGTGATAAAGTATCATTCGTAGCCATTGGTTTCTACACAGAAAAATTACTAGTGTTAATAAAGGACTTAACTTGTTCTTCCCATATTATAATTAATAATGAATCGTGTTATTAATTAACTCGAGTTGTTGGGCTCATGGGCCGAGATCCATATTATATCAAGATATAGCCAAACGAGGGCCTGGAACAACTATACCACAATTTTTAGGTAGGAACGCCGTCCAATCCCAACCTAGGGACTCTCGGTTTGATGGGTCTGTTGGCACTTACCCATCTGTGCTTAGGGCCAGGAACAGCGTACTACCCACGCTAAGTCAAAACCTCCATCCAAGTGTTAAAGTAACCAATACTCCAACCCAATACAAAATGACGATACTCCAGTGCATCCAACGAGGGTTGGTCTACAGCTGGCCTATCCCCACTTCGAGTAGGTTATGAATGAGGGAAGCACTTTTAAGAGACTTAGTAATTACCTTTTGGTTATTAGATTCAATTAATAACGGCTTAGATGCATAGGCGGGTGAAATAGGGACATGGTATAGTATCACAAATGATTCTCGCGTAGTACTTGTATAAGTCCTTCAACCGGACCATATGATGGTGTTGCATGTGAAGTGGCACACTTTGGTGTACGCCCAACGGGCCAGTAAAAGGGTGCCAAGTACGGGTACGTTCGGGTGTGTCAGTGAGCATGGCAGCACTATGGATATGCAGAAGGGAATGTCGCTCAGTGATTCACTGAGACGATATCATCGGCCTCTTGAAGAATGTTACTGATTAGTGTGCGGCCACACCCAAACAAGATTGGATCTTGTTTGTGAGCATCAGTTCATTCGGTATCAAGTAAACGTCCAGACACAAAGAGGGTGATACTTCCATGCCTCTGTGTTGGACACCGATATCAGCGACATGGGATTTACAAGTTCAAACTACTGGGTTACGTTTTCAGTTGGACTGCTTACTCCATCTTAATTGGGGGCTACAGTGGCTTGCTAGAGCCCGCCTGTAGTCTGTGGGCCTTGGCCCACTACCAACATAAAGACGGGCCCATCGGATCGTACACATTGAACGTCTGGACTTTAACTAGTCGGATTAAGTGTGTACTTGGAGTATACACGTTTGAAGAGAGAGAGATATATTAATTATATTATATGAATCAATTGGATTGATCAAAGTTATATAATTAATATTTATTTTGGCCTTCTCTTAATTAATTCAATGAATTAATTTATGGGATTATTTCCTAGGTGGAAATATTATTCTACATGTATAGGTTTACATGTATCTCATTTTATGTATGTCTAATTTAATCCCTTGATTAAATTACTAGGTCAAATGAAATTTTAATTTAAATGTATGTAATATATTATATGGTATAATATATAAGCATACATGTTAAAGTAAAGTTGCATTTGAAATTCATTAAATCAAAGGAATTAAAATTGGGCTTAAGATGTAAAATGAATATTCCCACTTGAATTGGAATTGTGATGGCCGAAATTTTCATGCATTTGGGATAAGAATGTGAGTCATTTTATGGACAAAAATGATGATGACCAATTCTTATGCACCAATAAGAAAATGGTGAGTCATTGGTTTGACTTAAGAAGTGGCAAAGTTGGGTCTAATCCCTATAGATCTAGTAGAACCTTCGTGCAGAGGCATAGCCAAGCATGTTGGTCAAAAGATCTTCGACATTGTCTTTGGTGTCCACTCTTTGTAATGAGATGTCACCCCCTCAGTGATTTCTCGCAATAGGTGAAACTCCCTGAGTTCGTGCTTCGTGTATTTGTGTGACCGGGGCACATAGCTTGTGCAACAGCCCCACGTTGTCACAGAAGATATCAACTGGTTACTGGATAGTTGACACTACCCCCAGTTGCATGATAAACTTCATTATCCACACAGCTTCCCTAGCTGCTTCACACGTTGCAGTGTACTCAGTTCCTGTGATAGAAACCGCGATGGTCTATTACTTGGAGCCTCTCCAACAATAGCACCACCATTTAGCATGAACACATACCTATACTGCGACTTATATTCATCCTGGTCGGTCTGGAAGCTTGCATCAGTGTACCTAGTAACTGACTGCTCTTCCTAACTTTCATGCACAAAGAAGCTATCCTTAGTCCGGTTAAGGTACTTCAGGATTGCTTTGACAGCCTACCTGTGATCCATTCAGGATCCGGCTCATCATACTTAGTGCAAAATCGACATCAGGTCTTGTACATAGCATGGAGTACATGATTGATCCTATAGCCGAAGCATATAGAACCAATTCATTTGCTCCCTATAGTATTTCTTGCTAAGTTTCAGCTCATGACCCATTGGCAAGAAACCTTTCCTAGCCTGGTCCATGCCGAATCTTTTCAGAACTATGTCTATGTACTTGGCCTGACTTAGGTCTAGAAGCCGATTGGATCTAACCCTGTAGATCCTGATCCCTAGGATCGTCTCAGCTTCGCCTAAGTCCTTCATTGTGAAGCACTTACACAACCATTACAATTCCCTTGTAGTGTTGGTATGTCGCTTCCAATCAGAAGGATGCCATCCATATATAATACCAGGAAAGTTATTATGCTCCCACTAAACCTCTTATACACACCCTTAAAGGTATTGTCGGCTTATAAATTGTATGTATTGGATACGTGTATGTATGATTAAATGCATGAATGGATGTTTTGGGCCTTATTTATTTGGGTTGTAATATTCTTTTGGTAAATACGGCCTACACGCCGTTTTCTTTTTATGTAATTTTATTTTATTTGTTTATTATGAAATTATGTAAAGAAGAAGCCGATTGGATTGGCGTGTTAGAAGGATGAGGATGCGGCCCACCTGATGTCGTTCTAGTATAGGTTTACTAGAAATATATTAGGATGTAAATTTTGGCGCATAGCATTTCATTTTTATTTAATTATGCTTTATTTATTTACATGTCAGAATGTATGTACAAACCCTATTTCACCCGCCTATGCATCTAAGCCGTTATTAAATGAATCTAATAACCAAAAGGTAATTACTAAGTCTCTTAAAAGTGCTTCCCTCATTCATAACCTACTCGAAGTGGGGATAGGCCAGCTGTAGACCAACCCTCATTGGATGCATTGGAGTATCGTCATTTTGTATTGGGTTGGAGTATTAGTTACTCTAACACTTGGATGGAGGTTTTGACTTAGCGTGGGTAGTAGGATGTTCCTGGCCCTAAGCACAGATGGGTAAGTGCCAACAGACCCATCAAACCGAGAGTCCCTAGGTTGGGATTGGACGGCGTTCCTACCTTAAAAATTGGGATATAGTTGTTCCAGGCCCTCGTCTGGCTATATCTTGATATAATATGGATCTCGGCCCATGAGCCCAACAACTCGAGTTAATTAATAACACGATTCATTATTAATTATAATATGGGAAGAACATGTTAAGTCCTTTATTAACACTCGTATTTTTTTCTGTGTAGAAACCAATGGCTACGAATGATACTTTATCACTGCGATCTTTCTTGGAATGGGACAAGCTTTCTGGCCCTAACTTTTGGGACTGGTCTATGAACTTAAGGAAAGTTCTAAGACAAGAGTCTAAAGAGTATGTGCTCAAAAAGCCTGTACCGGTTGTGCCAACGGGAAGTAATCCACCGGCTGCCCAGCTGGAGGAATACTTGGCACATGTAAAAGATAACCGGGATGTGACATGCCTGATGTTGGCTAGTATGGTTCCTGAATTGCAAAAGCAGTTCCTGGATCATCAGGCCTTTGCTATAATGACAACTCTTAACGAGATGTTTTATGAGCAAGCTTATCAGGAAAGGTACCTGATCCACAAGGCATTCCGCAGCTGTAAGATGGGAGCCGGAACATCTGTGAGTGCACACGTGCTCAAGATGAAGGGCTATCTGGATCATTTAGCCCGTCTCGGAACACCTATCTCACGGGGGCTGGCGGTTAGCACGATCCTAGCTTCTTTACCGGATTCTTATGATCAATTCATCCTAAACTTTTACAAGCAAGGGATGGACCGTACTGTTAGTGAGTTGCATTGGATGCTTCAGCTCGCTGAACTGTCGATCAAGAAGACTCCACCGGTACTTGAGGTTAACAAGGGGAAACCTCCTTTTGCTAAAGGCAAGGCAAAGGCCAAGGCCAAGGCTAAGGAAGCCAAGGCTAAAAAGGCTAAAGCCCAGGCCAAGGCCCGTTCCAAGGATGTCTGCTTCGGTTGCAAGCAGGCTGGAAAGATCGTGTCCCAAGCTTTTGGGAGAGAAAAGGAAGACGCAGGGCGTGTCTTCATCAGGTATATATGTCATAGACATTAACCTCTGTTTCAACATCTTATGTATTGGATACTAGATGTGGTTCTCACATTTGTTGTAATGTGCAGGGACTTAAGAACAGGAGATCACTGGGATCGGGACAAGTGGACTTGCGGGTCAGAAATGGAGCAAGGGTTGCTGCCATAGAGATCAGTGGGACCAGCTTATGATGCCTAGTAGATTAGTTTTGTTACTGAAACTATGTTATTTTGTACCTGTTTTGTACAGGAATATTATTTCTGTTTCAGGTTTTGGATATTTCTGGATGTACATTTACTATTGATAATAGTAAATAGGGTTTATCTAGAAAAGAATTATTTTATGGAGTAGCTCTGTTAAATAATGTCTTTTATATCCTGGATCTAAATGAAACTAATCATGTCTATAATGTACATACTTAAAGGGTTAAGCCTAACGAACTTAATCCGGTTTACCTTTGGCATTGTCATTTAGGCCACATAAACAAGAAGCACATAACTAGGCTTCACATAGCTTGAATCCTAGGATCATTTGACATGGAGTCACTTGATATATGCGAGTCTTGTTTATAAGGTTAAATGACTAAAGAACCTTTTAGCAAGGAGGCTAAAAGGGTCGCTAGCTTATTGGACCTAATGCATTGAGATGTATATGGACCGACAAGCATAGCAATTAAGGGTGAACATCTATACTTCGGATCCTTCACAATATAAGTCTGAGACCCTTGATAGGTTCGAGGGATTGAGGAACGAAGTACAGAACTAACTAGGCAGAAATATCAAAGCCTTTCGGTTGGACCGAGGTGGTGAGCATATAAGCCTATAGTTTGACTCATTTTGAGAGAGCATGGAATAGTTCCACAGCTCACTCTCTCCAGGAACACCACAATGGAATGGGGTGTCCAAACGGAGAAAAAGGACCCTGTTGGACATGGTCCGCTCAAACAATGAGTCATGCCTCTCTCCCAATAAGTTTTTGTAAAGGAAATTAAATCACCAAGAAATAAAATCAAACATAGGAAATTAAATCTAGCATACAACTTATATGCAAAATAAAATTTCCATAACAAAATTCACAAATAGAAAATGAAACCAAGCATAAACCAATATGCAACAAAATTTTCCATTTGCAAAAATCAACGGGCAAAATCACAAACCCGAAACCAAAAGAATCCCGTCCACAAAAATCTCCAATTTTAAAACACGGGATCCGCCAAGTTAAAGATTTCCACGGATCAAAAGCCCGCTCTGATACCACTGTTGGGATTCGTCACGGGAAACCGACCGATAAAAGCGGAAATATGCGTCGATTTCCTCGAATCCGGCCCAGGAGCTTAAGATGTGGAAATCGAAAACTTAAAGCATAAAAGGAGGGTTTCAAAAACTTACCACAAAGTCTCTCTAAGAGACGGATGCGGACTGCAAAAATCAAGTGTAGATTTCCTCCACCGATGCGTATACGAACGGCTCTCAGACCGAAACCCGTGCTAGCGACTCGGATGACAAGAAGAGAGGAAGAAAGAGAGAAGAATAGGGGCAGCCAAGCTTGGATATTATGGCTGCCCAAAAATTTCTTTCCAAAAGAAATTAAATCCCATTTCTCTCTTTTCTCACAATAGTCTTTCTTTCAAAGCAAAAACCAAAAGTGCAAAAGTGGGCAAGATTTTTTTACAAAGATAAACCAATCTTTCGGCCAAAAAGGTGGAGTCAAAGAGAAGAAAAGAGTGTGAAAGAGCAAAGTCCAACTTTGCTACAAATGAGTCAAACCAATGACTCACCATGGTGACCACCACCACTCATCATCACCTTTGCCTCCTCAAAGTCAAACTAATGACTCATCCATATGACTCATCCCTTTCTTGCCAAGATTCATTCGGCCAACACCAAAAAAAAAATGTCATCATTCTCTTTCACCATCTTACCAAAAGAATAGAAAAGATTTAAGGAAGCAAAGTCCAACTTTGCTACCTCAAAATCAAAGAATGGCTCACTCTTTTCCTATTGGTCCCTAAGAATTTGTCATCATCACTTTGTCCAACAAAATGACTCACCATCCTTGTCCATTTCACCACCAAAATTTCGGCCAACACATCCCACTTAATGTGGGCATTTTTCATTTTAAGCTTTAAGCCCAATTTTAATTCCTTTGATTTAATTAATTTCAAATGCAACTTTACTTTAACATGTATGCTTATATATTATACCATATAATATATTACATACATTTAAATTAAAATTCATTTGACCTATTAAGTTCATCAAGGGATTAAATTAGACATACATAAAATGAGATACATGTAAACCTATACATGTATAAAAATATTTCCACCTAGGAAATAATCCCATAAATTAATTCATTGAATTAATTATGAGAAGGCCGAAATAAATATTAGTTATATAACTTTGATCAATCCAATTGATTCATATAATATAATTAATATATCTCTCTCTCTTCAAACGTGTATACTCCAAGTACACACTTAATCTGACTAGTTAAAGTCCAGACGTTCAATGTGTACAATCCAATGGGCCCGTCTTTATGTTGGCAGTGGGCCAAGGCCCACAGACTGCAGGCGGGCTCTAGCAAGCCACTGCAGCCCCCAATTAAGACGGAGTAAGCAGTCTAACTGAAAACGTAACCCTGTAGTTTGAACTTGTAAATCCCATGTCGCTGATATCGGTGTCCAACACAGAGGCATGGAAGTATCACCCTCTTTGTGTCTGGACCTTTACTTGATACCGAATGAACTGATGCTCACAAACAAGATCCAATCTTGTTTAGGTGCGGCCGCACACTTATCAGTAACATTCTTCAAGAGGCCGATGATATCGTCTCAGTGAATCACTGAGTGACATTCCCTTCTGCATATCCATAGTGCTGCCATGTTTACTAACACACCCGAATGTACCCATACTTGGCACCCTTTTACAGGCCCGTTAGGCGTACACCAAAGTGTGCCACTTCACATGCAGCACCATCATATGGTCCGGTCAAAGGACTTATACAAGTACTACGCGAGAATCATTTGTGATACTATACCGTGTAGATTCCCGTTAAGTGGATCGATCCAGTACCATGCCCTTTTTGCATGTACCCATTAACCTGGTTGACATTCCATGTTCTATGACCGGTAAGACACCGCCATACAACTAGGCTAATAATAGTCTTTAGTTCCATTCATTCCCATGATTGGAACAGACTACGGATAACTTTATGGCCATATCGTTTTTCCCTATCCACGGTCTTACTGCCAAGTGCCTCACACTTGACAACATGGGTATGGATATGTCCATTGGATACTCTATTTAAAATACAGCACAAGACATATAATAAATAGATTAATGCCTTTATTTCCTTGACACAAAGAAAAAAATACGAGTGTTAATAAAGGACTTAACATGTTCTTCCCATATTATAATTAATAATGAATCGTGTTATTAATTAACTCGAGTTGTTGGGCTCATGGGCCGAGATCCATATTATATCAAGATATAGCCAGACGAGGGCCTGGAACAACTATATCCCAATTTTTAGGTAGGAACGCCGTCCAATCCCAACCTAGGGACTCTCGGTTTGATGGGTCTGTTGGCACTTACCCATTTGTGCTTAGGGCCAGGAACATCCTACTACCCACGCTAAGTCAAAACCTCCATCCAAGTGTTAGAGTAACCAATACTCCAACCCAATACAAAATGACGATACTCTAGTGCATCCAACGAGGGTTGGTCTACAGCTGGCCTATCCCCACTTCGAGTAGGTTATGAATGAGGGAAGCACTTTTAAGAGACTTAGTAATTACCTTTTGGTTATTAGATTCAATTAATAACGGCTTAGATGCATAGGCGGGTGAAATAGGGTTTGTACATACATTCTCACATGTAAATAAATAGAGCATAATTAAATAAAAATGAAATGCTGTGGGCCAAAATTTACATCCTAATATAATTCTAGTAAACCTATACTAGACCGACATCAGGTGGGCCGCATCCTCATCCTTCTAGCACGCCAATCCAATCGGCTTCTTCTTTACATAATTTCATAATAAACAAATAAAATAAAATTACATAAAAAGAAAAACGACGCGCAGGCCGTATTTACCAAAAGAATATGACAACCCAAATAAATAAGGCCCAAAACATCCATTCAAGCATTTAATCATACATACACGTATCCAATACATACAATTTATAAACATGTTAAATGCATGAATTAATCCCATTTCAATTATGTCCATAGCCATTATTTTGAAATCGCCAAATTTTGGCCGATCATGGTTCTAAACCCGTGTGGGCTTTGGGCCTCCAACCCAGGCAAAATTGCTCCCAATCCAATTGGGAAACCATGAATTCCAAAATTAGCCGTCCGGGTAATCGTGCCAAGAAAACCCGAACCAATTTCAATTAACCGTATTTATTTCCAAAATAAATAGCGCATGAACGAAAAATAAATTTCATTCATAAAACACGCGCATAAAAATTACCAAAATTTAAACACGCAAAATTTTAAAACCAATTAAAATGTTAAAACCCGGCCCGGCCCAAAACAAATCCCGCGAAATCCAAATACGGGCCCGGCCCGCCGCGCCGGGCAGCCGCGGCGCTGCTGCCCAGCAACAGCCAGCAGCAGCTGCTGCCTGTGGCGCCTAGCGCCGCAGGCAGCGGCTGCTGCCCCCGTTTCGACCCGAAACGGTCCGTGATTTTTTTTTTCCGCATAAAAACTAGCAACAAGAAATTAAATGCAGCACTATGGATATGCAGAAGGGAATGTCGCTCAGTGATTCACTGAGACGATATCATCGGCCTCTTGAAGAATGTTACTGATAAGTGTGCGGCCGCACCCAAACAAGATTGGATCTTGTTTGTGAGCATCAGTTCATTCGGTATCAAGTAAACGTCCAGACACAAAGAGGGTGATACTTCCATGCCTCTGTGTTGGACACCGATATCAGCGACATGGGATTTACAAGTTCAAACTACTGGGTTACGTTTTTAGTTGGACTGCTTACTCCGTCTTAATTGGGGGCTACAGTGGCTTGCTAGAGCCCGCCTGTAGTCTGTGGGCCTTGGCCCACTGCCAACATAAAGACGGGCCCATCGGATCGTACACATTGAACATGTGGACTTTAACTAGTCGGATTAAGTGTGTACTTGGAGTATACACGTTTGAAGAGAGAGAGATATATTAATTATATTATATGAATCAATTGGATTGATCAAAGTGATATAATTAATATTTATTAGATGTAAAATGAATATTCCCACTTGAATTGGAATTGTGATGGCCGAAATTTTCATGCATTTGGGATAAGAATGTGAGTCATTTTATGGAAAAAAATGATGATGACCAATTCTTATGCACCAATAAGAAAATGGTGAGTCATTGGTTTGACTATGGATATGCAGAAGGGAATGTCACTCAGTGATTCACTGAGACGATATCACTGGCCTCTTGAAGAATGTTACTGATAAGTGTGCGGCCGCACCCAAACAAGATTCGATCTTGTTTGTGAGTATCAGTTCATTCGGTATCAAGTAAAGGTCCAGACACAAAGAGGGTGATACTTCCATGCCTCTGTGTTGGACACCGATATCAGCGACATGGATTTACAAGTTCAAACTACTGGGTTACGTTTTCAGTTGGACTGCTTACTCCGTCTTAATTGGGGGCTACAGTGGCTTGCTAGAGCCCGCCTGTAGTCTGTGGGCCTTGGCCCACTGCCAACATAAAGACGGGCCCATCGGATCGTTCATTTGTGATACTATACCATGTAGATTCCCGTTAAGTGGATCAATCCAGTACCATGCCCCTTTTTGCATGTACCCATTCACCTGGTTGACATTCCATGTTCTATAACCGGTAAGACACCGCCATACAACCAGGCTAATGATAGTCTTTAGTTCCATTCATTCCCATGATTGGAACAGACTATGGATGACTTTATGGCCATATCGTTTTCCCTATCCATAGTCTTACTGCCAAGTGCCTCACACTTGACAACATGGATATGGATATGTCCATGGGATACTCTATTTAAAATATTGCATAAGACATATAGTAAATAGATTGATGCCTTTATTTCTTAACACAAATTGTATAATACATGAAGTTCACATTAATGTACAAATGTATGATACAAAGACAAGGACTAATGCCTCGGGACTAGGGGTTTGTACATACATTCGCACATGCAAATAAATACCGCATAATTAAATTAAAGAATGGAATGCAACGGGCCAAAATTTACATCCTAATATGATTCTAGTAAACCTATACTAGAACCGCATCAGGTGGGCCGCCTCCTATTCCTTCTGGGCTCGCCAATCCAATCGGCTCCTTACTTACATAATTTCAGAATATACTTATATAATAAAATTACATAAAAGGAAAACGACGCGCAGGCCGTAAAAAGAATATTACAACCCAACATAAATTAGGCCCATTTACATCCATCCACATATTCAATCATACATGTAAACCAATACATCATGTATTTTATAAGCATGTTAAATGCATGATTTAATCCGATTTCATTTGTCCATAGCCATGGTTGTATGGCGGTGTCTTACCGGTCATAGAACATGGAATGTCAACCAGGTGAATGGGTACATGCAAAAAGGGGCATGGTACTGGATTGATCCACTTAACGGGAATCTACATGGTATAGTATCACAAATGATTCTCGCGTAGTACTTGCATAAGTCCTTTGACCGGACTGTTAGAGATTGTGCCCTAAGCCAATGTTGGATTATGTAAACAATCTTCTTAAGTCATTAATAAAGACTTATTTTATCATATATATTTGTATGTTAGTATTTATGATAATGTATCCATGAATTAATTGTGTAATTCTAAATTTCCCTAGTCGATTGTTATTATGGGAATAATAACAAACTAAGACTAGTGTGAGTGATAATGGATATTCATAAGATGAATATAGTGTATACAGATACAGATTATACTCACGGGCAATATGTTAGAGAACATGTTGCTGGAGACCCACTATGAGATCAAGTTCATGGTCACGTGTCACAACTGATCTTGATTATAGTAGTGTCATCAGCTGATTCCTTTGACCTGAGGTCACCATGGATTCCGGGATGAATTCATGTTGTGCTTTGACGCAGTCAAACGCTGCTTGTAACAGAGTAGTTATAAAGGCTGTGGTTGGGTACAATATGACTCATGCTTAGGGATGTGAGTGACAGATATGGGATTTTGTCCCTCTCTAACAAGAGAGCGATATCACTGGGCCCCTCGATAAGTAAGACTGTTAAATGCATGGCCGTGCTCAAATAATTGATAAGAGTATCAATTGATTTGTCTGAACAGTTTACTTTGAGATCGAGAAAGCATATGATTAATTATATAAGATTGACAAGTGTACCATGTCTTATAATTAATCTTGATATCAAAGAGACAAAAGGGAATATGACATTCTATAAATAGGTATTGGATCATTCCAATCATATTAATTGGGTAGTCGTAATGGCTTGCTAGAGTCCGCTTGTGACCTATAAGGACATTATGGTAATTTCCTTATTGCCAATTAATATGATCCTATGGGGTCACACACAAGAGCAAAATGAAGTTCATCTTATCGGGTATAAATTATTATTGGATAATAATTTATGAATGAGAAAGAGAATAAATATATATAGTGATATATATTTATGTATGTATATATAAATATTAATGTAATTAATATTGCATAAAGTATGCTACATATTATAATTAAATTATATGGAGATATAATTAATTATAATATTATATATACATATATGTATCATGGAGAATTGAATTGATTTAATATTAATTGAGAATTAATATTAAATTGTGTGGGTTAATATATAATTATAACTAATAGGTGTATTAGGTTATAATTATAATTAACTAAATAGGGTTTATATTTAAAAAAATAAAAAAACCTGAAAACCTAATTGCTCCATAAGTTAAGAAGCAGATTTCGGCCAGCCACCACAAGCCAAGTGAACCAGCCGAAACTCTCCTCCAAAAAGAAAAGGGAAAATCTGATTTTCTGCTCTCTCTTCTCTCGTTCGAAGAATTGTTCTTCAAATCCGGCGCTAGCACGCGGTGGACGTATTGCTCCGTGTGGATCAACCGTAGAGGGAAGCTATTTTGGTTCCTGCTTGATTCAATCTTCAAAGAATTAAGGTAATTCTTTAACCCTCCTTCCGATTCAATGCGATGTACATGGGTCCTTGGTGGGGATTAATCTTTTATCCGCTGCGTTTTATGTTTGTTTTGTGCGATTAATTCCCCAACAGTGGTATCAGAGCCACTTGTGCATTGATTGAATTGGATTTGTTATTTTGATTAGATCAAAATTGCATGTTAGGGTTATATGTTTTTGATTTAGGGTTCTTTGTTATTGTGAATAACGTTTGGAATTGATTTGGGAATTGTTGTTTTGAACAAATTGACGTAGAATTGTTTTTCAGTGCAGAACACGCCGGCGTGCAGGCACTGCACGCCGTGCAAACGTGTGTTGCACGCCGTGTACTGGTTTTGCACGACGTGTAGTCGGAAATCGTTTTCGTAAGCTGAGAATCAGTGCATAACTCGCCGGCGTGCAAGTGTTGCACGCCATGCATATGTGTGTTGCACGCCGTGTACTGGTTTTGCACGGCGTGCAACCGGAAATTTCTCATGTGCGCTGAGTAACAGTGAGGAACACGGCCGCGTGCAAGTGTTGCACGCCGTGCAAACCGGTTTTGCACGCCGTGTTCCCTTAGTGCTGCAATGTAGAAATTGTCTTCTATACCTTTTCTTCTCAAATCAATTTCTTTTAAATACAATAAGATTGTGTTTAGTTTTTGAACCCTAAATCTTGTAGATGTAAAATTATTGTGATAATTTTATGCATGGTGTTGTGGTATGGTTTTGGACCCTGTGGATGTTTTTGTTTTCCTTTGGTTTTGGTGGATGTAAAGTTTTATAAATACGGCCTGCGAGTCGTTTGTATTTATGTAATCTTATTTTCTAGATAAATTGTATAGGATGCAATTTATTGTTTGTAAATCTTATTTTACTAGAAAACTGTATAGGATACAATTTTGTTAAATATGTAAATCCATGAGATGATGCCAAGGAACAAAGACGTGTAGACGGATCCAAGGGGTGCGGCTGTGCTGTGACCATGCGATGGTTGCAACCACCTAGGAAATGACCTGTTGATTTTCATATTGGCCTATGAAAATCAATGTAGATAAAACCATACCATAACACGGTTTTTCGAGTCTATTGCATGTTTTATATTTTGATGCCATGTGATGCCATGCCTAGTATGAAATATGCATGCTAGATGAATGTATGACATTGGATGCCATGCTAGGATTAATGTTAACTTGGAAAGTTTAATATTAATGCCATGTTTTGTATATGATAAAATTCTAATCACGGGATTTATAAACCCTAAATAAACTTATGAAGTTTATATTTTTGCCACCCAATTACGTATAACACTTGTCAAGTACTATGTTCGCATCATGGTATACCGCCAGGGCGGGTACGCATGTTGTGACCTTAGCGAAGCAATAATATGAGAAAAGGTGATTCTCATTGTGTTGTAATTGGTTTAACTAAAGGGTTAATCAAAAAGGTGTTTGAGCCCGAGGCAAGGATGAGATGAGTAACATACAAATTAAATATGATATATGATATCATGCATCTCATAAATTAAAAGAGTTACATAATGATGTAATTGACATGGTGATGTCTACCGAAATTATATTTAATCATAGGGACATGCCAAAGCAGTGCTATGGTTAAGTATGGATTTTGGGTCTTTTACCCACTTAAATATTTTAAAGGGTTTTATAATTTTAGTGGGAGCTATATTCTCTTATGTAATTAACTTTGCATATATATTTTCTGTTGTAGATAAATGGCCAACACAAGCAATCCCGGTTCTATTCGATCTATCCTTGAAAAGGATAAATTGAATGGAACAAATTACCTAGACTGGTATCGCAACTTGAGAATTGTTCTCAAGCAAGAGCGAAAGCTATATGTTCTGGATGGGCCTTTGCCCGCTAACCCTCCACCCACCACAGCTTCAAGAGCTGAAAGGGATGCTTTCCACAAGCATCAAAATGATCAGATTGATGTACAGTGCCTGATGCTCGCATCAATGATTCCGGAACTTCAGAAGGATCTGGAAACATTTGAGGCATATGAGATGTCTCAAGAGCTTAAGGAAATGTTCCAAAAGCAAGCGAGAAGGGAAAGGTATGAGACCTTGAGATCTTTGGTTGGGTGCAAGATGACCGAAGGGAGTTCGGTTAGTGCCCATGTTCTGAAGATGAAAGGGTACATTGATCAGTTGGAGAGGCTTGGTTCGCCACTCAGACCTGAGTTGGCAACGGATTTGATCCTTAATTCTCTTCCCGAGAGTTACTCCCATTTTGTCATGAATTATCACATGAATGATATGGACAAAACGGTCAGCGAACTGCATGGGATGCTGAAAAACGCTGAAGTAACTATAAAAGAGAAGCCAAGCTCCAAAGGGATCCATATGGTGCAAAAGGGTAGGATCCAGAAGAAGAGGGGTAAAGCAAACAAACCCAAAGAGTTTGGGAAGGATGCAAAGAAGCCCAAAGCTGTTACCAAGGCAAAGCCTCCAAAGGAAGGCGCATGCCATTTCTGCAATCAGCCTGGTCATTGGCGCAGAAATTGCAAGCTTTATTTGGAGGACTTGAGGAAGAAGAGAGGCGGTGAGACCGCTAATCAAGGTATTCATGTTATTGAAATACTTCATTCTACTTCTGTTTCTACTTCGTGGGTATTAGATACCGGTTGTGGTTCTCACATTTGTATGAATGTGCAGGGGCTTAGAGGAAGTAGAAAGCTCAAGAAGGGCGAGGTAGAATTCCATGTGGCGAATGGAGCTAGAGTTGCTGCTTATGAAGTCGGTCGCTACGAGCTCAAGTTGCCAAGTGGACTTGTTCTCCTTTTGAATAATTGTTATTTTGTTCCTAATTTGTCTAGGAACATCATTTCTATTTCATGTTTGGACAAGGAAGGATTTAAATGTGTTATTGAGAATAATCACTTATTGCTTTTCAATAAAGACTTGTTTTATGCAAATGCGGATTTACATGATGGTCTTTATTTGTTGAACCTTAGTGAAGGTTATGATGAGCATGTATATAACATAAATACCAAAAGGATAAGAACAAATATTGTGAATCCTACTTATCTCTGGCACTGTCGTCTAGGACACATTAATGAGAAACGCATTTCAAAACTCCATAAAGATGGAATTTTGGGTCTAGATGTTTTTGAAACATATGACACTTGCGAGTCTTGTTTAATGGGTAAGATGACCAAGAGTCCTTTTACTGGTCACAGTGAAAGGGCTAGTGACTTATTAGAACTCATACATACAGATGTATGTGGGCCTATGAGCACAACTGCTAGAGGTGGTTTTCAATACTTCATTACGTTCACTGATGACTTCAGTAGATATGGTTATCTATATCTAATGAAGCATAAGTCGGAATCCTTTGAAATGTTCAAAGCCTTCCAAAATGAAGTACAAAACCAACTTGGCAAGACAATTAAAGCACTTAGATCTGATCGAGGTGGTGAATATTTGAGCCAAGAGTTCGACGATCATCTTAGAAATTGTGGGATTGTCTCACAATTAACTCCTCCTGGTACACCACAGTGGAATGGTGTGTCTGAGAGGAGGAACCGAACTTTATTGGATATGGTTCGGTCTATGATGAGTCAAACAAATCTTCCTCTATCCTTTTGGGGATATGCACTTGAAACAGCGGCATTCACACTGAACCGAGTTCCATCAAAAGCAGTTGAAAAGACACCATATGAGATATGGATTGGTAAGAAACCAAATTTGTCTTTTCTCAAGATTTGGGGATGCGAAGCCTATGTGAAATATTTGATTTCAGACAAGTTATCACCAAAATCTGTGAAATGCAATTTTGTTGGTTATCCAAAAGAAACTAAAGGTTATTTCTTTTACAATCCTAGTGAAAACAAAGTGTTTGTTGCTAAGGGTGGTACATTCCTGGAAAAAGAGTTTATTTCCAAAGGAATCAGTGGGAGTAAAGTACACCTACAAGAAAATATGGATAACCAAGCTGAAAGTGAGTTTCAAATGGAACAACCTGATTCATAAGAAGTTGTTGAGTCAGAACCAGTAACACAAGTCCAACGTAGATCAAGTAGAGTTCGTCATGAGCCCGAGAGATATGGATTTCTCGTCACGAATGAAAATGATCTGATTCTGTTAGAAGAGAATGAACCTTCCACGTACATGGAAGCTGTCTCTAATTCAGAATCTGAAAAATGGCTTGATGCTATGAAGTCAGAAATTCAATCCATGGACGACAACAAAGTATGGACTTTGGTTGATCTCCCAAAGGGTGCTAAAGCAATAGGGCACAAATGGGTTTTCAAGTTGAAAACGGACATAGATGGAAATATTCAGACTTATAAAGCAAGGTTAGTGGCAAAGGGTTACCGACAAGTTCATGGTATAGACTATGACGAAACCTTTTCGCCAGTAGGTATGATCAAGTCCATCAGAATTCTTGTTGCCATAGCAGCATATTATGACTATGAAATATGGCAAATGGATGTCAAAACAGCTTTCCTAAATGGAAACCTTGTTGAGGATGTGTACATGACACAGCCTGAAGGTTTTGTCGATCCAAAGAATCCTGATAAAGTATGCAAGCTTCAAAAGGCCATTTATGGTTTGAAGCAAGCATCAAGAAGTTGGAATCATTGTTTTGATGAATCAGTCAAAAAGTTTGGCTTCATCAAAAACGAAGATGAGCCTTGTGTGTACAAGAAGTTCAGTGGGAGTAATATAGTTTTCCTAGTTCTATATGTCGATGACATATTGTTAATAGGAAATCACATTCCTACCTTGCAAGAAGTAAAATCTTGGCTAAGAAAGTGTTTTTCTATGAAAGACTTGGGTGAGGCAGCCTACATTCTTGGAATAAAGATCTATAGAGATAGATCTAAGAGATTGATAGGCTTGAGCCAGAGTACATACATTGACAAAATACTGAAAAGGTTCAGTATGGATCAATCAAAGAAAAGAAATGTTCCTATTGGGCAAGGGATAAAGCTTAGTCGTAAGCAATGTCCTGTGACAGTTGAAGAACGTCAACGCATGGATAAGATTCCTTATGCGTCAGCTATAGGATCTATCATGTATGCCATGGTATGTACTCGGCCAGATGTCTCTTTTGCTTTGAGCATGACAAGTAGATATCAGTCTGATCCAGGTGATAGTCACTGGACTGCTGTCAAGAGTATTCTTAAGTACTTGAGAAGAACTAAAGATACATTCTTGATATATGGAGGCTCGGACGAAGATCTTGTTGTAAATGGTTACACGGATGCAAGTTTCCAAACTGATCAAGATCAGATGCAGTCACAGTCTGGGTATGTGTTCATTCTGAATGGAGGTGCGATAAGTTGGAAGAGTTCTAAGCAAAGCACGATAGCTGCATCTACAACAGAAGCTGAGTATATTGCTGCATCAGATGCAGCCCAAGAGGCTGTTTGGATCAAGAAGTTCATCAAAGAACTTGGTGTCGTTCCTAGCATAGTGAATCCTGTGAGCCTCTTGTGTGACAATAATGGGGCAATATCACTTGCTAAGGAACCTAGTGTGTCACAGAAATCCAAACATATACTTCGGCGTTTTCACTATATAAGAGAAGTCATCTCAAGAGGAGATGTGAAGATATGCAAAGTTGCGTCTGAAGACAATGTTGCTGATCCACTAACAAAAGCTCTTTCACAAGCTGTACATGATGGTCATGCTAGGTCCATGGGTATTAGATACATTTGAGATTGGACTTAGGGCAAGTGGGAGATTGTTAGAGATTGTGCCCTAAGCCAATGTTGGATTATGTAAACAATCTTCTTAAGTCATTAATAAAGACTTATTTTATCATATATATTTGTATGTTAGTATTTATGATAATGTATCCATGAATTAATTGTGTAATTCTAAATTTCCCTAGTCGATTGTTATTATGGGAATAATAACAAACTAAGACTAGTGTGAGTGATAATGGATATTCATAAGATGAATATAGTGTATACAGATACAGATTATACTCACGGGCAATATGTTAGAGAACATGTTGCTGGAGACCCACTATGAGATCAAGTTCATGGTCACGTGTCACAACTGATCTTGATTATAGTAGTGTCATCAGCTGATTCCTTTGACCTGAGGTCACCATGGATTCCGGGATGAATTCATGTTGTGCTTTGACGCAGTCAAACGCTGCTTGTAACAGAGTAGTTATAAAGGCTGTGGTTGGGTACAATATGACTCATGCTTAGGGATGTGAGTGACAGATATGGGATTTTGTCCCTCTCTAACAAGAGAGCGATATCACTGGGCCCCTCGATAAGTAAGACTGTTAAATGCATGGCCGTGCTCAAATAATTGATAAGAGTATCAATTGATTTGTCTGAACAGTTTACTTTGAGATCGAGAAAGCATATGATTAATTATATAAGATTGACAAGTGTACCATGTCTTATAATTAATCTTGATATCAAAGAGACAAAAGGGAATATGACATTCTATAAATAGGTATTGGATCATTCCAATCATATTAATTGGGTAGTCGTAATGGCTTGCTAGAGTCCGCTTGTGACCTATAAGGACATTATGGTAATTTCCTTATTGCCAATTAATATGATCCTATGGGGTCACACACAAGAGCAAAATGAAGTTCATCTTATCGGGTATAAATTATTATTGGATAATAATTTATGAATGAGAAAGAGAATAAATATATATAGTGATATATATTTATGTATGTATATATAAATATTAATGTAATTAATATTGCATAAAGTATGCTACATATTATAATTAAATTATATGGAGATATAATTAATTATAATATTATATATACATATATGTATCATGGAGAATTGAATTGATTTAATATTAATTGAGAATTAATATTAAATTGTGTGGGTTAATATATAATTATAACTAATAGGTGTATTAGGTTATAATTATAATTAACTAAATAGGGTTTATATTTAAAAAAATAAAAAAACCTGAAAACCTAATTGCTCCATAAGTTAAGAAGCAGATTTCGGCCAGCCACCACAAGCCAAGTGAACCAGCCGAAACTCTCCTCCAAAAAGAAAAGGGAAAATCTGATTTTCTGCTCTCTCTTCTCTCGTTCGAAGAATTGTTCTTCAAATCCGGCGCTAGCACGCGGTGGACGTATTGCTCCGTGTGGATCAACCGTAGAGGGAAGCTATTTTGGTTCCTGCTTGATTCAATCTTCAAAGAATTAAGGTAATTCTTTAACACTCCTTCCGATTCAATGCGATGTACATGGGTCCTTGGTGGGGATTAATCTTTTATCCGCTGCGTTTTATGTTTGTTTTGTGCGATTAATTCCCCAACACGGACCATATGATGGTGCTGCATGTGAAGTGGCACACTTTGGTGTACGCCTAACGGGCCTGTAAAAGGGTGCCAAGTATGGGTACATTCGGGTGTGTTAGTAAACATGGCAGCACTATGGATATGCAGAAGGGAATGTCACTCAGTGATTCACTGAGATGATATCACTGGCCTTTTGAAGAATGTTACTGATAAGTGTGCGGCCGCACCCAAACAAGATTCGATCTTGTTTGTGAGCATCAGTTCATTCGGTATCAAGTAAAGGTCTAGACACAAAGAGGGTGATACTTCCATGCCTCTGTGTTGGACACCGATATCAGCGACATGGATTTACAAGTTCAAACTACTGGGTTACGTTTTCAGTTGGGCTGCTTACTCCGTCTTAATTGGGGGCTACAGTGGCTTGCTAGAGCCCGCCTGTAGTCTGTGGGCCTTGGCCCACTGCCAACAAAAAGACGGGCCCATCGGATCGTTCATTTGTGATACTATACCATGTAGATTCCCGTTAAGTGGATCAATCCAGTACCATGCCCCTTTTTGCATGTACCCATTCACCTGGTTGACATTCCATGTTCTATGACCGGTAAGACACCGCCATACAACCAGGCTAATGATAGTCTTTAGTTCCATTCATTCCCATGATTGGAACAGACTATGGATGACTTTATGGCCATATCGTTTTCCCTATCCATAGTCTTACTGCCAAGTGCCTCACACTTGACAACATGGATATGGATATGTCCATGGGATACTCTATTTAAAATATTGCATAAGACATATAGTAAATAGATTGATGCCTTTATTTCTTAACACAAATTGTATAATACATGAAGTTCACATTAATGTACAAATGTATGATACAAAGACAAGGACTAATGCCTCGGGACTAGGGGTTTGTACATACATTCGCACATGCAAATAAATACCGCATAATTAAATTAAAGAATGGAATGCAACAGGCCAAAATTTACATCCTAATATGATTCTAGTAAACCTATACTAGAACAGCATCAGGTGGGCCGCCTCCTATTCCTTCTGGGCTCGCCAATCCAATCGGCTCCTTACTTACATAATTTCAGAATATACTTATATAATAAAATTACATAAAAGGAAAACGACGCGCAGGCCGTAAAAAGAATATTACAACCCAACATAAATTAGGCCCATTTACATCCATCCACATATTCAATCATACATGTAAACCAACACATCATGTATTTTATAAGCATGTTAAATGCATGATTTAATCCGATTTCATTTGTCCATAGCCATGGTTGTATGGCGGTGTCTTACCGGTCATAGAACATGGAATGTCAACCAGGTGAATGGGTACATGCAAAAAGGGGCATGGTACTGGATTGATCCACTTAACGGGAATCTACATGGTATAGTATCACAAATGATTCTCGCGTAGTACTTGCATAAGTCCTTTGACCGGACCATATGATGGTGCTGCATATGAAGTGGCACACTTTGGTGTACGCCTAACGGGCCTGTAAAAGGGTGCCAAGTATGGGTACGTTCGGGTGTGTCAGTGAGCATGGCAGTACTATGGATATGCAGAAGGGAATGTCAAAGCAATTCGAGATATGCCAGCACCAAAAACAGAGAAAGAAGTCAAATCTTTTCTGGGGTCTCTTCAGTATGTCAGCAGGTTCATTGCTAGATTGACTACGGTCTGTGAACCCATTTTCAAGCTTCTTCGGAAAGAACAACCCATCGTGTGGAATGATCAGTGTCAGGTTGCATTTGATAGGATCAAAGAGTACTTGATTAATCCTCCAGTGTTGAAGCCCCCAACTCTGGGAAGACCTTTGACTCTGTACTTAGCCATTGAAGAAACCTCCATAGGGGCAATGTTGGTTCAAGAACAAGATGACAAAAGGGAGTATGCTATTTACTACCTCGGTAAGAAGCTGCTAGATTACGAAACCCGATACACTATCGTGGAGAAGACTTGCACTGCTATGGTCTGGCTTACGAAGAAGTTGAGAGACTATTTCCAATCCTACAAAATACAAGCCGTGGCAAAGGTTGATCCAATGAAATATCTTTGCTCTGCTCCATCCTTGATGGGGAAATTGTCCCGGTGGTTGCTTTTGTTATCAGAGTTCGATATCGAGTATGTGACAAAGAAAGTGATCAAAGGGAGAGCAGTGGCTGAGTTCCTAGCCAATCAACCGCTTGAATCTGATTATGTAGAAAACTTGGAATTTCCGGATGAACAGTTGGCCTTTGTAGAGGTGGAGGTCAGGAAATGGATCATGCATTTTGATGGAGCTGTAAACAAGAGAGGGGCTGGCCTCGGAGTAATCATTGTAACTCCTGAGGGAGAGATAATTCCTTTGTCAAAACTGTTAGAATTCCCGGTAACTAACAACGGCGCAGAATATGAAGCTTGTTTGTTTGGCATTAATGCTCTCATCACACTAGGGGCGACTGATGTGACCATTGTGGGAGATTCGCTGTTGGTAATCCATCAAGCCCCCGGAGAATGGGAAATCAAGGAAGAATCACTTTGCCCATACTTGGAAACTTTGTGGAAAATGGTGAAAACATTCGGGCATATCGAATTCAAACACGTGGCTAGAGATGATAATCAGATGGCGGATTCATTAGCTACCTTGTCGTCCATGTGGGAAGGACATCAGAAAGCACCGATGCAGCCTTTGATCCTGGAGACCGCTAGAACACCATTCCATCGTTCTAGTGAGGTCCTGACATTAGCCACAGATAATAAGCCATGGTACCAAGATATAGCTGATTTTCTACAGAATGGCCAATACCCTGAAGAAGCAGATGCATCGGATAAGACCACTTTAAGAAAATTGGCGGCTCAGTTTAGGTGGTTCGATGGGCAACTTTTCAGAAGGACCGCTGATGGGTTGTTATTGAAGTGTCTGACGGAAGCAGAAGCCAAGAAGGTTATGCAAGAAATGCATTCAGGGATCTGTGGTCCACATATGAATGGATTAGCTCTGGCAAAGAAAATCATGAGACAAGGGTACTTCTGGCTCACTATGCAGACTGACTGTGCAGAAGAAGTGAAAAAGTGCCACGAGTGCCAGATTTGCAGGGACATCAGCCATCTTCCACCTATGGAGTTGCAAAACCTCATGACTCCTTGGCCGTTTGCAGTATAGGGCATAGACATAATTGGCGAAATTCGTCCTCCGGCATCGAATGGTCACAAATTCATTGTAGTGGCAGTGGATTATTTCTCCAAATGGGTCGAGGCTGAATCTTATGTCACGGTCACAGCTAAGAACATGGCTAAGTTCGTGAAGAAGCACATTTTTGCAAGATATGGTGTACCGCATCACGTGGTAACTGATAACGGAGTGCAATTTCAAGGAGCCACAGCTGAGCTATTCGAAGAGTACAATGTGGAACACCGCAAGTCTTCCCCTTATAGGCCACAAGCCAATGGAGCAGTGGAGGCAGCAAACAAGTCCATCAAAAAGATCTTGTCCAAGACCACTTCAACCTACCGGGATTGGGCAGATAGATTACCCTATGCTCTGTGGGGGTACAGAACCAGTGTTAGAACACCAACCGGAGAAACACCTTATTCGCTGGTTTATGGGATGGAAGCAGTCCTTCCTATTGAAGTGGAGTTGAAGTCACTAAGGACAATCTTAGAAGCCCAATTGCCTGAAACAGAATGGGTGAAGGCAAGATTTGAGCAACTGGCTATGGTCGATGAAAGGCGTCTTAAGGCTCTGGATCATCTACAGATGTACCACCAAAGGATGGCTAGGGCCTATAATCGGCGGGTTCGTCATCAGAAACAACCTTTGAAAGCGGGAGACCTAGTATTGAAACAGATGAGACCGACCAACATGGATACGAGGGGCAAATTTAAACCCAACTGGGAAGGGCCGTATGTGGTTAAGAAGGTACTCTCCAAAGGCGCAGTGAAGATCATGGACATGGATGGCAATGAGTTCACCAATCCGATTAACCAAGATCATCTCAAACGCTACCACGTGTAAAAAAACAAAAAAAAAACAAAAAAAAAAAAACAAGCCTGTTAGGTCGAAAACCCGTAAGGGCGGTTTAAGCAAAAATTAAGGCAACGAGGGTTAGCTTATCGACCAGAAAACCTGTATGGGATGGTTGATAACAGGAATGAGTTCGTTCGAGATATGTGCCAATTTTAAAATTTTCAATTGATGTGATAATTAAATTTCATTAATGAAGTGCGTTATGCTCAACATATTGCATGAATGTTTGGAGTATGTTACATGATACATTTGTCAAAACATCCAGATAAACAAAGATATTTAGACGCCTAAGTGTGCAATTGCGAATATCACCTATTTGTTAAAAAAAAAAAAAAAAAAAAAGGGCCTGTTAAGTCGAAAACCCGCAAGGGCGGCTTAAGCAAAAGATAAGGCGGAAAAAAAAAGAAGAGGAAGTCTGTTAAGTCGAAAACCCGCCAGGGCGGCTTAAGCAAAAGTTAAGGCAAAAAAAAAAAAAAAAGAAAAAAAAAAGAGAGAGAGAGAATTGCATTAATAATAGGAAAAATGTATATAAATAATAATGGTGGCCAATACATGCATGATAATGAAAATCACATTTTCTTTATGATCTCCTTTTCGTGACAGGAAGTGGTCCCGCGGTCTCAGAAGGAGCCAGCCAGCGGAAAGTCGCACTCTCACGCGCCTCACGGGTCGGTTAATCCTGGATCTCAGCCAACCACTGCTTGTAACGATCATCTGTCTCTGTAGGGGCAAGACAGGCATAATTCAGCGTCACACGATGGGTATCTCTAGCCCAGCGAAGTCTGATGTGATCTGGCCAAGCAGCAGTATACTCCTCACAATTGGTAACACAAGATCGCTGGGGGATATCCTACAGATGATCGTACTGACGGCAAAGGCGACTCGGAGAGTCGAATGTCACCCTGGTCTGTCCTAACAACTGCACGCCATGTGCCCACATCTCTACAATCACGTGGGTAATCTTCCACCAGGGGCACACCCACCTAATTTGGTCGTCAGTCAGGTGAGATAGCCAAACGCCCCACTCATCAGCGGACATATCGGTATATGAGTCAATGGAGAAGCCTCGTTCCCTGAGATTGGCCGGGTGGTATTTCTTGAAGTTCCCCCTCGGAATCTTAAGAATTGATAGTTTCTCCAACAACCAGATCTACAGTTGATGGAAAACAAGGGTTAGAAGTTCATTCGACCCAGAAATACACCAGACAATAAGGAGTTTCACCTGGAGTAGTGTGAGGTGAGGGCCAATGTGGAGAACACCGTTTGTATTAGATGCATGCAAGCTAATCAGTGTCTCAGCAAGTGCAAAAGGAGCTGGAGATGCTCCCACAGCCATCTGAGAAATAAGGGAGACAGCCCTGAAGGAGATAACCCCATCACTAGGACCACAGAAATACTGGCTCACCAGTAACAGGCTGACCATGGAGGCCCAACTCATGTGGTCCCTAGAGGCATTGATACACCATCCTAATATGGAGTCCGAGCTCAACCCAGGAAAAGGGGAGCCAGTAGCAAATAAAGCTTCCACCTCAGGATTGGGAAGCTCGAACAAGCTCACCAAGGAGGAAATGCTGCCAAAAGTGAACTCGGGGACGGCGATGTCCACTCCTTTATGGCAAGGGATGTTCAAGATAGCACTGAACTCTTCATATAAGGGACAGAGCTCCTGGCATGAGAAGCGGAAAACGTTGTCCATTGGATCCCAGAAATGATAACAGGCATTCAACAGCTCGATGTTCCACGAGTGTTTGTAATAGGCCTTGAGATTCCACAACCCGAAAGGCTTCAATTTGAGCCAATCAAAGTCTTGTAATGATTCTAGAAAATTGTAAAAGCCTGGATAAAAGAAAAAATTTGAAAAAAAAAAGAAGAAAAGTGAATTTCCAAAGATTCAATCAAATAAAGGCAAATCCCATAATATAAAAATGCAGTTCACAATGTGTATAAAAATTCAATACAAAAGACAAAAACTATGAAAACAGCAAATAAGAAAGCAGGGCGCTCCAACTAGCTCTCATCCTGCCCCTCATCATCCTCCTCCTCCTCGGACTCACTCTGATGCGTAGCCCTGTAGGAGTCAAAGTCCGCCTGCAGACGAGCCATCCCAGCCTGCAGCCTGGCTATCTCAACCCTCGCCCTATCCAGCTCCTGGTTCGCAGCCTGGGCCTGAGCCACGGAAGATGCAGCCTCCCTGGCCTGCTCTCGGAACATCTCGACTCGGGACTGCAGTCGACAGCATAAATTAGCATCCATACATACATACATACACATTCATGCATTATATAAATTATGATGCAGGAAACACGGGATATTTACCGCCCAAACGCCATTCTCCCGGACTAAGAAGTCTCCTAGACCCTTGTACCGATAGGCTATCTCTTCCACATCAGCTCGCCGGACCTAGAAGAGTATCAGCGATTAAAAAAAAAAAAAAAAAAAAAAGGGGCTTACGTGGGTGGTGTCCTCCGGAAAGAACATAGCCGGCTCCTCACGAGGAATGCTCCATGTCGTATAAGCCTGGGTGCCATCCAACCCTATCAGGGTGAAGCCGGCCCTAAGCTTAGACACCAGGCGGCCCTCCACTACACCACTAGCGCCGACGGCTTGCGAAGCCGAAGCTGCGGCGCTGCCCGCGTGGACAGGGTGGGTCCTGTCCTGAACAGGAGTATCCTCTCCACCCGTACCTGCATCAGCACTCTCACCGGCCGGGCCACTGGGCTGAGAGGACCCGGTTCCCCTGCGTCTCTTAACCTGCAAAGAGAATAAAAAGTCAAAAAAAAAAATGAAATGAATGAAATATGAATGAATACCTGGCGAGGACGAGGAGGAGGAGCTGCTGGCGCGACACCCGCAGCAGGCAGTAAACACTGCTGGATATAAGCGAGATAGTCTCCATCCACGGGGTCCACACTATACCCCTCTCCGAAAATACCAGGGTATGCAGCTGGGTCCGCCAGATGCGGCCAGAAGAGTGCCTGTGGAAGTGGCGGGGGCACAAGCCGGCCGACTGGACCGTCGACGTGGTCCGAGAGGAATAGACGATCGCCCAAGTACCACTCTTGGGACATAGGGCTCTCCATGACAAATCGGCGGTGGTCAAAGCGTGCGGAGGACTGAACAAGGAGAGTGATGGCACCCAGATTCTCCCAAGGGTGGTGCCGGATCTGTAGAAGTGCAATAAAAGAAATTCAGTACAGGTAAACAAAAATTATTCAAGTTTTCTTACTAACGAATTTTGTTTACTTACCCTCCTCCAGGTCGTGTCGAGCAGACTCTGCCGTACCTCCTCAATGTCACGGGTAGTACCCTGCCACCCCTGCGTCCACCAACGCAGGACGGTCGGACGAACATCACCCTGGACGTCCCTCAAATCGGGCGGCTCCAGCACGCCATGCTCAAACGCCCAGATCTGCAAGTATAAAAAATAATTATAATGCATAAAAAAAAAGAGAGGGAAAAGAGGCAATACCAGAAGGCCGAACCAGAAGCCCAGGATCTCCTGCTGCACCCCCCGGGCACACAAGTCCAGCCCATAATATAGCTGCCCTAGCTCAGCCCGTGCCCAGTCCAAAGACGGGAAAGCAGCCAAGTCCACCAACGTCGGAAGCAGAGTCAGATTACAGGTACTCTGTCCTGTGGGGAACAACGTGCAGGATAGGAGGATGAGCACGTAGGCTCTGGTGTACTGCTCTGCGTCCTCCTCAGTCAAGACTGCACGGGTGGCCCAATAAGCCTCCACCCGGGAGCATAAGATCTTCCCCTTTTCAGGGGTGCAGCCAATCAACCTCCGGATGTAGGTATCCACCTGCTGGTGTCGAGTCAAGCTACAGTTAAAGATGATAGGGGTCCTGCCGAAACCGAAGCCCGTGATCGCCACAAAATCCGAGGGAGTGACGGTGAACTCCCCGATGGGCAGATGGAAGGTATGGGTAGTGCAAACCCATCTCTCGCACCGAGCCGTCAGCACGGCATGTGTGGTGTGCGGTGTGCTCATGGGCAAGGACAGAACGAAGGACTCAAGCCCTAGGAGCCTAACTCGGGCCCGCACTGGCTCGGGAAGTCGGTCCCACCAGACCCGGGGCAGAGAGAGATTCCCGCTGCCGGCAATCCTGTGTACCTACATTATGGGGAAGTACAACACACATGCATTCAGATTTTGCAGAATTAATTGAACGAAACAAAATTTAAAGGCCAAGTTTTCTTGCTACAGTCGTACGACTGTAGTACGCGTTGCACAAGCGTAGTTGCCCACAGTCGTACGACTGTTCATCATTGGCATGAACAGTCGCACGACTGTTCATATCCCTGTAGAAAAATTTCACAATTCGTTTAATTTTCATGATTTCTGACTTGTTTTTCCTAGTTTCTTATTTCTATTGACTACAGGGGACTCCTAACATGCATTCTACTCAATCAATTCAGCCCAGAAAGCAGTAAATCATGCAAATCAGTTCCAAAAGTTCAAAAGGAAAAATATTGAAAAACTCAAAATCAAGGTCTAAGAATCGAGTACCAACCTGTGTAACGGACAAATGGGAGTCCATTGCCAGCAAAATAGGGATCTCCATCCCGAATCGGATCCTGAAATGATCCATGTATAGTGGGTGCCCGTATCCTTGTGCAATCCCCACGAAAGCGATCTCATCGGGGTTATTGGGTTCTGGAACCGCGTTGTTTTGGATCTTTTTCAACTTCTTTTCCATTTTCTTCAACATTTTGGATGAGTTTTCGAAGATTTGGGGCGGTTTCAGAGAGAAGGAGAAGGAAGGTTTTCGGAAAAAATGAGAGAGTGGGAGAGAAAGGGGCGGAAACCGCCCCTTTATTTTGATCTGCCCGCGAAGTACAGTCGTACGACTGTACTTCGTTTACAGTCGTACGACTGTATTCAAAATTTGAATACAGTCGCACGACTGTAGTGGAAAAAAGGGGGGAAATTTTGTTTTTTTTCCTATTTATTCCTTAAACCCTATTTTCATTATCTAATGTGTAATTATTCCCTACAGGGGTATTTCAGTAATTTTGCAGGACCAATCCAGCGATGACTAATTAATTTCAACGACGGTCCGCCTCGCCCAAGGGGCACGAATTCCGAGAAAAACATGAAAAATTCACTGTAAGTATAATCACACCAATTACATTTTCAACGCGCCCCACGTGCCAAGCCACTCCGAGCCGTTACATCCACACAAAAAAATCATAGTCCCCCACGACTTTAAAAGGGAACCCAAATCCAATTTCAGTCTGTCGGGTGCGCCTAGCCGCACGCGATTGTCATGCATTCACACAAAAATCATAGTCCCCCATGACTTTAAAAGGGAACCCAAATCCAATTTCAGTCTGTAGGGTGCGCCTAGCCGCACGCGATTGTCATGCATTCACACAAAAATCATAGTCCCCCACGACTTTAAAAGAGAACCAAAAATCCCGTGTCAGTCCGTTGAGTGCGCCGGTCGCACACGACTATCACATCTTGTATTCATAAATCCAGTCCCGCATGACTATAAAAGGCAATCATGGCACGCATTCCCGTATTTATTCTTGATCGAAGGGGCAAAAATTTTTGTTTCAAAATTATCGATCAAGGAATAAATACGTTCATCAAACATGCATCACATGCATTTTTGGGCTCGGTGTAACAAACCATACACAGCCCTTTGACTCCAGAAGTCATTCCATCTCGGCGTCATCCTTGCGTGAAAACCATCGTAGGGAACCGCCCGACTCCAAAAGTCATTTGTATTCTCGGTGTCATCCTCATGCAAAAGGCATATGGACCACCTGACTACCAAAGTCACCTGCAAAAACTACCCTTGCATATCCATGTGATTTCGTGTTCTTTGTCGTGTACCTAAATCCGTTTCGGAAATCGGATTTCAGCTACACGAGGGGCAGCCTGTGAACACGAAATTTTCTTTTAAAAAAAAAAAAGAGAGGACCGTTGACTGTTGACCCACGACTGTAAAACACAGTCGTGGGAATTCTCTACAGTCGTACGACTGTAGTGTAAATACAGTCGTATGACTGTACTTTCGGGGAGCAGGTTCTTGCCCATACCTCTTTGACTTAAAAGAGAAGGGAAATCTTGAGCATTTAATGCTCAAGATTTCCGGGTTAGTGAGGTATAAAAGAAAAGAAAATCAGATTTTGTGGGACTTTTTGGCAAAAAGAAATCAGAATTTTAGAGCGAGAAAGAGGGAGAAAAAGAAAGAAGAGAGAGAAGTAAAATATCTTACTTTCTTCTCACGTTTTCTCTTTGATTTCTTGTTTTTAATCACTAAAACGATTTAGAAATCCTAGGTTAACACTCACACTAACAAACTAAATCATTTCGGACCAAAAACAAACACAAATCCGTGACTTTTTCGGAGTTATTTAGACACTTTTGCAACCTTGACTTCTTAAGGAAAAAGAGCAAATTCACGTGGATTGGTGCATAGCCAGGGGTCATTCCAGCTGTGGATCGTCACCAAGGAGGTAAACAACCTTTAACTCAACTCATTTTCCAGCTTTCTGGGTGATTTGTTTGTGTTTGGTGCATTTTTCTTCAAGTTTTTGCGTTTTTATTCCTGGAAAAGTAAGAACAGTCGTACGACTGTTCTTGAATCAAGAACAGGAACACAACTGTAATTACAGTCGTGCCATATCCTCTACAGTCGTACGACTGTGCTTGCTTTTCCAGTTTTAGGGCTTTGTTTTTAGGGTTTTTTAGCGATTTCTGCCTAGCAAAGACTACAGTCGCACGACTGTAGTCCTTGGCCAGGAACAGAAATCCCTAAAAATCCCTAAAATAAAAAAAAATCATAAAAATCCGAAAAATTTCACAAAAATCAGAAAATTTCAGAAAATCAGAAAAATTGGAAAATCCTCAAAAATCATCAAAATGAATTTGTGGTGTACATCACGACCTTAGATTTATTTTTCAGTAAAATTGCATTTAGGACAATTCCATGACGGAGACCCAGTTCTCCCGAAAACCGATCCACTTTTGCATGCTAAATTAAAATAAACCGAAAAAAAAAATTGTTTTTAAAAATGATTTTCTCACAAAACCAAAAATACAGGGACGTTTCAAAAATGGTTTTCCAGGTCTGACCGGGCCGGCCAACCGGGCCGACACGGTTACCCCCAATTGCATGACCCCGAATCCTAATTTCCCATTTCTGTCTACTTGAGTCCTATTTATGGCGTGCCGTATAAATTGTGCTAACCTTTGTTTTGCAGCTTTTATTTTATTTTAATTTTCTTTTTATTTGTATTTAATAGAATTAAATCGTGTATTTAGGCGGTTGTAATTTTTCTAGATTCTCGTGTATATAGGCGATTGTATCAGTGAGGCGAGAGTTTTATTTTTCTTTCGATGGGGTTGTAAGCTCTTAAATATTTATTCTTTTACTTTATATGTTGTATTATTATCCTGTATGCGCGCTGCATGCATTCTTTTAATAAAAATCAATCTTTAGCAATTTAAAGTGTCATAAGTAGAACATTGGCAATAATATTTAAATTAGACACGAAATAAAGGACTTGTCCGGACCCGAATCTCTGAAAAGTGTGGCAGTTCCCGCTTTGGTTCAGCTACACTGTAATTTCCCGGTTGAGCTAAGCTGGGTAGCGACTCCTATACTTTTTATCGAGATTTAGGTCTCGATTTTTTTTCGAAATAATCCGCTTTACCAAAAATGAATTTCCAAATCAAAAACCCCACGCGGGGGAGGGCCCAGCCCGAAATCGAGGCACCCCTTCCGAAAGGGAGTCCCGCGTCCCGTCGAAAACGCGTCATCCGCTCACATGGGCCCTAAATTATTATCGGTTGTAATTTGATTTTGGAACATATGGCCTGCGTGCCATTTCTTTTATTTTGATGTAATTTTAGAATAGATTTTATTTTATAAAATTGTTAGAATTGCATCAAGTATGGATGAAGGCCCAGATGGAGCAAGCCCATGGTGGGAGCCCAAGAAGGATTTCAGTCCGGTCCATGAAGAATTAGATAGGATATCTAGTTTTTCATTAGGTTGTAATTAAAGGCCCATATGCTATTACATTTGTCATATAATATGGATGTATGGATCACCAAATTGTTACCCGCGTTTATGCATGCTAAGCTGTATCACTTAATTTTAATCCGGAAATTAAAATATTGAGTCGTTTAATAGTGCTTCCCACATTCACACCACTTCCTTCCATTGATGTTACAATGTGCGCCATGCCCTAACTGGGTACATTGTAGTATTCAGTGGGCCGTCAAGGGTTAGGATACTTGGTATGGTTAACATGTGAATGGTGGTTTGACTCAACATGCGTAGCATTAGCTCAGAGCGGGCCCTAAGTACAGATGGGTAAAGTGTTAGTAAGCCCATCAAACAAAGTGTCCTTCGTGGAAGAATTGGATATGTTGTCCTACCAAACGAATCAATGGTTGGTTAGCGAGCCCTAGTTCAGCCAGTCATTGATAAGTTGTGGATCTTGGTCAAGTCAGCCAATTAACATCACCAACGAACAAATTAAAATCGGATTATTAATTTGAATTGGCATAAGTCATTTATTTCTAACTCAAGCAATGATTTCTTCCTTGTAGATTTTTCCTATTTTCATTTCAGCAATTTAAATGGCTGCAACAAATAACAACTCACTCTCATTTAGGTCACTCCTAGGAACTTACAAATAGTTATTAGACAAGAGTCCAAGAAGTATGTATTGAATGTTCCTTTACCAGCTGGCCCTCCCACAGGTCGAGGCATCACCACGGCGATGGTGGAGCAGTACGACCGGCATGTGAGGGATGACCGAGATGTCTTGTGCCTCATGCTAGTACCATGGCTTCTGATCTTTAGAAGCATTTCATGGACGAGCATGCTTATGAGATGATGGATCAGCTTAAAAAGATGTTCCAAGATCAGGCTCATCAGGAACGTTACCTGAAAACTAAGGCACTTTGCACGACTACAATGGCAGCCGGGACTTCTGTTAGCCCTCATGTGCTAAAGTTAAAGGGGTATATTGATACACTTGCCTGCCTCGGCTTGCTAGTTCCGTAGGACTTAGTAGCAGACATTATTCTCGGGTCAGTTCCTGAGTCTTACAACCAGTTTATCATGAACTTCCATATGCAAGGGTTGGATAAATCGGTTGTTGAGCTGGATGGCATGCTCAAGCTTGCTGAGCGGTCTCTTAGGAAGACTCTTGAAGTTTTGCTAGTGAACAAGGGCAATACGCCTATTGCTGAGGGAAAGGCCAAATCTAAAGCCAAGGCTAAGGCCCAGAAGGCCAAGGCTAAGGGCAAAAAGGTGGTGGCCCAACCTCAAGCAAGGGTTGCTTCTCCTGACAATGTCTGCCATGAGTGTCATGAGAAGGGGTACTGGAAGAGCTCATGTCCAAAGCTAAGGGAGCAACTGAAGGGTAAAACTGCTGCTTCAGGTATTTATGTTGTTAAGATTAATCTAGCTATTTCTACATCTTGGGTCTTGGACACTGGATGTGGATCTCACATTTGTTCAAATGTGCAGGGTCTAAGAAATAGGAGATCACTAGGATCTGGAGAAGTAGATCTTCGAGTCGGAAATGGTGCTCGGGTTCAGGCCATGGAGATCGGAGATTATTTCTTAGACATGCCTAGTGGACTTGTTTTGGAACTAAGAAACTGTTATTTTGTACCTGCGATGCGCAGGAATATTATTTTTGTCTCTTTAATGGATATTTCTGGTTTCATATTTAATATTGGACATGGTAGAATTTCTATGTAATGTGGCAATATTATTTATGGAACAACATTTCTTGAAAAAGGCTTATATATCCTTGATCTAAAACGTGAAAGTTCAATCTATAACATAAACATAAAAGGATTAAACAAAATGAAATTAATCCTACATACATCTGGCACTATCGACTAGGCCACATAAACGAGAAGCGCATAGCTAGGCTTCACTCTAGTGGAGTACTATGGTCATTTGACATTTAGTCTTATAACATATGCAAATCTTGTTTGAGAGGCAAGATGACAAAGGCGCCTTTTAGCAAGACTACTGGAAGGGCCTCAGAGCTATTGAGTTGACACATTCTGATGTATACGGCCCAATAAGCACTAGTGCTAGATCTGGTTTTCTATACTTTGTCACCTTCACGGATGACTTCAGTAGATATGGTTATGTGTATCTGATGTAGCATAGTCTGAGACTCTTCAAAGGTTTAAGGACTTTAAGAATGAAGTAGAAAACCAACTTGGTAAGAAAATAAAAGCACTTCGGTCTGACCAAGGGGGTGAATATTTAAGCCAAGAGTTTGACTCGTTTTTGAAAGAGTATGGGATGGTATCCCAACTCACTCCTCCTGGTACACCCTAGCGGAATGGAGTGTCAGAAAGGAGGAATAGGACCTTGATAGACATGGTCCGCTCGATGATGAGTCATGCTACACTCCCTGTCTCCTTTTAGGGATATGCTTTAGAGATAGCTGCTTACATTCTTAATAATACACCAAGCAAGGCAGTTGAGGGAACACCATATGAACTATGGAAGGGCCGAAAGCCTAATGTTTCCTTCTTGAAGATTTGGGGCTGTGATGCACATGTTAAGAAATTGACAAGTGGCAAACTTGAGTCTAAATTTGTCAAGTGCCAGTTTATGGGTTACCCTAAGGAAACTAAGGGTTATTACTTCTATGATCCAGTGGAAAACAAAGTTTTCATAGCCAGAAACATAGTCTTTTTGGAGAAGGAATTCCTTTCTAAGAGAGACAGTGGGAGTAATGTTGAACTTTTAGAAGTTCAAGACTCACAAACTCCTGCAGCTACTACTGAGGAGGCTTCGGGAACCGATCTGACTACTTAAGAAATTGAAGAACCAGAACCTGTTGCACATGACCTTAGAAGGTCTGGTAGGACAAGTCATCGGCCAGAGAGGTACAGCTTTTCTCGTGACTGATGATGGGGACCTTATGGTCGTTGAGCAAGAGGAGCCTAAGACCTATTAGGAGGTTATTGAAAGCCCATACTCAGATCAATGGCGTAAAGTCATGGAGGCTGAGATGCAATCTATGCACGATAACCAAGTATGGAACCTGGTGGATCCACCTCTGGGTGCTAAGGTGATAGGTTGCAAGTGGTGTTTCAAGTTAAAAGTTGACAACACCTTCAAGGGGCGATTGGTGGCAAAAGGATTCAGGCAAGTTCAAGGAATTGACTATGATGAAACCTTTTCACCAGTTGCTATGCTCAAATCCATTAGGATACTACTAGCCATAGCAACATGGTACGATTATGAGATATGGCAGATGGATGTTAAGACCGCTTTCCTTAATGGAAAGCTATTCGAGGATGTGTACATGCTAAGGGTTTTATCGATCCAAAGTATCCAAACTAGGAATGTAAGCTTCAAAAATCCATTTATGGATTGAAGCAATCATCGAGGTCATGGAATCAGAGATTCAATGAGGCCATTACAGAATATGGCTTCACATAGAATCCTCATGAGCCCTGTATGTATAAGATGGTTAGTGGGAGCGTTTCCACCTTCCTAGTGCTATATGTTGACGATATCCCTATCATTGGAGGTGACATACGAACACTGCAAGAGGTTAGTAGTGTTTGAGTTGGTGCTTCGCAATGAAGGACTTAAGCAATGTTGAGACGATCATAGGGATCAGGATCTATAAAGATAGATCTAATCGGCTTCTAGGCCTAAGTCAGGTCACATACATTGACAAGGTTCTGAAAAGATTCAGCATGGACAAGGCAAAGAAAGGATTCTTGCCTATGCACCAAGGGTTGAAGATGAGTAAGAAAGATGGTCCTAAAACAAAGAAGGACGGGGAGAGCATGGAAAATATCCCTTTTGCATCTGCTATAGGATATATCATAAAATCTATGTTATGTATGAGGCCTGATGTTACGTTTGCACTAAGTATGACTAGCCAGTACCAGTCGAACCCCGGTGAGGAACACTGGAAGGCAGTCAAGGCAATCTTAAAGTACCTTAACTGGACTAAGGATGCTTTCTTAGCGTATGAAGGTCAAGATGAGCTGGTAGTGTCAGGTTACACTAATGCAAGCTTTGAGACCGATGAGGATGAGAACCAGTCATAGTCTGGTTATGTTTTTCTCCTGAATGGTGGTGCCATTAGTTGGAGGTCCTCAAAGTAGGCCACCATTGATGACTCTACAACGAAAGCTGAGTACATAGCTGCATGCGAAGCTGCAAAGGAAGCCGTTTGTATTAAGAAATTAATAACCAAGTTAGGAGTACTACCCACTATCCTAGACCTAGTTGTCGTTTTTTATGACAACAACAGGGCCATCACATAAGCTAAGGAGCCCCGGTCACATAAGAGATCCAAACATGTGCTCAGAAAGTTTCACCTCATTCGGGAGATCGTGAACAAAGGTGACATATCATTACAGAGGGTTGACACCAAGAATAATGTTGTTGATCCATTGTCCACAGCATTGCCATAGACACAGCACGACGTTCATATCAGATCCATAGGAATTAGGGCAATGCCCACTTAGAACTAGTGCAAGTAGGAGATTGTTGGTGTGCCCTAGTTCTTAGGGTATTGGATTCTTGTATTTTGTATTATACATTAAGACTCATTGTATGAATACATTATTTGTGTCACATTAATAAAGACAATTAATTTATTTCACTTATATCTTATGCTATAATATGAGTAGAGTATCCATTGATTGATAATCATAAAACCTATCCCAGGCCTATTCTAATCTTGGGAACAAATAGAACCACAAACTTGTATATTTGATGACTGTATGGCAGTTCTTAACTAGCCATAGTGCTTGTATAGTTAGTCATGAACATAGGTACATATCGTTGACATGGGACTGGATCAATCCGCACAAGAAAGCCACATGGTTGTCACGTCATAGGTCTTTCTTAAGAAGGTCTCTTTTGTCCTCAGACCAGATTTCATTATAGTATCAATATGGAATCTCGTTCACTTTGACATATGCCTAACAGATCTATAAAAGGATGCTAAATACGGGTATGATTGGATGGATCAGTGAACATATTGATATTGATGATGAAGTGATGGAACTGCCACACGGGTAACACTGAAATGACATCACTGGCCACTTGATGAGTGGGACTGATAAGTGTATGGCCATACCCAAGTAAGTCGATTGCTTATTTGATTAATCAGTCAACTCAAGATCAAGAAATATAATAAACAGCAGAAAAGGATGACAGACACCATGCCTCTTATTTATTCATATCGATATTGTTTGGCAAAGGACACTATGAGATTACTACTGGGTCAGTGTCTTCAATAGACTACTACATCTCTGTCTTAATTGGGGGCTGTAATGGTTTGCTAGAACCTACTTATAGTCCGTGGGCCTTAGGCCTACTGCCAACATAAAGACAAGCCCATAGGATCGTGCACATAGATCAATTGAGAAGGAACTTGTAGAAATTGTACATGTAATGTACATTGGAAGGAATATGTTAATTAATTAGTTGACATTCGGTGTTAAGGTAATTAATTAACATTGGGTTGATTTAATTTAATTAATAAGTTTACATAATGTAATTAATTAATTTATCAATTAATTGAATTACATAAAGTAAACAATTAGTTAAATAATTTTCCTAAGTAGGAAAATTAAATACATGTATTGTATTTACTTAAGTGTGATTTAATTTTATTTAGGGGTAGTTAAATTTAGCCAAATGGAATTAAATTACATAGTATATACTTTTTAATTAAAGTTTATTTATGTAATTATAATCTTACCTAATTAAAACCCAATTAGACAAGGTATCTATATGAGGGCACACTTAAGGAAGAAAATACCCAAAACAGCCACAATTCACTGCAATTAATTCTCCTTTCCTTCCGTTTCTTCGGCTAGCACCGATTCCCGTTCGATAGTTAGTCGTGCACTGGACTTTGGAGATCGCAGTTTCAAGAAACAATTCTGCAGCAATCTCTAGAAGAGACAAATCCAGTGAGTTAATCTCTCTTGATTCAAATTGTTTTTATTCTAATCAATAGTAATCGAACACGATAGGTGGATTCTAGGAAATTTTAAATAGTGTATTTTCCACTGCGCCACATTATTTTACCGATGATGAATCCCAACATACTATAAGATACAATTTCATTGATAGGATCTGCTTTTTCAAGTTCAAATTCCCTTCTGTTTTGGCAAATTTCAGTTGGTTTTTAATGAAATTTGCCTTTTTTGTGATTTTGGTATGATCTGTGGAGATTTTGGTGAAATTTGGAGTTGTAGATATCATCTTTAGAACTAGAGGCCCTTCTTTATTAAGGTATAGACACATTTTGTTAAAATAAGATCTAATTTAATTTGAGGGGGTTTCCTTCTCTATTTCCCATTGTCTGCTGCAATTTGAAGATTACTTGTATATCTCAGCATTGAATACGGTTTTAAGTTTTATTGAAATGCATAAAGGAAATAAAACAATAAACAGAGAAGAAAAAGACCCATTTGGAACCTTGAAATAATTTTGGGTGATAATATTTGTTCCTCTTCTAAAATAATACAAGTGTATTAAAGGAGGTTTTGAAAAATAAATTGCATATCTGAAGCCCCTCCATCTTACTTACAGCATTTTTTAAGAGTACTTATATGATTTTGAAGAACAAATTCTATGTTTGGGATTTTTTTGTGGTTGATGTTTTAATTATTTTAGTTTATGGTTGTAATGTCATTTTTAATCAATTATTAAGACTATGGTTTGTAGTTTCATATTTGTCTTTGATATTTGAGATTTCTGGTTTAAAATTTTGAGGTTCAAAATATAATGTTTATTTTGGAAATGGTTAACTGTAAAAAAATGGTTAACCGACTGAAATTAATGGTTAACCAAAATTAATGGACAGTGTACGGTTAGTAAAATAGAAAAACCGTTCAAGCGGTTAACCGTTAGCAAAAGTTCACATGGACCGATTAACCGACCGTGTGCACCCCTAGTTAATATAGCTAGTAAAGTGGGACCAAGATCCATATTTCACTGCGTCTTAGTCAAGCTGAGCCTGGACACTTAAGCCCCAGTTATTTAGGTAGAGACTCCGCTCAATCCCACCAAGGGACTCTTGGTTTGGTGAGCCAATTGTCACTTGGCCTCACCTGTGCTTAGGGCCAGAATATGTCCTACTACCCATGTTAATTCAAATCATCAATTGGATGTTTAAGCATACCCAGTACCCTTAACCCTTTACAGAATACGGATACCTTAATGCACCCGACTTTGGCATGGCCCACATTGAGTAACCCATACCACTACAAGGTCCAATTGTGGAAAGCACTTTAGCGACTTAATATTTAAGGGATTAATTTGAAAACTTTGGTCTTAAAAAAATAAAATTTGTAGGTTTATCAAAATTTGGCTTAAAACATGCAATGCCACCAAAATGCACAAATAATTCATATGAATAAAATTGAAATAGAAATTAATTTTGAAAATTTTTCCATATGCATGAATAAATGCCAATTTTCAAAATTAGATAATTTGTCAAATAGAAAATTGCCAACAATTCCAATTTGTGATCTAACCTTTTGACAGGCTAGGGACCTAGACCCTTTGCAATTCAAATGTTCCCACTGAATGGGTGATGATTAATTTGGAACTTGGCTATTCAAGAAATTGTGCCAAAATTTCCCAAATTTATTTCCACCAAAACCAATTAATTCTCCAAATTAATTAAATTGCATGAAACCAATTCACACAAGAAACCATACTCATCCAATGCGTAAAATAAACACATGAACTTTAAAACCAATCAAAAGACGTGTTGAGGCGCCCTGTGAGCGGACGACCTAAAAAGGAAGGAACGTGGCGAAGTGAACTGGGGAAAAAGAGACTGTGATTTGTTTTTGAAAAATAGGGTTTTGATTTATCTTGTTTTAAGAAAACCATTGATTTATTTAGAAATCCCTTTTTGGTAGAAAACCTTTTTATAAATTTTGGAAAACTTGTTTTACATTTTGGAAATCCAGTTGGATTACTTAAAATCTCAAAACCTAAGCCTAGAGATCAGTGATAGAGTCGCCACCCGGATCAGCTCTTCGGGGAAATTCTGGTACAACTCCCTAACGAGCGTAGACTACTGTACCTAATCCAGAGATTTAGGGTTCGGGTAACTTACCTATTCAATCTCATGCTTGCATTCATTTTCTAATTTATATTACCATATTTCATTCACTTATTATATTTCTCTACCCATTTTTTGTTTAATTAATAGCCGATGCTCATATAGATGATAGAAATAATTTGTAGAATAATAAAGTGTGGAAAACTAAACATATATCCAAAACAACCCTGAGAAATAGAGGCCAACTTATACAACAAAATCGAATAAAAAGGAAAACTCTCGTCCTCACATTACAAGCTCCTAGATACACGAGGATCTAAAAATTACAAACGCCTACAATACACAGGTTAATCTATTAAATACATTCAAAATAATAAAAATAAAAACTAAAAGCTGCAAAACAAATAGTTAGCACAGTTATATCAAAATACGAACAGGACTCATAGCAGGACTGAATTGGAATTTTAGGAGCGGGGCCATGCATTTAGGTGATAGCCAGGTCAACTCTGCCAGTTGGCTCAACTAGACCTGGAAAACGATTTTGAAACACCCTGTAGGTTTTGTGCTGGAAAACAGTTTTTTTAAAAAAAATGATTTGGCTCAGTTTCGTGCAAATTTTTCCCTTTTAACGGTTATCCTAGAACTTGGGGTTCCATTAGAATGGGTTTCCTAATTTTGACATACATCTAGGGTTTAAAAACAATAAACACACCAAAAACAGTTTGATTATGAAGACAGCATCACGCGACGACGTCCGTGCGGGTCATCCCGTGATTCTGTCTCCTTCTGGAGACTACAGCCGTGCAGCTCTAACCACTACAGCCATATGGCTATCATACCCAGAACCCAAAATTGTCTTTCTCTTTTTAAAAATCGCTATTTTACTCGTTTTCAAAGCTGCCTAAGGATTTTTGTGGAGTCTGGGGGTCCGCTAATGCTGGACAATAGATCTGATTCGGATCGAACGACCCTGAATTCCAGAAAATCAAAATCCAAGAAACCGAAAATCTCACATCCGAGTAATTTGAAATCCAAAAAGCAAAATTCTGTAGTGCACAGATGTGTTTGGATCGAAATAGATCATAATAGAATGAATGAAATGGAAAACTAACTACTTTCAGTCGTTCGGGATTTTTCGGGTTTCTGCCCGGAAGAACACAGCTGTACGGCTGTAGTATTACAATCGTGTAGCTTTGTTCTAAGGAAATATAGCTGCACGGCTGTGTTCAAAGTGGACAGAGTCGTACGGCTCTAGCTAGGCAGTTAGCTTTTCGAAAATTGACAAAATAGAGAAGAAAATGCATGAAAAAGCAATGAACACAAGTTTAAGGCCTCTCAGAGTTTACCTTGTTGTTGTTCTAGTGTATTGGACAATCAGAAGTGGATTGAGAAATCGAAACGCGCCTTGAATCCCGAAAACGACCTGAAACACCAAAATTGAGTCCCGAATTGATCCGAAACAATCTGGAGATAGGCCCGGATGAATGAGAATTGATCAAGGCCTTTCCCTCTCCGTTTTCAGTTTGTACTTGGTGTTTTTGTTTCTGGTTTTTCTCTCCCTCTCTCTATTTTCCTTCTCTACTCTATTTTTTGCTCTCTCCCTTTTTTTCTCTCTCTCAATTCTTAATTTCATTTGAATTTTGAGCCTCCCTCCCTTGATTTGATTTTTTTTTCTTTTTATACCTTTGCCCCCTTGATCAATTCTCATTAATGCCTTCCAAAAGCCCAGCTAAAAAATTTCTTGAGCCGCACTCCCCTATGCCAACTTGCTCTATTTTCCACAGGTAAGTTGGCCGCCGGTCAGAGCCGCACAACTTTAATACTACAGCTGTACGGCTTTGGCTCTACAGCCGTGCGACTGTAGTCTTGAGACTATAGCTGTACGGCTCTAACCAGAGCCGGGGCAGATTCTCCTAAACCCTACACTCACCTCTAAGCCCTCTAATCCCTCAAAGGACCTCTCTCGGGGTTCCGAATAGGGGATGGTTTGGTTTTTGGAGCTTTCGGGGAATTCCAGGCGATATCCCGCTGTGAGTGGACGACGCGCTTTCGACGGGACGCGGGACTCCCTTTCGGAATGGGGCGCCACGATCTCGGGCGGGCCCCTCCCTCGCGTGGGGTTTTTATGAATGAAAATCCGTGTTTTGGAAAATAAATGGAATTAGTGCATGAAAGAACCGAGACCTAAGTCTCGATGAACATTGTAGAGTCGCCACCCGGCTCAGCTCAACCGGGAAATTCTTATGTAGCTGAACCGGACGAACGGCCGCTACACTATCCAGAGATTCGCGTCCGGACAAGTCCCTTATTTCATGTCTAATTAAAATAAATATTGCCAATGTTCTCGAATTGTATTTCAAAATCTAAAGTCCATTTTATTGAATATAAAAAGCATACAGCGCGCATACAAAATATTTAATACAAAAATAAAGAAAAGAAATAAATATTAATTGGCTTACAACCAAATCGAATAGAAAAATAAAAACACTCGCCTCACTTATACAACCGCCTAGGATACACGATTAATTCTATTAAAATACAAATAAAATTAAATATAAATATAAATATAAATAAAAGCTGCAAAACAAAGGTTAGCACAATTTATATGGCACGCCACAATTAGGACTCAAATAGACAGAATTGGGAAATCAAGAATCGGGGGCATGCATTTAGGGGGTAACCGGGTTGGCTCGGCTAGCCGGCCCGGTTAGACCTGGAAAATATTTTGAAACGTCCCTGTATTTTTAGTTTTGTGGGAAAATCATTTGAAAACAATTTTTTCCAGTTTACATGCATTTTTCATATGTTAAATGGGTCGGTTTTCAGGAGAACTGGGTCTCCGTCGTTGAATTGTTCTAAATGCAATTTTACTAAAATATTGAACCTATGGTCGTGATGCACACAACAAAATCCATTTTGATGATTTTTGGGGTTTTCTAATTTTTTTGGGATTTTTTTTTTTGGGAATTTTTGGGGATGAGGCTGAAATTCTGATTCTGGAACAAGGATTACAGTATGAATTTTTGGCGAAATTCTGATCTTGGACTGATTACAGTCGTACGACTGTAGTTTACAGTCGTACGACTGTAATCAGTCCAAGATCAGAATTTCGCCAAAAATTCATTTTGGATCAAAAACTGAAGAAATATCGACTGGAAATTAAGAACAGTCGTACGACTGTTCATGAAAACCAAGAACAGTCGTACGACTGTTCTTAATTTCCAGGAACAGAAATACGAAAATGCAGCAAAAACGCACAAAACTCACTTCAAACACCCAGAAAGCGAGGAAAAGTGTAAGGAAAAGAAGTGTCTACCTTTTTAGAAGCTATTCCAAGTTGTTTTGACCCCTGGCGTCGCTCCGATCCCAACAAATTCGCACTTTTTCCTTTGGAATGGGAGTTGAGAGTTTTTTTGTCAAAAATCCAAATTGCAAGGGATTCTGATGGTTTAAGTTCGAATTCTTGATTTAGTTGTGAAGTTAATTGATTAACCTAGGGATTTCTAACAAATTTTAAGCTTGATTTCGAGAGATTAAAGAAAATCAAAGGGGAAGAAATGAGTTTTCTTTTTGTGGTTTTTTTTTTCTCTCTCTAGATTTCTTTTTCACCAGAAAAATCCTCCCCTTTCTTCTCTTCCTTTTTTCTCTTTTTATCTCTCTGCCCCCTCCTCCTTGCTTGCTGCCACAAGGGAGCAATTAATGCTCCCTCTCTCTCTCCTCCATTTCTGCTGCAGAGGTATGGGTTCCTACAGTCTGTCCGACATTACAGTCGTACGACTGTAACAATAGTCGTACGACTATAACTTTTTTTTATTTTTTTTTAAGTATAGAAAATTCCGGCGCTTACAGCTGCCCCTCGCGTGATCAAATTCGACATCTAGCTCCGGGTCTATAATACCTGTGATGATGAATTTGAGAGCGTGAATTAAAGCGCCGTCAACACTGGAATGAACCTTCTGATGAGATAGGCCGATACCGGGTCTAGGTTACCCGAGACGACACTGGGGAGGAAATAAGCCGATATCAGGTCTAGGTTACCCGAGGCAAAAGAGTGGGTGAATTATGGTTTAGCTGATACCGAGTCTAGGTTACCCGAGGCGAGCTTGATGAAGAGGTTAGCCGATACCGGGTCTAGGCTACTCGAGGCAATGCTGGAGATGAGATTAGCCGATACCGGGTCTATGTTAGCCGAGGCGAAATTGATGAAGAAATTGGCCGATACCGGGTCTAGGTTACCCGAGGCGATGCTGGAGATGAGATTAGCCGATACCGGGTTTATGTTACCTGAGGCGAAATTGATGAAGAAATTGACCGATACCGGGTCTAGGTTACCCGAGGCGGACTTTATTGGGGAAATAGATGAAGCTGACTGGGCCGATACCGAGTTTACATTACTCGAGGCGGATCTGCTAGGGAACTTGGATGATGGAGCGGATCTGAGCCGATGCCGAGCCTACATTACTCGAGGCGGACTCGCAAGAGAAAGTTGAGATAATAGAGCGGACCTGGGCTGATACCGAGTTTATATTACTCGAGGCGAATCTGCTGACTTGCTGAAGATATTGAGCTGGGGAAGAATTCCTGCACTTAAAATGGCAAGTCTTCATTCCTTGATCGAGAGATTTTTAAACAAAAATTTTTGCCCCTTCGATCAAGAATGAAAACTAGCCGGGGATAAGTAATTGATATATGCAATGTATGGATGCATGATGATGTATATGTACATGTATGTATTTTCTGTTATTGGACGTTTCTGTCTTCCGCTGGGGAGATATGTTGTGCCCCCGGTTGATTTTGCTTTTCTTGGGGCATTGTTTGGTGATTATCGATGGAGTGAGGTGATTGCTGGGGAAATGATCGTAGTATTTCTTGTAGAGATTCTGCTGGGGAAGAGTGTGACAGCTTGACTGGGGAAACAATTGTGGTGCTCTTTGTGTAGACTAGACTGAGGAGTAACATGGTGACTCTGCGGGGAAGTAATTGATGGTGTTCTTTATGTAGACTCCGCTGGGGAATAGTATGGGAAACTCTGCTGGAGAGTGATGTGACGAATTCTGCGGGGAAAACTGAGGATGTTCTGTTTTTCCTGCTCCGTGGGAAGTTATGAGTTTTTTTTTTTTTTTTTTTTCAGGTGCTCTAATTTTTGCCTGGGTAGCCCAAATCAGGTTTTTAGCCTAGCGAGCCGCTCTAACTTTTGCCTAAGGTGTCTTTTCGGTTTTCACCTTAACGAGCATTTTTTATATGCCCTAACTTTTGTCTAAACTGCCCGATATGGGTTTTCAGCTTAGCGGGGCGCTCTAATTTTTGCCTGAGGTGCCTTTTCGGTTTTCACCTCAGCGAGCTTCTCTCTCTTTTTTTTTCAGATTTGACTAAAATGGTGTTGTTTGCTCGTTTGGGAAGATGAACTGGACTTTAGAGGACGATAAAAGATTTTAAATTGCACGTATTTAAAACATTTTCATTTGTCAAATAATGCGATGATATTGATCAGTTGAATGCAAAGTGCTTTCTTTGAATGTGTGTTTATGCAAGACAACTTTGTTTGTGCATTTGTCATAACCATGCAAATATATTTAAACAAACACTTCACTTTATTGATGAAGTCAAAATGAGTACATTTGAAACAAGTTGGTTCCTAAGTGATACACATTTCACATTGTGCCAGAATCCGTCACCAGTCATCCTTTTCAGGTTTTCCGACTGATTATTTTCTCTCGTGTCTTAACTTTTGCCTAGACCGCCCTTGTCGAGTTTTCAGCCTAGCAGACCTCTCTTTTTTTTTATACATGATAAAGCTTTAGCCTGTCTTGGTTGATCGGGTTGGTGAACTCGTTTCCATCCATGTCCATGATGCTGACAGCGCCTTTTGATAACACCTTCTTCACCACATAGGGTCCTTCCCAGTTAGGTCTGAACTTGCCCCTAACATCAACATTTGAAGGCCTTAGTTGCTTTAAAACCAAATCTCCCGCTTTCAACTGCCGCTTGGAGTATTTCACATTTCGATTATAGGCTCTAGCCATTCTGCGCTGATACATCTGCAGGTGATCCAGTGCCTTTAGTCGCCTTTCATCTAGTGCAGCCAGCTGCTCATATCTAGCTTGAACCCATTCAGTCTCTGGCAATTGAGCTTCCAGGGCAACTCTGAGTGACTTGAGTTCTATCTCTACTGGCAACACTACTTCCATTCCATATACCAAGGCATAAGGAGTTTCTCCTGTCGGCGTTCTGACACTGGTTCTGTAACCCCAAAGAGCATAAGGTAGTTTATCAGCCCAATCCCTGTAAGTGGTTACCATCTTTGATAAGATCTTCTTTATTGCCTTGCTAGCTGCTTCTACTGCACCATTAGCCTGAGGCCTGTATGGGGAAGACTTATGATGTTCAATGCCATGTTCTGCAAATAGCTCAGCCGTTGCCCCTTGAAACTGTACTCCATTGTCTGTTACTATGTGATGAGGAATCCCATACCGAGTGAAGATATTTTTCTGGATGAACTTGACCGCGTGCTTGGCTGTAACATTAGTGAAGGATTCCACTTCGACCCATTTGGAGAAATAATCAACTGCCACAACTATGAATCTATGCCCATTAGATGCAGCTGGATGAATTTCACCAATCATGTCTATCCCCCATGCTGAAAACGGCCAAGGAGACGCTAGATTCTGAAGTTCAAGTGGAGGAAGATGACTAATGTCTGCATAGATCTGACATTCATGACATCTCTTCACCTTTCTTATTCAATCTGCTTGCATTGTCATCCAGAAGTAGCCTTGTCTCATGGCCTTCCTAGCCATGGCAAGTCCATTCATATGTGCCCCACAGGATCCTGTATGTACCTGCCGCATCACATCTTCTGCTTCTTGTTCTGTTAGACACCTTAAAAGGACTCCATGTGCTGTTCTTTTGTATAACTTGTCCTCGAAGATTCTGAATTGACTAGCCAGTTTTCTCAGTGTCAACTTATCAGCAGCACTGGCCTCTTCTGGGTACTTTCCCTCCTTAACATATCGGTAAATGTCAAAGAACCATGGCTTTTCTTCGGCTGATAATTCCATTACTTCATGCACTTTAAAGCAAGGATGCCTAGAAGTGGCTATAACCAGTGGTTGAGCTTGTGTCTCTTCTGGATTTTCCCACATGGAGGACAAAGTAGCTAATGCATCAGCCATCTTATTCTCATCCCTAGGGACATGTCTGAATTCACACTGGCCGAATAAGTCTTTTCTGAATTTTAGCAGCTCCAAGTAAGGTCGTAAGGCTTCTTCTTTCAGCTCCCACTCTCCCTGAGCTTGCCTAATCACTAGAAGTGAGTCTCCAACAATCAGGACGTCATTTGCCCCTAGTGTTAGTAAAGCTTCCATCCCAAATAGGCATGCTTCATACTCTGCCCCGTTATTGGTTATGGGAAAATTCAACCTCTTGGATAAGGGAATGACTTCACCATCTGGCGTTGCTATAAGTACTCCAATTCCAGCGCCCTTTCTATTTACTGCCCCATCGAAGCACATGACCCATCTTTTCACTTCCACCATGGCTAATTGCTCGTCAGGGAATTCCAGGTTCTCTGTGTAATCTGATTCTAGGGGCTGGCTTGCCAGAAACTCTGCCACGGCTCGCCCTTTAATGGTTTTCTTCGTGACGTACTCGATGTCAAATTCAGACAAAAGTAACAACCACCTGGACAACTTCCCAACCAATGCTGGTGCTTCATAGAGGTACTTCATTGGATCCACCTTAGCCACGGCTTGTATCTTGTAGGATTGGAAATAGTGGCGCAGCTTCTTGGTTAACCAAATCATCGCCACACATGTCTTCTCTACCAGTGTGTACTTGGTTTCATACTCCAGCAATTTCTTGCTAAGGTAATAAATAGGATATTCCTTTTTTCCATCTTGTTCTTGTGCAAGCATTGCCCCTATAGAGGATTCTTCAACTGCCAAATACAAAATCAGGGGCTTCCCTGGAATTGGAGGGCTCAACAGTAGTGGCTTTACCAGGTAAGCCTTGATCTTCTCAAATGCCAGCTGACACTTGTTATCCCACACAATTGGCTGATCTTTCTTCAATAGCTTGAAGATTGGCTCACAAGTGGAAGTTAGCTTGGCTATAAAGCGGCTGACATACTGCAAGGAACCCAGGAATGATCTGACCTCCTTTTCCGTCTTCGGGGCTGGCATGTCTTGGATTGCTTTAATCTTATCTGGGTCCATTTCTATCCCCCTCTGGCTAACTACATGGCCTAACAGCTTCCCTGATGTGACCCCGAATATGCATTTCTTAGGGTTAAGCCGCAAGTTGTACTCTCCAATGCGTGTTAGAAATCTATCCAGGATAACAGGGTGTTCCTCCCGTGTTGTTGATTTAACAAGCATATCATCGACATACACTTCGACTTCTTTATGGATCATATCGTGTAACAGAGTTGTGACAGCCCTCTGATAAGTGGCACCAGCGTTCTTTAATCCAAAAGGCATCACTCTGTAGCAGAAAGTACCCCATTCTGTGATGAACGATGTTTTCACCTTGTTGATCACATCCATCAGAATCTGGTTGTACCCGAAAAGCCGTCCATGAAGGAGTACATTGCCGCTTTTGCTGCACTATCAACCAATACATCAATGTGAGGTAGTGGGAAATTGTCCTTAGGGCAGGCCTTGTTCAAGTCCCTGTAGTCGACGCATACTCTGACCCTTCCATCCTTTTTAGGCACGGGGACAATGTTGGCTGGCCATTCCGTATACTCCACCACTTCGAGAAACCTGGCATCTATCTGTTTGGCCACTTCTTCCTTCACCAGTGTGGCCCATTCCGGCCTTAGTCTTCTCAACTTCTACTTTACCGGTCTGAACTTGGGGTCCGTTGGGATTTTATGCACTGCTATTTCTGTATCTACACCCGGCATGTCTTCATACGACCAGGCGAAAGCTTTAACATGTTTTTGGAGTATTCTTATTAATTCTGTTTCTTCCTCGGATTTAAGCTCGTGTGAAATGAGTACCATTTTAGGGTTTTCATCTGTACTTATATTGATTTCATGCAATGCAGTGTCATGTATGCTAAATATGCTTGATGGTGATTTAAATGCATGCATAGAATTATCAAGATAAACATCACACAAGTAAGCAAATTGGGATTTCATTGCATTGAACTTATCATAGAGTACATCAGTTACATTGAAAATGGAAGAAATAGCTACAACAAAATCATTTTCATCCTCCACAGGTGGAGGGCCTTGTTCTTCATCAGCTTCCATTTTCCCTTCCAGAGCATCATCTGGGACTGCAGCTTTCTCGGCCACCTGTGCCTTAGCTTTCTCCATAATCTTGGCGATTTCAACAACCACAGAGTCTAAGTTCACTTTGGCCATTAGTTCTTCGCCAAATCCTTCGTTGGATTTTCCAAAAGCTTTGGTTAATGCAGCAGTCAAAGCTCCCGAGATCACTTCTGTAGCTTCAGCACAGGTCTTCTTTTCATCTTCTTCCTCGGCCACCTCTATGGTTTCTGCTGTCACCTCAGATGATTCTCCTTTCAAAATTTCAGATTCAGCAATTGCTTCCTCCATCATTACAGGGGCTACTGGCTCTTCCTGGCTTTTTTCAAAATCCACAACATCTGCAAAGATCTCAAAGCCAGGGTGCTCGACATTTCCAACCAGCACCGGTTCAGCTTGGCCCTTGTAAAGGCTTTCTCCTGCCTTCAGAAATGGCTTCATCATGACCTTGCCATTCTTGTCCTTTTTCAGATTCTTCTGCTCGGATGACCCCTCTACATAACCAAGGCCGTACTGCTTTGACTTTCCCGAGTCGATCTTGAATTCTGGCACACCTTGCAAATTAATCCCGAGTCCCATTCCCGGGACAAAGTTCAGCTTGTACAGATATCGGGATAGCCACTCCGGCATGTAGTTCTCATAAAGGACCATAGGGGCATCTGTGGTTTCTTCCTCCTTAATGACAGCAATTTAGAATCCACCAAAAGGAACCACTCCTTCATCCACTGCAGCTACCATCGACTGGGCGTCTGCCTCAATAGTCACAATTCTGTCATTCATAGAGAATTTAATCTTCTGATGCAATGTGGAAGGTACACCTCCCAAAGGATGGAACCAGGGCCTTCCAAGCAATAGGGAGAATGTGACCGGGATATCGATCACTGTGAAGACAACCATGGACTTGATGGGCCCAACCTCCACTTCTGTTTCGAAGGTCCCTATCACTGTTCTTTTAGAATCATCATACGCCCGAATGACTGTTGAGGACCTCTTCAACACTTCTTCATTCATGCTTAGAAACGGTAACATTTTCAGCGGGCATATGTTCAGAGCCGAGCCGTCATCCACCATAACGCACGGCATCACCTTATCCATGATATAGGCTCTAATGTAAAGAGCCTTGTTGTGGGCCTTTCCTTCTGCTGGTAGGTCTTTCTCGGAGAAAATAATATTAGGAGCTCCAGCATGGACTTTGTCTAGCAAGCAGCACATAGCCTCTGGTGAAGCTATAGGGGAGACTTCAATTTCTGATATTTTCTTCACTAAAGCCTCCCTATGCTCTTTGGAGGTCATAAGCAGATGCCACAAACTAGCTTGTGCAGGGGTCTTCTTCAGTTGGGAAATTACCAAGTCTTCTTTCTCGACTCTTTCCGGTGCCGAAGTACTGCCCGACCCATTCATCGGTGCTTTATCTTTCGTCTGATCTGCCGGCTGATATACCCTTCCACTTCGGGTCACGTGCTGCACTTCTAAAATCTTCAGCTTCTCAACAGCTGGGAGTTTAACAGCCTCTCTTTTGTCAAATTCTTCGTACTCATCTTTGGAGTCGAGATCATCCAGATTTATGGGCTTGATCTCCTTACATCCCTCCTTCCCTTCACGCTCGGGTTCCACTTCGGGTTTCCCTACCGCTACTGCCTGAATCGTAGGGTTTGCTTGCAGAACTTGGGCAAATATAAAGTTAGCCGGCAACCCCGACTGAACCATGTTAACCCGCTTCTCGAATGTCGGCAGTGGATTGGTTTTTAGTGCTAGGTCTAGGTGGTTCTTGCAGCTTTCCCTCGTCGATAAGCTTCTGGATAGCATTGTTGGGGAATTAATCGCACAAAACAAACATAAAACGCAGCGGATAAAAGATTAATCCCCACCAAGGACCCATGTACATCGCATTGAATCGGAAGGAGGGTTAAAGAATTACCTTAATTCTTTGAAGATTGAATCAAGCAGGAACCAAAATAGCTTCCCTCTACGGTTGATCCACATGGAGCAATACGTCCACCGCGTGCTAGCGCCGGATTTGGAGAACAATTCTTCGAACGAGAGAAGAGAGAGCAGAAAATCAGATTTTCCCTTTTCTTTTTGGAGGAGAGTTTCGGCTGGTTCACTTGGCTTGTGGTGGCTGGCCGAAATCTGCTTCTTAACTTATGGAGCAATTAGGTTTTCAGGTTTTTTTATTTTTTTAAATATAAACCCTATTTAGTTAATTATAATTATAACCTAATACACCTATTAGTTATAATTATATATTAACCCACACAATTTAATATTAATTCTCAATTAATATTAAATCAATTCAATTCTCCATGATACATATATGTATATATAATATTATAATTAATTATATCTCCATATAATTTAATTATAATATGTAGCATGCTTTATGCAATATTAATTACATTAATATTTATATATACATACATAAATATATATCACTATATATATTTATTCTCTTTCTCATTCATAAATTATTATCCAATAATAATTTATACCCGATAAGATGAACTTCATTTTGCTCTTGTGTGTGACCCCATAGGATCATATTAATTGGCAATAAGGAAATTACCATAATGTCCTTATAGGTCACAAGCGGACTCTAGCAAGCCATTACGACTACCCAATTAATATGATTGGAATGATCCAATACCTATTTATAGAATGTCATATTCCCTTTTGTCTCTTTGATATCAAGATTAATTATAAGACATGGTACACTTGTCAATCTTATATAATTAATCATATGCTTTCTCGATCTCAAAGTAAACTGTTCAGACAAATCAATTGATACTCTTATCAATTATTTGAGCACGGCCATGCATTTAACAGTCTTACTTATCGAGGGGCCCAGTGATATCGCTCTCTTGTTAGAGAGGGACAAAATCCCATATCTGTCACTCACATCCCTAAGCATGAGTCATATTGTACCCAACCACAGCCTTTATAACTACTCTGTTACAAGCAGCGTTTGACTGCGTCAAAGCACAACATGAATTCATCCCGGAATCCATGGTGACCTCAGGTCAAAGGAATCAGCTGATGACACTACTATAATCAAGATCAGTTGTGACACGTGACCATGAACTTGATCTCATAGTGGGTCTCCAGCAACATGTTCTCTAACATATTGCCCGTGAGTATAATCTGTATCTGTATACACTATATTCATCTTATGAATATCCATTATCACTCACACTAGTCTTAGTTTGTTATTATTCCCATAATAACAATCGACTAGGGAAATTTAGAATTACACAATTAATTCATGGATACATTATCATAAATACTAACATACAAATATATATGATAAAATAAGTCTTTATTAATGACTTAAGAAGATTGTTTACATAATCCAACATTGGCTTAGGGCACAATCTCTAACAATCTCCCACTTGCCCTAAGTCCAATCTCAAATGTATCTAATACCCATGGACCTAGCATGACCATCATGTACAGCTTGTGAAAGAGCTTTTGTTAGTGGATCAGCAACATTGTCTTCAGACGCAACTTTGCATATCTTCACATCTCCTCTTGAGATGACTTCTCTTATGTAGTGAAAACGCCGAAGTATATGTTTGGATTTCTGTGACACACTAGGTTCCTTAGCAAGTGATATTGCCCCATTATTGTCACACAAGAGGCTCACAGGATTCACTATGCTAGGAACGACACCAAGTTCTTCGATGAACTTCTTGATCCAAACAGCCTCTTGGGCTGCATCTGATGCAGCAATATACTCAGCTTCTGTTGTAGATGCAGCTATCGTGCTTTGCTTAGAACTCTTCCAACTTATCGCACCTCCATTCAGAATGAACACATACCCAGACTGTGACTGCATCTGATCTTGATCAGTTTGGAAACTTGCATCCGTGTAACCATTTACAACAAGATCTTCGTCCGAGCCTCCATATATCAAGAATGTATCTTTAGTTCTTCTCAAGTACTTAAGAATACTCTTGACAGCAGTCCAGTGACTATCACCTGGATCAGACTGATATCTACTTGTCATGCTCAAAGCAAAAGAGACATCTGGCCGAGTACATACCATGGCATACATGATAGATCCTATAGCTGACGCATAAGGAATCTTATCCATGCGTTGACGTTCTTCAACTGTCACAGGACATTCCTTACGACTAAGCTTTATCCCTTGCCCAATAGGAACATTTCCTTTCTTTGATTGATCCATACTGAACCTTTTCAGTATTTTGTCAATGTATGTACTCTGGCTCAAGCCTATCAATCTCTTAGATCTATCTCTATAGATCTTTATTCCAAGAATGTAGGCTGCCTCACCCAAGTCTTTCATAGAAAAACACTTTCTTAGCCAAGATTTTACTTCTTGCAAGGTAGGAATGTGATTTCCTATTAACAATATGTCATCGACATATAGAACTAGGAAAACTATATTACTCCCACTGAACTTCTTGTACACACAAGGCTCATCTTCGTTTTTGATGAAGCCAAACTTTTTGACTGATTCATCAAAACAATGATTCCAACTTCTTGATGCTTGCTTCAAACCATAAATGGCCTTTTGAAGCTTGCATACTTTATCAGGATTCTTTGGATCGACAAAACCTTCAGGCTGTGTCATGTACACATCCTCAACAAGGTTTCCATTTAGGAAAGCTGTTTTGACATCCATTTGCCATATTTCATAGTCATAATATGCTGCTATGGCAACAAGAATTCTGATGGACTTGATCATAGCTACTGGCGAAAAGGTTTCGTCATAGTCTATACCATGAACTTGTCGGTAACCCTTTGCCACTAACCTTGCTTTATAAGTCTGAATATTTCCATCCATGTCCGTTTTCAACTTGAAAACCCATTTGTGCCCTATTGCTTTAGCACCCTTTGGGAGATCAACCAAAGTCCATACTTTGTTGTCGTCCATGGATTGAATTTCTGACTTCATAGCATCAAGCCATTTTTCAGATTCTGAATTAGAGACAGCTTCCATGTACGTGGAAGGTTCATTCTCTTCTAACAGAATCAGATCATTTTCATTCGTGACGAGAAATCCATATCTCTCGGGCTCATGACGAACTCTACTTGATCTACGTTGGACTTGTGTTACTGGTTCTGACTCAACAACTTCTTGTGAATCAGGTTGTTCCATTTGAAACTCACTTTCAGCTTGGTTATCCATATTTTCTTGTAGGTGTACTTTACTCCCACTGATTCCTTTGGAAATAAACTCTTTTTCCAGGAATGTACCACCCTTAGCAACAAACACTTTGTTTTCACTAGGATTGTAAAAGAAATAACCTTTAGTTTCTTTTGGATAACCAACAAAATTGCATTTCATAGATTTTGGTGATAACTTGTCTGAAATCAAATATTTCACATAGGCTTCGCATCCCCAAATCTTGAGAAAAGACAAATTTGGTTTCTTACCAATCCATATCTCATATGGTGTCTTTTCAACTGCTTTTGATGGAACTCGGTTCAGTGTGAATGCCGCTGTTTCAAGTGCATATCCCCAAAAGGATAGAGGAAGATTTGTTTGACTCATCATAGACCGAACCATATCCAATAAAGTTTGGTTCCTCCTCTCAGACACACCATTCCACTGTGGTGTACCAGGAGGAGTTAATTGTGAGACAATCCCACAATTTCTAAGATGATCGTCGAACTCTTGGCTCAAATATTCACCACCTCGATCAGATCTAAGTGCTTTAATTGTCTTGCCAAGTTGGTTTTGTACTTCATTTTGGAAGGCTTTGAACATTTCAAAGGATTCCGACTTATGCTTCATTAGATATAGATAACCATATCTACTGAAGTCATCAGTGAACGTAATGAAGTATTGAAAACCACCTCTAGCAGTTGTGCTCATAGGCCCACATACATCTGTATGTATGAGTTCTAATAAGTCACTAGCCCTTTCACTGTGACCAGTAAAAGGACTCTTGGTCATCTTACCCATTAAACAAGACTCGCAAGTGTCATATGTTTCAAAAACATCTAGACCCAAAATTCCATCTTTATGGAGTTTTGAAATGCGTTTCTCATTAATGTGTCCTAGACGACAGTGCCAGAGATAAGTAGGATTCACAATATTTGTTCTTATCCTTTTGGTATTTATGTTATATACATGCTCATCATAACCTTCACTAAGGTTCAACAAATAAAGACCATCATGTAAATCCGCATTTGCATAAAACAAGTCTTTATTGAAAAGCAATAAGTGATTATTCTCAATAACACATTTAAATCCTTCCTTGTCCAAACATGAAATAGAAATGATGTTCCTAGACAAATTAGGAACAAAATAAAAATTATTCAAAAGGAGAACAAGTCCACTTGGCAACTTGAGCTCGTAGCGACCGACTTCATAAGCAGCAACTCTAGCTCCATTCGCCACATGGAATTCTACCTCGCCCTTCTTGAGCTTTCTACTTCCTCTAAGCCCCTGCACATTCATACAAATGTGAGAACCACAACCGGTATCTAATACCCACGAAGTAGAAACAGAAGTAGAATGAAGTATTTCAATAACATGAATACCTTGATTAGCGGTCTCACCGCCTCTCTTCTTCCTCAAGTCCTCCAAATAAAGCTTGCAATTTCTGCGCCAATGACCAGGCTGATTGCAGAAATGGCATGCGCCTTCCTTTGGAGGCTTTGCCTTGGTAACAGCTTTGGGCTTCTTTGCATCCTTCCCAAACTCTTTGGGTTTGTTTGCTTTACCCCTCTTCTTCTGGATCCTACCCTTTTGCACCATATGGATCCCTTTGGAGCTTGGCTTCTCTTTTATAGTTACTTCAGCGTTTTTCAGCATCCCATGCAGTTCGCTGACCGTTTTGTCCATATCATTCATGTGATAATTCATGACAAAATGGGAGTAACTCTCGGGAAGAGAATTAAGGATCAAATCCGTTGCCAACTCAGGTCTGAGTGGCGAACCAAGCCTCTCCAACTGATCAATGTACCCTTTCATCTTCAGAACATGGGCACTAACCGAACTCCCTTCGGTCATCTTGCACCCAACCAAAGATCTCAAGGTCTCATACCTTTCCCTTCTCGCTTGCTTTTGGAACATTTCCTTAAGCTCTTGAGACATCTCATATGCCTCAAATGTTTCCAGATCCTTCTGAAGTTCCGGAATCATTGATGCGAGCATCAGGCACTGTACATCAATCTGATCATTTTGATGCTTGTGGAAAGCATCCCTTTCAGCTCTTGAAGCTGTGGTGGGTGGAGGGTTAGCGGGCAAAGGCCCATCCAGAACATATAGCTTTCGCTCTTGCTTGAGAACAATTCTCAAGTTGCGATACCAGTCTAGGTAATTTGTTCCATTCAGTTTATCCTTCTCAAGGATAGATCGAATAGAACCGGGATTGCTTGTGTTGGCCATTTATCTACAACAGAAAATATATATGCAAAGTTAATTACATAAGAGAATATAGCTCCCACTAAAATTATAAAACCCTTTAAAATATTTAAGTGGGTAAAAGACCCAAAATCCATACTTAACCATAGCACTGCTTTGGCATGTCCCTATGATTAAATATAATTTCGGTAGACATCACCATGTCAATTACATCATTATGTAACTCTTTTAATTTATGAGATGCATGATATCATATATCATATTTAATTTGTATGTTACTCATCTCATCCTTGCCTCGGGCTCAAACACCTTTTTGATTAACCCTTTAGTTAAACCAATTACAACACAATGAGAATCACCTTTTCTCATATTATTGCTTCGCTAAGGTCACAACATGCGTACCCGCCCTGGCGGTATACCATGATGCGAACATAGTACTTGACAAGTGTTATACGTAATTGGGTGGCAAAAATATAAACTTCATAAGTTTATTTAGGGTTTATAAATCCCGTGATTAGAATTTTATCATATACAAAACATGGCATTAATATTAAACTTTCCAAGTTAACATTAATCCTAGCATGGCATCCAATGTCATACATTCATCTAGCATGCATATTTCATACTAGGCATGGCATCACATGGCATCAAAATATAAAACATGCAATAGACTCGAAAAACCGTGTTATGGTATGGTTTTATCTACATTGATTTTCATAGGCCAATATGAAAATCAACAGGTCATTTCCTAGGTGGTTGCAACCATCGCATGGTCACAGCACAGCCGCACCCCTTGGATCCGTCTTCACGTCTTTGTTCCTTGGCATCATCTCATGGATTTACATATTTAACAAAATTGTATCCTATACAGTTTTCTAGTAAAATAAGATTTACAAACAATAAATTGCATCCTATACAATTTATCTAGAAAATAAGATTACATAAATACAAACGACTCGCAGGCCGTATTTATAAAACTTTACATCCACCAAAACCAAAGGAAAACAAAAACATCCACAGGGTCCAAAACCATACCACAACACCATGCATAAAATTATCACAATAATTTTACATCTACAAGATTTAGGGTTCAAAAACTAAACACAATCTTATTGTATTTAAAAGAAATTGATTTGAGAAGAAAAAGGTATAGAAGACAATTTCTACATTGCAGCACTAAGGGAACACGGCGTGCAAAACCGGTTTGCACGGCGTGCAACACTTGCACGCGGCCGTGTTCCTCGCTGTTACTCAGCGCACATGAGAAATTTCCGGTTGCACGCCGTGCAAAACCAGTACACGGCGTGCAACACTTGCACGCCGGCGAGTTATGCACTGATTCTCAGCTTACGAAAACGATTTCCGACTACACGCCGTGCAAAACCAGTACATGGCGTGCAACACACGTTTGCACGGCGTGCAGTGCCTGCACGCCGGCGTGTTCTGCACTGAAAAACAATTCTGCGTCAATTTGTTCAAAACAACAATTCCCAAATCAATTCCAAACGTTATTCACAATAACAAAGAACCCTAAATCAAAAACATATAACCCTAACATGCAATTTTGATCTAATCAAAATAACAAATCCAATTCAATCAATGCACAAGTGGCTCTGATACCACTGTTGGGGAATTAATCGCACAAAACAAACATAAAACGCAGCGGATAAAAGATTAATCCCCACCAAGGACCCATGTACATCACATTGAATCGGAAGGAGGGTTAAAGAATTACCTTAATTCTTTGAAGATTGAATCAAGCAGGAACCAAAATAGCTTCCCTCTACGGTTGATCCACACGGAGCAATACGTCCACCGCGTGCTAGCGCCGGATTTGAAGAACAATTCTTCGAACGAGAGAAGAGAGAGCAGAAAATCAGATTTTCCCTTTTCTTTTTGGAGGAGAGTTTCGGCTGGTTCACTTGGCTTGTGGTGGCTGGCCGAAATCTGCTTCTTAACTTATGGAGCAATTAGGTTTTCAGGTTTTTTTATTTTTTTAAATATAAACCCTATTTAGTTAATTATAATTATAACCTAATACACCTATTAGTTATAATTATATATTAACCCACACAATTTAATATTAATTCTCAATTAATATTAAATCAATTCAATTCTCCATGATACATATATGTATATATAATATTATAATTAATTATATCTCCATATAATTTAATTATAATATGTAGCATACTTTATGCAATATTAATTACATTAATATTTATATATACATACATAAATATATATCACTATATATATTTATTCTCTTTCTCATTCATAAATTATTATCCAATAATAATTTATACCCGATAAGATGAACTTCATTTTGCTCTTGTGTGTGACCCCATAGGATCATATTAATTGGCAATAAGGAAATTACCATAATGTCCTTATAGGTCACAAGCGGACTCTAGCAAGCCATTACGACTACCCAATTAATATGATTGGAATGATCCAATACCTATTTATAGAATGTCATATTCCCTTTTGTCTCTTTGATATCAAGATTAATTATAAGACATGGTACACTTGTCAATCTTATATAATTAATCATATGCTTTCTCGATCTCAAAGTAAACTGTTCAGACAAATCAATTGATACTCTTATCAATTATTTGAGCACGGCCATGCATTTAACAGTCTTACTTATCGAGGGGCCCAGTGATATCGCTCTCTTGTTAGAGAGGGACAAAATCCCATATCTGTCACTCACATCCCTAAGCATGAGTCATATTGTACCCAACCACAGCCTTTATAACTACTCTGTTACAAGCAGCGTTTGACTGCGTCAAAGCACAACATGAATTCATCCCGGAATCCATGGTGACCTCAGGTCAAAGGAATCAGCTGATGACACTACTATAATCAAGATCAGTTGTGACACGTGACCATGAACTTGATCTCATAGTGGGTCTCCAGCAACATGTTCTCTAACATATTGCCCGTGAGTATAATCTGTATCTGTATACACTATATTCATCTTATGAATATCCATTATCACTCACACTAGTCTTAGTTTGTTATTATTCCCATAATAACAATCGACTAGGGAAATTTAGAATTACACAATTAATTCATGGATACATTATCATAAATACTAACATACAAATATATATGATAAAATAAGTCTTTATTAATGACTTAAGAAGATTGTTTACATAATCCAACATTGGCTTAGGGCACAATCTCTAACAAGCATCCCTTAGCTCGTAGCAGTTGTTGGTTCGGTGGCCTGTCACCACATGATAAGTGCAGAAGTTATCCTTGTCAGCTTCAGGTGGGATCTCAAATGGCCTCAAGGACTGTAGTAGGCCGCCATTCCTACACTTGGTGAATATCTTTGCCAAAGTAAGAGTCCAGGGCGTTATGCCTTGTCCTCCGGGGCCCCTATTCTGGTTGCCTTGTTGCTGATTCACATTAGCCACTTCAACCTGCTTCACCTCTGATGACTGCCCCTGTTTGCCACTAGAACCTGAACCAGAACCACTACCAGACCCAGCTGCTGCGGTTGATCTATACCCTGAACTGTACCCTGTACTTCTTCCCCCTTTCTGACCAGCTGGCTTCTCCTCTTCATCCCTTTCTATCCTCATGGCCATGCTATAGACCTCACTAAGCTCCTTGAAGGGATGGAATTTCATATTGTTCTTGAAAATATCCTTGCTACCATCAATGAGCTTTTGTATAATCTCGTCTTCATCAGGGCGGTTCTTTAGGAGGATCATCTTGTTCATCCACCTCTGGTAGTATTCGTCAAAGGGCTCATTGAATTTCTACTTCACCCTCTCCAAATCATACAGCTTCACCTGGATTTTGGTGTTGAAGCTGTAGTATTTGATGAAGGCTGCTGACAATACTTCCCAGTCAGATTGCTCCTCCTCTGACAGTGAGTTATACCATCCCAAAGCACCTCCCTCCAATGTGGTAGGGAAAAGATTGATCAATTATTGCTTTATAGCGCCAGCTGTTAGCATAACCCGGGCATATAAATTCACATGGGCCTCCAGCGAGCCCATTCCTTTGTAAGTGGGGACTTTCGGCACTTGGAAGCCAATAGGAAATGTCTCGATGCCCCTACTGATCATGGCATCCACGTTCACCCCCTTCTTGGATTCAGCACTAATCCCGACCCCCTTCTTCAACTGGGCCATGACCTCGTCTAGTTCAAAGCACTGGCTTTCATCCTCTGTTCCATAGCTGCCTCTATCTCCTGCAGCTTTTCAAGACTAGCCGAAATGTCACCACCATGTTGGGATGACTCAGCTTCTTTTTCCTTCCCGGCTCCACTACCACCGGTCTCACCAGCTTCTCTAACGACTGCCCTCATCTCTTCCGTTAACATGTCGCGGAAATCCTGCGACCTGAAGAAATCTCTCAAAACATCAGCCATGCTCGGTGTCTGTTCTGCCATATTCACTCCTTCCCCAGGCTCAGAATCACTGTCACTCTCGACTACCCTCTGTCTCCTAGCCGCCCTTGAAGCTTGGGATCTCGTCCAAGGTCGCTCCAGTGTATTCTGCTTGGGGGTAGACAGGAGGTATTAGGGTCGTGAATAAATGACGTGATATGACATGAAAATTAAGACATTGAACATGCTTGAGATGCATGGAGTGGAATTATGTATGGAATAATGATATGAATGGTTCCCTTTTATTATTATATATTTTTTTTCGAGGCATTCCAAGAACACCTAATGTTTATGCAAAAAAAGTCACGTGTGGGCCGTCACACGGATAGAACTTCGGCGCCTTTGGGGCAACTAATGAATTTGTGAAATGGTCGCGTGTGTACCGGCACACAGACGTAGTTTTGACGCTTTATAGGTCTATGAGATGATATGAAATGGTCGCATGGGCCGGGCCCATAGACAAGGTCTTGATGCTTTTGATCATATGATATGGAATGATGTTATGAGAAAGTCATGTGTAACAGGAACACGGACAAGAATTCGGCATTCGAGGAACGCCTTTCATGATTTGGTGATGTTATGGGCCTATATGTATACTAATCGGGCACTGGGGGAGTACCTTAAATGGTGAATTAATGTCATGAAGTGGTCGGATGTGGACCACAGTGTTATATGATGTCTATGATAGATGGGTGTGATGTCGTGAAATGCATCGTGTAAATTGTTACACGAAAATGGGCCTAAGGCCGTAGTGGCTTTTATTAAATGAAATGATATTGGTGGAATGGCCGAATGCAATCCGGTGCATTGGCAAAACACGGGTAATTTTGGGTACCCGATATGTTATGAAATGGGATGGGATGGTCATGATAGGCGTCCTTGAAATGCCCATTGATTTAATTTAAGTGAAATGTCGTGAATGAACATGTCACACAATATGTAAATGGCTGCATAAAAATGTGGGTTAGGATGCATGACATACATAATGATGTTATGTATGCTATGTCAAAAATAAAATGCTAATCACACAAGTTTAATGTTATGGCTGAAAAAGAAATCGTTAGTATGGATGACAAGCGAATGAATTAATGTTTTACACACGAAATAAAATGCAAAATGGCTGCATAAAAAATGTGGGTTAGTATCACACAAAGATGTTTGTGTATGGTATGTCATGTGTATGGAAAATGGTGATTATGGTATGTTATGCATGCGTCGGCGATGTGTCACGAAATGGTGAAGAACACATAGCAAGCAAAACGAATTCTTCCAACCTTATTCCTCCAACGTGGTCGGTCTCGAAAATTTCTAACCGAGTCCTAGGCGGGGTTCACTTCAATCACCAACCGGGGGTGATGAAGGCGCGATTTTATTATTATTCACACAATTATTTTGGTATCTTAAGGGAATCCAACTAGAGCTGCCTATATGGGTTCGGTCAAAGTCGGGATAACATCAAGGCTCTTATAGCAAGATATACTCCTCACTTCTCCCCACTCAAGGGTCCTAGCGAAGGGGTTCGTACGAGGCTATGAGTGGTGTTTCGTATTCGTGCCCCTAAGACCAGGAGGAACTTAGGCGACACTTCAACAATCCACCGGGCTATAAAAGGATACCTAATCGAATGCAAAAAAAATGGCTAACTAAAAATGCAAATAAAATACCAAAAGAGAATCATCCACGTTATTTTAATTAGACACTTTTCAGGGCTTGTCAATATTCTTTTAAGTTTTTAAGAAAACGTTTTGAAGAATTCCCCAGCAGAGTCGCCACTGTGAGCGGACGACGCGCTTTCGACGGGACGCGGGACTCCCTTTCGGAATGGGGCGCCACAATCTAGGGCGGGCCCCTCCCTCGCGTGGGGTTTTTATGAATGAAAATCCGTGTTTTGGAAAATAAATGGAATTAGTGCATGAAAGAACCGAGACCTAAGTCTCGATGAACATTGTAGAGTCGCCACCCGGCTCAGCTCAACCGGGAAATTCTTATGTAGCTGAACCGGACGAACGGCCGCTACACTATCCAGAGATTCGGGTCCGGACAAGTCCCTTATTTCGTGTCTAATTAAAATAAATATTGCCAATGTTCTCGAATGGTATTTCAAAATCTAAAGTCCATTTTATTGAATATAAAAAGCATACAACGCGCATACAAAATATTTAATACAAAAATAAAGAAAAGAAATAAATATTAATTGGCTTACAACCAAATCGAATAGAAAAATAAAAACACTCGCCTCACTTATACAATCGCCTATATACACGATAATCTAGAAAAATACAACCGCCTAGGATACACGATTAATTCTATTAAAATACAAATAAAATTAAAAATAAAAATAAATATAAATAAAAGCTGCAAAACAAAGGTTAGCACAATTTATACGGCATGCCACAATTAGGACTCAAATAGACAGAATTGGGAAATCAAGAATCGGGGGCATGCATTTAGGGGGGTAACCGGGTTGGCTCGGCTAGCCGGCCCGGTTAGACCTGAAAAATATTTTGAAACGTCCCTGTATTTTTGGTTTTGTGGGAAAATCATTTGAAAACAATTTTTTCCAGTTTACATGCATTTTTCATATGTTAAATGGGTCGGTTTTCAGGAGAACTGGGTCTCCATCGTTGAATTGTTCTAAATGCAATTTTACTAAAAAATTGAATCTATGGTCGTGATGCACACAACAAAATCCATTTTGATGATTTTTGGGGTTTTCTAATTTTTTTGGGATTTTTTTTTTTTTGGGAATTTTTGGGGATAAGGCTGAAATTCTGTTTCTGGAACAGGGATTACAGTCGTACGACTGTAGTTTACAGTCGTACGACTGTAATCAGTCCAAGATCAAAATTTCGCCAAAAATTCATTTTGGATCAAAAACTGAAGAAATATCGACTGGAAATTAAGAACAGTCGTACGACTGTATATACAGTCGTACGACTGTTCATGAAAACCAAGAACAGTCATACGACTGTTATTAATTTCCAGGAACAGAAATACGAAAATGCAGCAAAAACGCACAAAACTCACTTCAAACACCCAGAAAGCGAGGAAAAGTGTAAGGAAAAGAAGTGTCTACCTTTTTAGAAGCTATTCCAAGTCGTTTTGACCCCTGGCGTCGCTCCGATCCCAACAAATTTGCACTTTTTCCTTTGGAATGGGAGTTGAGAGTTTTTTTGTCAAAAATCCAAATTGCAAGGGATTCTGATGGTTTAAGTTCGAATTCTTGATTTAGTTGTGAAGTTAATTGATTAACCTAGGGATTTCTAAACAAATTTTAAGCTTGATTTCGAGAGATTAAAGAAAATCAAAGGGGAAGAAATGAGTTTTCTTTTTGTGGTTTTTTTTTCTCTCTCTAGATTTCTTTTTCACTAGAAAAATCCTCCCCTTTCTTCTCTTCCTTTTTTCTCTTTTTATCTCTCTGCCCCCTCCTCCTTGCTTGCTGCAGTCTGTCCGACATTACAGTCGTACGACTATAACAATAGTCGTACGACTATAACTTTTTTTTTTTTAAGTATAGAAAATTCCGGCGCTTACACCCGCTCACTCTAAAGTCCAATTCATGTCCGTCTGTTTTGTTGTTGTTCTAGTGTATTGGACAATCGGAAATGGATTGAGAAATCGAAACGCGCCTTGAATCCCGAAAACGACCTGAAACACCAAAATTGAGTTCCGAATTGATCCGAAACAATCTGGAGATAGGCCCGGATGAATGAGAATTGATCAAGGCCTTTCCCTCTCCGTTTTCAGTTTGTACTTGGTGTTTTTGTTTCTGGTTTTTCTCTCCCTCTCTCTATTTTCCTTCTCTACTCTATTTTTTGCTCTCTCCCTTTTTTTCTCTCTCTCAATTCTTAATTTCATTTGAATTTTGAGCCTCCCTCCCTTGATTCGATTTTTTTTTCTTTTTATACCTTTGCCCCCTTGATCAATTCTCATTAATGCCTTCCAAAAGCCCAGCTAAAAAATTTCTTGAGCCGCACTCCCCTACGCCAACTTGCTCTATTTTCCACAGGTAAGTTGGCCGCCGGTTAGAGCCGCACAGCTTTAATACTACAGCTGTATGGCTTTGGCTCTACAGCCGTGTGACTGTAGTCTTGAGACTATAGCTGTACGGCTCTAACCAGAGCCGGGGCAGATTCTCCTAAACCCTACACTCACCTCTAAGCCCTCTAATCCCTCGAAGGACCTCTCTCGGGGTTCGGAATCGGGGATGGTTTGGTTTTTGGAGCTTTCGGGGAATTCCAGGCGATATCCCGCTACTCTAAAGTCCAATTCATGTCCGTCTGTTTTGTTGGGATTTTTCACCGGAAATCACCCGATAAAAGCAGAAGAACGTGATGATTTCCTCAAATCCAGTCCCAGGAGCAATTGAAGTGGAAATTGTAAAACTTAAAATTGAAATAGAAAGAGATTAAATTCTTACCCGAAATATCTCTTTCAAGAGATGGATGAAGACTGCATAAATCAAATTAGATTTCCTCCTCGTTCTCGACACGAACGCCTAACAAACACCACCCGTGCTAGTGTTGGAAAATCACAAAAATTTGGAGAGGGAGGAGACTTAGGAATTCGGCCAAATGGTGGCTTACACTCTTGTGTGTGTTGGCCGAATTCTCCCTTGGGTTTTAACCCGAGGGTTTCCAAATTCCCTTATGGGAATTTAGGCCTAGTTTGGCTTCTGTGTTTGTGTGGGCTTCCTGCTTTTAATTCAGGCCCAAACCTATTTTAATTAGTCTGGTTTAAATCAATTTCAAGCCCAATTTTAATTAACCCATGTATTTAATATATTACTCCAAGTAACATATTATTTACACTTAAATTAAAATTAGTTTGACCAATTAATTTAATCCATCAAATTAAAATTAAGTCTTCACAAACAAATTCATCTATAAACCTATACATATGAATATTTCCACCTAGGAAATAAATCTATAATTAATCCAATTAATCATGTATAGCCAAATATTAATTTTTATTATAATGATCAATCCAATTGATCCTTATAATATAATTAATATATATACACCTCTCTCTCTAGTGTGTATACTCCAAGTATACATGTGATTCCTTAAGTCGGTGTTCAGTCGCTCAATGTGTATGATCCCCTGGGCCCATCTTTATGTTGGCAGTGGGCCTATGGCCCATAGACTGCAGTTGGGCTCTAGCAAGCCACTGCAGCCCCCAATTAAGATGGAGATGGTAGTCTAACTGTTATCATAACCCTGTAGTTTAAACTTGTCTATCCTATGTCATCGATATCAGTGTCCAACACAGAGGCATGGATTGATCACCCTCTTTTGTGTCCGGACATTAACTTGATCCTGAATGCACTGAAGCTCACAAACAAGTTCCCACTTATTTGGGTGTGGCCACACTCTTATCAGTTGCATTCATCAAGAGGCCGGTGATATCTTTCCAGTGGACTACTGAGTGACAAATCCCTTCTGCATATCTATAGTATTACCATGCTAAGTGACATACCCGAAAGTACCCATGCTTGGCACCCTATTACAGGCCCTTTAGGCATACCCCTAAGTATGCGACCTCATATGTAACACCATCATATGGTCAGGTCAAAGGATCCATACAAGTGCTACACGAGAATCACTTGTGATACTAGACCATGTGGATTTCTCGTTTAGTGGATCTATCCAGTACCATGCCCCTTATGCATGTACCCATTAACTTGGTTGACATTCCATGTCCAATGACCGGTAAGACACCGCCATACAACCAGGTTAATGATAGTCTCTTGTTCCATTCATTCCCATGACTGGAACAGACTACGGATCTATTGATGGTCATATCGTTTACCCTATCCATGATCTTACTGCCAAGTGCATGACACTTGTCATCATGGATATAGATATGTCCATTGGATACTTCATTTAATATATTGCACAAGATAAATATAATAAATGAATTGGTGCCTTTATTAATAACACAAATAAGTATAATACATAAATCCAATTAATGTATGATACAAATGCAAGGACCAATGCCTCGGGACTAGGGCATTTCCAACAATCTCCCACTTGCACTAGTACCTACTAGGCATTGGTCTAATCCCTATAGATCTAGTATAACCTTTATGCATAGGCATAGCCAAGCGTGTTGGTCAAAAGATCTGCGACATTGTCTTTGGTGTCCACTCTTTGTAATGAGATGTCACCCCCTTAGCGATTTCTCGTAATAGGTGAAACTCCCTAAGTACGTGCTTCGTTTATATCTGTGATCGGGGCACATAGCTTGTGCAATAACCCCTCGTTGTCACAGAAGATATCAACTGGTTCCCAGATAGTAGATACTATCCCCAGTTCCATGATAAACTTCTTTATCCACACGGCTTCCCTAGCTGCTTCACACGTTGCAATGTACTCAGCTTCTATTGTAGAGTCCGCGATGGTTGGCTGCTTTGAGCTCCTCCAGCTTACAGCACCACCATTAAGCAAAAATACATACCCAGACTACAACTGGTACTCATCTTGGTCAGTCTGGAAGCTTGCATCAGTGTACCCAGTAACTGATAACACTTCCTGACCACCATACACTAAGAAGCTATCCTTAGTCCGGTTAAGGTACTTAAGGATTGCCTTGACAGCTTTCCAGTGGTCCTCCCCGGGATCCTGCTGGTACCGGCTCGTCATACTCAGTGCAAAGGCGACATCAGGTCTCGTACATAACATGGAGTGCATAATTGATCCTATAGCCGAAGCATATGGAACCAATTTCATGTTCTCCCTGTCCTCCCTTGTCTTAGGATAGTGCTTCTTACTAAGTTTCAGCCCATGGCCCATTGGCAAGAAGCCTTTCTTAGCCCGGTCCATGCTGAAACTTTTCAGAACTTTGTCTATGTACGAGGCCTGTCTTAGGCCCAGAAGCCAATTTGATCTATCCCTATAGATCCTGATCCCTAGGATCATCTCAGCTTCGCCTAAGTCCTTCATTGCGAAGCACTTACTCAGCCACTGCTTTACCCCTTGCAGTGTAGGTATGTCGCTTCCAATGAGTAGGATGTCGTCTACATAAAGTACCAAGAATGTGACAATGCTCCCACTAGTCCTCTTATACACACAAGGCTCATCTTGATTCTGTATGAAGCCATATTCCTTTATAGTTTCATTGAATCTAAGATTCCAACTTTGGGAAGCTTGCTTCAGTCCATAAATGGACATTTGAAGTTTGCATACCTTTCCCGGATACTTTGGATCGACAAAACCCTCAGGTTGTGTCATATACACATCCTCGAGTAGCTTTCCATTAAGGAAAGCAGTTTTGACATCCATCTGCCATACTTCATAGTCATACCATGCGACTATGGCCAGTAGTATCCTGATGGATTTGAGCATGGCTACTGGTGAGAAAGTTTCATCATAGTCTATTCCATGGACTTGTCTGAAACCTTTTGCAACCAGATGCCCCTTGAAGGTATTATCAGCTTTTAGCTTATAGCACCACTTGCAACCTATTACCTTAGCACCCGGAGGTGGATCAACCAAGTTCTAAACTTGGTTATCGTACATAGATTGCATTTCTGCCTCCATGGCTTTACGCCAATTCGCAGATTGTGGGCTAGCCATAGCCTCCTGGTAGGTTTTGGGTTCTTCCTCATCCCAGATGAGAAGAGTTTGATCATCGGTGATGAGGAGACCATACCTCTCCGGTTCCCGACGATCCCTACCAGACCTTCTAGGTCCTTGTGTGGCCTGGGTCGATGCTTCCTCCTGTGGAAGCTCCACCTGGGCCTCCGAGTTATCCTCTTCAGGAGCTTGTGGGCTTTGAACTTCCCTGAGTTCAACATTGCTCCCACTGTCTTTCTTAGAAAGGAACTCCTTTTCTAAAAAGACCCTTCCTTGCCACGAACACCTTGTTCTCGGTGGGGTTGTAGAAGTAATACCCTTTGGTTTCCTTAGGGTAGCCCACAAACATGCATTTATCTGTTTTGGGCTCCAGCTTGCCACTAGTCAATCTCTTGACATGTGCTTCGCATCCCCAAATCCTTAGGAAAGACACATTAGGCTCCCTGCCCATCCATATCTAATATGGTATCTTTTCCACTGCCTTAGTCGGAGTATTATTTAAGATAAGAGCTGCTGTCTCGAGGGCGTGTCCCCAGAAACTAATTGGGAGAGAGGCTTGACTCATCATTGAGCGGACCATGTCCAACAGGGTCCTATTCCTCCGTTCGGACACCCCATTCCATTGTGGTGTTCCGGGAGGAGTGAGCTGTGGAACTATTCCATGCTCTCTCAAGTATGAGTCAAACTCTAGGCTCATATACTCACCGCTTCAGTCCGACCGAAGGGTTTTGATATTCCTACCTAGCTAGTTCTGTACCTCGTTCCTAAATTCCTTGAACCTATCAAGGGTCTCGGATTTGTGTTTCATCAGATAGACATAGCCATATCTGCTGAAATCATCCGTGAACATGACGAAGTACAGATGGCCACCTCTGGTCGCTGCGCTCATAGGTCCACATACATCTGAATGTATTAGGTCCAATAAGCCAATGGCCCTTTCAGCCTTCTTGCTAAAAGGCGCCTTTGTCATCTTGCCTTGTAAACATGATTCGCATGTATCAATTGACTCCAAGTCAAATGACCCTAGGACTCCAGCTTTGTGAAGTCTAGCAATGCGCTTCTCGTTTATGTGGCAGAGACGACAATGCCATAGGTAGATAGGATTAAGTTCGTTAGGCTTAACCCTTTTAGTGTTTATGTTATAGACGTAATTGGTTTCATTTAAGTCCAGGATATATAGGCCATCATTTAATAGAGCATCTCCATAAAATAATCCCTCTCTAGATAAAGAAATTCTACCATTAGAAATAGTAAAATTAAATCCAGAAATATCCAACATTGATATAGAAATAATATTCCTGCACATAGCAGGTACAAAATAACAATGTTCCAAAATTAAAACCAATCTGCTGGGCATCACAAGGTGATTTTCGCCGATCTCTATGGCAGCAACCCTTGCTCCATTTTCGACCCGTAAGTCCACCTCTCTCGACCCCAATGACCTTCTGTTCTTAAGTCCCTGCACATTGCAACAAATGTGAGAACCACATCTAGTATCCAATACCCAGGATGTTGAAACAGTAAGGTTAATGTCTATAACATAAATACCTGAAGAGGATGCACCTTGGCCCCTTCTTTGCTCTCCCATCAGCGTGGAACACGATCTCTTCCAATGGCCCGTCTATCTACACCCGAAACAGACATCTTTAGGACCTGCCTTCTCCTGGGCCTTGGGTTGGGCCTTGGCCTTCTTAGCCTTGGCCTTCTTGGCCTTGGCCTTACCCTTGGCAAGAGGAGGGTTCCCCCTGTTGACCAACAGCACCGGCGGAGTCTTTTTGATCGACTGCTCAGTAAGCTTAAGCATCCCATGCAGCTCACTGACAGTACGGTTCATCCCTTGCATGTTGTAGTTTAGGATGAACTGATCATAAGAATCCGTCAAGGATGCAAGGATTGTGTCCACCGCCAACTCTTGAGAGATAGGCGATCCGAGATGGGCCAAAGTGTCCAAATAGCCCTTCATCTTAAGCACATGTGCGCTCACAGATGTCCCAGCCCCCATCTTACAAGAGTGGAACGCCTTATTGGTCAGGTACCTTTCCTGATGAGCTTGCTCTTGAAACATCTCATTTAGAGTTGTTATCATAGCATAGGCTTAATGGTCCATAAACTGTTTTTGTAGTTCGGGGACCATACAGGCCAACATAAGGCATGTCACATCCCTATTATCCTTGACATGCGCCTCGTATTCCTCCAACTGGGCAACTAGTGGATTACGTCCTTGAGGCGCAGCCGGTACAGGCCTTTCCAGTACATACTCTTTTGACTCTTGTCTTAGAACAATTCTTAAGTTCCTAGACCAGTCCAAAAAGTTAGGACCAGAAAGCTTGTCCTTTTCAAGAATAGATCGCAGTGATAAGGTATTGTTGTTTGCCATTTAAGAGTTTCTACACAGAAAAACATTTAGAGTGTTAATAATGGACTTTAATTTATTATTCCCATATGAAATTAATAATGAATCATGTTATTAATTTAAACCGAGTTGTTGGGCTCATGGGCCGAGATCCATATTTCATCAAGATATAGCCAAACAAGGGTTTGGTACAACTATACCTTAATTATTTAGGTAGGAACGCCGTCCAATCCCAACCTAGGGACTCTCGGTTTGATGGGCTTGTTGGCACTTACCCATCTGTGCTTAGGGCCAGGAGAATCCTACTACCCACGCTAAGTCAAAACCTCCATTCAAGTGTTAGAGTATCCCATACTCTAACCCAATACAAAGTGACAATACTCCAGTGTATCCTGCGAGGGCATGGTCTACAACTGGCCTATTCCACTTCGAGTCGGTTTTGAATGAGGGAAGCACTTTTAAGCGACTTAGTAATTCCATTTGGTTATTAGATTCAATTTATAACGGCTTACATACATAAGACGGGTGAAATTGCTATTGGATCATACATTCATACATGCAAATAAACATAAAGCATAATTAAATAAAAGTAAAATGGATTGCTATAGGCCTATATTACATCCTAATATTATTCTAGTAAACCTATACTAGAAATAAATATCAGGTGGGCCTCCATCTTTTCCTTTTGGGCTTGCACCTCCACTTGGGCTCACCACTCCAGGGGCTTCTTCTTTTACAAATTTTATAATATTTGAATAAAATAAAATTACATTAAAAAAAGAAAAACGACACGCAGGCCGTATTTACCCAAAAAGAAAAATACAACCTAACTTGTACAAGGTCCAATAGCATCCAACCATACAAACATTTAATCATACATATGCATCCAATACATATAATTCATAAGCATGTTATAATGCATGATTTAAGCCCATTTCAATTATGTCCAAGCCATTATATAGAAATCGCCAATTTTGGCCCAGCATGGTTCTAACCCTTAACGGGCTTTGGACCTCCAGCCCAGGCAGTCCAACTGCTCCCACTGGAATTGGGAAACCATGGGTCCAATTCAGCCGTCCAAGTAATTGTGCCAAAATTACCCGAACCAATTTCAATTAACCATGTTAATTTCCAAAATTAATATCACGTGAATAAAATAAAATTTTATTCAAGAAACCACACGCATTTAAATTGCATAAATTTAAACACATGAATTTTAAAACCAATTAAAATTTCAAAACTGGGCCTCGGGCCCAAGACCCTCCAAATCCAAAACACTGGGCCCGGCCCGCTGCAGCGGCCTAACGGCTGCCCGCTGCTGCCGCTGTGCAGTGGCCACCCAGCAGCAGCCCGTTGCTCCGGCTGCTGCTAGCGCAGCAGCAGGCAGCGGCTGCCGCCGCAGCCAGCAGCCTCGCACCCCGGGAGCCAGATTTTTTTTTTTTTTAAACAGAAAAAAAAATTGAACAAACAAAATATTGCATCTATCAACAATAAGAAATTCACCAAGAATTCCAAAATCATACAATTAAATTAAACTAACATAAACCTATATGCAAATTTAATTTCAATTGTACAAAACAAATGGGAAAAATCTTAAACCCAAACCAAGAACCCCAATAAAAAAATCTCCAATTTTAAAACATGGGATTCAACCAATTTTAACAATTTCCACAGATCAAAAGCCTGCTCTGATACCACTATTGCGATTTTTCACCGGAAATCACCCGATAAAAGCGGAAGAACGCGATGATTTCCTCATATCCAGTCTCAGGAGCAATTGAAGTGGAAATTGTAAAACTTAAAATTGAAACAGAAAGAGATTAAATTCTTACTCAAAATATCTCTTTCAAGAGATGGATGAAGACTGCAGAAATCAAATTACATTTCCTCCTCGTTCTCGTACACGAATGCCTAACGAACACCACCCGTGTTAGCGTCAGAAAATCACAAAATTTCGGAGAGGGAGGAGACTTGGGAATTCGGCCAAATGGTGGCTTACACTCTTGTGTGTATTGGCCAAATTCTCCCTTGGGTTTTAACCCTAGGGTTTCCAAATTCCCTTGTGGGAATTTAGGCCCAGTTTGGCTTCTGTGTCTGTGTGGGCTTCCTGCTTTTAATTCAGGCCCAAACCTATTTTAATTAGTCTGGTTTAAATCAATTTCAAGCCCAATTTTAATTAACCCATGTATTTAATATATTACTCCAAGTAACATATTATTTACACTTAAATTAAAATTAGTTTGACCAATTAATTTAATCCATCAAATTAAAATTAAGTCTTCACAAACAAATTCATATGTAAACCTATACATATGAATATTTCCACCTAGGAAATAAATCCATAATTAATCCAACTAATCATGTATAGCTAAATATTAATTTTTATTATAATGATCAATCCAATTGATCCTTATAATATAATTAATATATATACACCTCTCTCTCTAGTGTGTATACTCCAAGTATACATGTGATTCCTTAAGTCGGTGTTCAGTCGCTCAATGTGTATGATCCCGTGGGCCCATCTTTATATTGGCAGTGGGCCTATGGCCCACAGACTGCAGTTGGGCTCTAGCAAGCCACTGTAGCCCCCAATTAAGATGGAGATGGAAGTCTAACTGTTATCATAACCCTGTAGTTTAAACTTGTATATCCCATGTCATCGATATCGGTGTCCAACACAGAGGCATGTATTGATCACCCTCTTTTGTGTCCGGACATTAACTTGATCCCGAATGCACTGAAGCTCACAAACAAGTTCCCACTTGTTTGGGTGTGGCCACACTCTTATCAGTTGCATTCATCAAGAGGCCGGTGATATCTTCCCAGTGGACTACTGAGTGACAAATCCCTTCTGCATATCCATAGTATTACCATGCTAAGTGACATACCCGAAAGCACCCATACCTGGCACCCTATTACAGGCCCTTTAGGCGTACCTTTAAGTGTGCGGCCTCACATGTAACACCATCATATGGTCAGGTCAAAGGATCCATACAAGTACTACACGAGAATCACTTGTGATACTATACCATGTGGATTTCTCGTTTAGTGGATCTATCCAGTACCATGCCCCTTATGCATGTACCCATTAACTTGGTTGACATTCCATGTCCAATGACCGGTAAGACACCGCCATACAACCAGGTTAATGATAGTCTCTTGTTCCATTCATTCCCATGACTGGAACAAACTACGGATCTATGCATAGTCATATCGTTTACCCTATCCATGATCTTACTGCCAAGTTCATGACACTTGTCATCATGGATATAGATATGTCCATTGGATACTTCATTTAATATATTGCACAAGATAAATATAATAAATGAATTGATGCCTTTATTAATAACACAAATAAGTATAATACATAAATCCAATTAATGTATGATACAAATGCAAGGACCAATGCCTCGGGACTAGGGCATTTCCAACATGTTTTAACAGGTAATAAGGGACTGTCATCACTATACAATTTGTGTTAAGAAATAAAGGCATCAATCTATTTACTATATGTCTTGTGCAATATTTTAAATAGAGTATCCAATGGACATATCCATATCCATGTTGTCAAGTGTGAGGCACTTGGCAGTAAGATTGTGGATAGGGAAAACGATATGGCCATAAAGTCATCCGTAGTCTGTTCCAATCATGGGAATGAATGGAACTAAAGACTATCATTAGCCTGGTTGTATGGCGGTGTCTTACCGGTCATAGAACATGGAATGTCAACCAGGTTAATGGGTACATGCAAAAAGGGGCATGGTACTGGATTGATCCACTTAACGGGAATCTACATGGTATAGTATCACAAATGATTCTCGCGTAGTACTTGCATAAGTCCTTTGACCGGACCATATGATGGTGCTACATGTGAAGTGGCACACTTTGGTGTACGCCTAATGGGCCTGTAAAAGGGTGCCAAGTATGGGTACGTTCGGGTGTGTCAGTGAGCATGGCAGTACTATGGATATGCAGAAGGGAATGTCACTCAGTACTTTACTGACACGATATCACTGGCCTCTTGATGAATGTTACTGATAAGAGTGTGGCCACACCCAAACAAGATGAGATCTTGTTTGTGAGCATCAGTTCATTTGGGATCAAGTAATGTCCGAACACATTTAGAGGGTGATCAACCATGCCTCTGTGTTGGACACCGATATCAGTGACATAGGACATACAAGTTCAACTACAGGGTTACGGTGACAGTTTGACTGCTATCTCCGTCTTAATTGGGGGCTACAGTGGCTTGCTAGAGCCAGCCTGTAGTCTGTGGGGCTTGGCCCACTGCCAACATAAAGACAGGCCCATTGGATCGTACACATTGAACGTCTGGACTTTAACTAGTCGGATTAAGTGTGTACTTGGAGTATACACGTTTGAAGAGAGAGAGATTTATTACTTATATTCTAGATCAATTAGATTGATCAAAAGAATATAATTAATATTTATTTTGGTATTCTCTTAATTAATTCAATGAATTAATTTATGAGATTATTTCCTAGGTGGAAATATTTATACATGTATAGGTTTACATGTATCTCATCTTATATGTGTCTAATTTAATTCCTTGATGAATTTGATATGTCAAATTAATTGGAATTTAGATGTATGTAACATATTATATGGTACAATATACTTACATACATGTTGAATTACAATGTTATTTGAAATCAAATAGAAACCAAAGAATTAAAGTGGGCTAGGGCTTGAAATGGTAAGCCCACTTATTCATCATGTGTTGGCCGAAATTCATGGTGGGTTTAAGGCAAGAATGATGAATATTTAAGATGAGAAGAATGAGTCATTGTTGGACAAAAGGTAATGATCAAATGGGTGAGTCATGGTGGACTTTTGGTTAGTAAAGTTGGACTTTACCAACTTGGATATTTATTGGTAATTATGAGTAAAGACAAATGAGAAAAATATCCCATCTCCTTTCCACCTCTTGGCCGAATCTTCAAGTCTTTGGACAAGGGAGATGACTCATTCTTTAGCCAAAATGTGATGAGTGAAATTGGTGAGTCATTGTTGACTTTGTGGTAAGCAAAGTTGGACTTTGCTTCCTTGGATATTTTTTGCCTCTTGGTGAGAGATATAAGACTAAATATGATTCAACCAATTCACTCTAACCAAGTTCTCTTGGCTGCCCTCTCTTCCTCTCTTCTTGAATTTTCCGAGTCGCTAGCACGGGTTTCAGTCCGAAAGCCGTTTGTGTACGCATCGGTGGAGGAAATCTATACTTGATTTCTGTAGTCTTCTTCTATCTCTTTAGAGATATCTTGGTAAGACTTTTATACTCCTCCTTTGTGTTTTGTGTTTGATTTTCACTACTTAAGCTCCCGGGACCCGGATTCGAGGAAATCGACGCGTGTTTCCACACTTTTGTCGGTCGGTTTCCCGCGACGAATCCCAGCAGTGGTATCAGAGCGGGCTTTTGATCCGTGAAAATCTTTAACTTGGCGGATCCCGTGTTTTAACATTGGATACTGAGTGACATTCCCTTCTGCATATCCATAGTACTGCCATGCTCACTGACACACCCGAACGTACCCATACTTGGCACCCTTTTACAGGCCCGTTAGGTGTACACCAAAGTGTGCCATAAAATTAAATCCCAAGATGTATAAAATTAAATTCAACATGCATAAAAAAAAATAAACAAATTGAAACACATATAACCTAATATGCATACCATTTCAATTTGGAAAAACAAATGGGGAAAAATATAAAACCCCAAAACCGAAAGAATCCCGATCCATAAAACACCAAGTTTAAAACACGGGATCCGCCAAGTTAAAGATTTTCACGGATCAAAAGCCCGCTTTGATACCACTGCTGGGATTCGTCATGGGAAACTGACCGACAAAAGTGTGGAAACACGCGTCGATTTCCTCGAATCCGGGTCCCGGGAGCTTAAGTAGTGAAAATCAAAAACAAAACACAAAGGAGGAGTATAAAAGTCTTACCAAGATATCTCTAAAGAGATAGAAGAAGACTGCAGAAATCACCAACAAATATCCAAGTTGGTAAAGTCCAACTTTACTAACCAAAAGTCCACCATGACTCACCCATTTGATCATTACCTTTTGTCCAAAAATGACTCATTCTTCTCATCTTAAATATTCATCATTCTTGCCTTAAACCCACCATGAATTTCGGCCAACACATGATGAATAAGTGGGCTTACCATTTCAAGCCCTAGCCCACTTTAATTCTCCGGTTTCTATTTGATTTCAAATAACATTGTAATTCAACATGTATGTAAGTATATTGTACCATATAATATGTTACATACATCTAAATTCCAATTAATTTGACACATCAAATTCATCAAGGAATTAAATTAGACACATATAAGATGAGATACATGTAAACCTATACATGTATAAATATTTCCACCTAGGAAATAATCTCATAAATTACTTCATTGAATTAATTAAGAGAATACCAAAATAAATATTAATTATATTCTTTTGATCAATCTAATTGACCTAGAATATAAGTAATAAATCTCTCTCTCTTCAAACGTGTATACTCCAAGTGCACACTTAATCCGACTAGTTAAAGTCCAGACGTTCAATGTGTAGGATCCAATGGGCCCATCTTTATGTTGGCAGTGGGCCAAGGCCCACAGACTACAGGCGGGCTCTAGCAAGCCACAATAGCCCCCAATTAAGACGGAGATAGCAGTCAAACTATCACCGTAACCCTATAGTTGAACTTGTATGTCCCATGTCACTGATATCGGTGTCCAACACAGAGGCATGGTTGATCACCCTCTAAATGTGTCCGGACATTACTTGATCCCAAATGAACTGATGCTCACAAACAAGATCTCATCTTGTTTGGGTGTGGCCACACTCTTATCAGTAACATTCATCAAGAGGCCTGTGATATCGTCTCAGTAAAGTACTGAGTGACATTCCCTTCTGCATATCCATAGTACTGCCATGCTCACTGACACACCCGAACGTACCCATACTTGGCACCCTTTTACAGGCCCGTTAGGCTTACACCAAAGTGTGCCACTTCACATGCAGCACCATCATATGGTCCGGTCAAAGGACTTAGGCAAGTACTACGCGAGAATCATTTGTGATACTATACCATGTAGATTCCCGTTAAGTGGATCAATCCAGTACCATGCCCCTTTTTGCATGTACCCATTAACCTGGTTGACATTCCATGTTCTATGACCGGTAAGACACCGCCATACAACCAGGCTAATGATAGTCTTTAGTTCCATTCATTCCCATGATTGGAATAGACTACGGATGACTTTATGGCCATATCGTTTTCCCTATCCACAGTCTTACTGCCAAGTGCCTCACACTTGACAACATGGATATGGATATGTCCATTGGATACTCTATTTAAAATATTGCACAAGACATATAGTAAATAGATTGATGCCTTTATTTCTTAACACAAATTGTATAATACATGAAGTTCACATTGATGTACAAATGTATGATACAAAGACAAGGACTAATGCCTCGGGACTAGGGCATATCCAACAATCTCCCACTTGCACTAGTACCAACCAGGCATGGGCCTAATCCCTATAAATCTGATATGACCCTCGTGCTTGGAATGAGCCAGCACCTTGGTCAAAGGATCTGCGACATTCTCCTCGGTGTCCACTCTGCGTAATGAAATGTCACCCCTCTCAGCAATTTCTCGGATGAGGTGAAACTTCCTGAGTACGTGCTTTGAGTTCCTGTGTGACCGGGGCTCCTTAGCTTGTGCAACAGCCCCATTATTGTCACAGAAGATATCAACCGGTTCCTGGATAGATGATACTACCCCCAGTTCCATGATAAAATTCTTTATCCACACAGCTTCCTTAGCTGTATCACACGTTGCAATGTACTCAGCTTCTGTGATAGAATCTGCAATGGTCGGTTGCTTAGAGCTTCTCCAACTAATAGCACCACCATTAAGCATGAATATGTACCCTGACTGCGACTTATATTCATCCTGGTCGGTCTGGAAGCTTGCATCAGTGTACCCAGTAACTGACAGCTCTTCCTGACCTCCATACACTAAAAAGCTATCCTTTGTCCGGTTAAGGTACTTTAGGATTGCTTTGACAGCTTTCCAGTGATCCTCCCCAGGATCTTGCTGGTACCGGCTTGTCATACTTAGTGCAAAGGCGACATCAGGTCTTGTACATAGCATAGAGTACATGATTGATCCAATAGCTGAAGCATATGGGATCTCACTCATGTTCTCCCTGTCCTGTTTTGTCTGAGGATAGTTCTTCTTACTAAGTTTCAGCCTATGACCCATTGGTAAGAATCCTTTCTTAGCCTGGTCCATACTGAATCTTTTCAGAACCTTGTCTATGTACTTAGTCTGACTTAGGCCTAGAAGCCGATTAGGTCTATCCCTATAGATCCTGATCCCTAGGATCGTTTCAGCTTCGCCTAAGTCCTTCATTGCGAAGCACTTACACAACCACTGCTTTACCCCAAGCAGTGTTGGTATGTCGCTTCCAATCAGAAGGATGTCATCCACATATAAAACCAGGAATGTTACGATACTCACACTAATCCTTTTGTACACACAAGGCTTATCTTGATTCTGTGTGAAACCGTATTCCTTTATGGCCTCATTGAATCTAAGATTCCAACTACGGGATGCTTGCTTCAATCCATAAATGGACCTTTGAAGCTTGCATACCCTTTCAGGATACTTTGGATCGACAAAACCCTCAGGTTGTGTCATATACACATCCTCGAGTAACTTTCCATTCAGGAAAGCAGTTTTGACATCCATCTGCCAAACCTCATAGTCGTACCAAGCGGCTATGGCCAGCAGGATCCTAATGGATTTGAACATAGCGACTGGTGAGAAAGTTTCATCATAGTCGATACCATGGACTTGCCTGAAACCTTTCACTACTAGCCGCCCCTTGAAGGTATTGTCTGGCTTCAGCTTGTAGCACCACTTGCAACCTATTACCTTCGCACCCGGAGGTGGATCAACCAGATTCCAAACCTGATTATCGTACATAGATTGCATTTCCGCCTCCATGGCCTTTTGTCAATTTACGGACAGTGGGCTAGCTATAGCCTCCTGGTAGGTTTTTGGCTCTTCTTCGTCGAAGACAAAAAGAGTGTTATCATCGGTAACAAGAAACCCATATCTCTCAGGTTTCCGACGATCCCTACCAGACGTTCTAGGTCCTTGTGTGACCTGGGCCGGTGCTTCCTCCTGTGGAAGCTCCACCCTGGTCTCTGAGTTATCCTTTTCAGGAGTTTTTAAGCTTTGAACTTCCCTGAGTTCAACATTACTCCCACTATCTTTCTTGGAAATGAACTCATTTTCAAGAAAGACCCCTTTCCGTGCCACGAACACCTTGTTCTCGGCGGGGTTGTAGAAGTAATACCTTTTGGTTTCCCTAGGGTAGCCCACAAATAGGCATTTGTCGGTTTTGGGTTCTAGTTTGCCCCCAGTCAATTTCTTGACATGGGCATAACAACCCCAAATCCGTAGGAAAGACACATTGGGCACCCTGCCCGTCCATATCTCAAATGGGGTCTTTTCCACTACCTTAGTCGGAGTACTATTCAAAATGAGAGCTGCTGTCTCAATAACATATCCCCAGAAACTTGTTGGGAGAGAGGCATGACTCATCATTGAGTGGACCATGTCTAACAGGGTCCTATTCCTCCGTTCGGACAACCCATTCCATTGTGGTGTACCTGGAGGAGTGAGCTGTGGAACTATTCCATGCTCTCTCAAAAATGAGTCAAACTCAAGGCTCATATATTCGCCACCTCGGTCCGACCGAAGGGCTTTAATACTTCTGCCTAGTTGGTTCTGTACTTCGTTCCTAAAGCCCTTGAACCGATCAAGTGTTTCAGACTTGTGTTTCATCAGATAGACATAGCCATATCTGCTGAAATCGTCTGTAAAGGTGACGAAGTGTAGAAACCCACCCCTGGCAGCAGTGCTCATAGGTCCACATACATCCGAATGTATTAGGTCTAATAAGCCAGTAGCCCTTTCAGCTTTCTTGCTAAAAGGCGTTTTAGTCATTTTACCCCTTAAACAAGACTCACATATATCAAGTGACTCCAAGTCAAAAGATCCTAGAATTCCAGCTTTGTGGAGTCTAGCTATGCATTTCTCGTTTATGTGGCCTAAATGACAATGCCAAAGGTACACAGGATTAAGTTCATTTGGTTTAATCCTTTTAGTATTTATGTTATAGACTTGATTAGTTTCATTTAAATTCAGGATACAAAGGCCATTATTTAATAGAGCATTTCCATAAAATATGCCTTCTCTAGATATAACCATTTTACCATTACCAATAGTAAATACATATCCAGAAGTATCCAAAACTGAAACAGAAATAATATTCCTGCACATTGCAGGTACAAAATAACATTGTTCCAGTAACAAAACTAATCCACTAGGCATCTTAAGCTGGTACTCGCCGATCTCAATGGCTGTAACCCTTGCTGCATTCCCGACCCACAAGTCCACTTCTCCTGATCCCAGTGATCTTCTGTTCCTAAGTCCCTGCACATTACAACAAATGTGAGAACCACATCCAGTATCCAATACCCAAGATGTTGAAACAGTAAGGTTAATGTCTATGACATATATACCTGATGAAGATGCGCCCTGCGCCTTCTTTTGCTCTCCCAGAAGCTTTGGACATGATCGTTTCCAATGTCCCGTCTGCTTGAACGCGAAACAGACATCCTCAGGACGGGCCTTAGGCTGGACCTTGGCCTTCTTAGCTTTGGCTTTCTTAGCCTTCGCTTTAGCCTTTGTCTTAGCCTTGGCCTTTACAAGAGGAGCCTTCCCCTTGTTTACCATAAGTACCAGTGGAGTCTTTTTGATCGACTGTTCAGTAAGCTTAAGCATCCCATACAGCTTACTAACAGCTTTGTTCATCCCTTGCATGTTGTAATTCAAGATGAACTGATCATAAGACTCCGGCAAGGAAGCCAGGATGGTATCAACCGCCAATTCCTGTGAAATGGGTGACCCGAGACGGGCTAAAGAATCCAAATAGCCCTTCATCTTGAGCACGTGAGCGCTCACAGATGTCCCAGTTCCCATTTTACAGGAATGGAATGCCTTATTCGTCAGGTACCTTTCCTGACGTGCCTGCTCCTGAAACATCTCATTTAGAGTTGTCATAATAGCAAAGGCCTCATGGTCCATAAACTGTTTTTGCAGTTCGGGGACCATGCACACCAACATAAGGCAAGTAACATCCCAGTTATCCTTCACATGCACCCCGTATTCCTCCAGCTGAGCAACTGGTGGATTACGTCCAGTAGGTGCGGCCGGTACAGGGCTTTCCAGTACATATTCCTTAGACTCCTGTCTTAGAACTATCCATAAGTTCCTAGACCAGTCCAGGAAATTAGGACCAGAAAGCTTGTCCTTCTCAAGGATAGTGCGCAGTGATAAAGTGTTATTCGATGCCATTGATTACTACACAGAAAAATAATTAAGTGTTAATAAAGGACTTATAAAAATTTTCCCATAAAACAATTAATAATGAATCATGTTATTAATAAAACCGAGTTGTTGGGCTCATGGGCCGAGATCCATATTATATTAAGATATAGCCAGACGAGGGCCTGGAACAACAATACCCCAATTTTTAGGTAGGAACGCCATCCAATCCCGTCCTAGGGACTCTCGGTTTGATGGGTCTGTTGGCACTTACCCATCTGTGCTTAGGGCCAGGAACATCCTACTACCCACGCTAAGTCAAAACCTCCATCCAAGTGTTAGAGTAACCAATACTCCAACCCAATACAAAATGACGATACTCCAGTGCATCCAACGAGGGTTGGTCTACAACTGGCCTATCCCTACTTCGAGTAGGTTATGAATGAGGGAAGCACTTTTAAGAGACTTAGTAATTACCATTTGGTTATTCGATTCAATTAATAACGGCTTAGATGCAAAAGCGGGTGAAAAGGGTTTGTACATACATTCGCACATGCAAATAAATACCGCATAATTAAATTAAAGAATGGAATGCAACGGGCCAAAATTTACATCCTAATATCATTCTAGTAAACCTATACTAGAACAGCATCAAGTGGGCCGCCTCCTATTCCTTCTGGGCTCGCCAATCCAATCGGCTCCTTGCTTACATAATTTCAGAATACATAGATATAATAAAATTACATAAAAGGAAAATGACACGCAGGTCGTAAAAACCAAAAAGAATATTACAACCCAACATAAATTAGGCCCATTTACATCCATCCACATATGCAATCATACATGTAAACCAATACATCATGTAGTTTATAAGCATGTTAAATGCATGATTTAATCCGATTTCATTTGTCCATAGCCATTATTTTGAAATCGCCAAATTTCGGCCGATCATAGTTCTAAACCCGTGCGGGCTTTGGGCCTCCAACCCAGGCAAAATTGCTCCCAATCTAATTGGGAAACCATGAATTCCAAAATTAGCCATCCGGGTAATCGTGCCAAGAAAACCCGAACCAATTTCAATTAACTGTATTAATTTCCAAAATTAATATCTCATGAACGAAAAATACTTTCTCCACCGATGCGTACATCAGGAGCAGGCACGTCAGGAAAGGTACCTGATGAATAAGGCATTCCATTCCTGTAAAATGGGAACTGGGACATCTGTGAGCGCTCATGTGCTCAAGATGAAGGGCTATTTGGATTCTTTAGCCCGTCTCGGGTCGCCCATTTCACAGGAATTGGCAGTTGACACCATCCTGGCTTCCTTGCCGGAGTCTTATGATTAGTTCATCTTGAATTACAACATGCAAGGGATGAACAAAGCTGTTAGTGAGCTGCATGGGATGCTTAAGCTTACGGAACAGTCGATCAAAAAGACTCCACCGGTACTTATGGTAAACAAGGGGAAGGCTCCTCTTGTAAAGGCCAAGGCTAAGACAAAGGCTAAAGCAAAGGCTAAGAAAGCCAAAGCTAAGAAGGCCAAGGTCCAGCCTAAGGCCCGTCCTGAGGATGTCTGTTTCGGGAGCAAGCAGACGGGACATTGGAAACGATCATGTCCAAAGCTTCTGGGAGAGCAAAAGAAGGCGGAGGGCGCGTCTTCATCAGGTATATATGTCATAGACATTAACCTTACTGTTTCAACATCTTGGGTATTGGATACTGGATGTGGTTCTCACATTTGTTGTAATGTGCAGAGACTTAGGAACAGAAGATCATTGGGATCAGGAGAAGTGGACTTGCGGGTCGGGAATGGAGCAAGGGAAACCGTAATGGGGCTGTTGCATAAGCTAAGAAGCCCCGGTCACACAGGAACTCAAAGCACGTACTCAAGAAGTTTCACCTCATCCGAGAAATTACTGAGAGGGGTGACATTTCATTACGCAGAGTGGACACCGAGGAGAATGTCGCAGATCCTTTGACCAAGGTGCTGGCTCATTCCAAGCACGAGGGTCATATCAGATCTATAGGGATTAGGCCCATGCCTGGTTGGTACTAGTGCAAGTGGGAGATTGTTGGATATGCCCTAGTCCCGAGGCATTAGTCCTTGTCTTTGTATCATACATTTGTACATTAATGTGAACTTCATGTATTATACAATTTGTGTTAAGGAATAAAGGCATCAATCTATTTACTATATGTCTTGTGCAATATTTTAAATAGAGTATCCAATGGACATATCCATATCCATGTTGTCAAGTGTGAGGCACTTGGCAGTAAGACTGTGGATAGGGAAAACGATATGGCCATAAAGCCATCCGTAGTCTGTTCCAATCATGGGAATGAATGGAACTAAAGACTATCATTAGCCTGGTTGTATGGCGGTGTCTTACCGGTCATAGAACATGGAATGTCAACCAGGTTAATGGGTACATGCAAAAAGGGGCATGGTACTGGATTGATCCACTTAACGGGAATCTACATGGTATAGTATCACAAATGATTCTCGCGTAGTACTTGCCTAAGTCCTTTGACCGGACCATATGATGGTGCTGCATGTTAAGTGGCACACTTTGGTGTACACCTAACGGGAAACCGACCGACAAACGTACGGAAACACGCATCGGTGGCCTCGAATCCGGGTCCCGGGAGCTTAAGTAGTGAAAATCAAAAACAAAACACGAAGGAGGAGTATAAAAGTCTTACCAAGATATCTCTAAAGAGATAGAAGAAGACTGTAGAAATCAAGTATAGATTTCCTCCACCGATACGTACACGAACGGCTCTCGGACTGAAACCCGTGCTAGCGACTCGGAAATTCAAGAAGAGAGGAAGAGAGGGCAGCCAAGAGAACTTGGTTAGAGTGAATTGGTTGAATCATATTTACTCTTCTATCTCTCACCAAGAGGCAAAAAATATCTAAGGAAGCAAAGTCCAACTTTGCTTACCACAAAAAAAAAGGGTTGTGGGGGGCAGCAGCTTGCTGCCGGCCAGCTGCTGCTGGGCAGCAGCCTCCCCGCGCGGTTGGCCGGGCCCGTTTTTGGATTTGGCGAGATTTTTGGGCCGGGCCGGATTTAAAATTTTATTGGCACAAACCCGAAACGAAAAGAATCCCGTCCATAAAAATCGCCAATTTTAAAACACGGGATCCGCCAAGTTAAAGATTTCCACGGCTCAAAAGCCCGCTCTGATACCACTGTTGGGATTCGTCACGGGAAACCGACCGATAAAAGCGGAAATATGCATCGATTTCCTCGAATCCGGCCCAGGAGCTTAAGATGTGGAAATCAAAAACTTAAAGCATAAAAGGAGAGTTTCAAAAACTTACCACAAAGCCTCTCTAGGAGACGGATGCGGACTATAGAAATCAAGTGTAGATTTCCTCCACCGATGCGTACACGAACGGCTCTCGGACCGAAACCCGTGCTAGCGACTCGGATGATAAGAAGAGAGGGAGAGAGGGGCTGCTCACTTTGAGAATTATGGCTGTCCCTTTTTTTTTCTTTCCAAAAGAAAAATCTATCTATACAAAGATAGAACCAACTTTCTCAAGTGTGAGCATACAATTTCTTTCCAAAAGAAATATCTCAAATGTGGGCAAAATTACTTTTTCCCTAAAGAATTCAAATCCCATTTTCCCTTCACATGATGGACGGCCAAGAGGCAAAAAATATCCAAGGAAGCAAAGTCCAACTTTGCTTACCACAAAGTCAACAAAGGCCCACAGACTACAGGCGGGCTCTAGCAAGCCACTGTAGCCCCCAATTAAGACGGAGATAGCAGTCAAACTATCACCGTAACCCTATAGTTGAACTTGTATGTCCCATGTCACTGATATCGGTGTCCAACATAGAGGCATGGTTGATCACCCTCTAAATGTGTCCGGACATTACTTGATCCCAAATGAACTGATGCTCACAAACAAGATCTCATCTTGTTTGGGTGTGGCCACACTCTTATCAGTAACATTCATCAAGAGGCCGGTGATATCATCTCAGTAAAGTACTGAGTGACATTCCCTTCTGCATATCCATAGTACTGCCATGCTCACTGACACACCGGAACGTACCCATACTTGGCACCCTTTTACAGGCCCGACCGACAAAAGTCCGGAAACACGCGTCGATTTCCTCGAATCCGGGTCCCGGGAGCTTAAGTAGTGAAAATCAAAAAACAAAACACAAAGGAGGAGTATAAAAGTCTTACCAAGATATCTCTTAAGAGATAGAAGAAGACTGCAGAAATCAAGTATAGATTTCCTCCACCGATGCGTACACGATATGACCGAGAGCCGTTCGTGTACGCATCGGTGGAGGAAATCTATACTTGATTTCTGCAGTCTTCTTCTATCTCTTAAGAGATATCTTGGTAAGACTTTTATACTCCTCCTTTGTGTTTTGTTTTTTGATTTTCACTACTTAAGCTCCCGGGTATAAGACTAAATATGATTCAACCAATTCACTCTAACCAAGTTCTCTTGGCTGCCCTCTCTTCCTCTCTTCTTGAATTTTCCGAGTCGCTAGCATGGGTTTCAGTCCGAGAGCCGTTCGTGTACGCAACGGTGGAGGAAATCTATACTTGATTTCTGCAGTCTTCTTCTATCTCTTTAGAGATATCTTGGTAAGACTTTTATACTCCTCCTTTGTGTTTTGTTTTTGATTTTCACTACTTAAGCTCCCGGGACCCGGATTCGAGGAAATCGACACGTGTTTCCACACTTTTGTCGGTCGGTTTCCCGTGACAAATCCCAGCAGTCACAGAGGTTGGGAAAACCCGTGCTCACAGGCTGCCCCTTGCGGGATCAAAGTTGATTCATGGTTGGGCTGTTAAGCCTGGATTGAGTTTGGCCCCACGATCAGGAGCACAGTGAGAAAGGAAAAGAAAATGTATCTGACGTCTTGGTTTGTCAAGGAATTGGCGCAACATCTTGCTAGGGGCGTTGGCCTTGACTCTGAAGTTGGCTCTCTGTGGCGGAGCTGCACCATCGAAATCGGCTCTCTGTGGTGGAGTGTACCATTGAAATTGGTTCTCTGTGGTGGAGGGTACTGTGAGCGGACGACGCGTTTTCGGCGGGACACGACACTCCCTTTCGGAACGGGGCGCCTCGATCTCAGGCGGGCCCCTCCCTTGCGTGGGGTTTTTGAATAAATGGAAAACGGGTTTTGGAAAATAAATAAATTAATTAAATCTTAAAAGAAATCGAGACCTAAATCTCGATTAATATTGTAGGAGTCGCCACCCTGCTCAGCTCAACAGGGAAATTCTTAGGGTAGCTGAATCGGACGAACGGCCGCTACACTATACAGAGATTCGGGTCCGGACAAGTCCCCTATTTCGTGTCTAATTAAATTAAATATTGCCAATGTTCTCAAAAAGGTATTTCAAATTCTAAAGTTGATTTTATTGCATTAAATAGGTATACAACGCACATACAAAGTATATAATACAAAATAAAAACAAAACAAAATAATAAATATTAAACGGCCTACAACCAAATCGAAATAAAAATAAAAACTCTCGCCTCACTTATACAATCACCTAGAATACACGAGATTCTAAAAAATGTACAACTGCCTAAAATACATGATTTTAATTCTATTAAAGTACAAATAGAAATAAAAATAAAAATAAAAATAAAAATAAATAAAAGCTGCAAAACAAATATTAGCACAATTTTATATGGCACGCCACAAGTTGGACTCAAATAGACAGAATTGGGAAATTAAGAATCAGGGGCATGCATATAGGGGATAATCGGGTTGGCTCGGGTAGCCGGCTCAGTTAGACCTGGAAAACATTTTAAAGCGTCCCTGTATTTTTGGTTTTTTTGAAAAATCCATTTTTGAAAACAATTTTGCTGGTTTCATGCATTTTTCATATTTAATGTGGGCCGGTTTTCGGGAGAACTGGGTCTCCGTCGTTGAATTGTTCTAAATGCAAATTTACTAAAAATTAAATCTAAGGTAGTGAATGCACATAACAAAATTCATTTTTGGGATTTTCTGATTTTTCTGATTTTTATGGATTTTTATAAAATTTTAGGCTTAAAGGTGAAATTCTGGTTCTGGAATTAGGGTTACAGTTGTGCGAATGTAACTACAGTCGTACGACTGTAAGCTCTCTGGAATCAAGATTTCGCCAAAATTTTATTTGAATTAAAACAAAAGAAAAACAACCTGGAAATCAAGAACACTCGTACAATTGTATATACAGTCGTGCGACTGTTCATCAATTTCAAGAACGGTCGTGCGACTGTTCTTGATTTCCAGAAGCAGAGGAACGAAAACACAGCAAAAATGCACAAAAATTCACTTCCAGTACCCAGAAAGCAAGAAAAAGTAGAGAGAAATGGAGTGCCTACCTTTTAGAAGTCTCTCCAAGTCGAAATTGACCCCTGGCGTTGCTCCAATCCACAAGAATTTGCACTTTTTCCTTGAAATTGAGAGGGGAAGCTTTTTGTCCAAAAATCCAAAATGCTTGGGATTCTGATTATTTTAGTCAAGGACTTCGATCTGTTTGTGAAATTAATTGATTAACCTAGGGGTTTCTAACAGATTTTAACCTTAATTCTGAGAATCAAAAGAAAAAGAAAGGGAAGAAAGTTAGCTTTTTGTGTATTCTCTCTTCCTTCTCTTTATCTCTCTCTCTCTCTAAATTTTTTCCACAGAAATCCCAATTGCTTCTCTCCCTTCCTTTTCTTCTTTTTATCTCTTCTTTCTGCTTGCTTCCTGTCCATCCCGGCGCATTAATTGTGCCTCCCTCTCTCCTTCATTTTCTGCTGCAGAGGTATGGGCTCCTGCAACTGCTCTGACATTACAATCGTACGACTCTCTCTTTTTTTTTTAAGTAGAGAAAATTCCGGCGCTTACAGGTACCATTGAAATTGGCTCTCTGTGATGGAGCTATACCATTGAAATTGGCTCTCTGTGGTAGAGCTATACCATTGAAATTGGCTCTCTGTGATGGAACGTACCATTGAAATGGACTCTCTGTAGTGGAGTGTACCATTGAGATTAAATTTCTAAGCATTGATTTTGAAGTTATCCCAAGAGAAGCTAGTTTGAAGTCGGCCTAGGGGGCATTGGTTTGAAGTTAGTCCGGGGGGTGTTGGTCTGAAGTTGGCCTAGGGGGTGTTGGTTTTTTTGAAATTGTGTCTAGAATGTATATTTATTCCTTGATCGATAATTTTTAAAAAAAATGTTTTACCCCTTCAGTCAAGAATAAATACGGCTCGACTATTCTTGCCTCTGGATACCTGCAAAAAGCAAGAAATACCCTTCTCGGGATTATATTGGCATAAATGGAAATTATGAAAAATTGAGAAAACTTGCTTAATTGAGTGTTAGAGCCATGCGGCTCTAATTTTGCAAGACACAACCACGCGGCTGTACCAGAGCTATGCGGCTGTGACTTGCCACGTTGCTAGAGCTATACGACTTTAGCGGGAAAGGGGAAAAATCTATAAATAGCGACAGACGGCCTCATTTCACTAAATACCTTATTTTCCTCTCCTTCTGCCTCTTTTTTTCCTCTCAAAGCTCTTTGAACCCAAACCCCGACCTTCAGGGTGATAAAGAAGCTTAAGAAGGTGCTTTGCCCCACTGCTCCCACACAGCCTGCTCGGCACACGAGATATGTTCTGCTAGAGGGCGATTTCTTTTTGCCCACTGAGACCACAGTGGATGTCTATAGACTTCAGGGCTTCTCGCGTATTGCGGGGTCAATAGGAACGATCCTGTGCCCGTCACGCTCCAAACGTCCTCGCATGCATCCCACAAACTGGTTAGTTTTCCCAATTTTTTCCTTTTTTCAAATTTTTTCAATTCCTACAAATGTAGACATAATTAGGCAAAATTTAGATGAAATTGATACATGTTAAGGGTAGATTTTGCCCCTGGGAACTTTAATTGGTGATTTGGAGTTAATTAGAATTGATCTTAGGGTAAAAATCATGAAACCTAGGGTTTCTTTCGAAACTGCCATTTTCCAGATAGAGCCATGTGGCTCTGTTCTTGAGCCTGACTAAAAATTGTATAAACAGAGCCGCACGGCTCTATCTGTGAAGAATATAGCCGTGCGGCTCTGATACAACCGTGCGGCTATAAGATGCAAAACATAAAATTTTTTTCATTCTTATACTTAAATTTATGTGTAACCCCAATAACACATAAAAACTCTCTGTTCATTGTTTTGCAGGATCGACCCTATAGCCATGGGGCTAGGTCGCTGTCGGACACTCTGAAATGGTACAGGACACTCCCCGATGCGGTGAGGGGGATCATCGATGCCACGAGGCTGGACAGGATGGTGTGCTCGATGTGCGAGCACCCTCCCCGAATAAGTAGGGGCTTACTGATGGTGCTGATCAAGCGATGGATAGACTCCACCCATACTTTCCAATTCCTGACTGGGGAGTATAAAATCACACTAGAGGACTTTGCTGCTATCACCGGGCTGTCTTTTGGCAGGTTCCTCATCGAGTTCAACCAGATACTGGAGCGAGGAGGCTTTTGCCTAGAGATTATAGGCATGCTAATCGGCTTGTCTCCTCTAGACAAGAGGATCTAGGGTGGTGCCCCTCAGAGACTATTGGCTAGATAGGCAGGCCGAGCTTCCCTAGGTTTCTACCTTCACGCCTGAGGATGCGAGGCGTTACGCTAGGGTGTTCCTTCTCTATGCCCTCAGCACCCTGGTCTTCTCTATAGGTCAGAGCGACCTGAACCAGGCTGTCCTCCCCTCACTGATTCAGCTGGACGACGTGAGGGGTCTAAGTTAGGGATGAGCTGGGTTGGTGCAGCTGTACTATTCCCTCGATATATGCACTTGGGGGAAGCATAGGGAGGTAAAGGGCCCATAGATCATCGTGCACGTGAGTTTCGCCAATCCTTTTTTTGTGCTTTCTAACTATGCACCCTTTTGCAGATTTGGGTGTGCGAGTATGAGTTTATCCCCAGCCGGTGGTACATATGGCTGATACCATGGAGCTTCCTAATTTCCCCCAACTGAGACGGTGAATGGGCTTCAGCTGGGATGAGGTGGATCAGATGGTGGATGACTATCGACTGTTCATGCCCATATGACATTCGAGGGGTATATGTCTTTTCTTTCTATGCATTCTGAATTATTTCACAATTATTTCCCTGGTTTTCTAACTTCTAGCTTTCTGATTTCAACTGACCAAGGAGCCATGGAGGGGACCCGTGTTGCCTCCGGAGGTAGTGGATGCCCTGAAGCTGACGCCCAAGAGGTTTGTCATGGAATGTCCATTTGGCCTAGAGTGGTATGTTGGAGAGCGGGTCTCCGACTAGCGTGCTGGTCCCATAGGACACAGGATCCTGGCCGCTCTTCCTATAGGGCTGTTCTGGCCGCATCTCTTGTCGGCAGAGGACCATCCCGATCCTTTTGGATTCAGGTATGTGGCGAATGGGGTAGAGAGACACCACCTCCAGTTCGCCACCATGTACCTCTTCCCTCCTACCGGAGTAGTGCAGACACGGGTACGTTCCTTCTTCCGCTTTCCCTCTATCTATATTGTTCTGCTGTTTGCTAACATCATTTTTCTCCTTTTTTTTACAGCCATCCGGAAGGGGGCAAGCACCCTCGCACTTCATCCGGCAGGTGCTCTAGCAGCCGTCGATCCCAGACCACCGGTAGTCGGGGCGATGGGGGCTCTTCGGTGTATGAGGATGAGTACGATGCTGATGCTAGGATGGAGAGCACCCTACCTGTTCCTTTGGTGGTCCCCCCTATTGGTTTTATTCTGGGTCATCTTGACTTTTCGATAGAGCCATCAATTCAGCTACTAAACGAGTTTGAGGCTCCTATCGGGGCGACTTATTTCTCTAGGACCACCTCTTCCCTTCTGCCATCCCTTCTGATACCACCCATGTGAGTACTTATGTTTTTATCTGCTTTTTAATCTTCACTGTTGCCATTTGCCTAACTTACATGACTATCTCCTTTGCAGATTTCGGTATTGTGAGTGGACGACCTTTTTCGGAACGCGGGGTGAAGCGGGAACCAGGGATTTTCTTTTTGGGTGTTGATATTTTGGTTTTGAAAACGGGTTTTAATCTTTCTTAGAAAAACCTTTCATTTTATTGGAAAAGTCTTTTTGTAGAAAACTGAATTTTAGGCTTGAATTTTAGAAAACAAGCTTTTTAGAAAATCCCATTTTAACTTAAAGATCTCGAAACACGAATTTCGAGATTAGATACAGAGTCGCCACTCGGATCAGCTCATCCGAGAAATTTCGGTACAGCTCCCTACCAAGTGTAAACGCAGTACCTAATCCATAGATTCGAAGTTCGGGCAACATATCTACTAATCCTCACTAGTTTTTAATTATTATTTCGTAATATGATTTCATTCACTTAATTCTACTCATTTTATCTCTTCTTTTATTATTAGCCAATGCTCATACATATGATATAAATATAAAACCAAAATAAAAATGCGGAAAAGTAAAAGTGCGGAAAAGTAAACCAGAGGCTAAATTATACAACCCAAGAAAAAGAAAGCTCTCATCCTCACCTTTTACAACCGCCTATTATACACGATAATCTAAAAATTACAACCGCCTAGATACACGGTATAATCTATAAAATACATTCAAAAATGAAAATAAAGCAAAAATAAAAGCTACATCCAAATATGGTTAGCACAGATAAATAAATCACACTAAGGACTCATATAGGACAAAATAGGGGTATTTTAGGAAACGGGATCATGCAAAGGGGGTAACCAAGTCGACCCAATCGGTCGGCCCGGTTAGACCTGGAAAACGGTTTTTTAAACGCCCTGTAGATTTTATGGATAAAAAATCAGTTTTAAAAGCGGTTTGGCTCATTTACATGCACTTTTTCAACTTTAGCGGGCCAGATATCCCGGGACCCGGGGGTCCCGTTCGTATGTGGGTTTAAATCAAACATCCATCTAGGGTCCAAAAGTATGCAAACACGCCAAAATTCATTTTTGAATGAGAAAAGAATGCAAAATTACAAGTTTGGGGCCCAAAAGGACAAAACTGTAATTTTGCCTCCATTACAGCTGCGCCCCTGTAGCTTACAGCCGAGCGGCTGTAATGCCCCAGAATCAATTCCAGTGTGTTTTCTGGTTTTTGAAAATCGTTTTGCAAATTTAGTGATTTTGCCTCAACTATAGCCGCGAGGCTGTAGGTTACAGCCGCACCCCTGTAGATCACAGCCGTGCCCCTGTAGACTACAGCCGTGCCCCTGTAGACTACAGCCATACGGCTGTAGGTTACAGCCGAGCGGCTGTAGCGACCAAAATGCCTATTTTGCTTAAAAACCGAATTAAATGCTGATTTTGACCAAAAAAGGAAATATGAAGATTACAGCTGCGCGGTTGTAGGCTACCGCCGCGCCCCTGTAGACTACAGCTGCGCGGCTATAGTTTACAGCCGAGTGGCTGTAATGTCCAGAAAAGGCCATTTTCACTTATTTTTCATTCTTTTCCTCGGTTCTCTTAAAATACTCAGGCCATTTTCACTTATTTTTCATTCTTTTCCTTGGTTCTCTTAAAATACTCACTCGAATTCTTCGGGGTTCCGTACTAGGACTTGTCACACACCTTCGGGCTATCCGGGACATTTCCGATGTTATCCCGGTTGGTCCGAATCCGCTTCACGTTTATCCGTGAAAAATGTAACAGTAGCTTTCATCACCGAGGTCGGGAAAAAACCCGTGCTCACAAGCTGCCCCTCGCGTGACTAAAGTCGACTTGAATGGGTGCTTATGCCCGATTCTAGTTTGGTCTCGCGATAGGGAGTATGGTGAGAAGGAAAAGAGAACATACCTGAGGGTTTCCTTCGCGTTGACTAGTTTTGATGTCTATAGGGACTTGTCTTGGTTGCTTTTGAGACAGTGGTCTTGCCTAAATTGGTTTGAATCTTCAGGGTCTTACTTCGATTCTGATACGAAGCATAGGACTTTGCCCGAATTATTCTGATGTTATCTAGGGTCATGCTTAGACTCCATTGCAAAGCAGAGGACTTTGCCCAGATCTTGTTTGATTTGCCAGGGACATGTTTCGACTCCATTGTGAAGCAGAGGACTTACCCATATCGAATTCTCCTTGCCATTCGGTGCTTACAAAAGGGAAGGGTATTTTGGTAATTTTGCAACTTGGGAAGTTGGCATTCCTTAAAGTAAGGGTAATTTGGTCATTTGGTCTTTCGTGTAGCTCATGTCGCTAAAGGAAAGGTGTTTTGGCCATCCGATAATGTGGTTACTGATAGGAGGGCATTTTGGTCATCTCACTTCTAGTGGAGGTTGTGTCACTGAAGGAAAGGATGATTGTGTTTCCTGCGAAGCTTTTATGGCTGGGGAAAGATGCTTTGGTGATTTGAGAAGCTTGATGATCTCCTTTGATGTTTTAAAGTTGTTTCAGGTACGTATTTGTTCCTTGATCGATAATTTTGGAAACAAAAATTTTTACCCCTTCGATCAAGAATGAATATGGATTGAATATCTTGCCCCTTGATACTGTAGAAATCGGCTCTTTGTGGCGGAGCAATACCATTAAAGTTGGCTCATTGTGGTGGAGCAGTACCGTTGAAACCGGCTCTCTGTGGTGGAGCAATACCGTTGACATCGGCTCTCTATGGTGGAGCAATACTATTGAAACTGGCTCTCTGTGGTGGAGCAATACCTTTGAAGCTGGATTGGGGGTACGTATTTATTCCTTGATTGATAATTTTGGAAACAAAAATTTTTGCCCCTTTCGATCAAGAATAAATACGGCTTGATTGTTTTGCCCTTGGATACTTGGGATTTGAGGATGCCCCAGTGTCAGGTTATTTCCACTTTCGGAGTACTCATGGCTCGAGACAGCCTGATGATGATAGCATGTACCTGCACTTGAGTACACATTGATGCGTGTATGCATGTGTGTGTGTATGTTTTGAGTGTATGTGTATGTGCGTGTCCTAGATGCATATGCGTATGATTATGGTGCTTTTTCATGTTTTGTTTGTTGCAGAAGACGATTGGGATCGAGAGCCGTGAGTCCGCTCGTTTGAGAACAGAGGTTGATCAATTACGTCGGTGGGTCACCGAGCTGGAGGTCATGAATCAGACTTTCAGGGACCGGACGGACGATTGGGATGCCCAGATGGGTCTGTCCTTGGTGGGATATCGCATTGAAGTTTGGTTGATTGACCTGATTGCTTGCTCCACGAGGCGTGGGCGTGAGGCACTAGCTTTGATGTACCTCGGTTCTTACAGGATTAGAGTTGTCTGAGCTTGATAATACTGTATGACTTTTGTTTTATTTTCATTGCTTGTCCTAATTTTTGCATAGGTCGCCCTTTTTGGGTTTTCGGCCTATCGGACTATCTTTATTTTTGCCTGAACTGCCCTTTCGGGTTTTCAATTCAGCAGACTTTATTTTATGCCCTAGCTTTTGCATAGATCACCCTTTTCGGGTTTTCGATCTATCGGACTCTTTTTCTTTTTTTTTTTTTTAAGTGAGATGCATGTAAACACAAAATGTGCACATCCATACGAATTCAATTTCAAGCAGACTTGGGACATTAACCTGAACATAAAACCGGCATTCATTCATTCACTCATTTATAATGTTTTAACACAATGCACATCAAAGATGAAATGAAGCCAAGGATAGAATCAGTAATGGTATCCATCTCGACTGGACCCATGCCTGCCACCAACTGGTCTTTGCAGATTTTCCCGCTGATGGTGTTTGCTTCTCTGTCCTAACTTTTGCATGGACCGCCTTTTCGGTTTTCGATCCATCGGACTGTCCTGATTTTTTCATGGATCACCTTCTCGATTTACGACCCATCGGACCGTTTTTTTATTATTATTTTTTTCTACACGTAATAGTGCCTGGGCTTATCTGAGTTGATGGGGTTGATGACTTGGTCTCTGTCTCCCCTGGTGGAACCGCTTCCATCCTATAGGCTAAGGAGTATGACGTTTCTTCAGTGCCTGCTCTGATGCTAGTTTTGTGCCCTTGTAAGACAAATGACAGCATATCGGCCGATCCTTTATAGGTGATTGCCGTTTGGACGGAACCTTGTGAGCCGCTTCTACCGCCCCATTGGCTTATGGGAGATGCTAAGATAATCTATGATGCTCCATCTTTGCCCCTTGTAAATGTAGGCCATTATTGGTCACGACATGATAATGCTTTTTTTTTCTTTTTGTTTTTTTTTGTTTTTGTTTTTTTTTTTTTAAAGTGACATTCCTATATAACTCCACTTCTACCCACTTCGAGAAGTAATTGATGGTTATGACCATGAAGCGATGCTCATTCGAGTCTGCGGAGCTCCTACTTGGCTGATTCCATCTTTGAATCCTTCGGAGCTTGGTTCAGTAATTTCTTTGTCGCTTTTTCATGACATCGTACGGTCAGGCAAAGATTCCCATGTGCTTTTATGGTACTTTTGCAAATTTTTCTTTTTTTTCTTCTTTTTTTTCTCTTTTTTCATCGGGTGTGAGATCTTTCAAGACGGATATCCTTTTCAAGTCTTCATCTGTCCTTAGATTCATTTCATGCATTGATGCATCATGTATGCTAAAGACATTAAATGAATGTTTGTATGCATGCAGAGTTCCATTCGAAAAATATCACGCAAGTAATTGAAACCAAATTCTATTGAATTAAACACTGAGAGGTTGAATTGTTCACAGAATAAATTTTAAAGATAAAAACTAAAGACATAAAAAAGAATATCGTCCTCCACATGCGGAGGGTCTTCCTTTATTGCTGCAACATGATCCTTGGTAGCTTGTGCACCCGAATCACCCAAGCTTGGGCAAAGGATTACTCTAAATACTGGGCTTCAAAGCCGGCTCGATAATCTTTCCATCAGCGACCAACTGTTTGATGGCCTCAATTAGCTGGTTGCACTTGTGTGTGCGGTGGCCCATCATCACATGATAAGAGCAGAAATTGTCTTTATCCGCCTCAGCTGGAGGCGAAAATGGCTTCAAGCTCTGCAATAACCCAGCCTTTCTACACTTAGCAAAAATTTGGCTTACTGACTTAGCCCATGGACTGGTGACCCTTTGAGGAGTCTGTCTTCCCAGGTTCACAGCGGCTGCATCCTCCCATTGCACTTCGATCAAGGCTACATTCTGAGTCGAGTTAGTATTGGACCCCACTGGAGTAACCTTAGAGCTGTTGCCTTTGTACCCTTGAGAGTACCCCTGATTGCTTCTGTAAGAGCCCAAACTCTGTCTGCCCCTCTTGTCCTTGTATTGGGGCAGACTACCATCTACCAGCTTCACAATGAGTGACTCTAACTTTGGTGCCCCATCCACCAAAACTTGCACATCCATCCACCGCTTGTAGTAAGCTGGGAAAGACTCATTTGGTTTCTGACGGATCCTTTCTAGATCCTCAAGAGTTGTCTCAGTCTGGGTGTTGTAGGCATACTGCTTCACAAAAGCATCAGATAAATCCTCCCAGGTGGAACGAGTGTGTATGGGCATCTTCATGTACCGCTTTACCGTAGCACCCCTCAGAGTAGTTGGAAACAAGTTCAACAGATGACCCTTTCCAATCCCCATGCTGGTCATCAACCTCACATAACTATCCAAATGGGCTTCTGGTGGGCCCTCTCCGGTGTACGGAGGCAGGTAAGGCATCTGAAAACCAGCTGGGAGCGGCTCACCTCTATCAGCCATCAAAGTAGTCGGGTCGACATACTTAAGAGGGTTATAGTGGACCATCTCCTTCAGCTTAGGTAGCATGGTTTCAATATCAGAAAATTTCTGATTGAGGCGCTTCTCTAGCATCGCCCTAATCGAGGCTTCCCTTGCCTTCTCAAAGGCCTCATCCTCTTCCATCTGCCGATCGGGTTCCCTCTGGTTCACTACTGGGTCAATCCCCCCAGGAAGACTTCCTCTAGCACTGTTGGTAACTTGGACAAACTGTTGTCCCCCACTCCCATCTGACGTTTGGGCCGATTGGACAACCTGAATAGGGAGAGTGGTCATCACCGCCTGCACTTGCTCCCTGAGAGTGACTCTGAACTCATCCAAGCTTAAGAAGCTCCTCATAAAGGAAGCCATGTCAAAAGGCAGGTTTCCATTGTTCTCGTTGTTCCCATTGTTTCTGTTATTTCCTTCAGCCATCTCTGTTCCGTTGACCTCTTCCAACAAAACCTGACTGTTAACTGGTAGGGTATGCAACTGCACTTCAAACTCCCTGTCTGAATCCGACCCTGAACTGATTCCCTCCACGGTAATCGGTTCTGATCAAACTAACTGAACTGGGGTGTTTGTTTCCAACTCAACTCGAATTAACCCTCCCGAGATGCGACTCCAAACTACACAATCAACATAAGATTAGAGTTTCGGATGGATGTCGTGGTCCTAGACTCGACCCTCTAAATGGTGCTTTTACGCTCATGTTCAGATGATGTCTCATGGATATGGATGATGTTGAAGATGGTTTTAGTGCTTTTCTTTCTCTTGCTTCAGATGTTCCAAGTATACCCTATGCTACACAAAAGACAATGCAATAACGTCACGTGCGAGCCATCACACGGACAGAGGTTCGGTGCCTTTGGGGCACCTAGGGGATGTCGTGAAATGTTTGCATGTGTACTGACACACGGACAAAAGTTTGACACTTTGTAGGTCAATGTGATGACATGAAATGGTCCTGAGGGAACCATCCCGCAGACAAATTTTCGATGCTTTTATGGCATCTAACATGAAGTGATGTCACATACAAGTCACGTGCGAATCAAAACACGGACGGCATTTCGGTGTTCGTGGAACACCTCACATGATTTAGGAATGCTATGAAGTGTCTTAATATGAAAACTAGTTCAGCACTCGTGGAGTACCTCAAATGGGTTACTGATGTTATGTAACAATCCGATGTGGATTGGGACGCACAAGCAAAACTAAGGCGTCTCCATGACACCAAATGTGAATGATCAAGATGTGATGATGTCGTGTGGTCCGTCACACAAACGCAAACCTAAGGCCGTTGTGGTCTTTAAATAATGTAATGAGACGGCCAAATGCAAACTAGTGCACAGGCGGAGTACGGGTAGCCTTGGGGACTCCCGATATGTTATGAGATGAAATGGTCGTGAAGGGCATACTTAGAACATCCTTACATTTTTAATGAAATGAAATGATGTGGATGCCTATGTCATAGAAAAATGCAAATGGCTACACAAAAACATGGTTAGAATGCATGACATGCAAGATGATGCCGTGTATGCTTTATGAATCCATGAGCACGCAAAATGAATGTGGCATACGGAAAATGATTATGGCTGCACGAAAATATGGTTAGCACAACACACACGTATGAGGATGCTCTAAAATGGCTGCATAAAGAAAGTGATTAGAATGTGGCATACGGATGATGCGTGTTTATTTCGTATGAAAAGGTCGAAAATAAAACAACCATAGAGCAAACGTTAGAACACACACAAAAATATGCTCACCCTTCCAACCTTATTCCTCCATTCGATTGGTCTCACATTCTTCCTAGGTATTAGGTCTCTTTGGCATCAACGGGGGATACCAAAGGCGTACTCTATTTGTCCATTTTCAAGTATGTGGTTTTGGTAATCCTAAAGGGAAGTTGCTACGCCATTACATGAAGGTATGAGTCAAGCCAAGGGTCGTACAGGTTCCCATAGCGAAAATATACTCCTCACTTCTCCCCACTCAAGGGTTCAAACGAAGGGGTTCGTACAAGGCTATGAGTGGTTTACCTCCTCGGGTGCATCCAATCCTAGCGGAAGAGGTAGGTCACCTTTATAAATAAACCGGGGTTTAAATGAGTGTTGGAGGGATTTAAGGAGAGAAAATGTCATGCTTTGTACAATGTGAATGAAATATTGAATTACGATTTAATAATCAACTATAAGTGAGGATATACTTCAATTGTTGCCTAAGTTCCTTAAGGTTTTTGTGAAAACTCTTTTGAAGAAACCGTTAGTCCCCAGCAGAGTCGCCACTGTGAGCGGACGACCCTTTTCGGAACGTGGGGTGAAGCGGGAACCAGGGATTTTCTTTTTGGGTGTTGATGTTTTGGTTTTGAAAACGGGTTTTAATCTTTCTTAGAAAAACCTTTCATTTTATTGGAAAAGTCTTTTTGTAGAAAACTTAATTTCAGGCATGAATTTTAGAAAACAAGCTTTTTAGAAAATCCCATTTTAACTTAAAGATCTCGAAACACGAATTTCGAGATTAGATACAGAGTCGCCACCCGGATCAGCTCATCCGGGAAATTCCGGTACAGCTCCCTACCAAGTGTAGACGCAGTACCTAATCTAGAGATTCAAGGTTCGAGCAACATATCTACTAATCCTCATTAGTTTTTAATTATTATTTCGTAATATGACATTTCATTCACTTAATTCTACTCATTTTATCTCTTCTTTTATTATTAGCCAATGCTCATACATATGATATAAATATAAAACCAAAATAAAAATGCGAAAAAGTAAAAGTGCGGAAAAGTAAACCGGAGGCTAAATTATACAACCCAAGAAAAAGAAAGCTCTCATCCTCACCTTTTACAACCGCCTATTAGACACGATAATCTAAAAATTACAATCGCCTAGATACACGGGATAATCTATAAAATACATTCAAAAATAAAAATAAAGCAAAAATAAAAGCTGCATCCAAATATGGTTAGCACAGATAAATAAATCACACTAAGGACTCATATAGGACAGAATAGGGGTATTTTAGGAAACGAGATCATGCAAAGGGGGTAACCAAGTCGACCCGATCGGTCGGCCTGGTTAGACCTGGAAAATGGTTTTTTAAACGCCCTGTAGGTTTTATGGATAAAAAATCAGTTTTAAAAGCGGTTTGGCTCATTTACATGCACTTTTCCAACTTTAGCGGGTCAGATATCCCAGGACCCGGGGATCCCGTTCGTGTGTGGGCCTAAATCAAACATCCATCTAGGGTCCAAAAGCATGCAAACACGCCAAAATTCATTTTTGAATGAGAAAAGAATGCAAAATTACAAGTTTGGGGCCCAAAAGGGCAAAACTGTAATTCTGCCTCCATTATAGTCGCGCCCCTGTAGGCTACAGCTGCGCGGCTGTAGGTTACAGCCGTGCCCCTGTAGCTTACAGCCGGGCGGCTGTAATGCCCAGGAATCAATTCCAGTGTGTTTTCTCGTTTTTGAAAATCGTTTTGCAAATTTAGTGATTTTGCCTCAACTATAGCCACACGGCTGTAGGTTACAGCCGCGCCCCCGTAGACTACAGTCGTACGGCTGTAGGTTACAGCCTAGCGGCTATAGCGACCAAAATGCCTATTTTGCTTAAAAACTGAATTAAATGCTGATTTTGATCAAAAAAAGAAATATGAAGATTACAGCCGCGCGGATGTAGGTTACAGCTGCGCCCCTGTAGACTACAGCCACATGGCTGTAGTTTACAGCCGAGCGGCTGTAATGTCCAGAAAAGGCCATTTTCACTTATTTTTCGTTCTTTTCCTCGGTTCTCTTAAAATACTCACTCGAATTCTTCGGGGTTCCGTACTAGGACTTGTCACACACCTTCGAGCTATCGGGGACATTTCCGATGTTATCCTAGTCGGTCCGAATCCGCTTCACGTTTATCCGTGAAAGTGGTAACAATAGCTTTCATCACCGAGGTCGGGAAAAAACCTGTGCTCACAGGTATCTTAAGGGATGGCTCTGTGCCTGGTGGTTTCTGCCCTCAGGACGCTTACTATCCGGGACAACACATCGATGATGATAAGTACCTACATTTGAGTTAGTATTGACATGTATATGCATGTGTGTGTGCATGTTACAAATGTATGTATATATATGACATAATGTTCATGTGGTTGATTTTGGTGCAGTCCACGGTTGGTGCCCATCGGCATGAGGAGACTCGCCTGAGGTCAGAGGTGTATCAGCTATAGAGGCAATGCTTGGACTTGGAGCTTATGAACCGGGCCCTTCGTACGTAGGTGGATGCATGGGAGGCCGAGCACGCCATCTCTGAGGATGAGGGCGAGAGCAAGGCAGACGGCCAGGACGATGGGGGATAGTCCGAGTCTTCTTTTGTCTCTGTTGTTTATCTCCCTTTTTTTTGTTAGGACAGCCTGCCTGTGGGTTGAGTTTATCTATACTATAATACATTTTGCCTATCTGTGGGCTTTACTTTATTACATTTATTTATTTGGCTTGGTATATTGGCTACTTTGACATTTCATCTGAGATTCATTGTTTTCTGCTGAGTTTACCTTTTTGAATGTATTTTCTTCATCTGTACTTGTCTTTATTGTCATTTGAATTGATCCAACGCTTCTCTCGAAACCTTGTTTGATGATTTTAGACTTGATTTTGACCGAAAAACCGCTTCCGAGAGCTGGGCAGCTATAGATTTAGAATTCTATATGTAAGTATAGAGAGAGTGTTGCTTCTAAATTACAGCCGCACAGCTCAATTTATAGCCTCATCACCAAAACTAGAGCTGCACGGCTCTGTATACAACCGCACGACTACAATCACAGCCGTGCGGCTCTAAGTGATTTTCAGCAACTTTTCTTCCTTCTACTCTCGTTTCCGATGGATCAACTCCCTGATCGCCTTAGAGATTACTAGAAGACCTCCTGCTCTTCTAATTGGGCCTTACTGGCTCCTTTTAGTCTGCAGTCCATATGGTTCTACATGACTCTGACTCCAAACCGAACCTTTTTGGAGGCTGCAGCCAGTTTCTGGGATCCGATGGACCATGTTTTCCGCTTCTCTAGGCAAGAGCTGTGCCCCATGGTTGAAGAGTTTAGTGCCATTCTCTGTATCCCTTGCCACCGTGGAGTCAGGTTAGCTGAACCTGAGTTCGACCTGGATGGCTCACACGCACTTCAAAGGTTGTTTGCACTAGACAAGGTAGGTTTGGGCCGATTGTTTTCTCATGGGGCTGCCCCCTGGAGTTTTAATCTGTCTGCCATCATAGACCTGTGTTCCATCTTAGCCACTTCTTCCCCTGGTTAGGCTCCTCTAATGAGTCTGTTGTTGATGTCTAGTTACCTGTGCGAGTTTAGAGATGGGGCTTGCGGTCTCCAATTAGCCTTGGTAGTGGCCTAGATGGCCAATGGTGCCTCACCCGTGGGGGTTATCTTAGCTGAGACCCTGATTTATTTGGATTCCATTCATTCTGGCTGTTCCATTGAGACCAACGGATATTCCTTCCTACTCCAGGTATGTTCCTGCCTCATGTTTTTCCCATTCTGGTTGATTCTACACCCTTCTGATCTGCTATCTATTGTGCAGATTTGGTTACTAGAGAGGTTGAGTCTCCCAAGTATCCTTCCACCTTATCCGAGATACGCTCCGAAGCGTTATTGGGCCTGACGTATTGAGATCGCTGACTTTGCCGCTCAGTTTGCAGAGGAGTGGCTTGCTTGGCTGAAAGGAAGGACAGATGCATCCATCCATTGGGTTTGCCTCTGGTGGGATATTTCACATGTAGCTACCGAGACTTAGGTAGGAGGCGTGTAGTTGCTCGGGTTGACAAAGGTAATGCTCTACTCTCCTACACGGTTATGCAGACAGTATGGGCAAGTACAGGGAGTGCCTCATTCCTTATGCATGACCGAGTGTGGAGATTTCACACAGCGATGGCCCAGAAATGTGCAGCAACAGTGGATGAACCCTATTTGCTCTGAGATCTTGAGATGTGACAGCCTAGCTCTAGCAGAGACAGATGGCTGTTGCTTGGTTGGCCGACTTAGTGACTTGCCCTACGAGACGCGAGCGTGAGACACTGACTTTGAGATATCTCGACTTGTAGGGTCTTCAGATTACAGGGATCTGTTATTAATTGATTTATTTTCTTTTACGTCCTTATTTTTGCATAGACTGCCCTTGTGGGTTTTCAATCTATCGGACTATCTTAACTTTTGCCTTAACTGCCCTCTCTGGGTTTTTGACTCAGTAGACTTTTATTTGTATCCTAAATTTTGCATAGACCGCCTTTCGGTTTTCAGTCTATCAGATTGATTTCTCTTTTTTTTTTTAGATGCATGCAAATATGGAATCTGTACAGCATATATATATAATACGAATCCAATTCCAAGTAGACTTGAGACATTTAAGCGAATAGAGAAAAAGCATTCATTCATTCATTTATTAATAATGTTTTAGTACAATGCGTATCAAAGATGAAATAAAACTAAAAACAAAATCGATAATGGTATCCATCTCGACTGAATCCATGACTGCCATTAACCGGTCTTTGCAGAATTCCCACCGATGGTGCTCACCTTACTGTCCTAACTTTTACATGGACCGCCTTTTTGGTTTTGGGTCCATCGGACTGTCCTAATTTTTACGTGGATCGCCTTTTCGGTTTTCGATCCACTGGACTTTTTTTTACTTGTAATATCCCCTGAGCTTGTCCTGATTGATGGGGTTGACGAACTCATTTCTGTCTATGTCCATGATCTTTACAGCACCCTTTGAAAGTACCTTCTTGACCACATATGGACCTTCCCAGTTAGGCTTGAACTTTCCTTGCACATCCGTGTTGACCTGTTTTATCTGTTTGAGTACCAAATCCTCGGCTTTGAGTGGGTATTTCTGATGATAGACTTTACTGTTATAAGCCTTGGCCATTCGCTGCGGGTACATTTGTAAATGATCTAAAGCCTGAAGATGCTTTTTGCCGATCAATGCCAACTGCTCATATCTCAACTGAACCTATTCTGATTCTGGCAACTGTACTTCCATGACCACCCTTGGTGACCTAACCTCAGTTTCCAGTGGTAAGACAACTTCCATCACGTAGACCAATGAGTACAGTGTTTCTCCTATAGGAGTTCTGACACTGGTTTTGTATCCCCATAAGGCAAATGGCAGCATGTCGGCCCAATCCCTATAGGTGACTACCCTTTTTGAAAGAATCCTTTTGATAGACTTGTTGGTTACTTCTACCGCACCATTGGCTTGCGGGCGATATGGAGACGACCTGTGGCGTTCAATTCCCTTATCTTGAAACAATTGTGATGTTGCTCCCTGAAACTATACCCCATTATCTGTCACGACATGATGCGGAATCCCATACCGCATAAAGATGTTCTTCTCGATGAACTTGGTCATTTTCTTGGCAGTGACATATGCGAATGATTCTGCTTCTACCCACTTCGAGAAGTAGTCGACAGCTGTGACTATGAAGCGGTGCCTATTTAATGCAGGCGGCCTTATTTCTTTAATGATGTCTATCCCCCAAGTAGCAAATGGCCATGGAGTCGATGATATCTGAAGCTCGAGTGGAGGGAGATGATTGAGATCTCCGTACACCTGGCATTCATGGCATCTTTTTACTTCTTCGATACAATCAACTTGCAGGGTACGCCAAAAGTAGCCTTACCTCAACACTTTCTTGGCCAGGGCTAACCCATTCATGTGTGGTCCGCTGGTTCCTACATGGATCTGTTTCATGTCCTTCTTTGCTTCTTCTATTGTTAGACATTTTAGGAGTAAGCCGTTGGTGGTTCTCTTGAAGAGTTGATTCTTGAAAATCCTGAACTGTGTGGCTAATCTTCAAAGAGAGATCTTATCTGCTCATTGGCATCTTCAAGGCATTGCCCCTTTTGAATAAACTGCAAGATATCATGATACCAAGGACGTTCTTCCACCGTTGCCACAACATTGACTGATAGATAGCAAGGGTTCTGCGTAGTTTCCAAAATCACTGGCTATATCAGATGCTTTTGGGGTTCTTCTCATATTGATGAGAGTGTGGCTAAGGAATCTACCATCTGATTTTCTTCCCGAATATGCCATCTGCCATCTGAATTCACACTGCCCAAATATCCTCACTTTTTCCCAAACTAGCTCAAGATATGGCCGGAGTGACTCTTCTTTTATCCCCTATTCTCCAGTAATCTGTCGAATTACTAAAGTTGAGTCTCCGATTACTAACACTTCATGCCCCCAGTGTGATTAAGGCATCAATCCCAAAAAGGCAAGTTTCATATTCCGCCCCGTTATTAGTTACTGGGAACTCAAGGCGTTTCGCTAGAGGGATGATTTCTGCATCAGGTATACTAATGATCACTCCCAAACCTGCGCTATGTTTGTTCACCGCACCATCAAAATACATCAACTACCTACTTGGTTCTATCTCCACCATGGCCAACTGTTCATCTGGAAATTCCAAGTTCTTAACATAGTTGAATTCTAAAGGCTGGTTGGCTAGAAACTCTGCTACAGCTCTTCCCTTGATCGTCTTCTTGGTTACATACTCAATGTCAAATTCTGATAACTATAGCAACCATTTTGATAATTTTCTAGCCAAAGCAGGAGTTTGGCATATGTACTTCATCGGGTCAACCTTAGCCACTGCCTGAACCTTATACGACTGGAAGTAATGCCTTAACTTCTTAGTCAACCACACCATAGTAGTACAAGTCTTCTCTATTACAGTGTATCTGGTCTAATAATCAAGTAGCTTTTTACTCAAGTAGTAGATTGCATGTTCACACCCGTCTTCTTGTTCTTGTACTAGCATTGCCCCTATTGAGGTGTCTTCAATAGCCAAGTGTAGGACCAAAAGCTTACTCGGCATTGAAGGCTTTAAGACTGGCGGATTCATAAAATAAGCCTTGATTCTGTCAAAGGCTAGTTGGCATTGATCGTTCCACTTCATCGGCTGGTTCTTCCTCAGAAGTTTAAAGATGGGCTCGCAGATTGTTGTTAACCTCGCGATGAACCGACTGACACACTGTAACGACCCTAGAAATGAACTCACTTCCTTTTCTCTCTTTGGCGCAGGCATATCTCTGATGGCTTTGACTTGTCCAGATCCATTTCAATTCCTCTCTGGCTTACCACATGGCCGAGGAGTTTTCCTAAAGTTACCCCAAACACACACTTCTTGGGATTCAGGCAGAGGTTATACTTTTCGACCCTAGTTAGGAATCTTTCCAAGATAGCCGGATGGTCTTCTTGGGTCATCGATTTAACTAGCATATCATCTACATAAACTTCGACCTCCTTGTGGATCATATCATGTAGAAGTGTAGTGATTGCCCGTTGATAAGTTGCCTCGGCATTCTTCAACCCAAATGGCATAACCTGTAGCAATAGACCCCCCATTCTGTGATGAAGGCCATCTTCATTTTGTCGACAATGTCCATCAAAATCTGATTATACCCTGAGAATTCATCCATGAACGAGTACATTGCTGCCCTGGCTGCACTGTCAATCAAAACATCGATATGCAGTAGCGGGAAGTCATCCTTGGGTGATGCTTTATTCAGATCTCTATAATCCACACAAACCCTGACTTGGCCGTCTTTCATCACAACCGGTACAATGTTGGCTAACCATTTTGGATATACTACTTCCAGGAACTTTGCCTCTATCTGCTTGGCCACTTCTTCCTTAACTTTCTCTTCCTATTCTGGTAAGAGTCTTCTGAGCTTCTACTTGATAGGTTTCATTTTTGGATCTATCAGAATTCTATGTTCTGTAATCTCTCTGTCAACCCCAGTCATGTCGTCATAGAACAAGGTGAAGGCTTTTACGTGCTTTTGGAGCACCTTTACAATTTCTTTTCTTTCATCAGACGTGAGGTCTTTCAAAACGGATACCACTTAAACTTCTCCACCTTTTGTGTTGGCTTTCTCAGCTGATTCCCCTCTGTTTCCAAATTTGACCCTGACTTGGTTAACTGCACCTTCTTGATCTCTCAGAATCTTCTTTCTTTTACCCTCAGTTCCAATGTGCAGCATATTCACAATCGGCTTTACCTCACACTTACTGATGTTAACAACATCAGAGAAGATTTCAAACCCCCGGTGCTGGCCTCCCTCAACTGTCATTGGCTCAGGAGTTCCATTGTACACTTCTTCAGTTGCACGGATGAAAATGTCCACCAGGTTCACATGCTTCTTGCTCGGCTTATTCCTTGCTTCATGGTAACCGAGCCCATGCTGGCAGTACTTGCTAGCTTCAATATTGAACTTAGGAATGTCGTGCTGCTTTGCCCCTAATCCCTTACCGGGTTCAAACTTCTGCTTAGCAGAGTACTTGTGGATCCATTTTGGGAATTTCGGCACATTCTTGCTTTCTCCTGAAACCACTGCTACCTGGAACCCAGTCATTGGCTGCTCTATAGCATTCAAAGGAGCTACCACAGATGGCTCATCAGCCTCCACAGTTACCACTTTCCCTCCTATCAGAAATTTCATTTTTTGGTGCAGAGTCGATGGTACACCTCCCAAGGCATGGAACCAATGACTATAAACAGCACTTTGGACTTAATCTCCCCAACACTGACTTCGGCTTCGAATGTGCTCTGATCACTGTACTTGACCGGTAGAGTGCTTCTGTGCTAATATCCAGGTATGGCAGAATTTTAGAAGGGCAGATGTTTAGGGCTGAGCCATCATCGACCATTACACAATGCATCACCCTGTCTATGATCTCCACATTTAAATACAGAGGCTGGTTGTGATTCATGCCTCGGACGGTAAGTCAAACTCTCTAAAGCTGATTTCTGGGCCCTGGTTATCCTTCAGGTCAACTCCCCTTATTATGGCACATACTTCATTAGGGGACATTGTAGGGGTAGCATCCATTTCCATCAGCTGTTTCACCACTACCTCATGGTGTTTCTTGGATTCCATGAGGAGATGCCAAATTCTAGCTAAGGCAGGTGTTCTCTTCAACTGCTCAACCACAGCATCCTCTTCCTTATTCTTCGACCCTTGAATAGTAGTGTCTACCTCTGCAATTGGATTATTTCTTCTCGGTGGTGCTTAAGGAGCCATATTAATGGGTTGATAAACCCTACCGCTTCTAGTGATGTGTATAATGAGACCATCCTTTGCAATCATTGTTCCTCTTCTCGTCTCAACTGGGTAAATCAGCTCTAGTTTTTCAAACCCAAAATCCTTATCATAATCATCTAGGTCAAATCGGCCAGATCAATCGGACCCTACCCATTCTTTACTACCGATGTCTGTTCTTCAGCTTCTTTTCCTCTTTGGCAATAACTGCTTGGACTCGGATTAGCCTTGATAATCTGAGTGAACACATAGTTGGCTAGCATTCCAGACTGAACCATGTTGACCTGACCTCTAAAGTTGGGCAAGGGGTTTTTCTGAACATTAAGTTTTAAGGCGAGCTCCATAATCTTCCCTTCAGCAACTAGCCATTGTGCATTCATTTGTACAATGCCCTACTATCACATGGTAGGCACAAAAGTTGTCATTATCTGACTCAAAAGGAGGAACATAAGGCTTCAAACTCTATAACAAACCAGATTTTCTACACTTGGCAAAGATGTGGTCTAAAAATTCGACCCATGGACTAGTGAGCCTCTGAGGAGTCCTTGATTGCTCGCCCTGGGCCACTGTCGCCACATCTGCTTCTCTTACCTATTCTAATACCGCAGTCTGAGCTGGTTTTGAACTAGACCCAACCGGTGTGGTCGTGGAACCACCAGCCTTATATCTTTGTGCATACCCCCGGCTACCTCGATAAGTGCCCGAGCTTTGTCTATTCATCTGCTTTTCCTCTTCGTACCTTTCGATTCACTTAGCAAATCCATAACATCATTGAAAGAGTGGAATCTCTTCAGCTCCATCTTCTCCTTATAAAGTGGTAAGCTACCATCAACTAACTTCACAAAAAGGGATTCCAACTTCGGAGCCCCATCCACCAGCACCTGGACATCCATCCATCTCTTGTAGTATGCAGACAAAGATTCATTGGGTTTCTGGTGAATCCTTTCCAAATCCTCCAAAGTGGTCTCCACCTGAGTGTTATAGGCGTATTGTTTCATAAATGCCTCAACCAAATCTTCCCATGTGGAGCAGGTATGAATTGGCATTTTCAAATACCACTTAGAAGTAGCACCCCTCAGAGTTGTTGGGAACAGGTTCAACAGGTGGACTTTCCCGATCCCTAAACTGGACATTATCCTCACATAGCTATCTAAGTGAGCCTCAGGTGGGCACTCTCCAGTGTACGGAGGCAAGTACGGATCTAAAATTTGACCGGAAGCCGCTTTCCTCCTTCTACTAATAGGGTAGCTGGGTCTGCACACTTAACAGGGTTATAATGCACCATCTCCTTTAGCTTCGGCAGTACAGCCTCAAGATCAGAGAACTTCACCTTGAGGCATTTTTCAGCAGCAGTTTCAACTGAGGCCTCCCTTGCCCTCACAAAAGCCTTGTCTTGGACTATTTGACTAGTCTGACCTGCGCTGGCAGTCATCATAGCTTGCACTTGCTCTCTAATATTAGCTTTAGACTGATCTGAATTCAAAAAGGCATTCACAAATGCATTCATGTCAAAAGGCATCCTTCCACTAGATCCATCTTAAGCCATTTCCTTTTTGTTCATCTCTTCCAACACAAACTGACTGTCAATTGGAAAGGAAGGCAACTGTCCCCCGAATTCCTGCTCAGACTTTGAATCGGAACTAACCCTGACCTCTTCCACGGTGGCTGATTCAATCCAAACTGATTGAACTGGTTGACTGGAACCTGATTCAACTTGCACTAGTCGCTTTGAAGTTCGACTCCAAATTACACATTCAGCATAGAGTTAGCATCGTGGATGGATGTCATGACCCTAGACACGACGGACTAAGTGACGTGTATGGTATGATTGTGAGATAATCATGGTTGAATGATGTTTCATGAATGGGAACAACAATGAATGTGACTTTCTTGGTTTTTTTATCCCTTTTATTTTGGATGTTCTAAGGATGCCTAATGTTATGCAAAAGACAATGCACAAAGGTCATGTGTGAGCCAGCACATAGATGGAGGTTCGGCGCTTTTGGGGCACCTAGTGGATGTCGTGAAATGGTCACACATGTGTCGACACACGGACAGAGTTTTGACACTTTATAGGTCAATGTAGTGATATGGAATGGTCATGTGGAAATTGTCTCACGGATAGAGTTTTAACACTTTTAGGGCGTCTGATATGAAATGATGTTACAATCAAGCCACGTGTGAATTAAGACACGGATAGAGGTTCGGCATCCGTGGAACACCTTGCATGGTTTAGTGATATCATGATATGCCCCTATATGTGTAATAACACGGTACTGGTGGAGCACCTTAAATGATTCAACAATGTTATGAAACAACCCAACATGGATCACACAATATAAACAAGACCTCGGCATCATTGTGCCACCAACGTTAATGTTATGATGTCATGTAATGATATTGTGAGACCCGCCACACGAAAATAGGCCTAAGACTGTTGTGGTCCTCTAGTGAATGACATGGTGTAGTGGAAAGGCCAAGTGCAAACCGGTGCACGGGCAGAACACGTGTAATTTTTAGACACCCGATGTGATATGAAATGACCATGATAGGCATTCTCAGAATGTCCTTTTACTAAGTGCAATGAGATGATATGAATGTCCATGTCACATAAAATGCAAATGGCTGCATAAAAATGTGGTTAGGATGCATGACATACAGGGATGATGTAATGTATGCTTCGTGAAAATGTTAACACATAGGATGTATATGGCACACAGATAAAATGTTGTGGCTACACGAAGATGTGGTTAGTATCAATGTCATACATATGTATATGTCTTGAGAATGGCTGCACGAAGATGTGGTTAGAATCACACACGGATGATTATACATGTGATGCTTCGTGAAAAGGTCAAAGAAACCACGACAGAACAAACGTTAGCACACGCAACAATATACTCACCCTTCCAATGTTATTCCTCCTTTCAATTAGTCAGCATTCTTCCTAGGTATTGGGTCTCTTTGGCATCAACCGGGGACACCAAAGCCGCGCACTCAATGTCCAATTTCAATTTCATGTTTTAGTAATCCTAAAGGGAAGTTGCTAAGTCATTACATGTGGGCCAAAGTCAAAATCAAGGGTCATTCAGGTTCCCATAGTGAGAATACACTCCTCATCATAGAACATGATCTAAGGTTCATATGATGCTATGAGTGGTTTACCTCTTCGACTGCCTCCAATCCTAGCAGAAGAGGTAGGTCACCTTCTGAAGTAAACTGGGCTTATCAGTGAGTTTGAGGGGTTGAGAAGAAGAAAATGTTATGATATGCAAGTGCGAATAGAATATGGTACTATAAACTAGTAAAATGATTGCAAGCAAGGTTATATTCTAATAGTTACCTAAGTTCTTTAAGTTTTTATAAAAACTTTTTAAGAAACTTTTCTTCCCTAACGAAGTGGCCACTATGAGCGGACGACTTAAAAAGGAAGGAACGCGGCAAAGTGAATCGGGGAAAAAGAGAATGGGATTTGTTTTTGGAAAATGGGGTTTTGATTTATCTTGTTTTAAGAAAACCATTGATTTATTTAGAAATTCTTTTTTGGTAGAAAACCCTTTTATGAATTTGGAAAACTGGTTTTACATTTTGGAAAATCCCATTTTATTACTTAAAGATCTCGAAACCTAAGCCTCGAGATCAGTGATAGAGTCACCACCTGGATCAGCTTTTCCAGGAAATTCCGATACAACTTCCTACCGAGCATAGACTACTATACCTAATCCAGAGATTTAGGGTTCGAGTAACTTACCTATTCAATCTCAACTTGCATTCATTTTCTAATTTATATTACCATATTTCATTCACTTATTATCTTTCTCTACCCTTTATATCTAACTTGCATTATCTTTCTCTAAAGCCGATGCTCATACAGATGACAGAAATAAATTACAAAATAATAAAGTGCGGAAAAGTAAACATACATCCAAAACAACCCAAAGAAATAAAGGTCAGCTTATACAACCAAATAGAATAAAAAGGAAAACTCTCGTCCTCACATTACAAGCGCTTAGATATACGAGGATCTAAAAATTACAAACGCCTAAAATATATAGGTTAATCTATTAAATACATTCAAAATAATAAAAAGAAAAACTAAAAGCTGCAAAACAGATGGTTAGCATAGTTATATCAAAACACGAATAGGACTCACAACAGGACAGAATTGGAGTTTAAGGAGCAGGGGCATGCGTTTAGGTGATAGCGGGTCAACTCGGCCAGTTGGCCAGACTAGACCTGGAAAAAGGTTTTGAAATGCCCTGTAGGTTTTGTGCTGGAAAGCAGTTTTGAAAAAAAACGATTTGGCTCAGTTTCGTGTAAATTTTTCCATTTTAAGGGGTCAGTTATCCCAGAACTCGGGGTTCCGTTCGTGTGGGTTTCCTAATTTTGACATACACCTAGGGTCTAAAAATGATAAACACACCAAAAACAGTTTGATTCTGAAGACAACATCACGCGACGATGTCCGTGCGAGTCGTGCCATGATTCTGTCTCCTTCTAGAGACTACAGTCGTGCGGCTCTAACCACTACAACCATGCAACTATCATACCCATGACTCTAAATTGGTTTTCTCGTTTTGAAAATTGCTATTTTGCTCGGTTTCCATGTTTCCTAAGGATTTTCTTGAAGTTTGGGGATCCGCTAATGCTGGACAATGAATTCGATTTGGATCAAACGACTCCGAATTCTAGAAATCAAAATCCAGGAAACCGAAAATCTCACATCCGTGTAATTTGAAATCCGAAAACCAAAATTTTATAGTGTACAGATGTGTTTGGACCGAAATAGATCATAATAGAATGAATGAAATGGAAAACTAACTGCTTTCGGTCGTTTAGGGCTTTTTGGGGTTTCTACCAAGAAGAACACAGCCGTATGGCTGTAGTATTATAGCTGTGCAGCTTTGTTCTAAGGAACTATAACCGCGCGGCTGTGTTTAAAGCAGACACAGCCATAAGGCTCTATCTGGGCAGTCAGCTTTCCGGAAATTGATGAAACAAAGAAGAAAATGCATGAAAAAGCAATGAACACAAGTTTAAGGCCTCTTAGAGTTTACCCTATTGTTGTTCCAGTGTATTAGACAATCGGAAGCGGATTGAGAAATCGAAATGCTCCTTGAATCTCGAAAACGACTCGAAACACCGAAATTGAGTCCCGAATCGATCCGAAACAATCCCGAGACAAGCCCAGACGAATGAGAAGTGATCAAGGCCTTTCCCTCTCCATTTTTAGAGTGTGCTTGGTGTTTTTGCTTCTGGTTTTTCTCTCCCTCTCTCTGTTTTTCTTCTCTTCTCTATTTTTTGCTCTCTCCCTTTTTCCAATTCTCAATTTCAATTGAATTCTGAGCCTCTCTCCCTTGGTCAATTCTCATTAATGCCTTCCAAAATCCCAGCCGAAAAATTTCTTAAGCCACACTCCCCTGCGCCAACTTGCTCTATTTTCCACAAGCAAGTTGGCCACTCGTCAGAGCCACGCGACTGTAATATTACAGCCGTGCGGCTTTGGCTCTACAGCCGCATGGCTGTAGCCTTGAGACTACATCCGTGCGGCTCTAACCAGAGCCGGTGCAGATTCTCCTAAATCGTACACTCACCTCTAAGTCCTCTAATCCCTCAAAGGACCTCTCTCGGGGTTTTGGTTGGGAGATGGTTCGGTTTTCGGAGCGTTTGGGGCATTCCGGGTGACATCCCGCTCACTCTCAAGTCTAATTCATGTTCGTCTGCTTAACAAGTAATAAGGGACTCTCATCATATAGGTCAGGAAAACCCGTGTTCACACCCCCAAAAAATAAAACCCCATAAAATCCAAATATACAGGGCCTACTTACTTTTGCTCCGGCCCATTTTATTTTTCCTGTACAGATTAGAGACTTTATGTATTCTCTAACTTCTTTTCCAGCTGTTTAATTGTTTTAAATACAAGTAAATCTGTTTAATTCTCATTATGTAGGCTAAATATCAATTAATCCTGTCATTTATTTTCTATAACTCCTCCATTGAAGCCTACCATTGAAGCCTATATCTTTTTCTATTATATTTTCTTAAAAAATAACATTCCAGAACATATTTTTATCTTTGTATTTTTCAAAATTTTAGGTTGCTAGTGCTAGGTTCTTCAGTCTAGTGATAATTCTGGTGCACAGTTGAGTTCGACCTTGCCACTGTTGTATCCTGGAAGACAAGTTCATTGTGGACTAATCTATCCTACAAAAACTGATACTTTTCAGACCTCAGTATTCCTCCCTTTTGTTTTCTAATTAAGCTTTATTATTATTTTCTGTATTCTTATTTATATTAATAAAATACTTCTTCTGTTTATGTTTGCTCTTATACCATTTATATATATTGCTTATAACAAATAAAAGTTAGAGTATATGTGTTAAAAAAAGGTGAATAGAAATAAAGAAGAAATAAAAATATAAATTGTGACCGTGAAAAATTGTAATGTATAAAGTGAATAGAAAAAGAAAAGTGTCTTAGCCTCATCACGATGATAACGAAGTTCCAAATCTAAATTCAAACGCAAACAATAATTTATATTATTAATGATACCTGTTCCTTTATGGATATGATTTAAATTTAGGGATAATTACGTAAAAAAATCCATGTGATTACACTTATTTTAAAAAAAAAATCTTAAAGGTTTTATTTTTTGCAAAAAAATCTTTGTGGTTTTCGACTGTTAACAAAAAAAGGAATTTTGATTTAACACCTTCAAAAAATGATAACATGGTAGGAAAATTTTGATGATGTGGCAAAGGTAAAAATTGCCACGTGTTCAATTTTTGACGGTTTTAGACCAAAATCCCTTTTTTTTTTTTTTTTGTTAATGATTAGAAACCATATAGAAGTTTTTGGAAAAAATGAAACCTGTAGGACTTTTTTTGCAAACAAGTGTAACCACAGTGGTTTTTCCATAATTATCCTTAAGTTTATTCACCAATACCAATAAGAATTAATTAAAATATTAAAATAATTTATTATTGATATTTCTCTCATAAAAATCTATTATTCAAGCCGGAATTCTCCCTTTTTTTTTCTTAAGTATCATGCTTTACCTATATAGTAACCCTAAAATTAACTCCCTCCTATGTTGCACAGAAAAGGAAACGAATGTGAATACAAAGAAATGATATTTATAACAAATATATGAAACAATGTGTAAATAATAAAAATATAAAGATATATTTATAAATTTAAAAACTATAAGGATACATTTTTTTAGTGTTTTCATATATATACAATAAAGAAAAATTAATACAAGTCGTATTAAATAGAAAAAAATGAATTTTCAATTTTCTACATCATAGAAAACGAGTTTTCAATTTTTTAAAATAACAGAAACGTGACTCGAAACTTTTTATATAAGTTAATGAGAGTTTCCAGATTTTGAAACGTTTTGGAAACGTGAAAACGAGGAAATGCTTTACAACTAAAGTTTTTGTGCAATATGGACTCTCTCTCTCTCCTAGGATCAAAAGTATATAGTCTAGTAGTAAAAGCATCTTTCTCAACTGGAAGGTTCATGTTTCGAGTTTCATTGAGACCAAACACTATTCTCTTAACTAAGAATGAGAATACTAAAAAAAGTACTTAAATAATATAAAATGTCATATAAAAAAATCTAAAATTTTAAATGACATACAAAAAGGATCATCTTCTTCAAGATTGGAGGTATGCACAAGAAGCAGTGAAAAGGTTAAGTAGTGCATCTCAGGTGGTGGTGGAAGAAAGCTGGCAGCCTCCTTCTCTAGGTGTCTACAAGTGCAATGTAGATGCATCCTTTCTTGACAATGGTTCTTTTGGGGTGGATTTGGTTGTGTGATCCAGAACACCACTAGTTCGGTTGCAGTAGGATGGAGCTCAGTTTGTAAAGAGTTGCTAATGCATCTTATGCGGAAGCCATTACATGTCGTGAGGCCCTTAGTTGGATCAAGTCTTTAAATTTGTAAAATATTAAGATAGAGTTAGATGCAAAGCTAATTGTTGATGAGCTTGTATATCTTAGATTGAATAGGTATACTTTAAGCTTTGTTTTGGCAGATTATATGATCAGTTAGCTCTAGATATTGGCCAGATTTCTTTTTTTTTTTTTTGGTTAAAAAGTTTGCAAATTTGGCATGTGCTACGTATTCTTAGACACTCCACCACATAGAGGTAGCCAAATTGAACCTGAACCAGACTAACTGGACTAGACCGGATCAGATTGGAAACGGACCGACGGTTTAGAAGAAAAGAATGTTAAGGGTTAGGATTGATCAACCCCTGATCCTTAGAACTGGTGGTTCTGAACCGCCAGTTGAACCGCCAGTTCAACCCTTATATTTTTAACATGTTTAACATATTTCTGTTTTTTTTTTCTTTGTTTTTTTTTTTTAACATGTTTAACTTTTTTCACTTGATTTACTTTTTAAAGGTGCAAGAGAAATAAATGATGTATTTGTACAAGTTATATTTTTGTAATAATTTATATATTATGTAAATTTTAATTGTAAAATAAAAAATGTAAGTTGTTTTTCATATTTGAAAAATTATATTATTTTGTTACGTATATTAATAATTTATTGAGAAATGTCTACATCTAAACCACACAAATTGAATTCTAACGTTTATTCAAAAGGGTTGAACCTGAACCGGACCGAACCTGAACCTGATCAAACCCTGGTCATATCCTTATCAAATCTTGAACCTGAACCGGACCTGATCGAACCGGTGGTTTAACTTTTTTGAAGGTTAAAGTTTAGGTTCAAAGATTTCTTCAACCTGAAATGGCGGTTCATGACCCTTGGCCAACATGTTTGGTCTCTACTGGATTCTAACCTTTTATTTATTGAATCAATTGGTTATTAAAACAAAAAAAGGAAAAGCAACTGATATAAAAAGAAGAAACGGAAGGAGAGAAGGAAGGAGTCTATGTCTGGTTGGTTACAATCACAACCATTAATACACTCTTTCTTTCTCATCAACACTTGGTCCATTTAATTTAATTTTCTTAATTTTTTCCATTCACATGCATCCACAACATTAAATAATCCAAACACAATGGAAAAGTACGTAGTGGGTATTTGACTAGTTCAAAACCAATTCAGATTTTGCTTTATTTATATTTTCACCCTTTCTGTCTTTCCTTCCAAACACTCACTCACTCATCTATTTTCTTCCAATTAAGTTTCTGAATTTGAATCAACACATCATGCCGCCCACCACCTCCCTCTACATTTTCTTCGTTTTTGCTTTTGGAATTTTGCTTATGGAATTCCGATCTCTCGCTCAAACCTTGCCCTTGCCGCCCCACGAAGGTATCGTATTATTACTCTCTTCTATTTCAATTCATTGTTCAACCATTTTTCATTTCTTATTTTTTTCACTTGCTTAATCCCAACCAAATACTTTGTATCCACTCTGAAACTCAACCAAAAATTAAACAAAAAAACCCCATTTTGAATCTGTTTTATAGCACAGATAAAACATTGCGGCAGTTTAATTAGTTTCCACTAATTTTCAATTTCAAGTTTAATTTTTTTTTTTTATCTTGTTTAATTAATTATGATATTGTCTTTTTACTTTTGTGGGATAATCTTTAGGGGTACACGCGGTCGATTAACCGGTCTATTTGGATTTTTACAAACGGGTAACTGTTTGAATGGTTAATCATTAGTTTCGGTCGGTTAACCATTTCTTTACGGTTACGAAATAGACATTATGATTTTACTAAATTTATAATATTTGAAACTTCAAATAAATAAATTGTAAATCTCAAATGTCAAATAAAAAAATAAAATTACAAGCCATAGTCTTAATTATTAATTAAAATAACATTTTAATCATAAACTCTAATAATTGAAACATTAATAAAAAAAAAGTTCCTAAACATAAAAATTGTTATACAAGATCAAACATTAATTAATGAAATTATTTTTCGCTATTCGTTTTTCAGTGAGTATGAAATTAAAAATCGAGAGAAGATCGGATTGGAAGGGAGTGACTGAGACTACTTGGTGTTGTATAGTAATGAAGTAAAGTAATATTAAAGGCTCAAATATTTCATTTATTATTCATATTACCTATATATATATAGTAACATAATTTTTTAAGAAAAATATTTGTAAAAAATCGGTTAACCGGGAGTCCACATGGATTTTCAGTATAAAACCCTAAACCTAAACCTAAACCGTAACCATTAATTTCTAAAAATAAAAACCATACACTAATCCATCTATTTCAGTTAACTATATTTTTAGTTCAGTTTCGGTTTAGGTTCACGGTTTTTCTTTTTTTTTTTTTTTTTTTTTTTCTTACACCCCTAATAATCTTCCTTCTTCCTACTTTGTGCCGGCGGCTTCTAAAAATCAACATTTTACTAGCTGGAATTTTAATTTCTTTTTTTTGTTTTTAAAAGTCAAACTTGAACAGGTTGGAAAAAGTGAATAAAACATTGATTAATTAAGATTTATTGATAAAATGATAATCAAAGAAACTACAAAGAAATGAATAAAGGCAAGTTGATTGATCGACTAACTGACAAAAGAGTGAAGGGAGAGTGTAATTTTTATTTTATATATAAAGTAACAAAACTCAATTATTTCATTAATTTGATTCCACCATTCGACAATTATTTGCTCCGGACTACCACCCCACACGTATTTACAACAACATTACAAAATACTTTTGTTTTATTCTTTATTTTTCTTACATCTTCTCCATCAACACAATCATTCATTCTAAAATATCTTAAGATATAATAGTGATGAACTCTTTTTTTTTTTTCTTTTAAAAAAGTCAAACATGAACAGGTTTGAAACCGTACATTTCAGTTTCAATGACATGAATTAATATTCTATAAACCTAATTGTTAGTTGATGGTGGATGATGCTTCGTTAAATCATTTTTGCCTACTAAGTCACATGTGCTATGTCTAATTAAGGGTTCAAATTTAATTCAATTTGAATTTTTATACTTCTATGTTTATCGAAAAAAAAAAAAAAAATTCATGATGGTAGGGACTACGGCCCCTCAATTATTACACTATGATAATGTTATCTTTTATCACCGACTTGGTTTTTATTATTCATTTTGTAAGATAAAGACATATTGTGTTGATCTTTCTTTTTTTATTATTTTATTATATATTTATATATTTCTAATATATATTCCATTGTTGAACTGATTTATTAGATATAAAATTTCATTTATTCTAATAGTAGTCATTTATTGTTAAAAAAAAAAATGAAATTTTGACTTTGTCATTGTATTGTAATAAGCATATGCGGTATCAATGTGGGCCAAAGCTGAAAAAAAATTCAATTGTACACTGTTTCCTACCTGCTCAAAATTATTATTTAATTTGATAAATATTATAAAATTATATTCAGTTCAATTTTAATTGTACGAATAATTTAATTATTCCATATACTCACAGAAACTGTAAAAAGCCCATCTTGTTTTTGGTTTGAATTTGACCCGTTAGCCTGTTTAGGCCCACATTGCTTTAGAATAATGTAGTTGAGTAATGTTTTTGAAACTTTTTTATTTGATCATATAAGTTGAAACAATTTTAATTAAAACGATGTTCTTTGACATATATATATATATATATATATATAAAATTAAAATTGATACAAATGCTAATAAATTGGGTGGAATTCTCAATTGAACAGTTGAAATACTTAGAACAATATCTACGAAATTAAACATCACACAATGGGATGTGAGTGAAACTTCGTGCCAGAAAGCAGAGTGGAACAACGCTATTGTGGAAAAAAGAGTTGTTAGCAATGTCACCTGCGGCAATTGTTCTGCCACTTTTTGTCACGTCACTAACATGTAGGTATTCTTCACTTAATTTTTTCCTTTTTAAATTTCAAATTGGTTAATATTAAATACAAAATTTTAATTTTACAGCCAACTGAAGGGTTTCAACTTGACTGGAACAATACCACCTGAGTTTGGAAATCTTTCTCATTTGGTTGAAATGTAAGTCATCACAGTTTCTATATATATATATATATAAGACAGACATATATAAAAATCTTTGATGAACACAGTGACCTTTCTCGCAACTATCTGAATGGAACAATTCCTACAACGCTTGCTCAGCTCCCTAATCTTCGGACATTGTAAGTTGTCTGTCTTCCTTTTCATTTTCCTAGGAAATTTTCATATAGCCATAGAAATTAAAATCTATTTTTATGATTAGTTTGTGATTGCTGATTGATTCTTAATGCCAATTAGGGCTATGCTTGGAAACCGCCTCAGCGGATCAATTCCTCCGGAAATTGCTAATATAAGTACCTTGGAGGAGTTGTAAGTGATGAAAACTGAGTTGATTGCCTGCTGAGTTACAACATATATCTTATCTTCATTTTAATTGATGCTTCCCAGGATCTTGGAAGATAATCTGTTTGGAGGACCACTTCCACCAAATCTTGGAAATTTGAGAAACTTGAAGAGAATGTAATAAGATTTCCATTTATTCTCATTTTATAATATTTTTTCCATATATACTTAACAATTGTTGCCATTTATTTACTGCTGCAGTCTTCTTTCTGCAAACAACTTCACAGGAACAATACCAGAAACATATGGTAATTTAAAGAATTTGACTGACTTGTAAGTAACTAATTATCACAAAGTTATTTTACACATATTATCAAATTTATTAGACATGGCATATATTAATGAAGTTGAAAGTACGTACACTTGGTGCAGTCGGATAGATGGGAGTACACTTTCAGGGAAAATACCTAATTTTATTGGGAATTGGACCAACCTCACGAGACTGTAAGTCACTCACATTGCATATACTTAATTTGCAGAAATTGGAAACTAGCTAGATTCATCTTACTCAAATTTTGCAGAGATTTGCAAGGAACATCTATGGAGGGTCCTATTCCTCCTAACATTTCCCTTTTGGCAAATTTAAAAGAATTGTGAGCAAAAAGTCACCCTTTTTATTTACATATGTGTTTATTTTTGTGTTCTTAGAATCATGAAATTGTATACAAATTAACCAAAGAACATAAATGTCAACTTTTTCAGGAGAATATCAGATTTGAGTGGACCAAGTTCAATTTTCCCAGATTGTCGGGCTATGGTGAACTTGGAATTATTGTAAGTTTTGACTGTCCAATCCGACATTATTATTCTTACCATTATGCTTTCTCTTGGGTTTTATTTCGTGATTCATCATGAGTTGTCTTCATTTTTTGTGTCTCAGAGTGCTGAGGAATTGCTTAATCAATGGTTCAATCCCAGAGTACCTAGGACAACTGCAAAACTTAGAAACTATGTAAGTTGTTCACTCCAAATTTCTTTGGATAAACAAACAGCACATTTCAACTTGACTCGCGGTGTCAATTTTTTCAAAAATAAAATCCATGTACAGTTTGGTACTTCAAAATGATGTTTTTGACAAATTAATAAAAAATGCCACGTAGTATGTGATTCATTGTTCCTAAGTTGAAGGATTATATTGATTGTTTACTTGAAATCCTTTCTAAGATATTCTTTTGCTTTTGTGTGACAATATTCTTATTTTACTACAGAGACCTTACCTTCAATAGGTTAACAGGCACAATTCCAGACAGTCTTCAGAATGCCAAAGAACTACATTACATGTAATTAGTCAACGAATATGTATCGAAAATAATATTCTGTTTGAGTATTCATTATTCTTTAGTTACCTATGTGAACTCAATCTGTGTAGGTTTTTGACCAATAATTCACTCACTGGACAAGTACCTGATTGGATATTGGATAACAGCAAGGCTAACAGGGGATTGTAAGTTTTTATGTGAAGCTATGAAACATTAGCCGGATTCGAGTTTTTGTCAACTTGCTAGAGAGATTTTGATTTTACAGTTCTTATTTGTTATTTTGAGCATGTGTTGTGTTTGGAACACGTGTTATTTTGAATTCATTTGTCAAAAAATATCAAGCCAGAAGACTAAATTATACAACAAATTTATTTTGGGAAATTGACCATAAGACAGAAGTTGGAAGTCCAAATTGACCACCATTTCACCATTTTTCCTGTTATTCAATGACTGATATTCTTGACTTGAATTATTTCAGTGATTTATCTTACAACAATTTTACTGGTCCTGTTTTGGGCGGCTGCCAGCGTCGATCTGTGTAAGCATTGTTAATTAGTTGTTGTTTCCCTTTGCTCTGCTGTATTATTTAGTCAACTTTATGTACAACATGCAACAGGAACTTAGCTTCGAGTTTTTCGTCTTCTGCGAGCAGTGAGTAAGTTTCTTGATTACTGAGTTTTATTTAAAAAAATGGAAATGTTAGGTTATTGACATTCAATATATGCCATCTTGTAGGATTTCCTGGTGCATGAAAAAGGGCCTTACTTGTCCTCGAAATCCTGAATGTGAGTGTAAAATTGATAATTTCTACACAATAAACTTCAAAACTCACTCCCAAAACAATTGGTTAGAAAGTTTAGATTAAGTTTTGTGTCTAAAAAATCCCTCCAACTTTTTTTTTTTTTTTCGAACCATTTTAGTTCAGCTTGCAAGTTGACTCACCTAGCTCAATGCTGAATCAACTTGCAAATCCTAAATTCATCCAAAAATGATCGATTTGATCCTTTAACTTGTTAATTAAGGTAGTATTGATTTTTTGCACTATTATCTATTTTTACACTGAGAAACTTGAGTTGGCTGTGAAGATAAGAAATTGGTTAAATTTGCAGTTCATTCGTTATTTATAAATTGTGGAGGACCTAGAGTTTCCTTCAATGATAACGACTACCAAGAAGACACATCGGAGGGGGGGCCGTTGAGCTTTTTTCCATCTCCAGATCAATGGGCATATAGCAGCACCGGACTGTACATGAACAATGATGATGCAAAATTTATAGCCAGAAACAGTTTTGATTTGAATATAAGTGATGGAGAAATTTATCAAACAGCCCGCCTTGCTCCTCTTTCACTCAAGTACTACGCGCTCTGTTTGCGGCCAGGAAGCTACAAAGTGCAACTTCACTTTGCTGAGATTATGTATACTAGTAATCAGTCCTTTACCAGCCTTGGAAGACGTATATTTGATGTTTCAATTCAAGTACGTTCACTTTGATCTTTTCTTCGTTAGGACTTTCTTATTGAATGCTAAATTGATCAATCAAGCTGAATCATTTAATTTCAAAATGAAGTTTGTCTACAATTTGGCCTTTGAAATTATGTTTAAATGAGTCCAAAATCACAAAATCATGTTTTTAGAAACTTCGAATCATGTCATCCTTGAACAGATTTGACCCAACTGCCAAGTTATACGATCAATTCAATATGTCAAGCTTTATTCTCTCATAGGAATAGCTATAATTTGAGGATAAAGTACAAATCTGTTAGGAGAGTAATTTAGCCGTTAATACTAGGAGTATCTCTCCATCTCAATGTTATGCTTTTTATTAGAATTTGAAAAGCCTAACTGACAGACATTATGTATTTTTCATTAACTTGTGATTCTACATGGTGGAAATCCTGTTTCATTTATTGCTAAAGCTTTTGCAGTTCTAATTTGACATATTTTCATTATATAGGGAAAAGTTGTTCTAAAAGATTATAATATAATGAAGGATGCTGGAGGCGTTGGTATCGGTATTCCTAAGGTATTTAATGTAACGATAGACGGTAGCACCCTAGAGATCCATTTATACTGGGCAGGCCAAGGTACTACTGCTATTCCTGATAGAGGTGTCTATGGACCTCTCATTTCAGCCATCACTATCACACCAAGTAAGTTATATGCCTTTAATAGGAAAGAAACATAGAGTCACTTTTAGTTGCAAATATTTTGGCAAGTTGAGGATTGAATTGGCATTTTTCGGCTTTATATACTATTTTGATCTGTAGCTTGACTTTTGCCAGCCAAATCAGTATTTCCTCTTCTGCTCTCTTTGTATGAATCCTGTTGTTCAAGAAGTTTTTCTTTTTGTAGACTATGAGATAGATGATGGTAGCGGTGGTCTATCAGCTGGAGGCATAGTTGGAATTGTAGCAGCTGTATGTGTTGTTGTCATGTTGGTCTTGCTACTCCTTCGAATGAATGGTTACTTAGGTGGCAAAGAACCTGAGGACAATGGTAAGATCAGTTTTTGATGGAAGATCAATTTGATTTTCCAATCTAGCCTGAGGAATTTATTACTCTAGAAAAAAAAAAAAAAAAAAAAAACTTCGTACAATTTTGTACTTTCTTGTCAAATCAATTCAAAACGACACATCTAAACATGTGTCACATTATGATTGAGTGTATCATTTTGAATTGATTTTTCAGAAATAGAAAAATTAAAATGTACAAAAATTTTCACAACAATGATTTTTCTTCTTCTTGCCAATTTGCATTCCTAATTGGAGATTCAATTGTTACAACAGAACTTCGAGGACTAGATCTTCAAACAGGTTATTTCACTTTGAGACAAATTAAACGAGCTACAAATAATTTTGATCCTACATACAAGATAGGGGAGGGAGGATTTGGGCCAGTGTACAAGGTAATAAATAATTAATGGGAAATTATGCATGATGAAAATGATTGTTTAAGAGATTGAAATATAATAATTCTGCGGTTGATTTATATAAATTTCAGGGTGTCCTATCAGATGGTGCAGTAATTGCTGTGAAGCAGCTGTCATCAAAATCAAAGCAAGGGAACAGGGAATTTGTGAATGAGATAGGAATGATATCTGCTCTACAACATCCCAATCTTGTCAAACTCTTTGGCTGTTGCATCGAAGGAAATCAATTGCTTTTAGTATACGAGTACTTGGAAAACAATAGCTTGGCTCGTGCACTTTTCGGTATTTGACTCAACTAATATAATAGCTTCTACATCAATTTAATCTTGCATAAAGGGTCAACTTGGTGCTCCAACTTATCTTTTTTTTTTTATATATAAATCGGTCCAAAATGACTTATCAATATGTTATAAATATACAATGAACTGAATATTGGTTTGTATACATTAGGTCCACCGGAACACATAATTAACTTGGATTGGCAAGTAAGAAAGAAGATTATATTGGGGATTGCAAAGGGATTAGCATATCTTCACGAGGAGTCTCGGTTGAAAATAGTACACAGAGATATAAAAGCTACCAATGTGCTTCTTGATAAGGATCTAACAGCCAAGATATCAGATTTTGGTTTAGCCAAGCTTGATGAAGAAGAGAACACGCATATCAGCACTCGAATTGCTGGAACTATGTAAATTTCTTGCATTATAGTATGGGTGAAAATGTAATTTAAAAAAAAAAAAAATAGTAAGTATGATTTTGTTAACATTTTGTGATTTTTTTTTCTTTGGCAGAGGTTATATGGCTCCAGAATATGCAATGAGAGGTTACTTGACAGACAAAGCCGATGTTTACAGCTTTGGAGTTGTTCTTTTGGAGATTGTTAGTGGGAAGAGCAACGCCAATTACAGACCAAGGGATGAATTTGTTTATCTTCTTGATTGGGTAATATATCTATACCACTCTATTGAAATTGGGCCTTATTTTGTCACATTAAGTCTCGCACTTTTGTTTTCAAAAAGATTTGGCTGTGTTTTACACGCATAGTCAAGGTGGTTTCATTAGTGCACCTAACCGATCCCTTCAATAAAAGATCATGAATTGAACAAAATAGAAGTATACATATAGGAATTATATTGACAAATTTGTTCAAGTTGTGAGACTAAAATGGGCTTTTCACCTCGTTTCAGTCTTTGCATACAGTATGCCTGAAAATGTATAGAATGTTGTACGTAATCTTGATTTGGGAATAAAATTTGCAAGAAAAAAAATTCTGAAAAGACTTTTGTTTGTGATGTGAATGAAGGCATATGTGTTGCAAGAGCAAGGAAATCTGCTAGAGCTAGTGGATCCAAGCTTGGGAACAAACTACTCAAAAGAAGAGGCAAGAAGGATGCTTACTCTTGCTCTATTATGCACCAATCCATCTCCCACATTAAGACCTACAATGTCTTCTGTTGTTAAGATGGTAGAAGGGAAAATTCCAATTCAAGCTCCCATTATCAAGAGAGGTTCCATTGATGAGGAAGTTAGGTTTAAAGCTTTTGAAATTCTATCACAGGACAGTCAAACTAACTTCTCCAATTTCTCTCAAGACAGTCAACCTCAAAAGAGTATATCAATGGATGGCCCTTGGATTGATTCCTCTGTTTCTCTCTCTAGTAAAGATCCAATCTCTGAAGAACATTCTGAAGCTAGACTTCTATAAGCTATAGGATCTTTACTCCATAATTCTTCTTTTTCTTTTGAAAAATAGATATATTATGTAGATGCATATATTGGTTAATTGATTCTTGTGTAAGTTATTGTTTAAGTTAGGAGTTGGGTTTTGATTACATTGTAAAGTAATTCGGCTAATACATCTTGTAATTTGTTTATGTATTGCTTCCAATGTCCAAAACTATTTTTGCTTTAATCTAATCTTATTTCCTTTCATTTGGGAGATAAAGAAACATTCTCTTTTTCATATGAGACGAATTATATATGTATCAATTAATATTTGATTTGATTAATATTCCTTTCATACATTCTCTTGGTGATGAATTGCTACTTTTGATTAATTTTATGGGTTTTTATTATTTTGTATACACTTTGAAGAACTCAACTTAAGAGGTTTTCTTTAATAAATCACGACCATTCATATATAATACTTGATGATACATTTTTCAGTTTTATTCTGAATAGACTTGCATGGGTATTTTAGTTTTTTTTTTTTTTTTAGTTTCGCAAAGAACCTTGCTGTTTGGAAGGGACGGTCCATTCAAGGGGGCAGACAATGAGATGAAGGCAAGAAAAAACGGTTGGGGGGATGAGACTAGAAGAGAGAGGTTGGTGTTGGTGCTAGAAATGCGTGGGAGATGATGAAGCCGTAAGAGAAGACCACGTCAGGTATATGGATCGGGTGAGATCAAAGTAATTGACTTGTGTCATCTACGGATAGGTGATGATGTCCATGTGTGCGCTTAACTAGGGGCGCATCAATAGTTTATAATAGGGCAATAGAAAATATTACAATGTTTGGTAAAATCAATTTTCTCCAAATAACCATAGGGCCCTTTGGAATATACACAATATTCAAGGGAACATCATGTGAAGCATTTTCGTAACACACTTACATTTTTATTGACTAATAATATATATATATATATAAAACAAAAATCATAAAAGTAGAAAAATGACCGAAAAATATTTAAATGTTCAAATATTTATGGAAAATTATTAAATAATGTGTATAAAATATTGATATGTCATATTGTAGAAACCTACTGTTCACTTGTAAAACTTTTTTTTTTTTTTTCACTATTTAGCATCTCACGACATTATTAAAGGAAATGTCAGAAAAAATTTGAATATTTTTTTGACCATTTTTATATGTTTTGCGTTATTAATTAAAGGAAATAAATGCACTCCGGAAAATTTATGACTTTTGTCATTAAGTCCATTATATTTTTATCAACCAACTGCAAAATTTCAAATGAAAATTCGAAGGTTAAATGAGTCTAGGAAAGTTTATTGAGCGATAGATTCCTTTTGCTAATATTACGAAACCACATGTCCCTATTCGTAGCATGTTAAACTACATACATTAGTTCGTAAATGATCGAAACTACAGGGTTTATTTTTTGACTTATCCAAAAATTATCTAGAATATGTGAAGATATTAAAATTTTTTCCCTACTGGTAAGCATTCTAATAGATCGTATCTCTTCTCTTATTGAAGTTTCTAAGAACAGATATACTCACCTCTTATATAAGGTATAAGAACTGTAAATGGACAAAAAAATAAAAAATAAACAAATAAAATAAATAAATAAACAAATAAATAAATAAATAAAGATTCGGTTGAATATAATATTGAAAGGTAAATATTAGAAACTTGAAATAAATAAATTATTAATCCCTAAAGGCAGAATAATATACCAAATGATCATTTGATGAATTTGGTGTACAAATAAACAAACTATACTCATTTATTCCCTCAATGATCATAAATAAATAAATATGTTATTGTGAACTTATAGACATTAACTAGAAGTAATTAGAAGGAGAGGGTTGAGATAAAGAGAAGTCATTAATTATAATAGGAGAGTGATAATCATCTTTTAATTGTATCACACACTAGTTAATGGATACTACAATCCATGAAGGAAAAAATATCAACTTTGGAGTTAATACAACTAAAACAGAAATATCATGTACTTAATATGTTGACAAAATTGATCAGGAGGCTAATTGTAATATCCATAAAAGTTTAAACAGCTCCGGATGCGTTTAGCCTAAAAACTAAACAAACAAACAAAATATCAAATAAAATATTTGTATCATATCACGTCTAGTAAGTAGTATGGGTTACATGATGGGCTAGATTAGCCCATAAAGCCCATATCTCAATTTAAGATAGATATGACCCTTATACATTGATTGGGCTTTATGGGCTCAATTAAAAAAGGAAAAACACAATTTTAGAAATTTCAAACAACACAAAATGGAATTCATTATGAAATTGCATTTGATGAAATGGCAGAAGAAAATTGAAAAGGGTATTTACCGTGTTTATGGTCTGGCACATTCTTAGCAAGCCGATATTCTGCAGATCCACCATATATGTAATATTTTTTTTTGTAAAAAAAAAAAAAAAGTTTAGGTAAAAATACAGGACAAACCACAGAGTGAGGAATTAAACCTCAAACTTATCAAGTAAGAGTTCAACTGCTTACCACTCGGACTAACTATTGTTGGCATATCAATATTAAGGGAAATTGTCAAAACTATTCTCGTTTCAGGGTTTATTTTAGTGGCTTATCTTTTATTATTTACTAATTTACTTTTTTTTTTAATCCAATTCTGTTTTACGTTGCCTTTTGAGCTCTTTCTTTTTTTTTTAATGTTTTTTTTTTTATTTCTTTTTTGCCGTTTTTCCTTCCTGGATTCATGACGATTGAAGAAGCTTTTTCAGTTGGAGACGTGAAATCGATTCTCGGTTGACCCTGCAAAAACCTAGCGATGGAGGAAAAATTCCGGCGACGAGCAAGAAGGCGGGAGGAGAAGTGAAATTGAAGGTTGTTGTGATAACGGGTTCTACTGGCTCAGGCAAATCAAAACTCGCCATTGATTTAGCCTTCCGCTTTCCAGTTGAAATCATCAACGCTGATTTGATGCATGTCTACCATGGTCTTGATGTCCTTACCAACAAAGTTCCTCTACACGTGCAAAACGCTATTTTCTCTCTTTAATCCCCTCTCTCTCTATCTAGAATTTTGATATGTTTGGCTACTGCTGATATCCCTTTGCTAGTTTATCAGTTGCAGGAGTTCCTCACCATTTGCTTAAGACCATTAGCCCAAATGTGGAATTCACAGCCAAGGATTTCAGGGATTCTGTGATTCCTGTGAGTTGTCTTTCACCTAATTTTATTTATTTTTTTTTTCATGGTGCTTCATATCCCGTATTTGTAACTTTCTAGTTAATTGAATTGAAGATAGTTTTTGTTATGCAATCATTCAAGCCATGTGTTAATGTTGAATGCTTATTCATCTGTGAAAAGTAAACATTTTTTTTCCAACTTTGATTGTCATTAGCTTGTTCTGATTTGATTTAATACACTATTTATATACTTATTATACACTGCTTATATATTGTTATATACTGTTTATACACTTCTTATACACTGTTATATATTGTTTATACACTTCTTATTCACTGCTTATACACTTCTTATACATTGTTATACACTACTTATACATTGTTATACACTGTTTATATAGTTCTTAAACATAATTTGGTATTTGGGAATGTAGCAGAAGTAGTTATAGCAGTAAAGTTCTGCCGGCATGTTGTTGTTGTGCTTCTGGTATTGCCTAATTTATTATGGGGCTCTAAAAAGCTTGGGCAGCAGCCACTAGAGCATATAACTGAGGATTCTTCTAAGCAAGTTGCCTACATAATCTTCTTCCTCTCTTCTTGTTCTTTATGCTCTTCCCTTTACAGTATTCCACACATGAATGGTTGGTTTCTTCTCTCTGTTTGTTTACTTCGTGTTGCTTTCCAATCAGAAGGTAGTTAGCTAATTATAACCATTCAAATTATTGATAATATATATATATATATATATATATATATATTAAAGCCTGATGCGACAGTAGTTACTTGTTAATTATGTATTTTTCTATATGTTTCATGTTTCACCACCAAGTTGACCTTGTCATTGTTTTTATATGCAATATACAGTAGTTGCTTGTTAATTTAGCACAACTTATGTTTCACATCACAAGTAAAACTAAGAACAACCTAACAAAAATGCTTGCTCTATGTGGGTTTTTCATTCTATTCCTCACATTGTTGCTGCTCATCAACTTCCTATTCATGGTAAATCTTGTCTTCTCTACAATAATACTGTTGTTTGAATTGTGAATGAGATAGTTTTCTTTTTTGTCATCAGTTCTCACTCCTTGACTATGTGGCATAGAACATATTTGATTCAATGTGGGATTTATTTTGTTACTGTGGTGAAATGTTGCTGTGGATGGAAAGTTGTGCTTGAAATAAGAACTTTGAGTGAAAAGACCAATTGCAGTGGGTTATACCCTGTTGTTTTTTACTTATCTTTCAATTAGCCTGTGGTCTAATGTGTATTTTATGACTGCGTTTTGGGACTGCATTTTATACACTTATTATACATTGCTATGCACTTCTTATAAAAGGGATCGTAGGTCTAAGAAAGGAAATAAGTAGTTTTATTTTTCAGTAGATCTTAGAACGGATGTAACTCTTGCTATAGGAGTCCGATTGACTATTATAATATGTTTTCAGAATGTGATTTTTGAGCTCTATAAAGGCTATCGAGGTTGGTCGCAATTGGGCCCAAAAAAACAGTGTTTACGCCTTCATCTGTCAGTTTATACATTATTTATACACTTCTTATAAACTGCTTATACATTATTATACACTGTTTATACACTTCTTATACATTGTTATACACTTCTTATATATCGTTATACATTGTTTATACCTTTTTTATACACTGTTTATACACTTCATACATTGTTATACACTTCTTATATATTGTTATACACTGTTTATACACTTCTTATACACTGTTATACATTGTTTATAAACTACTTATACACTGTTATACATTTATACACTTCTTATACACTGTTATACATTGTTTATACACTACTTATATATTCTTACACATTGTTATACACTTCTTATACAATGTTATATGTTTATACAATTATTATACATTGTTATACAGTCTTCAAATCTTAATTAATATTTATTATCAAATTGCTACTGCTAATTTTAAAAGGAGATTTCCATGTTTATAGATTTGAAGATTTGTTACTGAGAAAGTTGAAATCCACCTTTGAAATGTGAAAATACCTTCTTATATGATGTTATATATGCGTTTTTTTTTGTTGCAGGAACTGAATAGAATCTCAACATTGAGCAATTTAAGTTTCTCGTCTTTGGTGGTACAATTGAAAACCAAGAAGAATTTTTCTTTTTATTGAAGAAGAAGATTGAAGGAACTGAATAGAATATCAACATTGAGTAGTTTGAGTTTGTCATCTTTTTATATCTGTACCCAACACCTTTGCTGCAAGACATATAAGTATTATCTTGTAATTTAGATTAGGTCCTTTTGTTCCTAATGTATTTATACACTTCTTATACACTGTTATACATTGTTATTGATAGGTTGTCAACCGGTCAAAGTTTAATTTAATATCTCCGGTTCCTTATACTGGGTAGTATAGCAAGAACGGGGTCGAACCACAGGGATTAATGCATGTATATTTATTTGCAAAAAGAAATAAATTTAATTGGATTGAAATAAAAATAAAGGAGGTGATTTAAGAAATTGCAGAATGTAAATTAAGACAGAATAAATCAATAGGATGAACAACTAGCCGAGATACTTTTCAGTTTAATTCCGTAATTCAATCACAAACACCAAAGATCCAATTCAATTATCCAAATTGATAGAGTTATAGTTAAAGGTGAAACACACTCAATAACCAATCTTTTCTTAATTTATCGATAGTTCCGGGAAACGCCCGAATAAACTACTTCCCTAACCAATAGATAATCTCCAAGAAACCTCTTAATAAGAATTAACCTATGGCCGCATTAAACACAAAAAAGACCTCTATCTTAGTTAATGAAATCGGAAACGCCGTAAATCATAAAAACTAAACTATTCAATTCTGTTAACTTTACACGAAGCTAACTTGCCACTATGATAGAACAACAATCACGGATATATTATTCTATTCGGCGATATGCAATACAATCAATCAATTAACTGGCCAAATCAATTTGATTGAATCAATAGCAATATAACAAATTATAATCGCAAGAATTGAATAAATATTCGGATAAAAGAATACAATTAAAACATAAGTCTCATGAATCAAATGGAATTAAACTTCTAAGTACCTCAACTAAAAGAGAGTTTAGCTACTCATAACTAACAAAATCTGCAGAAAAGTCTTGAAGAAGAATGTGCAGCCTTGTCCTTCGTAGCTTCAAGAAACGTTCAAGCTCCACAAAATGTTGAAGAAGTTGTAAAAAAAACAGTCCTAAACCTTCTCCTCTTTTTCTCTTTTATAACTCTCCTACTCCTAACCTAATTAGAAGTCTCATTAACCTACTTAATTAAAGAGGCCTGCTGGAAATTAAAGTGCAAGCCATGGGCTCCTTAAAGAGAAATCTGGCCCAATTAAGAAGAGAAAGTCAACAAGGGTTGACCCGCAGGAACCGAACAAGCTACAGAAAACCTCAGCTAACTTCCTCGATATAGCTCCGATTGGGGCGATTCAAGGTGCTATGGAAAGCTAACGGACAGACGCACAATCTTGCAGAACAAATCTTGAGCTAAAACAGCCTCGAACACTGTTGAAAATCTAGTTGAAGTTCAAGCTCCAACAAAACCTCTTCTAGCAGTCTTCCTAAAAAGCCAAAATCTACTTCCAAGCACCTAAAAGAGGTAAATAACACTAAATAAGGATACATAAAATAAAACAAACAAACTAATTAAGAAAATAATAAAACTAATACTAAAATGCGAAAATAACTAAGAAAATAAGTTAAAATGCACCTAAATATGCCTATGTGAATATGAGTTATCAAATTCCCCCACACTTGGATCTTTGCTTGTCCTCAAGCAAACTAGGACTAAAGGAAAATTTCTCCCGAAATTAACTATGGTTGAACCCTAGTAAATCCTTAACCGTTCATTCAAGGAAGTTAAACCACCAAGATTCCGTAGGAAGTTTCAAAACTCTACAAGCCAATAAGCTTAATCATAAGAACTAGAAAATCAAACAAGTCGACATAAACAAAACATTTAACCCAACTTCACAAGACTTAGTCAATTGAAAAACCACCACAAATTATTGAATTAACTAACTTTAGGCAAGTGAATCATCCAACCTAGAAGGACATCTAGAGATTTTAAGCTTTTATTCACATTTAAAGCATTTCAAACCAAGATAGTTACCAAATTAAGCATAGGGTCAACATCCCAATTTTGCGAGTATTGAAAAGGCCTCTAATGAGGGGTAACTCTCCCCATAGGTCATGCTCCATACATAAAGTCATTGTTTTTAACTTTGCTTAAGGTGAGGTGGGCCTATCCCAAAACTCAAAACCCATGGGTGTTGGAATGCGAAAGGTCTCGCTTTTTCGAGCAATGAAAAGGGTCTCTTATGAGAAGTTTGCTCTCCCTCTTAAGCCACTCTCCATACACAAGGAATGATTTTTGTCATACCTTGCTTAAGGCGAATTGGTCCCATATCCCAATTCAAGGCTCAAGGGTAATCGAGACGATTGAATTCTAAAATTTACATTCTCAGTATAATTCAACCAACATTATCAATTATAAGCTAAACTCTAGTTATTTCATCCTCCATAAGTTGGTAATAACTCACTTGCTTCACATTAACCAACAAACTTTTTGAAAGCAATTGATCAATTAAACCTCATCACATTCTGTCAAAATTAAATGTAGAGTCATATGCAAACCAAGCTCAACCCCCAATCCTTACGACAAACACACTAACATGCTTTGTTTCTAATTCTTCCTACTTCCAATTGGTTTGTTATATTCAATGAAGACAAAAATTAGGATTTTCCAAGGGCTAAACCAAGACAATTTCAAATTTTTAAATTTGAGCCTAATTTACTCATGGACAAACAACTGAGAATCCGATTTATGGAGGGAATTATGCAAAAACTACATGCAATCCTAAATAGCACAAGAATAAAACAAAAAACAAACATTAAACTATCCTAAAAATTGAAAATTATCTCCTAATTTTCCTAACTAATCCCTTCCCCCACACTTAACATGCATTTACTCCTGAAAATCCATCTAAATTAAGCACAAAGTGTAAAGAAAAGGAAAGAAGTACTCCCTTAAATTGTAGGAAATAATGGTGGAGAATCGAAAGAATAATGTTTGCAGAGGCAGCAAGTTCAAAGCCAATTTTGACAAGGATAAATTCTGAATTCGGAGAAATGCAAAACTACAATGTTGTAGATCTTTCTCTTAGCTTTCTAACGCATTTTGAATCACCACAATTGGAGGTCGGACGCAAAAGTTATGGCTCAATTACGAAACATGGTCAGATCTACGGGCGGGCGCTGCGGTGCGTGCGGCTCGACGGGGCGCTGGCGAGGCAGGAGAGCGTGGCGTGCTGCCGCTGCGGCGTGCTGGGCAGCTCGACGTGCTGCTGGCGAGGCAGCCAGCCGCGCGCTGCTACTTCTATGCCTTTTTTTTTTTTTTTTTAAATTTTTCCTTCTCTTTTTTTTTGTTTCTTTTTTCTTTTTCTTTTTTTTTTCTTTTTTCTTTTTTTTTTTTTTGAACTTCTCTCTTTTTTTTTTTCTTTTTTTTGTTGTTTTTTTTTTTTTGAAATTTAACTTTGCACCTTTTTTTTTTTTTAAACTTTAACTTTGCACTCTTTTTTTTTTTAACTCTACATATTACAAGTATAAATAAAACACTTATAGAGTGAATTTTTGGGTTGCCTCCCAAAAAGCGTTTTTGTTTAATGTCGTTGGCTCGACGGTGGCCACGTTTAGTCTGGTGGTTTTTCAATGGATGGAAGAATTTTGTTTCTTCCAACTATAGCATGGCCAAGACGTGATTCAGCTGCTATTTTGTACTGCATTGGACTCTGGTTTACAGGTATGAGTGCTTCGAGGTCTTGGACGGCATAAATCAGCTCTGTTGGCATTACCCATTCTTCTTCCCATTCAGCCAATTTTGGGTTTGTGAGGTTGTTAGCCAAAGAAACCGGCAAAGGATCACCACTACACATCTCCAAAAATTTATTAGTGTAAATGTTAGAGAAATTGATTGCAAAAACAGAGGCACAATCAACCGGGTGCTTAATTGCTCTATTTATGTCAAATTTAATCATAGTACCATCAAATTCCATAGTCAATGTCCTCTCATGCACATCAATTTTTGTGTGGGCTGTTTTCAAGAATGGGCGTCCTAACAGTATCATTCCTGGGTTAAAAGAAGTTCCCCTTCCATATTCAAGACATAAAAATCCGCGGGGAATACTAAGTCATTTACTTGTACAAGAACATCTTCTAATACTCCTTCGGAAAAACACTAGAGCTATCAGCTAATGTCAAAACTACACCATTTTGTTTCAAAGGACCCAAATTCAATGCGGAGTAAATAGACAAAGGCATCAAATTAATAGAAGCACCTAGATCACACATAGCTTGTTCTATGCCTACATTGCCTATCTTGCAAGGAATTGTGAACATACCTGGGTCTTGTTCTTTTATGGGTAATTTACCTTGAAGTACTGCTGAAACGGTCTCACCCATGGGTACCGTCTCATTGGCCCGAACTCTGTTCATCCCAGTACAGAGTTCTTTTAAAAATTTGCAATACCGGGGTACATGTTTGATGGCTGTCAGGAGTGGAATGTTGATTTCCACCTTCTTTAAATTTTCAAACACATCTGTCTCATTTATAGCTTTCTTCTTTCTTGCCAATCGATGTGGAAATGGTGGTTTTTTAGGATTGGATTGGATTAGCTCTTTGATAGGGGTTGTTTTCTCTGTTGCGGCTGGTGTTGCACGGCCACATGGGGCTGATGCTTTTGGTGCTGGTGCTTCGAGTTCTTTGCCACTTCTCAAGGTAATTGCACTGACGTTGTGCCTCGGATTCACATCAGGTTGGGAGGGCAATTTTCCTTTGTTTTCAAGTTTGTTGAAAGAGGAGATTAGTTGGTTAATTTGGTCTTCCATTTTACTCATCTTGTCAACACTCTTCTGCTGAGATTCAACCAATTGCACCATCATGCCTTTCAAAGAGTTAATTTCTTCTCCATAATTCATTCGTGGGGGCTGTGGCTGCTGTTGTTGGTTATTGCCATATCTGAAATTCGGATGATCCCTCCACCCTGGATTGTATGTATTGGAGAAAGGATCATATTTCCTTCGGTGTTGGGCATTGAAGTCTCCCATGGTGTTAACCATCTCACTGCTGGAATCGTCTTGAAGTGTTGGACATGCATCAGTGGAATGTCCCTGAAAACAACAAATACCACAAACTTGGGCTTGTTGCCCTTGGTTAGAAGCACCTGCACTTCCAATAATACTCTTTTCCAGCAGTTGATTAAGCCTATCCAGTTTAGATTCAAGATCATAAGACCTTACCTCATGAACTCCCCGTGTAGGAGTGTCAGAACGGCTGTTGAACTGCTGTGAATTTGCAGCCATGGCAGAAATCAGGTCTCGGGCAGCTTGAGGTGTCTTGCTGACCAAAGCACCACCACTTGCAGCATCAATGACTCTTCATTCAAGTGGTAGCAGCCCCTCATAAAAATATTGTATCAAAAGCTGATCCGTTATACCGTGTTGAGGGCAACTAGCGCATAGTCTCTTAAATCTTTCCCAATATTCATACAAGGACTCCGAGTCCTTTTGTCTGATGCTACAAATTTCCCTTCTCAAGTTTGCGGCTCTAGATGCAAGAAAGAATCGCTCCAAAAACAGCCTTGCCATTTCGGTCCAAGTGTTAACAGTTCCGGAAGGAAGGTAGTACAACCATTCTTTTGCAGTGGCTTCCAATGAGAATGGAAATGCACGCAACTTGATTTGCTCTTCAGTAACTCCACGTGGTCTAAATCCAGAACAAGCCACATGAAACTCCTTTAAGTGCCGATTTGGGTCTTCCGCTTGTAAGCCATGGAATTTTGGTAGAAGCTGAATCAATGCAGGTTTCAGCTCAAATCCATCCTCCACATTTTGATATTGTATACACAATGGCTGTTGGTTGATAGGAGGGGTGAGCATATCTCACAGAGTTGCTAGAGGTGGATTGGCCATTTCAGTTTCTGAGTCCGAATCTGTTTCAATGGTAGGATGAGTTTCAGTACTATCAGAGTCGTCTTTTGCAGCCTCAAGGACTTGTCTCCTGTGCAACTTTGCTTCCTTTCTGAGCCGCTTTGCAGTTTTTTCGATTTCTGGGTCGAACAGATGTCCACCTACAGAGGAAGAACGCTGCATACACACTCAGAAAAGGAATTAGAAATAGCAAATAAATAAACCTTATACACAAATCCCCGGCAACGGCGCCAAAATTTGATAGGTTGTCAACCAGTCAAAGTTTAATTTAATATCTCCGGTTCCTTATACTGGGTAGTATAGCAAGAACGGGGTCGAACCACAGGAATTAATGCAGGTATATTTATTTGCAAAAAGAAATAAATTTAATTGGATTGAAATAAAAATAAAGGAGGTGATTTAAGAAATTGCAGAATGTAAATTAAGACAGAATAAATCAATAGGATGAACAACTAGCCGAGATACTTTTCAGTTTAATTCCGTAATTCAATCATAGACACCAAAGATCCAATTCAATTATCCAAATAGATAGAGTTATAGTTAAAGGTGAAACGCACTCAACAACCAATCTTTTCTTAATTTATCGATAGTTCCGGGAAACGCCCGAATAAACTACTTCCCTAGCTAATAGATAATCTCCAAGAAACCTCTTAATAATAATTAACCTATGGCAGCATTAAACACAAAAAAGACCTCTATCTTAGTTAATGAAATCGGAAACGCCGTAAATCATAAAAACTAAACTATTCAATTCCGTTAACTTTACACAAAGCTAACTTGCCACTATGATAGAACAACAATCACTGATATATTATTCTATTCGGCGATATGCAATACAATCAATCAATTAACTGGCCAAATCAATTTGATTAAATCAATAGCAATATAACAAATTATAATCGTAGGAATTGAATAAATATTCGGATGAAAGAATACAATTAAAACATAAGTCTCATGAATCAAATGGAATTAAACTTCTAAGTACCTCAACTAAAAGAGAGTTTAGCTACTTATAACTACCAAAATCTGCAGAAAAGTCTTGAAGAAGAATGTGCAGCCTTGTCCTTCGTAGCTTCAAGAAACGTTCAAGCTCCACAAAACGTTGAAGAAGTTGTAAAAAAACCAGTCCTAAACCTTCTCCTTATTTTCTCTTTTATAGCTCTCCTACTCCTGACCTAATTAGGAGTCTCATTAACCTACTTAATTAAAGAGGCCTGCTGGAAATTAAAGTGCAAGCCATGGGCTCCGTAAAGAGAAATCTGGCCCAATTAAGAAGAGAAAGTCAACAAGGGTTGACCCGCAGGACCCGAACAAGCTACAGAAAACCTCAGCTAACTTCCTCAATATAGCTCCGATTGGCGTGATTCAAGGTGGTATGGAAAGCTAACAGACAGACGCACAATCTTGCAGAACAAATCTTGAGCTAAAACAGCCTTGAACACTATTGAAAATCCAGTTGAAGTTCAAGCTCCAACAAAACCTCTTCTAGCAGTCTTCCTAAAAAGCCAAAATCTACTTCCAAGCACCTAAAAGAGGTAAATAACACTCAATAAGGATACATAAAATAAAACAAACAAACTAATTAAGAAAATAATAAAACTAATACTAAAATGCGAAAATAACTAAGAAAATAAGTTAAAATGCACCTAAATATACCTATGTGAATATGAGTTATCAGTTATACACTCCTTATACAATGTTATATGTTTATACACTTATTATAAATTGTTAAACACTATTTATACATTGTTATACACTGCTTATACACCATTTATACACTTCTTATATACTGTTATACACTATTATACACTTCTTATACACTACTTATACATTGTTATACACTTCTTATACACCATTTATACGCTGTTATACACTTCTTATACACTGCTTATACATTGTTATACATTATTTATACACTGCTTATACACCATTTAGACACTTCTTATACATTGTTATAAACTACTTATACACCATTTATACACTGTTTATACACTGTTTATACACTGCTTATATACTATTTATACACTTCTTATACATTGTTATACACTGTTATACACTACTTATACATTGTTATACAATGTTTATACACTTCTTATACACTGCTTATACACCATTTATACACTTCTTATACATTGTTATACACTGTTACACACCATTTATACACTATTTATACACTTCTTATACACTGCTTATATGCCATTTATACACTTCTTATACATTGTTATGCACTGTTATACACTTCTTATGTACTGCTTATACATTGTTATACACTGTTTATACACTTCTTATACATTGTTATACACTGTTTTATACACTTCTTATACACCATTTATACACTTCTTTTACATTGTTATACACTGTTATACACTGCTTATATATTGTTATACATTGTTTAGACACTGCTTATATATTGTTATACATTGTTTATACACTGCTTATATACCATTTATACACTTCTTATACATTGTTATACACTGTTACACTTCTTATACATTGCTTATACATTGTTATACACTGTTATACATTGGTTATACACCATAATGCTTAAACAATGTATAAAATAAGGTACAAACAATGTATAAACAAGGTCTAATAGTTTCACAAAGGTAAAAACAATGTATAACTAAAGTATGATTATTGTATCACAAGGTATAACTAATGTATAATATTTATAAAAGTTATAAATACACTGTTATACACTGCTTATACAATATAATGCTTAAACAATGTATAAATAAAGTATAATCAATGTATCACAATGTATAATTAATGTAATTAATGTATAATTACAGTGATTATACCTTAGTTACACCTTAAGTATACCCTAAAATACACTATTATAGTGATTATACCTTAATTATACCCTAAGATATACTATTATAGTGATTATACCTTAGTTATACTTTAATTATACCTTAAGATTTACTATTACAGTGATTATACCTTAGTTATACCTTATAACAGTTTCTTATTATTATTATATATGTTTTTATTGTCACATACGCTGTTTATACATTTTTTTTTTCTGCTATATACTATTTTCATACATTGTTTATACACTATTTATACATTGTTTATATACTGTTTATACAAAAACTGAAAAAGAAAAAAACATCGGAAAAAATATATACATATGGATCTCGTTTCGAAGAGAAAAAAAAAGTTTCTAAAGTCGCATGATGAAAAAATAAATGAATTATGAGTTAAATACGAAATTAGATTAAAATTATAAAAGAGGAGAGGGAAAAGTGGACAAACTAGAGAAGGTATTTTGGAGATCGTGATTTTTTTCTTTGTTGTTTATTAGGCAATAATTGCATAAAAATGAATATTTTGTTTTTAAGTATTTTTGAAATTTTGAAAAGTTTTTAATGTATTTATAAAAACTTTTCATTTTCAAGTAAAAATGTTATATGGTGTCAAAAGGTAAGTATTTTTGTAAAATGCCCTAATATTAACACACGTATATTATGATTTTCCTTTAAATGAAAAGAAAGAAATAAAAAAAACCTGCAAGTGGCTCTTGACATGGTAGATGCTTAGGCCTTTAACGTTTATGATACCCAGTATCTTCTTTGGAGTTGCAACTAGTGTATATATATATATATATATATATATATATATATATATATATATATTTGTATGATTAATTAATTATTTTTATAATAATTAAAAAATAAAAATAAAGAAATGAACAGACATTCAGGGCCACCAAGGGTAAGAATAGCATCCAAGAAGAGGTCATGAAGCTCAGTAGTCCATCTTATTCTTTGCTTATGTGAATTAGTTGCTTTTTCTATTTCTTCATCCCATTTTGATGTCTTCTCCTTCTTATTAATATTGTATTTGTTGCAATCCAATTCCAAGTACTCACTGCAGCTTTTTGGGATATCTGATATTGATTCTCCACTTGTTTTCAACATTTCCTATTTCACACCAAAATTTTATCAAATTCGGTTGCTAAATATATATATGCTCACAACTTTATAACAACAATATGCAACAACCTTTTTATTGCTGCTTCAAGTTGAGGCAACAATTTTTATATTTCTATCGGACAAATGTCTTATTTTTTGTAGTGTTTTTGGGAAAATTGGCCTTTCTTTGATCAAACCCTTACATGAGCATTAAAAAAAAAAAGTCTCCTTTGAACCAAATTGAGATATATTAGATATAAGTGCAAAATACAACTCTCAACAAATTGGTTGAAACTAAATTTTCACAAAAATACATAATTGGACTTATAAATTTTGAATAAATCATATGGAGTAAAAAAAAAAGAAAAGAGTAATACATTTAGGGGATGTTTAGTTAGACTAAATTAAGTAGCGGAATGGGAATGAGAATCAATTATTCTCTTTTTTTAATTAATGTTTGATTAAGCATTATTAGATTGGGAATGGAATCCTATTCACCCATCTTACCCCACATCAATCAACTTAATTTCGTTCTCTTTCCCTTCTTAAAAGTATTCCAAAAAAATTATCATCCCCACCATTTCATTTTTGTTTCGAACAAATTATCTATCCCACCACCCAATCTTAACCATACTAATATATTGGTATTGAATTTCATCATCTTATCATTTATATATATATATATATATATATTTATTATAATAAAATATTATAAATTGTTTGTAACATAATATTATTCAAGTAATATAAATTATATAATATAATTATACACAAACTAAATAATATAAAAAGAGTAAAATATACAAAAATATAATTATTATATATTAGTAATATTTTGTATCTATGCAACTTAATTAATTGTCTAAACAAACACATAAATAGAAAAATAAATTCTGATTCCGATTCCGAACTAAACCAAGCAGAATTATTAAATGGTAATTCTTATTCTAATCCCTATGATTTTGATTTCAATTCCGATTCCCAACTTTAAACCAAGCACCCCCTTAGTATATGTACCATCGTTCATTGATATATTATTCACATGTATATGAAAAATTACGGACATATCATTTTTTCTTGACTCAAAATGAAATGACAATTTGAACCAAAAAGGTAGCTCTTTTCACTTAAATCATAAAATAAAAGAGAATTAATTAAGAGGATTGAAGTATACATACACATACATATCCGAGTTGTGGAAACGGGTTACCTCTTGTAGCGCATAATCCACAGGAATGAATGCAGCAGAAAGATCTCCGAGCCATTTGCGTATTACCGGTCAACGAGAAACCCACACCGATGTATTCGGGAGGAATCTGTGTAATTCAGGGATTAAAGCAACAGAGATGGAGAGAGAGAGAGAAGCTTAAGGGAAGGAGATGAGTTTGTAATATCAACTCATTTGATATTAATCATCTGCTCACTTCTCTTCTTACTATATATATATATATATATATATTCTCAACTTATAAGCGATAACTTATTAGCTTCGGAACCCGCAGTGAAGCAGGAACTGGGGATTTTTCTTTTTGAGGTGATGAAGTGTGTTTTGAAAACGGGTTTTCATCTTCTTTAAGAAAGCCTTTCATTTTATTGGAAAAACCCCTTTTGTAGAAAGCTTAATTGTAAGTGTGAATTTTGGAGAATAGGTTTTTAGAAAATCCCAATTTAAACTTTAAAGGTCTCGAAACCTAAATTTTGAGATTAGATATAGAGTCGCCACCCGGATCGGCTCATCCGGGAAATTCCGGTACAGCTCCCTAGTAAGTGTAGACGCGGTACCTAATCTAGAGATTCAAGGTTTGGGCAACACACCTACTAATCCTCAAACTTATTTTCAATTATTATTTCATAATTTGATATGACATCCACTTATGTCTACCCATTTTATCTTCTTTTATTTATTTTTTAGTTAATGCTCATACACAAGACATAAATATAAATCCAAAATAAAGTGCAGAAAAGTAAAAGTGCAGGAAAAGTAAAGTAGAGGCCAAATTATACAACCCAGAAAAGAAAAACTCTCATCCTCACCATTTACAACCGCCTATAATACACGATGATCTAAAAAGTACAATCGCCTAGGTACACGAGATGATCTATTAAGTACATCAAAAATGAAAAATAATAAAAAGAAAAGCTGCATCCAAATACGGTTAGCATAAGTAAATAAGGCACATCAAGGACTCACATAGGACAAAATAGGGGATTTTAGGAAGTGGGGACATATATTTAGGGGATAACCGAGAAGTCCGGGCGACTTGCTAGGTTAAACCTGGAAAATGGTTTTAGAAACGCCCTATAGGTTTTGTGAATTAAAAACCAATTATGAAAACAATTTGGCTCATTTTACATGCAAATTCCTTCGGTTTAGTGGGTCGATTATCCTGGAACTCGAGGTTCCGTCCGTGGGGGTTTTTAATTCCAAACATTCATCTATGGTTTGAAAACAATAAACATGCCAACAACAGGTTTGATTCTGAAGACAACATCACGCGACGATGTCCGTGCTGATTGTCCTGTGATTCTGCCTTCTGCCCAATATTGTAGTCGTGCAACTGTATTACAGTCATACGACTGTAATGGTTACAACTGTGCGTTGTAATGAACAGTGCCCAACAATGGTTTTCTTATTTTCTAAAGTCACTAGTTTTATCGATTTTGATGATTTCAAGAGTTTCTGGGAATCCAAGGGCCTGTTATCATTGAACCGAAAATCCGATTAAGGATCTAACAACTGTGAATCCCGAGAATTGAAACCAACAAAACCCCAAACAACACATTCATATCATTGGAAATCCGAAAACCACAATACTGTAGTGTACATATGTGATTAGACCGAATTAAATCATGAAAAATCATTTAACATGGAAAACCGGCTGTATCCTGTAAAATTTGGGCTTTTTAGGCTTCTGCCCAAAGGCATACAGTCGTGCGACTGTAATATATAGTCGCACGACTGTTCTCCAGGAACTATAGTCATACGACTATAAATATAGTCATGCGACTATAAATATAGTCATGCGACTATAATTATGGTCGTACGGATGTAATTCCGCAGGTGGTTTTCCGGAAAAATTTTCAAACACAGAAGCAATCGCAAATCAACATGAAACGAGTTTTAAGGCCTTTCAAAGTTTACCTCTTTTGTGTTCCAGTATTTTTGATGACCAGAGTCGGATGTGGATGCCGAAATCCGCCTAGAATCTCCAAACAACCCGAAATTCCCGAACCCGCATCTCGAATTGATCCGAACGAAAGCCGGGTATAGTTTTGAATCAATGAAGTCAGATTAGGGATCTCACACTATGTGTTTCTAATTTCTCTTCTTTTTTTTTTCCTCTTTCTCCCACTTTCTCTCTCTAGAAATCTCTTTCTCTCTCATGCACCCTTTTTTTTTTCTCCTCTTTTTCCTCTGGTTTTTTGCCTTTTCTGGCAATTTTCTACCTCTTAATTCCCATGATTGATGCCCAAAATCCAAGCCAAATTAGAGTTCTTTCCTATTTAGGAATCTGCTGAGTCAAAGATTAAATCGTACGACTCTAACTATAGTCGCACGACTGTAGTGTTACAGTCATGCGGCAATAGTTGTTACAGTCGTACGACAATAGTTGTGAAACTATAGCCGTACGGCTCTAGATAGAGCCTGCACGCCTTAGTCTTAACCCACACTCATATCGAAGTCCCCTAATCACTACACAACCTCTCTCGGGGTTTCGGATCAAGGACTCTTCTGAATTTCGAACCGTTTAAGAATATTCCGGGTGTTATTCTGCTCATTCTCAGATCCAATTCATGCTCATCTATCTAACAGGTAACAACAAGTTTTCATCATAGAGGTCAGAAAATTACCCTTGCTCACAGGCTGCCCCTCGCGTGACCAAAGTCGACTTAGATGGGTGCTTGTGCCCGATTTGAGTTTGGTCTCATGATAAGGAGCACAGTGAGGAGGAAAAGAGGACGTACCTGGGGGTTCTCCTCATGTCGAACTGATATGATGTTTGTAGAGGACTTGTCTCGGTTGATTGGTGAAATAACAGTCTTGCTTGAGTTGACTTGGTTTTTCGAGGACTTACTTCGACTCCGTTACGAAGCATAGGACTTTGCCCGAATTGATTTGACGTTCTCTAGGGACATACTTTGACTCCATTGTGAAGCAGAGGGCTTTACCCAGATTGGATTGGAGCTCCAGGGATGTGCTTGAACTCCATTGTGAAGCAGAGGACTTTGCCCGGATTAAATTCTCCTTGTCATTTGATGTTCATGAAAGGAAAGGGTATTTTGGTAATTTTGCAACTTGGGAAGTTGGCATCCCTTGAAGGAAGGGTATATTGGTCATTCGACTTCTCATGGAGCCTACGTCACGGAAAGAAATGAGTTTTAGTGGTTTGGTATTCCTTTTTTATGGGAAAAGGGTATTTTGATCATTTGGTAGCTTCGTGGCTAAAAAAAAAGGGTATTTTGGTCATTTCACCTCTAGTGGAGCTTGTGTCACTAGGGGAAGAAATATTTTAGTGATTTGGTCTTCCGTATAGCTTGTGTCGCTAAAGGAAAGGTGTTTTATCCTGTAGTGTGGTTACTAATGGAAGGGCATTTTGGTCACTTCACTTCTAGTGGAGCCTTGTCACCGAAGGAAAGAGTAATTATGTTTCCCATAGATCTAGTGTAGCCAGGGAAAGATGCTTTGGTGATTTGAGAAGCTTGATCATCTCTTTTGAAGTTTTGGAGTTGTTTCGGGCACGTGTTCGTTCCTTGATTGATAATTTTGGAAACAAAAATTTTTTGCCCTTTTGATCAAGAATGAATATGGACTGAATACCTTGCCCTTTGATACCGTTGAAATCAACTTTCTGTTGGTGGAGCAATATCGTTGGAATCAGCTCTCTGTGGTGGAACATACCATTGAAATTGGATCAGGAGTGCGTATTTATTCCTTGATCGATAATTTTGGAAACAAAAAATTTTCACCCTTCGATTGAGGATAAATACAGTTTGATTGTTTTGCCCCTGGATACTTGGGATTTGAGGATACCCCAGTGTCAGGTTATTTCCACTTTTGGAGTACTCATGGCTCAAGACAGCCTGATGGTGACAGCATGTACCTGTACTTGAGTTAACATTGATGCGTGTATGCATGTGTGTGTGTATGTTTTGAATGTATGTGTATGTGCATGTCTTGGATGCATATGCATATGATTATGGTGCTTTTTATGATTTTCTTGGTGCAAACTATGATTGGGATTGAGTGCCGAGAGTCCACTCGCTTAAGGGCGGAGGTTGACCAGTTGCGTCGGTGGGTCACCAAGCTGGAGGTCATGAATCAGACTTTCAATGACCGGGCGGACGATTGGGATGCCCAGATAGGTCTATCCCTAGTGGGATATCACGATAGAGTTTGGCTGATTGACCTGATTGCTTGCCCCACGAGGCACGGATGTGAGGCGCTGGCTTTTATGTACCTCAGTTTTTATAGGATTAGAGTTGTCTAAGCTTGATACTACTGTGTGACTTTTATTCTATTTTTATTTCATGTCCTAACTTTTGCATAGGTTGCCCTTTTAGGATTTCAGCTATTAGACTGTCTTTAATTTTGCCTGAACTACCCTTTCGGGTTTTCAATTCAGTAGACTTTATTTTATGTCCTAGCTTTTGCATAGACCGCCCTTTTCATGTTTTCAATCTATCGAACCCTATTTTTTATATGTATATATATTCAATCTATGGATGTGAGATGTATAAAGATATGTAAAGCCAAATAAACATAAAATAGTCTCAATTGCAATTGAACACGGGATATTTAAGCGAATAGAACCGAATATTCATTTGTTCATTCATAAATAATGTTTTAGCACAATGTACATCAAATGATGAAATGAAACTAAGGACAGAATTGGTGATGGCATACGTCTCGACTGAATCCATGACTGCCACCAACTGGTCCTTGCAAATTTTCCAGCTGATAGTCCTCACCTCTCTGTCCTAATTTTTGCATGGATCACCTTTTCAGTTTTCGACCCATCAGATTGTCCTAACTTTTGCATGGGTCACCTTTTCGGTTTTCAACCCATCGGACTCCCTTTTTTTTTTTACACATAGTAGTGTTTCAGCTTGTCCTGATTGATGGGGTTGACGGATTCATTTCCGTCCATGTCCATAATCTTTTCAGCACCCTTCGAAAGTACCCTCTTGACTATATACGGGCCCTCCCAGTTCAGTTTGAATTTCAGCCTTACATCTGTGTTGGTCTGTTTCATTTGTTTGAGTACCAAATCCCCTGCCTTAAACGGATGCTTCTGATGATGAACCTTGTTGTTTTAGGTTCTAGCCATCCATTGCTGGTACATCTGTAACAGGTCTAGGGCCTAAAGGCGCTTTTCATCAATTAGTGCCAACTGTTCATGTCTCGACTGGAGCCAATCAGATTCTGGCAATTGTGCCTCCATGACCACTCTCAATGATCTGAATTCCATCTCTAATGGCAAAACCGCTTCCATCTCATAGACCAATGAATATGGTGTTTCTCCGGTAGGGGTTCTAATGCTCATCCGGTATCCCCACAAGGCCAATGGTAACATGTCAGCCCAATCTCTGTACGTCACCACCATTTTTGACAGAATATTTTTAATAGACTTATTGGCCACTTCCACCACCCCATTAGCTTGTGGGTGATGCGGGGATGATCTATGGTGTTCAACTCCCTTCTTTTGGAACAACTGTGCCGTTACCCTTTAAAATTGTACTCCATTGTCAGTCACGACATGATGAGGGATCCCATATCTCGCAATGATGTTCGTTTCTATGAATTTGGCTATCTTCTTAGCACTGATATTTGCAAACGATTCTGCTTCGACCCATTTAAAGAAATAATCCACAGCTACAACGATGAATCGGTGTCTATTTAAGGAGAGCGGCCTTATCTCTCTAATTATATCTATGCCCCAAGCAGCGAATGGCCATGGAGTCGGAGACACTTAAAGTTCAAGTGGAGGAAGGTGATTGAGGTCTCTGTACACCTGACATTCTTGGCATTTCTTAACCTCCTCGATACAATCAGCTTGCAGAGTGAGCCAAAAGTATCCTTGTCTCAGTATTTTCTTTGCCAGGGCTAAACCATTCATGTGTCCGTAAGCTTCGGAGTGTATTTGTCTCATAACCATAACTACCTCTTCCTCGGTTAGACACTTTAGAAGAACTCTGTTAGCTGTTCTTTTGAAAAGTTGATTCTCAAATACCCAAAACTATGCTGCCAATCATCGAAGGGAAACCTTATTGGCCTCATTAGCATCTTCGGGGTACTGACCATCCTGAATGAACCGTAGAATATCATAATACCAGGGCCATTCTGCGATGGTTGTAACTGCATTGATTGATGAATAGCACGGATTTTAAGCAATTTCCAGAATTACCGGTTGTATCAGCTATTTTCGGGGTCCTTCCCATATTGATGACAGTAGCCAAGGAATTCGCCATCTGATTCTCCTCCCTCGGCACATGCCGAAATTCACATTGACTGAACACCTCCTCCCTTTCCCAAACCATCTCGAGATAAGGCCAGAGTGACTCTTCTTTTATCTCCCAATTTCCGGTGACCTGCCGAATCACCAAAGCTGAGTCCCCAATGACTAATGCCTCATTTGCCCCTGATGTGATCAGAGCATCAATCCCAAAGAGACAAGCTTCATATTCTACTCCATTATTAGTCACTTGGAAGTCAAGCCTTTTTGCCAGAGGAATGATTTCACCTTTGGGTGTAGCAATGATTACCCCTAAGCCTGCACCATGTTTGTTCACCGCCCCATCGAAGTACATCACCCATCTGTTTGACTCTTCTTTGACCACTGCCAACTGTTCATCAGGAAATTCCAAGTTCTCAACGTAATCTGAATCTATTGGTTGATTAGCTAGAAATTCCGCTATGACTCTTCCCTTGATTGTCTTCCTTGTCACATATTCTATGTCGAATTCTGACAGCAAAAGCAGCCGCCTTGATAACTTCTCGGCTAGTACTGGAGCTTGGCATAAGTATTTCATAGGATCCACCTTGGCTACCACCTAAACTTTATATGACTGGAAGTAGTGTCTTAGTTTCTTTATCAACCATACCATGGCAGCATAAGTCTTCTATACTATCGTATACTTAGTCTCATATTCCATTAACTTCTTGCTTAAGGAGTAGATTTCATGTTCACGTCCGTCTTCTTGCTCTTGTACCAACATGGCTCCTACGGAAGTCTCTTCAATGGCCAAGTATAGAATCAGAGGTTTGTCTGGTATCGGAGGCTTTAAAACTGGAGGGTTTATCAAATAAGCCTTAATTCTGTTGAAGGCTATCTGACACTGTTCATTCCACTCTATTGGCTGGTTCTTCTTTAAAAGTATGAAAATTGGCTCGCAAACTATCATCAACCTCACTATAAACCGACTGACATACTGTAGTGAACCCAGAAACGACCTTACTTCCTTTTCTGATTGTGGTGTCAGTATATCTCTGATGGCCTTAATTTTGTCAGGATCCATTTTGATTCCCTTCTGGCTGACTACATGACCAAGCAGTTTCCCAGAAGTTACCCCGAATACACACTTCTTAGGGTTGAGGCATAGATTGTATTTCTCGATTCTGGTTAGAAATCGATCTAGGATAGCTGGGTGCTCCTCCCAGGTCATGGATTTGACTAACATGTCGTCCACATAAACCTCGACTTCCTTGTGGATCATATTATGTAGAAGTGTTGTGATTGCTTACTGATAAGTTGCCCTGGCATTCTTCAACCCAAAAGGCATGACCCTATAGCAATAAACCCCCCACTTTATGATGAAGGCTATTTTCATTTTGTCGACTTCATTCATCAGAATCTGATTATACCTCAAGAACCCATCCATGAAGGAATACATAGCTGCCCTGGCAGCACTGTCGATCAGAACGTCAATATGCGGAAGCGGGAAGTCGTCTTTGGGGGATGCTTTATTCAGATCTAAGTAATACACATAGACCCTGACTCGGCCATCTTTCTGTGCAACCGGTACAATGTTGGCCAACCATTTCGGATACTCCACTACTTCTAGGAACTTGGCCTTTATCTGTTTAGCTACTTAACCGGTTTCATCTTCGGATCTGTCGGGATTCTATGTTCTACAATTTCCCTATCAACCCCAGGCATGTCATCGTAGGACCAAGCGAAGGCTTTGACATGTTTTTGTAAGATTTTTACAAGTTCTTTTCTCTCGTCCGACGTGAGGTCTTTTGAGACGGATACCATCTTTGGTTCATCATATGTCCCTAGGTTCATTTCATGCAATGATGCATCATGTATTCTAAAGACATTAAATGAATGTTTGTATGTATGCACAGTTCCATCCGGAAAAACATCACACAAATAAGCAAAATTAGATTTTATTGCATTGTGGGCCTTGTAGGCAGAATTGTTCACATAAACAATTGAAAAAGCAGATACATTTCAAAAATTGCCATCCTCCACATGCGGAGGGCCTTCATCAACAGCAGCACAGTCAAACTCTTCGAACAGGTACCCCAGATCTCCTTCCAGATCTTCCTTCTTTTCTTCAGTCAGCTCTCCTTCCAGTGTCTTAGCCTTACCCCTTATTATTAGCTTGGTGAGCTCCCTGACAGCTTCCCCCACTAGTTCTTCATGTGTCCTCCAAGCCGATGGCTTCTTCTTTTCTGAACCCTTGCTTGGTTCCATCAGAGTGGACAGTGCTCTTGTGATGGCTTCCATGGCCACCTCCATCTCACTTCTCACCAGGTCAGTCTTCTTAAAGGCTTCTCCCTTATCTCCAAATTCAATTTTGACTTGGTCAATGACTTTCTTCCCCGGAGTTTCCTTGTCTTCATTTCCGGCTCTAGCTCGTAGCATGTTCACAACAGGCCCAGTTCCATATTTACTGAAATCAACAACATTGGCAAAAATTTCAAACCCAGGGAGCTGACCTCCCTCAACAACTATTGGCTCGAGAATCCCATTAGACACTGATTCTGTGGCCCGGACGAAGGTGTCCACCAAGTTCACATGCTTCCTTTCCTGCTTAGTTTCCCCCTCGTGATACCCTAGCCCGAACTGACAGTACTTACCGGCTTCAATATTAAACTTGGGGACACCTTGTAGTTTAACCCCTAGTCCTTTCCTTGGCTCATAGTTCTACTTGGCAAAGTATCTGTGAATCCAGTCTAGAAACTCAGGCTTATCAGAGATGACTGCAACTTAGAAACCGGTCATCGGTTGCTCAGTAGCAGTCAGGGTAGCCACAACAGAAGGCTCATTTGCTTCAACAGTTACCACTTTCCCCTCAATCAAAAACTTCACCTTTTGATGCAAAGTCGAGGCCACTCCTCCTAGGGCATGGAACCATGGCCTTCCTAAGAGCAGAGAGAAGGTGACAGGAATATCGATCATGGTGAACAACACTTTTGACTTGACCTCCCCCACTTTAACTTTAGCTTCAAAAGTTCCCAGCACAGCTCTCTTGCTATCATCATATACTCTAATCATAGTGTTGGACCGGCAAAGAGCTTCAGTACTCACCCCCAAGAAAGGCAGGATCTGGGAGGGGCAAATGCTTAAGGCCGAGCCGTCAACTACCATTACACTTAGCATTACTTTGTCCATGACCTCAACTCTCAAGTATAGGGCCCTGTTATGGTTGACTCCTTCTGGCAGGAGGTCTTTGACTCCAAAACTGATCTCTAGAGCCCTATTGGCTTTCAAGTCCACTCCCCTGATCATTGCGCACACCTCATCAGGGGACATAGTAGGATTGGCTTCTATCTCCATTAACTGCTTGACCACCGCCTCGCGGTGCCTCTTCGACTCCATAAATAGGTGCTAAACACTGGTCCGAGCTGGTGTCCTCTTCAGTTGGTCCACTACCATGTCTTCCTCCCTGGCCACTGGAGGTGATCGGATAGTTCATTCTACACCGGTGTAGTATTCCTTCTCGAGGATGCTGGAGGTGGTACATTGGCGGGTTAATAAACCCTTCTGTTCCTTGTGATATGCATCACCGACCCATCTTTTTCAATGACAGTCCCTCTCTTCGTCTCCATTGGATAAACTGGCTTCAACTCTTGAACCTTAAAATCATCGTATTCATCATCCGCTTCAAACTCATCTAAATTGATGGGACCTGCCTTATCCTTCACTGCCAAAGACTGTTCTTCGACTATTTCTGGCTCTTCCTCACTTTCCACCAGCACAGCTTGCACGCTCGGGTTTGCTTTGATGATCTGGGTGAATACATAATTTGCTGGCAGACCAAACTACACCATATTCACCTGACTTCCAAAGGTGGGGAGTGGATTTTTTGCACACTAGGCTTCAGAGCCGGCTCAACAATCTTGCTATCGGTGACCACCTACTTGATGTCTTTTATCAGCTGGGTGTACTAGTTCATACGGTGACCCGTCATCACATGATAGGAGCATAAATTATCTTTATCTGCCTCAGTTGGAGGCGAGAACGGCCTCAGACTCTGCAACAGCTAAGCCTTTCTACACTTGGCAAAGATCCGACTGTCAGACTCAGCCCATGGACTAGTGATCCTCTGAGTAGTTGGTCTCCCTTGATTCACAGCAGCCACCTCAGCCTTCTGCATTTCGATAGAAGCTGCTTTCGGCGTCATCTTGGAACTAGACCCTACTACAGTAGTCTTAGAGCTGCTACCCTTGTGCCCTTGGGAGTACCCTTGATTATTTCTGTAGGAGCCCGAACTCTGTCTGACCCTTTGCTCCTCCTCCTCGTATCGCTTGATATGCTTGGCAAACTCCACCACCTCATTAAAGGAATGTAACCTTTTGAGCTTTATCTTATCCTTGTACTAAGGCAAACTACCATCCACCAGCTTCACTATCAGAGACTCTAACTTCGGTGCCCCATCCACCAGAACCTACACAACCATCCCCCTTTTGTAGTAAGCCGGAAAAGACTCATTTAGCTTCTGGCGGATTCTCTCCAGATCTTTGAGAGTTGTCTCAACCTGGGTGTTGTAGCCGTATTGCTTCACAAAAGCATCAGATAAGTCTTCCCAAGTGGAATGGATATATAGGGGCATCTTCATGTACCACTTCACTGCAACACCCCTCAGAGTAGTCAAAAACAAGTTTAAGAGATGACACTTTCCAATCCCCATACTGGTTATCAGCCTCACATAACTGTCCAAGTGGGCTTCCGGCGGGCCTTCCCCGATGTGGGGAGGAAGATAAGGCATGTGAAAACTGGCCGGAAGTGGCCCCTCTCCATCGGCCATCAGTGTGGTAGGGTCAGCACACTTAATAGGATTAAAGTAGACCATCTCCTTTAGCTTGGGTAACATGGCTTCTATGTTAGAAAATTTCTGATTGAGACGCATCTCCAGCATTGTCTCAATCGAGGCTTCCCTCACCTTCTCAAAGGCCTCATCCTTTTTGGACTGATGGTCGGGTTCTCTGTGGTTGATCACTCCACTGCTTCCTCTGGAACACTTGCTCCAGTAGCATTAGTAACTTGGACGAACTGTTGTTCCCCACTTCCAACTGAAGTCTGCGCAGGTGGAACAACCTAAATAGGGATGGTGCTTATCACTGCCTGCACTTGCTCCCTAAGAATAGCCATAAATTCGTCTGAGCCTAGGAAGCTCTTTATAAAAGTAGCCACATCGAAGGGTAAGTTTCCATTGTTTCCATTGGCCATCTCCGCTCTGTCAGCTTCTTCTAACAAAATCTAACTGTCAACTGGTAGAGTAGCCAACTGAATTTCGACCTCCCGATTTGAATCTGACCATGAGCTGATTCCCTCCACGGTGACAGGCTTTGATTGAACTGACTGAATTGGTGGGTTGGGCTCTAGTTCAACACAAACTAACCATTTCGAGGTGTGACTCCAAGCTGCACATTCAACATAAGGTTGGAATCATGGATGGATGTCATGGACGTAGACTCGACACACTAAGTTGCGTGTATGGCATGTTCATGTTCATGATCGGATGATGCTTCGTGGATGGGAATGATGATGAAAATGAATTGTGTATTTTTCTTTTTGTTTTGGATGTTGCAAGCATACCCCATGCCGTACAAAAGACAATGCAAAATTGTCACGTGTGAGCCGTCACATGGACAGAAGTTCGGTGCCTTCGGGGCACCTAGTGGAAATCATGAAATGGTCACATGTGTACCGACACATGGACAGAGGTTCGACACTTTATAGGTCAATGAAATGACATGTGATGGTCATATAGGAGCCGTTCCATAGACAGAGCTTTGATGCTTTTATGGCATCTTAGATGGAATGATGTCACAAACAAGTCACGTGTAACTCGAAACACGGATAGCATTTCGGCGTTTGTGGAATACCTTGTATGATTTAGGCATGTTATGAAACATCCTAATATGAATTATAGTTTGGCACTCGTGGAGTACCTCGAATGGGTCATCAATGTTATGGAACAATCCGATATGGATTGTGACACATAAGCAAGACCTTGGTGTCGCCATGACACCAATGGTGAATGGATATGATGCCATGTGATGATATTGTGTGATCCACCACATGAATATAAACCTAAGACCGTTGTGGTCCTCTAATGATGCGAGGAAATGGACAAGTACAATCCGGTGCATAGGTAGAGCACAGGTAGTCTTGAGGACTCCCGATATTGTCATGAAATGAAATGATCGTGAAGGGGCATACTTAGAACATCCTTCATTTTAGATGGGATGAGATGATATGAATGCCCATGTCATACAGAATGCAAATGGCTGCACAAAAACGTGGTTAGGATGCATGACATACGAGATGATGTTGTGTATGCTTTATGGGAATGTCAACACGCAAGATGTGATGGCACACAAATAAAATGTCATGGCTGCACGAAAATGTGGTTAGTATACTAGCACACATATGATGATTCTCAAAATGGCTGTATAAGAATGTGGTTAGAAAACGGCACACGGATGATGCATGTTTATGTTGCATGTAAATGTCAAAAACAACCATAGAGCAAACGTTAGCACATAAAAATATGTTCACCCTTCCAACCTTATTCCTCCATTTGATTGGTCTCGCATTCTTCCTAGGTATTGGGTCTCTTTGGCATCAACCAGGAATACCAAAGGCGTACTCTCAATTTCCATTTTCAAATATATGTTTTGGTAACCTTAAGGGGAAGTTGCTAGGCCATTACATGAAGGTATAAGTCAAACCAATGGTCGTACAGGTTCCCATAGCAAAAATATACTCTTCACTTCTCCCCACTCAAGGGTCCAAATGAAGGGGTACGTACATTATGAGTGGTCTACCCCCTCGGGTGCCTCCAATCCTAGCGGAAGAGGTAGGTCACCTTTGGAGATAAACTGGGCTTAATCATGTGTTGAAAGGATTCAAGAAGAGAAAATGTCATGCTATGCGGTGTGGGTGAAATATCGAATTATGATTTAATAATTGACTATAAGCAAGGATGTACTTCAATTGTTGCCTAAGTTCCTTAAGATTTTATGAAAAACTTTTTTAAAGAAACCGTTAATCCCCAGCGGAGTCGCCACTGTGAGCAGGTGACTTTTTTTTTTTTTGGAACGTGCGATGAAGCAGGAACCGGGGATTTTCTTTTTGAGGTGATGAAGTGTGTTTTGAAAATGGGTTTTAATCTTCTTTAAGAAAGCCTTTCATTTTATTGGAAAAACCCCTTTTGTAGAAAACTTAATTGTAAGTGTGAATTTTGGAGAATAGGTTTTTAGAAAATCCCAATTTAACTTTAAAGGTCTCGAAACCTAAATTTCGAGATTAGATACAGAGTCGCCACCCAGATCAGCTCATCTGAGAAATTCTGGTACAGCTCCTTACCATGTGTAGACGCGGTACCTAATCTAGAGATTCAAGGTTCGGGCAACACATCTACTAATCTTCAAACTTATTTGCAATTATTATTTCATAATTTGATATGACATCCACTTATGTCTACCCATTTTATCTTCTTTTATTTTTTTTTAGTTAATGCTCATACACAATACATAAATATAAATCCAAAATAAAGTGTAGAAAAGTAAAAGTGCGGGAAAAGTAAAGTAGAGGCCAAATTATACAACCCAGAAAAGAAAAATTCTCATCCTCACCATTTACAACCGCCTATAATACACGATGATCTAAAAAGTACAATCGCCTAGGTACATGAGATGATCTATTAAGTACATCAAAAATGAAAAATAATAAAAAGAAAAGCTGCATCCAAATATGGTTAGTATAAGTAAATAAGGCACATCAAGGACTCACAGAGGACAAAATAGGGGATTTTAGGAAGTGGGAACATACATTTAGGGGATAACCGAGAAGTCCGGGTGACTTACTCAGTTAGAGCTAGAAAATGGTTTTAGAAACGCCCTGTAGGTTTTGCGAATGAAAAACCAATTTTGAAAACAATTTGGCTCATTTTACATGCAAATTCCTTCGGTTTAGTGGGTCGATTATCCCGGAACTCGAGGTTCCGTTCGTGGGGGTTTCTAATTCCAAACATTCATCTATGGTCTGAAAACAGTAAATATACCAACAACAGGTTTGATTCTGAAGATAGCATCACACGACGATGTCTGTACGGATTGTCCCGTGATTCTGCCTTCTGCCTGATATTAAAGTCGTGCTACTACAAATTACAGTCGTACGACTGTAATGGTTAGAGCCATGCGACTGTAATGAATAGTGCCCGACAGTGGTTTTCTTATTTTCTAAAGTCACTAGTTTTATCGATTTTGATGATTTCAAGAGTTTCTGGGAACCAAGGGCCTGTTATCATTGAACTGAAAATCCGATTAAGGATCTAACAACTATGAATCCTGAGAATTGAAACCAACAAAACCCCAAACCACACATCCGTATGATTAGAAATCCAAAAACCACAATATTATAGTGTACAAATGTGATTAGACCGAATTAAATCATGAAAAATCATTTAAAATGGAAAACCGGCTGTATTCGGTAGAATTTGGGCTTCTGCCTAGAGGCATATAGTCGTGCGACTGTAATATACAGTCGCATGACTGTTCTCCAGGAATTATAGTCGTATGACTATAAATATAGTCGTGCGACTATAATTACCATCGTACGGATGTAATTCCACAGACAATTTTTCGGAAAAATTTTCAAACACAGAAGCAATCACAAATCAACATGAAACGAGTTTTAAGGCCTCTAAGAGTTTATCTCTTTTGTGTTCCAGTATGTTTGATGGCCAGAGTCGGATGTGGATGTCGGAATCCGCCTAGAATCTCCAAACAACCCGAAATTCCTGAACCCACGTCTTGAATTGATCCAAATGAAAGTCGAGTATAGTTTTAAATTAGTGATGTCATATTAGGGATCTGACACTATGTTTTTCTGATTTCTCTTCTCTTTTTTCCTCTTTCTCCCACTTACTCTCTCTAGAAGTCTCTTTCTCTCTCAAGCACCCTTTTTATTTCTTTTTATTTCTCCTCTTTTTCCTTTGGTATTCTGCCTATTGGCTCTTTTCTGCCTCTTAATTCCTGTGATTAACGCCTAAAATCCGAGCCAAATTAAAGTTCTTTCCTATTCAGGAATCTACTGAGTCAAAGACTAGAGTCGTATGACTCTAACTATTGTCGTACGACTGTAGTGTTACAGTCATGCGGCCATAGTTGTTACAGTCATGCGATTGTAATCTAGAGTCGTACGACTGTAGTTGTGAAACTGTAGCTGTACGGCTCTAGATAGAGCCTGCACGCCTTAGTCTTAACCCACACTTACACCTAAGTCCCCTAATCACTCCACGAACCTCTCTTGGGGTTTTGGATCAAGGACTCTTCTGAATTTCGGACCGTTTGAGAACATTCCTGGTGTTATTCCGCTCATTCTCAGATCCAATTCATGCTCATCTGTCTAACAGGTAACAACAAGTTTTCATCATAGTGGTCGGGAAAAAACCCGTGCTCACACATAACTACCCGGGTGGTAATGTATAGAAACTCAAGTTGTGAATATATGGTGATCTTCCCTTTTTACTTTGTTCTTTCCATCATAATCTAACTCGCTTGTCCAGTCGGGCTTTTCCAAGGTCGAATCATACTTGACCCCTTCAAAGTCTTCTTTCAAAACAGCCACATTAAACTATACTTCTAGAATAAGTTAGGGTCTTTAAGGATAGTTAACTCAACAAAACCTCTGTTTCATTGCTTGAGTCTCACACTAGGAAAATTTGAGATCACTACTTTTCCATCTCATAGTCACTAAGCATACATGGTATGAAACATGTGTTATGATGTTCTCTTCTTTCTGCTTGAAAGAAGTGCATGTCTATATTAACATCATATGAAAGCATCGGTTAGATGTGCCAAAACATCCAACCTTAGTCTACTTATAGACTACTTCCGGCTACAAAGACAAAACATGCTCTTGTTGCTTACAACAAGCCTCCTAGATTACACATAATCTCTTATATACTTGCCTTTTGCATGTATATGAATTCCACACTTTAATGGAAACTCTTTTCCATAATTTAAGCGAAACGGCTTCTATTATTGAACAAGCCGTCATTTTTTCAAAAATAGTCTCATCCTTTACATTTCTCAACAAATGACAAAATAAGGGTAACCGCTCGTGTGAGTGAGCTTCTTTTCTTTCCGACATGCACCTCAAAATATAACAGCAAATATTAACAAATTAACATTTGCACTTCTATATTGTAATTCAAACTTTATTGAATAATATGTTCTCAAACATACTGAAATATGTATTTCAGATCCTACGCAACCATGGGATCTAACATGTTTCATAAAAACATCTCTCATGATAGGTTTCGTTAATGGATCTGCTACCATGTCATAAGTCGATACATATTTCAAATTAACTTCGTTGCATGCTATTAAGTCCCTAACAAAGTGATACGTAATCTCTATGTTCTTTGACTTGCTATAGAACCTCTGATCCTTAGCAAACTCAATAGCAGACTGACTATCAATGTTTATCACCACTAGAGCATTTGAGGAAGTAATAGATAAATGGTTCATAAACCTATTTAACCATACTCCCTCTTAAACTGTGGACGAGTATGACACATACTCTACTACCATCATAGATAGGGCAATACAGGTTTATTTCTTACTGCTCTATGATACTGCACCATTACTAAGCAAGAAAACAAAACCAGAAGTGGATTTCCTCTCATCCACATCTCTTGCCCAATCTGCATCTGTGTAACCTCTTAATTGCATATCATTGCCTTGATAACACAGAGAGTAATCCATAGTGGCTTTGAGATACCTCAGTATTCTCTTTACCGCTGTCCAATGTGCTTGTCCAGGATTGGACTGATATCTACTCACCATGCCAACTGCATGAAAGATATCACATCTAGTAGACATCATGGCATACATGAGGCTGTCTATAGCACTTGCATAAGGAACATTTTTCATCCGATCCATTTCTGTTTGTGTTTTGGGACACATATCAGTACTAAGGGTCACTCCCTTAGACATCAGGCTATCTACGGGTTTACAGTTGCTCATATTGAAATGTTCAAGAACCTTGTTAATATATAACTCTTGAGACAATGCTAACAATTTCTTTGAATGATCCCTTGAAATCTTAACTCCAAAGATAAAAGCAGCTTCACCTATATCTTTCATCTCAAAACTTGATGTTAACCAAGCTTTGATTTGATTCACATATTCCGTGTCATTTCCTGCTATTAGAATGCCATCAACATATAATGACATAATCACAAATCTAGTTCCAAAGCTTTTCTTATAGACACAATGATCTTCTTCAATCACCATGAAGCCATTCGATGTCATCACATTATGAAATCGAAGGTACCATTGTCTAGAAGACTGTTTAAGGCCATAAATTGATCTTTTCAATTTGCAAACCTATTGTTCGTTGTCTTTTATGATGAAACGTACAGGTTGATCCATGTAGATTTCTTCGTCCAATTCTCCATTGAGAAAAGCAGTCTTAACATCCATTTGATGTAGCTCTAGGTCTAGATTTGCAACAATTGCCAAGATTAATCTAATGGATGTGAACCTCACAACAGGTGAGAAATTTTACTCATAATCTATCCCTTCCTATTGTGTATAGCCCTTAGCAACTAGGTGGGCCTTGTATCTTTTAATATTGCCATCAGCCTTACACTTGATCCCACTTGTTCCCAATAGCTTTTCTTCCCTTTGGCAGATCAACAAGTTCCCAAATTATGTTAGATTTCATGGAAGCCATTACTTCTTCCATGGCCTTAATCCATTCATTTCTTGCGGGGCATGAGAGAGCATCATTGTAATTTCTAAGCTCATCATCATCTTGTGGGGCGACTAAAAGACCCGTTCTTTTAATACTAAATTGTCGGTGTTCGACTTTTTGTCTTTTAGATTTACGCGATACCAAATCCTAATAAACATGTCTCATATATTCATCGTAATTCAGTATATTCCCACTTGGACCATGTTCTATACTCCTACTGAAGTCTAGATCCACATGCTTACTAGGAATTGGAGTTTGATCCAGAACTTGATCTTGATCATTCGTAATGTTTTGAGGTTCATGAACACTTTCATTTTCCTCAAAATTTCTCCCACTCGAATGGAGAGATCCGTTAGATTCCAATTCCTCATAAAGTGGCAAATCATGGTCCACCTCACCTATCTTAGGGAACTCATTCTATAAGAAAATGACGTCATGTGATTCAAACTCTGTCACTTTTCTGTCTTCTGTTTCCCCCACTAAGACATATCCTTTTGATACATCTGGATACCTTATAAAGATGCACTTTTTTCTTCTTGAGCCTAGTTTCCCAAACTTACTCAAGGTATCATGGGCAAAAATAGTGCAACCCCACCGTTTAAGGTTACTTAAGTTGGGTTTTCGACCTATCCACAGCTCATAAGGAGTGGATGTGACAGATTTAGAGGGCACTCGGTTGAGAACGTATGCGGCTGTAAGCAATGTATCTCCCCAATAGGAGACAAGCAAATTTGCTACAGCCATCATAGATATAACCATATCAAGAAGAGTTCTATTTCTTCTCTCGACAACACCATTTTTTTTGCGTAGTGTAAGGAATCGACAACTGATGCACAATTCCTTTTTCATCACACAAAGCATTGAATTCATCTGATAGATATTCTCGACCATGGTCAGTTCTTAAAGATTTGATTTTGATATCTAATTGATTCTCAACAAGGTTCATAAACCGCTTAAAGCAACTTAAAGCTTCAGATTTGTGAGACATCAAATAAATATGACCATACCTAGTATAGTCATCAATAAAAGTGATGAAATAATAGGCCCCATGCCTTGCCCTCACATTTATTGGACCACATACGTCAGAATGGATTAATTGTTAAGGGAACTCAGCCCTAGTTGCCTTTCCAAATGGTTTCTTACACATTTTTCCTTTAAGACATGATTCACAGGGAGGTAATTCAACCTTAGTTAAATTGCCTAATAAACCTAATTTGGCTAACCGACTCATTCGGTCTTGGCCAATATGGTTTAACCTGGCATGCCATATTACTTCTTCATTATCTCTATCGCATATAGAATTAGAAACAATTTGTAAGAAAAATGCATTATTTATTGGAATAATATCCAAAACAAACAAACCATTTAAAATATGTCTTGAACCATAAAAGGTTTCAGCCAAACACAAACACAAACTGTTACTATTCAAGAACAAATTGAATCCCATATTTAATAAAGCTGAAACAGAAATTAAATTCTATCGAATTTAGGGAGCAAATAAAACATCATGCAGGAGAAGGGTCTGACCACCTGTCAGAATTAATCTACATGTGCCAATCCCTTAGACTTCAACTCTTGAGTTGTTTCCAACATAGATCCACTTTCATCCTGATGGGATTCGACGAAACTCAATGAAGGAACCTTGGTCCCTTGTCACATGGTCTGTTGCACCTGAATCAACAATCCACATAGGATCATATTCAGTTAGATTAACCGTACTAGATGTAAGCGTCGGAATTTTCTATACTTAAAAAAAATGTTTATGGTCGTACGACTATTCTTACAGTCGTACAACTGTAATATCGGGAGAATTGCAGAAGCCCATACCTCTTACAGCAGAAAATGGAGGAGAGAGAGGATGAGCATTAATTGCTCCGGTTTTGCAGCAAGTAAGCAGAAGAAAAAAAGAGTAGAAAAAGGAGAGAAAGGGGAGAGAGAAGGGATTGGATTTTCTGGTGAAAAATCTTAGAGAGAGAGAAGGAGAAAAGAGAGAAGAAAAAGAAAGAAGTGGAAAAACTTATCTTTTTCTCTTCTATTTTCTTTCAATTCTCATAATCAGGATTAAAAACTTGTTAGAAATCCCTAGGTTAACGATTTAAGTTCACAAATAAATTGAAATTTCGGACTAAAACAATCAGAATCCCTTGCAATTTGGATTTTCGGACATAAAGCTTTCAACTTCAATTTCAAAGGAAAAAGTGCGAATTTGTTAGGATTGGAGCGACGCCGGGGGTCAAAACGACTTGGATTAGCTTCTAAAAAGGTAGACACTCCCTTTCCTTACATTTTTTCTCGCTTTCTGGGTGTTTGAAGTGAGTTTTGTGCATTTTCTGCTGCATTTTCGTGCCTCTGCTTCTGGAAATTAAGAACAGTCGGTTTTGGTGAACAGTCGTACGACTGTATATACAGTCGTACGACTATTCTTAATTTCCAGTTCCTTTTTCTCTCATTTTTGATTTAAAATAATTTCGGCGAAATTCTGATCCTTAACTGTTTACAGTCGCACGACTGTAACTCTTGTTACAGGAACAAAATTTCATCTTTTACCCAAAAAAAAATCCCCAAAAAATCCCAAAAAATTAGAAAACCCTAAAAATCGTCAAAATGAATTTTGTTGTGTGCATCACGACCGTAGATTCAATTTTCTGGTAAATTTGCATTTAGATCAATTCAACGATGGAGACCCAGTTCTCCTGAAAACCGACCCATTTAACATATGAAAAATGCATGTAAACCAGTAAAATTGTTTTCAAATGATTTTCCCACAAAACCAAAAATACAGGGACGTTTCAAAATGTTTTCCAGGTCTAACCGGGCCAGCTAGCCGAGCCAACCCGGTTATCCCCTCTATGTATGCCCCCAATACTTGATTTCCCTATTCTGTTTGTTTGAGTCCAACTTGTGACGTGCCGTATAAATTGTGCTAACCTTCTGTTTTGCAGATTTTAATTTCTTTTATTTTTATTTTTGATGTATTTTAATAGATTTAATCGTGTATTTAGGCGATTGTCATTATTTTTAGATTCCCGTGTATTCTAGCCGATTGTATTAGTGAGGCGAGTGTTTTTACTTTTCTATTCGATTTGGTTGTAAGCCAGTTAATATTTATTTTTCTTTATTTTTGTATTATATACTCGTATGCGCGCTGTATGCCTTTTATATTCAATAAAATTGACTTTAGATTTTGAAATACCATTTGAGAACATTGGCAATATTTATTTTAAATTAGACACGAAATAAAGGACTTGTCCGGACCCGAATCTCTGGATAGTGTAGCGACCGTTCATCCGGTTCAGCTGCATAAGAATTTCCCGGTTGAGCTGAGCCGGGTGGCGACTCTACAATGTTCATTGAGACTTAGGTCTCGGTTCTTTTATGCATTAATTCTATTTATTTTCCAAGACCGATTTTCATTCATAAAAACCCTACGTGAGGGAGGGGCACGCTCAAGATCGAGGCACCCTATTCCGAAATGGAGTCCCGCGTCCCGTTGAAAACGCGTCGTCCACTCACAGTGGCGACTCCGCTGGGGAATTCTTAAAAAAGTTTTCTTAAAAACTTAAAAGAATTTTGACAAGCCCTGAAAAGTGTCTAATTAAAATAAGGCGGATGATTCTCTATTGGTATTTTATTTGCATTTTTAGTTAGCCATTTCTTGCATTAGATTAGGTATCCTTTATATAGCCCGGTGGATTGTTGAAGTGTCGCCTAAGTTCCTCTTGGTCTTAGGGGCACGAATACAAAACACCACTCATAGCCTCGTACGAACCCCTTCGCTAGGACCCTTGAGTGGGGAGAAGTGAGGAGTATATCTTGCTATGAGAGCCTTGATGTTATCCCGACTTTGACCGAACCCATATAGGCAGCTCTAGTTGGATTCCTTTAGGATACCAAAATAATTGTGTGAATAATAATAATAAAATCGCGCCTTCATCACCCCCGGTTGGTGATTGAAGTGAACCCCGCCTAGGACTCGGTTAGAAATTTTTGAGATCGACCACGTTGGAGGAATAAGGTTGGAAGAATTCGTTTTGCTTGCTATGTGTTTCTCGCCGTCTCGTGACACATCGCCATTGCTACCCACGCGTGCATAACATATCATAATCACCATTTTCCATACATGTGACATACCATACACAAACATTTTTGTGTGACACTAACCCATATTTTTATGCAGCTATTTGCATTTTATTTTGCGTGTAAAACATTAATTCATTCGCTTGTCATCCATACTAACGATTTCTTTTTCAGCCATAACATTAAACTTGTGTGATTAGCATTTTATTTTTTGACATAGCATACATAACATCATTATGTATGTCATGCATCCTAACCCATGTTTTTGTGCAGCCATTTGCATATTGTGTGACATGTTCATTTCACTTAAATTAAATTAAGGGGCATTTCAAGGATGCCTATCATGACCATCCCATTCCATTTCATAACATATCGGGTACCCAAAATTACCTGTGTTTTGCCAATGCACCGGATTGCATTTGGCCATTCCACCAATATTATTTCATTTAATAAAAGCCACAACGGCCTTAGGCCCATTTTCGTGTAACAATTTACACGATGCATTTCACGACATCACACCCATCTATCATAAACATCATATAACACTGTGGTCCACATCCGACCACTTCATGACATTAATTCACCATTCGAGGTACTCCCCGAGTGCCCGATTAGTATACATATAGGCCCATAACATCACCAAATAATGAAAGGCGTTCCCCGAATGCCGAATCCTTATCCGTGTCCCTGTTACACGTGACTTTCTCATAACACCATATCATGTGCTCAAAAGCATCAAAACCTTGTCCGCGGGCCCGGCCCATGAGACCATTTCATATCATCTCATAGACCCACAAAGTATCAAAACTCCATCCGTGTGCCGGTATACACGCGACCATTTCATGAATTCATGAGGTGCCCCAAAGGCACCGAAGCTCTGTCCGTGTGACGGTCCACACGTGACATTTTTGCATAAGCATTGAGTGTTTTTGGAATGCCCCAAAAAGAAAAAAAAACAATAAAAATAAACCATTCATATCATCATTCCATACATATTTCCACTCCATTCATCTCAAGCATTCTCAATACCCTAATTTTCATGTCACATCACGTCATTCATTCACGACCCTAATACCTCTTGTCTACTCCCAAGCAGAATACATTAGAGCGACCTTGGACAAGATCCCAAGCTTCAAGGGCGGCTAGGAGACAGAGGGTAGTGGAGAATGACAGTGATTCTGAATCTAGGGAAGGAGTGAATATGGCAGAACAGACACCGAGCATGGCTGATGTTTTGAGAGATTTCTTCAGGTCGCAGGACTTCTGCGACATGTTAAAGGAAGAGATGCGAGTAGTGGTTAGAGAAGCTAGTGAGGCCGGGAAAGAAAAAGAAGCTGAGTCGTCCCAACATGGTGGTGACACTTCAAATAGCCTTGAGAAGCTGCAAGAGATAGAAGCAGCTATGGAACAGAAGATGAAGGCAAAGTGTTCTGAATTAGACGAGGTCATGGCCCAGTTGAAGAAGGGGGTCGGTATCAGTGCTGAATCCAAGAAAGGGGTGAATGTGGATGCCATGATCAGTAAGGGCATCGAGACATTCCCCATTGGCTTCCAAGTACCAAAGATCCCTACTTACAAAGGGATGGGCTCGCCGGAAGCCCATGTGAATCTGTATGCCTGAGTTATGCTAACGGCGGGCGCCACAAAGCAGCAGCTGATCAATTTATTCCCTACCACACTGGAGGGAGGTGCATTAGGATGGTATAACTCACTGTCAGAGGAGGAGCAATCTGATTGGGAAATTTTCTCTGCGGCCTTCATCAAATACTACAGCTTCAACACCAAAATCCAGGTGAAGCTGTATGATCTGGAGAGGGTGAAGCAGAAATTCAACAAACCCTTTGATGAATATTACCAGAGGTGGATGAATAAGATGATCCTCCTAAAGAACCACCCTGATGAAGATGAGCTTATACAGAAGCTCATTGATGGCAGCAAAGATATTTTCAAGAACAACATGAAATTCCATCCCTTCAAGGAGCTTAGTGAGGTTTACAGCATGGCTATGAAGATAGAGAGGGATGAAGAAGAGAAGCCGACCGGTCACAAGGGAGGAAGAAGCACAGGGTACACCTCGGGGTATAGATCGACTGCAGTAGCTGGGTCTGGTAGTGGTTCTGGTTCAGGTTCCGGGAGCAAGCAGGGGTAATCATCAGAGGTGAAGCAGGTTGAAGTGGCTACTGTGAATCAGCAGCAAGGCAACCAGAACAGGGGTCCTGGAGGACAAGGCATATCGCCTTGGACACTTACTTTAGCAAAGATATTCACCAAGTGTAGGAATGGCGGCCTGTTGCAATCCTTAAGGCCATTTGAAAAGCCATCTGAAGCTGACAAGGACAACTTTTGCACTTATCATGTGGTGACAGGCCACCGAACCAACAACTGCTACAAGCTAAGGGATGCTATCCAGAAGCTCATTGACGAGGGAAAGCTGCAAGAGCCAGCTAAACCTAGCACTAAAACCAACCCACTGCTGGCATTTGAAAAGCGGGTTAACATGGTTCAATCGGGGTTGCCGGCGAACCCTACGATTCAGGCAGTGGCGGTAGGGGAACCCGAAGTGGAGCCCAAATGTGAGGAAAAGGAGGGATGTAAGGAGATCAAGCCCATAAGTCTGGATGATCTCGACTCCGAAGATGAGTACGAAGAATTTGACAGAAGAGAGGCTGTTAAACTCCTAGCTGTTGAGAAGCTGAAGATTTCAGAAGTGCAGCACATGACCCGAAGTGGAAGGGTATACCAGTCGGTAGATCAGACAAAAGATAAAGCACCGATCAATGGTTCGGGCAGCACTTCAGCACCGGAAAGAGTCGAGAAAGAAGACTTGGTCATTTCCCAATTGAAGAAGACCCCTGCACAGGCTAGTTTGTGGCATCTGCTTATGACCTCCAAAGAGCATAGGGAGGCTTTAGTGAATAAGCTATCAGAAATTGAAGTCTCCCCCATAGCTTCACCAGAGGCTATGTGCTGCTTGCTAGACAAAGTCCACGCTAGAGCTCCTAATATTGTTTTCTCTGAGAAAGACCTACCTGCAGAAGGAAAGGCCCACAACAAGGCTCTTTACATTAGAGCCTATGTCATGGATAAGGTGATGCCGTGCATTATGGTGGATGACGGCTCGGCTCTGAATATCTGCCCACTAAAGATGTTGCCATTTCTGGGGCTGAGTGAAGAAGTATTAAAGAAATCTTCAACAGTCATCCGAGCATATGATGACTCCAAAAGAACCGTGATAGGGACCTTCGAAACAGAAGTAGAGGTTGGGCCCATCAAGTCCATGGTTGTCTTCACAGTGATCGATATCCTGGTCACATTCTCCCTATTGCTTGGAAGGCTCTGGTTCCATCCTTTGGGAGGTGTTCCTTCCACATTGCATCAGAAGATCAAATTCTCTATGAATGACGGGATTGTGACCGTTGAGGCAGACGCCCAGTCGATGGTAGCTGCAGTGGATGAAGGAGTGGTTCCTTTTGGTGGATTCCAAATTGCTATCATTAAGGAGGAAGAAACCACAGATGCCCCTATGGTCCTTTATGAGAACTACATGGCGGAATGGCTATCCCAATATCTGTACAAGCTGAACTTTGTCCCAGGAATGGGACTCAGGATTAATTTGCAAGGTGTGCCAGAATTCAAGATCGACTTGGGGAAGTCAGAGCAGTACGGCCTTGGTTATGTAAAGGGGTCATCCGAGCAGAAGAATCTGAAAAAGGGCAAGAATGGCAAGGTCATGATGAAGCCATTTCTGAAGGCAGGGGAAAGTCTTTACAAGGGCCAAGATGAACCGGTGCTGGTTCGAAATGTCGAGTACCCTGGTTTTGAGATCTTTGCAGATGTTGTTGATTTTGAGAAAAGCCAGGAAGAGCCAGTAACCCCTATAATGGTGGAGGAAGCAATTGCTGAATCTGAAATTTTGAAAGGAGAATCATCTGAGGTGATAGCAGAAACCATAGAGGTGGCCGAGGAAGAAGATGAAAAGGAGACCTGTGCCGAAGCTATGGAAGTGATCTCAGGAGCTTTGACTGCTGCATTAACCAAAGCCTTTGGGAAATCCAAGGAGGGATTCGATGAGGAATTAATGGCCAAAGTGAATTTAGACTCCGTGGTTGCTGAAATTGCCAAGATTATGGAAAAAGCTAAGATGCAAGTGACTGGAAAAGAAACAGAAAGAGCTGCAGTCCCAGATGATGCTCTGGAAGGGAAGATGGAAGCTGATGAAGAACAAGGCCTTCCACCTGTGGAGGATGAAAATGATTTTGTTGTATCTATTTCTTCCATTTTCAATGTAACTGATGTACTCTATGATAAGTTCAATGCAATGAAATCCCAGTTTGCTTACTTGTGTGATGTTTATCCTGATAATTATGTGCATGCATTTGAATCACTATTAAGCATATTTAGCATACATGACACTGCATTGCATGAAATCAATATAAGTACAGATGAAAACCCTAAAATGGTACTCATTTCGCACGAGCTAAAATCCGAGGAAGAAAGAGAATTAATAAGAATACTCCAAAAACATGTTAAAGCTTTTGCCTGGTCGTATGAAGACATGCCAGGTGTGGATACAGAAATAGTAGTGCACAAAATCCCAACGGACCCCAAGTTCAGACCGGTAAAACAAAAGTTGAGAAGACTAAGGCTGCAATGGGCTACACTGGTGAAAGAAGAAGTGGCCAAACAGATAGACGCCAGGTTTCTCGAAGTGGTGGAGTATACGGAATGGCTAGCCAACATTGTCCCCGTGCCTAAAAAGGATGGAAGGGTCAGAGTATGCGTTGACTACAAGGACTTGAACAAGGCATGCCCTAAGGACAATTTCCCACTACCTCACATTGACGTATTGGTTGATAGTGCAGCAAAAGCAGCAATGTACTCCTTCATGGATGGCTTCTCGGGATACAACCAGATCCTGATGGATGTGATTAACAAGGTGAAGACGTCATTCATCACCGAATGGGGTACTTTCTACTACAGAGTGATGCCTTTTGGATTAAAGAACGCCGGTGCCACTTATCAGAGGGCTGTCACAACTCTGTTGCATGATATGATCCATAAAGAAGTTGAAGTGTATGTCGATGATATGCTTGTTAAATCAACAACCCGGGAGGAACACCCTGTTATCCTGGATAGATTTCTAACACGCATTGGATGTTGGAAATGCCCTAGTCCCGAGGCATTGGTCTTTGTGTTTGTATGATACATTTGGTACATTAATGTAAACTTTATGTATTATACAATCTGTGTCAAGGAGATAAAGGCATTAATCTATTTATTATATGTCTTGTGCTATATTTTAAATAGAGTATCCAATGGACATATCCATATCCATGTTGTCAAGTGTGAGGCACTTGGCAGTAAGACTGTGGATAGTGAAAACGATATGACCATAAAGTCATCCGTAGTCTGTTCCAATCATGGGAATGAATGGAACCAAAGACTATCATTAGCCTGGTTGTATGGCGGTGTCTTACCGGTCATAGAACATGGAATGTCAACTAGGTTAATGGGTACATGCAAAAGGGCATGGTACTGGATTGATCCACTTAACGGGAATCTGCATGGTATAGTATCACAAATGATTCTCGTGTAGTACTTGTATAAGTCCTTCGACCGGACCATATGATGGTGCTGCATGCGAGGTGGCACACTTTGGTGTACGCCCAACGGGCCTGTAAAAGGGTGCCAAGTACGGGTACGTTCGGGTGTGTCAGTAAGCATGGCAGCACTATGGATATGCAGAAGGGAATGTCACTCAGTGATTCACTGAGACGATATCATCGGCCTCTTGAAGAATGTTACTGATAAGTGTGCGGCCGCACCCAAACAAGATTGGATCTTGTTTGTGAGCATCAGTTCATTCGGTATCAAGTAAAGGTCCAAACACAAAGAGGGTGATACTTCCATGCCTCTGTGTTGGACACCGATATCAGCGACATGGGATTTACAAGTTCAAACTACTGGGTTACGTTTTCAGTTGGACTGCTTACTCCGTCTTAATTGGGGGCTACAGTGGCTTGCTAGAGCCCGCCTGTAGTCTGTGGGCCTTGGCCCACTGCCAACATAAAGACGGGCCCATCGGATCGTACACATTGAACGTCTGGACTTTAACTAGTCGGATTAAGTGTGTACTTGGAGTATACACATTTGAAGAGAGAGAGATATATTAATTATATTATATGAATCAATTGGATTGATCAAAGTTATATAATTAATATTTATTTTGGCCTTCTCATAATTAATTCAATGAATTAATTTATGGGATTATTTCCTAGGTGGAAATATTATGACATGTATAGGTTTACATGTTTGTCATTTTATGTGTGTCTAATTTAATCCATTGATTAAATTAATAGGTCAAATGAATTTTAATTTAAATGTATGTAATATGTTACATGGTATCATATATATAAACATACATGTTAAATTAAAGTTGCATTTGCATTTAATTAAATCAAAGGAATTTAAATTGGGCTTAAGGCTTAAAATGAAAAATGCCCACATTAAGTGGGATGTGTTGGCCGAAATATTGGGCAAGGAAAGGAAAGAATTATGAGTCATCTTAAGACAAAAGAAGATGGTGGAAAGGATGAGTCATGGATGACTTTAGGTGGCAAAGTTGGACTTTGCTTCATGAGATATTTTTTGGTCATTATTATGGTATGATGATGAGAAAAATATCCACCCTCTTGGCCGAATTGTGGAGTCTTGGTGAGTCATATCCTTGACTTTTTGGTATTATGGATGAAGATGAAGAAAAGGTGATGGTGAGTGATGGTGGTGAGTCACCATGGTGAGTCATTAGTTTGACTCATTGGTAGCAAAGTTGGACTTTGCTCTTCCATCTCATCTCCTTTTCTTTTATGAGAGATAATCACCATGAACTTGACACTACTTTTGGCCGTCCATCATGGGTGTGCTTTAAAAAGAGAAATTGGTTTTCTTTTGCCCACTTGAAGGAGGATTTTTCTTTTGGAAAGAAATTGGATGCACACTTGAGAGAAACTTGGTTCTATCTTTGGCTAGATAGATTTTTCTTTTGGAAAGAAATTTGGACAGCCATATTTCCTCTTGTGGGCAGCCCTCTCTCCCTCTCTTCTTGTCATCCGAGTCGCTAGCACGGGTTTCGGTCCGAGAGCCGTTCGTGTACGCATCGGTGGAGGAAATCTACACTTGATTTCTGCAGTCTGCATCCGTCTCTTAGAGAGACTTTGTGGTGAGTTTTTGAAACCCTCCTTTTATGCTTTTAGTTTTTGATTTCCACATCTTAAGCTCCTGGGCCGGATTCGAGGAAATCGACGCGTATTTCCGCTTTTATCGGTCGGTTTCCCGTGACGAATCCCAACAGTGGTATCAGAGCGGGCTTTTGATCCGTGGAAATCTTTAACTTGGCGGATCCCGTATTTTAAAATTGGCGATTTTGGGTGGACGGGATTTATTTTTGGTTTTGGGTTTTTGTGATTTTGCCCCTTGAATTTTGCAAATGGAAAAGTTTTGCATATTGGTTTATGCTTTGTTTATTTTTCTATTTGTGTTTTGTTTATGGAAATTTTATTTTGCATATAGGTTTTATGCTAGATTTAATTTCCTATGCATGATTTTATTTCTTGGTGATTTAATTTCATGCTGCTTGTTTTGTTTCGGAAAAATCACGGACCGTTTCGGGTCGAAACGGGGGCAGCAGCCGCTGCCTGCGGCGCTAGGCGCCACAGGCAGCAGCTGCTGCTGGCTGCTGCCTCGGCAGCAGCTGGGCTGCTGCTGGCCAGCAGCTGCTGCTGGGCAGCAGCTGCTGCACGCCAGCAGCAGGGCTGCTGCGCGCCAGCAGCTGCTGCTGGGCAGCAGCTGCTGCACGCCAGCAGCAGGCTGCTGCTGGGCAGCAGCCGCTGCGCGGCAGCGGGGCTGCTGCTGGGCAGCAGCGCCGCAGCTGCTCCGCGCAGTGGGCCGGGCCCGTTTTTGGATTTGGCGGGATTTTTTGGGCCGGGCCGGATTTAAAATTTTAAAAATATGCGTGTTTAAATTTTGGTAATTTTTATACGCGTGGGATTTTAAAATTTTAATTGTTTTAAAATTGTGCGTGTTTAATTTTGGAAATTTTATGCGCATGTTTTATGAATGGATTTATTTTTCGTTCATGCGATATTTATTTTGGAAATAAATACGGTTAATTGAAATTGGTTCGGGTTTTCTTGGCACGATTACCCGGACGGCTAATTTTGGAATTCATGGTTTCCCAATTGGATTGGGAGCAATTTTGCCTGGGTTGGAGGCCCAAAGCCCGCACGGGTTTAGAACCATGATCGGCCAAAATTTGGCGATTTCAAAATAATGGCTATGGACATATTTGAAATGGGATTAATTCATGCATTTAACATGTTTATAAATTGTATGTATTGGATACGTGTATGTATGATTAAATGCATGAATGGATGTTTTGGGCCTTATTTATTCGGGTTGTAATATTCTTTTGGTAAATACGGCCTACGCGCCGTTTTCTTTTTATGTAATTTTATGTGATTATTATGGAATTATGTAAAGAAGAAGAAGCCGATTGGATTGGCGTGCTAGAAGGATGAGGATGCAGCCCACCTGATGTCGTTCTAGTATAGGTTTACTAGAATTATATTAGGATGTAAATTTTGGCCCATAGCATTTCATTTTTATTTAATTATGCTTTATTTATTTACATGTGAGAATGTATGTACAAACCCAATTTCACCCGCCTATGCATCTAAGCCGTTATTAATTGAATCTAATAACCAAAAGGTAATTACTAAGTCTCTTAAAAGTGCTTCCCTCATTCATAACCTACTCGAAGTGGGGATAGGCCAGCTGTAGACCAACCCTCGTTGGATGCACTGGAGTATCGTCATTTTGTATTGGGTTGGAGTATTGGTTACTCTAACACTTGGATGGAGGTTTTGACTTAGCGTGGGTAGTAGGATGTTCCTGGCCCTAAGCACAGATGGGTAAGTGCCAACAGACCCATCAAACCGAGAGTCCCTAGGTTGGGATTGGACGGCGTTCCTACCTAAAAATTGTGATATAGTTGTTCCAGGCCCTCGTCTGGCTATATCTTGATATAATATGGATCTCGGCCCATGAGCCCAACAACTCGAGTTAATTAATAACACGATTCATTATTAATTATTATATGGGAAGAACATGTTAAGTCCTTTATTTACACTCGTAATTTTTCTGTGTAGAAACCAATGGCTACGAATGATACTTTATCACTGCGATCTTTCTTGGAATGGGACAAGCTTTCTGGCCCTAACTTTTGGGACTGGTCTATGAACTTACGGAAAGTTCTAAGACAAGAGTCCAAAGAGTATGTGCTCAAAAAGCCTGTACCGGCTGTGCCAATGGGAAGTAATCCACCGGCTGCCCAGCTGGAGGAATACTTGGCACATGTAAAAGATAACCGGGATGTGACATGCCTGATGTTGGCTAGTATGGTTCCTGAATTGCAAAAGCAGTTCCAGTTCCTGGATCATCAGGCCTTTGCTATAATGACAACTCTTAATGAGATGTATTATGAGCAAGCTTATCAGGAAAGGTACCTGATCCACAAGGCATTCCGCAGCTGTAAGATGGGAGCCGGGACATCTGTGAGTGCACACGTGCTCAAGATGAAGGGCTATCTGGATAATTTAGCCCGTCTCGGAACTCCTATCTCACGGGGGCTGGCGGTTAGCACGATCCTGGATTCTTTACCGGATTCTTATGATCAATTCATCCTAAAATTTTCCAAGCAAGGGATGGACCGTACTGTTAGTGAGCTGCATTGGATGCTTGAGCTCGCTGAACTGTCGATCAAGAAGACTCCACCGGTACTTGAGGTTAACAAGGGGAAACCTTTTTTCGCTAAAGGCAAGGCAAAGGCCAAGGCCAAGGCTAAGGAAGCCAAGGCTAAAAAGGCTAAAGCCCAGCCCAAGGCCCGTTCCAAGGATGTCTGCTTCGGTTGCAAGCAGGCTGGACATTGGAAAAGATCGTGTCCCAAGCTTTTGGGAGAGAAAAGGAAGACGCAGGGCGTGTCTTCATCAGGTATATATGTCATAGACATTAACCTCTGTTTCAACATCTTATGTATTGGATACTAGATGTGGTTCTCACATTTGTTGAATGTGCAGGGACTTAAGAACAGGAGATCACTGGGATCGGGACAAGTGGACTTGCAGGTCAGAAATGGAGCAAGGGTTGCTGCCATAAAGATCAGCGGGACCAGCTTATGATGCCTAGTAGATTAGTTTTGTTACTACTGAAACAATGTTATTTTGTACCTGTTATGTACAGGAATATTATTTCTGTTTCGGTTTTGGATATTTCTGGATGTACATTTACTATTAATAATAGTAAAAAGGGTTTATCTAGAAAAGAATTATTTTATGGAGTAGCTCTATTAAATAATGTCTTTTATATCCTGGATCTAAATGAAACTAATCATGTCTATACTATACACACTTAAAGGGTTAAGCCTAACGAACTTAATCCGGTTTACCTTTGGCATTGTCATTTAGGCCACATAAACAAGAAGCGCATAGCTAGGCTTCACATCGCTTGAATCCTAGGATCATTGGACATGGAGTCACTTGATATATGCGAGTCTGGTTTATAAGGTAAAATGACTAAAGAACCTTTTAGCAAGGAGGCTGAAAGGGTCGCTAGCTTATTGGACCTAATGCATTGAGATGTATATGGACCGACAAGCATAGCAACCAGGGGTGAACATCTATACTTCATATCCTTCACAGACGATTTCATCAGAAATGGCTATGCCTATGTAATGAAATATAAGTCTGAGACCCTTGATAGGTTCAAGGGAGTAAGGAACGAAGTACAGAACTAGGCAGAAATATCCAAGCCTTTCGGTTGGACCGAGGTGGTGAGCATATATGCCTATAGTTTGACTCATTTTGAGAGAGCATGGAATAGTTCCACAGCTCACTCCTCCAGGAACACCACAATGGAATGGGGTGTCCGAACAGAGGAATAGGACCCTGTTGGACATGGTCCGCTCAAACGATGAGTCATGCCTTTCTCCCAATAAGTTTTTTTAATGGATACGCTCTTGAGACAATGGCTCTCATTTTCTATTATACTCCGACTAAGGCTTTGGAAAAGACCCCATTTGGAATATGGACGGGCAGGGTGCCTAATGTGTCTTTCTTACGGATTTGGGGTTGTTATGCACAAGTCAAGAAATTGACTGTGAGCAAAACTAGAACCCAAAACTGACCAATGCCTGTTTGTGAGCTACCCTAGGGAAACCAAAGGGTATTACTTCTACGACCCCGCTGAGAACAAGGTGTTCATGGCGCAAAAGGGGGTCCTTCTTGAAAAGGGGTTTCTTTCCAAGAAAGACAGTGGGAGCGATATTGAACTCAGGGAAGTTCAAAGCTCAGAAACTCCTGAAAAGGATAACTCGGAGACCAGGGTGAAGCTTCCAAAAGGGGAAGCACCAGCCCAGGTCACACAAGGACCTAAAAGGTCTGGTAGGGATCATCAGGAACATGGAAAACATCGGTTTTTGTTTCTAATGATTACGCTCTTTTTGTCTTGCACGAAGAGGAGCTCAAAACCTGCTAGTAGGCTATAGCTAGCCCACTGTCTGCCATGGTGGTGGATTTGCAATCTATGTACGATTATCAGGTTTGGAACCAGGTGCTAAGGTAATAGGTTGCAAGTGGTGCTATAAGCTATAGGCCGACAATACCTTTAAGGGTGTGTATAAGAGGTTTAGTGGGAGCATAGTAACTTTCCTGGTATGAAATATGGATGGCATCCTTTTGATTGGAAGCCACATACCAACACTACAAGGGAATTGTAATGGTTGTGTAAGTGCTTCGCAATGAAGGACTTAGGCGAAGCTGAGACGATCCTAGGGATCAGTATCTACAGGGTTAGATCCAATCGGCTTCTGGGCCTAAGTCAGGCCAAGTACATAGACTTCGTTCTGAAAAGATTCAGCATGGACCAGGCTAAGAAAGGTTTCTTGCCAATGGGTCATAAGCTGAAACTTAGCAAGAAGTACTGTCCTAAGACAAGGCAGGATAGGGAGAACATGAATTGGTCCTATATGCGCTTCAGCCATGGGATCAATCATGTACTCCATGCTATGTACAAGACCTAATGTCGCCCATGTGGGTCAGGAAGAGCAGTCAGCTACTAGGTACACTGATGCAAGCTTCCAGACCAGCCAGGATGAATATAAGTCGCAGTATAGGTATATATTCATGCTAAATGGTGGTGCTATTGTTGGAGAGGCTCCAAGTAATAGACCATCGCGGTTTCTATCACAGGAACTGAGTACATTGCAACGTGTGAAGCAGCAAGGGAAGCTGTGTGGATGAAGAAGTTTATCACAAAACTGGGGATAGTATCTACTATCCGGGAACCAGTTGATATCTTCTGTGACAACGCGGGGCTGTTGCACAAGCTATGTGCCCCGGTCACACATATACACGAAGCACGAACTCAGGGAGGTTCACCTATTGCGAGAAATCGCTGAGGGGGTGACATCTCATTGCAAAGAGTGGACACCAAAGACAATGTCGCAGATCTTTTGACCAACATGCTTGGCTAAGCCTATGCACGAAGGTTGTACTAGATCTATAGGGATTAGACCCATGCCTAGTAGGTACTAGTGCAAGTGGGAGATTGTTGGAAATGCCCTAGTCCCGAGGCATTGGTCTTTGTGTTTGTATGATACATTTGGTACATTAATGTAAACTTTATGTATTATACAATCTGTGTCAAGGAGATAAAGGCATTAATCTATTTATTATATGTCTTGTGCTATATTTTAAATAGAGTATCCAATGGACATATCCATATCCATGTTGTCAAGTGTGAGGCACTTGGCAGTAAGACTGTGGATAGTGAAAACGATATGACCATAAAGTCATCCGTAGTCTGTTCCAATCATGGGAATGAATGGAACCAAAGACTATCATTAGCCTGGTTGTATGGCGGTGTCTTACCGGTCATAGAACATGGAATGTCAACTAGGTTAATGGGTACATGCAAAAGGGCATGGTACTGGATTGATCCACTTAACGGGAATCTGCATGGTATAGTATCACAAATGATTCTCGTGTAGTACTTGTATAAGTCCTTCGACCGGACCATATGATGGTGCTGCATGCGAGGTGGCACACTTTGGTGTACGCCCAACGGGCCTGTAAAAGGGTGCCAAGTACGGGTACGTTCGGGTGTGTCAGTAAGCATGGCAGCACTATGGATATGCAGAAGGGAATGTCACTCAGTGATTCACTGAGACGATATCATCGGCCTCTTGAAGAATGTTACTGATAAGTGTGCGGCCGCACCCAAACAAGATTGGATCTTGTTTGTGAGCATCAGTTCATTCGGTATCAAGTAAAGGTCCAGACACAAAGAGGGTGATACTTCCATGCCTCTGTGTTGGACACCGATATCAGCGACATGGGATTTACAAGTTCAAACTACTGGGTTACGTTTTCAGTTGGACTGCTTACTCCGTCTTAATTGGGGGCTACAGTGGCTTGCTAGAGCCCGCCTGTAGTCTGTGGGCCTTGGCCCACTGCCAACATAAAGACGGGCCCATCGGATCGTACACATTGAACGTCTGGACTTTAACTAGTCGGATTAAGTGTGTACTTGGAGTATACACATTTGAAGAGAGAGAGATATATTAATTATATTATATGAATCAATTGGATTGATCAAAGTTATATAATTAATATTTATTTTGGCCTTCTCATAATTAATTCAATGAATTAATTTATGGGATTATTTCCTAGGTGGAAATATTATGACATGTATAGGTTTACATGTTTGTCATTTTATGTGTGTCTAATTTAATCCATTGATTAAATTAATAGGTCAAATGAATTTTAATTTAAATGTATGTAATATGTTACATGGTATCATATATATAAACATACATGTTAAATTAAAGTTGCATTTGCATTTAATTAAATCAAAGGAATTTAAATTGGGCTTAAGGCTTAAAATGAAAAATGCCCACATTAAGTGGGATGTGTTGGCCGAAATATTGGGCAAGGAAAGGAAAGAATTATGAGTCATCTTAAGACAAAAGAAGATGGTGGAAAGGATGAGTCATGGATGACTTTAGGTGGCAAAGTTGGACTTTGCTTCATGAGATATTTTTTGGTCATTATTATGGTATGATGATGAGAAAAATATCCACCCCTTTCTCTTTCCTCTCTTGGCCGAATTGTGGAGTCTTGGTGAGTCATATCCTTGACTTTTTGGTATTATGGATGAAGATGAAGAAAAGGTGATGGTGAGTGATGGTGGTGAGTCACCATGGTGAGTCATTAGTTTGACTCATTGGTAGCAAAGTTGGACTTTGCTCTTCCATCTCATCTCCTTTTCTTTTATGAGAGATAATCACCATGAACTTGACACTACTTTTGGCCGTCCATCATGGGTGTGCTTTAAAAAGAGAAATTGGTTTTCTTTTGCCCACTTGAAGGAGGATTTTTCTTTTGGAAAGAAATTGGATGCACACTTGAGAGAAACTTGGTTCTATCTTTGGCTAGATAGATTTTTCTTTTGGAAAGAAATTTGGACAGCCATATTTCCTCTTGTGGGCAGCCCTCTCTCCCTCTCTTCTTGTCATCCGAGTCGCTAGCACGGGTTTCGGTCCGAGAGCCGTTCGTGTACGCATCGGTGGAGGAAATCTACACTTGATTTCTGCAGTCTGCATCCGTCTTTTAGAGAGACTTTGTGGTGAGTTTTTGAAACCCTCCTTTTATGCTTTTAGTTTTTGATTTCCACATCTTAAGCTCCTGGGCCGGATTCGAGGAAATCGACGCGTATTTCCGCTTTTATCGGTCGGTTTCCCGTGACGAATCCCAACATTGGAGAGTACAACTTGCAGCTTAACCCCAAGAAGTGCATATTCGGGGTCACATCAGGGAAGCTGTTGGGCTATGTAGTTAGCCAGAGGGGGATAGAAATGGACCCAGATAAAATCAAAGCCATCCAAGATATGCCAGCTCCAAAGACAGAAAAGGAAGTCAGATCATTCCTAGGTTCCTTATAGTATGTCAGCCGCTTCATAGCACGGTTGACTTCCACGTGTGAACCAATCTTCAAGCTATTAAAGAAAGATCAGCCAATTGTGTGGGATGAAAAGTGTCAGCTGGCATTCGAGAAGATCAAGGCTTACCTGGTAAAGCCACCAGTGTTGAGTCCTCCAATTCCAGGGAAGCCTCTGATTTTGTATTTAGCAGTCGAAGAATCCTCTATAGGGGCAATGCTTGCACAAGAACAAGATGGCAAGAAGGAATATCCTATCTATTACCTTAGCAAGAAATTGCTAGAGTATGAAACCAAGTATACACTGGTGGAAAAGACATGTGTGGCAATGATTTGGTTGACCAAGAAGCTGCGCCACTATTTCCAATCCTACAAGATACAAGCTGTGGCTAAAGTGGATCCAATGAAGTATCTCTATAAAGCACCGACATTGGTTGGGAAGCTGTCCAGGTGGTTGTTACTTTTGTCTGATTTGACATTGAGTACATCACGAAGAAAACCATTAAAGGGCGAGCCGTGGCAGAGTTTCTGGCAAACCAACCCCTAGAATTGGATTACACAGAGAATCTGGAATTCCCCGATGAGCAACTAGCCATGGTGGAAGTGAAAAGGTGGGTCATGTGCTTCGATGGGGCAGTGAATAGAAAAGGCACTGGAATCGGGGTACTTATAGCAACACCAGATGGTGAGGTCATTCCTCTATCCAAAAGGCTGATCTTTCCTATAACCAATAATGGGGCGGAATATGAAGCATGCTTGTTTGGAATGGAAACTTTATTAACCTTAGGGGCAAATGATGTCTTAATTGTTGGTGATTCACTTCTCGTGATCAGGCAAGCTCAGGGTGAATGGGAGCTAAAGGAAGAAGCCTTACGGCCTTATTTGGAGCTGCTACAGTTCAGAAAGGATTTATTCGGCCAGTGTGAATTCAGACATGTCCCCAGGGATGAGAATAAGATGGCTGATGCATTAGCTACTTTGTCCTCTATGTGGGAAAATCCAGAGGAAACACAAGTACAACCACTGGTCATAGCCATTTCCAGGCATCCTTGCTTCGAAGTGCACGAAGTAATGGAATTATCAGCCAAAGAAAAGCCATGGTTCTTTGACATTTACCGGTATGTTAAGGAGGGAAAGGACCCAGAAGAGGCCAGTGCTACTGATAAGTTGACACTGAGAAAGTTGGCTAGTCAATTCAGAATCTTCAAGGACAAGTTATACAAAAGAACAGCACATGGAGTCCTTTTAAGGTGTCTAACAGAGCAAGAAGCAGAAGAAGTGATGCAGCAGGTACATGCAGGAGCCTGTGGGCCACATATTAATGGACTTGCCATGGCTAGGAAGATAATGAGACAAGGGTATTTCTGGATAACGATGCAAGCAGATTGTATAAGAAAAGTGAAGAGATGTCATGAATGTCAGATCTATGCAGACATTAGTCATCTTCCTCCACTGAAACTTCAGAATCTAGCGTCTCCTTGGCCGTTTTCAGTATGGGGGATAGATATGATTGGTGAAATTCATCCAGCTGCATCTAATGGGCACAGATTCATAGTTGTAGCAGTTGATTATTTCTCCAAATGGGTCGAAGCAGAATCCTTCACTAATGTGACAGCCCAGCACATGGTCAAGTTCATCCAGAAGAATATCTTCACTCGGTATGGGATTCCTCACCACATAGTAACTGACAATGGAGTACAGTTTCAAGGGGCAATAGCTGAGCTATTTACAGAGCATGGGATTGAACATCATAAGTCTTCTCCATACAGGCCTCAGGCTAACGGTGCAGTGGAAGCAGCTAACAAGGCAATAAAGAAGATCTTATCAAAGATGGTAACCACTTACAGGGATTGGGCCGATAAACTGCCTTATGCTCTTTGGGGTTACAGAACTAGTGTCAGAACGCCGATAGGAGAAACTCCTTATGCCTTGGTATATGGAATGGAAGCAGTATTGCCAGTGGAAATAGAACTCAGATCACTTAGAGTTGCCTTGGAAGCTCAGTTACCAGAGACTGAATGGGTTCAAGCTAGATATGAACAGTTGGCAGCGCTAGATGAAAGGCGACTAAGGGCACTAGATCATCTTTAGATGTACCAGCGCAGGATGGCCAGAGCCTATAATCGGAATGTAAAGTATTCCAAATGGCAGTTGAAGACAGGTGACTTGGTTCTAAAGCAGCTAAGGCCTTCCAATGTCGATGTTAGGGGCAAGTTCAGACCTAACTGGGAAGGACCCTATGTGGTGAAGAAGGTGTTATCAAAAGGCGCTGTCAGCATCATGGACATGGATGGAAACGAGTTCACTAATCCTATCAACCAGGACAGGCTAAAGCTTTATCATGTGTAAAAAAAGAAAAAAAAAGAAAAAAAAAGGGAGAGGTCTGCTAGGCTGAAAACTCGAAAAGAGCGGTCTAGGCAAAAGTTAAGACACAAGAGAAAATAATCAGTCGGAAAACCTGAAAAGGACGACTGATGACGGATTCTGGCTCAGTGTGGAATCTGTACCATTTAGGAACCAACTTGTTTCAAATGTACTTATTTTGACTTCATCAATAAAGTGAATTGTTTGTTTAGATATATTTACATGGTTATGACAAATGCACAAACAAAGTTGTCTTGCATAAACACACATTAAAAGAAAGCACTTTGCATTCAACTGATCAATATCATCGCATTATTTAGCAAATGAAAATGTGTTAAATACGTGCAATTTAAAATCTTTTATCGTCCTCTAAAGTCCAGTTCATCTTCCCAAACGAGTGATAAAGGGTCTTGACACCATTTTAATAAAATCACACAAAAAAAAAGAGAGAAAGCTCGCTGAGGTGAAAACCGAAAAGGCACCTCGGGCAAAAATTAGAGCGGCCCGCTAGGCTGAAAACCCATATCGGGCAGTTTAGGCAAAAGTTAGGGCATATGAAAAGCTCGCTAAGGCGAAAACTGAAAAGGTGCCTTAGGCAAAAGTTAGAGCGGCTCGCTGGGCTAAAAACTTGAGTTGGGCAACCTAGGCAAAAATTAGAGCACTTAAAAAAAAAAAAACTCATTACTTCCCTACAAAGCAGGAAAACTAGAACGTCCTTGGTATTCCCCGCAGAATTTGTCACATCACTCCCCAGGAGAGTTTTCCCTACTATTCCCCAGCAGAATCTACATAAAGAATACCATCAATTATTTCCCTGCAAAGTCGCCATGTTACTCTCTAGTGTAGTCTACACAAAGAACACCACAATTGTTTCCATAGTCGAGCTGTCACACTCTTCCCCAGCGGAATCTCTACGAGAAATACTACGATCATTTCCCCAGCAGTCACCTCACTCCTTCGATAATCACCAAACAATGCCCCAAGAAAAGCAAAATCAACCCGGGGCACAACATATCTCCCCAGCAGAAGACAGAAACGTCCAATAACAGAAAATACATACATGTACATATACATCATCATGCATCCATACATTGCATAAATCAATTACTTATCCTCGGCTAGTCTTCATTCTTGATCGAAGGGGTAAAAATTTTTGTTTAAAAATCTCTCGATAAAGGAATGAAGACTTGCCATTTTAAGTGCAGGAATTCATCCTCAGCTTAATATCCTCAGCAAGTCAGCAGATCCGCCTCGAGTAATGTAAACTCGGTATTGGCCCAGATCCGCTCCATTATCTCAACTTTCTCCAGCGAGTCCGCCTCGAGTAATATAAACTAGGTATCGGCCCAGATCTGCTCCATCATCTAAGTCCCCTAGCAGATCCACCTCGAGTAATGTAAACTCGGCATCGGCCAATTTCTTCATCAATTTCGCCTCGGGTAACATAGACCCGGTATCGGCTAATCTCATCTCCAGCATCGCCTCGGGTAACATAGACCCGGTATCGGCTAATTTCACCCATCATTTGCCTCGGGTAATCTAGACCCGGTATCAGCCTATCCGCATCAGCTTTGCCTTAGGTAACCTAGACCTAGTATCGGCTTATTTCTTTCTCCAGTCTTGACTCGGGTAACATGGACCCGGTATCGGCTTATCTCATCAGAAGATTCATTCCAGTGTTCGCGGCGCTTTAAGTCGCGCTCTCAAATTCATCATCTCAGGTGTTGTAAATCTGGAGCTAGATGTCGAATTTGATCACGCGAGGGGCAGCTGTAAGCACTGGAATTTTCTATACTTAAAAAAAATGTTTATGGTCATACGACTATTCTTACAGTCGTGCGACTGTAATTTAAAAATTACAGTCGTACGACTATAATATCGGGAGAATTGCAGAAGTCCATACCTCTGCAGCAGAAAATGGAGGAGAGAGAGGATGAGCATTAATTGCTCTGGTTTTGCAGCAAGTAAGCAGAAGAAAAAAAGAGTAGAAAAAGGAGAGAAAGGGGAGAGAGAAGGGATTGGATTTTCTGGTGAAAAATCTTAGAGAGAGAGAAGGAGAAAAGAGAGAAGAAAAAGAAAGAAGTGGAAAAACTTATCTTTTTCTCTTCTATTTTCTTTCAATTCTCGTAATCAGGATAAAAAACTTGTTAGAAATCCCTAGGTTAACGATTTAAGTTCACAAACAAATTGAAATTTTTGACTAAAACAATCAAAATCCCTTGCAATTTGGATTTTCGGACATAAAGCTCTCAACTTCAATTTCAAAGGAAAAAGTGCGAATTTGTTAGGATTGGAGCCACACTAGGGGTCAAAACGACTTGGATTAGCTTCTAAAAAGGTAGACACTCCCTTTCCTTACATTTTTTCTCGCTTTCTGGGTGTTTGAAGTGAGTTTTGTGCATTTTCGTGCCTCTACTTCTGGAAATTAAGAACAGTCGTATGACTGTTCTTGGTTTTGGTGAACAGTCGTATGACTGTATATACAGTCGTACGACTATTCTTAATTTCCAGATCCTTTTTCTCTCATTTTTGATTTAAAATAATTTCAGCGAAATTCTGATCCTTAACTGTTTATAGTCGTGCGACTGTAGTTACAGTCCCACGACTGTAACTCTTGTTACAAGAACACAATTTCAGCTTTTACCCAAAAAAAAATCCCCAAAAAATCCCAAAAAATTAGAAAACCCCAAAAATCATCAAAATGAATTTTGTTGTGTGCATCACGACCGTAGATTCAATTTTCTGGTAAATTTGCATTTAGATCAATTCAACGATGGAGACCCAGTTCTCCTGAAAACCGACCCATTTAACATATGAAAAATGCATATAAACTGGTAAAATTGTTTTCAAATGATTTTCCCACAAAACCAAAAATACAGGGACGTTTCAAAATGTTTTCCAGGTCTAACCGGGCCGGCTAGCCGAGCCAACCCGGTTATCCCCTCTATGCATGCCCCCCAATACTTGATTTCCCGATTTTATTTGTTTGAGTCCAACTTGTGACGTGCCGTATAAATTGTGCTAACCTTCTGTTTTGCAGATTTTAATTTCTTTTATTTTTATTTTTGATGTATTTTAATAGATTTAATCGTGTATTTAGACGATTGTAATTATTTTTAGATTCCCGTGTATTCTAAGCGATTGTATTAGTGAGGCGAGTGTTTTTACTTTTCTATTCGATTTGGTTGTAAGCCAGTTAATATTTATTTTTCTTTATTTTTGTATTATATACTCGTATGCGCTCTGTATGCCTTTTATATTCAATAAAATTGACTTTAGATTTTGAAACACCATTTGAGAACATTGGCAATATTTATTTTAAATTAGACACAAAATAAGGGACTTGTCCGGACCCGAATCTCTGGATAGTGTAGCGACCGTTCGTCCGGTTCAGCTGCATAAGAATTTCCCGGTTGAGCTGAGCCGGGTGGCGACTCTAAAATGTTCATTGAGACTTAGGTCTGGGTTCTTTTATGCATTAATTCTATATTTTCCAAGACCGATTTTCATTCATAAAAACCCCACGCGAGGGAGGGGCCCGCTGGAGATCGAGGCGCCCCATTCCGAAAGGGAGTCCTGCGTCCTGTCGAAAACACGTCGTCCGCTCACACTAGATACATAAAATTTACTCACACATGAGTTCTTAATATGTACCTTAGCCTCAGACCTGTAATCTTTAGCATAATGCCCTCTTTCCTGGCAATTGAAGCATTTCACTCTTGAAATGTTCACTTTTCTAGCTTTGTTTTTTTTCCCTTTCTTTTCAGCTTTCTCGGGCTCACTAGCCTACTCTTTGCCTTTGCTGTAGAAGTGCTTACACTTCTTGCCAGAACTATTTCCAACAGATGCATCGCTAGCCTCAGCATTGACCTTAATAGATGCTAGGCGATCCTCCTCCAACTCAAGGTGGTGAACAGCATCATTGAAAGTCTTAATACTTTTGGTATGAGTTAGATGCATCTTCATATGCTCCCAATTGTTAGGCAAAGAGCGAATAACAACCTGAACTTTCTGCTCCTCGGTTAACTTATGACCTACATCGCTAAGCTCACTGATCATATTAAAAATTTCTCTTCAATGTCTTTTCATTGTAAAATTAGGACGTTTCTTGTAAGTGTCGAACTTAAACGTCAGAGAACGAAGTTTTGTCAGAGACACACCTCTGAACTTTTCTTTTAGAGCTTTCCACAGATTGCTCGCGTTCTCATACTTATGAAACTACTTAACGATGTCATCATCCATTGCACTCAATAGGATGAGACGGGCATTGGAATTTCTCTTCTTCCAAGCTTCAAAAGTTTCTTTGTCCCGCCTATGTTGAGCAATATTCCCTTCTTCAGGTTCGGTCATAACCGTCACCAGGGAATCTAGAAGATCTTGATCCTCTAGTACATATTGGATACTCATGCTCCAGATCTCATAATTATCTCCGTTCAATCGGCCACAATCGATTTGCTAACAGATGCCATTTTGTGTACTTGATCTACGACACATGTAGTAGCATGACTTATTACAAGTTAAAATAATACACGAATGTTCAATACACAACAATATTCTATTAGAAAAGTCTTACACTAGAATTCAATTTGAAAAAGAGACCATAAAGGTTCTTATTACCCTTTAAGTTCTAATGTTTAACCTTACTAATAAAATATATACATGCATAATGAACTCGATTAATGGTTTTAATCTCATAACTCTTTCATGAGAAAAATTATTATTATTTATGTTGACTTAATTTTATTATTTCCCAAAATAATAAAACCAAATAAATATCCTCAAATATTTATTTCACGAACATAAATAAATAATAATCAACCAATGGGATTCATCATTGGAAAAATAACGTGGCGCAGCGGAAATTACACCGTTACTTTTTTTTTAGAATTCACCTATCGTGTCCAATTACCATTTATTGGAATAAAAGCAATTTGAATCAAGAGAGATTAACTCATTGGATTCATCTCTTCTAGAGACTGCTGTAGAATCTTTTCTTGAAACTGCGATCTCCAAAGTCCGGTGCACGATCAACTATCGAAAGGGAACCGGTGCTAGCCGAAGAAGCGGAAGGAATGGAGAATTAATTGATGTAATTTTCAACTATTTTTGGGGCTGCAATGAGGCTGAAATTTCTAGCAATTAATTTAGATTAGGGTTAGGTTTTCTTCCTTAAGTGTGCCTTTATATAGACACCTTGTCTAATTGGGTTTTAATTAGGTTAATTAAACCCAAGCCCACTAGGATTATAATTACATAAATAAACTTTAATTAAAAAGTATATACTATGTAATTTAATTCCATTTGGCTAAATTTAATTACTTCTAATAAAATTAAATGACACTTAAGTAAATACAATACATGTATTTAATTTTCCTACTTAGGAAAATAATTTAATTAATTGTTTACTTTACGTAATTCAATTAATTGATAAATTAATCAATTACATTATGTAAACTTATTAATTAAATTAAATCAACTCAATGTTAATTAATTACCTTGACACCGAATGTCAACTAATTAATTAACGTATTCCTTCCAATGTACATTACATGTACAATTTCTATAAGCACCGGCTCAGTTGATCTATGTGCACGATCCTATGGGTCTGTCTTTATGTTGGCAGTAGGCCTAAGACCCACAGACTGTAAGTGGGTTCTAGTAAACCATTACAGCCCCCAATTAAGATAGAGATGTAGCAATCTATAGAAGACACTCACCCAGTAGTAATCTCATAGTGTCATTTGCCAAACGATATCGATATGAATAAACAAGAGGCATGGTGTCCGTCATCCTCTTCTGCTGTTTATTATATTTCTTGATCTTAAGTTGACTGATTAATCAAATAAGCAATCGACTTACTTGGGTATGGCTATACACTTATCAGTCCCACTCATCAAGTGGCTAGTGATATCATCTCGGTGTTACCCGAGTGGCAATTCCATCACTTCATTATCAATATCAATATGTTCACCAGTCCACCCAATCATACCCATATTTAACATCCTTTTAACTGTTAGGCATATGCCAAAGTGAACTGGATTCCATATTGATACTACTCCCAACTTGGTTATGAATTTCTTGATCCAAACGGCTTCCTTTACAACTTCGGATGCAGCTATGTACTCAGCTTCTATTGTAGAGTCAGCAATGGTGGCTTGCTTTGCGGACCTCTAACTAATGGCACCGCCATTCAAGAGAAAAACATAACCAGACTGTGACTGGTTCTCGTCCTCATCAGTCTCAAAGCTTGCATCAATGTAACCTGACATTACCAGCTCATCTTGACCTCCATACACTAAGAAAGCATCCTTAGTCCGGTTAAGGTACTTCAAGATTTCCTTGACTGCCTTCTAGTGTTCCTCACCGGGATCCGACTAGTATCGGCTAGTCATACTTAGTGCAAACATGACATCAAGCCTCGTACATAACATGGAGTATGTGATAGATCCTATAGCAGATGCATAAGGGATCTTTTCCATGCTCTTCCAGTCCTTCTTTGTTTTAGGAACATCTTTCTTACTTAGCTTCAACCCATGGTGCATAGGCAAGAATCCTTTCTTTGCCTTGTCCATGCTGAATCTTTTCAGAACCTTGTCAATGTATGTGACCTGACTTAGGCCTAGAAGCTGATTAGATCTATCTTTGTAGATCCTGATCCCTATGATCGTCTCAACTTTGCTTAAGTCCTTCATTGCGAAGCACCTACTCAAACACTACTAACCTCTTGCAGTGTTGGTATGTCACCTCCAATGATAAGGATATCGTCAATATATAGCACTAGGAAGGTGGAAACGCTCCCACTAACCATGTTATACACACAGGGCTTATCATGATTCTATGTGAAGCCATATTCTGTAATGGCCTCATTGAATCTCTGATTCCATGACCTCGATGATTGCTTCAATCCATAAATGGATTTTTGAAGCTTGCATCCTAGTTTGGATACTTTGGATCGATAAAACCCTCAGCATGTACACATCCTCGAATAGCTTTCCATTAAGGAAAGCGGTCTTAACATCCATCTGCCATATCTCATAATCGTACCAAGTAGCTATGGCTAGTAGTATCCTAATGGATTTGAGCATAGCAACTAGTGAAAAGGTTCATCATAGTCAATTCCTTGAACTTGCTTGAATCCTTTTGCCACCAATCACCCCTTAAATGTGTTGTTGGCTTTTAACTTGAAACACCACTTGCAACCTATCACCTTAGCACCCGGAGGTGGATCCACCAAGTTCCATATTTGGTTATCTAGCATAGATTGTATCTCAGCCTCCATGGCTTTGCACCATTGATATGAGTGTGGGCTTTCAACAGCCTCTTGATAGGTCTTGGGCTCCTCTTGGTCAACGACTATAAGGTCCCCATCATCAGTCATGAGAAATCCATACCTCTCTGGCTGATGATGTGTCCTACCAGACCTTCTAAGGTCCTACGCAACCGGTTCTGGTTCCTCAATTTCTTGAGTAGTCAGATCGGTTCCTGAAGCATCCTCAGCAGTAGCTGTAGGAGTTTGTGAGTCTTGAACTTCTGAAAGTTCAACATTACTCTTGGAAAGGAATTCCTTCTCCAAGAAGAGTGCATTTCTGGCTATGAAAACTTTGTTCTCCGCCGGATCGTAAAAGTAATAACCCTTAGTTTCCTTAGGGTAACCCATAAACTGGCACTTGACTGATTTGGTCTCGAGTTTGCCACTTGTCAATTTCTTAACATGTGCATCATAGCCCCAAATCTTTAAGAAGGAAACATTGGGCTTTTGGCCTTTCCATAGTTTATATGGTGTTCCCTCAACTCCCTTGCTTGGTATATTATTAAGAATGTAAGCAGCTGTCTCTAAAGCATATCCCCAAAAGGAGACAGGGAGTGTAGCATGACTCATCATCGAGCGGACCATGTCTAGCAAGGTCCTATTCCTCCTTTCTGACACTCCATTCCACTGGGGTGTACCAGGAGGAGTGAATTGGGATACAATCCCACACTCTCTTAAAAACGAGTCAAACTCTTGGCTCAAATATTCACCCCCTCAGTTAGACCGAAGTGCTTTTATTTTCTTGCCAAGTTGGTTTTCTACTTCATTCTTAAAGTCCTTGAACCTTTAAAGACTTATGCTTTATCAAATACACGTAACCATATCTGCTGAAGTCATCCGTGAAGGTGATGAAGTACAGAAAACCGGATCTAGCATTAGTGCTTATTGGGCAGCATAAATCAGAATGTATCAGCTCCAATAGCTCTGAGGCCCTTTCAGTATGCCTTTGTCATCTTGCCTCTCAAACAAGATTCACATGTGTCATAAGACTGGATGTCAAATGATCCTAGCACTCCACTAGAGTGATGCCTAGCTATGCGCTTCTTATTTATGTGGCCAAGTCGACAGTGCCAGATGTATGTAGGATTAATTTCATTATGTTTAATCCCTTTAGTATTTATGTTATAGATTGAACTTTCACGTTTTAGATCAAGGATATATAAGCCATTTTCAAGAAATGTTGTTCCATAAATAATATTGCCACATTGCATAGAAATTCTACCATGTCCAATATTAAATACAAAACCAGAAATATCCAACAAAGAAACAGAAATAATATTCCTACGCATCGCAGGTACAAAATAACAGTTTCTTAGTTCCAAAACAAGTCCACTAGGCATCTCTAAGAAATAATCTCTGATCTCCATGGCCTGAACTCGAGCACCATTTAAGACTCGAAGATTTACTTCTCCAGATCCTAGTAATCTCCGTTTTCTAAGACTCTGCACATTTGAACAAATGTGAGATCCACATCTAGTGTCTAAGACCCAAGATGTAGAAATAGCCAGATTAATCTCAACAACATAAATACCTGAAGTAGTAGTTTTGCCCTTTAGTTGCTCCTTTAGCTTTGGACATCAGCTTTTCCAGTGCCCCTTCTCATGACACTCATGGCAGACATCGTCAGGAGAAGCAACCCTTGCTTTAGGTTGGGCCACCACCTTTTTGCCCTTAGCCTTGGCCTTAGATTTGGCCTTTCCTCTAGCAATGGGCGTATTGCCCTTATTCACCAACAATACTTTAGGAGTCTTTTTAAGAGACTACTCAGCAAGCTTGAGCATGCCATGCAGCTCAACAACCGATTTATCGAACCCTTGCATATGGTAGTTCATGATAAATTGGTTGTAAGACTCAGGAAGTGACCCGAGAATAATGTCTATTGCCAAGTCCTGCGACTGGCGAGCCGAGGCGGGCAAGTGTATCAATATACCTGTAAGCGCCGGATTTTCCCGACCTCTATGGTGAGAATTCTTGTGTTACCTATGGACCGAATGGACTTGAAAATGACGGAATGTTGCCTGGAGTTCCTCAAACATCCTGAAAACCAAGCTATCCGCGATCCGAAATCCCCGAAAAGGTCTCCCGTATGATTTCCAGGGTTTAGGATGCGTGTCAGGCTTTCGAAATTTTACCCCAGCTCTTGTTAGAGTCGCATGGCTCTAGTTTTCAAACTAGACAAGTTGCCTTGCAAAGTAAAGTAACTTATCTCGCCAGAGATAGAATAGGGGCATAATTAGAGAGAGAGTCAGGCGGCCATTAAATGCTTGAAATAATATGCAAGAGGAGAGTATAAAAGGAGAAAATCAAATCATAAAAGTGGGAGAAGGCTTTTCAATCTTAAAAAAAAACAAAAAGAAAGAAAGAAAAGATACAGAGGAAAAAGAAGAAGCAGAGAAAGAGAGAAAGGTAACCGTGAGCTTGAGAAATCAAAAAACACAAAGAGTAAAGCTTAAAATCAATCCTTAAACGTTAAACACAAGTTACTTAACCTTTGCTCATTGGTTGGAAACCATTTCAGATTCATTTCGGCTCGGTTGGATTGTTGCGGTTCTTTGGCCGGTTGAGTTTCCAGGATATGTTCAAAGCTCTTGAATCCGTTTCTTGAAGTTCTAAGCATCTAAATAATATCAAGGTAAACTCTGAAAGGCCTTAAACCTGTTTGCATTGTCTATTCTGTGCGTTTTCTTCGTTTTTTGCAAATTTCGAAACCGGATTGCCCGAACAGAGCCGGTTGGCTCTGTGCGTTTTCTTCGTTTTTTGCAAATTTCGGAACCGGATTGCCCGAACAGAGCCGGCTGGCTCTAGTACTAGAGCCGTACGACTCTGTTCTACAGGGACAGACTTCTGGTTTGTCCTGATCAGCCGAAAACAGTCCGTTTTCCATTTTGTGCATTCTGTTGCGATCATTTTCGGTCCAAATCCATCCGTATGTCATAAAATTTTGGTTTTGAGATTTCTGTATGGGTGGATATTAATGTTTTCATATTTCCCCGGGTTTTATTTTCTGAGTTTCGGGGTTATTTCATCCAAATCGGATCAATAGTTCAGCATTGGCGGCCCCCGAGCCCTATAAAACTCCTGGAAAATATTAAAAATAAACAAAATAGTATTTTCACAGATGTTTTTGGTATGTTTATTGTATTTTAGACCCTAGATGGTTTGTGTATTTAGGAACCCACACGAACGGAACCCTGGATTCCGGGATAACAGACCCATAAAAATGGAAACTTGCATGTAACTGAGCCAATTGTTTTCCAGCGCAAAAAATTATAGGGCGTTTCAAAACCGTTTTCTAGGTCTAACCGGTCCGACCAGTCGGGTCGACCCGGTTATCCCCTAAATGCATGCCCCCATTTCCTAAATTCCTGATTTTGTCCTATTTGAGTCCTATCCTTGTGTGCAATATAAATTATGCTAACCAATTTGTTTTGCAGCATTTAATTTAATTTTTATTATTTTTAATGTATTTAATAGATTCTCGTGTAAATTAGGCTGATGTAATTTTTTTAGATCCTCGTATACTTAGGCAATTGTAAAGTGAGGAAGAGAGTTTTCTCTTTTTATTTGATTGGGTTGTATAACCGGCCTCTATTATTTTCTTGTATATTTTGGATGTATGCTTTATTTTTCCGCGACTTATTTTCTGCATTTTGCTTTAGCATCGGCCAATTAAAATAAATAAATTAGGATAGAGACAGATAATACAGCAAATTAAATATGGTAATATGAACGATAAAGTGAAAGCAAGCTAGAGGTTAAGTAAGTTAGTTGCCCGAACGCTAAATCTCTGGATTAGGTACAATAGTCTGCCCTCGGTAGGGAGCTGTACCGGAATTCCTGGATGAGCTGATCCGGGTGGTGACTCTGTCACTGATCTCGGGATTTAAGTTTCGAGGTCTTTAAGTTAAAATGGGAAAACATTTTCTACAAAGGGATTTCCAAATCAATACCATGATTTTCTAACTCAAGATAAACAAAACCCGTTTTCCATAAACTTCACCAAATCAAAACATTTTCCCCAGCCCGCTTCACCGCGTTTATATCTCTTTCGTTAAAAAGGTCGTCCGCTCACAGTGGCGACTCCACTGGGGATATGGTTTCTTCAAAAGTTTTCATAAAAGACTTAAGGAACTTAGGCAACTACCGAAATAAAACCTCGCTTGCAGTCACTTTACCTAATTCATAGTACCATATTTATTTGCACCTTGCATATCATGACATTTTCTTTTTCTCAATCCCTCCAATACACTGTCTAGCCCCGGTTTACCCAAGAAGGTGGCCTACCACTACCACCAGGATTGGAGACACCCGATGGGGTAAATCACTCATAGCCCGCATGACCTTACATCGTGTTCTACGGTGGGAAAGTGCATATTCGCTATGGGAAACTGTACGACCCTTGGTTTTTGACTTTGGCCCACATGTAATGGCTTAGCAACTTTCCCTAGGATTACCAAAAATTAAATTCAAATTGAACATTGAGTGTACACCTTTGGTATCCCCCGTTGATTCCAAAGAGACCCAACTCCTAGGAAGATTTCAAGACCAATCGAAAGGAGAAATAAGGTAGGAAGGGAATGCATATTTTTGTGTGCTAACGTTTGTTCTGTGGTGTTTTCTATTTTGACTTTTCACGAAGCATCAAACATGCATAGCTTTCGTGTGCCATTCTAACTGCATCTTTATGCATCTATCTTTTTGAACATTGACACAGTGTGACACTAATCACATTTTTGTGTAGCCATGACATTTTATTCGTATGCCATTTGCATCTCGCGTGTGACATTTCCACGAAACATACACGACATCATTCTGTATGTCATGCATCCTAACCACATTTTTGTGCAGCCATATGCATTTTGTGTGTCATAGACATTCATGACATATCACTTAAATTAAATTAAGGACATTCAAAGAGTGCCCATCATGATCACATCATAACATATCGGGTATCCTGAAATTACCCTTGTTTTGCCAATGCACCGGATTGCGTTCGGCCATTTCACCAAATCATCTCATTCAATAGAAACCCCAATGGTCTTAGGCCCGTTTTCGTGTAATGGTTTACATGATGCATTTCATGACATCATAATCATTTATCGTAAATAGCACCATGGTCCACATCGGATCATTTCATGACATTAATATATCATCCAAGGTACTCCTCGAGTGCCTAATTAGTGTGCATATAGGTTCATAACATTCTCAAATCATAAAAGGTGTTCCCCGAATGCCGAACCTCTGTCCGTGTTCCTGCTACATGTGACTCCCTCATAACATCATTTCGTATCATATGCTCAAAAGCATCAAAACTTTGTCTATGGGTCAAGCCCACACGACCATTTCATATCATCCCATAGACCTGTCAAAGTGTCGAAACTTTATCCGTGTGTCGGCATACACGCGACCATTTCACAAATTCATTAGGTGCCCCAAAGGCGCCGAACCTCTGTCCGTGTGGCAGTCCACACGTGACATTTTTGCATAAGCATTGGGTGTTCTTGGAATGTCTTAAAAAGAAGAAAAAAAAAGAAGAATAAAAGAAACCATTCATACCATCATTTCATTCATAATCTCACTCCGTTCATTCATTGCAAGCACTTTCAATGTCTTATTCTTCATGTCACACCATGCCATTCATTCATGACCCTAATATTTCTCGTATGATTCTGAGCAGAATACACTGGAGCGACCTTGGAGGAGATCTCAGGCTTCGAGGGCAGTTAGGGAACAAAGAGCAGTCGAAAGTGACAATGATTCAGAATCTAGGGAAGTAGTGAATATGGCAAACCCGACACCAAGCATGGCTGATGTTCTAAAGGATTTCTTCAGATCGCAAGACTTCCATGACATGTTAAAGGAAGAAATGCGGGCAGTTGTAAGGGAAGCTGGAGAGACCGGTGGTAGTGGAGCCGGGAAAGAGAAAAAGGCTGAGTCATCTGTAAGCGCCGGAATTTCACTTTCAAAAAAAATAAATAAATAAATAAATAAATAAATTATTATTATAGTCGTACGACTATTGCTACAGTCGTACGACTGTAGTCAAATTACAGTCGTACGACTGTAGATCTACCCATAAAAGCAGAAAAAGAAAGACAGAAGAGGGAGGACAAAAAAAAAAGAGAAAAAAAAACAGACAGACAGAGAGAAAGGGAGGAGAGAAAGAGAGAAAGAAGAGAAAACCAAAGAAAAAAGAAGAACTCCTCACCAAAATCCTCAGCATTTGGAAATCTTTGGACTCAAATCTCAAACCCTAACTCAAGGAGAAAAGTCCGGATTTTAGTGGATTGGAGCGACGCCAGGGGTCAATCCTACGGTGAACGCACGCCACAGAGGTAAATACCCCTTTTCCCTTCTCTTTTACAAGCTTTCTGGGTGATTGGTGTGCTTTTTCTGCATTTTTATCCGTTTTTTCTGCGTTTCTGCTCCTGGAAATCAAGAACAGTCGCACGACTGTTCTTGAATTGATGAACAGTCGTACGACTGTAGTTACAGTCGTACGACTGTAGTTGATTTCCAGGTGGTTTTCTTTTCAGCTTGTTTTAAATAAGATTTTGAAGAAATCTTGAGTTTTCAGCATCTACAGTCGTACGACTGTAGTTATAGTCGTACGACTGTAGTTGAGTTTCCACGACTGTAATTTACAGTCGTACCCCTGTAGTTTTCAGAATCAGAATTTTACCTTTAAAACCCAAAAATTTCATAAAAAATCCATAAAAATCCCCAAAAAATCCCAAAAAATCCCAAAAAATTAGAAAACCCCAAAAATCAACAAAATGAATTTTGTTGTGTGCATCACGACGATAGATTCAATTTTTAGTAAAAATTGCATTTAGAACAATTCAACGACGGAGACCCATTTCTCCTGAAAACCGACCCACTTAAATATATAAAAATGCATGTAAACCGGAAAAATTGTTTTCAAAATGATTTTTTCCACTAAAAACCAAAAATACAGGGACGTTTCAAAATGTTTTCCAGGTCTAACCGGGCCGGCTAGCCGAGCCAACCCGGTTACCCCCTAAATGCATGCCCCCGATTCTTGATTTCCCAATTCTGTCTATTTGAGTCCTAATTGTGGCGTGCTGTATATATGGTGCTAACCCTTTGTTTTGCAGGTTTTAATTTCTTTTTATTTTTATTTTTAATGTATTTTAATAGATTAAATCGTGTATTTAGGCGGTTGTAATTATTTTTAGATTTTCGTGTATTCTAGGCGATTGTATAAGTGAGGTGAGAGTTTTTATTTTTCCATTCGATTTGGTTGTAAGCCAATTAATATTTATTTCTTTTCCTTATTTTTGTGTTAAATATTTTGTATGCGCTCTGTATGCCTTTCATATTCAATAAAATGGACTTTAGATTTTGAAATACCATTCGAGAATATTGGCAATATTTATTTTAATTAGACACGAAATAAGGGACTTGTCCGGACCCGAATCTCTGGATAGTGTAGCAACCGTTCATCCGGTTCGGCTACATAAGAATTTCCCGGTTGAGCTGAGCCGGGTGGCGACTCTACAATATTCATCGAGACTCAGGTCTCGGTTCTTTTATGTATTAATTCCATTTATTTTCCAAAACGCGGATTTCCATTATAAAAACCCCACGCGAGGGAGGGGCCCGCCCGAGATCGAGGCGCCCCTTCCGAAAGGGAGTCCCGCGTCCCGTCGAAAACGCGTCATCCGCTCACAGTGGCGACTCCGCTGGGGAATTCTTTAAAAAGTTTTCTTAAAAACTTAAAAGAATTTGACAAGCCCTGAAAAGTGTCTAATTAAAATAAGGTGGATGATTCTCGATTGGTATTTCATTTTGCATCTTTAGCTAGACATGCTTGCATTAGATTTAGTATCCATTTTCAGCCCGGTGGATTGTTGAAGTGTCGCCTAAGTTCCTCCTGGTCTTAGGGGCACGAATACGAAACACCACTCATAGCCTCGTACGAACCCCTTCGTTCGGACCCTTGAGTGGGGGGAAGTGAGGAGTATATTTTGCTATGGGAACCTTGATTTTTAACCCGACTTGGACCGAACCCATATAGGCAGCCCTAGTTGGATTCCCTTAGGATACCAAAATAATTGTGTGAGTAATAATAAAATCGTGCCTTCATCACCCCCTGTTGGTGATCGAAGTGAACCTCGCCTAGGACTTAGTTAGAAATTTTTGAGACCGACCACGTTGGAGGAATAAGGTTGGAAGAATTCGTTTTGCTTGCTATGTGTTTCTCGCCATCTCGTGACACATCGCCATTGCTACCTACGCGTGCATCACATACTATAATCGCCATTCTCCATACATATGACATATCATACACAAACATCTTTGTGTGATACTAACCCACATTTTTATGCAGCCATTTGCATTTTATTTTGTATGTCATAACATTCACGACATATCACCTAAATTAAATTAGGGGCATTCCGAGGATGCCCACCACGATCATATCATTCCATCATATATCGGGCATCCTAAAATACCCGTGTTTTGCTAATGCACCAGATTGCATTCGGCCATTCCACCAAAATCATTTCATTCAATAGAGGCCACAATGGTCTTAAGTATATTTCCGTGTGACAATGCACACGATGCATCTCATGACATCATACCCATTCGTCATCGTCATCACATAACACTGTAATCCATATCGGGTTACTTCATGACATTACTACATTATTCAAGGCGCTCCCCGAGTGCCGGATTAGCACGTATGTAGGGGCATATCATAATATCCCAAATCATGAAAGGCGTTCCCCGAACGCCGAATCTCTATTCGTGTCCCCAGTACACGTGACTCGCTTACAACATCATTTCATTTCATACGCTCAAAAGCATCAGAACTCAGTTCATGGGCCGGCCCTATGTGACCATTTCAGATCATCTCATAGACCTACGAAGCGTCAAACTTCATCCGTGTGTCAGTACACATGTGACCATTACACGAAATTCATTAGGTGCCTAGAAAGCACCGAACTCTCATCCGTGTGGCGGTCCACACGTGACATTTTGCATAGCATTGGGTGTTCTTGGGATGTCCAAAAATAAAAATAAAAATAAAAATAAAAACAGAGGGATCATCCTCATTATCTCACGATGTACATCTCGTTCATCCATCAAACATTCAAGCACTCCACAACGTTCAAGCATTCCATAAGCACCAAGGACTTCATAGCATACACTACCGTCACCAAAAAAAAACCTAGAAACTCCATCAAGCCCTTTAGATTCTCCATAATCATTAGAAACCCTGTCCTTGTATCCCGCGCACTCAAATACTGAAATGTCCTCCCTGTGTAAGACTAAGTTTTATACGTATTGCTCCAAATATCTATTTGTGCAAGACCAGCTCTGCATGTACCGCATCAAATTCCACACTTCCTCCCCGTGTAAGACCAAGCTCTACACGTATCGTTCCAAATTCCCCGTGCAAGACCAGCTCTGCACGTACCGCATCAAATTCCACACTTCCTCCCCGTGTAAGACCAAGCTCTACACGTATCGTTCCAAATTCCCCGTGCAAGACCAGCTCTGCACGTACCGCATCAAATTCCACACTTCCTCCCCGTGTAAGACCAAGCTCTACACGTATCGTTCCAAATTCCCCATGCAAGACCAGCTCTGCACGTACCGCATCAAATTCCACACTTCCTCCCCGTGTAAGACCAAGCTCTACACGTATCGTTCCAAATTCCCCGTGCAAGACAAGCTCTGCACGTACCGCATCAAATTCCACACTTCCTCCCCGTGTAAGACCAAGCTCTACACGTATCATTCCAAATTCCTCGTGCAAGACCAGCTCTGCACGTACTGCATCAAATTCCACACTTCCTCCTCGTGTAAGACCAAGCTCTACACGTATCGTTCCAAATTCCCCGTGCAAGACCAGCTCTGCACGTACCGTATCAAATTCCACACTTCCTCCCCGTGTAAGACCAAGCTCTACACGTATCGTTCCAAACTTCCGGTGCAAGACCAGCTCTGCACGTACCGCATCAAATTCCATACTTCCTCCCCGTGTAAGATCCGCTCTACACGTATCGCTCTAAACACCACACCTTTTCCCGTGTAAGATCCGCTCTACACGTATCGCTTTAAACACCACACCTTTTCCCGTGTAAGATCCGCTCTACACGTATCGCTCTAAACACCACACCTTTTCCCGTGTAAGATCCGCTCTATACGTATCGCTTTAAACACCACACCTTTTCCCGTGTAAGATCCGCTCTACACGTATCGCTCTAAACACCACACATTTTCCCGTGTAAGATCCGCTCTACACGTATCGCTCTAATCATTACACCTCTTCCCGTGTAAGATCTGCTCTACACGTACCGCTTTAATCATTAAACCTTTTCCCGTGTAAGATCCGCTCTACACGTATCGCTCTAATCATTACACCTCTTCCCGTGTAAGATCCGCTCTACACCTACCGCTTTAATCATTAAACCTTTTCCCGTGTAAGATCCGCTCTACACGTACCGCTTTAATCATTAAACCTTTTCCCGTGTAAGATCCGCTCTACACGTATCGCTCTAATCATTACACCTCTTCCCGTGTAAGATCCGCTCTACACCTACCACTTTAATCATTAAACCTTTTCCCGTGTAAGATCCGCTCTACACGTATCGCTCTAAACACCACACATTTTCCCGTGTAAGATCCACTCTACACGTATCGCTCTAATCATTACACCTCTTCCCGTGTAAGATCCGCTCTACACGTACCGCTTTAATCACTACACCTCTTCCTGTGTAAGATCTGCTCTACACGTATCGCTTTAAACATTAAACCTCTTCCCGTGTAAGATCCGCTCTACACGTACCGCTTTATACACTAAATCTATTTCCCGTGTAAGATTCGCTCTACACGTACCGTTTCAAATGTCAACTCTCCTCCCGTGTAAGATACGCTCTACATATGAACCCTTCGCAAGTATCACCTTGTTTCGATCCGTGGACACCCTGTGTGTCATTGTATCCATGTGGTATATATTTATATACCACGCTATACTTCAGCATAGAGCTTTATTAACAACATTCATTGCATTTTGCATGTTTCCATTCCTGGCTTTGTGTGCATATGACTAGCTTAGGGTTCCATAACATAACATGGCATCACATGACATCATCATTCATGCATGCATGCACCACATCTTGCACTCATACCTGCATCATCCCTTGACTTGGTATCCTTTATGCGCATGCCTCAGTCAGTGCTAACAAATGTTCTTATCAGGGGAGAAAAGGGAAGGAGTCTCGAGAATGGCTGGCCCAGCGAACTTCAACACTGTAACAGATATCCCAGATGATTATGTTGCCTCATCACGATTCCGAAAGGCAGTCAGGGAAGAGGCAAGGGCAATGTTGAAGGAAGTGCTAGGAGGTGATCTGGACAAGGTGGAAAAACTGACGACAAGATGCTCTGAATTGGAGGCACGTATGATTGAGCTTGAGGGAGTAATAAGAGGACTGAATAGTGAAGCAGAATCAATGGCTCCCCTTAAAGCCAATACTGACCTTGTTCCACGACCAACCAGGAGTCCACTCTCCAAGGGTGACGGAAAGGGCATATCCCCATGGCCTTTATCACTGAGCCGATTATTTGCCAAATGTAGAAAAGAGGGGTTACTGCAGAGCATCAAGCCATATGTGGAGCCGGCACCAAATCAAAAGAACAACTTCTGTACCTATCATGTAGCGACAGGTCACCGAACCAACGCTTGTTATATTTTAAGGAAGGAGATCCGGAAGTTGGTTGATGAGGGAAGGTTAAAGGTGCCATCCGCTACTAATGAGCAACTGGGGGCAAGCAGGGAGACTGGTAAAGAAATTTCTCAAACCTCCCGGGGAGAGGAATATGATGAAAAGCTCCAGAGCCTGATTTGATGAAAGTGGGGCAGTGATCGGATAAGGAATAGTCGGGCGATGTGAGATCAATACCTTTAGAGGTTCCTTCCCATAGGGAACTCATTTTGTTTGTAAAGTGTATTGAACTCATTTTGAATGCAATGCATATTGTTATTTTTCTTACTTGTGTGGTGATTACATGTATATGGCATTAAGCACGCATTTGATCATCTGAAACGACATTGTCCATCACGCATAATATTAAGATGCATGACATCAATCTGAGTCTTACAGGGAATTTACAAGTGAACCTGACCTCCACTAAAGCCCTTTTCTGCAAAAAAAAAAAAAAAAAAAAAAGAAAAAGAAAAGAAAAGAGAAAGAGAAAAAGTCTGCTAAGCAAGCAATGGGATGGTACCATTTCCTTCGAATCAATTGCCAGCCTAGAGCAGTGATCCCTATAAACCACGATCCAAAAATGCTGTTGGTCTTGCCCTAAAAGTTTCAACTTGGACAGCCCACGATACATCCAAATCATTACAAACTAGGGACCATTGCCAAGTTTCAGAGCTGAGCCCCAAAAAGAACCTTTGAGCCTAATTCGTGCTGAAAAAAAGCATCCCACATAAAAAACCAAACCCACCAAAAAGCACCAAGCCCTAAGAAATCCAAATGACCTTCGCCACCCACTACGCTGTAAAACTCCGAAGCAGACATTAGTTTTAGTGCATGTATAGTTTTGTTTGTGTGGCATTCATGTGCATATGACATCACACATGCATTGTTCATCTAAAAAGGACATATCAAACACGCATGACATACATGGATCTGAATGCAGCAGGAAAATCAATATGTGGCTGTGGTTTGGATTTAACTTCTTCAAAAAAAAAAAAAAAAAAGAAGAAGCAAGCACCGGTGGAAGATCTTAGCTCTCTCTTACAGTTAAATTTCTGCTCCTGGCCCAAAGTTATACTCTCTTCACTCATAGAGTCAAATTCTGTTGAGCGCTTGATGAATCTGGCGGCGGCCCACTTATTGCATGAAATGTCGAGGGCAATGAGTTAAGACAATGGAGATAAGTACGTTGTTGCCTATTCTGAAAAGTTAACTTCGTGCGGTGACAGAGAAGATCAATGTCTTTACCCAAAGTAGTTCCCTTTTCATTCTCCTCTCTGTCTTCTCCATTTGCCTTCCACACTTTTGTCTTCCCTTTATTGTCTTTCCTTCACTTTCATCTTCTATCTTTCAGCTTCTCTCTGGAACTTGAACCGATTCTGTGATTCCATATTTCCTACCTTCAATGGTTCCTAACAAGAAGTTGAACCCCAATGCTACTCCATATCGTATTTTTCTGTATCATCTCATCAGTGGAAGGGCATCGAAACAGGTGGTTATGGCGCCGTTTCAATCCGTCTTCGTTTATCATCAACCTGTACCAAATTGGGGATACCTTTTTAATCCCATGCCATTTCTCTTCAATCTAAACTTCCAGACTAATTATTTAATACCCTCAAATAGTGGGAAGGGATTTGATTTGATGATAGATAGAGGATTGGATATGAGTCTGCTTCAAATGAGTTCAACAATGCTGAAAAAGGGGGAAAATGAAATATATAGCTCCGAGATTCCAGAGTAAGAAGAAAATAGTTTCTGTAAGTGAAAAGGAACAATAGTGGTCGCCCAAGAAATTGACTATTGAAGAGACCAAACTGGATAAAAGAGAGATTGAAGCTAATCTTGGTGGGGAAAACAAGCCTGATGATCAGAAACCTACCAAATCAGTTTCAAAGACATAATCTGCTACAAACTCTGGGCAAACATTGTCTGGAGGAAAACAAGAATAAGTCCAAAGGGAAGCCTGCTTATGATTTCCTCTACTTGCCTATGGATTTCAAGACTGGAGGAAATTTTGGTTATGCATTTGTGAACTTCACCAACTGTGTTGGGGCAACTTGACTTTACAAAGCTTTCAACAATCATGAAGGTTACGACACCATCAACAGGAAAGCTTACAAAGTCTGTTGTACTCATATTCAAAAAGGAAAGTTGCATTTGCCAACCATTTCAAGAATTCAGTCTTCGGGAGCCGTGCTTGAACTGAAATCTGGGGTGAATTGGAAACATGAATACAGCATCAGACCGCAGGACAATCCAGTGGTTACTTGAATTCATCTCAGGTTGTTCATCCATAATAGCAACTCTATCCGGTGATCGAGCTTAACAAAAAAAAAAAAAAAAAACTCCCCAATGTGTAAAACCGAAAGGGCATATTGGTAATTTGAAGGGGCATCAATTAAAACCAGAGCCACATTTTAAATTTTCCTAATACATCCGCATTCATTATGTCATGAATGTTTTGTATTCAATTTTGGTGTTCAATATGCATCTGTTGTGTTGTTGCATGTCAATGTTCACTTACAGGCTACATTACACAGCAAACCTTGTCTGTGGAAGTGCTTCACTCCCCAAACACAAACCTATAACACTCCCCAAGCACAAACCTATAATATCAGGGGCGAGTAAAAAGCCGAACCACTGGGTATCATCGACAGCAGTATCTTCGTGAGCCGCAATGAACATATCAAGATATATCTTTCCCATCCTAAGACAAACCATCGCGAAAGGGATCAACGCAGACAAAATGCCCATCACAAAATCTTTCAAAAAAAAAAAAAAAACTTGTTGACACGGAAAACCGAAAGGACATGTCGGCAACAAGAGAGGGGTGACATGCGAAGTTAGAGTCACTGTCACATTCCCTATCATACTCATTCTGATGTCATCATTGCAATATTGTGCATGTTTAGATTTCTGATCAGATGTTCATTTTGCATGCACTGTGCCACTACATATAAACATCCATCAGTAGGACATTGCATCCAAGCCCGTGATAATATCCCAGAAGCTCCTAGTATGCGGTACGGAAATGCAAAGTCTCACTCTCATCTTCTTGCTCAATCAAACGGACTGTTCGTCGGCACGTCCTACTATCCTGATCCGCTCAGTACTGACAACGCTTTAGAATATGCAGAGGGTGAAGTGGAAGGCCACTCAAGATGGCCAACTACCCTAATACCTAGGTCAGCGTAGTATTCAGTCGGTCAGAAGACACGCCGGAACAATCAGACTAGGTCACCTGGGCTACCATCGGGGCCAGCCACAAGCCGTGAATTCCGTCTCCGGGCTCGCACAGATACCAAGAACAAAGCATAAGTCACATGTTGCATGCATGCATTTAGAACTATACATGCAGCCATACATACGTGCATACGTTTAAAGTAAACGTGCACAATTCATATGCATATGCATCATAACTCATCCGAGTGCAGGTATCCACTGCCATCACCAGGTCTCCCCTAACCAGGATCGCTCTCAAAGCAGAGATGGCACAATGTCGGGGCAGGACAATCAAGTCACCAAGGGGCAGAGTATTCAAGCCGTATTTATCCTTGATCGAAGGGGCAAAAATTTTTGTTTTCAAAATTATCGATCAAGGGATAAATACTCATTCCCCAGCCAACACCAAAATTATCCTTCCTAAACCTATTTCCTCCTTTCAGTCAAGCAAGATTTCGAACCCTTGAACTCCACTACGTTCAAGCATGGTTACAAATCCATAATTCACCTTCCTTTGCCTCGGGTAACATAAACCCGATATCGGCTTAACTGCAATTCCATTTTCCTTTGCCTCGGGTAACATAAACCCGATATCGGCCAATCCATAATCCACCTTCCTTTGCCTCGGGTAACATAAACCCGATATCGGCTTAACCGCGATTCCATTTTCCTTTGCCTCGGGTAACATAAACCCGATATCGGCTAATCCATAATTCACCTTCCTTTGCCTCGGGTAACATAAACCCGATATCGGCTTAACTGCAATTCCATTTTCCTTTGCCTCGGGTAACATAAACCCGATATCGGCTTAACCGTGATTCCATTTTCCTTTGCCTCGGGTAACATAAACCCGATATCGGCTAATCCATAATTCGCCTTCCTTTGCCTCGGGTAACATAAACCCGATATCGGCTTAACTGCAATTCCATTTTCCTTTGCCTCGGGTAACATAAACCTGATATCGGCCAATCCATAATCCACCTTCCTTTGCCTCAGGTAACATAAACCCGATATCGGCTTAACCGCAATTCCATTTTTCCTTTGCCTCGGGTAACATAAACCCGATATCGGCTAATCCACAATCCACTTTCCTTTGCCTCGGGTAACACAAACCCGATATCGGCTAATCCACAATCCACTTTCCTTTGCCTCGGGTAACATAAACCCGATATCGGCTAATCCACAATCCATCTTCCTTTGCCTCGGGCAACCTAGACCTGATATCGGCTTAACTGCATTCCATCTTTTCTTGTCTCGGGTAACCTAAACCCGGTATCGGCTTAGTTCTACATCAAACCCTTTATTTCATTCAAGCTAGATTTCGAATCCTTGAACTTCTTCAAGCATGATTCCCAATCCTTGAAAAACCGCCCAAGCCACATTTCGGATTCTTGGAGATCGATTCAAGCAAGATCTTAGATCTTTGAAACCAATTCGAATCCCACATTTCAAATTCATCTTTGCCTCGGGTGACATAGACCCGATATCGGCTTATTTCTTCCTCAACTTTGCCTCGGGTAACCTAAACCTGATATCGGCTTATTTCCTCATCAGCTTTGCCTCGGGTAGCCTAAACCTGATATCGGCTTATTTCCTCCCCAGTATCGCCTCAGGTGACCTAGACCTGATATCGGCTTATTTCAATGGAGGATTCTTTCCTGTGTCTGCGGCGCTTTGAATCGCGTTTCTCAAATTCACATCATCTACCCCAGACTAAGTTCAGGTGGTGAATTTGATCGCGCGAGGGGCAGCTGTAAGCGCCGGAATTTCACTTTCAAAAAAAAAAAAATAAATAAAAAAAATTATTATTATAGTCGTACGACTATTGCTACAGTCGTACGACTGTAGTTAAACTACAGTCGTACGACTGTAGATCTACCCATAAAAGCAGAAAAAGAAAGACAGAAGAGGGAGGACGAAAAAAAAAGAGAAAAAAAAAACAGACAGACAGAGAGAAAGGGAGGAGAGAAAGAGAGAAAGAAGAGAAAACCAAAGAAAAAAGAAGAACTCCTCACCAAAATCCTCAGCATTTAGAAATCTTTGGACTCAAATCTCAAACCCTAACTCAAGGAGAAAAGTCCGGATTTTAGTGGATTGGAGCGACGCCAGGGGTCAATCCTACGGTGGACGCACGCCACAGAGGTAAATACCCCTTTTCCCTTCTCTTTTACAAGCTTTCTGGGTGATTGGTGTGCTTTTTCTGCATTTTTATCCGTTTTTTCTGCGTTTCTGCTCCTGGAAATCAAGAACAGTCGCACGACTGTTCTTGAATTGATGAACAGTCGTACGACTGTAGTTACAGTCGTACGACTGTAGTTGATTTCCAGGTGGTTTTCTTTTCAGCTTGTTTTAAATAAGATTTTGAAGAAATCTTGAGTTTTCAGCATCTACAGTCGTACGACTGTAGTTGAGTTTCCACGACTGTAATTTACAGTCGTACCCCTGTAGTTTTCAGAATCAGAATTTTACCTTTAAAACCCAAAAATTTCATAAAAAATCCATAAAAATCCCCAAAAAATCCCAAAAAATCCCAAAAAATTAGAAAACCCCAAAAATCAACAAAATGAATTTTGTTGTGTGCATCACGACGATAGATTCAATTTTTAGTAAAAATTGCATTTAGAACAATTCAACGACGGAGACCCATTTCTCCTGAAAACCGACCCACTTAAATATATAAAAATGCATGTAAACCGGAAAAATTGTTTTCAAAATGATTTTTTCCACTAAAAACCAAAAATACAGGGACGTTTCAAAATGTTTTCCAGGTCTAACCGGGCCGGCTAGCCGAGCCAACCCGGTTACCCCCTAAATGCATGCCCCCGATTCTTGATTTCCCAATTCTGTCTATTTGAGTCCTAATTGTGGCGTGCTGTATATATGGTGCTAACCCTTTGTTTTGCAGGTTTTAATTTCTTTTTATTTTTATTTTTAATGTATTTTAATAGATTAAATCGTGTATTTAGGCGGTTGTAATTATTTTTAGATTTTCGTGTATTCTAGGCGATTGTATAAGTGAGGTGAGAGTTTTTATTTTTCCATTCGATTTGGTTGTAAGCCAATTAATATTTATTTCTTTTCCTTATTTTTGTGTTAAATATTTTGTATGCGCGCTGTATGCCTTTTATATTCAATAAAATGGACTTTAGATTTTGAAATACCATTCGAGAATATTGGCAATATTTATTTTAATTAGACACGAAATAAGGGACTTGTCCGGACCCGAATCTCTGGATAGTGTAGCAACCGTTCATCCGGTTCGGCTACATAAGAATTTCCCGGTTGAGCTGGGCCGGGTGGCGACTCTACAATATTCATCGAGACTCAGGTCTCGGTTCTTTTATGTATTAATTCCATTTATTTTCCAAAACGCGGATTTCCATTATAAAAACCCCACGCGAGGGAGGGGCCCGCCCGAGATCGAGGCGCCCCTTCCGAAAGGGAGTCCCGCGTCCCGTCGAAAACGCGTCGTCCGCTCACATCATCCCAACAGGGTGGTGACGCTTCGGCCAATCATGAAAAGCTGCACAAGATAGAGGCAGCTATGGAGTAGAGAATGAAGGCAAAATGTTCTGAACTAGATGAGGTAGTGGCCCAGTTAAAGAAGGGGGCCAATGTTAGTGCTCAATCAAAGAAAGGGGTGAATGTTGATGCCATGATCAGTAGGGGCATTGAGACTTTTCCTATCGGCTTCCAAGTGCCGAAAGTCCCCTCTTATAAAGGAATGGGCTCACCGGAGGCCCATGTGAATTTGTATGCCCGAGTTATGCTGACGGTGGGGGCCACAAAGCAGCAGCTGATTAATCTTTTCCCTACCACACTAGAGGGAGGAGCACTAGGTTGGTACAATTCGCTGATGGAGGAGGAACAATCTGATTGGGAGATTTTGTCAGCAGCTTCCATTAAGTACTACAGCTTCAATACCAAAATCCAGGTGAAGCTGTATGATTTGGAACTTGTAAAGTAGAAGTTCAACGAGCCCTTCGACGAATACTACCAGCGGTGGATGAACAAGATGATTCTCCTAAAGAACCGCCCAGATAAGGACGAGCTTATACATAAGCTGATAGATGGTAGCAAAGACATCTTCAAGAACAACATGAAATTCCATCCCTTCCACAAGCTCAGTGAGGTTTATAGCATGGCAATGAAAATAGAGCGGGATGAAGAAGAAAAGGCAACCGGTCACAAGGGCGGAAGAAGCACAGGGTACAGTTTGGGGTATAGATCAGCTGCTGCAACAGGGTCCGGTGGTGGTTCTAGCTCGAGCTCAGGTAGCAAGAGGGGCAATCTTCAGAGGTGAAGCAGGTTGAAGTGGCTACAGTAAAACAACAGCAAGGCAGTCAGACCAGGAATCTGTGAGGACAGGGCATATCGCCTTGGACTCTTCCATTGGTGAAGATATTTGCCAAGTGTAGAAATGGGGGGTTGCTACAGTCCTTAAGGCCATTTGAGAAGCCTTCTGAAGAAGATAAGGACAACTTCTGCACTTACCACATGGTTGCTGGTCATCAAACTAATAATTGCTACAAGTTAAGAGATGCCATTCAGAGGTTGATAGATGAGGGGAAGCTGCAAGAGCCAGCCAAGCCTAGCATTAAGACCAACCCACTACCAGCATTCGAGAAGCGAGTTAATATGGTTCATTCAGGGTTGCTGGCTAATTTTATATTTGCCCAAGTTCTTCAAGCAAACCCTACAATTCAAGCAGTGGCGGTAGAAGAAGCCGAAGTGGAACCAAAATGTGAGAAAAAGGAAGAGCAGAAAGAGGTCAAGCCAATAAGCCTTAATGATCTTGACTCTGAAGATGAGTATGAAGAATTTAGCGGAGAAGAGACGGTTAAGCTCCCACCTGTTGAAAAGCTGAAGATTCAGGAAGTCCAGCATGTGACCCGAAGTGGTAAGGTGTACCAGCCGGCTAATCAAGCAAAGGATAAAGCCTTAATAACTGGGTCGGGTAGTACATCGGCATCGGAAGGAGTTGAGAAAGAGGACCTAGTCATTTCCCAACTAAAGAAGACTCCTGCCCAAGCTAGCTTATGGCATTTGTTTCTGACTTCCAAGGAGCATAGGGCTGCTTTAGTGAAGAAACTATCAGAGATTGAAGTCTCCCGTATACATAGGGCTGCTTTAGTGAAGAAACTATCAGAGATTAAAGTCTCCCCTATAGCTTCGCAAGAGGCTATGTGCTGTTTGTTGGATAAAGTCCATGCTGGAACTTCTGATACTGTTTTCTCTGAGAAAGATCTACCCGCTGAAGGGAAGACCCACAACAAGGCTCTTTACGTCAGGGCCCATGTGATGGATAAGGTGATGCCTTGTGTTATGGTGGATGATGGTTCGGCACTGAACATTTGTCCACTGAAAATGTTGCCATTCTTAAGGCTGAACGAAGCAGTGCTGAAGAAGTCCTCGACAGTCATTCGAGCATACGATGACTCTAAAAGAACAGTGATAGGGACCTTTGAAGCGGAAGTAGAGGTTGGGCCAGTTAAGTCCACGGTTGTTTTTACAGTGATAGATATCCTAATCACCTTTTCCCTATTGCTTGGAAGGCCCTAGTTCCATCCTTTAAGGGGTGTCCCTTCCACACTGCACCAGAAGATGAAGTTCTCTATGAATGGCAGAATTGTGATTGTTGAGGTGGATGCCCAATCAATGGTAGCTGCTGTAAACAAAGGAGTGGTTCCGTTTGGCGGGTTCCAGATCACTGTAATCAAGGAAGAAGAAACCACAGATGCTCCCATGGTCCTTTATGAGAATTATATGCCGGAGTGGCTATCCCGGTACCTGTATAAGCAGAATTTTGTCGCAGGTATGGGACTTGGAACCAATCTATAAGGGGTTCCAGAATTTAAGATCGACTCGGGGAAGTCAAAGCAGTATGGCCTTGGCTATGTAAAAGGGGCATCTGAGCGGAAGAATCTGAGGAAGGGCAAGAATGGTAAGGTTATGATGAAGCCATTTCTAAAGGCAGGAAAAGGCCTTTACAAGGGCCAAGCTGAACTAATGATGGTTGGAAATGTCAAGTATCCTGGCGTTGAGATCTTTGCTGTTGTCGTGGATTTTGAGAAAAGCCAAGAAGAACTAGTGGCCCTTGCGGCGATGGAAGAAGCAGCTGCTGAATCTGAGATTTTGCATGGAAAGTCGTCTGAGGTGATAGCAGAAGATGTAGAAATGGCTGAAGAAGAAGATGAAAAGAAAGCCTGTGATGTAGCTACAGAGGTCATTTCAAGTGCCTTAACTACTGCCTTAAGTAAGGCATTTGGAAAATCCAAGGAAGGGTTTGGCGAAGAGCTGATGGCCAAAGTGAACCTAGACTCTGTGGTTGCTGAGATTGCCAAAGTTATAGAAAAGGCTAAGGCACAGGTGGCCGAGAAAGAAACTGAAGCAGCCGTGATCCCATAAAATGCTCTGAAAATGAAGATGGAAGCTGGAGAAGAACAGGGCCCTCCCCTTGTGGAGGATGAAAATGATTTTGTTGTATCTATTTCTTCTATTTTTAATGTAAGCGATGTACTTTATGATAAGTTTAATGCAATGAAGTCTCAAGTTGCTTACTTGTGTGATGTTTATCCTGATAATTCTGTGTATGCATTTAAATCACCATCAAGCATATTTAGCATACATGACACTACATTGCATGAAATCAACATAAGTACAGATGAAAATCCTAAAATGGTATTCATTTCACATGAGCTAAAATCCGATGAAGAAAAAGAATTAATAAGAATACTTCAAAAACATGTTAAAGCTTTCGCCTGGTCGTACGAAGACATGCCGGGTGTAGACACAGAGATAGCAGTGCACAAGATTCCAACTGACTCCAACTTCAGGCCAGTAAAGCAGAAGCTGAGGAGACTGAGACCGGAATGGGCTACACTGGTAAAAGAAGAATTGGCTAAGCAGATAGACGCCAAGTTCCTTGAAGTGGTAGAGTACACGGAATGGCTAGCCAATATCATCCCAGTGCGTAAAAATGATGGAAGGGTCCAAGTATGTGTTGACTACCGGGATTTGAATAAGGCATGCCCAAAAGATAACTTCCCATTGCCTCATATTGATGTCCTGATTGATAGCGCAGCAAAAGCGGCTATGTACTCCTTCATGGATGGCTTTTCGGGATACAACCAGATTCTGATGGATGTGATTGATAAGGTGAAGACGTCATTCATTACGGAGTGGGGTACTTTCTGCTATAGAGTTATGCCTTTCGGATTAAAGAACTCTGGTGCCACTTATCAAAAGGCCGTTACAACCCTGTTGCATGATATGATCCATAAAGAAGTCGAAGTGTATGTCGATGATATGCTGGTTAAATCAATGACCCAGGAGGAACATCCTCTTATCCTGGATAGATTTCTAACGGGCATTGGAGAGTATAACTTGCGACTTAATCCTAAGAAATGCATATTTGGAGTCACATCAGGGAAGCTGTTGGGCCATGTAGTCAGCTAGAGGGGGATAGAAATGGACCCAGACAAGATCAAGGCCATCCAAAATATGCCAGCCCCAAAGACAGAAAATGAAGTCAGATCATTCCTGGGTTCCTTACAGTATGTCAGCCACTTCATAGCACGGTTGACTTCCACTTGTGAGCTGATTTTCAAGCTATTGAGGAAAAATCAGTCGGTTGTGTGGGATGACAAATGTCAGCTAGCATTCGAGAAAATCAAAGCTTATCTAGTAAAGCCACCAGTATTGAGTCCACCATTTCCAGGGAAGCCTTTGATTTTGTACTTGGCAATTGAAGATTCCTCTATAGGGGAAATGCTAGCACAGGAGCAAGATAGTAGGAAGGAATATCCTATCTACTACCTTAGCAAGAAGCTGTTGGAGTATGAAACTAAATACACACTGGTGGAGAAGACATATGTGGTAATGATCTGGCTAACCAAGAAGCTGCGCCACTACTTCCAGTCCTACAAAATACAAGCCGTGGCTAAGATGGATCCAATGAAGTATCTTTATAAAGCACCAATGTTGGTTGGGAAGCTATCTAGGTGGCTGTTACTTTTATCCAAGTTCGACATCTAGTACATCATGAAGAAAACCATCAAAGGGCAAGCTGTAGCGGATTTTTTAGCAAATCAACCGTTGGAATTAGATTATACAGAAAATCTAGAGTTCCCAGATAAACAATTAGCCATGGTTGAGGTAAAAAGATGGGTCATGTGCTTTGATGGTGCCCTGAAGAGAAAGGGTGCTAGAATCGGAGTACTTATAGCAACGCCGGACGGTGAAATCATTCCTTTATCAAAGAGAATATGGAGCATGTCTGTTTGGGATGGAGGCTCTACTGACATTAGGGGCAAATGATATCTTGATTGTTGGAGATCCACTTCTGGTGATCAGGTAAGCTCAGGGTGAATGGGAGCTTAAAGAAGAAGCCTTACGGCCTTACTTAGAGCAGCTATAGTTCATAAAAGACTTATTTGGCCAGTATGAATTCAGACACGTCCCTAGGGAGGAGAACAAGATGGCTGATGCTCTAGCAATGTTATCTTCCATGTGGGAGAATCCAAAAGAAACTCAAGCCCAGCCACTAGTTATAGCAACTTCCAAACATCCTTGCTTCGAAGTGCATGAAGTAATGGAGTTGACAGCTGAAGAGAAACCATGGTTCTTCAACATCTATCAGTATGTTGAGGAAGGAAAGTATCCAGAGGAGGCCAATGCTGTTGATAAGTTGTCACTAAGAAGGCTGGCCAGTTAGTTCAGAATCTTCGAGGATAAGCTGTACAAAAGAATTGCACATGGGGTCCTTCTGAGGTGCATGATAGAATAAGAAGCAAAAGAAGTGATGCAGCAAGTACATGCAGGCTCCTGTGGGCCACATATGAATGGTCTTGCCATGGCCATGAAAATAATGAGACAAGGTTACTTCTGGATGACAATACAGGCAGATTGCATAAGAAAAGTGAAGAGATGCCATGAATGTCAGATCTATGCAGATATCAGTTATCTTCCTCCACTTGAATTACAGAATTTGGCATTTCCTTGGCTGTTTTCAGCATGGGGGATAGATATGATTGGTGAAATTTATCTAGCTGCATCTAATGGGCACAGATTCATAGTTATGGCAGTTGATTACTTTTCCAAATGGGTGGAAGCAGAATCTTTCACTAATGTAACAGCTAAGCAGATGGTCAAGTTCATCCAGAAGAACATCTTTACCCAATACGGGATTCCCCATCATGTAGTGACTAACAACGGAGTGCGGTTTCAAGGGGCAACAGCTGAGCTGCTTGCAGAACATGGCATTGAGCATCATAAGTCTTCTCCATATAGACCCCAGGCCAATGGAGCAGTAAAAGCAGCTAATAAGGCGATAAAGAAGATCTTATCCAAGATGGTAACCACTTACAGAGATAGGGCTGAAACTGCCTTATGCTCTTTGGGGTTACAGGACTAGTGTCAGAACGCCAATAGGAGAAACTCCCTATGCCTTGGTATACGGTATGGAAGCAGTGTTGCCAGTGGAAATAGAACTTAAGTCACTCAGAGTTGCTCTAGAAGCTCAATTACCAGAAACTGAATGGGTCCAGGCTAGATATGAACCGTTGGCAGCGCTAGATGAAAGGCGACTAAAGGCACTGGATCATCTACAGATGTACCAGCGTAGAATGGCCAGGGCCTATAACCGTAATGTGAAGTACTTCAAGCGACAATTGAAAGCAGGAGATCTGGTGTTGAAACAGCTAAGGCCTTCAAATGCCGATGTCAGGGGCAAGTTCAGACCCAACTAGGAAGGACCCTATGTTGTGAAAAAGGTGCTATCAAAAGGTGCTGTCAGCATCATGGTTATGGACGGGAATGAGTTCACAAACCCTATCAATCAAGACTGGCTGAAGCTTTATCATGTGTAAAAAAAAAGGGGTCCGCTAGGCTGAAAACTCGAAAAGAGCGGTCTAGGCAAAAGTTAAGACACGAGAGAAAATAATCAGTCAGAAAACCTAAAAAGGACGATTGGTGATAGGTTCTGGCTCTGTGTGGAATATATACCATTTGGGAATCGATCACTTTAAATGTACTCATCTTGATTTTATCAATAAAGTGGAGTGTTTGTTTAAATGTGTTTGCATGGTTATGACGAATGCATAAACAAAGTTATCTTGCTTAAACATCCATTTAAAGAAAGCACTTTGCGTTCAACTGGTTAAATTCATCACGTTATCTAAATGAAAATGCACTAGATAGCAATTTGAAATCCTTTATTGTCCTCCAAATCCAATTCATTTTCCTACAAGAGCAAGAGGGGTTGTCCAAGAACTTGACTGTTGAAGGAATCAATTCAGTGAGACTTTATTTTCCACCATCAATGACTTCTAACAAGAAATTGAAATGCGATGGTACTCCACATAGCATTTCTTAACACCAAAAGGACGATGGGACAAGTGGTCACGGTGCCATTTTAATCAATCCTTAAAAAAAGAAAAAAAGAAAAAAGAGAGCTCGCTGAGGTGAAAACCGAAAAGGTGCCTTAGGCAAAATTTAGAGCAGCTCACTGGGTTGAAAACCAGCATTGGGCAACCCAAGCAAAATTTAGAGTACCTACAGATTCATAAATTCCCTAGAGGCAGGAAATTAGAATTTCCCCAGCAATTTCCCACAGGAGTCCTTACACTATTCCCCAACAGGATTCTCCACACTATTCCCCAGCGGAATCTCCATAAAGAATGCCACAATCATTCCCCCAACAATATCATGCATCCCCAGCAGTCGCCTCACTTCTCCAGCAATCATCAAGTAATGCCCCACACCGAACAAAGTCAGCCAAGGGCACAACATACCTCTCCCCAACAGAAAGGGAAAACACTAAATGGCGAGAAGTGCATCCACATGCATATTCATCATTATGCATGCATACATAGCATACATGAACCATTCATCCCTAGCTAGTCTTCATTCTTGATCGAAGGGGCAAAAATTTTTTTGTTCAAAATCTCTCGATCAAGGAATGAAGACTTGCCATTTCAAGTGCAGGAATTCATCATCCTCAGCTTTAAATCCCCAGCAGATCCGCCTCGGCTAATATAAACCCGATATCGGCCCAGATCGGCTCCATCTTCAAATCTCCAGCAGATCCGCCTCGGGTAATATAAACCCGATATAACCCAGATCGGCTCCATCTTCAAATAATGTAAACTCGGTATCGGCCCAGATCGGCTTCATCTTCAAATCTCCAGCAGATCCGCCTCGGGTAATGTAAACCCGGTATCGGCCCAGATCGGCTCCATCTTTAAATCTCCAGCAGATCCGCCTCAGGGTAATATAAACCTGGTATCGGCCCAGATCGGCTCCATCTTCTAATCTCCAGTAGATCCGCCTCGGGTAATGTAAACATGGTATAGGCCCAGATCGGCTTCATCTTCAAATCTCCAATAGATCCGCCTCGGGTAATGTAAACCCGATATTGGCCCAGATCGGCTCCATCTTCAAATCTCCAGCAGATCCGCCTCGGGTAATGTAAACTTGGTATCGGCTCAGATCGGCTCCATCTTCAAATCCCCAGCAAACATCGCCTCGGGTAACCTAGACCCGATATCGGCCTATCTGCCTTTCACCTTCCTTTGCCTCGGGTGACCTAGACCTGGTATCAGCCAATCCACAATCCATCAACTTCGCCTCGGGTAACCTAGACCCGGTATCGGCTTATTTCTTCATCAACATCGCCTCAGGTAACCTAGACCTAGTATCGGCTTATTCCAACCTATCACTGCAGCTCATGTATGTCTTTCTTTCCTTCCGTTTGCGGCACTTCATTCGCATTCTCAAATTCCCCTCAGGTAACCTAGACCTGGTATCGGGTATTGAATTTGATCACACGAGGGGCAGCTGTAAGTGCCGGGTTATCCCAACCTCCATGAAGAGAATTCTTGGGTTACCTATAGACCGAATGGACTTGAAAATGACGGAAGGTTGCCTGGAGTTCCTCAAACTTCCTGAAAACCAAACTATCTATGATCTGAAATCCCCAAAAAGGTCTCCCGTAAGATTTCCAGGGTTTAGGGTGCATGTCGGGCTTTTGAAATTTTACCCCGACTCTTGTTAAAACCGCACGGCTCTAGACTAGAGCCGACAAGTTGCCTTGCAAAGCCAAGCAACTTGTCTCGTCAGAGATAGAATAGGGGCATAATTAGAGAGAGAGTCAGGCGGCCATTAAATGCTTGAAATGATATGCAAGAGGAGAGTATAAAAGGAGAAAATCAAATCATAAAAGTGGGAGAAGGCTTTTCAATCTTAAAAAAAAAAAGATACAAAGAAAAAAAAAAAAAAGAAGCAAAGAAAGAAGGAAAGGTAACCGTGAGCTTGAGAAATCAAAAAACACAAAGAGTAAAGCTTAAAATCAATCCTTAAACATTAAACACAAGTTACTTAACCTTTGCTCATTGGTTGGAAACCATTTCGGATTCGTTTTGGCTCGGTTGGATTATTGCGGTTCTTTGGTCGGTTGAGTTCCAGGATATGTTCAAAGCTCTCGAATCCATTTCTTGAAGTTCTAAGCATCCAAATAATATCAAGGTAAACTCTGAGAGGCCTTAAACCTGTTTGCATTGTCTATTCTGTGCGTTTGCTTCGTTTTTTGCAAATTTCACAACCCGATTGCCCGAATAGAGCCGTACGGCTCTGTTCTTCATGAACAGAGCTGGCCGGCTCTGTCCATGAAGAACAGAGCCGGCCGGCTCTAGTACTAGAGCTGTACGACTCTGTTCTACAGGGACAGACTTCTGGTTTATCTCGATCGGCCGAAAACATTCCATTTTCCATTTTTTGCATTCTGTTGCGATCATTTTCGGTCCAAATCCATCCGTATGTCATAAAATTTTGGTTTTGAGATTTCTATATGTGTGGATATTAATTTTTTCATATTTCCCGGGGTTTTATTTTCTGAGTTTTGGGGTTATTTCATCCAAATCGGATCAATAGTTCAGCATTGGCGGACCCCCGAGCCCTATAAAACTCACGAAAAATATTAAAAATAAACAAAATAGTATTTTCATAGATATTTTTGTTGTGTTTATTGTATTTTAGACCCTAGATAGTTTGTGTATTTAGGAACCCACACAAACAGAACCCTGGATTCTGGGATAACAGACCCACAAAAATGGAAACTTATATGTAACTGAGCCAATTGTTTTCCAAAAATTGTTTTCCAGCGCAAAAAATTACAGGGCGTTTCAAAACCATTTTCCAGGTCTAACCAGTCTGACCGGTCGGGTTGACCCGGTTATCCCCTAAATGCATGCCCCCGTTTCCTAAATTCCTGATTCTATCCTATTTGAGTCCTATCCGTGTGTGCAATATAAATTGTGCTAACCAATTTGTTTTGCAGCATTTAATTTAATTTTTATTATTTTGAATGTATTTAATAGATTCTTGTGTAAATTAGGCGGATGTAATTTTTTTAGATCCTCGTGTACTTAGGCGATTGTAAAGTGAGAATGAGAGTTTTCTCTTTTTATTCGATTGGGTTGTATAACCGGCCTCTATTATTTTCTTGTATATTTTGGATGTATGCTTTATTTTTCTACGACTTATTTTCTGCATTTTGCTTTAGCATCGGCCGATTAAAATAAACAAATTGGGATAGAGAAAGATAAGCAAATTAAATATGGTAATATGAACGATAAAGTGAAAGCAAGCTAGAGGTTAAGTAAGTTAGTTCCCGAACCCTAAATCTCTGGATTAGGTACAGCAGTCTGTCCTCGGTAGGGAGCTGTCCCGGAATTCCTGGATGAGTTGATCTGGGTGGTGACTCTGTTGCTGATCTCGGGATTTAAGTTTAGATGTCTTTAAGTTAAAATGGGAAAATGTTTTCTACAAAGAGATTTCCAAATCAAACCCACGATTTCCTAACTCAAGATAAACAAAACCCGTTTTCCATAAACTTCACCAAATCAAAACATTTTCCCCGCCCCACTTCACCGTGTTTATATCTCTTTCATTAAAAAGGTCGTCCGCTCACAATACCATTTCAAATTTAGCACATGAGTACTGACAGAAGTCCCGACTGCCATTGCAGTCATGCAAAGTGCCTTAGTTGTCAGGTAATGTTCCTAACGAGCCTGATCTTGGAACATCTTTTTAAGTTGATCCATCATCTTATAAGCATGCTCGTCCATGAACTACTTCTGAAGATCAGAAGCCATGGTACCTAGCATGAGGCACGAGACATCTCGGTCATCCCTTATGTGCCGGTCGTATTGCTCCACCATCGCCGTGGTGACGCCTCGACCTGTGGGAGGGCCAGCTGGTATCGGAGCATTCAGTACATACTCCTTGGATTTTTTTCTAAGAACTATTTGTAAGTTCCTAGCCCAATCCAGGAAGTTGTTGGAATTTTCACCAGAAATCATTCGAATAAATGCGGAAGATCGCGACGATTTCCTCAAATCCGTGCCCAGGAGCAATTGGGATGAAAATTGCAAAAACAAAATTTTTATCAAGAAGAGATTAAACTCTTACCAGGAGTATCTCTTCTAGAGATGGCTATAGAAATCAACTTAGATTCCCTCCTCGTTCACATACACGAACGCCTTTGGAACACAACTCGTGCTCGCGTTGGAAATCAGAAACTTTGGAGAGGGGAAGGCTTGGAAATTTTGGCTAGAAGGAGTTCATTTTCTCTTGGCCGAAATCCCTAGGTTATTTTACCTAGGGTGGGCCAAAATTCTCCTTGAGATTTTGGCCCAATTTTGCTTCCTTGTTTCATGTGAGCTTTTCTCCTTTTAAAACCCAGTCCAATATTAATTTGCCAGGTCTAATTAATTATCAAACCCAATTTCATTTAACTTGTATCTTTAACATATTATTCCAAATAATATATTTAATACAATTAAATTGAAATCAATTTGATCAATTAATTATACCATGGAATTAATTTTGACATTCATAAGACAAAGACACATGTAAACCTATGCATGTGAAATATTTCCACCTAGGAAATAATCTCATAAATTAGTTCATTGAATTAATTATGAGAATGCCAATACTAATATTAATTTTATTATTATGATCAATCCAATTGATCTTTATAATATAATTAATATAATCCTCTCTCTCCAGTGTGTATACTCCAAGTATACCGGTGATTCCTTAAGTCCGTGTTCAGATGCTCAATGTGTATGATCCCGTGGGCCCATCTTTATGTTGGCAGTGGGCCTATGGCCCACAGACTGCAGGCGGGCTCTAGCAAGCCATTGCAGCCCCCAATTAAGATGGTGATGGCAGTCCAACTGTAATCACAACCTTGTAGTTTGAACTTGTATATCCCATGTCATTGATATGGGTGTCCAACACAGAGGCATGGATTGATCACCCTCTTTTGTGTCCGGACATTTACTTGATCCCGAATGTACTGATGCTCATAAATAAGTTCCAACTTGTTTGGGTGTGGCCACACTCTTATCAGTCATATTCATCAAGAGGCTAGTGATATCTTCTCAGTGGACTACTGAGTGACAAATCCCTTCTGCATATCCATAGCATTGCCATGCTTAGTGACATACCCGAAAGTACCCATACTTGGCACCCTATTATAGGCCCTTTAGGCATGCCCCTAAGTATATGACCTTACATTCAACACCATCATATGGTCAGGTCAAAGGATCCATACAAGTACTACACGAGAATCACTTGTGATACTATACCATGTGGATTTCTCGTTTAGTGGATCTATCCAGTACCATGCACCTTTTGCATGTACCCATTAACTTGGTTGACATCCCATGTCCAATGACCGGGAAGACACCGCCAAACAACCAGGTTAATGATAGTCTCTAGTTCCATTCATTCCCATGACTGGAACAGACTACGGATCTCTTTATGGTCATATCGTTTACCCTATCCATGGTCTTACTGCCAAGTGCATGACACTTGTCATCATGGATATGGATATGTCCATTGGATACTTCATTTAAGATATTGCATAAGATATATATAATAAATGAATTAATGCCTTTATTAATGACACAAAATGTGTATAATACATAAATCCAATAAATGTATAATACAAATACAAGGCCCAATGCCTCGGGACCAGGGCATATTGTAAGTGCCAGAATTTTCCTTAAAAAAAAGTCGTACGACTGTAATGTCGGAAAAGTTGCAGGAGCCCATACCTCTACAGCAGAAAAATGGAGGAGAGAGGGTGGCGCAATTAATGCGCCGGGATGGACAACAAGCAAGCCAGAAAGTAGAGGATAAAAGGAAGAAAAAGAGAGGAGAGAAGGGACTTCTTGACTTCTGGTGAAAAGAATTAGAGAGAGAAAGGAGAAAAGAGGGAAGGAAAAGAAAGAAAACAAAAACCCATAAGTTCATCTTTTCCTCTTCTATTTTCTTTTAATTCTCGGAAACTAGGGTTAAAATTTGATAGAAACCCTTAGGTTAATCGATTAGCATCACAAACAAATCAAAATTTCAGACTAAAACAATCAGAATCCCAAGCGTTTTGGATTTTCGGATTCAAGGCTCTCAACTCCAAGTCAAGAGGAAAAGTGCAAATTCTTGTGGATTGGAGCGACGTGAGGGGTCAATTTCGACTTGGAGGGAATTCTAAAAGGTTGGTACTCCATTTCTCTTTACTTTTGCTTGCTTTCTGGGTGTTGATTGTGATTTTTGTGCATTTTTATCTCATTTTCTGCGTTTCTACTTCTGGAAATCAAGAACAGTCGCACGACCGTTCTTGAAATTGGTGAGCAGTCGTACGACTGTATATACAGTCATACGAGTGTTCTTGATTTCCAGGTTGTCTTCTTTCAATTATGTTTGAAATAAAATTTTGGCGAAATCCTGAATCCGGGGTGATTACAGTCGCACGACTGCAATTTACAGTCGTACGACTATAGTTACAGTCGCACTACTGTAACTCATTTCCAGAATCAGAATTTCGTTTTTGAGTTATAAAAATTTCCAAAAATCCCCAAAAAAATCAGAAAAGTCAGAAAATCACCAAAATGAATTTTGTTATGTGCATTCACTACCTTAGATTTAATTTTTAGTAAAATTGCATTTAGAACAATTCAACGACGGAGACCCGATTCTCCCGAAAACCGACCCACTTAAAATGTAAAAAATGCATGTAAACCAAAAAAATCATTTTTCAAAAATGAATTCCTCACAAAAAACAAAAAATACAGGGACATTTCAAAATGTTTTCCAGGTCTAACCTGGCCGGCTAGCCGAGCGAACCCGGTTATCCCCTATATGCATGCCACCCAATTCTTTATATCCCGATTCAGTCTATTTGAGTCCAACTTGTGGCGTACCGTATAAAATTGTGCTAACCTTTGTTTTGCAGCTTTTATTTATTTTCATTTTCATTTTTATTTCTATTTGTATTTGAATAGAATTAAAATCGTGTATTTTAGGCGGTTGTACCTTTTTTTTAGAATCTCGTGTATTCTAGGCGAGAGTTTTTATTTTTATTTCGATTTGATTGTATAAGTGAGGCGAGAGTTTTTATTTTTATTTTGATTTGGTTGTAGGCCGTTTAATATTTATTACTTTGTTTTGTTTTTATTTTGTATTATATTTCTTTGTATGCGCGTTGTATGCCTAATTAATGCAATAAAATCAATTTTAGAATTCGAAATACCACTTGAGAACATTGGCAATATTTAATTTAATTAGACACGAAATAGGGGACTTGTCCGGACCTGAATCTCTGGATAATGTAGCTGTCGTTCGTCTGGTTCAGCTACCCTAAGAATTTCCCGGTTGAGCTGAGCCAGGTGGCGACTCCTACAATATTCATCGAGACTCAGGTCTCGGCTTCTTTTAAGATTTAATTCCATTTATTTTTCAAAACCTGATTTTCCATTTATTAAAAAACCCCACGCGAGGGAGGGGTCCGCCCGAGATCGTGGCGCCCCATTCCGAAAGGGAGTCTCGCGTCCCGTCGAAAATGCATCATCCGCTCACAGTGGCGACTTCGCTGGGGACTTCTTACAAAAAGTTTTATCAAAAACTTAAAAGAATTTGACAAGCCTTGAAAAGTGTCTAATTAAAATAAAGCGGATGATTCTCTTTTGGTATTTTATTTGCATTCTTAGTTAGCCATTTTTGCATTAGTTTAGGTATCCCTCTATAGCCCGGTGGATTGTTGAAGTGTCGCCTAAGTTCCTCTTGGTCTTAAGGGCATGGATACGAAACACCACTCATAGCCTCGTACGAACCCCTTCGCTAGAACCCTTGAGTGGGGAGAAGTGAGGAGTATATCTTGCTATGGGAGCCTTGATGTTATCCGGACTTTGACCGAACTCATATAAGCAACCTTAGTTGGATTCCCTTAGGACACCAAAATAAATTGTATGTAAATAAAATAAAATCGCGCCTTCATCACCCCCAGTTGGTGATCGAAGTGAACCCTAACTAGGAATCGATTAGAATTTTTGAAATGACCACGTTGGAGGAATAAGGTTGGAAGAATTCATTTTGCTTGCTATGTGTTTCCCGCCTTTCTGTGACACATCGCTATTCCTACCCACACATGCATAACATACCATAATTCATACACATGGCATTTTTCAAACATTAAACATTTGTGTGATAATTAACCCACATTTTATGCAGCCATTTGCATTTTATTTTCGTGTGTAAAACATTAATTCATCTGCTTGTCATTCATACTAACCATTTCTTTTTCAGCCATAACATTTTATTTGTGTGATTAGCATTTTATTTTCACATAACATACATAACATCATTATGTATTTATTGTATCGTAACCCACGTTTTTGTGCAGCCATTTGCATTTTGTGTGTCATAAGCATTCACGACATATCACCTAAATTAAATTAGGGACATTTCAAGGATGCCTATCATGACCATTCCATTCCATTTCATAACATATCAGGTATCCAAAATTACCCGTGTTTTGCCGATGCACCCGATTGCATTTGGCCATTCCACTAAAATCATTTCATTCAATAGTAACCCTGATGGTCTTAGGCCCATTTTCGTGTGATGATTCACACGATGCATTCCATGACATCATGCTCATTCATCACGAACATCATATAACATTATAGCCCACATCGTTGTTGGGATTCGTCACGGGAAACCGACCGATAAAAGCGGAAAACGTGTCGATTTCCTCGAATCCGGCCCAGGAGCTTAAGATGTGGAAATCAAAAACTTAAAGCATAAAAGGAGAGTTTCAAAAACTTACCACATAGTCTCTCTAAGAGACGGATGCAGACTGCAGAAATCAAGTGTAGATTTCCTCCACCGATGCGTACACGAACGACTCTCGGACCGAAACCCGTGCTAGCGACTCGGATTAACCAAGAAGAGAGGGAAAGAGGGGCAGCACACAAGAAGGAATATGGCTGTCCAATTTTTCTTTCCAAAAGAAAAATAAAACCAATCCTTTCAAGTGAGCACACACATTTCTTACCAAAAGAAATATGTCAAAAGTGGGCTAAATTTCTTTTTCCCTAAAGAAGTAATATCCCATTTTTCTTCCCATTTTGGACGGCCAAATTGGTGAGTCATTTATGAGATAGCCAAGTCCAACCTTGTATTTCAAAGTCAAAAGCAATGACTCATCTCATATGACTCACCATCATATTAAATGAAAAGAATGACTCATCCTTTCATTAAATGAAAAAACATAACTCATCATCTTTGCATTAATACAAAACCATGACTCATCATCTCTTTTGTCTCATGAATAAGTCACCTCACTCATCCATATAAGACATAATTTCGGCCAAGGATGGTAAAGAAAGGAGAAGATATTTACTTAAGGAAGCAAAGTCCAACTTTGCAACCAAAAAGTCATACCATGACTCACCCTTTTTAATCATCATCTTTTGTTTCAAGAATGACTCATCACTCTTAACACAAAAAGCATGACACATTACCTTAGCCAAAAATTTCGGCCATCTCATCCCACTTTATGTGGGCAATGGCATTTTATGTCTTAAGCCCAATTTGACTTCCTTTGATTTAATTAATTTCAAATGCAATTCCAATTTAACATGTATGTATATATATTATGATATATAATACATTACATACATTTAAATTAAAATTCATTTGACCTAGTAATTTAATCAAGGGATTAAATTAGACATATATAAAATGAGATACATGTAAACCTATACATGTATAATAATATTTCCACCTAGGAAATAAACCTATAAATTAATTCATTGAATTAATTATGAGAAGGCCAAAATAAATATTAATTATATAACTTTGATCAATCCAATTGATACATATAATATAATTAATATATCTCTCTCTCTTCAAACATGTATACTCCAAGCACACACTTAATCCGACTAGTTAAAGTCCAGATGTTCAATGTGTACGATCCAATGGGCCCGTCTTTATGTTGGCAGTGGGCCAAGGCCCACAGACTGCAGGCGGGCTCTAGCAAGCCACTGCAACCCCAATTAAGATGGAGTAAGCAGTCTAACTGAAAATGTAACCCTGTAGTTTGAACTTGTAAATCCCATGTCGCTGATATCGGTGTCCAACACAGAGGCATGGAAGTATCACCCTCTTTGTGTCTGGACCTTTACTTGATACCGAATGAACTGATGCTCACAAACAAGATCGAATCTTGTTTGGGTGCGGCCGCACACTTATCAGTAACATTCTTCAAGAGGCCAATGATATCGTCTCAGTGAAGCACTGAGTGACATTCCCTTCTGCATATCCATAGTACTGCCATGTTCACTAACACACCCGAACGTACCCATACTTGGCACCCTTTTACAGGCTCGTTAGGCATACACCAAAGTGTGCCACTTCACATGCAGTACCATCATATGGTCCGGTCAAAGGACTTATACAAGTACTACGAGAGAATCATTTGTGATACTATACCATGTAGATTCCCGTTAAGTGGATCAATCCAGTACCATGCCCTTTTTGCATGTACCCATTAACCTGGTTGACATTCCATGTTCTATGACCGGTAAGACACCGCCATACAACCAGGCTAATGATAGCCTTTAGTTCCATTCATTTCCATGATTGGAACAGACTACGGATGACTTTATGGCCATATCGTTTTCCCTATCCACAGTCTTACTGCCAAGTGCCTCACACTTGACAACATGGATATGGATATGTCCATTGGATACTCTATTTAAAATATAGCACAAGACATATAATAAATAGATTCATGCCTTTATTTCCTTGACACAAATTGTATAATACATAAAGTTTACATTAATGTACAAATGTATTATACAAACACAAGGACCAATGCCTCGGGACTAGGGCATTTCCAACAATCGTACCATTTCATAACATTAGCATATCATTCAAGGCGCTCCCCGGGTGCCTAATTAGTACACATATAGGTTCATAACATCCCAAAATCATAAAAGGTGTTCCCCGAATGCCAAATCTTTGTCCGTGTCCCTGTTACACGTGACTCTTTCATAATATCGTTTCATATCATTTGCTCAAAAGCATCAGAACTTTGTCTGTGGGCCCGGCCCATGCGACCATTTCATATCATCCCATAGACCTTCAAAGCGTCAAAATTCTATCCGTGTACCGATATACACGTGACCACTTCATAAATTCATTAGGTGCCCCAAAAGCACCGAACCTCTGTCCGTGTGATGGTCCACACATAGCACTTTTGCATAAGCATCGGCTGTTCTTGGAATGTCCCAAAAAAAAAGAAGAAAAATAATAAAAAGGGACCATTCATATCGTTGTCTCATACATAATCACTCCATCCATTTCAAGCATTCTCAATACCCTAATTTTCATGCCACATCACATCATTCATTCACGACCCTAATACCTCCTGTCTACTCCCAAGCAGAATACACTGGAGCGACCTTGGACAAGATCTCAGTTTTCAAGGGCAGCTAGGAGACAGAGGGTAGTCGAGAGTGATAGTGATTCTGAGTCTGGGGAAGGAATAAATATGGCAGATCAGACACCAAGCATGGCTGATGTTTTGAAGGACTTCTTCAGGTCCCAGGACTTCCATGACATGTTAAAGGAAGAGATGAGGGCAGTGGTTAGAGAAGCTGGTGAGACAGGTGATAGGGGAACCGGGAAAGAAAAAGAAGCTGAGTCATCCCAACATGGTGGTGATGCTTCAGCTAGCCTTAAAAAGCTGCAAGAGATAGAGGTAGCTATGGAACAGAGGATGAAGGCCAAGTGCTCTGAACTGGACGAAGTTATGGCCTAGTTGAAGAAGGGGGTTAGTGTTGGGGTTTGTCACCGGAAATCACCCGATAAAAGCGGAAGAACGCGGTGATTTCCTCAAATCCAATCCCAGGAGCAATTGAAGTGGAAATTGAAAAACTTAAAATTAAATAGAAAGGGATTAAATTTCTTACCAGAAAAATCTCTTTCTAGAGATGGATGATGACTGCAGAATTCAATGTAGAATCCCTCCACTCTCACGTACACGAACGCTTAACGAATGCAACCCGTGCTAGCGTCGGAAAAACAAAACAATAAAGAGGAGAGGGCTAGGAAAATTTCGGCTAGGAGGCTCAATGTATGTCCTAGCCGAAATTTCTAACCCTAGGTATTTATACCTAGGGTTGGCCGAATTCCTTAGGGGAATTCAGGCCCATCTTGGCTCCTGTCTATTCTGTGCGGGCTTCCATATTTTAATTTAGGCCCAGTCTAATTTTAATTATTCTGGTTTAAATTAATTTCAAGCCCAATTTTAATATACCCATGTATTTAATATATTACTCCAAGTAATATATTATTTACATCTAAATTAAAATTAGTTTGACAATTAATTTAATCCATCAAATTAAAATTAAATCTACACAAAATAAAATCATATGTAAACCCATACATATGAATATTTCCACCTAGGAAATAATTTCATAATTAATCCAATTAATTATGAAGAGCCAATGGAATATATTAATTTTATTATTATGACCAATCCAATTGATCTTTATAATATAATTAATATATACACACTTCTCCCTCCATTGTGTATACTCCAAGTATACATGTGATTCCTTAAGTCTGCATTCTATCGTTCTATGTGTACGATCCCGTGGGCCCATCTTTATGTTGGCAGCGGGCCTTTGGCCCGTAGACTATAGTTGGGCTCTAGCAAGCCACTGCAGCCCCCAATTAAGATGGAGATGGCAGTCTAACTGATATCATAACCCTGTGGTTTAAACTTGTACATCCCATGTCATTGATATCGGTGTCCAACACAGAGGCATGGATTGATCACCCTCTTTTGTGTCCGGACATTAACTTGATCCCGAATGTACTGATGCTCACAAACAAGTTCCAACTCTTTTGGGTGTGGCCACACTCTTATCAGTCACATTCATCAAGTGGCCGGTGATATCTTCTCAGTTGGTTACTGAGTGACAAATCCCTTCTGCATATCCATAGTATTACCATGTTCAGTGACATACCCGAAAGCACCCATACTTGGCACCCTATTACAGGCCCTTTAGGCGTACCCCTAAGTATGGGACTTCACATGTAACACCATCATATGGTCAGGTCAAAGGATCCATACAAGTACTACACAAGAATCCATTGTGATACCATACCATGTGGATTACTCGTTTAGTGGATCTATCCAGTACCATGCTTCCAGGCATGTACCCATTAACTCGGTTGACATTCCATATCCAATGACCGGTAAGACACCGCCATACAACCAGGTTAATGATAGTCTGTTGTTCCATTCATTCCCATGACTGGAACAGACTACGGATCTATTTATGGTCATATCATTTACCCTATCCATGGTCTTACTGCTAAGTGCATGACACTTGTCGTCATGGATATAGATATTGTTGGAAATGCCCTAGTCCCGAGGCATTGGTCCTTGTATTTGTACTATACATTTATTGGATTTATGTGTTGTACTTATTTGTGTCATTAATAAAGGCATCAATTCATTTATTATATTTATCTTGTGCAGTATAGTGAATGAAGTATCCAATGAGCATATCTATATCCATGACGACTAGTGTCATGCACTTAGCAGTAAGACCATGGATAGGGTTAACGATATGACCATAAATAGATCCATAGTCTGTTCCAGTCATGGGAATGAATGGAACAATAGACTATCATTGACCTGGTTGTATGGAGGTGTCTTACCGGTCATTGGACATGGAATGTCAACCAAGTTAATGGGTACATGCCTGGGAGTATGGTACTGGATAGATCCACTAAACGGGCAATCCACATGGTATGGTATCACAATGGATTCTCGTGTAGTACTTGTATGGATCCTTTGACCTGACCATATGATGGTGTTATATGTGAAGTCGCATACTTAGGGGTACGCCTAAAGGGCCTGTAATAGGGTGCCAAGTATGGGTGCTTTCGGGTATGTCACCGAACATGGTAATACTATGGATATGCAGAAGGGATTTGTCACTCAGTAACTAACTGAGAAGATATCACCGGCCTCTTGAAGAATGTGATTGATAAGAGTGTGGCCACACCCAAACAAGTTGGTACTTGTTTGTGAGCATCAGTACATTCGGGATCAAGTTAATGTCTAAACACAAAAGAGGGTGATCAATCCATGCCTCTGTGTTGGACACCGATATCAATGACATGGGATGTACAAGTTTAAACTACGGGGTTATGATATCAGTTAGACTGCCATCTCCATCTTAATTGGGGGCTGCAGTGGCTTGCTAGAGCCCAACTGCAGTCTGCGGGCCAAAGGCCCGCTGCCAACATAAAGATGGGCCCACGGGATCGTACACATTGAGCGACTGGACACCGATTAAAGAATCACAAGTACACTTGGAGTGTACACTGTAGAGAGAGAGAACTATATATGTTAATTATATTATAAGGATCAATTGGATTGATCATTATAATAAAATTAATATTTGGCTTCACATAATTAATTGGATTAATTATGAGATTATTTCCTAGGTGGAAATATTCGTATGTATAGGTTTACATATGAATTTGTTTTGTGAAGACTAAATTTTAATTTGATGGATTAAATTAATTAGTCAAACTAATTTTAATTTAAATGTAAATAATATATTACTTGGAGTAATATATTAAATACATGGGTTAATTAAAATTGGGTTTGATATTGATTTAGACCAGACTAATTAAAATAAGTTTGGGCCTGAATTAAAAGGAGGAAGCCCACACAGACACAGAAGCCAGACTGGGCCCAAATTCCAGCATGGGAATTTGGAAGCCCTAGGGTTAAAAACCCTAAGGAGAATTCGGCCAAGCTACTAGAGCTCCTAGCCCCTCTTGGCCGAATCCTCCTCCCTTCCCTCACTCTCTAATTTTGTGAATTTTTGACGCTAGCACGTGCGGTGTTCGTTAGGCGCTCGTGTACGTGAACGAGGAGGAATTCTACCTTGAATTCTGCAGTCATCATCCGTCTCTGAAAGAGATATTTCTGGTATGAAATTTTAATCTCTTTCTATTTAATTTTTATGTTTTTCAATTTCCACTTCAATTGCTCCTGGGACTGGATTTGAGGAAATCACCGCGTTCTTCCGCTTTTATCGGGTGATTTCCGGTGAAAAATCCCAACAGATATGTCCATTGGATACTTCATTTAATATATTGCACAAGATAGATATAATAAATGAATTGATGCCTTTATTAATAACACAAATGAGTACAAGACATAAATCCAATAAATGCATAGTATAAATACAAGGACCAATGCCTCGGGGCTAGGGCATTTCCAACAATCTCCCACTTGCACTAGTTCCAACTAGGCATGGGCCTAATCCCTATAGATCTAGTATGACCCTCGTGCTTGGGCTGGGCCAGCACCTTGGTCAATGGATCTGCGACATTATCCTCGGTGTGCACTCTGTGCAATGCAATGTCACCTCTCTCCGTGATTTCTCGTATGAGGTGAAACTTTCTGAGCACGTGCTTTGTGTTCTTGTGTGACCGGGGCTCCTTAGCTTGTGCGATGGCCCCATTGTTGTCACAGAAGATATCGATTGGGTCCTGGATAGTTGGCACTACTCCCAACTCAGTGATAAACTTCTTCATCCACACAGCTTCCTTAGCTGCATCACACGCAGCGATGTACTCAGCTTCTGTTGTAGAGTCCGCTATGGTTGGCTGCTTTGAGCTCCTCCAGCTTACAGCACCACCATTCAGCAAGAATACATACCCTGACTACGATTGGTACTCATCTTGGTCTGTCTGGAAGCTCGTATCAGTATACCCAGTAACTGATAGCACTTCCTGACCACCATACAATAAGAAGCTATCCTTAGTCCGGTTAAGGTACTTGAGGATCGCCTTGACAGCTTTCCAGTGATCCTCCCCGGGATCCTGCTGGTATCGGCTCGTCATACTTAGTGCAAAGGCGACATCAGGTATCGTACATAACATGGAGTACATGATTGATCCAATAGCCGAAGCATATGGAACCAATTTCATGTTCTCCCTGTCCTCCCTTGTTTTAGGACAGTTCTTCTTACTAAGTTTCAGCCCATGGCCCATTGGCAAGAAACCTTTCTTGGCCCGGTCCATGCTGAATCTTTTCAGAACTTTGTCAATGTACGAAGCCTGACTTAGGCCCAGAAGCCGATTTGATCTATCCCTATAGATCCTGATCCCTAGGATCATCTCAGCTTCGCCTAAGTCCTTCATTGCGAAGCACTTACTCAGCCACTGCTTTACCCCTTGCAGTGTAGGTATGTCGCTTCCAATGAGTAGGATGTCGTCTACATAAAGTACCAAAAATGTGACAATGCTCCCACTAGTCCTCTTTTACACACAAGGCTCATCTAGATTCTGTATGAAGCCATATTACTTTATAGCCTTATTGAATCTTAGATTCCAACTACGGGATGCTTGCTTCAGTCCATAAATGGACCTTTGAAGTTTGCATACCCTTCCCGGATACTTAGGATCGACAAAACCCTCAGGTTGTGTCATGTACACATCCTCGAGTAGCTTCCCATTAAGGAAAGCGGTTTTGACATCCATCTGCCATACCTCATAGTCATACCATGCGGCTATGGCCAGCAGTATCCTGATGGACTTGATCATGGCTACTGGTGAGAAAGTTTCATCATAGTCTATTCCATGGACTTGTCTGAAACCTTTCGCAACCAGACGCCCCTTGAAGGTATTATCGGCTTTCAACTTATAGCACCACTTGCAACCTATTACCTTAGCACCCGGAGGTGGATCAACCAAGTTCCAAACTTGATTATCGTACATAGATTGCATCTCTGCCTCCATGGCTTTACGCCAATTTGCAGACTGTGAGCTAGCCATAGCCTCCTGGTAGGTTTTGGGTTCTTCTTCATCCCAGATGAGAAGAGTTTGATCATCGGTGACGAGGAAACCATACCTCTCTGGTTCCCAACGATCCCAACCAGACCTTCTAGGTTCTTGTGTGGCCTGGGTCGGTGCTTCCACTTGTGGAAGCTCCACCTGGGCCTCCGAGTTATCCTCTTCAGGAGCTTGTGGACCTTGAACTTCCCTGAGTTCAACGTTGCTCCCACTATCTTTCTTGGAAAGGAACTCCTTTTCCAGAAAGACCCCCTTCCTTGCCACGAACACCTTGTTCTCGGCGGGGTTGTAGAAGTAATACCCTTTGGTTTCCCTAGGGTAGCCCACAAACAGGCATTTGTCAGTTTTGGGCTCCAGCTTGCCACTAGTCAATTTCTTGACATGTGCTTCGCATCCCCAAATCCTTAGGAAAGACACATTGGACTCCTTGCCCATCCATATCTGATGTCGGGTCTTTTCCACAGCCTTAGTAGGAGTATTGTTTAAGATGAGAGCTGCTGTCTCGAGGGCGTGTCCCCAGAAACTAATTGGGAGAGATGCTTGACTCATCATTGAGTGGACCATGTCCAACAAGGTCCTATTCCTCCGTTCGGACACCCCATTCCATTGTGGTGTTCCAGGAGGAGTGAGCTGTGGAACTATTCCATGCTCTCTCAAGTATGAGTCAAACTCTAGGCTCATATATTCACCGCCTCGGTCCGACCGAAGGGCTTTGATATTCCTGCCTAGCTGATTCTGTACCTCATTCCTAAATTCCTTGAACCTATCAAGGGTCTCGGACTTGTGTTTCATCAGATAGACATAGCCATATCTGCTGAAATCATCCGTGAACGTGACAAAGTACAGATGCCCACCTCTGGTCGCTGCACTCATAGGTCCACATACATCTGAATGTATTAGGTCTAATAAGCCAGTGGCCCTTTCAGCCTTTTTGCTAAAAGGCGCCTTTGTCATCTTGCCTCTTAAACATGATTCGCATGTATCAATTTACTCCAAGTCAAATGACCCTAAGACCCCAGCTTTGTGAAGCCTAGCAATGCGCTTCTCGTTTATATGGCCAAGACGACAATGCCATAGGTAGACAGGATTAAGTTCGTTGGGCTTAACCCTTTTTGTGTTTATGTTATAGATATGATTGGTTTCATTTAAGTCCAGGACATACAGGCCATTATTTAATAAAGCATCTCCATAAAATAATCCCTCTCTAGATATAGAAATTCGACCATTTAAAATAGTGAAATTAAATCCAGAAATATCCAACATTGATACAGAGATAATATTCCTGCACATAGCAGGTACAAAGTAACAATGTTCTAAAATTAAAACCAATCCACTAGGCATCATTAGGTGGTATTCGCCGATCTCTATGGCAGCAACCCTTACTCCATTCCCGACCCGCAAGTCCACCTCTCCCGACCCTAGCAACCTTCTGTTCTTAAGTCCCTGCACATTGCAACAAATGTGAGAACCACATCCAGTATCCAATACCCAGGATGTCGAAACAGTAAGGTTAATATCTATAACATAAATACCTGAAGAGGACGCACCTTGGCCCCTTCTTTGCTCTCCCATCAGCCTGGGACACGATCTCTTCCAATGACCCACCTGTCTACACTCGAAACAGACATCATCAGGACCTGCCTTCTGCTGGGCCTTGGGTTGGGCCTTGGCCTTCTTGGCTTTGGCCTTTTTGGCCTTGGCCTTCTTGGCTTTGGCCTTTTTGGCCTTGGCCTTGGCCTTTTCCTTGGCCTTACCCTTAGCAAGAGGAGGGTTCCCCTTGTTAACCAGCAGCACCGGCGGAGTCTTCTTGATCGACTGCTCAGTAAGCTTGAGCATCCCATGCAGCTCACTGACAGTGCGGTTCATCCCTTGCATATTGTAGTTGAGGATGAACTGATCATAAGAATCCGGCAAGGACGCGAGGATTATGTCCACCGCCAGCTCTTGAGAGATAGGCGATTCGAGACGTGCCAAAGTATCCAAATAGCCCTTCATCTTGAGCACGTGTGCACTCACAGATGTCCCGGCCCCCATCTTACAAGAGTGGAATGCCTTATTGGTCAGGTACCTTTCCTGATGAGCTTGCTCTTGAAACATCTCATTAAGAGTTGTTATCATAGCATAGGCTTGGTGGTCCATAAACTGCTTTTGCAGTTCGGGGACCATGCAAGCCAACATAAGGCATGTCACATCCCGGTTGTCCTTGACGTGCGCCTCGTATTCCTCCAGCTGGGCAGCTGGTGGATTACGTCCCTGAGGCGTAGCCGGCACAGGCCTTTCCAGCACATACTCTTTTGACTCTTGTCTTAGAACTATCCTCAAGTTCCTAGACCAGTCTAAAAAGTTAGGACCGGAAAGCTTGTCCTTTTCAAGAATGGATCATAGTGATAAGGTATTTGTGTTTGCCATTTGGGTGTTTCTACACAGAAAAACATTGAGAGTGTTAATAAAGGGCTTTGGTTTGTTATTCCCATATAAAATTAATAATGAATCAAGTTATTAATTTAAACCGAGTTGTTGGGCTCATGGGCCGAGATCCATATTTCATTAAGATATAGCCAAACGAGGGTTTGGTACAACTACACCTTAATTATTTAGGTAGGAACGTCGTCCAATCCCAACCTAGGGACTCTCGGTTTGATGGGCTTGTTGGCACTTACCCATCTGTGCTTAGGGCCAGGAGAATCCTACTACCCATGCTAAGTCAAAACCTCCATCCAAGTGTTAGAGTATCCCATACTCTAACCCAATACAAAGTGACAATACTCCAGTGCATCCTGCGAGGGCATGGTCTACAACTGGCCTATTCCCACTTCGATTCGGTTTTGAATAAGGGAAGCACTTTTAAGCGACTTAGTAATTCCGTTTGGTTATTAGATTCAATTATAACGGCTTACATACATAAAGCGGGTGAATGAGCTATTGGAACATACATTCATACATGTAAATGAATATAAAACATGATTAAATAAAATTAAAATGGACTGCTATGGGCCTATGTTACATCCTAATATTATTCTAGTAAACCTATACTAGAAACAGATATTAGGCGGGCCTTCATCTTCTCCTTCTGGGCTTGCACCTCCAATTTGGGCTTGCACCTCCATTTGGGCTCACCACTCCATGGGCTTCTTCTTTTACAAATTTTATAATATTTAATTTAAATAAAATTACATTAAAAAGAAAAAATGACACGCAGGCCGTATTTACCCAAAAAGAAAAATACAACCCATCTCGTAAAAGGCCCAATAGCATCCAATCATACATTCATTCAACCACTCATATGCATCCAATACATACAATTCAAAAGCATGTCATAATGCATGATTTAAGCCCATTTAAATTATGTCTAAGCCATTATTAGGAAATCGCCAATTTTGGCCCACCATGGTTCTAACCCTTAACGGGCCTTGGGCCTCCAGCCCAGGCAGTCCAACTGCTCCCACTGGAATTGGGAAACCATGGGTCCAATTTAGCCGTCCGAGTAATTGTGCCAAAATTACCAGAACCAATTTCCATTAGCCACATTAATTTCCAAAATTAATATCACATGAACGAAATTAAAATTCATCCAAGAAACCATGCGCATTTAAATTACACAAATTTAAACACACGAATTTTAAAACCAATTAAAATTTCAAAACTGGGCCCCGGACTCAAAACCCCGAAAAATCCAAAATACTGGGCCCGGCCCGCTGCAGCTAGGGCAATGGAGTTGCCCTAGCAGCAGTAGCGGCGCAGCCGCCTAGCGGCACTGCCGCTGCGCAGTGGCCGCCCAGCGGCAGCTGCTGTCCAGCAGCGGCTGCTGCTGGAACCAGCGGCTGCTGCTGCTGGCGCAGCAGCAGGCAGCGGCCACTGCCTGTGGTGCCCGGCTCCACGGGCAGCGGCTGACGCCGCACCTCCCGCCGCGTGCGGCGACCGCCGGCGGCGATTCCGCCGCCAGCAGCCCCGCACCCCGGGAGGCAGATTTTTTTTTTTTAGCAGAATTAAATAAAAAAATCACCATCCATCCACAAAGCAATTCACCAAGAATTCCAATAATACAACAAAATTAAAACAACATAAACCAATATGCAATATTAATTTTCATTGTATTAAAACATATGGGAAAAATCATAAAACCCATACAAAAGAATCCCAATAAAAAAACATCCAATTTCAAAATAGGGATTCAACCAAATTAATCAATTTCCACGGATCAAAAGCCGCTCTGATACCACTGTTGGGATTTGTCACCAAGCGGAAGAACGCGGTGATTTCCTCAAATCCAGTCCCAGGAGCAATTGAAGTGGAAATTGAAAAACTTAAAATTAAATAGAAAGGGATTAAATTTCTTACCAGAAAAATCTCTTTCTAGAGATGGATGATGACTGCAGAATTCAATGTAGAATCCCTCCACTCTCACGTACACGAACGCTTAACGAATGCAACCCGTGCTAGCGTCGGAAAAACAAAACAATAGAGAGGAGAGGGCTAGGAAAATTTCGGCTAGGAGGCTCAATGTATGTCCTAGCCGAAATTTCTAACCCTAGGTATTTATACCTAGGGTTGGCCAAATTCCTTAGGGGAATTCAGGCCCATCTTGGCTCCTGTCTATTCTGTGCGGGCTTCCATGTTTTAATTTAGGCCCAGTCTAATTTTAATTATTCTGGTTTAAATTAATTTCAAGCCCAATTTTAATATACCCATGTATTTAATATATTACTCCAAGTAATATATTATTTACATCTAAATTAAAATTAGTTTGACAATTAATTTAATCCATCAAATTAAAATTAAATCTACACAAAATAAAATCATATGTAAACCCATACATATGAATATTTCCACCTAGGAAATAATTTCATAATTAATCCAATTAATTATGAAGAGCCAATGGAATATATTAATTTTATTATTATGACCAATCCAATTGATCTTTATAATATAATTAATATATACACACTTCTCCCTCCATTGTGTATACTCCAAGTATACATGTGATTCCTTAAGTCTGCATTCTATCGTTCTATGTGTACGATCCCGTGGGCCCATCTTTATGTTGGCAGCGGGCCTTTGGCCCGTAGACTATAGTTGGGCTCTAGCAAGCCACTGCAGCCCCCAATTAAGATGGAGATGGCAGTCTAACTGATATCATAACCCTGTAGTTTAAACTTGTACATCCCATGTCATTGATATCGGTGTCCAACACAGAGGCATGGATTGATCACCCTCTTTTGTGTCCGGACATTAACTTGATCCCGAATGTACTGATGCTCACAAACAAGTTCCAACTCTTTTGGGTGTGGCCACACTCTTATCAGTCACATTCATCAAGTGGCCGGTGATATCTTCTCAGTTGGTTACTGAGTGACAAATCCCTTCTGCATATCCATAGTATTACCATGTTCAGTGACATACCCGAAAGCACCCATACTTGGCACCCTATTACAGGCCCTTTAGGCATACCCCTAAGTATGGGACTTCACATGTAACACCATCATATGGTCAGGTCAAAGGATCCATACAAGTACTACACAAGAATCCATTGTGATACCATACCATGTGGATTACTCGTTTAGTGGATCTATCCAGTACCATGCTTCCAGGCATGTACCCATTAACTCGGTTGACATTCCATATCCAATGACCGGTAAGACACCGCCATACAACCAGGTTAATGATAGTCTGTTGTTCCATTCATTCCCATGACTGGAACAGACTACGGATCTATTTATGGTCATATCGTTTACCCTATCCATGGTCTTACTGCTAAGTGCATGACACTTGTCGTCATGGATATAGATATGTCCATTGGATACTTCATTTAATATATTGCACAAGATAGATATAATAAATGAATTGATGCCTTTATTAATAACACAAATGAGTACAACACATAAATCCAATAAATGCATAGTACAAATACAAGGACCAATGCCTCGGGACTAGGGCATTTCCAATAGTTAGTATCAGTGCTAAATCGAAGAAGGGAGTAAATGTTGATGCCATGATTAGTAGGGGCATCGAGACGTTCCCTATCGGCTTCAGAGTGCCGAAAATCCCTATTTACAAAGGAATGGGCTCACCGAAGGCCCATGTGAACTTGTATGCCAGAGTTATGCTAACGACGGGCACTACGAAGCAGCAACTGATTAATCTTTTCCCCACCACACTGGAGGGAGGTGCCTTAGGCTGGTATAATTCGCTGACTGAGGAGGAGCAATCTGATTGGGAAGCTTTATCAGCTGCTTTCATTAGATACTACAGCTTCAATACCAAGATCCAGGTGAAGCTCTATGATTTGGAACGGGTGAAGCAGAAATTCAATGAACCCTTTGATGAATACTATCAGAGGTGGATGAACAAAATGATCCTCCTGAAGAACCGCCCAAATGAAGACGAGCTTATATAGAAGCTCATTGATGGCAGCAAAGACATTTTCAAGAATAACATGAAATTCCATCCCTTTAAAGAGCTCAGTGAAGTTTATAGCATGGCGATGAAGATAGAAAGGGATGAAGAAGAGAAGTCAGCCGGTCACAAGGTCGGAAGAAGCTCAGGGTACAGTTCAGGGTATAGATCAGCTGATGCAGCTGGATCTGGCAGTGGTTCTGGTTCAAGTTCTAGCAGTAAACCAGGGCAATCTTCAGAGGTAAAGCAAGTTGAAGTGGCTACTGTAAATCAGCAGCAAAGTAGTCAGAACAGGGACCCAGGAGGACAAGGCATATCGCCTTGGACTCTTCCTTTGGTAAAGATATTTCCCAAATGTAGAAATGGTGGGCTGCTACAGTCTTTAAGGCCATTTGAGAAGCCGTCTGAAGCTGATAAAGATAACTTTTGCACTTATCACGTGGTTGCTAGTCACTGAACCAATAATTGCTACAAGTTAAGGGATGCTATTCAGAAGTTAATAGATGAAGGGAAGCTGCAAGAGCCAGCCAAGCTTAGCACTAAAACTTACCAGCATTCGAAAAGCGAGTCAACATGGTTCATTCTGGGTTGCCGGCTAATTTTATTCTTGCCCAAGTTCTTCAAGCGAACCCCTCCATCCAGGCTGTGGCAGTAGGGGAACCCGAAGTGGAACCCTATGTGAGAAAAAGGAGGAATGTAGGGAGATAAAGCCCATAAGCCTTAATGATCTCGATTCTGAGGACGAGTATGAGGAATTTGGTGGAGAAGAGACTATTAAGGCCCCAGCTATTGGAAAGCCAAGTATTCAAGAAGTGCAGTATGTGACCAGAAGTGGTAAGGTGCATCAGCCAGCAGATCAGATGAAAGACAAAGCCCCGATGACTGGGTCGGGTAGTACATCTGCAACAGAGGGAGTCGAGAAGAAAGACCTAGTTATTTCCCAGCTGAAGAAGACTCCTGCCCAAGCTAGCTTATGGCATTTGCTTCTAACTTCTAAGGAGCATAGAGCCGGTTTAGTAAAGAAACTATCTGAGATTGAAGTCTCCCCATAGCTTCACCAAAGGCTATGTGCTGTTTGCTACATAAGGCCTATGTTGGAAGTCCTGCTATTGTCTTCTCTGAGAAAGACCTCCCTGCTGAAGGGAAGACCCATAACAAGGCTCTTTATGTCAGGGGCCATGTAATGGACAAGGTGATGCCCTGCATTATGGTGGATGATGGTTTTGCACTGAACATTTGCTCACTGAAGATGTTACCATTTCTCGGGCTGAATGAAGAAGTGTTAAAGAAGTCTTCGACAGTCATTTGGGCATACAATGATTCTAAAAGAACTGTGATAGGGACGTTTGAAGCGGAGGTAGAGGTTGGACCAGTTAAGTCCACAGTTGTTTTCACAGTGATTGTTATCCCGATCACATTCTCCCTATTGCTTAGAAGGCCCTGGTTCCATCCTTTAGAAGGTGTCCCTTCCACATTGCATCAGAAGATCAAGTTCTCTATGAATGGCAGAATTGTGACTGTTGAGGCGGATGCCCAATCCATGGTAGTTGTAGTGAACGAAGGAGTGGTTCCCTTTTGCGGATTCCAAGTTGCTGTAATCAAGGAAGAGGAAACCACCGAGGCTCCTATGGTTCTTTATGAGAATTATATACCGGAATGGCTCTCCCGTTACCTGTATAAGCAGAACTTTGTCCCGGGAATAGGACTCGGGATTAATTTGCAAGGGGTTCCAGAATTCAAGATCGACTCGGGGAAGTCGAAGCAGTGTGGGCTTGGTTATTTAGAAGGGTCATCTGAGCAGAAGAACCTAAAAAACGGTAAGAATGGCAAGGTCATGATGAAGCCATTTCTGAAGGAAGGAGAATGCCTTTACAAGGGCCAAGCTGAACCAGTGCTAGTTGGGAATGTCGAGTATCCTGGCTTCGAAATCTTTGCGGATGTCGTTGATTTTGACAAGAGCCAGGAGGAACCAGTAGCCCCTATAATGGTGGAAGAAACCATTGTTGAATCTGATGTGCTGCAAGGTGAGCCGCCAAAAGAGATGGAGAAAGCCGTGAAGGTGGCTAAAGAAAAGAATGAAAAGAAAGCCTGTGATGAAACTACAGAAGTCATCTCAGGTGCCTTAACTGCTGCATTAAGCAAAGCTTTTGGGAAATCCAAGGAGGGATTTGGCGAAGAACTGATGGCCAAAGTGAACTTAGACTCTGCGGTTGCTGAAATCGCCAAGATTATCGAAAAAGCTAAGGCACAGGTGGCCGAGAAAGCGGCAGTCCCGGATGATGCTCTGAAAGGGAAGATGGAAGCTGATGAAGAACAAGGTCCTCTTGTGAGCGGACGACGCGTTTTCGACGGGATGCGGGACTCCCTTTCAGAAGGGGCGCCTAGATTTCGGGCGGGGCACTCCCTCGCGTGGGGTTTTTTATTTGGAAATTCATTTTTTAGAAAAGCGGATTGTTTCGAAAAAAAGAATCGAGACCTAAATCTCGATAAAAAGTATAGGAGTCGCCACCGGGCTCAGCTCAACCGGGAAATTACAGTGTAGCTGAACCAAAGCGGGAATTGCCACACTTCTCAGAGATCTAGGTCCGGACAAGTCTCTTATTTCGTGTCTAATTTAAATATTATTGCCAATGTTCTATTTATAACACTTTAAATTGCTAAAGATTGATTTTTATTAAATAAGACACGCAGCGCGCATACGGAATAATACAGCATAATAAAAAGTAAGCGGAATAAATATTTAAGAGCTTACAACCCAATTGAAAGAAAAAAAATAAAACTCTCGCCTCACTGATACAATCGCCTAGGATACACGAGAATCTAAAAAATTTACAACCGCCTAAATACACGATTTAATTCTATTAAAATACAAATAAAAAGAAAATTAAAATAAAATAAAAGCTGCAAAACAAAGGTTAGCACAGTTTATACGGCACACCATAAGTAGGACTCAAGTAGACAGAATTGGGAAGTTATGTATTCGGAGTCATGCAATTGGGGGTAACCGGGTTAGCCCGGTCGGCCGGCCCGGTTAGACCTGGAAAACCATTTTGAAACATCCCTGTATTTTTGGTTTCGTGAGAAAATCGTTTTTGAAAACATTTTTTTCGGTTTATTACAATTAAGCATGCAAAGTGGGTCGGTTTTTGGGAGAACCAGGTCTCCGTCGTGGTTTTGCTCTAAATGCAATTTCACCGAAAAATAAACCTAAAGTCGTGAATGCACACATCAAAATTCATTTTTTTCTTTTTTTTTATGATTTTTGATTTTTCAAGATTTTTCTGATTTTCTGATATTTTCCAATTTTTATGAAATTTTTTTGGGATTTTATGAATTTTTTTTTTGGATTTTAGGAATTTTTTAGGGATTTCTGCTTCTGGCCGAGAACTACAGTCGTGCGACTGTAGTTACAGTCGTACGACTGTATATTACAGTCGTGCGACTGTAATCCTAGCTAAAGGCAGAAATCGCTAAAAAACCCTAAAAAGAGAAACTTAAAGCTGAGAAAATAAGGACAATCGTACGACTGTAAAGGATTTGGCACGACTGTAATTACAGTCGTGCCCCTGTTCTTGTTCCAAGAACAGTCGTACGAGTGTTCTTATTTTTCCAGAAATAAAAACTTAAAAACTCGGATAAAAATACACCAAACACAAGCAAATCACCCAGAAAGCTGGAAAATGAGTTGAGTTAAAGATTATTTACCTCCTTGGCAACGATCCACAGCTGGAATGACCCCTGGCTACGTACCAATCCACGTGAATTTGCTCTTTTTCCTTAGAAAGTCAAGGTTGCAAAAGTGTCCAAATAATCCCAGAAATGCCACGAATTTGTGTTTATTTTTGTCGCAAAATGATTTAGATTTCTAGTATGGATGTTAACCTAGGATTTCTAATTCGTTTTAGTGATTAACAACAAGAAATTAAAGAGAAAATGTGAGAAGAAAGTAAGATGTTTAATGTTTACTTCCTCTCTTCTTTCTTTTTCTCCCTCTTTCTCTCTCTAAAATCCTAAAACCAGATTTCTTTTTGCCAAAAGTCCCCTCATTCTGATTTTTTTGACCTTTTATCTCCCCCTCTAACCCGGAAATCTTGAGCATTAAATGCTCAAGATTTCCCACACTTTTCCAAGTCAAGGGGGTATGGGTTCTGCAACCTGCCCCCGAAAGTACAGTCGTACGACTGTACTTACATTTCAGTAGTACGACTGTGAAAAAATTCCCACGACTGTAATTACAGTCGTGGGTCAATGGTCAACGACGGATTTTTTTTTTTGGTAAAATTTCGTGTTCACAGGCTAGCCCTCGTGTAGCTGAAGTCCAATTTTCAAAACGGATTTAGGTACACGACAAATAACACGAAATCACAATGATGTGCAAACGTGTGACTCGCGGGTGAACCGCAGGTGACTTTGGCAGTCAGGTGGTCCATATGCCTTTTGCATGAAGATGACACCGAAAAAAAAAGATGACTTTTGGAGTCGGGCGGTTCCTTACGATGATTTTCACGTAAAGATGGCGCCGAGATAAAATGACTTTTAGAGTCAGATGGTCGTGTATGATCTGTCATACAGAGCCAAAAATGCGTGTAATGTGTGTTTGATGAACGTATTTATTTCTTGATCGATAATTTTGAAACAAAAATTTTTGCCCCTTCTATCAAGAATAAATACGAGAATGCGTGTCCTGGTTGCCTTTTATAGTCGTGCGGGACTAAATTTATGAATGTGAGATGTGATAGTCATTTGCGATTAGCGCACTCAACGGATTGACACAAGATTTGGGTTCCCTTTTAAAGTCGTGGTGGACTGTGATTTTGTGAGAATGTGTGACAGTCACGTGCGGCTGGGCGCACTTGACAGACTTAGACTGGATTTGGGTTCCCTTTTTAAAGTCGTGGGGGACTATGATTTTTGTGAGAATGTGGTAATCGAGTGTGACTTGGCACACAGGACGCGTTGAAAATGCAGTTTGGTGAGATTGTACTTACAGTGAATTTTTCACGGTTTTCTCGGTTTCGTGCCCCTTGGGCGAGGCGGACCATCGATGAAAGAAATTAGTCGCCGTTGGGTTGGCCCTACAAAATTACTGAAATACCTTCCCGTGAGGAATAATTAAGCATCGGGTAATGAAAATAGGGTTTAGAGAATAAATAGAAAAAATTAAAAATTCCCCCCCTTTTTTACACTACAGTCGTGCAACTGTATTCAAATTTTGAATACAGTCGTACGACTGTAGATGAAGTACAGTCGTACGACTGTAGTTTGTGGGCAGAAACAATTTAAGGGGCGGTTTCCGCCCCCTTCCTCTTCCACTTTCATTTTTCCGAAAACCTCTCTTCTCCCTCTCTCTGAAACCGACCCCAATCTTCAAAATCTCGCCAAAATGTTGAAGAAAATGGGAAAGAAGTTGAAAAAGATCCAGAGTAATTTGATTCAAGAAGCCAATAACCCCAATGAGATCCCTTTTGTGGGGATTGCACAAGGATACGGGCATCCGCTTTACATGGGCCATTTCGGGATTCACTTCGGGACGGAGATCCCCATTCTACTAGCGATGGACTCCCACTTGTCCGTTACTCAGGTTGGTACCCGATTTTTAAGCCTTGATTTTGAGTTTTCCAATATTTTCCCTTTTGAATTTTTGGAATTGCTTTGCATGATTTATCGCTTTCTGGGCTGATTGGTTAAGTAGAATGCATGCTAGGAGTCCCCTGTAGTTAATAGAAATAAGAAACTAGGAAAAAACGAGTTAGAAATTGCGAAAATTGGATGAATTTCGAAATCTGCCTGCAGGAATATGAACAGTGGTGCGACTGTTCATGCCAAGGAAGAACAGTCATACGACTGTAGGCGCTACAGTCGTGTGACTGTAGTTACGCTCGTGCAAAGCGTACTACAGTCGTATGACTGTAGCAAGAAAATTAGGCCTTAAATTTTATTTTTTTTGGTTAATTTTTTCTATGTTACTATTATGCAAAAATTGAATGCATGTGTGTTGTACTTCCCCATAATGCAGGTACACAGGATTTCTGGCAGCGGGAATCTCTCCTTGCCACGTGTTTGGTGGGATCGGCTTCCCGAGCCTGTGCGGGCCCGGGTCAGGATCTTGGGGCTCGAGTCTTCCATCTTGTCTTTGCCCACGAGCACTCCACATACTACGCATGCCGTGTTGACGGCCTTATGTGAGAGATGGGTTTGCACCACCCATACTTTTCATCTGCCCATCGGGGAGTTCACTGTCACTCCCTCAGATTTTACTGCGGTCACAGGGTTCGGGTTCGGCGGGACCCCCATCGTCTTTAACTGTACCTTGACCCGACATCAGCAGGTAGATACTTACATCGGAAGGTTGATTGGCTGCACCCCTGAGAAGGGGAAGATCCTGTGTTCGCGGGTGGAGGCTTATTGGGCCACCCGCACGGACTTGTCTGGGGAGGATGTGGAGCAGTACGCCCGGGCTTATGTGCTCGTACTTCTATCGTGCACGCTATTCGCCACTGGGCAGAGTACCTGCAATCTAACTCTGCTTCCCACATTGGCGGACTTGGCTGCCTTCCCATCCCTGGACTGGGCATGAGCTGCATTAGGGCAGCTGTATTATGGGTTAGATTTATGCGCCCAAGGAGCACAGCAGGAGATTCTGGGCTTTTGGTTTGGCCTTTTGGTATTATCTCTTTTCTTCCCGCTTTTTTTTTAATACTAATATATTTTCTTTTTTGTAACTAGAGATCTGGGCATTTGAGCACCGTGTGTTGGAGCCGCCCGAGTTAAGAGATGTCCAGCCGACTATCCTGTGTTGCTGGACGCAGGGATGGCAGGGCATAGGCCGTGCTCTAGAGGAGGTGAGGTAGAGTTTGCTTGACACCACCTGGCATAGGGTAAGTAGACAAAACTCGTTAGTGAGAAAATTTAATCAACTTTTATTTACCTGTACTGAATTCCCTTTATTGTACTTCTACAGATCCGGCACCATCCCTGGGAGGGTCTGGGTACCATCACCCTACTTGTGTAGACCTCCGCGCGCTTTCACTATCACCGGTTCATCATGAAGTGCCCTATGTCCCAAGAGTGGTATTTGGGCGAGCACCTCTTCCTCTCCGACCATGTCGATGGTCCAGCTAGCCAGCCTGTGCCTCCACCGCTTCCACATGCGCTGTTCTGGCCCCATCTAGCTGATCCCGCGACATACCCTGATGTATTCAGAGAGGGATATAGTGTTGACCCTGTGGACGGGGATTATCCGGCCTACATCCAGCAGTGCCTACTGCCGGTTGGGGGTGGTGCACCAGCGGTTCCTCCTCCTCCTCCTTGCCAGGTATTCACTTTCTCCTTTCTCTTTTTTTTTCTCTTTATTCTCTTCACAGGTTAAGAGACGTAGGGGAACCAGGTCTTCTCAGCCTAGTGGCCCGGCCGGCGAGAGTGTTGGTGCGGCTACATCCGGTGAGGATGTTCCTTTTCAGGATAGGAGCCATCCCGTCCAGGCGGGTAGCGCTGTAGCTTTGGCTTCTCGAGCTGTCAGAGCTGTTGGTGTGGTTGAAGGTCGTCTGGTGTCTGAGATTAGAACCGGCTTCAATTTGATAGGGTTGGATGGCACCTCGCTTATAGGATGTGGAATATTCCCCGTGAGGAACCAGCTATGTTCTTCCCGGAGGACACCACCCACGTAAGTCTATAATTTTTTTTTTTAATTCTCTGATATTCTCTAGGTTCGGTGAGCTGACGTGGAGGATATAGCCTATCGGTATAAAGGCCTAGGGGACTTCTTGGTCCATGAGAATGGCGCTTGGGCGGTAAGCATCCCGTGTTTCCTGCATCATCACATGATTTATGTAATGTATGAATGTGCATGTATGTATGTATGAATGTTAATTTATGTTGTTGATTGCAGTCCCGAGTCCAGATGCTTCAAGATCAGGCAGGGAGGCAGCTTCTTCTGAGGCTCGGGTCTGGGCTGCAAACCAAGAGGCGGATTGGTCAAGAGCCGAGGTAGCCAGGCTGCAGGCTGGGATGGCTCGATTGCAGGCGGACTTTGATTCTTACAGGGCCACACATCAGAGTGAGTCCGAGGAGGAGGAGGATGATGAGGGGCAGGATGAGAGCTAGATGGAGCGCCCTGCTTTTCTTATTTGTTGTCTTTATAGTTTCTCTTCTTTTGTATTGGATTTTTTAGGCACATTATGAACTGCACTCTTTACATTATGGGATTTGCTTTTATTTCATTGATCTTTGGAAATTCACTCTTCTTCTTTTTTTTTTTTCTTTTTTTTTCAATTTTTGCTTCTTTTTATCCAGGCTTTTACAATTTTCTAGAATCATTACAAGACTCTGATTGGCTTAAATTGAAGCCTTTCGGGTTGTGGAATCTCAAGGCCTATTACAAACACTCGTGGAACATCGAGTTGTTGAATGCCTGTCATCGTTTCTGGGATCCAGTGGATAACGTTTTCCGCTTCTCATGTCAAGAACTCTGCCCCTTATATGAAGAATTCAGCGCCATCTTGAACATTCCTTGCCACAAAGGAGTGGACATTGTCGTCCCTGAGTTCACTTTTGGTAGCATTTCCTCCTTGGTGAGCTTGTTCGGGGTTCCCAATCCCGAGGTGGAAGCTTTACTTGCTACTGGTTCCCCTTCTCCCGGGTTGAGCTCGGACTCTGTACTGGAGTGGTGTGTCAAAGCCCCTAGGGACCACGTGAGGTGGGCCTCTATGGTTAGCCTATTACTGGTGAGCCAGTATTTCTATGGTCCTAGTGATGGGGTTGTCTCCTTCAGGGCTGTCTCCCTTATCTCTCAGATGGCTGCGGGGGCATCTCCTGCTCCTTTTGCACTTGCTGAGACACTGATCAGTTTGCATACGTCCAAGGCAAACGGTGATCTCCACATTGGTCCTCACCTCACACTGCTCTAGGTAAAACTCCTTATTAACCGGTGTATTTCTGGGTCGAATGAACTTCTAACCCTTACTTCCTATCAACTGCAGATCTGGTTGTTGGAGAAGCTATCGATTCTTAAGATTCTGAGGGGGAACTTTAAGAAATACCATCCGGCCAATTTCAAGGAAAGAGGCTTCTCCATCGACTCCTATACTGACATGTCTGCTGATGAGTGGGGCGTTTGGTTATCTCGCCTGACTGATGACCGGATCAGGTGGGTGTGTCCTTGGTGGAAGATTACCCACGTGATTGTGGACATGTGGGCACATGGTGTGCAGTTGTTGGGACTGACCAGGGTGACATTCTATTCTCCGAGTCACCTCTGCTGGCAGTACGGCCATCTATAGGGTATCCCCCAATGTTCTTGTATCACCAGTTGTGAGGAGTACACCGCTTCTTGGCCAGACCACATCAGACTTCGCTGGGCAAGAGATACCCATCGTGTGGTGTTGAGCTATGCTTCACTCGTTCCCACAGAAACAGATGATCGTTATAAGTGGTGGCTGGCTGAGATCCAGGACCTACCGACCCGCGAGGCGCGCGAGCGTGCGACTTTCCACTAGCTGGCTCCTTCTGAGGCCGCGAGATCACTTCCTATCAAGAAAAGAAGAACATGACAGAAAAATATGATTCTCATTATTATGTATGTATTGACTATCATTATTATTTTATATATATCTCCTTTATTATTGATGCGATGCTTTTTTCTTTTTTTTTCCCTTAATTTTTGCTTAAATCGCCCTTGCGGGTTTTCGACTTAACAGGTCTCTTTTTTTTTTAATAATGGATGGAAGATGTTCGCAATTGCACACTTGGGCGTCTAAATGTCTTTGTTTATCTGGATGTTTCGATAAATGAATCATGTAACATACTCCAAACATTCAAGCAATATGTTGAGCAAGACACACTTCATTAATGAAACTTAATTATTGTATCAATTGAAAATGCCAAAATCAATACATATCTCAAACGAACTCATTCTTGTTATCAACCATCCTATACAGGTTTTCTGGTCGATAAGCTAACTCTCGTTGCCTTAATTTTTGTTTAAATCGCCCTTGCGGGTTTTCGACTTAACAGGCCCTTTTTTTTTTTTTTTTTTACACATGGCAGCACTTGAGGTGATCTTGATTAATCGAATTGGTGAACTCGTTACCGTCCATGTCCATAATCTTCACTGCACCTTTAGAGAGTATTTTCTTAACCACATACGGCCCTTCCCAGTTGGGTTTGAATTTGCCCCTCGCATCCATATTAGTCGGTCTCATCTGTTTCAATACTAGATCTCCCGCTTTCAGAGGCTGTTTCTGATGACGAACCCGTCGATTATAGGCCCTAGCCATCCTTTGGTGGTACATCTGCAGATGATCCAGAGCCTTGAGACGTCTTTCATCGACCATAGCCAGCTACTCAAATCTCGCCTTTACCCATTCTGTTTCAGGCAATTGGGCCTCCAAAACCATCCTTAGTGACTTCAACTCCACTTCAATAGGAAGGACTGCTTCCATCCCATAAACCAGCAAATAAGGTGTTTCCCCAGTTGGCGTTCTAACACTGGTTCTGTACCCCCATAGAGCATAAGGTAATCTATCTGCCCAATCCCTGTAGGTTGAAGTGGTCTTGGACAAGATCTTCTTAATAGACTTGTTTGCTGCCTCTACTGCTCTATTGGCTTGTGGCCTATAAGGGGAAGACTTACGATGTTCCACATTGTACTCTTCGAATAGTTCAGCTGTGGCCCCTTGAAATTGCACTCCGTTATCAGTCACCATGTGATGCGGTACACCGTATCCTGCGAAGATGTGCTTCTTTACAAACTTAGCCATGTTCTTAGCCGTGACCGTGACATAAGATTCAGCCTCAACCCACTTGGGGAAATAATCCACTGCCACTACAATGAATTTGTGACCATTCGATGCTGGGGGTCGAATTTCACCAATTATATCTATGCCCCATACTGCAAACGGCCAGGGAGTCATGAGATTCTGCAACTCCATAGGTGGAAGATGGCTGATGTCCCCGTAAATCTGGCACTCGTGGCACTTTTTCACTTCTTATGCACAGTCTATCTGCATGGTAAGCCAGAAGTACCCTTGTCTCATGATCTTCTTTACTAGAGCTAATCCATTCATATGCGGGCCACAAATCCCTGAATGCATTTCTTGCATAACCTTCTTAGCTTCTGCTTCCGTCAGACACTTTAATAACAATCCATCTGCGGTCCTTCTGAAAAGCTGTCCATCAAACCACCTGAACTGAGCTGCCAACTTTCTTAAAGTGGTCTTATCTGATGCATCTGCTCCTTCAGGATATTGGCCATTTTGTAGAAAGTCAGCTATATCTTGATACCAGGGCTTATCATCTGCAACTAAAGCCAGGACCTCGCTAGAATGATGGAACGGTGTTCTAGCTGTCTCCAGGATTAAAGGCTGCATCGGTGCTTTCTGAGGTCCTTCCCACATGGATGACAAGGTAGCTAATGAATCTGCCATTTGGTTATCGTCTCTAGCCACATGCCTGAATTCAATATGCCCGAATACTTTCACCATTTCCCACAAAGTCTCCAAGTATGGGCGAAGTGATTCTTCTTTGATTTCCCATTCCCCGGTGGCTTGACGGATTACCAACAGCGAATCTCCAACAATGGTCACATCATTTGCCCCTAGTTTGGTGAGAGCATCAATGCCAAACAAACAAGCTTCATATTCTGCACCGTTATTAGTTACCGGGAATTCTAGCCGTTTTGACAAAGGAATTATCTCTCCCCCAGGAGTTACAATAATTACTCCGAGGCCTACTCCCCTCTTGTTTACCGCTCCATCAAAGTGCATAATCCATTTTCTGACCTCCACCTCTACCAAGGCCAACTGCTCATCCGGAAATTCCAAGTTTTCCACATAATCAGATTCAAGCGGCTGATTGGCCAGGAACTCAGCCACTGCTCTTCGTTTGATCACCTTCTTCGTCACATACTCAATGTCGAACTCCGATGGCAAAAGTAACCACCGGGACAATTTCCCCGTTAAGGATGGGCCAGAGCAGAGATATTTCATTGGATCAACTTTCGCCACAGCTTGTATCTTGTAGGATTGGAAATAGTGTCTCAATTTCTTCGTAAACCAGACCATAGCTGTTGGGATTCGTCACGGGAAACCGACCGATAAAAGCGGAAATACGCGTCGATTTCCTCGAATCCGGCCTAGGAGCTTAAGATATGGAAATCAAAAACTTAAAGCATAAAAGGAGGGTTTCAAAAACTCACCACAAAGTCTCTTTAAGAGACGGATGCAGACTGCAGAAATCAAGTGTAGATTTCCTCCACCGATGCGTACACGAACGGCTCTCGGACCGAAACCCGTGCTAGCGACTCGGATCACAAGAAGAGAGGGAGAGAGGGGCGGCACACAAGAAGGAATATGGCTGTCCAAGTTTTCTTTCCAAAAGAAAAATCTATCTTTCCAAAAGATAGAACCAATATTCACTAAGTATGCACCCAATTTCTTTCCAAAAGAAATAATCAAGCATAAAGTGGGCAATCTACATTTCTTTAAAAGAAAACCAATTTCTCTTAAAACCACAAGTGATGGACGGCCAAAATGGTGAGTCTCTTATGAGATAGCCAAGTCCAACCTTGTATTTCAAAGTCAAAAGCAATGACTCATCTCATATGACTCACCATCCTATTAAATGAAAAGAATGACTCATCCTTTCATGCAATGAACAAACATGACTCATCACCTTTTCATTAATACAAAAACCATGACTCATCATCTCACTTGCCAAGATTCATTCGGCCAACACCAAAAAAAGTGTCATCATTCTTTTTCATTTAAGGAAGCAAAGTCCAACTTTGCTACCTCAAAATCAAAGAATGACTCACTCTTTTCCTATTGGTCCCAAGGAAATGTGTCATCATCATTTTGTCCAACAAAATGACTCACCATTCTTGCCCATTCCACCCATGAATTTCGGCCAAACCATTCCAAGCCAAGTGGGAATATTCATTTTAAGTTTTAAGCCCAATTTAATTCCTTTGATTTATTTAAATTCAAATGCAACTTTAATTTAACATGTATGTTTATTTATGATACCATGTAACATATTACATACATTTAAATTAAAATTCATTTGACCTATTAATTTAATCAATGGATTAAATTAGACACACACATAAAATGACAAACATGTAAACCTATACATGTCATAATATTTCCACCTAGGAAATAATCCCATAAATTAATTCATTGAATTAATTATGAGAAGGCCAAAATAAATATTAATTATATAACTTTGATAAATCCAATTGATTCATATAATATAATTAATATATCTCTCTCTCTTCAAACGTGTATACTCCAAGTACACACTTAATCCGACTAGTTAAAGTCCAGACGTTCAATGTGTACGATCCAATGGGCCCGTCTTTATGTTGGCAGTAGGCCAAGGCCCACAGACTGCAGGCGGGCTCTAGCAAGCCACTGCAGCCCCCAATTAAGACGGAGTAAGCAGTCCAACTGAAAACGTAACCCTGTAGTTTGAACTTGTAAATCCCATGTCGCTGATATCGGTGTCCAACACAGAGGCATGGAAGTATCACCCTCTTTGTGTCTGGACCTTTACTTGATACCGAATGAACTGATGCTCACAAACAAGATCCAATCTTGTTTGGGTGCGGCCGCACACTTCTCAGTAACATTCTTCAAGAGGCCGATGATATCGTCTCAGTGAATCACTGAGTGACATTCCCTTCTGCATATCCATAGTGCTGCCATGCTCACTGACACACCCGAACGTACCCGTACTTGGCACCCTTTTACAGGCCCGTTGGGCGTACACCAAAGTGTGCCACTTCACATGCAACACCATCATATGGTCCGGTCGAAGGACTATACAAGTACTACTTGAGAATCATTTGTGATACAATACCATGTAGATTCCCGTTAAGTGGATCAATCCAGTACCATGCCCTTTTTGCATGTACCCATTAACCTGGTTGACATCCCATGTTCGACAAGACATCGCCATACAACCAGGCTAATGATAGTCTTTAGTTCCATTCATTCCCATGAGTGGAACAGACTACGGATGACTTTATGGCCATATCGTTTTCCCCCTATCCACGGTCTTACTGCCAAGTGCCTCACACTTGACAACATGGATATGGATATGTCCATTGGATACTCTATTTAAAATATAGCACAAGACATATAATAAATAGATTAATGCCTTTATTTCCTTGACACAAATTGTATAATACATAAAGTTCACATCAATGTACAAATGTATTATACAAACACAAGGACCAATGCCTCGGGACTAGGGCATTTCCAATATAATCCGATTTCATTTGTCCATAGCCATTATTTTGAAATCGCCAAATTTCGGCCGATCATGGTTCTAAACCCATGCGGGCTTTGGGTCTCCAACCCAGGCAAAATTGCTCCCAATCTAATTGGGTAACCATGCATGTAGCTCACTAACAGCTTTGTTCATCCCTTGCATGTTGTAATTCAAGATGAACTGATCATAAGACTCCGGCAAGGAAACCAGGATGGTATCAACCGCCAATTCCTGTGAAATGGGCGACCCGAGACGAGCTAAAGAATCCAAATAGCCCTTCATCTTGAGCACATGAGCGCTCACAGATGTCCCAGTCCCCATTTTGCAGGAATGGAATGCCTTATTCGTCAGGTACCTTTCCTGACGTGCCTGCTTCTGAAACATCTCATTTAGAGTTGTCATCATAGCATAGGCCTCATGGTCCATAAACTGTTTTTGCAGTTCGGGGACCATGCACGCCAACATAAGGCAGGTAACATCCCGATTATCCTTCACATGCACCCCGTATTCCTCCAGCTGAGCAGCTGGTGGATTACGCCCAGTAGGTGCGGCCGGTACAGGCCTTTCCAGTACATATTCCTTAGACTCCTGTCTTAGAACTATTCATAAGTTCCTAGACCAGTCCAGGAAATTAGGACCAGAAAGCTTGTCCTTCTCAAGGATAGTGCGCAGTGATAAAGTGTTATTCGATGCCATTGATTACTACACAGAAAAATAATTGAGTGTTAATAAAGGACTTAACAAATTTTTCCCATAAAATTAATAATGAATCATGTTATTAATAAAACCGAGTTGTTGGGCTCATGGGCCGAGATCCATATTATATTAAGATATAGCCAGACGAGGGCCTGGAACAACTATACCCCAATTTTTAGGTAGGAACGCCGTCCAATCCCATCCTAGGGACTCTCGGTTTGATGGGTCTGTTGGCACTTACCCATCTGTGCTTAGGGCCAGGAACATCCTACTACCCACGCTAAGTCAAAACCTCCATCCAAGTGTTAGAGTAACCAATACTCCAACCCAATACAAAATGACGATACTCCAGTGCATCCAACGAAGGTTGGTCTACAACTGGCCTATCCCCACTTCGAGTAGGTTATGAATGAGGGAAGCACTTTTAAGAGACTTAGTAATTACCATTTGGTTATTCAATTCAATTAATAACGGCTTAGATGCAAAAGCGGGTGAAAAAGGGTTTGTACATACATTCACACATGCAAATAAATACCGCATAATTAAATTAAAGAATGGAATGCAACGGGCCAAAATTTACATCCTAATATCATTCTAGTAAACCTATACTAGAACAGCATCAGGTGGGCCGCCTCCTATTCCTTCTGGGCTCGCCAATCCAATCGGCTCCTTGCTTACATAATTTAATTACATAAAAGGAAAACTACACGCAGGTCGTAAACACAAAAGAATATTACAACCCAACATAAATTAGGCCCATATACATCCATCCACATATTCAATCATACATATAAACCAATACATCATGTATTTTATAAGCATGTTAAATGCATGATTTAATCCGATTTCATTTGTCCATAGCCATTATTTTGAAATCGCCAAATTTCGGCCGATCATGGTTCTAAACCCGTGCGGGCTTTGGGTCTCCAACCCAGGCAAAATTGCTCCCAATCTAATTGGGTAACCATGAATTCCAAAATTAGCCGTCCGGGTAATCGTGCCAAGAAAACCCGAACCAATTTCAATTCCACCACAGTGTACCGAGTTTCATAATCTAGCAGCTTCTTACTGAGGTAGTAAATAGCATGCTCCCTTTTGTCATCTTGTTCTTAAACCAACATCACCCCTATGGAGGTCTCTTCAATGGCTAAGTACAGAGTCAAAGGTTTTCCCAGAGTTGGAGGCTTCAACACTGGTGGATTGATCAAGTATTCTTTGATCTTATCAAATGCAACCTAACACTGGTCATTCTACACAACGGGTTGTTCTTTCCGAAGAAGTTTGAAAATGGGCTCATAGACTGTGGTCAATCTGGCAATGAATCTACTGACATACTGAAGTGACCCTAGAAAAGATCTGACTTCTTTCTCTGTTTTCGGTGCTGGCATATCTCGAATGGCTTTAATCTTGTCTGGGTCCATCTCAATGCCTTTCTGACTGACAATGTGCCCCAATAGCTTGCCCGATGCAACTCCAAAAACACATTTCTTCGGATTGAGTCACAGGTTGTACTTTTCAATCCTGGTCATAAATCTATCCAGGATAGCAGGGTGCTCCTCCCGGGTCATGGACTTCACCAGCATATCATCAACATACACCTCGACCTCTTTGTGGATCATGTCATGTAGCAATTTCGTGACCGCCTGCTGATAGGTTGCCCCAGCATTCTTCAACCCAAAAGGCATTACTCTGTAGTAGTACACCCCCCACTCGGTGATGAAGGTCATCTTGACTTTATCGATGACATTCATTAAGATCTGATTATACCCCGAGAAACCATCCATGAATGAGTACATAACTACCCTTGCTGCACTGTCAATCAGGACATCAATGTGAGGAAGTGGGAAGTCATCCTTTGGGGAGGCCTTATTCAAATCCCGATAATCCACACAAACTCTGACTCTTCCATCTTTCTTGGCAACTGGGACTATATTGGCTAACCATTCAGGGTAGTCCACCACCTCCAGGAAGTTGGCCTTAATCTGCTTTGCTACCTCTCCCTTGACTTTCTCAGCCCATTCTGGACGTAGACGCCTGAGTTTCTGCTTTACTATGCTGAACTTGGGATCAATCGGAATTCTGTGTTCTGCTATTTCTCTGTCAACCCCCGGCATATCGTCATAAGACCAGGCAAACGCTTCCACATGCTTTTTAAGTATTTTTGTCAATTCTCTCTCTTCTTCAGGATTGAGTTCGTTAGAGATAGATACCATTTTAGGATTTTCAATTGTACCCAAATTAATTTCATGTAATGCAGTGTCGGGAATGTTGAACACATTGAATGAATGATTGCATGTATGCACAGAGCCATTAGGAAAAACATCACACAAATAAGCAAAGTTAGACTTCATTTCATTCATCGCCTTAAAAGCGGAATTGTTTACATCAAGTACATATGATAGGTTTACAAAGAAATCATTTTCTTCCTCCACATGTGGAGGGTCTTCAGCGGCAGGGTCTTCTGAATCAGCAGGTTCTTCCTCGAACAAATCACTCAGATCAGCTTCAAGAGTTTCTTTCTGTGCTTCAGATAAGGCATCTTCTTCCACCTTCGCTTTCCCTTTAGCCATCATCTTGGTGAGCTCAGCGACAGCTTTTTCCACCAACTCTGCCTGTCCCGAAATAGCTTCCTTCCTCACAGGGCTCTCTTTTAACCCTTTCTTCAGCAAGTCAGCAAATGCCTTTGTAATGGCGTCCACCAGGGGATCCACATCTTCTGTTGGTTACTTCTCTGGAATGATAGGAGCCACCACTTCAACTTGGGTTATTGGAGGAAGATTGGTCTCTTTCACAGCTTCAAACTTAAGCATTTCTTCCATCGAACCAACCTCATATTTTGAGAAGTCGATGGCGTCGGCAAAGATCTCAAACCCGGGGACTATTTCCCTATCAATAACCATTGGCTCCGGCTTACCACCATATGGCCCACCACTTGCTCGAACAAAAATGTCCAAAAGATGGACTTTCTTTCTCTCTGGGATCTCCTTCTTTTCAGCGCCTTTGTAACCAAGACCCCTTCGGTGTGATTGGCCTATGGTGATATCAAACTTTGCAACCCCTTGTTGATTGACCCAAGCCCCTTTCCCAGGATGAAATTCTGCTTTTGAAAGTACTTATGGATCCATGGAGAAAAAGTCAGATCTTTCTCCTTCTGTTCTAAGATAACCGCCACTTGGAAGCCGGTCAAGGGTTGTTCAGATGAGTTCAATGCAGTCACCATAGAAGATTCATCCGCCTCAAGAGTTACAATCTTCCCTCCCATTGGAATCTTCACCTTTTGGTGTAAGGTTGATGGCACGCCTCCCAATGCATGAAACCAAGGTCTTCCCAAAAGCAAGGAGAAAGTCACCAGAATATCAATGACAGTAAACAGCACGATTGATTTAACTTCTCCAACTGACACCTCTTTGAATCGTCGTAGGCCCCTATCACCGTATTTGATTGTGATAATGCTTCTTCGGATAGGTGAAGACTAGGTAATACTTTCAGAGGGCAGATGTTCAGTGCTGAGCCATCATCAACCATCACACAAGGCAAGGTTCTATCCATCATTTCCACTTTCAGATAGAAGGCACGGTTGTGGTTAGTCCTTTCCGATGGTAAGTCATCCTCAGTGAAAGTGATCCCCTTGGGATTATTAGATTGCTGACTCTTTGTACTCCCAATCACCATGCACACTTCCTCGGGGAGACATCAACGGATTGGCATCCATCTCCATAAGCTTTTTCACCACTGCAGCCCGGTGCCTTTGGGACTCCATAAGCAGATGCCACACAGATGCACGTTTAGGCATCTTTTTGAGTTGCTCCACCACCAGATCTTCTTTCTCATCCACTTTGATGGGCAGATAATCCTGGACTGGGGCTTCCACTCTTTTACTCGGCTCTCCTAACCGTTATGGCTCAGGTTGATATACCCTTCCACTCCTTGTGACATTATTCACAGGAGCGTCCTCCTTTCTTATATACATCCCGTCCTTGGTGCAGACAGGATAGACAGGTGTTGTCCGGTTCACAGGCTTGGGCCTAATCATCAACTCGAATTCGTCCGCATCATCATCCAACTCTACGTCATCCAAATTCACGGGTTTACTCTCCTCCACGGATGACTCAGCATCTTCATCCACTACCACTTGAATTGCGGGATTCGCCTTTGCGATCTGAGCTAAGACAAAGTTAGGAGATAATCCCGACTGCACCATATTCACCCTCCTTTCAAACTGGCGCAGTGGATTACTTTGCACATTGGGCTTTAAGCGTGGTGCTTCTATCTTCCTTTCGTCAACCAACTGCTGGATCGCCTTTTTCAAAGCATGGCACTCATTGGTTTGATGCCCCTTGGTCATATGATAGGAGCAAAAGTTGTTATTGTCTGCCTCGGCCGAAGGCATGTACGGTTTCAGGCTTTGAAGAAAGCCCAAATTTCTACACTTCAGAAAAATCCGCCCCAGAGAATCCTCCCAAGGAGAAATCCCTTTTCCAGCTGTCTGTTGATTGGACCCTTGTGCCACTGCTGCTACTTCTACTTGCTTAACAGGTGTAGGTGGCTGACTCGGCTTAGCACTTGTTGACGAAGAAGCTGCAGGATTGTTATTACTCTTGTACCCCGAAGAATATGTCTTGCTTCGGTACCCTCCTCCAGAACTGTTATGAGCCGGATCAATCTCGTACTTCTCCACCTTGCGAGCCAACTCATGTACTTCTATCAAGGACTAAAACTTGTGATATTTCATCACATTACGATAAACTTCCAAGCTCCCATCAATCAGCTTGACAATCAGCTCATCTTCCAAGGGCTTCTGATGAAGGAGGATCATCTTATCCATCCACCTTTAATAATATTCCAAAAAGTTCTCATTCGGTTTCTGCCTTACTGCCTCTAGGTCTTGTAGCTTGACCTCTAGCTGCATGTTGAAACTGAAGTACTTTATGAAGGCATCGGACAGTGCATCCCAGTCGCCTTGCACACCCTCAGGCTGTTTGTTATACCATGTGATGGCTCCTCCTTCCAAAGTGGTAGGGAACAGTCCCACTAATTGATTCATTGTGAGCCCTACCATGGTCATGATTTGCACATACTGATTCAAGTGAGCCGTGGGAGGACTTTTCCCGACATATGGTGCAATCCTGGGCATCTGAAAGCCCACTGGTAATATTTCAACCCCTCCGGCTATGAGTGTGGATGGGTCAATACACTTGGCAGATTGAATCTTAGAACTGGCACGCAGCTCCGCTGTAGTTTCCTCCATCTCCTTCATCTTTCTCTCTAAAGTAGACTCCACAGGTCGCTTAGTATTATCTCTTCGGCCCTCTTCAGCATCCGACTACCAGTCATTCAGTCTCCCGCCGCTACTCTCCTCACTGGCAGCCCTTTCTGGTCGCTGATTAGACGACTCAGTCAATGCACTCTGCACTTGATTCTTGATAAGATTCTTAAACTCATCAGAATTCATGAATTCTTGAATAGCAGTGGTGGCCATCATGGCAGCAGCAGCTTCAGGTGTGAGTGCCATATTTTGAAATCTCTGTTGTAACTGTTCAAAATCTGGTGAAAACTCAACACTTAGTTCAGATGTCGCCTCAACCTCCCTGAACTGAACAGGCTCCTCAGACTCACAAGATGGCGAATCGCTGTGCTCTATTCTCACGAGTCTTCGTCCCGATCGGAGCCAAACTACAAAAAATTTCAAACAAGAGTTAGTGAAAGATAATCACCTAAAGAGTTATGAACTCTAAGGGATATGCATGTATGCATGATGTGTTATATGAATGATGTGCGGATGTTGTATGAAATGGATTTGTAACACGAATCTTGAACAACCAATCCTTCGGGTGATGAAGTATGCATGAACTCCTATTTATGTATGTACAAATTGCAATTCAAGTATTAGATGCGTGGATGAGACCTTTGGCGCTCGGGGAGCACCTCGGGTTTTGCGGCATGAGATAAATGTTCTTAGCGAACAGACAGAGTTTCGGCACTCAAGGAGTGCCTCGGATTTTTTATGATGTGAGATCGACATGTGCATGGCACATGGTCGAGGTTTCAGTGTCCGGGGGACACCTCGAATTTTTGATGATATGAAGTGAACTCGTGCTTGGTTTGCGAGCGGAATTTCAATACTCGGGGAGTATCTTGATTTCCATGCCGCAATGCGAAGTGAATGTGTTCTTGGTGAACAGGTAAAGTTTCGGCGCTCGGGGAGCACCTAAACGTTTTGATGCGTGAAATGAATTTTTTTCGCACTCGTGGAGTACCTAAAATGATTTGATGAAATGTGATGAATTTTATCGGCACTCGTGGAGCGCCTAAAATGATTTAATGAAATGTGATGAATTTTGTCGGCACTCGTGGAGCACCTAAGATGATGAAATGTGATGAATTTTGTCGGCCTTCGTGGAGCACCTAAAATGATTTAATGAAATGTGATGAATTTTGTCGGCACTCGTGGAGCGCCTAAAATGATTTAATAAAATGTGATGAATTTTGTCGGCATTCGTGGAGCGCCTAAAATGAAATGCGATGAATTTCGTCGGTACTCGTGAAGCACCTAAGATGATGAAATGTGATGAATTTTGTCGGCCCTTGTGGAGCGCCTAAAATGATTTAATGAAATGTGATGAATTTTTTCGGCACTCACGGAGCACCTAAAATGATTTGCTACTCGGTAGGTGGTGTGATGTGTGCGACCCTTATGGGGTTATTTAAGGTTCGCATGAATGCTCTATGCATGACACGCGTTTCCCATGGCTGCAAAATAAGATGGTTAGTGCTTATGACATTCAAATGATGTATGTAGACTAATTAATTAATTCTTCATACAATGGAAAGATGCATGGCTACAAAAAATGTGGTTAGTTTAATGTCACACGGGTGATTAATGTATTTACACGCGAAGGATGAAAATGGCTGTACAAAAGATGTGAGTTAGAATCATACAAATGCTTTAGATGTGGTATGTTATGTTCGTGAAAAATGTGGATGATGACATGTTATAGAGGGACAAGAAGACACGTAGCAATTAGCACACGGATCGTATTCCTCCAACCTTATTCCTCCAAACGTGGTCGTGTCGATAAAATTCTAACCGAGTCCTAGGAGGGGTTCTCTTCGATCACCAACCGGGGGTGATGAAGGCGGATTTTATTTTATTCACACAATTTATTTTGGTATCCTAAGGGAATCCAACTAAGGTTGCTTAAGTGAGTTCGGTCCAAAGTCGGGATAACATCAAGGCTCCCATAGCGAAAATATACTCCTCACTTCTCCCCACTCAAGGGTCCGAACGAAGGGGTTCGTACGAGGCTATGGGTTGTGTTTCGTATTCGTGCCCCCAAGACCAAGAGGAACTTAGGCGACACTTCAACGATTCACCGGGCTAAATAGTGGCTACCTAACCTAATGCAATAAACGTCTAACTACAAAAATGCATAAAGTGCCATATAAGAATCATCCGCTTAATTTAAATTAGACACTTTTCAGGGCTTGTCAAATTCTTTTAAGTTTTTGAAAAACTTTTGAGAAATCCCCAGCGGAGTCGCCACTGTGAGCGGACGACGCGTTTTCGACCGGACGCGGGACTCCCTTTCGGAAGGGGCGCCTCGATTTCGGGCGGGGCCCTCCCTCGCGTGGGGTTTTTGATTTGGAAATTCATTTTTTAGAAAAGTGAATTGTTTCGAAAAAAAGAATCGAGACCTAAATCTCGATAAAAAGTATAGGAGTCGCCACCCGGCTCAGCTCAACCGGAAAATTACAGTGTAGCTGAACCAAAGCGGGAACTGCCACACTTCTCAGAGATCTAGGTCCGGACAAGTCCCTTATTTCGTGTCTAATTTAAATATTATTGCCAATATTCTATTTATAACACTTTAAATTGCTAAAGATTGATTTTTATTAAATAATACACGCAGCGCGCATACGGAATAGTACAGCATAATAAAAAGTAAGCGGAATAAATATTTAAGAGCTTACAACCCAATTGAAAGAAAAAAAAAACAAAACTCTCGCCTCACTGATACAATCGCCTAGGATACACGAGAATCTAAAAAATTTACAACCGCCTAAATACACGATTTAATTCTATTAAAATACAAATAAAAAGAAAATTAAAATAAAATAAAAGCTGCAAAACAAAGGTTAGCACAGTTTATACGGCACACCATAAGTAGGACTCAAGTAGACAGAATTGGGAAGTTAAGTATTCGGGGTCATGCAATTGGGGGTAACCGGGTTAGCCCGGTCGACCGGCCTGGTTAGACCTGGAAAACCATTTTGAAACGTCCCTGTATTTTTGGTTTTGTGAGAAAATCGTTTTTGAAACCATTTTTTTCGGTTTATTACAATTAAGCATGCAAAGTGGGTCGGTTTTCGGGAGAACCAGGTCTCCGTCGTGGTTTTGCTCTAAATGCAATTTCACCAAAAAATAAACCTAAGGTCGTGAATGCACACGTCAAAATTCATTTTTTTCTTTTTTTTATGATTTTTGATTTTTCAAGATTTTTCTGATTTTCTGAAATTTTCCAATTTTTATGAAATTTTATTGGGATTTTATGAATTTTTTTTTTATTTTAGGGATTTTTTAGGGATTTCTGCTTCTGGCCGAGAACTACAGTCGTGCAACTGTAGTTACAGTCGTACGACTGTATATTACAGTCGTGCGACTGTAATCCTAGCTAAAGGCAGAAATCGCTAAAAAACCCTAAAAAGAGAAACTTAAAACTGAGAAAATAAGGATAGTCGTACGACTGTAAAGGATTTGCCAAAAGTCCCCTGATTCTATTTTTTTGACCTTTTATCTCCCCCTCTAACCCGGAAATCTTGAGCATTAAATGCTTAAGATTTCCCACACTTTTCCAAGTCAAGGGGGTATGGGTTCTGCAACCTGCCCCCGAAAGTACAGTCGTACGACTGTACTTACTTTACAGTCGTACGACTGTGACAAAATTCCCACGACTGTAATTACAGTCGTGGGTCAATGGTCAACGACGGATTTTTTTTTTTTTTGTAAAAATTTCGTGTTCACACCTCTGCCTGTAGAGGATGAAAATGATTTTGTTGTATCTATTTCTTCTATTTTCAATGTAACCAATGTACTCTATGATAAGTTCAATGCAATGAAATCCCAGTTTGCTTAGTTATGTGATGTTTATCCTGATAACTCTGTGCATGCATTTAAATCACCATCAAGCATATTTAGCATATATGACACTACATTGCATGAAATCAACATAAGTACAGATGAAAACCCTAAAATGGTATTCATTTCACATGAGCTTGAATCCGAGGAAGAAAGAGAATTAATAAGAATACTTCAAAAACATGTTAAAGCTTTCGCCTGGTCATATGAAGACATGCCAGGAGTGGATACAGAGATAGCAGTACACAAGATTCCAACTGACCCCACGTTCAGGCCGATAAAGCAGAAGTTGAGGAGGCTGAGACCAGAATGGCCTACACTGGTAAAGAGGAGGTGGCTAAGCAGATAGATGCCAAGTTTCTTAAAGTGGTAGAATACACAGACTGGTTAGCCAATATTGTCCCCGTTCCTAAAAAGGATGGAAGAGTCAGAGTATGCATTGATTATAGGGATCTGAACAAGGCTTACCCTAAAGATAACTTCCCACTACCTCACATTGTTGTTCTGGTCGACAATGCAGCAAAAGCGGCAATGTACTCTTTCATGGACGGCTTTTTGGGATACAACCAGATCCTGATGGATGTGATCGACAAGGTAAAGATGTCATTCATTACAGAGTGGGGTACCTTCTGTTACAGAGTAATGCCCTTCGGGTTAAAGAATGCCGGAGCCACCTATAAAAGGGCTGTTACAACCCTGTTGCATGATATGATCCATAAAGAAGGGGAAGTGTATGTCGATGATATGCTGGTTAAATCGACAATCCGGGAGGAACACCCTGTTATCCTGGATAGATTTCTAACACGCATCGAAGAATACAACTTGCGACTACACCCCAAGAAGTGTATATTCGGGGTCACATCAGGAAAGTTGTTGGGTCATATGGTCAGCCAGAGAGGGATAGAAATGGACCCAGACAAAATCAAAGCCATCCAAAACATGCCAGCCCTGAAGAAGGAAAAAGAGGTCAGATCATTCCTGGGCTCCTTACAGTATGTCAGCCGCTTCATAGCCAAGCTAACTTCTACTTGCGAGCCGATTTTCAAGCTACTGAAGAAAGATCAGCCGATTGTATGGGATGACAGGTGTCAGCTGGCGTTCGAGAAAATCAAAGCTTATCTGGTAAAGCCACCGGTGTTAAGTCCACCAATTCCAGGAAAGCCTCTGATTTTGTACTTGGCAGTTGAAGAATCCTCTATAGGGGCAATGCTAGAACAGGAACAAGATGGCAAGAAGGAGTATCCCATCCACTACCTCAGCAAAAAGCTGTTGGAGTATGAAACTAAGTATACACTGGTGGAAAAGACATGTGTGGCAATGATCTAGTTGACTAAGAAGCTATACCACTACTTTCAGTCCTACAAAATATAAGCCATGGCTAAAGTGGATCCAATGAAGTATCTTTATGAAGCACCGGTGTTAGTTGGAAAGTTAGCCAGGTGACTGCTACTCTTATCTGAGTTCGACATCGAGTACATAACGAAGAAAACCATCAAAGGCCGAGCCATGGTGGAGTTTCTAGCAAATCAGCCACTGGAGTCAGATTACACGGAAAACTTAGAGTTTCCAGATGAACAGTTGGCTATGGTTGAAGTGAAAAGATGGGTCATGTGCTTCGATGGTGCTGTGAACAGAAAGGGTACTGGAATTGGGGTACTAATAGCAACACTGGATGGTGAAATCATTCCTTTGTCAAAGAGGCTGAATTTTCCCATAACCAATAATGGGGCAGAATATGAAGCATGCCTGTTCGGAATGGAAGCTTTGCTAACCCTAGGGGCAAATGACGTCCTGATTGTTGGAGACTCACTTCTGGTGATTAGGCAAGCTCAAGGCGAGTGGGAGCTAAAAGAGGAAGCCTTATGGCCTTACTTGGAGCTATTACAGTTCAGAAAAGATTAATTTAGCTAGTGTGAATTTAGACATGTCCCCAGGGATGAAAACAAGATGGCCGATGCTCTAGCAACATTATCCTCTATGTGGGAAAATCCAGAACAAACCCAAGTGCAACCACTGGTTATAGCCACTTCCAGCTTGCTTCGAAATGCATGAAGTGATGGAATTAACAGTTGAAGAGAAACCGTGGTTCTTTGACATCTATCGGTATGTTAAGGAAGGGAAATATCCAGAAGAGGCCAACGCTACTGATAAGTTGACACTAAGAAAACTGGCTAGTCAATTCAGAATCTTCGAGGATAGGTTGTACAAAAGAACAGCACACGGGGTTCTTCTAAGATGCCTGACAGAACAAGAAGTAGAAGAAGTGATGCAGCAGGTACATGCAGGTTCCTGTGGGCCACATATGAATGGGCTTGCCATGGCTAAGAAAATAATGAGACAAGGGTACTTCTGGATGACGATGCAAGCAGACTGCATAAGAAAAGTGAAGAGGTGCCATGAATGTCAGATCTATGCATATATCAGCCATCTTCCTCCACTTGAACTTCAGAATTTAGCATCTCCTTAGCCATTTTCAGAGTGGGGGATAGATATGATTGGTGAAATTCATCCAGCTGCATCTAATGGGCACAGATTCATAGTTGTGGCAGTTGATTACTTCTCCAAATGGGTTGAAGCGGAATCCTTCACTAATGTAACAGCCAAGCAGATGGTTAAGTTCATCCAAAAGAATATCTTCACCCGGTATGGGGTTCCACACCATATAGTGACTGACAAAGGGGTGCAGTTTCAAGGGGCAACAGCTGAGCTACTTGCAGAGCATGGTATTGAACATCACAAGTCCTCTCCATACAGACCACAGGCCATGGAGCAGTAGAAGCAGCTAATAAGGCAATAAAGAAGATCTTATCAAAGATGGTAACCACTTACAGAGATTGGGCTGACAAATTGCCTTATGCTCTTTGGGGTTATAGAACCAGTGTCAGAACGCCAACAAGAGAAACCCCTTACACTTTAGTCTATGGTATGGAAGCAGTGTTACCAGTGGAAATAGAGCTCAAGTCACTTAGAGTTGCCTTGGAAGCTCAGTTACCGGAGACTGAATAGGTTCAAGCCAGGTATGAGCAGTTGGTGGCACTTGATGAAAGGTGATTGAAGGTACTGGATCACCTACAGATGTATCAGCGCAGAATGGCTAGAGCCTATAATCGAAATGTGAAGTATTCCAAGCGGTAGTTAAAAGCAGGGGACTTGGTTCTTAAGCAGCTAAGGCCTTCAAATGTTGATGTTAGGGGCAAGTTCAGACCCAACTAGGAAGGGCCCTTTGTGGTGAAGAAAGTGCTCTCAAAAGGCGCTGTCAGCATCATGGATATGGATGGGAATGAGTTCACCAACCCCATCAATCGAGACAGGCTGAAGCTTTATCATGTCTTAAAAAAAAAAGTCTGCTAGGCATGAGAGAAAATAACCAGTCGGAAAACTTGAAAAGGATGAATGGTGACGGACTCTAGCTCTGTGTGGAATATGTACCATTTAGGAACCAAATCATTTCTAATGTACTTATTTTGACTTCATCAATAAAGTGAAGTGTTTGTTTAAATATATTCACATGGTTCTGACAAATGCATAAGCAAAGTTGTCCTGCATAAACATACATTTGGAGAAAGCACTTTGCATTCAACTAATCAATATCATCGCAAACGAGCAATAAAGGGTCACGACACCATTTTAATCAAATCTTAAAAAAAAAAGAGCTCGCTGGGGCGAAAACTGAAAAGGCGCTTAAGGCAAAAATTGGAGCGGCTCGCTGGGCTGAAAACCCGAGTTGGGCAACCCAGGCAAAAATTAGAGCACTTACAAACTCATAACTTCCCCACGGAATAGGAAAAGTAGAGTGTCCTTAGTATTCCCCAGAGAATTCGTCACATCACTTCCCAGCAGAGTTTCCCCCACTATTCCCCAGCGGAATCCACATAACGAACACCATCAATTATTTCCCCACAAAGTCGCCACATTACTCCCAAGCGTAGTCTACATAAAGAACACCACAATAGTTTCCCTAGTCGAGCTGTCACACTCTTCCCTAGTGGAATCTCTACAAGGAATACTACAATCATTTCCCCAGCAGAATCATACATCCCCAGCAGCCATCTCACTCCTTCGATAATCACCAAACAATGCCCCCAAAGAAAGCAAAATCAAACAGGGACACAACCAATCTCTCTCCAGCAAAAGGCAGAAATATCGAATAACAGAAAATGCATACATGTACATATTCATCATTATGCATTCAGACATTGCATACATCAATCACTTATCCTCAGCTAGTCTTTATTCTTGATCGAAGCGGTAAAAAGTTTTGTTCAAAAATCTCTCGATCAAGGAATGAAGACTTGCCATTTTAAGTGCAGGAGTTCATCATCCCCAGCTTCAATTCCTAGCGGATCCGCCTCGAGTAATATAAACTCGGTATCGACCCAGATCATCTCCATCATCATTTCCCCAGCGAGTCCACCTCGAGAAGTGTAAACTCGGTATCAGTCCAGATCCGCTCTATCGACCATGTCCTCAACGAGTCCGCCTCGAGTAATATAAACTTGGTATCAGCCCAGATCCGCTCCATCATTAAGTTCCCCAGCAAGTCTGCCTCGAGTAATGTAAACTTGGTATCGACCCAGATCCGCTCTATCATCCAAGTTCCCCAGCAGATCCGCCTCGAGTGATGTAAACTCGGTATCGGCCCAGATCGGCTCCGCTATCTCAACTTTCCCCAGCAGATCCGCCTCGAGTAATGTAAACTCGGTATGGCCTAGATCAGCCTCACCTATTTCCCTAGCAAAGTTTGCCTCGGGTAACCTAGACCCGGTATCGGCCAATCCACAATTCATCAACATCGCCTCGAGTAATATAGACCCGGCATCGGCTAATCTCATCTCCAGCATCGCCTCGGGTAACATAGACCCGGTATCGGCTAATTTCACCCATCCTTTGCCTCGGGTAACCTAGACCCGGTATCGGCCAATCTGCAATCCATCTTCCTTCACCTCGGGTAACCTAAACCCGATATCGGCTAAACCGCAATTCACCCTTCGTTTGCCTCAGGTAACCTAGACCCGGTATCAACCTATCTGCATCAACTTTTCCTCAGGTAACCTAGACCTAGTATCGGCTTATTTCTTTTCCCAGTCTCGCCTCGGGTAACATAGACCCGGTATCGGCTTATCTCATCAGAGGGTTCATTCCAATGTTCGCGGCTCTTTGATTCGCTCTCTCAAATTCATCACCTCAGGTATTGTGAACCTGGATCTAGGTGTCGAATTTGATCACGCGAGGGGCAGTTGTAATCACCGAAATTTTCCTTAAAAAAAAAGTTGTACGACTGTAATGTCGAAAAAGTTGCAGGCGCCCATACCTCTGCAGCAGAAAAATGGAGGAGAGAGGGTGGCGCAATTAATGCGCAGGAATGGACAGCAAGCAAGCCAGGAGGCAGAGGATAAAAGGAAGAAAAAGAGAGGAGAGAAGGGACTTCTTGATTTCTGGTGAAAAGAATTAGAGAGAGAAAGGAGAAAAGAGGGAAGGAAAAGAAAGAAAACAAAAACCCATAAGTTCATCTTTTCCTCTTCTATTTTCTTTTAATTCTCAGAAACTAGGGTTAAAATTTGATAGAAACCCTTAGGTTAATCGATTAGCGTCACAAACAAATCAAAATTTCGGACTAAAACAATCAGAATCCCAAGCATTTTGGATTTTCGGACTCAAGGCTCTCAACTCTAATTCAAGAGGAAAAGTGCAAATTCTTATGGATTGGAGCGACGCCAGGGGTCAATTTCGACTTAGAGGGACTTCTAAAAGGTAGGCACTCTATTTCTCTTTACTTTTGCTTGCTTTCTGGGTGTTGATTGCGATTTTTGTGCATTTTTATCTCATTTTCTGTGTTTCTGCTTCTGGAAATCAAGAACAGTCGCACGACTGTTCTTGAAATTGGTGAATAGTCATACGACTGTATATACAGTCGTACGAGTGTTCTTGATTTCCAGGTTGTCTTCTTTCAATTATGTTTGAAATAAAATTTTGGCGAAATCCTGAATCCGAGGTGATTACAGTCGCACGACTGTAACTCATTTCCAGAATCAGAATTTTGTTTTTGAGTTATAAAAATTTCCAAAAATCCCAAAAAAAATTAGAAAAATCAGAAAATCACCAAAATGAATTTCGTTATATGCATTCACTACCTTAGATTTAATTTTTAGTAAAATTGCATTTAGAACAATTCAATGACGGAGACCCAATTCTCCCGAAAACCGACCCACTTAAAATGTAAAAAATGCATGTAAACCGGAAAAATCATTTTTCAAAAATGAATTTCTCACAAAAAACCAAAAATACAGGGACGTTTTAAAATGTTTTCCAGGTCTAACTGGGCCGGCTAGCCGAGCCAACCCGGTTATCCCCTATATGCATGCCCCCCCAATTCTTGATATCCCCGATTCAGTTTATTTGAGTCCAACTTGTGGCGTGCCGTATAAAATTATGATAACCTTTGTTTTGCAGCTTTTATTTATTTTCATATTTATTTTTATTTCTATTTGTATTTGAATAGAATTAAAATCGTGTATTTTAGGCGGTTGTACCTTTTTTTTAGAATCTCGTGTATTCTAGGCGATTGTATAAGTGAAGCGAGAGTTTTTATTTTTATTTCGATTTGGTTGTAGGCCGTTTAATATTTATTACTTTGTTTTGTTTTTATTTTGTATTATATTTCTTTGTATGCACGTTGTATGCCTAATTAATGCAATAAAATCAATTTTAGAATTTGAAATACCACTTGAGAACATTAGCAATATTTAATTTAATTAGACACGAAATAGGGGACTTGTCCGGACCTAAATCTCTGGATAGTGTAGCTGCCATTCGTCCGGTTCAGCTACCCTAAGAATTTCCCAGTTGAGCTGAGCCGGGTGGCGACTCCTACAATATTCATCGAGACTCAGGTCTCGGCTTCTTTTAAGATTTAATTCCATTTATTTTTCAAAACCTGATTTTCCATTTATTAAAAAACCCCACGCAAGGGAGGGGTCCGCCCGAGATCGTGGCGCCCCATTCCGAAGGGAGTCTCGCGTCCCGTCGAAAACGCGTCGTCTACTCACACATATCCAACAGAAGTTAGTCCTCGAAAGCTTCTCCTTCTCCAGGAGTGACCTAAGTGAGAGTGAGTTGTTATTTGTTGCAGCCATTTTAAATTGCTTATATGAAAATGGGAATAATCTACATGGAAGAAATCATTGCTTGAGTTAGAAATAAAGGACTTTATGCCAATTCAAGATAATAATCTGATTTTAATTTGTTCGTTGGTGATGTTAATTGGCTGACTTGACCAAGATCCATAACTCCTCAATGATTGGCCGAACTAGGGCTTGCTAACCGATCATTGATTTGTTTGGTAGGACAACCTATCCAATCCCTCCACGAAGGACTCTTGGTTTGATGGGCTTATTGACAATTTATCCATCTATGCTTAGGGCCCGCTCCGAGCTAATGCTACCCGTGTTGAGTCAAACCACCATTCACATGTTAACCATACCAAGTATCCTAACCCTCGACGGCCCACCGAATACTACAATGTACCCAGCTAGGGCATGGCGCACATTGCAACATCAATGGGAGGAAGAGGTGTGAATGTGGGAAGCACTTCTAAACGACTCAATATTTTAATTTTCGGATTAAAATTAAGTGATATGGCTTAACATGCATAAACGCGGATAATATGATTCATACATCCATATTATGTGACAATTGCAATAGCATACTTAATTTAAAATAAATGAGATCGTATGGGCCTTTAATTACAACCTAATGAAAAACTAGATATCCTATCTAATTCTTCATGGGCCGGACTGAAATCCTTCTTGGGCTCTCACCATGGGCTTGCTCCATCTGGGCGTTTCTGTATACTTAATGCAATTACAAAAATTTTATTTTAAATAAAATCTATTCTAAAATTACATCAAAATAAAAGAAATGGCACACACGCAGGCCATATTTCCCAAAATCAAATTACAACCGATAATAATTTAGGACCCATAGAACTCAACATCACATTTCAAACAAAGTAACTGTCATGCACATACATACCAATATGATGCATGATCATGGCATTCCAAATTATAAATATAAATGTTAAGACGAGTTACTTAGGGTGAAATCGCCAATTTCAACAAATGTGACTAAGGCCCATAAAAGCCCAATGGATAACATCCATAAATGCAAAATTAACAATATTGCTCCCACTTGAATTTGGGTTGTCACAAATTTAAAATTTAGCCCTCCTAATTTTAACCGGTGTCACGGTTTATTGGGCCAATTTCACAAAATCCATATTCAATTTAATATGCAAAACAATTAAATTAAATATGCATGCCAACAAAATAAACAATTTAAATACAAATTAATTCAAAATAAAAACATTTTAATTTAATTTGCATTAGGGCCTGGGATAAAAAAAATACCCTCAAAATCCAAAAACATACCCGAACCCCGCGTTCGGCAGCCTGCCGCTGCAACAGACTGCAGCTACTGCAATAATTGCGATTCCATCTTGGCCCAAAATAATTTTTTTTTAATCATTAAAATTCCAGCCAACAAACAAGAATAAATAATCAATAAAATTTAAATTGAAAACCAATTGGGGAAAAATAATCAAAAACCACAATCCAATAATTTTAGGGTTCATAAAAAACAAAACTAATTGAGTAAAGAACCCTAAAATCACAATTAGCATGTGGTATAATATGTATTTTATGACTGCGTTTTGGGACTGCATTTTATACACTTATTATACATTGTTATACACTTCTTATAAAAGGAATCGTAGGCCCAAGAAAGGAAATAAGTAGTTTTATTTTTCGGTAGATCTTAAAACGGATGTAACTTTTGCTATAGGAGTCCGATTGACCATTATAATATGTTTTTAGAATGTGATTTTTGAGCTCTATAAGGGCTATCATGGTTGGTCGCATTTGGGCCCAAAAAATGGTGTTTAGGCCTTCATCCATCAATTTATACATTGTTTATACACTATTTATACAGTTCTTATAAACTGCTTAAACATTGTTATACACTTCTTATACACTGTTACGCACTTCTTATATATTGTTATACACTGTTTATACATTGTTTATATACTGTTTATACACTTCTTATACACTATTATACATTGTTATACACTGTTTATACACTTCTTATACATTGTTATAGACTTCTTATATATTGTTATAAACTATTTTTACACTTCTTATACACTGTTATATATTGTTTATACACTACTTATACACTGTTATCCATTGTTATACACTTCTTATATATTGTTATACACTATTTATACACTATTATACATTATTTATACACTACTTATGTTGGGATTCATCACTGGAAATCAACCGATAAAAGCGGGAATAAGTGTCGATTTCCTCGAATCCGGTCCTAGGAGCTAGTGAAGTGGAAATCAAAAACAAAACCATAAAGAGGAAGTTTAAATACTCACTTGGTATATCTCTTACAGAGATGACTACAGAAATCTAAGTAGACTTCCACCATCGTCATGTACACGATTGGCTATCGGACTAACCTCGTGCTAGCAGATAGGAAAACTCAAGAAGAGAGAAGAGGGGAGATGGGGTGGCCCAAAAGATGGATAAAATGCTTATCTTCTCTTTCTTACCAAAACAAAGAAGATAAAGATACACGTTAAATTAAAGTTACATTTGAAATTAATTAAATCATAGGAATTAGAATGGGCTTAGGCTTAAACGATTTAAAGCCCACATTGCATGGAGTGGAATGGGCCAAAATTTTGGGCTTGTAGGATGAGTCGTTATCTTGACTTAATTGGTAGCAAAGTTAGACTTTGCGAGGGTCATATTATACCATATAATATATTACATACAATTAAATTAGAATTCATTTGACCTATTAATTTAATCACGAAATTAAATTAGACATGTATAAAAGGAAATACATGTAAACCTATACATGTATAAATATCGGCACCTAGGAAATAATCTCATAAATGAATTCATTAATTGTGAGAAGGCCAAAATAAATATTAATTATATTATATTGATCAATCCAATTGATCTATATAATATAATTAATGAAAATCTCTCTCTTCAATGTGTATACTCCAATTATACATTAAATCCTTTAGTCTAGTCCAGACGTTCAATGTGTACGATCCGATGGGCCCGTCTTTATGTTGGCAATAGGCTTATGGCCCACAGATTGCAGGCGGGTTCTGGCAAGCCACTGCAGCCCCTAATTAAGATGGAGATAGCAGTCAAACTGGAATCATAACCCAGTAGTTTAAACATGTATATCCCATGTCATCTATATCAGTGTCCAACACAGAGGCATGGAATGATCACCCTCTTTTGTGTCCAGACATTTACTTGATCCCAAATGAACTGATGCTCGCAAACAAGTTCCAACTTGTTTGGGTGTGGCCACACTCTTATCAGTTGCATTCATCAAGAGGCCGGTGATATCTTCTCAGTGGACTACTGAGTGACATTCCCATCTGCATATCCATAGCACTTCCATGTTCACTGACATACCCGAACGTACCCATACTTGGTACCCTTTTACAGGCCTGTTAGGCATACACCAAAGTATGTCACTTCACATGCAACACCATCATATGGTCAAGTCAAAGGATCCATACAAGTACTACACGAGAATCACTTGTGATCCAATACCATATGGATTTCTGGTTTAGTGGATCGATCCAATACCATGCCCCTTTGCATATACCCATTAACTTGGTTGACATTCCATGTACTATGATCGGTAAGACACTGCCATACAACCAGGCTAATGATGGTCTTTAGTTCCATTCATTCCTATAATTGGAACAGACTACGGATGACTTTATGGTCATATCATTTTCCCTATCCATGATCTTACTGCCAAGTGCATCACACTTGACAACATGGATATGGATATGTCCATTGGATACTCTATTTAAAACATAGCACAAGATATGTAATAAATAGATTAATGTCTTTATTTAATGACACAAATTGTATAATACATATATCTCACATAAATGTATAATACAAACACAAGGACCAATGCCTCAGGATTAGGGCATATCCAACAACTTATACACTTTATATATTGTTATACACTTCTTATACAATGTTATATGTTTATACAATTATTATACATTGTTATACAATCTTCAAATCTTAATTAATATTTGTCATCAAATTGCTACCGCTTATTTTAAAAGGAGATTTCCATGTTTATAGATTTGAAGATTTGTTACTGAGAAAGTTGAAATCCACCTTTGAAATGTGAAAATACCTTCTTATATGCTGTTATATATGCATTTTTTTGTAGCAGGAACTGAATAGAATCTCAACATTGAGTAGTTTAAGTTTCTCATCTTTGGTGGTACAATTGAAAACCAAGAAGAATTTTTCTTTTTACTGAAAAAGAAGATTGAAGGAACTGAATAGAATCTCAACACTGACTAGTTTGAGTTTGTCAACTTTTTATATCTGTACCCAACACCTTTGCTGTAAGACATATTATTATTATCTTGTAATTTAGATTAGGTCCTTTTGTTCCTAATGTATTTATACACTTCTTATACACTGTTAACATTGTTATACACTTATTATACACTGCTTATACATTGTTATACATTGTTTATATTCTTCTTATACACTGCTTATACACCATTTATACACTTCTTATACATTGTTATACACTGTTATACACTTCTTATACACTACTTATACACCATTTATACATTGTTTATTCATTTCTTATACACTGCTTATACACCATTTATACACTTCTTATACATTGTTATACACTGTTATACACTTCTTATACACTGCTTATACATTGTTATACACTGTTTATACACTTCTTATACACTGCTTATACACCATTTATACACTTCTTATACATTGTTATACACTATTATACACTTCTTATACACTGCTTATACATTGTCATACACTGTTTATACACTTCTTATACACTGCTTATACATCATTTATACACTTTTAATACATTGTTATACACTTCTTATACACTGCTTATACATTGTTATATATACATTGCTTATACACCGTTTATACACTTCTTATACATTGTTATACACTGTTATGCACTTATTATACACTGCTTATACATTGTTATACACTGTTTATACACTTCTTATACACTGCTTATATATTGTTATACACTGTTTTATACACTTCTTATACACCATTTATATACTTCTTATACATTGTTATACACTGTTATACACTTCTTATATACTGTTTAAACACTGCTTATATACCATTTATACACTGTTTATATACCATTTATACACTTCTTATATATTGTTATACACTGTTACACTTCTTATTCACTGCTTATACATTGTTATAAACTATTATACATTATTTATACACTTCTTATACATTGTTAAACATTGGTTATACACTATAATGCTTAAACAATGTATAAAATAAGGTACAAACAATGTATAAACAAGGTCTAATAGTTTCACAAAGGTAAAAACAATGTATAACTAAAGTATGATTATTGTATCACAAGGTATAACGAATGTATAATATTTATAAAAGTTATAAATACATTGTTATACACTGCTTATACAATATAATGCTTAAACAATGTATAAATAAAGTATAATCAATGTATTAAAATGTATAATTAATGTAATTAATGTATAATTACAATGATTATACCTTAGTTATACCTTAAGTATACCTTAAAATACACTATTACAGTGATAGTACCTTAGTTATACCTTAATTATATCCTAAGATACACTATTACAGTGATTATACCTTAGTTATACCTTAATTATACCCGAAGATAATTATACCCTAAGATACACTATTACAGTGATTATACCTTAGTTATACCTTATAACAGTTTCCTATTGTTGTTATATATATTTTTATTGTCACATACATTGTTTATACATTGTTTATACAAAAACTGATGAAGGAAAAAAAATAAAAAATATATATATAAATATGGATCTCATTTCGAAGAAAAAAAACAAAAAAAAAAAAAGTTTCTAAAGTCGCATGACGAAAAAATAAACGAATTGTGAGTTAAATATGAAATTAGATTAAAATTATAAAAGAGGAGAGAGAAAAGTGGACAAACTAGAGAAGGTATTTTGGAGACTATGATTTTTTTCTTTGTTGCTTATTGGGCAAGAATCACGTAAAAATGAATATTTTGTTTTTAGGTATTTTTGAAATTTTGAAAAGTTTTTAATGTATTTATGCAAACTTTTTATTTTCAAGTAAAAATGTTATATGGTGTCAAAAGGTAAATATTTTTGTAAAATGCCCTAATATTAATATATGTATATTATGATTTTCCTTTAAATGAAAAGAAAGAAATTAAAAAAAAAACCTACAAGCGGCTCTTAACATGGTAGATGCTTAGGCCTTTAACGTTTATGATACCCAGTATCTTCTTTGGAGTTGCATATAGTATATATATATGGTAAGAATAACATCCACGAAGAGGTCATGAAGCTCAGTAGTCCATCTTATTCTTTGCTTATGTGAATTAGTTGCTTTTTCTATTTCTTCATCCCATTTTGATGTCTTCTCCTTCTTATTAATATTGTATTTGTTGCAATCAAATTCCAAGTACTCCCTGCAGCTTTTTGGGATATCTAATGTTGATTCTCCACTTATTTTCAGCATTTCCTATTACACACCAAAATTTTATCAAATTCGATTGCTAAAGATATATATATGCTCACAGCTTTATAACAACAATATGCAACAACTTTTTTATTGCTGCTTCAAGTTGAGGAACAATTTTTATAGTTCTATCGGACAAATGTCTTATTTTTTGTAGTGTTTTTGGGCAAATTGACCTTTCTTTGATCTAACCCTTACATGAGCATTAAAAAAAAGTCTCTTTTGAACCAAATTGAGATATATTAGATATAAGTGCAAAATACAACTCTCAACAAATTGGTTGAAACTAAATTTTCACAAAAATACATAATTGGACTTATAAATTTTGAATAAGTCATATTGAGTCAAGAAAAACAAGTAATACATTTAAGGGATGTTTAGTTAGACTAAATTAAGCAGCGGAATGGGAATGAGAATCAATGTTCCCTTTTTTAATTACTGTTTGATTAAGCATTATTAGATTGGGAATGAAATCTTATTCACCCGTCTTACCCCCACATCAATCAACTTAATTTCATTCTCTTTCCCTTCTTAAAAATATTCCAAAAAAATTATCATCCCCACCATTTCATTTTTGTTTCGAACAAATTATCTATCCCACTACCCAATCTTAACCATACTAATATATTGACATTGAATTTCAGCATCTGATTATATATCTATTATTCAAGTAATATAAATTATATAATATAATTATACACAAACTAAATAATATAAAAAGAGTAAAATATATAAAAACATAATTATTATATATTAGTAATATTTTTTATTTATGGAACTTAATTAGTTATCTAAATAAATAAACAAACAGAAAAATAAATTTTGATTCCGATTCCGGACTAAACCAAGCAAAATTATTAAATGGTAATTCTAATTCCAATCCCTATCATTTTGGTTTCAATTCCAATTCCCAACTTTAAACCAAACACCCCCTTAGTATATGTACCATCATTCATTGATGAAATCATAAGTTATGTATAAATTGACTGTACAACTAATGTACAAATTTCCATAAACAACGTAAATAAACGGACTTACAGTTTGTATACAGTGGAAATTTGTTTACGAATTGAATCTGATCAATACAAGAAATCGGATCATTCTAGTTGCCTTTCCTATGTATGTACGAATACATAGAGTACGGGCTTTATCCGTGAATTCTTCCGACGAACGAAAGTAGTATGTTTCGTGCTTTCTCTCTGGGAGCGTTTTTCCCGATTCTATGGAATCTTTACGATTATATTTTGTGTTCAAAATAGAGAAACCACTTCTTTATTTATAGAGGAAATCCCAACTTCCATCTATTTATAGGTTAGTCCAAATTACACATTTGGTCCCTGTAATATATACAAAATTATAGTTTAGTCCCTGCCATTCCAAAATGTCATGGGCGGACCTAAAACCAACATCTTCCACTCGCATATGACAAGACATACTTTCATTGAGATTGAACACACATACTTCTTTCAATTCTTATTCGACGAATTCACGCGACCAGTCAACTTAACGGTTAAACCTTTGAGCACTTCTTCATCGTTCCACCTTTAGCTTAACGCGACTTCCCCCTAGTCCATTTTCCATGATCACTAGTTTTTGACTCACTTTTGATCTCACGAAAACATTCATACACACTACATACCTTTTCCACGAAAAAGTATTGAGCTCGAGTGTTATATGATTAACAAGTGACATGTTACTAAAAATGTACTTCCTCTCTATAAATAACCTTCCACCATATATCCAATGTTTATCTAAAAGGTCCTTATATGCTCGTTCGTTGCTAACGCAGCCTGGTTTGGGGTTCCAATCAAGATAATCATTAGACATACCCTTCTTGTTATTTACAAGAGTCTTTAAGGTGAATTGAAACTTATAGTTTCATTTGGGTCTCACATTAGGAAAGTTGAGATCAATTTTCTTCTTTCCATCCCTTGGTCGGCTTTTACATATATTACTAAAATATGCCATAGTGTTAATCCACTTAGGACGTATGTTTTATAAACACTATGCGAAAGCATTTAGTCTCTAAATGCAAAATGCAACTCATGCATCACAAACTTTAGTCCACATTTAAGCCTTTCACAGGACAACTTTTGGTATCAATGAAATAATGATATTTCATATATCACGTATGGAGTTTCTCTCATCTCCATCTATACTTTTACCTATGAACACACCGCTCATAGTAAAAGACTCATCTATGTGAGTAGATGCATTTCGTCAACATACTGAACTATACTCAATAGCTCTATGTGTATCGCTTCAAATAGTGAATGAATCTGAACACAACAAATAACTCACATTCTATTCCAATAGAATTTACCAAAGTTATTACAATAGTCCAAATAGCCCTTCATCTTGAGCACGTGAGCGCTCACAGATGTCCCAGTCCCCATTTTGCAGGAATGGAATGCCTTATTCGTCAGGTACCTTTCTTGACGTGCCTGTTCCTGAAACATCTCATTTAGAGTTGTTATCATAGCATAGGCCTCATGGTCCATAAACTGTTTTTGTAGTTCGGGGACCATGCACGCCAACATAAGGCAAGTAACATCTCGGTTATCCTTCACATGCACCCCGTATTCCTCCAGCTGAGCAGCTGGTGGATTACGCCCAGTAGGTGCGGCCGGTACAAGCCTTTCCAATACATATTCCTTAGACTCCTGTCTTAGTAAGTTCCTAGACCAGTCCAGGAAATTAGGACCAGAAAGCTTGTCCTTTTCAAGGATAGTGCGCAGTGATAAAGTGTTATTCGATGCCATTGATTACTACACAGAAAAATAAATGAGTGTTAATAAAGGACTTAACAAATTTTTTCCCATAAAATAATTAATAATGAATCATGTTATTAATTAATCCGAGTTGTTGGGCTCATGGGCCGAGATCCATATTATATCAAGATATAGCCAGACGAGGGCCTGGAACAACTATACCCTAATTTTTTAGGTAGGAACGCCGTCCAATCCCAACCTAGGGACTCTCGGTTTGATGGGCCTGTTGGCACTTACCCATCTGTGCTTAGGGCCAGGAACATCCTACTGCCCATGCTAAGTCCAAACCTCCATCCAAATGTTAGAGTAACCAATACTCCAACCCAATACAAAATGACGATGCTCCAGCGCATCCAACGAGGGTTGGTCTACAACTGGCCCATCCCCACTTCGAGTAGGTTTTGGATGAAGGAAGCACTTTTAAGAGACTTAGTAATTGCCTTTTGGTTATTAGATTCAATTAATAACGGCTTAGATGCAAAAGCGGGTGAAATAGGATATGGACATACATTCGCACATGCTAATAAAATATCGCATAATTAAATAAAGAATGGAATGCAACGGGCCAAAATTTACATCCTAATATCATTCTAGTAAACCTATACTAGAACAGTAGCAGGTGGGCCGCCTCCGATTCCTTCTGGGTCCGCCAATCCAATCGGCTCCTTGCTTACATAATTTCATAATAAAGATATAAAATAAAATTACATAAAAGGAAAACGACGCGCAGGCCGTAAAAAGAATATTACAACCCAACATAAATGAGGCCCATTTACATCCATCCAAACATTCAATCATACAACATGTAATTCAATACATCATGTAAACCAATACATGTAATTTATAAGCATGTTACATGCATGACTTAATCCGATTTCATTTGTCCATAGCCATTATCTTGAAATCGCCAAATTATGGTCGATCATGGTTCTTAACCCGAGTGGGCTTTGGGCCTCCAACCCAGGCAAAATTGCTCCCAATCCGATTGGGAAACCATGAATTCCAAAATTAGCCGTCCGGGTAATCGTGCCAAGAAAACCCGAACCAATTTCAATTTACCGTATTTATTTCCAAAATGAATATCACATGAACAAAAACTAAATTCCATTCAAGAAACCATGCGCATTAAATTTCCAAAATTTAAACACACAAATTTTAAAACATTTTACAAATTTTAAAACCCGGCCCGGCCCAAAAATCCCGCCAAATCCAAATTCGGGCCCGGACCGCCGCGCGGGGCAGCCGCGGCGCTGCTGCCCAGCAGCAGCCCCGCTGGCCAGCAGCGGCGTGCTGCTGGCCCGCAGCAGCGGGCAGCGGCTGCTACCTATGGCGCGTAGCGCCGCAGGCAGCCCCGCTTCCGCCCGAAACGACCCGTGATTTTTTTTTTTTTTTTTAAACAACATATGCAAGATATTAAATCCAAGAAATAAAATCTAGCATACAACCTAGATGCAAGAAATTAAATCAACCAAGAATTAAAATCAAGCATCCATAAACTATATATATATATATATATATATATATATATATATATACATATATACATAAATATTTGCAAAAGGAAATTGAACCCTAGCATGCTCCATATGCTAAACAATTTCATATGCAAATATCATGAATAACCAACACAAATAGAAAATTAAATCTAGCATAAACCCTATGCATATAATTTTCCATTTGTCAAATTCAAAGAGGCAAAATCACAAACCCCAAACCGAAAACAAATCCCATCCACAAAACCGCCAAATTTTAAACCATGGGATTCACTTCAAGTTAGAGATTTCCACGGAACATAAGCCCGCTCTGATACCACTGTTGGGATTCGTCACGGGAAATCGACCGAAAAAGCGGAAATACGCGTCGATTTCCTCGAATCCGGTCCCAAGAGCTTAAGTAGTGGAAATCAAAAACACAAAGCACAAGGAAGAAGGTTTTAAAATTTCACCTTAAGTCTCTCCAAGAGACAGATGATGACTGCAGAAACCAAATTAGATTTCCTCCTTCGTCCCGTACACGAACGGCTCTCGGACTAAAACCCGTGCTAGCGATTCGGAAAATCAATAAGAGAGAGTGAGGGGAGAAGATAATTTCGGCCAAGAAGTGAGAAATATGGCTGCCATATTTCTTTTATATCCCCAAAAGACAAACCATGACTCATCACACAAAGATCTCAAGTAGAAAAGTCCAACTTTTCCACCCTAAGTCAAACCATGAACAAATGATCATCACCTTTTGTCCTTAATATGAGTCATCCTTCTTATCACATATGACTCACCACAACTTGGCAAAATATCTCCAAAAATTCGGCCAACATGTCACCAAGGAAAGGCATCACTTTTTCATGCCCAATACTATACTTACATCTTTGATTTTATGTGATGTCACATTAAATTTTATTCCTACATGTATGTAACACTCTTATACTATATAATATGTTACTTACACCAAAAATAAAATTCATATGTGACATATCAAATAAACCAAGAGATTAAATATGACATCCATAAGATGACAAACATGTAAACCTATACATGTAGAATTATTCCCATCTAGGAAATAAACACTTAACTTAATTCATTGAATTAATTAAGTGATGGCCTAAGAAATATTAATTATATTATACTTGACCAATCCAATTGAGCTAAATAATATAATTAATACACCTCTCTCTTGTTTTGATGTGTATACACCAAGTACACACTTAATCCGACTAGTCAAAGTCCAGACGTTCAATGTGTACGATCCGATGGGCCCGTCTTTATGTTGGCAGTGAGCTAAGGCCCACAGACTCCAGTTGGGCTCTAGCAAGCCACTGTAGCCCCCAATTAAGACGGAGTAAGCAGTCAAACTGAAACTTTAACCCAGTAGTTGAACTTGTACATCCCATGTCATCGATATCGGAGTCCAACACAGAGGCATGGTATGATCACCCTCTATTGTGTATGGACATTAACTTGATCCCGAATGCACTGATATTCACAAACAAGTTCCAACTTGTTTGGGTGTGGCCACACTCTTATCAGCTGTATTCATCAAGAGGCCGGTGATATCTTCTCAGTGGAACACTGAGTGACATTCCCATCTGCATATCCATAGCACTGCAATGTTCATTAACATACTCGAACGTACCCGTACTTGGCACCCTTTTACAGGCCCGTTGGGCGTACACGAAAGTATGCCATTTTACATCCAGTACCATCATATGAGGATCCATACAAGTACTACACGAGAATCCGATGTGATGTGATACCATGTGGAGTCTCGTTAAGTGGATCGATCCAGTACCATGCCCTTTTTCGCATGTACCCGTTAACCTGGTTGCCATTCCATGTTCTATGACCGGTAAGACACCGCCATACAACCAAGGTTAATGATAGTCTTTAGTTCCATTCATTCCCATGATTGGAACAGACTACGGATGACTTTATGGTCATATCGTTTTCCCTATCCACAGTCTTACTGCCAAGTGCCTCACACTTGACAACATGGATATGGATATGTCCATAGGATACTCTATTTAAAATATTGCACAAGACATATAGTAAATAGATTGATGCCTTTATTGATTAACACAGATTGTATCATACATATCTTACATAAAAGGTACAATGTATCATACAAACACAAGGATCAAGGCCTTGGGACTAGGGCATATCCAACAATCTCCCACTTGCACTAGTACCAACTAGGCATGGGCGTAATCCCTATAGATCTAATATGACCCTCATGCTTGGGCTGAGCCAGCGCCTTGGTCAAAGGATCTGCGGCATTCTCCTCGGTGTCCACTCGTCGTAATGAAATATCACCCCTCTCAACGATGTCTCTGATGAGGTGAAACTTCCTGAGTACGTGCTTCGAGTTTCTATGTGACCGGGGCTCCTTAGCTTGTGCAACAGCCCCATTGTTGTCACAGAAGATATCAACTGGGTCCTGGATAGTTGAAACTACCCCCAGTTCCATGATAAACTTCTTTATCCATACAGCTTCCTTAGCTGCATCACACGCTGCAATGTACTTAGCTTCTGTGATAGAATCCGCTATGGTCGGTTGCTTGGAGCTTCTCCAGCTTATAGCACCACCATTAAGCATGAATACATATCCTGACTGCGACTTATATTCATCCTGGTCGGTCTGGAAGCTTGCATCAGTGTACCCAGTAACTGATAACTCTTCCTGACCTCCATACACTAAGAAGCTATCCTTAGTCCTGTTAAGGTACTTTAGGATTGCTTTGACAGCTTTCCAGTGATCCTCCCCAGGATCTTGCTGGTACCTCCTAGTCATACTTAGTGCAAAGGCGACATCAAGTCTCGTACATAGCATGGCGTACATGATTGATCCTATAGCCGAAGCATATGGGACTACTTTCATGTTCTCCCTGTCCTGTCTTGTGTTAGGATAGTTTTTCTTACTAAGTTTCAGCCCATGACCCATTGGCAAGAAACCTTTCTTAGCCTGGTCCATGCTGAATCTTTTCAGAACTTTGTCTATGTACTTGGCCTGACTTAGGCCCAGGAGCCGATTGGGTCTATCCCTGTAGATCCTGATCCCTAGGATCGTCTCAGCTTCGCCTAAGTCCTTCATTGCGAAGCACTTACACAACCACTGCTTTACCCCTTGCAGTGTTGGTATGTCGCTTCCAATAAGAAGGATGTCATCCACATATAAGACCAGGAATGTGACAATGCTCCCACTAATCCTTTTGTACACACAAGGCTCATCTTGATTCTGTATGAAGCCATATTCCTTGATAGCCTTATTGAATCAAAGATTCCAACTTCGGGATGCTTGCTTCAATCCATAAATAGACCTTTGAAGCTTGCATACCATTTCAGGATACTGTGGATCAACAAAACCCTCAGGCTGTGTCATATACACATCCTCGAGTAGCTTTCCATTAAGAAAAGCGGTTTTGACATCCATCTGCTAGACTTCATAGTCGTACCATGCAGCTATGGCCAGCAGGATCCTTATGGATTTGAGCATAGTGACTGGTGAGAAAGTTTCATCATAGTCGATTCCATGGACTTGCCTGAAACCTTTCGCTACTAGTCGCCCCTTGAAGGTGTTATCTGGCTTAAGCTTGTAGCACCACTTGCAACCTATTACCTTAGCACCCGGAGGTGGATCAACCAGATTCCAAACCTGATTATCGTACATAGATTGCATTTCTGCCTCCATGGCCTTTTGCCAATTTACGGACAGTGGGCTAGCTATAGCCTCCTGGTAGGTTTTCGGCTCTTCTTCGTCGAAGACAAAAAGAGTGTTATCATCGGTAACAAGAAACCCATATCTCTCAGGTTCCCGACGATCCCTACCAGACCTTCTAGGTCCTTATGTGACCTGGGCTGGTGCTTCCTCCTGTGGAAGCTCCACCCTGGTCTCCGAGTTATCCTTTTCAGGAGTTTCTGAGCTTTGAACTTCCCTAAGTTCAACATTACTCCCACTATCTTTCTTGGAAATGAACTCATTTTCAAGAAAGACCCCTTTCCGTGCCTCGAACACCTTGTTCTCGGTGGGGTTGTAGAAGTAATACCCTTTGGTTTCCCTAGGGTAGCCCACAAATAGGCATTTGTCGGTTTTGGGTTCTAGTTTGCCCCCAGTCAATTTCTTGACATGGGCATAACAACCCCAAATCCGTAGGAAAGACACATTGGGCGCCCTGCCCGTCCATATCTCAAATGGGGTCTTTTCCACTGCCTTAGTCGGAGTACTATTCAAAATGAGAGCTGCTGTCTCAAGAGCATATCCCCAGAAACTTGTTGGGAGAGAAGCATGACTCATCATTGAGCGGACCATGTCTAACAGGGTCCTATTCCTCCGTTCGGACACCCCATTCCATTGTGGTGTTCCTGGAGGAGTGAGCTGTGGAACTATTCCATGCTCTCTCAAGTATGAATCAAACTCTAGGCTCATATACTCGCCACCTCGGTCCGACCGAAGGGCTTTGATATTTCGTCCTAATTGGTTCTGTACTTCGTTCCTAAATTCCTTGAACCGATCAAGTGTTTCAGACTTGTGTTTCATCAGATAGACATAGCCATATCTGCTGAAATCGTCTATAAAGGTGACGAAGTATAGAAACCCACCCCTGGCAGCAGTGCTCATAGGTCCACATACATCCGAATGTATTAGGTCTAATAAGCCAGTAGCCCTTTCAGCTTTCTTGCTAAAAGGCGCTTTAGTCATTTTACCCCGTAAACAAGACTCACAAATATCAAGTGACTCCAAGTCAAAAGATCCTAGAATTCCAGCTTTGTGGAGTCTAGCTATGCGTTTCTCGTTTATGTGGCCTAAACGATGTAAGTGCCGGAATTTCACTTTCAAAAAAAAAAAAAAAAAAAAAAGAGAAGAAAAAGAGGTATAGTCGTACGACTATTGCTACAGTCGTACGACTGTAGTTTGACTACAGTCGTACGACTGTAGATCTACCCATAAAAGCAGAAAAAGAAAGGCAGAAGAGGAGGGGATGAAAAAAAAAAGAGAAGGAGAAGAGAAAGAAAAACGAACAGACAGAGAGAAAGAGAAAAAAAAGAGAGAGAAAGAAGAGAAAACCAAAGAAAAAGAAAGAACTCCTCACCAAAATCCTCAGCATTTGGAAATATTTGGACTCAAATCTCAAACCCTAACTCAAGGAGAAAAGTCCAGATTTTAGTGGATTGGAGCGACGCCAGGGGTCAACCCTACGGTGGACGCACGCCACAGAGGTAAATACCCCTTTTTCCCCTCTCTTTTACAAGCTTTCTGGGTGTTTGGTGTGTTTTTGCTGCATTTCTGTCCATTTTTCTGCGTTTCTGCTCCTGGAAATCAAGAACAGTCGTACGACTGTTCTTGGATTGATGAACAGTCGTACGACTGTAGCTACAGTCGTACGACTGTAGTTCATTTCCAGGTGGTTTTTATTTTCAGCTTATTTTAAATGAAATTTTAATGAAATCTTGAATTTTCAGCATCTACAGTCGTACGACTGTAGTTACAGTCGTACGACTGTAGTTGATTTTCCACGACTGTAATTTACAGTCGTACCCCTGTAGTTTTCAAAATCAGAATTTCACTTTTAAAACCCAAAAATTTCTTAAAAATGCATAAAAAAATCATAAAAAATTCCCAAAAATTCCCAAAAAATCCCAAAAAATTAGAAAACCCCAAAAATCATCAAAATGAATTTTGTTATGTGCATCACGACCATAGATTCAATTTTTAGTAAAATTCCATTTAGAACAATTCAACGACGGAGACCCATTTCTCCTGAAAACCGACCCACTTAAATATATAAAAATGCATGTAAACCGGAAAAATTGTTTTCAAAATGATTTTTTTCCACAAAAACCAAAAATACAGGGACGTTTCAAAATGTTTTCCAGGTCTAACCGGGCCGGCTAGCCGAGCCAACCCGGTTACCCCCTAAATGCATGCCCCCGAATCCTAATTCCCTATTTCTGTCTACTTGAGTCCTAGTTGTGGCGTGCTGTATATATTGTGCTAACCCTCTGTTTTGCAGGTTTTAATTTATTTTTATTTTTATTTTTATTTTTGATGTATTTTAATAGATTAAATCGTGTATTTAGGCGGTTGTAATTATTTTTAGATTTTCGTGTATTCTAGGCGATTGTATAAGTGAGGCGAGAGTTTTTATTTTTTCCATTCGATTTGGTTGTAAGCCAATTAATATTTATTCCTTTTCCTTATTTTTGTATTAAATATTTTATATGCGCGCTGTATGCTTTTTATATTCAATAAAATGGACTTTAGATTTTGGAATACCATTTGAGAACATTGACAATATTTATTTTAATTAGACACGAAATAAGGGACTTGTCCGGACCCGAATCTCTGGATAATGTAGCGGCCGCTCGTCCGGTTCAGCTGCATAAGAATTTCCCGGTTGAGCTGAGCCGGGTGGCGACTCTACAATATTCATCGAGACTTAGGTCTCGGTTCTTTTATGCATTAATTCTATTTGTTTTCTAAAACGCGGATTTCCATTATAAAAACCCCACGCGAGGGAGGAGTCCGCCCGAGATCGGGGCGCCCCTTCCGAAAGGGAGTCCCGCGTCCCGTCGAAAACGCGTCGTCCGCTCACAAACGACAATGCCAAAGGTACACAGGATTAAGCTCATTTGGTTTAATCCTTTTAGTATTTATGTTATAGACTTGATTAGTTTCATTTAAATTCAGGATATAAAGGCCATTATTTAATAGAGCATTTCCATAAAATATGCCTTCTCTAGATATAACCATTTTACCATTACCAATAGTAAATACATATCCAGAAGTATCCAAAACTGAAACAGAAATAATATTCCTGCACATTGCAGGTACAAAATAACAGTGTTCCAGTAACAAAACTAATCCACTAGGCATCTTAAGCTGGTACTCGCCGATCTCAATGGCTGCAACCCTTGCTCCATTGCCGACCTGCAAGTCCACTTCTCCTGATCCCAGTGATCTTCTGTTCCTAAGTCCTTGCACATTACAACAAATGTGAGAACCACATCCAGTATCCAATACCCAAGATGTTGAAACAGTAAGGTTAATGTCTATGACATATATACCTGATGAAGACGCGCCCTGCGCCTTCTTTTGCTCTCCCAGAAGCTTTGGACATGATCGTTTCCAATGTCCCGTCTGCTTGCACCCGAAACAGACATCCTCAGGACGGGCCTTAGGCTGGACCTTGGCCTTCTTAGCTTTGGCTTTCTTAGCCTTTGCTTTAGCCTTTGTCTTAGCCTTGGCCTTTACAAGAGGAGCCTTCCCCTTCCATAAGTACCGGTGGAGTCTTTTTAACCGACTGTTCAGTAAGCTTAAGCATCCCATGGAGCTCACTAACAGCTTTGTTCATCCCTTGCATGTTGTAATTCAAGATGAACTGATCATAAGACTCCGGCAAGGAAGCCAGGATGGTATCAACCGCCAATTCCTGTGAAATGGGCGACCTGAGACGGGATAAAGAATCCAAATAGCCCTTCATCTTGAGCACGTGAGCGCTCACAGATGTCCCAGTCCCCATTTTGCAGGAATGGAATGCCTTATTCGTCAGGTACCTTTCTTGACGTGCCTGTTCCTGAAACATCTCATTTAGAGTTGTTATCATAGCATAGGCCTCATGGTCCATAAACTGTTTTTGTAGTTCGGGGACCATGCACGCCAACATAAGGCAAGTAACATCCCGGTTATCCTTCACATGCACCCCGTATTCCTCCAGCTGAGCAGCTGGTGGATTACGCCCAGTAGGTGCGGCCGGTACAGGCCTTTCCAGTACATATTCCTTAGACTCCTGTCTTAGAACTATCCGTAAGTTCCTAGACCAGTCCAGGAAATTAGGACCAGAAAGCTTGTCCTTTTCAAGGATAGTGCGCAGTGATAAAGTGTTATTCGATGCCATTGATTACTACATAGAAAAATAAATGAGTGTTAATAAAGGAGTTAACAAATTTTTTCCCATAAAATAATTAATAATGAATCATGTTATTAATTAATCCGAGTTGTTGGGCTCATGGGCCGAGATCCATATTATATCAAGATATAGCCAGACGAGGGCCTGGAACAACTATACCCTAATTTTTTAGGTAGGAACGCCGTCCAATCCCAACCTAGGGACTCTCGGTTTGATGGGCCTGTTGGCACTTACCCATCTGTGCTTAGGGCCAGGAACATCCTACTGCCCATGCTAAGTCCAAACCTCCATCCAAATGTTAGAGTAACCAATACTCCAACCCAATACAAAATGACGATGCTCCAGCGCATCCAACGAGGGTTGGTCTACAACTGGCCCATCCCCACTTCGAGTAGGTTTTGGATGAGGGAAGCACTTTTAAGAGACTTAGTAATTGCCTTTTGGTTATTAGATTCAATTAATAACGGCTTAGATGCAAAAGCGGGTGAAATAGGATATGGACATACATTCGCACATGCTAATAAAATATCGCATAATTAAATAAAGAATGGAATGCAACGGGCCAAAATTTACATCCTAATATCATTCTAGTAAACCTATACTAGAACAGTAGCAGGTGGGCTGCCTCCGATTCCTTCTGGGTCCGCCAATCCAATCGGCTCCTTGCTTACATAATTTCATAATAAAGATATAAAATAAAATTACATAAAAGGAAAACGACGCGCAGGCCGTAAAAAGAATATTACAACCCAACATAAATGAGGCCCATTTACATCCATCCAAACATTCAATCATACAACATGTAATTCAATACATCATGTAAACCAATACATGTAATTTATAAGCATGTTACATGCATGACTTAATCCGATTTCATTTGTCCATAGCCATTATCTTGAAATCGCCAAATTATGGTCGATCATGGTTCTTAACCCGAGTGGGCTTTGGGCCTCCAACCCAGGCAAAATTGCTCCCAATCCAATTGGGAAACCATGAATTCCAAAATTAGCCGTCCGGGTAATCGTGCCAAGAAAACCCGAACCAATATCAATTTACCGTATTTATTTCCAAAATAAATATCACATGAACAAAAACTAAATTCCATTCAAGAAACCATGCGCATTAAATTTCCAAAATTTAAACACACAAATTTTAAAACATTTTACAAATTTTAAAACCCGGCCCGGCCCAAAAATCCCGCCAAATCCAAATTCGGGCCCGGCCCGCCGTGCGGGGCAGCAGCGGCGCTGCTGCCCAGCAGCAGCCCCGCTGGCCAGCAGCGGCGTGCTGCTGGCCAGCAGCCGCGGGCAGCGGCTGCTGCCTATGGCGCGTAGCGCCGCAGGCAGCCCCCTTCTGCCCGAAACGACCCGTGATTTTTTTTTTTTTTAAAACAACATATGCAAGATATTAAATCCAAGAAATAAAATCTAGCATACAACCTAGATGCAAGAAATTAAATCAACCAAGAATTAAAATCAAGCATCCATAAACTCTCTCTATATATATATACATATATACATAAATATTTGCAAAAGGAAATTGAACCCTAGCATGCTCCATATGCTAAACAATTTCATATGCAAATATCATGAATAACCAACACAAATAGAAAATTAAATCTAGCATAAACCCTATGCATATAATTTTCCATTTGTCAAATTCAAAGAGGCAAAATCACAAACCCCAAACCGAAAACAATCCCATCCACAAAACCGCCAAATTTTAAACCATGGGATTCACTTCAAGTTAGAGATTTCCACGGAACATAAGCCCGCTCTGATACCACTGTTGGGATTCGTCACGGGAAATCGACCGAAAAAGCGGAAATACGCGTCGATTTCCTCGAATCCGGTCCCAGGAGCTTAAGTAGTGGAAATCAAAAACACAAAGCACAAGGAAGAAGGTTTTAAAATTTCACCTTAAGTCTCTCCAAGAGACAGATGATGACTGCAGAAACCAAATTAGATTTCCTCCTTCATCCCGTACACGAACGGCTCTCGGACTAAAACCCGTGCTAGCGATTCGGAAAATCAATAAGAGAGAGTGAGGGGAGAAGATAACTTCGGCCAAGAAGTGAGAAATATGGCTGCCATATTTCTTTTATATCCCCAAAAGACAAACCATGACTCATCACACAAAGATCTCAAGTAGAAAAGTCCAACTTTTCCACCCTAAGTCAAACCATGACTCATCACAAATGATCATCACCTTTTGTCCTTAATATGAGTCATCCTTCTTATCACATATGACTCACCACAACTTGGCAAAATATCTCCAAAAATTCGGCCAACATGTCACCAAGGAAAGGCATCACTTTTTGATGCCCAATACTATACTTACATCTTTGATTTTATGTGATGTCACATTACATTTTATTCCTACATGTATGTAACACTCTTATACTATATAATATGTTACTTACACCAAAAATAAAATTCATATGTGACATATCAAATAAACCAAGAGATTAAATATGACATCCATAAGATGACAAACATGTAAACCTATACATGTAGAATTATTCCCATCTAGGAAATAAACACTTAACTTAATTCATTGAATTAATTAAGTGATGGCCTAAGAAATATTAATTATATTATACTTGACCAATCCAATTGAGCTAAATAATATAATTAATACACCTCTCTCTTGCTTTGATGTGTATACACCAAGTACACACTTAATCCGACTAGTCAAAGTCCAGACGTTCAATGTGTACGATCCGATGGGCCCGTCTTTATGTTGGCAGTGAGCTAAGGCCCACAGACTCCAGTTGGGCTTTAGCAAGCCACTGTAGCCCCCAATTAAGACGGAGTAAGCAGTCAAACTGAAACTTTAACCCAGTAGTTGAACTTGTACATCCCATGTCATCGATATCGGAGTCCAACACAGAGGCATGGTATGACCACCCTCTATTGTGTATGGACATTAACTTGATCCCGAATGCACTGATATTCACAAACAAGTTCCAACTTGTTTGGGTGTGGCCACACTCTTATCAGCTGTATTCATCAAGAGGCCAGTGATATCTTCTCAGTGGAACACTGAGTGACATTCCCATCTGCATATCCATAGCACTGCAATGTTCATTAACATACCCGAACGTACCCGTACTTGGCACCCTTTTACAGGCCCGTTGGGCGTACACGAAAGTTTGCCATTTTACATCCAGTATCATCATATGGTCAGGTCAAAGGATCCATACAAGTACTACACGAGAATCCGATGTGATGTGATACCATGTGGAGTCTCGTTAAATGGATCGATCCAGTACCATGCCCTTTTTCGCATATACCCATTAACCTGGTTGCCATTTCATGTTCTATGACCGGTAAGACACCGCCATAAAACCAAGGTTAATGATAGTCTTTAGTTCCATTCATTCCCATGATTGGAACAGACTACGGATGACTTTATGGCCATATCGTTTTCCCTATCCACAGTCTTACTGCCAAGTGCCTCACACTTGACAACATGGATATGGATATGTCCATAGGATACTCTATTTAAAATATTGCACAAGACATATAGTAAATAGATTGATGCCTTTATTGATTAACACAGATTGTATCATATATATCTTACATAAAAGGTACAATGTATCATACAAACACAAGGATCAAGGCCTTGGGACTAGGGCATATCCAACATCAATATCCTTTTCACTGCTGCCCAATGCTTCAAACCTGGAATTGCCTGATATCAGCTTGCGAGACCAACCGCAAAACCTATAAAGGTCTTGTACAAATCATAGCGTACATCCAGCTACCAATTGCACACCTATAAGGAATTCTCTCCATCCTTTTAGTCTCTTCTGGAGTCATGGGACACATACTCGCATTCAGTTCCGCACCTTTAGTAATAGGGGTTGGATCAGAATCACAGTTGGCCATACCAAACCATTCTAAGATCTTATTGATATACGTCTCTTGTGAAAGAGCCAATAATCTCTTAGATCGATCTTAACCCTAAGAACGTAATTGGCTTCTTCTAAATCCTTCATCTCAAAGTTAGAAGACAACCAAGTGTTTACTTTCTTGAGTAAGGAAATGTCATTTCCTGCTAACAAAATATCGTCAACGTATAATGTTAGAATGACAAACTTCCCTCCATTTTCACGCTTAATGTAGACACACGAGTCTGCATTAATCGCCTTAAATCGCATTGATATAATCGCTTCATGGAAACGAAAATACCATTGTTTTGAAGACTACTTAAGGCCATAAATTGATCTTTTCAACTTACAAACCTTATGTTCTTGACCCTGGACAATGAAACCTTCAGGTTGAACCATATAGATTTCTTCATTCAATTCACCATTTAAGAACGTAGTCTTTACATCCATTTGATGTAATTCAAGGTTCATACATGCTACAAAAGCAAGTACTATTCTAAAAGACGCGAAACGGACAACAGGTGAAAAAGTCTCCTCATAGTCAATTCTTTCCTATTGTGTGAACCCCTTCGCAACCAGCTGACTCTTAGTCTGGATAGGTTTCCCATCCATTGATCGCTTAATAGAATGTACCCACTTATTCCCAATGGCTTTACGCCCTTTGGGTAGATCAACTGGTTCCCAAACTTTGTTGACCCTCATTGACTCCATCTCACTTTCCATTGCTTTTATCCATTCTTCCTTTGCTGGAGATCTCAATAACTCTCTTATGTTAGTGGGAATGTCTTCAATTTGAGCTATGACTGAGAAAGCTTCGCTATCAACTAAATGATGGTGTCGCAGAACATTTCCTCTCGTTAATAGCCTCAAAGGTTCTGCTTCTTGATAAACGAATCTCATATATTCATCAAGATTTTGGGCAGTACTCCCACTGGGATCTATATCCATATTCACACTTGAATTTTAGACAAGACTCCCACTTAAATCAAGACCTCTCAAGTCAGGGTGAGGATTACTCAAATCCACCTGTGAAGGTTGACAAACATCATTTTCTTCCCTTTCCCTTATGTCTTCAACTTCATTCCTCCCACTCGAATTGAGTGATCCTAAAGTTTTAGACTCTTGATTTTCAAAGAAAGTGAATTCTTTATCCACCTTTCCTAGCTTAGGAAATTCATTCTCTAAGAATGTGAAATCTCGTGACTCAAATTCTATCATTTGACCATTTTCATTCTCTCCCACTAGAACATATCCTTTTGAGAGACAAGGATATCTTATAAAGATACCTTTCTTGCCTCTTGGGCCTAGCTTGCCATGCTTGCTAGATGTGTCATGAACATAGGTAGCACATCCCCATAGTCGTAAATGGTTCAAATTAGGCTTGCGGCTTGTCCACAATTCATAAGGCGTGGAGTCTACGGACTTGGAACGTACTCTATTGAGTACATTTGTGGCAGTCAATAATGCGACTCCCCAAAAGGAGATAAGCAAATTAGCTTCAGCCATTATAGACCTCACCATCAATAAGAGGGTTCGGTTTCTTCTTTCTGCAACTCCATTTTGTTGTGGAGTTCTTGGTATGGACAACTGATGTTCAATACCTCTTTCATCACATAAAACTTTAAATTCCTCGAAGAGGTACTATCTTCCCCAATCGGTCCTTAAAGCTTTGATTCCCTTATCTAGTTGATTTTCAACCAGAGCCATAAATCGTTTGAAACATGGTAATGCTTCAGATTTATGTGTAATCAAATAGACATGACCATACCTTGTATAGTCGTCTATGAATGTAATGAAATAATACGCACCATGCCTTGCCCGAACATTCATTGGGCCACAGATGTCAGAATGGATTAGTTGCAATGGTTGGTTAGCTCAAGTAGCTTTACCAAATGGTTTTCTTGTCATCTTTCCTTTTAAGCAGCTTTCACAAGTTGGGAGATCTACTTGGCCAATCGTACTAAATGATGTTGACTGATGTGACTAAGTCTCGCATGCCACATTTTTGAAATGCTAACATTATCCACAAACGAGTTAACAGATAAGGCAGAAACAAATATCAAGTTCCTTCGAATTCCAAGAGCATAGAGGACATCTTCTAGAAATAGTGATCAACCACCATTTAAGACCAGTTGACAACAACCAATCCCTAAGACTTCCTCTTTAGAGTTGTTTCCCATGTATATCCACCTAGTTCCCCATGGAACACTGTAGAACTCAACAAAGGAATCTCGATCCTTTGTTACGTGGTCTATTGCTCCTGAGTCTACAATCCACAAAGGACGAGATTCAGTTAGGAAAACAGAACTTGAAACAAATGTATAACACTTATACACTTCGGTAACATTTACTTTAGGAGTTGTGCAATCTCTTGCAAAATGCCCTCTCTGTCTGCAATTATAACATTTCACTCTAAAATGGTTAACTTCTTGCCCTTCTTTTGAACCGGAACACTGCCCACCATTCCCTTTGCCTTTTTCTTGAAGAACCTCTTGTTCTTCCCTTGGACTTCGGACCAAAACTTGAACTGGTCATGTGAACTTCAGATTTCACACTAAGAGAAGCCAAACGGTCCTTTTCTAGTTCAGGTGATGAACAGCATCATCAAAGGTCTTCATGTCGTTGGCATGAGTTAGGTGCAACTTCATATGCTCCTACCCGTTCGGTAGAGAACATATCACAGCTTGAACTTTCTGCTCCTGGGTCAACTTATGACCAGCATCATGAAGCTCATTTATCATGTTAGACATTTCCCTTAAATGGCTCTTCATTGTATGGTCAGCTCTTTTCTTATAAGTATCAAACTTGATACTTAAAGAACAGAGTTTTGTCAAGGAGACACCTCCAAAGTTCTCCTTATGAGCATCCACAGTTCTTTAGCTGTGTTGTCTATTCGAAACTTTTTTGCGATGTCATCATCCATCGCACTAAGCATGATGATGTGGGGAGACGTGTTCTTCCTCTTCCAGGTTTGATGAGCCTCAAGGTCCCTCCTTGCTTGAGCGTTGTTACCCTTTTCAAAAGGAACCATAATCCTCTCTAGAGTGTCCAGAGCCTCTTGCTCTTCAATTATGTATCGGACTTTCATAGCCCAAACTTCATAATTGTCACTGTTCAAACGAAGATCCTTATTAAGCTCAGCAACTATTGATTTCGAAGTAGCCATTGAAAAATTCTAAAGACAAAGTAGCACTAATAAGTAAGCGATACACCATATTTATTATAAGACTATTTAAAACTAAGAATAGTGTTTGGTTCACGTAAAATCGAACACTATGCGCAATGCATAGAGTCACCATTTACACGGGCTAATACAAACACTATTTTAGGTTTAACTTTCCAATAATAAATATTTCTATTTTAGTTTTGTTTTAGATTCCATTCTAATTTATTTAACATTCATACTTCTCTTAAGTATAAGACTAATGAGTAGCATGACACTTAGTTATAGTATCAAAATAAATAAATTAGCATAACTAAAACAACTAACCAAAATAACAATGTTTAATGAATAAACATTGATTATACCATATATAAAAAAAATCCAACATGAATCAAAATTACAACCACTTGAAACAAATTTAGCATGAAGCTATTCAATACAAATTTGAAAAATGAAATCAGCAAGAGAAAGAGTGGAAACTGAAGAGTTCAATCTTCATATCCAGACCAATACTCCACACTGTGGTAATTTGTTGGAGTCATTGGATCATCCTCGACATTAGTGTCGATCTCTTCCTCTACATCCAGTTTAACAATCTCAATTTTCTTAGAGGTGACGGGGATCATCTCTACAAACTTATAGTAGAGATCCAAAGGCATGTTCTCAAAACCTTCAAAAACAGCATTCAGACAAGGGCGGCGAACCAATTTGTTACTTCTGAGTAGCATGGTTCTAGGATCATGAGATAACTTGGCTCCCGAACTTGGCTCCCGTTTCAGCCAAGTTCAACACAAATACTTTGCATTGGGACTCATAATCCTATTCAGGAACTAATCCTTTAATGGAGTCCACCAGTTCGTCAAATTTAGAGTTTTCTCCATACCAGAATTTCTTAAAATGCTTTTCACGAAAAGCCTTTTTTGAAAATTTTAACATTTCAAATTGATCAATACCAAGGGAAAATCCTCCTTTCCAGACAAGCTCTTGGATTTCTCGATTTAACGCATTAAACCTCTCCATAACTCCAACAATATCCTCTTTTTCCAACGGGGAATATTGTTAGAGAAAAGCTCATCTTCAAGTCCTTGTATTGTCCCTGCCGCCTCTTGAGACTGGATCACCTTCACCGTTTTTACGAAAGTTGCCATTTCTATAACACATATAGAAATAACAAAAACTTGTTAATGATCAACCAAAAATCAGTATATAAATACACAATAAATGTACTGAATTTTCTTGAAATTTTTTAAACATAAATAAAGCAATTATACACAATAAATACTAGTAAATTTAGTTTAAAATATCAAATGAATTTCAAAAATTCATCAAAATATACCAAAAATTCAAGAAGAATGTAAATTTTAATTCTGGAAAAAATTTGACAAAATTTGAACGCCGAAAACGCTAGCACGCTGTTTGAATTTTCACCAGAAATTATCCGAATAAATGCGAAATATCGCGACAAATTCCTCAAATCCGTGCCCAGGAGCAGTTGAGTTGAAAATTGTAAAACTTTAAAATTAAATAGAAGAGAATAAATTCTCACCCGGAATATCTCTTCTAGAGATGGCTGCAAAAATCAAAGTCGATTCCCTCCGCGTTCACGTACGCGAACGGCTCTAGAACATGACCTGTGCTAGCGTTGGAATCGATCAACTTTGAGAGAGATGGAGGCTAAAATTTTGGCTAGCTAAATCCATGCCTTGGCCGAATTCAACCTTAGGTATTTTACCTAGGGTAGGCCGAAATTCTCCTTACAATTTCGGCCTAATTCGCTTCCTTGTTTTATGTGGGCTTTTCTCCATTTAAAACCCAGTCCGATATTAATTCCTTAGGTCCAATTAATTATCAAACCCAATTTCATTTAACTTGTATCCTTAGCATATTATTCTAAATAATATATTTGATACAATTAAATTAAAATTGACTTGATCAATTAATTATACCATGGAATTAATTTTGACATCCATAAAACAAAGATACATGTAAACCTATACATGTGAAATATTTCCACCTAGGAAATAATCTCATAAATTAATATAATTAATTATGAGAAGGCCAATCAAATAGTAATTTTATTATTATGATCAATCCAATTGATCTTTATAATACAATTAATATAATCCTCTCTCTCTAGTGTGTATACTCCAAGTATACAGGTGATTCCTTAAGTCCGTATTCAGACATTCAATGTGTACAATCCCGTGGGCCCATCTTTACGTTGGCAGTGGGCCTATGGCCCACAGACTGCAGGCGGGCTCTAGCAAGCCACTGCAGCCCCCAATTAAGATGGAGATGGTAGTGCAACTATAATCATAACCCTGTAGTTTGAACTTGTATATCTCATGTCATCGATATCGGTGTCCAAAACAGAGGCATGGATTGATCACCCTCTTTTGTGTTCGGACATTTACTTGATCCCGAATGTATTGATGCTCATAAACAAGTTCCAACTTGTTTGGATGTGCCACACTCTTATCAGTCACATCCATCAAGAGGCCGATGATATCTTCTCAGTGGACTACTAAGTGACAAATCCCTTCATCATATCCATAGTACTGCCATGCTTAGTGACATACCCGAAAGTACCCATACTTGGCACCCTTTTACAGGCCCTTTAGGCGTACCCCTAAGTATGCGACCTCGCATGCAGCACCATCATATGGTCAGGTCAAAGGATCCATATAAGAACTACACGAGAATCACTTGTGATACTATACCATGTGGATTTCTCGTTTAGTGGATCTATCCAGTAGCATGCCCCTTTTTCATGTACCCATTAATTTGGTTGACATCCCATGTCCAATGGCTAGTAAGACACCGCCATACAACTAGATTAATGATAGTCTCTAGTTCCATTCATTCCCATGACTGGAACAGACTACGGATCTATTTATGGTCATATCATTTTCCCTATCCATGGTCTTACTACCAAGTGCATGACACTTGTCAACATGGATATGGATATGTCCATTGGATACTCTATTTAAAACATAGCACAAGGTATATAATAAATAGATTAATGCCTCTATTCAATGACACGAAATGTATAATACATAAGTCCAATAGATGTACAATACATATACAAGGACTAATGCCTTGAGACTAGGGCATATCCAACACACGCACCTCTGGCAAGACTGCTACGCGTGTCCATGCCCTTTAAGGGTTTTACTGACTCACATGACATGTGGCAACATGTGATTGGTGCTGACGTGGCACACATGCCATGTGTCACCACCTGATTGGTTCAAGTGCTGACATGGCATGCTGACGTGTCGTATACATAACTGCTCTGACACATTTCATCACGCTATTGGTCCACGTGGACACACGTGTCACGTTGACCGTTTCAGCGGTGGTTAGGCTTTGACACATGGCAACACGTAATTGGTTTGACTTTTCAACCATAACAAAAAAAACATCTAATCCCGTTGCACCACATGTCTTACAACCTTAACTTCCTTCAACCACCCTAACTCCCCTCAACCACCCCAACTTCCCTCAACCATAGTGGTGGCGCGTGTGCTCCACGTGCCGCCTTTCGAGGGTCTGTTGGTAGTGAAATTTGAGATTCCGACTCGATTATTCATATTGATTTCAATGGTGTGATTAGATTTTTGAAAATCCGACAAAAAAAATTTTTTTTTTACACTTTATACTGTTGTATCAAGTACGATATCAAATCGATATGGAAATCAAGACAAAACCATATCTAATCAAACAAAAACACATTTTATTCACGGATAACCAGAATTAAAGATTTGAACACATCGATCTTTGAACCTTATGGCTCTTATACCAATGAAATCATAATTTGTATATAAATTGACTGTACAACTAATGTATAAATTTCCATAAACAACGTAACTAAACGGACTTCCAGTTTATATGCAGTAGAAACTTGTTTACGGATTGAATCTGATCAACACAGGAAACTGGATCATTCTAGTTACATTTCCTACATATGTACGAATATACAGAGTACAGGCTTTATCCGTGAATTCTTCCGACGAACGAAAGTAGTATGTTTCGTGTTTTCTCTCTTGGAGCGTTTTTCCCGATTCTATAAATCTCTATGATTCTATTTCATGTTCGAAATAGAGAAACCACTTCTCTATTTATAGAGGAAATCTCAACTTCCATCTATTTATAGGGTTAGTCCAAATTACACATTTGATCCCTGTAATTTACACATAATTACAGTTTAGTCCCTGTCATTCCAAAATATCGTGGGCGGACCTAAAACCTACAAATGATATATTATTCACATGTATATGAAAAATTACGAATATATCATTTTTTCTTGACTCAATGGGCGGGACTCATAGTGAAACGACAATTTGAACCAAAAAGGTGGTTCCTTTCACTTAAATCATAAAATAAAAGAGAATTAATTAAGAGGATATATACTCACATCAAGAGTAGGAATGTGATGAGCATTAGTAATATGAAGCTGATGATCCGAAAAATATTCAACAACTCCAACATTCTCTCTTGAAAATTATTATTAAACGGATCATCAAGCGAGTCCAAAAGGGTATGCAAATTCTCCATGTGAGACAAATCATCACTACTCTCCGACATAGCAAGGTGGTCGGAGGTAGCTGTGTTTGAGTAGTGGTGGTGGGAATGGAACAAGGATGGGTGAGGCATGTTGTCATTGTAATTTAAGGAATAATTAGTACAAGATTTAATGGGTTGGGGTACAATATTACTAGTGTTTGATGAAATATTGTTCAAACAAGAATACAATATTATTGGGCAGATTTCTGTTTTATTGTAATGCTGAGAATTTTCTCTTCTCTTTACACTAGTCATCTTTTGGATTCATGCCCCTTCACTTTCTGTCAAAAAAAAAAAACTAAAATTAATTTAATAACAACATTAATTATTGAATCAATCATTAATTTTGAATTAAAAACTCAATTTCTTTTGCCCAGCTGCTGAATCATATACATATGCACTATTTTCCTAAAATCTTCTGCCTAATAATATTGACTTCACTCGTATTAAGCCTAAAGAAGGTAATTAACATCTCATTAACAAAAAAAAGAGAGAGAGAGAGAGAGAGAGAGAGAGTCACTTGAAGAAGAAAATGAAGATTCAATAGAATCAGAAGAAGAATTAATGAGAAGCATATGAATTAGCTTGTCTGCCCATGCCCCTTTGTGCTCTTTTAGCCTCTTCTTTATTCCATCACACAAAGTTCGGTTTAATAATTGTGCCCTGCCGTTAGTCTGAGGATGGAATACTAAGTTGGATCTATGATTGATGGGAAAGTTCTCACAAAATCCTGTGAACTTCATAGATGTAAACTGCGTGCCATTGTCTGTAATGATGAATCACGAAATGCCGAATCTTCCTAGGATATGCTCCTGGATGAAGCTTATCATTTTCTCTGGAGTTATGATTGAGACAGCCTCGGCTTCGACCCACTTGGTTAAATGGTTAACTACCACTATTGGGGTCATATCTAACACCACCTTGATCTTCTCCGAGTTTGCTTATATCCCTCTTTGAGAAATCATAAACCCCAAGAATTTTTCTCCCTTCACTCTAAACATACACTTCTCTAGATTGAGCTTATGCTTGTATCTTTGAAGGATGGAAAATGCCTCTTTGAGGTCTCTAAGATGTTCTTCTAATGTCCGGCTTTTGACGATCATGTTATCTATATAAACTTCCACCTTTTTTCCAATCTATTCCTTTAAAATGTCATTGAGCAACCTTTAATAAGTTGCACCTGTATTCTTTAGCCCAAAGGGCATGACTTTGCAGCGATATGTCACTTCATATGTGATGAAGGAGGTTTTCTCTTGGTCGAGCGAACCCATTGGTATCTGGTGGTAGCCGGATGCCGTATCCAAGCACGAGTACATCGTATATCCTATTGTGGAGTCCACTACCTGGTCTATGCTTAGCAGCGGTAACTGTCCTTTGAGCAGGCCTTATTTAGATTTTTTGTTAATAAACTTTCAAAGTCTGCCTCTCTTGATCAACTCTTTGATATCTTCAACCAAATGTCTATAATCGCCAGTATCATGACCGTTTACTTGATGGTACTTGCAACAGGCCTTCTTATCATTACCCATAATCTACTCCCTCCTTGCTTTTGGATATGAGAGGCCCTTCTTATCTAAACTCTTCTCAACCGCCGCCAACACCTCACTGAGAGGTCTGTTCAAGGGGGTGAACCCACCATATTGTTTTTGTCTAGAATCCATCCGGTCTCTTTTTCTCCTGTCATCTGATTTACTACTTTCCTTGTCTGAGTCTCTACGGTTCCTAGTTAGAGCTCCTATTTCGTCAAGTTTAATGAATGTTTTTTCCATAGAAATCATTTGAGTTATGTTTTGTGGTTTCCGTAGGACCAGATCTACCCTTAGTCTCTCGTTGGTGATGTTTGCTATCAATGCTTCCATCGTTGTATGGAAGTCGAGTTTCCAAAATTCTACAGTTGCCAATTTGAATCAGTCTACAAAGTCATGGAGGGACTCACCTTGCCATTGCCTCTCTTCATACAAGGTCCGGCTGGCGATTCCGGTGGGTATAGATTCGTAAAACTTCATGCAGAATTATTCCCTCGGTTGCTCCCAACTGTTTATCGAGGCTGGTTCCAGCGTCTTGAATGAGTAAGATATCGGACCTACCAGCATTGAGGAGAAAATTCTGCACATTAGCCCCTCATTCGTCCTTATGATCTCCATTCAGTTTTTGTAGTTCTTGGAATGAGCATAAAGGTCCGTATCTCGTTGAATTACCATAAAGGGGAAATGTCATAAATTATAACAAGCCTCTTTTGGGGGCTTAAAAATTACAAATTAGGGTTGATATTCCTCGTTAGGTTTGGCTACTAACGAATCAAAAAAGACAACCTCGACCTCAGGCTAAGGCAATGCTAAATCCTCGTTGTGCAAAACAGGAGATAGGAGAGGTGAGATTCACCTTTATAGCTTTTGAAATTCAACTCTTTGAATTTTGGATCGTAAAGCATCTCTAGGATTTGGTTCGTGAAACATGATCCACTGCTCTCAATCAATGGCTCCTGGATTGGCATCGAGAACCGAGAAAAATAATGCTTGAATAGTGTTATTATCTTTGGATCATCCGCTTCTTCTGGTGCAACAACTGCTGTTGGGGTAGGCAATGGTCCCAACATATACCCCGTGCGTGGGGTGGTAGCTAGAAGGAGGGGTCTGCATCACGGTGTGGTAGTTACGAAACCTACGCTACGGGGTCATTGGGTGACCAAATTGGTTGCATTACAATCACCAGATGTTGTTGATATGTTGTCAGGTAATCTCCATGTTGTGCGAACCCATTGTTGACCTAACTCGTCTGCTACGTGCCCCCAGAGAAAGAGAAGGCAGGTGGTGCTGCCATGTACTATACCGCCTGGTCCTTTGGTGGTAGAGGCAGTGGGAAGAGACTCCTTGCCACCCGGACTCGTTTGGAGCTGCCTGCTATATTGGTGATCAGAGAGGATGTGTTACTGCTGATGGTGGATCTTGCCATACCAAAATTTTAGAGATGTAGAATCGCTTACTTGAGTTCCTTGGCATCGACTTGGCTAAGGCTGCCGGCGATGTGATTGATTACAGTTGCTTGAGGAGATACTATAGAGTTCAATACTAACATCGTTAGTGGGGCTGCCACGGTGCCCGCGGCAGAGCTTTCTGCGATCGCTCCTGAAGTACCTATGTTTGTTGAACTCGATGAAGCCATTGTTCAGTCAGGTCCACGCTCACTGCACCAAATGATGGATTCGATTGAAATCCTTCAACGGATCTGGATCTTTGTTGTAAAAGGCTTTACTTTCTCTCAGATCCCTACATAATAGAATGAATGAGACACCGATAACTCTTGGGTTAGTCTTCGATGCCTAGGCTAGTTTAGGAATAAACATATGATCTCTAGCTACATCAGCTTAGAATGAGTCGATCTCTTACCTTCTCACCTGTTGGGACCTATCGAGGCTTGAAAACAAAAAAAAATTACGAAATCATTGTTATCAAGCTAAGGTTCTGTGAGCGCACAACGTTTTCTCTTAGAAGGGAGACTCGATATCAGGCAACCCTCCCTCGCGAGGGTTTTTTTTATTGCTAAAATTTGATTTTGGAAAATTCATTATTTATTTCATAAAAGAATCGAGACCTAAGTCTCGATAGAAAATGTAAGAGTCACCACCTGGCTCAACTCAACTAGGAAATTATAGCGTAGCTGAACCGGAAGAGGGCTGCTACACTTTCCAGAGATCTAGGTCCAGACAAGTCCCTTATTTCATGTCTAATCAAAATAAATTTGGCCAATGTTCATTGATGGCATTTTATATTTCTAAGGTTAATTTCCATTGATTTAATCATGTGGCGTACATGCGGATAAAAAGTGATAAATAAATTAATTATTTACAACCCAATCGAATCACAACAAAACTATCCTAGGGGATATATTTATATAAATTGGGGATCAGGGTACAATCGCCTATAATACAGAGTATCTAATGAAATCAAAATTAAAATAAAAATAAAAATAAATTCAAATCCTGCAAGACAAAGGTTAGTTCAAATATATGCATCAAGTCGAACTCAAATAGATAGAATGGGGAAACAAGAGATTTGGGGAGACGCATTTAGGAGATAGTCGGGTAAACTCTGCTAGTTCGCCTGATTAGACCTGGAAAATGGTCTTGAAACGTTCCTATGTTTTTGTTTTATGAGAAAATACATTTTTGAAAATATTTTGTTTTACTGATTTATTTCCATTTAACATGTAAACGTGGGTCAGTTTTCGGGAGATTTGGATCTCCGTTGTTGTTTTGTTCTAAGTGCGATAACTTCAAAAATTAAATCTAAGGTCGTGAATGCATGAAATAAATTTATTTTGATTTTTTTATGATTTTCTAATTTTTATGCATTTTTATAATATTTCAAATTTTTTTGGATTTTTCTGAATTTTTCTAGATTTTTTGTAATTTTTTATTGTTGGCCTGAAACTACAGCTGCGCGGTTGAAATTACAGTCATGCGGCTTTAATTACAGTCGTGCGACTATAATTTACTTCTGGTCAGAAAATTGTCGAAATGATTTAGGTGGAAGAATTTACAACCGTGTGACCAATTACAGTCGTACGATTGTAATTACAGTCGCACGACTGTAATTATAGCCGTACGGCTGTTCATCCTTTCCAGAAACAGCAGACTTATTTTTTTGGTTTTAGGTGATTTTAATGCACATAAATGAACCAAAACCCACGGAATGTGAAGCAAAACACTAGTTTTAGGTATATTTACCCTTGTAGCATAGATCCACCGTAGATTTGACCGGAAAAACACCTTGAATTAGCTCCGAATTGCCTCGTTTTCTTTGTATGTAAAGGTACAAAATATGTGTCCAAAAATCTCTACTAGTTATGGATTTGAGTGTGTTTAAGACTCTGGAACAATTTGTGTGTGTTTGCCAAGTTTTAACCTATGATTTCTACAAGTTTTAACCTCACAAACACAAGAATAAAAAAAAAAGAGAGAGAGAGAGTAGAAGAAGATGATATTTTTGATGTGTTTCTTCTCTTCTTTTTCCTTCTCTTCTCCTAATCTCTAGAGCTCTCTTCAATCCAAATCTCTATCGACCATGGTTCCTCCCTTTCCTCTGATAAAAAAAGGACAGAAAGATACAATAATGCCCCTAAATCACGCCCCATCCTTCTCCTATGTAGGATGAGCTGTAACTAGCTGTTGTAAACTATAGTTGTACGACTGTAATTTCACTACAGTTGTGCTGCTGTGTTTTTTTATTTTTCATTTTATTATTATTATTATTTTCATTTTTTTATCCCGAAAAATTCCATGTTTACACCTGTAAAAATGACTTTCGCGTTTTCATTATTGAGGTTGGAAAATTCCGGCGCTTACAGCTGCCCCTCGCGTGATCAAATTCAATACTTGATATTAGGTCTAAACTACCTGAATTTGAGAACGTGAAGTAAAGCGCCATAAATGTAAGGAAAGAAAGGCAAACCTGACTTGGTAAAGCCATATTGATGCAGTGATGATCTAATTTGAGTCGATATCGGATCTACATTTACCCGAGGCGAGGCTGCTTTGAGCTGATACCGAGTCTACATTTACCTGTGGCGAAGCTGATTTGAGCCGATACCAGGTCTACATTTACCCACGGTGAAGTTGATTTGAGCCAATACCGGGTTTACATTTACCCATGATGAAGTTGATTGGAGTCAATACCGGGTCTACATTTACCCACGGCGAAGTTGATTGGAGCTGATACCGGGTCTACATTTACCCACGGCGAAGTTGATTAGAGCCGATACCGGCAAAGTTGATTGGAGCCGATACTGGGTCTACATTTACCCACGGCAAAGTTGATTGGAGCCGTTACCGGGTCTACATTTACCCACGACGAAGTTGATTGGAGCCGATACCGGGTCTACATTTACCCACGGCGAAGTTGATTTAAGCCGATACCAGGTCTACATTTACCCACGGCGAAGTTGATTTGAGCCGATACCAGGTCTACATTTACCCACGGCGAAGTTGAATTGAGCCAATACCAGGTCTACATTTACCCATGGCGAAGTTGATTAGAGCCGATACCGGGTCTACATTTACCTGCTGAAACTTTTGAATTTCTACAATTGAAACGATAAGTCTTCATTCCTTGATCGAGAGATTTTGAACAAAAATTTTGCCCCTTCGATCAAGAATGAAGACTAGCTGGGGATGAATGTTCCATGTATGTTATGCATGTATGCATGACGATGCATATGCATGTGGACCCTAAAGAATATATTTCCCGCTATTTGTCCAAGCTTGATATTTCACGTTCTGCTGGGGAAAAATGTGTCATGCCTCTAATTGACTTTAGCTGGGGGAGTACATTCTTTATACAATGCAATCCTTGTATTTCTGTTAAGGATATATGATGATTGTTAAAAGTTGTGATATTCTTTGTAACGGTTCCGCTGGGGAATAATGAAAAGACTTTACAACTTTGCCCCTAGGAAGAGTGAGTTTGGAAGTGCTCTAACTTTTGCCTAAAATGCCCAATGCTAGTTTTTAGCTTAGCGAGCTGCTCTAACTTTTGCCTGAGGTGCCTTTTCGGTTTTCACCTTAGCGAGCTTTTTTTTTATTTGGCATACGTGCTTCATATATAGTGATCAAAATTACATAAAGCCTTATAACATTCAAGCTTAGATCTGTCTCGAAATTTTCAGCCACCCCAAGAAAAGATGAATTAGATTTAGAGGATGGAAAAGATTTTAGATTGCATGTATTTGGTGCATTTCCATTGTTAAACAATGTAAGCCTTACAACCAGATAAATGCAAAATGCTTTCTTTAAATGGATGTTCAGACAAGATAACTTTGTTTATGCATTTTGACATAACCATATGAATATATGTAAACAAACATCAAACTTTATTGCTAAAATCAACATGAGTACATTTGAAAGGATTGGTTCCCAAAATGGTATACATTCCATACAGAACTAGAATTCGTTACCATTCGTCCCTTTTGGATTTTCCAACTGATCATTTTCTCTCATGTCTTAATTTTTGCCTAGGCCACCCTTTTTGAGTTTTCGACTTAGCAAACTTTTATTTTTTTTTATTTCTTTTCTTTTAAACATGATAAAGCTTCAAGCGATCTTGATTGATAGGATTTGCGAATTCATTTCCATCCATGTCCATGATGCTGACACCACCTTTTGATAGCACTTTCTTCACAACGTATAGACCTTCCCAATTTGGCCTAAACTTCCCTCGACTATTGACATTCGTAGGCCTTAACTATTTCAGAACCAAATCTCTGGCTTTCAACTGCTTTCTAGGATGCTTCACTTTTTGATTATAAACTTTAGCCACTTTACGTTGACACATCTGCAAATGATCCAGTGCTTTTAATCACTTCTTGTCCAATGCTGCCAACTGCTCATATATAGTTTGCATCCATCTAGTTTCTATTAATTGAGCTTCCAAGGCTATTCTGAGTGACTTGAGCTCTATTTCCACTGGCAACACCGCTTCCATACCATACACCAAGGCATAGGGAGTTTCACCTGTTGGTGTCTTGACACTGGTTCTACAACCCCAAAGAGCATTCAGCGGCTTGTCAGCCTAATCCCTGTAGGTGGTTACCATCTTTGATAAGATCTTCCTCATCGCCTTGTTAGCTGCCTCCACTGCACCATTAGCCTGTGGTCTATATGGAGAAGATCTATGATGTTCAATGCCATTTTCTGTAAATAGTTTAGTTGTTGCCCCTTGAAACTGTACTCCATTATCAGTCACTACCTGATGGGGGATTCCATATTGAGCAAAGATGATTTTCTGGATGAACTTAACCATATGCTTAGCTGTTACGCTAGCGAAGGATTCTGCTTCTACCCACTTTGAAAAATAGTCAACTGCAACTTCTATGAATCTGTGCCCATTAGATGCTGCGGGATGAATTTCTCCAATCATATCTATCCCCCATGCTGAAAATGGCCAAGGAGATGCCAGATTCTGTAGCTCAAGTGGAGCTAGATGACTGATATCAGCATAAATTTGGCACTTATGACATCTTCCCACCTCCTTCACACAATTAAATTGCATTGTCATCTAGAAGTACCCCTGCCTCATTATCTTTCTAGCCATAGCGACTGTAACACCCTTATACTTTTGCTATACATAAGTACTTAACTAACACTTTCCATATAAGAACATCATAATTCTAATCCTTATCAGCTTGTGTCATTTGTCTAAAAAGCAATTATGGACTAACGAGTTGCTACACATAAAATATATTATGTTAACAAATTGAAAAAAAAATCACAACATAGTGAATATAAACTATTAACAACTTTAACAATCACAAGCAGTCACATGTACACATATCAGCATACAGTCATGCACATGTAAATGAATGAGCCATTTCTTTTATTTGTTGTGACATAACCAGCCAAACGACTGCCCCGGGATCATGTAACATATAACAGATGATTTGCTGGCCAGCTCATATAACATCTGTTTGACCTTTCGGTCCAGATAACAGGTGGTTGACCTTGCGGTCCATGTATCATATAATCCATGTGGGTGACCATATAGGTCCAGATAACAGATATTCCATATAATTCCAGTGTCTGGACAGGTATGTCACAACGTCTCTTTATGTTTCATGTAATCATGTACAATTCCATATATCACATAATCCATGTCATGCATATATCTTATAATCCATGTCAAGTAAATAACATATGTTCCTATATATAAATTCTACATATACCATATATCATATGACATGTAATTTATAAATGCTCAAATATAATCATATACAATTTCCCATATAACATATATATAATTCATATACCTTTACCTAAACAAATCACATAGCCCATACCATCAAATAATCACATATAATTCATACCAATCATATACTTACAAATTAACTTGTGTTCATAACCTATACTATTTTCTACGATATCCTCAAATAAGTCCTTCTTTAATAATTTATCATCAATTCTATGCTCAAGTAATCCTATTAATAAAAACTATCTAATCATATATATCTATTTGGCTTGGACTTGATATTAACTTAATATCAAGCTTCCTACGTATCCCAGTAAATCCCAGTTTGGGAATCAAAATCACGTAGTTCTCCTAATCTTAAAATAACTTAAAATCATTCTCATATAACTTATTCCATATAACACATTATCCTGACAATATTCACATATACGGTTAATATTCACAAATACGGTATATCACTATACACCAAATTATCAAAAATTACTCTATACATCATATAATTCTCCAAATGTATTTCTTATAATTTTTATATTTTCATCACATATAAATTCCACTTAAACTAATTCTCCAATAAATAATATAATTAATTTTAACTCCAAATATTTCAATAATTCATATAAAATAATCTACTCAAAATCATCAAAAACTCCAAGAATTAATATGACTCCAAATAATTCATAAATCAATATAAAAATATCAAACCAACAAAAACTCCCCGGAAAATATTCCGATCACCGGAATAGTACCTATAATTCGGACGGAGAACACCACTAGATTCACAGCACTGCTAGAAGTCCAAATATACTAATTTTATTCTCATATCACTTCATATTTATAATTAATTTACAAAATTACTCCAAAATTACATTTCCAAATACACCATCATATAATAATCAAAATAAAATCTTAACCGTACATAATGAAATTCACTTAGTATTGAACTCATACCTATAATTTCATCAAAATCTAACGGTCAGAAGTTAGATTTTCCATTTTTCTCCCCATTTTTCCTTATTTCCTTTTTTTTTTCTCCATTTCTGGAGATTTCCACGTCCTTCCCTGCTTCCTTTCTCCTTCTTCTCTTTTTATATTAAATTTTTTTATCAAAATTACGATTCTGCCATCCATATTATTTTTAACCTCATACTTTTACTTTTTTCATAATCATCCTTACTATGCATATAATTTTCATCCCCAGAACTTTCTATTTTTATATTTCTTCAATCTTTCACCCCATAAATATATATTCTCAAATATTTATTAAATCACCGATGAACTTTATTCCACAAAAATCCTCAAATTATAATATCACTTATAAATATTAATAATTATTAAATTTTTGGGATATTATATTTTTCCCCCTCTAAAAAAATTTCGTCCTCGAAATTTCCAATTGCTGCTCTATATCACAGATCAAATCGCTGCATCTATCCAAATATCGCAACAACTCTGCGGAAAATAATTTATAAGCTATCCACAACACACGATTCTCTTATCTTTCACAATAAAATAAAAACTAACTTATAAGCTTACATGTATAAGATAAATACATATACTCTTCTAAATATCATATCTCATAGTATTTCTCACTAAATATATAAATTCTTCTATGTCGCTAACATTGTGATTCCAAATAATACAATTCAGATAAGAAAACTTTAATCTACAAAACATTAACTCCAATACATACTTCAATTCGATTTCTATTTCCTTAAACTGTGATCAAACAACTACCAATGGACAACTTGATCCATTAGAAGTTACGTCAACTTATATCTCTACCATTTTTCCATGATATCAATTTACTGCCTATAATTGTCACCATAATAAATATTGCATTTCAAGTACCTCATTGATCATTCTATCTTATTATCCTCATCAATCAATATTTATTTTGAAAATCGTATTCGAACCGTTACAAACTTTTGAATGACATGTATACTGTAATTCCTTCAAACCTCAATTATTTCATATATGATCAACATCAATACTTTTATATCCTATAATGTCTCCAAACTTCAAAGTCGTGCCATGCATTTATCACCATTGACTTTAGTCATCTCAACTCATAATAATACTTACATTCATATGTTTTATTATAGTTATCACCCAACATTTATTTCGATATCGTCAATCTGTTCCATAAATATCATAATTAATCATTCAAAGTATAAGATCCAAATATCTTCATGCCTTTTTGTAGCTTTCTTCAATTGCATTCCTCATAACTTAATGAACTATTCCATTGGATTCATACTCATAACCATATATATATATATATATATATTCTGCAAATAACTTCATAACTATTCTTTGATAGTACTTATTTTTACATTTCACTCATTGAAATAATCAAACTCATTATTACTTATTCAACTCCTTTTATATCCATTGATTCACATTCTTCACTTAATCATTAACTTGAGAATGCATATGGTTTTATCTTGAACTTTTCATACTAATATATACTTGAAGAATCGTTCCACTTGAAACACCATAAATAAAATTATAATCAAATACTTTTAGTAAAATTACTTTGTCATCATTTGCACATTAATATCTTTCCCAATATACTAATTTTCACAAAATGTCAACATAATAAGAAATTTCAAAATAAATCAATGTAAATGTACAATAATTATTGAATATCTTTAGAAAACTTAAATCGCTTATCAAAATATCATAGTTCATCGAAAATACTTTTTGAATAATATTTTTTTTTAAGATATATTTGCTTTTGGAACTTGTAACCCTTGAGTCACATGTAACTGACAAATGTATAACTTATGCAGTATATGATGAGACTCATGACATGTGACTTGACTTCAAGATGTATGCATGTCCAGACAATACCATCTGATCTCAATGTTACACTCCCAAAATATTCAAAAGCCTTTTGAATTGTTTTTGTTTAAACAAATCAATACTTATTTTCATTTATATATATTTATACATAAATACAAATACAAAATTAACCCTTTTTTTTTAAACCACATATGCATTCTCAAATATTCATATACCACTTTATATCTTATGAACAACCCTCCATCAAGCACTTCATATTTATCCCTATAGTATCCAAATAATTGTTTCTAACACTTGGCATTTATAACCACATAGTCTATAGACGTATATGTCCCTTGAGGTCATATCCCTGCTCTGATACCAAAATGTAACTCCCTTATACTTTTGCTATACATAAGTACTTAACTAACACTTTCCATATAAGAACATCATAATTCTAATCCTTATCAGCTTGTGTCATTTGTCTAAAAAGTAACTATGGACTAACGAGTTGCTACACATAAAATATATTATGTTAACAAATTGAAAAAAAAAATCACAACATAGTGAATATAAACCATTAACAACTTTAACAATTACAAGCAGTCACATGTACACATATCAGCATACAGTCATGCACATGTAAATGAATGAGCTATTTCTTTTATTTGTTGTGACAAAACCAACCAAACGACTGCCCCGGGATCATGTAACATATAACAGATGATTTTGCTGGCCAGCTCGTATAACATGTGTTTGACCTTTCGGTCCAGATAACAAGTGGTTGACCTTGCGGTCCATGTATCATATAATCCATGTGGGTGACCATATAGGTCCAGATAACAGATATTCCATATAATTCCAGTGTCTGGACAGGTATGTCACAACGTCCCTTTATGTTTCATGTAATCATGTACAATTCCATATATCATATAATCCATGTCATGCATATGTCTTATAATCCATGTCAAGTAAATAACATATGTTCCTATATATAAATTCTACATATACCATATATCATATGACATGTAATTTATAAATGCTCAAATATAATCATATACAATTTACCATATAATATATATATAATTCATATACCTTTACCTAAACAAATCACATAGCCCATACCATCGAATAATCACATATAATTCATACCAATCATATACTTACAAATTAACTTGTGTTCATAACCTATACTATTTTCTACGATATCCTCAAATAAGTCCTTCTTTAACAACTTATCATCAATTTTATGCTCAAGTAATCCTATTAATAAAAACTATCTAATCATATATATCTATTTGGCTTGGACTTGATATTAACTTAATATCAAGCTTCCTACGTATCCCAGTAAATTCCAGTTTGGGAATCAAAGCCACGTAGTTCTCCTAATCTTAAAATAACTTAAGATCATTCTCATATAACTTATTCCATATAACACGTTATCCTGACACTATTCACATATACGGTTACTATTCACAAATACGGTATATCACTATACACCAAATTATCAAAAATTACTCTATACATCATATAATTCTCCAAATGTATTTCTTATAATTTTCATATTTTCTTCACATATAAATTCCACTTAAACTAATTCTCCAACAAATAATATAATTAATTTTAACTCCAAATACTTCAATAATTCATATAAAATAATCTACTCAAAATCGTCAAAAACTCCAAGAATTAATATGACTCCAAATAATTCATAGATCAATATAAAAATATCAAACCAACAAAAACTCCCCGGAAAATATTCCGATCACCGGAATAGTACCTATAATTCGGACGGAGAACACCACTAGATTCACAGCACTGCTAGGAGTCCAAATATACCAATTTTATTCTCATATCACTTCATATTTATAATTAATTTACAAAATTACTCCAAAATTACATTTCCAAATACACCATCATATAATCATCAAAATAAAATCTTAACCGTACATAATGAAATTCACTTAGTATTGAATTCATACCTATAATTTCATCAAAATCTAACGATTAGAAGTTAGATTTTCCATTTTTCTCCCCATTTTTCCTTATTTCCTTTTTTTTTCTCCATTTCTGAAGATTTCCACGTCCTTCCCTGCTTCCTTTCTCCTTCTTCTCTTTTTATATTAAATTTTTTTATCAAAATTACGATTCTACCATCCATATTATTTTTAACCTCAAACTTTTAATTTTTTCATAATCATCCTTACTATGCATATAATTTTCATCCCAGAACATTCTATTTTTATATTTCTTCAATCTTTCACCCCATAAATATATATTCTCAAATATTTATTAAATCACCGCTGAACTTTATTCCACAAAAATCCTCAAATTATAATATCACTTATAAATATTAATAATTATTGAATTTTTGGGATATTACAGCGACTCCATTCATATGCATCCCAGAGGATCCTGCATGTACTTGCTGCATCACTGCTTCTACTTCTTGCTCCGTCAAACACATCAGAAGAACTCCATTTGCAGTTCTCTTATATAGCTTATCTTCAAAGATTCTGAACTGGCTGGTTAACCTTCTTAATGAGACCTTATCAGTAGTATTAACTTCTTTCGGACACTTTCCCTCCTTCACATAATGATAAATGTCAAAGAACCATGGCTTCTCTTTAGTTGTCAATTCCATCACTTCGTAAACATCAAAGCAGGGTTGTCTAGAAATTGCAATAACCAGAGGTTGTATTTATGTCCTCTCTGGATTCTCCCACATAGAAGACAACATTGCTAGCGCATCAACCATTTTATTCTCCTCTCTAGGAACATGTCTGAATTCACACTGGCCAAACAACTCTCTTCTGTATTGCAGTAATTCTGAGTAGGGTCATAAGGCTTCTTCTTTCATATCCCATTCGCCTTGTGCTTGCCTAATCACCAAAAGTGAATCTCCAACAATCAACACATCATTTTCCCTTAGCGCCAGAAGAGCTTCCATCCCAAATTAGCATGCTTCATACTCTGCTCCATTTTTAGTTATGGGAAAGTCCAATCTTTTTGACAACGGAATGATCTCGTAGCCTGGTGTTGCAATGATTATCCCGATTCCAACACCTTTTCTTTTTACGGCACCATCGAAGCATACAACCCATCTCTTTACTTCTACCATAGCTAGTTGTTCATCAGGAAACTCTAGATTCTCCGTATAATCTGATTCTAGCAGTTGACTTGCTAAAAATTCTCTCATAGCTCGCCCTTTGATAACTTTCTTAACGATGTACTTAATATTGAATTCTGATAAGAGTAGTAACCATCTGGATAATTTTCCCACCAGCGCTAGTGCTTTATATAGATACTTTATTGGATCCACCTTAGCCACAGCTTGTACTTTGTATGACTGAAAGTAATGGCGCAGCTTCTTGGTCAACCAAACCATCGCCACACATGTCTTCTCTACCAGTGTGTACTTGGTTTCATACCCTAGCAGCTTCTTGCTAAGATAGTAAATAGGGTACTCCTTCTTTCCATCTTGTTCTTATGCTAGCATTGCCCCTATGGAGGAATTTTCAATAGCCACATATAAAATCAAAGGCTTTCCCAGGATTGGTGGGCTCAAAACTAGCAGATTTACCAGATAAGCTTTAATTTTCTCGAACGCCAACTGACACCTGTCATCCCATACAATCGGCTGATCTTTCTTCAACAGCTTGAAAATTAGCTCACAAGCTGAAGTCAACCGTGCTATGAAACGGCTGACATACTGCAAGGAACCCAAGAACAACTAGACTTCCTTTTCTGTTTTAGGAGTTGGCATATCCCGAATAGCCTTGATTTTATCTGGATCCATCTCTATTCCTCTCTGGCTAACCATATGACCCAGCAGCATTCCTGATGTGACCCCAAATATGCACTTCTTGGGATTAAGTCGTGGATTATCCTCCCCAATGCGTGTAAGAAATCTATCCAGGATGGCAGGATGCTCTTCCCGGGTCATTGATTTAACAAGCATATCATCAACGTACACCTCCACTTCCTTGTGAATCATATCATGCAAAAATATTGTGATAGCCCTTTGATAAGTGGCCCCAACATTTTTCAATCCGAAAGGTATTACCCTGTAGCAGAAAGTGCCCTAGTCTGTGATGAATGATGTCTTCACTTTATCAATTACGTTCATTAGGATCTGGTTATATCCTAAAAACCGATCCATAAAAGAGTACATTGCTGCCTTAACTGCGCTATCAATCAGAACATCGATATAAGGCAATGGAAAGTTATCTTTCAGACATGCTTTATTCAAATCCCTGTAGTCGACGTATACTCTGACTCTTCCGTCCTTCTTAGGCACTGGAACAATGTTGGCTAACCATTTTGTGTACTCCACCACCTCAAGAAACTTAGCTTTAATCTGCTTAGCCACTTCTTCCTTCACCAATGTAGCCCATTCTGGTCTCATCCTTATCAGAATCTTATGTACTGCTATTTCTGTTTCAACCACTGGCATGTCTTCGTATGACCAAGCGAAGGATTTAACATGTTTTTGCAACACTTTTGTCAATTCTCTCTCTTCTTCGGGTCTTAGCTCACGTGAAATGGATACCATTCTAGGATTTTCATCTGTACTTATGTTGATATCATACAATACAGTGTCATGAATGCTAAATATGCTTGATGGTGATTCAAATGCATGCACAGATTTATCAGGATGAACATCGCATAAGTAAGCAAACTAAGACTTCATTGCATTAAACTTATCATCAAGTACATCGTTTACATTGAAAATAGATGATACAGATACAACAAAGTGATTTTCATCCTCCACAGGCGGAGGGCCTTGCACTTCTTCATCTCCCTTATTCAGCTTCAAGACACTGTCTAGATCAGCAGCTATTTCAAATTCTTCTTCCACAGATAGAGCTATCTTCTTGAGTTCAGCTAACTGTGCCTTAGCCTTCATCATGATCCCCATAATTTCAGAAACTACAGAATTCACTCTTGGTTCAGTCATCAGCTTTTTCTTGTACCCTTCCATGGTCTTTGCAAAGGCATTGTTCAAGGTGACGACCAGCGCCTTTAAAATCACCTCCACAGTTTCATTACAGATCTCTTCCTCAACTTCTTCCTTAGACACTTCCACTACATTTGATGTCTCTTCCAATGGCTCCTTCTGGAAATTAATAGGCTTCAACACTATCTCTTCTTCTATCACGAGTGCGACTGGTTCTTCTTGGCTCTTTTCAAAATCCACCACATCAGCGAATATTTCAAAACTTGGATATTCAACATTTCCGACTTTCACAAGCTCGGCTTGTCCCTTGTACAGTTCTTCACTAGCTTTAATGAATGGCTTCTTCAGATCCTTCTTTTTGGATGTTTCTGTTGCATAGCCCAAACCAAATTGCTTCAACTTCCCTGAATCTATGTTAAATTCAGGCACTCCCTGTAAATTAGCTCCAAGTCCCATACCCGGGACAAAGTTCTACTTGCATAAGTAATTGGAAAACCACTCCGGCATATAATTCTCATACAAAACCATCGGAGCATCTGTGACTTCTTCTTTACTGACCATGGCGATCTGGAATCCGCCAAATGGTGGAACCTCTTCATTCACAGCGGCAATCATAGACTGAGAATCCGCTTCGACTGTCACAACTTTATTACTCATCGAGAACTTTATCTTCTGGTGCAATGTCGAAAGGGCACCTCCCAACAGATGAAACCAAGGCCTTCCTAATAATAAGGAGAAAGTGACTGGAATATCAATTACAGTGAAAGTGACCATCGACTTGACTGGTCCCACTTCCACCTTAGCCTTGAATGTTCCAATCACAGTCTTTTTTGAGTCATCATAAGTCCTAATCACAGTTAAAGAATTCTTCAAAGTGTCTTCATTCAAGCCCAGGTATGGCAACATCTTCAACGGGCATATGTTCAAAGCCGACCCATCATCTACCATTACACATGGCATAATTCTATCCATGATGCTAGCTTTAACATAAATGGCTTTATTGTGGGCTTTTCCTTCACCTGGAAGATCTTTCTCAGAAAATACAATGTCAGGGAACTAGTATTCACCCTGTCCAACAAGCAGCACGCAGCTTCCGGAGATGCAGTAGGGCAGACCTCAACCTCAGACAACTTCTTTAGTAATGCTGCCTTGTTCTCTTTCAAGACTAACAATAAATGCCACAGACTCGCCTAAGCTGGAGTCTTCTTTATTTTTGAAATAACCATGTCTTCTTTCACAACTTCCTTTAGGGGTGACATGTGTGAACACGAAATTTTACTTTAAAAAAAAAAAAATAGGGCCGTTGACCGTTGACCCACGACTGTAGTATACAGTCGTGGGAATTCACTACAGTCGTACGACTGTAGTGTAAGTACAGTCGTACGACTGTACTTTCGGGGGGCAGGTTCCAGCCCATACTTCTTTGACTTAAAAAAGAAGGGAAATCTTGAGCATTTAATGCTCAAGATTTCCGGCCTAGTAGGGTATAAAAGAAAAAGAAAAAGCAGATTTTGAGGACTTTTTTTGGGTTTTGGAGTTAGAAATCAGAATTTTAGAGAGAGAAAAAGGGAGAAAAAGAAAGAAGAGAGAGAAGTGAAAGAGCTTATTTTCTTCTCACATTTTCTCCTTGATTTCTTGTTTTTAATCTCTAAAACGAATTAGACATCTTAGGTTAACAATCACACTAACAAATTAAATCATTTCGGACCAAAAACAAACACAAATCCGTGACTTTTCTGGAGTTATTTGGGACATTCTTGAAACCTTGACTTCTTGGAAAAAAGTGCAAATTCACGTGGATTGGTGCGTAGCCAGGGGTCATTCCAGCTGTGGATCACCACCAAGGAGGTAAACAACCTTTAACTTATCCTTTTTTCCAGCTTTCTGGGTGATTTGATTGTGTTTGGTGTTTTTTTTTCTTCAAGTTCTTGCATTTTCATTTCTGGAAAAGTAAGAACAGTCGTACGACTGTTCTTGAAATAAGAATAGGGGCACGACTGTAAATACAGTCGTGCCAAACACACTACAGTCGTACGACTGTCCTTCCTTCTCTAGTTTTAGGGTTTTTGTTTTAGGGTTTTTTAGCGATTTCTGCCCAAACCAGGGCTACAGTCGCACGACTGTAACTACAGTCGTACGACTGTAGCTCGCGGCCAGGGACAGAAATCCCTAAAAAAAAAAATCCCTAAAATCCAAATAAAATTCTAAAAATCCAAAAAATTTCATAAAAATCAGAAAATCCCAGAAAATCAGAAAAATTTGGAAAACCCTCAAAAATCATCAAAATGAATTTTGTTGTGCACATCACGACCTTAGATTTATTTTTCAGTAAAGTTGCATTTAGAACAATTCCACGACGGAGACCCGATTCTCCCGAAAACCGACCCACTTTACATGTTTAATTATAATAAACCGGAAAAATTGTTTTCAAAAATGATTTTTCTCACAAAACCAAAAATACAGGGACGTTTCAAAAAATGGTTTTCCAGGTCTGACCGGACTGGCCGACCGGGCCGACCCGATTACCCCCAATTGCATGACCCCGAATTCTAGTTCCCTATTTCTGTCTACTTGAGTCCTATTTATGGCGTGTCGTATAAATTGTGCTAACCTTTGTTTTGCAGCCTTTATTTTATTCTAATTTTCTTTTTATTTGTATTTAATAGAATTAAATCGTGTATTTAGGCGGTTGTAAATTCTCCTTAGATTCTCGTGTACCCTAGGCGATTGTAACTGTGAGACGAGAGTTTTATTTTTCTTTCAATTTGGTTGTAAGCCCTTAAATATTTATTCTCTTTACTTTATATTTTTGTATTATTATCCTGTATGCGCGCTGCGTGTATTCTTTCAATGAAAATCAATCTTTAGTTACTTAAAGTGTCGTAACTAGAACATTGACAATAATATTTAAATTAGACACGAAATAAAGGACTTGTCCGGACCCGAATCTCTGAAAAGTGTGGCAGTTCCGCTTTGGTTCAGCTACACTGTAATTTCCCGGTTGAGCTGAGCCGGGTGGCGACTCCTATACTTTTTATCGAGATTTAGGTCTCGATTCTTTTTCAATATAATCCGCTTTTCCAAAAATGAATTTCCAAATCAAAAAACCCCACGCGAGGGAGGGTCCCGCCCGAAATCGAGGCGCCCCTTCCGAAAGGGAGTCCCGCGTCCCGTCGAAAACGCGTCGTCCGCTCACAGTGGCGACTCCGCTGGGGATTTCTTAAATGTTTTTCAAAAAAAACTTAAAAGAATTTGACAAGCCTTGAAAAGTGTCTAATTTAAATTAAGTGGATGATTCTTATATGGCACTTTATGCATTTTTGTAGTTAGGCATTTATTGCATTAAGTTAGGTATCCACTATTAGCCCGGTGAATCGTTGAAGTGTCGCCTAAGTTCCTCTTGGTCTTGGGGGCACGAATACGAAACACCACCCATAGCCTCGTACGAACCCCTTCGTTCGAACCCTTGAGTGGGGAGAAGTGAGGAGTATATTTTTGCTATGGGAGCCTTGATGTTATCCCGACTTTGGACCGAACTCACTTAGGTAACCTTAGTTGGATTCCCTTAGGATGCCAAAATAATTGTGTGAATAAAATAAAATAAAATCCGCCTTCATCACCCCCGGTTGGTGATCGAAGAGAACCCCTCCTAGGACTCGGTTAGAATTTTATCGACCTGACCACGTTTGGAGGAATAAGGTTGGAAGAATACGATCCGTGTGCTAATTGCTACGTGTCTTTTTGTCCTTCCATAACATGTCATCATTCACATTTTTCACAAACATAACATACCGCATCTAAAGCATTTGTGTGATTCTAACTCACATCTTTTGTACAGCCATTTCCATTCTTTCGCTTGTAAATACACTAATCACTTGCGTGACATTTACACTAACCACATTTTTTGTAGCCATGCATTTTTTCTTCGTGTGAAAAATTAATTAACTCACAAACATCATTCGAATGTCATGAGCATTAACCATTTTATTTTGCAGCCATGGGAAACGCATGTCATACATAAAGCATTATGCGAATCTTGAATAATTCCACGAGGGTCACATACATCACGTTAACTACCAAGTAGGAAGTCATTTTAGGCGCTCCATGAGTGCCGACAAAAAATTCATCGCATTTCATTAAAGCATTTTAGGCGCTCCACGAGTGCCGACAAAAATTCACCGCATTTCATTAAAGCATTTTAGGCGCTCCACGAGTGCCGACAAAAAATTCTTTGCATTTCATTAAATCATTTTCGGCGCTCCACGAGGACCGGAAAGTTTCATTTCACACATCAAAACGTTTAGGTGCTCCCCGAGCGCCGGAACTCTGCCCGTTCACCAAGAACGCATTCACTTCACATTATGGTGCGGAAATCGAGATACTCCCCGAGTATTGAAATTCCACCCGTTAGGCCAAGCACGAGTTCATTTTACATCAAGTGTCCCACGGACACCGAAACCTCGACCAAGCGCCATGCGCGTGTCGATCTCACTTCACAAAATTCGAGGCACTCCACGAGTGCCGAAAACTCTGTCCGTCCACTAAGGACATTCACATCATTTCACAAAAACCCGAGGTACTCCCCGAGTACCAAAGGTCTCATCCATGTATCCAATTCTTGGATTGCAATATATGCATAAATGAATAAGAGTTCATGCATACTCCACCACCCGAAGGGTTAATTATTCAAGGTTCGTATTACGAATTCATTTCATACAACATCCATACATCATCCATTCAACACGCCATGCATACATGCATATCCCCTAGAGTTCATGACTCTTTGGGCGATCATATTTCACTAACTTTTGTTTGGAATATTTTGTAGTTTGGCTCCGATCAGGACGACGACTCGTGAGGATAGAGCACAGTGATTCATCATCTAGTGAGTCTGAGGAATCTGTTCAGTTTAGGGAGGTTGAAGCGTCATCTGAATTGAGTGCCGGGTTTTCATTGGAACTTGAACAATTGCAACAAAGATTTCAAGATATGGCAATCCCACCCGAAGTTGCTGCCGCCACGATGGCTACTTCTGCTCTTCGTGATTTCATGAATTCTGATGAGTTTAAGAATCTTATCAAAAGCCAAGTGCAGAGTGCTTTGGCTGAATCATCTAATCAGAGGCCAGAAAGAGGTGCTCGGGAAGAAAGTAGTGGAGGGAGACTGAACGATAGGCAGTCAGACGCTGAAGAAGGCCGGAGAGATAATGCTGAGCGGCCTGTGGAGTCCGCCTTGGAAAGAAAGATGAAGGAGATGGAAGAAACTATAGCAGAGCTGCGGGCCAGCTCTAAAATCCAATCTGCCAAACGGATCGACCCATCCACACTGATAGCCGGAGGGGTTGAAATGCTTCCAGTAGGCTTCCAAATGCCTCGGATCGCACCGTACGTGGGGAAGAGCCCTCCTACAGCCCATTTGAATCAAGACGTGCGGATCATGACCATGGCCGGGCTCACCACGAATCAGTTGGTGGGACTATTCCCCACTACTCTGGAAGGGGGTGCTATCACATGGTACAATAAGCAGCCTGAGGGGATACAAGGTGATTGGGATGCACTGTCTGATGCATTCATCAAGTATTTCAGTTTCAATACACAACTGGAAGTCAAGCTGCAAGACTTAGAGGCGGTGAGGCAGAAACCAAATGAGTCCTTCTCTGAATACTACCAAAGGTGGATGGATAAAATGATTCTCCTTCATCAGAAGCCATTGGAAGATGAATTGATTGTGAAGCTAATTGACGGGAGCTTGGAGGTTTATAGGAATGTGATGAAGTACCATAAATTCCAGTCCCTGATAGAGGTGCATGAGCTGGCCCGCAAAGTTGAGAAGTACGAGATTGATCCAGCCCAGAACAGTTATGGAGGAGGGTATCGGTACATACTCCTCGGGGTATAAAAGCAACAACAACCCTGCGGCTTCTTCATCGACAAGTGCTAAGCCAAACCAGTCACCTGCCCCTGTTAAACAAATAGAGGTGGCAACAGTTGCGCAAGGGTCTAGTCAACAGACAGCCGGGAAAGTGATCTCTCTTTGGGAAGAGTCTTTGGGGCGGATCTTTCTGAAATGTAGGAATCTAGGCTTTCTTCAAAGTCTGAAACCGTACGCGCCTCCGGCTGAGGCGGACAAGAACAACTTTTGCTCCTATCATGTGACTAAGGGGCATCGAACCAACGAGTGTCATGCTTTGAAAAAGGCAATTCAACAGCTGATTGATGAAAAGAAGATAGAAGCGCCCCGTTCAAAGCCCAATGTTCAGAGTAATCCGCTACCTCAGTTTGAAAGAAGGGTAAACATGGTGCAATCGGGGTTATCTCCTAACTTTGTCTTAGCCCAGATTGCAAGGGCGAATCCCGCAATTCAAGTGGTGGTAGGTGAAGATGTTAAGCCCTCAGTGGAGGAGAGCAAACCTGTGAATCTGGATGATATAGAATTGGATGATGATGCGGATGAATTTGAATTGATGAGTAGACCCGAACCTCTGAACCGGACAACACCTGTCTATCCTGTCTGCACTAAGGATGGGATGTATATAAGGAAGGAAGATGCTCCAGTGAATAATGTCACGAGAAGTGGAAGGGTATATCAACCCGAGCCACAACGGCTAGGGGAACCAAGTAAGAGGGCAGAAGCACCAGTTCAGGATTATTTGCCCATCCAAGTGAATGAGAAAGAAGACCTGATAGTGGAGCAACTCAAAAAGATGCCTGCACGTGCATCTGTGTGGCATTTGCTTATGGAGTCCCGAAGACACCGAGCTGCAGTGGTAAAAAAGCTTATGGAAATGGATGCCAATCCATTGATGTCTCCCGAGGAAGTATGCATGGTGATCGGGAGTACAAAGAGTCAGCAATCTGATAAGCCCAAGGGGATCACTTTCACCGAGGATGACTTGCCACCGGAAGGCACTAACCACAATCGTGCCTTGTATTTGAAAGTGGAGATGATGGATAGAACTCTGCCTTGTGTGATGGTTGATGACGGCTCAGCATTGAACATCTGCCCTCTGAAAGTTTTACCTAGCCTTCATATGTCTGAAGAAGCATTGTCAAGGTCTAACACGGTGATCCGGGCCTATGATGATTCCAAGCGTACTGTGATTGGAACCTTTGAAGCAGAAGTGTCAGTGGGAGAAGTTAAGTCAACCGTGCTGTTTACTGTCATTGATATTCCTGTGACTTTCTCCTTGCTTTTAGGAAGACCTTGGTTTCATGCATTGGGAGGTGTGCCATTAACTTTGCATCAAAAGGTGAAGATTCCGATGGGGGAAAAGATTGTAACTCTTGAGGCAGATGAATCTTCTATGGTGGCTGCTCTGAACTCATCTGAACAAACTTTGACTGGCTTTCAGGTGGCAGTTGTCTCAGAGTATAAGGAGAAAGACTTGACATTTTCTCCATGGATCCATAAGTATTTTCAGAAGCAGAATTTCATTCCAGGAAGGGGGCTAGGAGTTCATCAACAAGGGGTCACAAAGTTTGATATCACTATGGGCCAGTCACACCGAGGGGGTCTTGGTTACAAAGATACCGAAAAGAAGGGGATCCCGGAGACGAAGAAAGTCCATCTCTTGGACACTTTTGTTCGGGCCAGTGGTGGGCCATATGGTGGTAAACCGGAACCGATGGTTATTGGTGGGGAAACAGTCCCCGGGTTTGAGATTTTTGCCGATGTTGTTGACTTTTCGAAATATGGGGTTGGCTCAGTGGAAGGAATGCTTAAGCTAGAAGATATGAAGGAGACCACTTCTCCTCCAATAAGCCAAGCTGAAGTGGTGGCTCCCATCATCCCGGAGGTGCAACCAAAAGAAGATACAGACCCCCTGGTGGATACCATTACCAAAGCATTTGCTGAACTACTGAAAAAAGGGTTGAAAGAGAGCCCCGTGAAGAAGGAAGCTATTTCAGGACGGGCAGAGTTAGTGGAAAAAGCTGTTGCTGAACTCACCAAAATGATGGCTAAGGGAAAAGCGAAGGTGGAAGAAGATGCCTTATCTGAAGCTCAGAAAGAGACTCTTGAAGCTGACTTGGGTGACTTGTTCGAAGAAGAGCCTGCTGACCAGGAAGATCTTGCTGCAGAAGACCCTCCGCATGTGGAGGAGGAAAATGATTTCTTTGTAAACTTATCTTATGTACTTGATATGAACAATTCCGCTTTTAAGGCGATGAATGAAATGAAATCTGACTTTGCTTATTTGTGTGATGTTTTTCCTAATGGCTCTGTGCATACATGCAATCATTCATTCAATGTGTTCAGCATTTATGACACTGCATTACATGAAATTAATTTGGGCACAATTGAAAATCCTAAAATGGTATCTATCTCTAACGAACTCAATCCTGAAGAAGAGAGAGAACTGACAAAAATACTTAAAAAGCATGTGGGAGCGTTTGCATGGTCTTACGATGATATGCCGGGGGTTGACAGAGAGATAGCAGAGCACAGAATTCCGATTGACCCCAAGTTCAGCGCAGTAAAGCAGAAACTCAGGCGTCTACGTCCAGAATGGGCTGAGAAAGTCAAAGAAGAAGTGGCAAAGCAGATAAAGGCTAATTTCCTGGAGGTGGTAGATTACCCTGAATGGTTAGCCAACATAGTCCCAGTTGCCAAGAAGGACGGAAGGGTCCGGGTTTGTGTGGATTGCCGGGATTTGAATAAGGCCTCTCCAAAGGATGATTTCCCACTTCCTCACATTGATGTCCTGGTCGACAGTGCAGCAAGGGCAGTTATGTATTCGTTCATGGATGGTTTCTCGGGGTATAACCAGATCTTAATGAATGTCATTGACAAGATCAAGACAGCCTTCATTACTGAGTGGGGGGTGTACTGCTACAGAGTGATGCCGTTTGGCTTAAAGAATGCTGGGGCAACATATCAACGGGCGGTTACGACGTTACTGCACGACATGATCCACAAGGAGGTAGAGGTGTATGTTGATGATATGCTAGTGAAATCAATGACCTGGGAGGAGCACCCTGCTATCCTGGATAGGTTTATGACTAGGATTGAAAAGTACAACCTGCGACTCAATCCAAAGAAGTGTGTTTTTGGAGTTGCATCGGGTAAACTGTTGGGGCACATTGTCAGTCAAAAAGGTATTGAGATGGACCCAGACAAGATCAAAGCAATTCGAGATATGCCAGCACCAAAAACAGAGAAAGAAGTCAGGTCTTTTCTGGGGTCTCTTCAGTACGTCAGCAGATTCATCGCCAGATTGACTACAGTCTGTGAACCCATTTTCAAGCTTCTTCGGAAGGAACAACTTGTTGTGTGGAATGATCAGTGTCAGATTGCATTTGATAGGATCAAAGAGTACCTGATTAATCCTCCAGTGTTGAAACCCCCGACTCTGGGAAAACCTTTGACCCTGTACTTAGCCATTGAAGAAACCTCCATAGGGGCAATGTTGGTTCAAGAACAAGATGACAAGAGGGAGCATGCTATTTACTACCTCAGTAAGAAGCTGCTAGATTACGAAACCCGATACACTGTTGTGGAGAAGACTTGCACTGCTATGGTCTGGCTTACGAAGAAGTTGAGACACTATTTCCAATCCTACAAAATACAAGCCGTGGCAAAGGTTGATCCAATGAAATATCTCTGCTCTGCTCCTTCCTTAACGGGGAAACTGTCCCGGTGGTTGCTTTTGTTATCAGAATTTGACATCGAGTATGTAACGAAGAAGGTGATCAAGGGAAGAGCAGTGGCTGAGTTCCTGGCCAATCAACCGCTTGAATCTGATTATGTAGAAAACCTGGAATTTCCCGATGAACAGTTGGCTTTCGTAGAAGTGGAGATCAGGAAATGGATCATGCATTTTGATGGAGCTGTAAATAAGAGAGGGGCGGGCCTCGGAGTAATCATTGTAACTCCTGAAGGAGAGATAATTCCTTTGTCAAAACGGCTGGAATTCCCGGTAACCAACAACGGCGCAGAATATGAAGCTTGTTTGTTTGGCATTGATGCTCTCATCACATTAGGGGCAAATGATGTGTTCATTGTGGGAGATTCGCTGTTAGTAATCTGCCAGGCCACCGGAGAATGGGAAATCAAGGAAGAATCACTTCGCCCATACTTGGAGACTTTGTGGGAAATGGTGAAGGTATTCGGGCATATTGAATTCAAGCATGTGGCTAGAGATGATAATCAGATGGCGGATTCATTGGCTACTCTATCATCCATGTGGGAAGGACCTCAGAAAGCACCGATGCGGCCTTTGATCCTGGAGACTGCTAGAACACCGTTTCATCGTCCTGGCGCGATCCTGGCTTTAGTTGCAGACAATAAGCCCTGGTACCAAGATATAGCTGACTTTCTGCAGAATGGCCAATACCCTGAAGAAGCAAATGCATCGGATAAGACAACTTTGAGAAAGTTGGCAGCTCAGTTCAGATGGTTTGATGGGCAACTTTTCAGAAGGACTGCGGATGGGTTGTTATTAAAGTGCCTAACGGAAGCAGAAGCTAAGAAGGTCATGCAAGAAATGCATTCAGGGATCTGTGGCCCGCATATGAACGGATTAGCTCTAGCAAAGAAGATCATGAGACAAGGGTACTTCTGGCTCACTATGCAGACTGATTGTGCAGAGGAAGTGAAAAAGTGCCACGAATGCCAGATTTACTGGGACATCAGCCATCTTCCACCTACGGAGTTGCAAAACCTCATGACACCTTGGCCGTTTGCAGTATGGGGTATAGACATAATTGGTGAAATATGGCCTCCTGCATCGAATGGTCACAAATTCATTGTAGTGGCAGTCGATTATTTCTCCAAGTGGGTTGAAGCCGAGTCTTATGTCACGGTTACAGCTAAGAACATGGCTAAGTTCGTGAAGAAGCACATCTTTGCAAGATATGGTGTACCGCATCACGTGGTAACTGATAACGGAGTGCAGTTTCAGGGGGCCACAGCTGAATTGTTCGAGGAATACAATGTGGAACATCGCAAGTCTTCTCCTTATAGGCCACAAGCCAATGGTGCAGTAGAGGCAGCAAATAAGTCTATTAAGAAGATTTTATCCAAGACCACCTCAACCTACCGGGATTGGGCAGACAGATTACCTTATGCTCTGTGGGGGTACAGAACCAGTGTTAGAACGCCGACTGGGGAAACGCCTTATTCGCTGGTTTATGGGATGGAAGCAGTCCTTCCTGTCGAAATGGAATTGAAGTCACTAAGGACGGTCTTAGAGGCTCAATTGCCTGAAACAGAATGGGTGAAGGCGAGATTTGAGCAGCTGGCTATGGTCGATGAAAGGCGTCTTAAGGCTCTGGATCATCTGCAGATGTACCACCAAAGGATGGCTAGGGCTTATAATCGGCGGGTTCGTCATCAGAAACAGCCGTTAAAAGCGGGGGATCTGGTGTTGAAGCAAATGAGACCGACCAACACAGATGCAAGGGGTAAATTTAAACCCAACTGGGAAGGGCCGTATGTAGTTAAGAAGGTACTCTCCAAAGGCGCAGTGAAGATCATGGACATGGATGGCAACGAATTCACCAATCCGATTAACCAAGATCATCTCAAACGCTACCACGTGTAAAAAAAAAAAAAAAAAAGAAGCCTGTTAAGTCGAAAACCCGTAAGGGCGACATAAGCAAAAATTAAGGCAACGAGGGTTAGCTTATCGACCAGAAAACCTGTATAGGATGGTTGATAACAGGAATGAGTTCGTTCGAGATATGTACCAATTTTAGAATTTTCAATTAATGCGATAATTAAATTTCATTAATGAAGTGCGTTATGCTCAACATATTGCATGAATGTTTGGAGTATGTTACATGATACATTTGTCGAAACATCCAGATAAGCAAAGACATTTAAACGCCTAAGTGTGCAATTGCAAATATCATCCAACCCTTTAAAAAAAAAAAAAAAAAAAAAAAAAAAAAAAAGAGGCCTGTTAAGTCGAAAACCCGCAAGGGCGGCTTAAGTAAAAGTTAAGGCAGGAAGAAAAGAGCCTGTTAGGTCGAAAACCCGCAAGGGCGGCTTAAGCAAAAGTTAAGGTAAAAAAAAAAAAAAAAAAAAAAGGAACTGCATCAATAATGGAAAAGATGTATATAAATAATAATAATTGTAACCAATACATGCATAATAGTGAAAATCACAGTTTTTCTTTTTATGCTCTTCTTTTCTTGACAGGAAGTGGTCTCGCAGCCTCAGAGGGGGCCAGCCATCGGAAAGTCGCACTCTCACGCGCCTCACGGGTCGGTAAATCCTGGATCTCAGCCAGCCACTCCTTGTAACGACTATCTGTCTCTGTGGGAGCAAGTGAGGCATAATTCAATGCCACACGGTGGGTATCTCCAGCCCAGCGAAGTCTGATATGATCCGGCCAAGCAGCAGTGTACTCCTCACAACGGGTGATACAAGAGCGCTGAGGGATACCTTGCAGATGACCGTACTACCGGCAGAGGCGACTCGGAGAATAGAATGTTACCCTGGTCTGTCCTAATAACTGCACACCATGTGCCCACATCTCTACAATCACGTGGGTAATCTTCCACCAGGGGCACACCCACCTAATCTGGTCATCAGTCCGTTGAGATAGCCAAGCGCCCCACTCATCAGCAGACATATCAGTATAGGAGTCGACGGAGAAGCCTCGTTCCCTCAGATTGGCCGGGTTGTATTTCTTAAAGTTCCCCCTTAGAATCTTAAGAATTGATAACTTCTCCAGCAACCAGATCTGCAGTTGGTGGTAAGCAAGGGTTAGTGGCTCATTCGACTCAGAAATACACCAGACAATAAGGAATTTCACCTGGAGCAGTGTGAGGTGAGGGCCAATGTGGAGAACACCATTTGCCTTGGATGCATGCAAACTAATCAGTGTCTCAGCAAGTGCAAAAGGAGCTGGAGATGCTCCCACGGCCATCTGAGAGATAAGGGAGACGGCCCTGAAGGAGATAATCCCATCACTAGGACCACAGAAATACCGGCTCACCAGTAACAGGCTGACCATGGAGGCCCAACTCGTGTGGTCCCTAGGGGCATTGATACACCATCCTAACACGGAGTCTGAGCTCAATCCGGGAGAAGGAGAATCAGTAGCGAATAAAGCTTCCACCTCGGGATTGGGAAGCCCGAACAAGCTCACCAAGGAGGAAATGCTACCAAAAGTGAACTCGGGAACGGCGATGTCCACTCCTTTATGGCAGGGGATATTCAAGATAGCACTGAACTCTTCATATAAGGGGCAGAGTTCTTGGCATGAGAAGTGGAAAACGTTGTCCACTGGATCCCAGAATCGGTAACAGGCATTCAACAGCTCGATGTTCCACGAGTGTCTGTAATAGGCCCTGAGATTCCACAACCCGAAAGGCTTCAATTTGAGCCAATCAGAGTCTTGTAATGATTCTAGAAAATTGTAAAAGCCTGGATAAAAAGAAGCAAAAATTGAAGAAGAAAAGGAAGAAGAGTGAATTTCTAAACATCGATGAAACGAAAGCAAATCCAATAATATGAAAAGTGCAATTCACAATGTATCTAAAAAAAATCCAGTACAAAAGAGCAAAAAACTGTGAAAATAATAAATAAGACAAGCAGGATGCTCCAACTAGCTCTCATCCTGCCCCTCGTCCTCCTCCTCCTCCTCAGACTCACTCTGATGTGTGGCCCGGTAAGAGTCAAAATCCGCCTGCAGACGAGCCATCCCAGCCTGCAACCTAGCTATCTCGGCTCTCCCTCTCTCCACCTCTTCGTTTGCAGTCCGGGCCTGAGCCACAGCAGAAGCAGCCTCCCTGGCCTGTTCTCGGAATATCTCGACTCGGGACTGCAGTTGACAACATAAAGTTAGCATCCATACATACATACACACATATGCATTCACGCATTACATAAATTTTGATGCAGGAAACACGAGATACTTACTGCCCAAACGCCGTTCTCCCGACCAGGAAGTCTCCTAGACCCCTGTATCGGTAGGCCATCTCCTCCATGTCAGCTCGCCGGACCTGAAAGAACATCAAAGATCAAAAAAAAAAAAAAGAATGAATGAAATACGAATGAATACCTGACGAGGACGAGGAGGAGGAGCTGCTGGTGTGACGTCCGCAGCAGGCAATAAACACTGCTGGATATAGGCGGGGTAATCTCCGTCCACGGGATCCACGCTGTACCCCTCTCCAAATATCTCAGGGTCTGTCGCAGGGTCCGCCAGGTGTGGCCAGAAGAGCGCCTGAGGGAGCGGTGGGGGCACGAGCCGGCCAATCGGACCGTCGATATGGTCGGAAAGGAAAAGACGATCGCCCAAGTACCACTCCTGGGACATGGGGCTCTCTATGACAAAGCGGCGGCGGTCGAAGCGTGTCGAAGACTGGAAGAGGAGAGTGATGGCACCCAAATTCTCCCAAGGATGGTGCCGGATCTGTAGAAGCGCAACAAAAGAAATTCAGTACAGGTAAGCAAAAAGTTATTCAAATTTTCATACTAACGATTTTTGTTTACTTACCCTCCTCCAGGACGGGTCGAGTAGACTCTGCCGTATCTCCTCGATATCACGGACGGCACCTTGCCACCCCTGCGTCCAGCGACGCAGGACAGTCGGATGAACGTCACCCTGGACGTCCCTCAAATCGGGCGGCTCCAGCACCCGATGCTCAAAAGCCCAGATCTGTAATTATAAAAATAATTATAATGTCAAAAAAAAAAAAAAAAAAAAAGAAGAAAGAGGCAATACCAGAAGGCCGAACCAGAATCCCAGAATCTCCTGCTGCTCTCCCCGGGCGCACAAGTCCAGCCCGTAATACAGCTGCCCCAACGCAGCTCGCGCCCAGTCCAGAGACAGGAAGGCAGCCAGATCCACCAATGTCGGGAGCAGAGTCAAATTGCAGGTACTCTGCCCAGTCGGAAATAATGTGCACGACAGGAGGACAAGCACGTAGGCCCTAGTGTACCGCTCCATGTCCTCCTCAGCCAGGTCTGCGCGGGTGGCCCAATAAGCCTCCACCCGGGAGCACAAGATCTTCCCATTTTCAGGGGTGCAGCCGATCAGCCTCCGAATATAAGTGCCCACCTGCTGGTGTCGGGTCAGGCTGCAGTTAAAGATAATTGGGGTCCCGCCGAACCCAAAGCCAGTGATCGCCACGAAGTCCGAGGGAGTAACGGTGAACTCCCCGATGGGCAGATGGAAGGTATGGGTAGTGCAAACCCATCTCTCGCACAAGGCCGTCAGCACAGCATGAGTGGTGTGCGGTGTGCTCATAGGCAAAGACAGGACGAAAGACTCCAGCCCTAGGAGCCTAACCCGAGCCCGCACGGGCTCCGGAAGTCGGTCCCACCAGACCCGGGGCAGGGAAAGATTCCCACTACCAGCAATCCTGTGCCTCTGCATTACGGGGAAGTACAACACGCATGCATTCAGATTTTGCATAAAAAAAAAAAAAACCCCTGTTTTGTCGCTACAGTCGTACGACTGTAGTACGCATTGCACGAGCGTAGCTACAATCGCACGACTGTAGTGCCCAGAGTCGTACGACTGTTCATCATTTGCATGAACAGTCGCACGACTGTTCATATGCCTGCAGAAAAAAAATTCGCAATTCGTATAATTTTCGCGATTTCTAACCTGTTTTTCCTAGTTTCTTGTTTCTATTGACTACAGGAGACTCCTAGCATGCATTCTACTCAATCAATTCAACCCAGAAAGCAGTAAATCATGCAAATCAGTTCCAAAAGTTCAAAGGGAAAAATATTGGAAAACTCAAAATAAAGGCATAGGAATCGAGTACCAACCTGTGTAACGGACAAATGGGAGTCCATTGCCAGAAGAATAGGGATCTCCATCCCGAATCGGATCCCGAAGTGGTCCATATAAAGCGGGTGCCCGTATCCTTGGGCGATTCCCACGAAAGCAATCTCCTCCGGATTGTTGGGCTCCGGAACCGCGCTGTTTTGGATCTTCTTCAACTTCTTTCCCATTTTCTTCAACATTTTGGATGGTTTTTCGAGTTTCTGCGTCGGTTTCAGAGAGAAGGAAATGAGAGGTTTTGAGAAAATGAAAAGTGGGAGAGAAAGGGGCGGAAACCGCCCCTTTTATTTTGGCTGCCCGCGAAGTACAGTCGTACGACTGTACTTCGCCTACAGTCGTGCGACTGTAGTGAAAAAAAGGGGGGAAAATTTTTATTTTATTTTCCTTTATTCCTATTTATTCCTTAAACCCATTTTCATTATCTAATGTGCAATAAATCCCTGCAGGGGCATTTCAGTAATTTTTGCAGGACTAATCCAGCGACGATTAATTTATTTCAATGACGGTCCGCCTCACAAGGGGCACGAAATCCAAGAAAAACCATGAAAAATTCACTGTAAGTATAATTACACCAGTCGCATTTTCAACGCGCCCCACGTGCCAAGCCACTCCGGGCCATTACATTCACACAAAAATCATAGTCCCCCACGACTTTAAAAGGGAACCCGAATCCGATTTCAGTCTGTCGAGTGCGCCCAGCCGCACACGATCGTCGTGCATTCATACAAAAATCATAGTCCCCCACGACTTTAAAAGGGAACCACAAATCCTGTGTCAGTCCGTTGAGTGCGCCAGTCGCACACGACTATCACATCTTGCATTCACAAATCCAGTCCCGCACGACTATAAAAGGCAACCATGGCACGCATTCCCGTATTTATTCTTGATCGAAGGGGCAAAAATTTTTGTTTCAAAATTATCGATCAAGGAATAAATACGCTCATCAAACATGCATCACATGCATTTTTAGGCTCGGTGTGACAAACCGTCCACAGCCTTTTGACTCCGAAAGTCATTTCATCTCGGCTTCACCCTTGCGCGAAAACCATCGCAGGGAACCGCCCGACTCCAAAAGTCATTCATATTCTCGGTGTCATCCTCATGTAAAAGGCATATGGACCACCTGACTACCAAAGTCACCTGCGAAAACTACCCTTGCATATTCGTGTTCTTTGTCGTGTACCTAAATCTGTCTCGGAAATCGGATTCCAGCTACACGAGGGGCAGCCTGTGAACACGAAATTTTACTTTAAAAAAAAAATGGGGCCGTTAACCGTTGACCCACGACTGTAGTATACAGTCGTGGGAATTCACTACAGTCGTACGACTGTAGTGTAAGTACAGTCGTACGACTGTACTTTCGGGGGGCAGGTTCCAGCCCATACTTCTTTGACTTAAAAAAGAAGGGAAATCTTGAGCATTTAATGCTCAAGATTTCCGGGCTAGTAGGGTATAAAAGAAAAAGAAAAAGCAGATTTTGAGGACTTTTTTTGGGTTTTGGAGTTAGAAATCAGAATTTTAGAGAGAGAAAAAGGGAGAAAAAGAAAGAAGAGAGAGAAGTGAAAGAGCTTATTTTCTTCTCACATTTTCTCCTTGATTTCTTGTTTTTAATCTCTAAAACGAATTAGACATCTTAGGTTAACAATCACACTAACAAATTAAATCATTTCGGACCAAAAACAAACACAAATCCGTGACTTTTCTGGAGTTATTTGGGACATTCTTGAAACCTTGACTTCTTGGAAAAAAGTGCAAATTCACGTGGATTGGTGCGTAGCCAGGGGTCATTCCAGCTGTGGATCACCACCAAGGAGGTAAACAACCTTTAACTTATCCTTTTTTCCAGCTTTCTGGGTGATTTGATTGTGTTTGGTGTTTTTTTTCTTCAAGTTCTTGCATTTTCATTTCTGGAAAAGTAAGAACAGTCGTACGACTGTTCTTGAAATAAGAACAGGGGCACGACTGTAAATACAGTCGTGCCAAACACACTACAGTCGTACGACTGTCCTTCCTTCTCCAGTTTTAGGGTTTTTGTTTTAGGGTTTTTTAGCGATTTCTGCCCAAACCAGGGCTACAGTCGCACGACTGTAGTAGACAGTCGTACGACTGTAACTACAGTCGTACGACTGTAGCTCGCGGCCAGGGACAGAAATCCCTAAAAAAAAAAATCCCTAAAATCCAAATAAAATTCTAAAAATCCAAAAAATTTCATAAAAATCAGAAAATCCCAGAAAATCAGAAAAATTTGGAAAACCCTCAAAAATCATCAAAATGAATTTTGTTGTGCACATCACGACCTTAGATTTATTTTTCAGTAAAGTTGCATTTAGAACAATTCCACGACGGAGACCCGATTCTCCCGAAAACCGACCCACTTTACATGTTTAATTATAATAAACCGGAAAAATTGTTTTCAAAAATGATTTTTCTCACAAAACCAAAAATACAGGGACGTTTCAAAAAATGGTTTTCCAGGTCTGACCGGGCCGGCCGACCGGGCCGACCCGATTACCCCCAATTGCATGACCCCGAATTCTAGTTCCCTATTTCTGTCTACTTGAGTCCTATTTATGGCGTGTCGTATAAATTGTGCTAACCTTTGTTTTGTAGCCTTTATTTTATTCTAATTTTCTTTTTATTTGTATTTAATAGAATTAAATCGTGTATTTAGGCGGTTGTAAATTCTCCTTAGATTCTCGTGTACCCTAGGCGATTGTAACTGTGAGACGAGAGTTTTATTTTTCTTTCAATTTGGTTGTAAGCCCTTAAATATTTATTCTCTCTACTTTATATTTTTGTATTATTATCCTGTATGCGCGCTGCGTGTATTCTTTCAATGAAAATCAATCTTTAGTTACTTAAAGTGTCGTAACTAGAACATTGACAATAATATTTAAATTAGACACGAAATAAAGGACTTGTCCGGACCCGAATCTCTGAAAAGTGTGGCAGTTCCCGCTTTGGTTCAGCTACACTGTAATTTCCCGGTTGAGCTGAGCCGGGTGGCGACTCCTATACTTTTTATCGAGATTTAGGTCTCGATTCTTTTTCAATATAATCCGCTTTTCCAAAAATGAATTTCCAAATCAAAAAACCCCACGCGAGGGAGGGTCCCGCCCGAAATCGAGGCGCCCCTTCCGAAAGGGAGTCCCGCGTCCCGTCGAAAACGCGTCGTCCGCTCACAACATGTTGCATGATCCTGTCATTGGGGATTTATCTTTCTGCTGAGCAACAGATGACTGATAAATTTTACCACTCCTTATGACATTATTGATTATAGGATCTTTCGTCTTTTCAGCAACTAGCAACTCAACTGATTCGCTACCACCATACTCTTCATACTCATCATTTAAGGTAGATCATCCAAATTTACAGGCTTTACCACTCTTTGGTCTTCTGCCTTGACTTCACTAGCCACTACAGATTGTGTTGGAAATGTCCTGGTCCCGAGGCATTGGTCCTTGCATTTGTATCATACATTAATTAGATTTATGTATTATACTTATTTGTGTTATTAATAAAGGCATTAATTCATTTATTATATTTATCTTGTGCAATATATTAAATGAAGTATCCAATGGACATATCCATATCCATGATGACCAGTGTCATGCGCTCGTCAGTAAGACCATGGATAGGGTAAACGATATGACCATAAATAGATCCGTAGTCTGTTCCAGTCATGGGAATGAATGGAACAAGAGACTATCATTAACCTGGTTATATGGCGGTGTCTTACCGGTCATTGGACATGGAATGTCAACCAAGTTAATGGGTGCGTGCATAAGGGGGCATGGTACTGGATAGATCCACTAAACGAGTAATCCACATGGTATAGTATCACAAGTGATTCTCGTGTGGTACTTGTATGGATCCTTTGACCTGACCATATGATGGTGTTACATGTGAGGTCGTATACTTAGGGGTACGCCTAAAGGGCCTGTAATAGGGTGCCAAGTATAGGTACTTTCGGGTATGTCACTTAGCATGGTAATGTTATGGATATGCAGAAGGGATTTGTCACTCAGTAGTCCACTGGGAAGATATCACCGGCCTCTTGATGAATGTAACTGATAAGAGTGTGGCCACACCCAAACATGTGGGAACTTGTTTGTGAGCTTCAGTGCATTTGGGATTAAGTTAATGTCCGACACAAAAGAGGGTGATCAATCCATGCCTCTGTGTTAGACACCGATATCAATGACATGGGATTTACAAGTTTAAACTACAGGGTTATGATAATAGTTAGACTACTATCTCCATCTTAATTGGGGGCTGCAGTGGCTTGCTAGAGCCCAACTGCAGTTTACGGGCGAAAGGCCCGCTGCCAACATAAAGATGGGCCCACAGGATCGTACACATAGAACGACTGAACACAGACTTAAGAAATCACATGTATACTTGGAGTATACAGTATGGAGAGAGAGGTATATATATGTATTAATTATATTATAAAGATCAATTGGATTGATCCTAATAATAAAATAAATATATTCAATTGGCTCTTCATAATTAATTGGATTAGTTATGAGATTATTTCCCAGGTGGAAATATTATGTATAGGTTTACATATGATTTTATTTTGTGAAGATTTCATTTTAATTTGATGGATTAAATTAATTGGTCAAACTAATTTTAATTTAAATGTAAATAATATATTACTTGGTGTAATATATTAAATACATGGGTATATTAAAATTGGGCTTGAAATTAATTTAAACCAGAATAATTAAAATTAGATTGGGCCTAAATTAAAAGAAGGAAGCCCGCACAGAATGAAAGGAGCCAAGCTGGGCCTAAATTCCCCTAGGGGAATTCGGCCACCCTAGGTATAAAACCTAGGGTTAAAAATTTCGGCCACACATACACTTTGAGCCACCTTTGCCGAAATTTGATAGCCCCTTCTCTCACCATTGTTTTTTTTTTCCAACGCTAGCACGGGTTGTGTTCGTTAGGTGTTCGTGTACGAAAACGAGGAGGGAATCTAATTTGATTTCTGCAGTCTTCATCCATCTCTTGAAAGAGATATTTCGGGTAAGAATTTAATCTCTTTCTATTTCAATTTTAAGTTTTACAATTTCCACTTCAATTGCTCCTGGGACTGGATTTGAGGAAATCATCGCGTTCTTCCGCTTTTATCGGGTGATTTCCGGTGAAAAATCCCAACAGATTGTACACTGGGATTTGCTTGTAAGACTTGAGCAAACACAAAGTTAGCTGGCAACCCTGATTACACCATATTAAATTGTTTCTCAAAGTTTGGCAGTGGGTTGGTTTTTGTGTTGGGCTTTGTAGGCTCATTCAATTTCTCATCATCTATCAATTTCTGAATTGCATCTCTCAGCTTATAACAATTATTGGTTCTATGACCCATAACAACATGGTATGTGTAGAAATTATCCTTATCTACAACCGTTGGCTTTTCAAACGGCTTCAAGGAACTCAGTACATCACCCAAGGAGAAATGCCTTAATTTCTTTAACTCCTCTCCTCACTACCTTGCTGTTGGGACACCATAGCCACCTCAACCTTCTTCACTTCCGATGATTGTCCCCCTTTAGAACCAGAGCTAGATCCACCACCTAACACAGCTAGGGTTATTGATCTCTATCCTGAACTATATCTTGTACTCCTACTGCTTCTATAACTTGCTACTTTCTCCTCTTCATCTCTTTCAACTTTCATGGCCATACTGTAAACCTCACTACGCTCGTTGAAGGTATGAAACTTCATATTGTTTCTATAGATATCCCTGCTGCCATCGATCAATTTCTGGATTAGCTCATCTTTGTCAGAGCAGTTCTTCATTAGGATCATCTTGTTCATCCACCTTTGATAGTACTCATCAAAGGATTCATTATGTTTCTGCTTAATTCTTTCCAAGTCATACAGCTTCACCTGGATCTTGGTGTTGAAACTATAATATTTGATGAAAGCTGTTGACAGAGCTTCCTAATCTGACTGTATGTCCTCAGATAATGAATTGTACTAAGACAAAGCCCCTCCTTTGTGTGTGGTTGGAAAGAAATTGATCAATTGTTGCTTTGTAGCATATGCTGTCAACATGATTCGGGCATAAAGGTTTACATGAGCTACGAGTGAACTGAATACCTTTGTAAGAAGAAATTTTTGGCACTTAAAATCCAATGGGGGAAGTCTCAATGCCTTTGTTTATCATGGCATCTATATTCACACTGCTTTTGAACCCCATATTGATGTTAGCCCCCTTCTTTAACTTAGCAGCTAATTCATCTAGTACTGTACACTTAGCCTTCAGCTTTTTCTCTATCGCAGCTTCAATCTCTTGTAGCTTCTCCACACTAGCCAAGATATCAGCCCCAAACTGAGATGATTCAGCCATTTTCTCCTTCCAGGTTCACTGGTACCGACTTCACCACCTTCCCTCACAAGTTCCTCTTTTAAGATATCACGAAAGTCTTAGAATTTCAGGAAATCTTTTAGAATATCAGCAAGATTTGGTGTTTCGTTTGCCATCTCAACTTCCTTATTGGATTCAGTTTCACCTTCTGTCTCGACTATTCTTTCTTCCTCAACCACCTTCACAGATTGAGATCTTATCTTACGTCAATCCAGCTTACTCAATGAACTGTCTATGCGAAGCTTCTTTCTTTCTAGTATCTGCCCAGTCTTTCTTCTTCACGTACGTACTGTTTAACATTATACGTGACATATTAGGGATAATGAATGAATGAAATGATGACATGAGGAATGAAACATTAAGAATGATTCATGATGAATGGATGAAATGACGACATGGGGAAAGTTGAACAAACAAAACAATAAATAATCGAATGAATAAATGAATGCCGATATGTATGTATTTTTAAGATAGAATGTCATGTATGCATATAGAGCTAGTCTTATACGCAGTTTCATAATGGATGTATAAAGCTGGTCTTATACAGCATGGGTTTGGGTATGTATAGAGCTGGTCTTATACATGTGTTTGGATGCGTACATGTGCATGGCACACGGAAAGAGTTTCCACGCTCAGGGAGCACCTTGGGTTTTCATGTACGAAATGAGCTAAAATGGTGCACTTCGCACACAGAGAAATTTCAGCGCTCGGGGAGCACCTTGGACTTTCATGTATGAAATGACATGAAATGGTGTGCCTGGCACACGATCAGAGTTTTGGTGCTTGGGGAGCACCTTGGGTTTTCATGTATGAAATGAGATGAAATGGTGTGCTTGGCACACAGGTAGAGTTTTGGCGCTCAGGGAGCACCTTGGATTTTCATGTATAAAATGAGATGGAATGGTGTGCTTGTCACACGGTCAGAGTTTCGGTGCTTGGGGAGCACCTTGGGTTTTCATGTATGAAATGAGATGAAATGGTGTTCTTGGCACATGGTCAGAGTTTCGATGCTTAAGGAGCACCTTGGGTTTTCATGTATGAAATGAGATGAAATGGTACACGGGTTGGTGTGCTTGGCACATGGTTAGAGTTTCGATGCCTGGGAGCACCATGGGTTTTCATGTATGAAATGAGATGAAATGGTGTGCTTGGCACATGGTCAGAGTTTCGGTGCTTGGGGAGCACCTTGGGTTTTCATGTATGTAATGAGATGAAATGGTGTGCATATGGTTGGAGTTTCGGTGGTTGGGTAGCACCTTGGGTTTTCATGTATGCAATGAGATGAAATGGTGTGCTTGGCACACTTACAGAGTTTTGGCGCTCGGGGAGCACCTTGGGTTTTGATGTATAAAATGAGCTGAAATGGTGCGCTTAGCACACGGAGAAAGTTTCGACGCTCGGGGAGCACCTAAACGGTTTGGTGTGTGAGTGAAGGTTTTCGGTGCTCTTGGAGCACCTAAACGGTTTGATGTATGAAATGTGGTTTTTAGTGTTCATGGAACACCTAAACAGTTTGATGTATGAGATGTGGTTTTCAGCGCTGGTGGAGCACCTAAATAGTTTGATGTATGAAGTGAGGTTTTTGGTGCTCATGGAGCACCTAAACGGTTTCCTACTTGGTAGGTGATGTGATGTGTGTGATCTTTATGGGATTATTCAAGGTCTATGTGAATGTTTTATGTATGACATGCATTCCATATGGCTACAAGACAAATTGGTTAGTGCTTATGACATTCAAGTGATGTGTATGCATTTTTTTTACACAATAAGGGGGTGCATGACTGCAAAAGAAATGGTTAGTGTGAATGTCACATGGGTGATTAATGTATTTACACACGAAAAATGCAAGTGGCTGTACAAAAGATGTGAGTTAGTACCACACAAATGACTCATGTGTTGCATGTCATGTCCGTGGAAAATGTTGATGATGCTATGATACGAAGAAATGAAAAACACGTAGCATATAGCATGCGAAGCGTATTCCTCTAACCTTATTCCTCTAATCGTGGTCAATTTTTGAGAAAATTTTAACCGAGTCCTAGGAGGGGTTCACTTCGATCACCAACCGGGGATGATGAAGGTGTAATTGCAACATTCATGCAATTTGTTTTGGTATCCTAAAGGAATCCAACTAAGGTTGTCTACATGAGTTCGGTCCAAGCCGGGATAAAATCAAGGTCCCCATAGCAAAATATACTCCTCACTTCTCCCCACTCAAAGGTCCAAATGAAAGGGTGCGTACGAGGCTATGAGTGGTGTTTCGTATCCATGCCCCTAAGACCATGAGGAATATAGGCGACACTTCAACAATTCATCGAGCTAATTGGATACTTAACCTAATGCAAGTATGTCTAACTAAAATGCAAGATAAAATGCCACGAACGAATCATCCACCTTATTTTGATTAGACATTTTTCAAGGTTTGTCAAATTCTTTTAAGTTTTAAGAAAACTTTTATAAGAAGTCCCCAGCGGAGTTGCTACTATGAGCAAACGATGTTTTCTCTCGGAAGGGAGCCTCGATATCGGGCAACCCTTTTAATCGCTGAAATAAGATTTTGGAAAATTCATCATTTATTTCATAAAAGAATTGAGACCTTAGTCTCGATAGAAAATGTAAGAGTCGCTTCCCGGCTCAGCTCAACCGGGAAATTATAGCGTAGTTGAACTGGACAAGGGCTGCTACACTTTCCAGAGATCTAGGTCCGGATAAGTCCCTTATTTCATGTCTAATCAAAATAAATTTGGCCAATGTTCATTGATGGCATTTTATATTTCTAAGGTTGATTTCCATTGATTTAATCATGCGGCGTATATGCCGATAAAAAGCAATAAATAAATTAATTATTTACAACCCAATCGAATCACAACAAAACTATCCTAGGGGATATATTTATATAATTTAGGGATCGGGGTACAATCGCCTATAATATACGAGTATCTAATGAAATCAAAATACAAATACAAATACAAATAAATTCAAATCTTGCAAAACAAAGGTTAGTTCAAATATATGCATCAAGTCGAACTCAAATAGACAGAATGGGGAAACGAGAGATTTGGGGACACGCATTTAGGGGATAGTCGGGCAAACTCGGCTAGTTCGCCCTATTAAACCTAGAAAATAGTTTTGAAACGTTCTTGTGTTTTTGTTTCATGAGAAAATACATTTTTGAAAATATTTTCTTTTACCAGTTTATTTCCATTTAACATGTAAACGTGGGTCGGTTTTCGGGAGATTTGGATCTCCGTCGTTGTTCTGTTCTAAGTGCGATAACTTCAAAAATTAAATCTAAGGTCGTGAATGCATGAAATAAATTTATTTTGATTTGTTTTTGATGATTTTCTAATTTTTATTCATTTTTATAATTTTTCCCTTTTTTGGATTTTTCTAAATTTTTTTGGATTTTTTGTGATTTTCTATTGCTGGCTAGAAACTACATGAAATTACAGTCGTGTGGCTTTAATTATAGTCGTGCGACTGTAATTTGCTTCTGGTCAGAAAATTTCCGAAATGATTTAGGTGGAAGAATTTACAACCGTGTGACCAACTACAGTCGTACGATTGTAATTACAGTCGCACGACTGTAATTATAGTTGTATGGCTGGTCATCCTGTCCAGATACAACAGACTTGTATTTTTTGTTTTAAGTGATTTTAATGCACAGAAATGAACCAAAACACACGGAATATGAAGCAAAACACTAGTTTTAGGTATATTTATCCTTGTAGTGCAGATCTACCATCGATTTGATCAGAAAAACACATTGAATTAGCTCTGGATTGCCTCCTTTCCTTTGTATGTCAAGGTACAAAATATATGTCCAAAAATCTCTGCTAGTTATGGAGTTGAGTGTGTTTAAGACTTTGGAACGAGTTGTGTGTTTGACAAGTTTTAACCTACGATTTCTACAAGTTTTAACATCACAAACACAAGAATAATAAAAAAAAAAGTAGAAGAAGATGATATTTTTTATGTGTTTCTTCTCGTCTTTTTCCTTCTCTTCTCCTAATCTCTAGAGCTCTCTTCAATCCAAATCTCTATCAACCCTGGTTCCTCCATTTCCTCTAATACTTATAGACCCTAAAAAAAGGACAGAAAGACACAATAATTCCCTTAAATCACGCCCCATCCTTCTCCCATGCAAGATGAGCTGTAACTAGCTGTTATAGACCTATAATCGTACGACTATAATTTGACTATAGTCGTGCGGCTGTGTTTTTTTATTTTTCATTTTTTTATTCCAAAAAATTCTATCTTTACACCTGTAAAAATGACTTTCGGATTTTCACTATTGAGGTTGGAAAATTCCGGCACTTATAGGTTCGTGCCCAAAAGCCAAAGCTATGTTATGGATCTACCAAATCAAAGAGGGAAAAAATTGGATTTCTCACCTAGGCCATCCTCGCATGAGATTGACTTGACTAAGGGCTCCACTTGTCACCCCTCTACGTTCCCACACGCGGAGTCTTCTCAATGGGACTCGAGTGCTAGCTCTTGGACTAATGGTTCCTCCCTTGCACCAAAACCCCTTTTGCACAAGTTAGAGAAAATGAAAAGAAGGCTAGGTCATTAACCAGTGGATCTTAGGGGTTTATTCTTTTCCTTTTATGTATGAAACATAAAGCAAGATACCCAAAAATCATACTAAATTATTTATGATTTAACCAAAGTCACCACATGGTAACTCTGAAAAACCATAAAACCAATTTCTCATCATATGTTATTTTTTTTTATTTAACAATTAATCCATAAAGTAAAATAATCCAATAATTAATATGTATTCAATACATATCAATTGGTCCATTATAAAGTCCGTCTAAACTCCTAAGCATGCGATCTTGTATGCCCATCCGTATGTTGACCACAGGCTCGAAATGACAGTCGGCCCATAAGTTGTAAATGAGCTCTAACAAGTCGTTACAACTCCCAATTGGAATGGAAATGTCAAAATCAAAACAATATACACCTGTAGTATTCTTTTATGATTCTTTGCACATCTGATATTGGTGTCCTACACAAGACATGACACTGTCATCCTTCTAAGTGCTAGGACATTTATTTGACATCCAAGTAGACTGATGAGAACAAATAAATGATTATCCAATAATCATTCTATTTGGGTACGGCCGTACACTACTCAGTCTCACTTGTCAAGAGGCCGGTGATATCATCTCTTCAGTGAAGAGATAGGCAATTCCTTCACATTACTCTCAGTCCTAACAAGCTTCCCGATATACCCAACATACCCATACTTGGCACCCAGTTACAGGTCCGTTAGGCGCACATCAAATATACAAGGTCACATCTAGGAGTGTAGTAATATTAGGTCTAAGGATCCAATATAAGCAATATGTGTGAAACACATACGACACTAGACCATATAGTGTTCTCATAAGCGGATCGATCCAGTACACTGTTCACTAACATGTACCTATGTCCTTAATAGACTTTCCAAGTCCTATTATCGATAAGACACCACCCATCCCATAAGGAACATACCAGTCTTTAGTTATATTCATTCCCATGATTATAATGGACTAGGGATAGGTTTAAAACTGTATTCTTTAAACTCATGGTCTTACTCATTCAGTACATACTACTAACAAACATAAGTGAACACCAGTTTATGGATTATCAATATTTATTAATTGCACAAGTAATTCAATAAATATGATTATGCCTTTTATTAATACAGAGCAAATGTGTTCTCATACACAAAATAAAACAAAGTACATCATGTAGGGACTAGGGCATAACCCAACATCACCTACCTCCTTTTATAAGGTTAGTAGTGGAGATTGATATGGATTAGGAATGTCCACCGTCTTTGTCAGACTTGTATTAGGAGAGAATGACCTTAAATCCCACGTGAGACCTGAGAATCCATCTAAACACGTCTCTTGAGTAGAGGTGGACTTTAAAGAGGACGTTGTCTCCTGCCTTGTGGAAGACTCCATAGGCCATAGATCTGGATGACCAGATCCAACCACCGAGTCCTATCGGATGGATTCACTATTACTACTCATCCTTATTGGAGATTCGATACTGATATATCCAGATGTCATCACTTAATACATTCAAAAAAATTAATTAGATGACTAATTACAAAATCTATAAAAATTCAAGAAGTTTAAATGAATTTTTCATTATTATCTCCGATTAGTTAATTTGAAACTCCTCATTGCTTTCTATTGATCGACATTCTCATATTATCAACAACAAATAAAAAAGAAACAAACAAATATATGTAGAGTTTGATAATAGGATAAATATTAATTTCTTTTTGTTATACTTAATTTTAGATTTACCGTAACTTCGATATAGGACAAGTGTCTCATGAAAATACTAAAAAATGACTTAATCTCGTAATGTCAACGTTAGATAGGATATAACTGTCCCTATGTCAACCCTCGAAGGAGAGTTGCAAATCAATAAATTGTAATTTGTACTTGCAGAATAATTGCTTCCAGTGGTCAAACAAGCACACACAATATTTTTTTCCCCCTGGAGAAGCACACATAATATGTTTATTCCCATTGGATCATAATAAATATTATGATATTTATTACATTGAAATATGAAAAACTATAAATTTTCAAGCATAGATGATCGTGTATTAGACAATTACATTTTAATATTTTATTGTTTTTGATTGACCATAAGATTTTATAAATATAAGATGTATTCTTTTGGGATATCAACTTACACAATGCATAAAAAATTTAGTGGGTACAATTATTATTTTTATTGTGTTTATAATCCGATGAAATATAATATAGTTACTTTATATATATATATATATATATATATATATATATATATATATAGCAATATAAGTAAATAACGTTGGAAAATTAGTGATGTCATTATCCGTTGCACTCAACAGGGTGAGACTGGCTATAGAATTTCTCTTTTTCCAAGCTTCAAAAGCTTTTCTGTCCTGCCTGTGTTGAGCAGTATTCCCTTCTTGGGGTTTGGTCACAACCGTTACCAGGGAATCTAGAAGATCTTGATCCTCTAGTACATATCGGATTTTAATGTTCCAGATCTCATAATTGTTTTCATTCAATTTGAGATCCTTATTGAAATCGGCCCCAATCGATTTGTCAACAGATGTCATTTTGTGTACTTAATCTACAACACATGTAGTAACACGACTTATGAGAAGTTAAAACAATATATGAATGTTCAATACACAACCAATATCCTATTAGCAAAGTCTTACACTAGAATTCAATCGAAAAAGAGACCATAAAACCTCTAATTACCCTTGAAGTCAGAATTCCATAGATAACCATAAACAGATAGATAAACAGACTTACGGTTTATATGCAGCGGAAACTCGTTTATGGAATGGATATGATCTACGCGAGAAACCGGATCGTTCTGGTTGCCTTTCCTACGAGTGTATGAATACACTGAGTACGGGCTATATCCGTGAATTCTTCCGACGAACGAAGAAGTAATCCGTATTTTGTCGGTAGGGACGTTTTCCCCGGGAGTAGAGTGGGAATCTCTATGATTCCCTCTTCATCAGGAAATAGAGAAACTTCTTCTCTATTTATAGTGGAAATCCCAACTTCCATCTTTATATAGGGTCGGACCAAATTACACATTTGGTCCCTGTAATTTACACATAATTACAGTTTAGTCCCTGCCATTCCAAAATGTCATGGGCGGACCAAAAACCAACATCTCCCACTCGCACATGACAAGACACACTTTCATTGCGATTGAACACACATACTTCTTTCAGTTCTTGTTCGGCGAATTCACGCGACCAGTCAACGTAACGGTTAAACCTTGAAGCTTTCCTTCATCGTTCCACCTTTAGCTTAACGTGACTTCCCCCTAGTCCATTTTCCATGATCACTAGTTTTCGACTCACTTTTGATCTCACGAAAACATTCATATACACTACATACCTTTTCCACGAAAAAGTATTGAGCTCGAGTGTTATATGTTTACTAAGTGACATGTTACTGAAAATGTACTTCCTCTCTATAAATAACCTTCCACCATATGTCTAATGCTTATCTGACTGGTCCTTATATGCCCGTTCATAGCTAACGAAGCCTAGTTTAGGGTTCCAATCAAGTTAATCATCAGACATACCCTTCTTATTATTTACAAGAGTCCTTAAGGGTGAACTTGAAACTCATAGTTTCATTTGGGTCTCACATTAGGAAAGTTGAGATCAATTTTCTTCTTTCCATCCCTTGGTCGGCTTTTACACATATTACTAAAATATGCCATAGTGTTAATCCACTTAGGACGTATGTTTTATAAACACTATGCGAAAGCATTCAGTCTCTAAATGCAACTAATGCATCAGCACCTCTAGTCCACTTTTAAGCCTTTCACAGGACAGCTTCCGGTATCAACGAAATAATGATATTACGCAAAATATCACATATGGAGTAACTCACACTCCCACTTTTACCTATGAACACACAATTCATAGTAAAAGATTCATCTATGTGAGTAGATGACATTTCGCCAACATACTGAACTATACTCAATAGCTCTATGTGTATCGCTTTAATTAGTGAATGAATTTGAACACAACAAATAACTCACATTCTATTCCAATAGAATTTGCCAAAGTTATTATAACAGTTCAAAAACAACAACATGTTCCTATAACCTACGAAGACCAAATTCCAAAATGTGTTTACTAAAAACATTTGGAACTATTGGCTTCGTTAACGAATCTGCAATCATATCACCAGTTGGAACATGCACTAAACTTATTTCTCCCTGTGCTATTTTGTCTTTAACAAAATGATATTTTATATCGATATGCTTGCTTTTTCCATGATAACAAATATTCTTGGAATAAGCTATCGATGCAGTGCTGTCGGAATAGATAGTCGTATATTTCCTTTTAGGCAATAGATCCAAAAGATCTATGAAGCGAACCAAAACGCTTCTAGTACTGCAGCTACTGCAGCTACATATACCGACTCCATAGTCGATAATGCCACGCAAGTTTGTTTCTTGCTACACTAGGAAATTGCACAATTTCCTAGAATGAAAATATACCCAGACGTGGACTACCTCCCGTCTTTATCAGTTCCGTGATCAGCATCTGTGTATCCCTTTAACTACAGATCCTTTCCTTGGTAATAAAGGGAATAATTTGAAGTCCCCTTCAAATATCTCAATATCCTTTTCACTGCTGCCTAATGCTTCAAACCTGGATTAGCCTGATAACGGCTTGCGAGACCCACCGCAAAACCTATATCAGGTAGTGTACAAATCATAGCATACATCAAGCTACCAATTGCACACCTAAAAGGAATTCTCTTCATCCTTTTAGTCTCTTCTGGAGTCGTGGGACACATACTTGCATTCAGTTCTGTACCTTATGCAATAGGGGTTGGATCGGGATCACAGTGAGCCATACCAAACCGTTCTAAGATCTTATTGATATACGTCTCTTGTGAAAGAGCCAATAATCTCTTAGATCGATCTCTTGAGATCTTAACCTCAAGAATGTAATTAGCTTCTCCTAGATCCTTCATCTCAAAGTTAGAAGACAACTAAGTCTTTACTTTCTTGAGTAAGGAAGTGTCATTTCCTACTATTAAAATATCGTTAACGTATAACGTTAGAATGACATACTTCCCTCCGTTTTCACGCTTAATGTAGACACACAAGTCTGCATTAATCACCTTAAATTGCATTGATATAATCGCTTCATGGAAACAAAAATACCATTGTCTTGAAGACTGCTTAAGGCCATAAATTGATATTCTCAACTTACAAACCTTATGTTCTTGACCTTGGACAATGAAACCATATAGATTTCTTCATTCAGTTCGCCATTTAAGAACGCAGTCTTTACATCCATTTGATGTAATCAAGGTCCATACATGCTACAAAAGCAAGTACTATTCTTATAGACGTGAAACGAACAACAGGTGAAAAAGACTCCTGATAGTCAATTCCTTCCTGTTGTACAAACCCCTTCGCAATCAGCCGACTCTTAGTCTGGATACGTTTCCTATCCGCTGATCGCTTTATCGTATGTACCCATTTATTCCCAATGGCTCTACGCCCTTTGGCAGGTCAACTAGTTCCCAAACTTTATTGACCCTTATTGACTCCATTTCATTTTCCATTGCTTTAATCCATTCTTCTTTCGCTGGGGATTCCAATAACTCTCTCATGTTATTTGGAATATCTTTAATTTGAGTTACGATCAAGAGAGCTTTGCTATCAACTAAATGACGGCATCGCGGGATATTTTCCCTCTGTGATCGTCTTAGAGGTTCTGCTTCTTGATAAACAAATCGCATATATTCATCAAGGTGTTGGGCAGAACTCCCACTGGGACCACTCCCACTGGGATCTATATCCATATTCACACTTGAATTTGGGACAAGACTCCCACTCAAATCAAGACCACTCATGTCAGGGTCAGGATTACTCAAATCCGCTTGTGAAGGTTGAAAAACATCATTCTTCCCTTCCGCTTGTGAAGGTTGAAAAACATTCTCTTCCCTTTCCCTTACGTCTTCAACTTCATGCCTCCCACTCGGATTGAGCGATCCTGAAGTTTCAGACTCTTGAGTTTTAAAGAAGGTGAATTTCTTATCCACTTCTCCCAGCTTAGGAAATTTATTCGCTAAGAATGTGACATCTCGTGACTCAAATTCTGTTATTTGACCATTCTCATTCTCTCCCACTAGAACATATCCTTTGGAGAGATCAAGATATCTTATAAAGATACCTTTCTTGCCTCTTGGGCCTAGCTTGCCATGCTTGCTAGATGTATCACGAACATAGGTAGCACATCCCCATGGTCGTAAATGGTTCAAATTTGGGCTTGCGGCTTGTCCACAATTCACAAGGCGTGGTTTCAACGGATTTAGAAGGTACTCTATTGAGTACATATGTGGCAGTCAATAGTACGTTTCCCCAAAAGGAGATAGGCAAATTGCTTCAGCCATCACAGACCTCACCATCTCTAAGAGGGTTCGGTTTCTTCTTTCCGTTACTCCATGTTGTTATGGAGTCCTAGGTATTGTCAACTAATGTCCAATACCTTTTTCATTACATAAAAACTTTAAATTCCTCGGAGAGGTACTCTCTTCCCCGTTCGGTCCTTAAAGCTTTGATTCTCTACTCTAATTGATTTGCAACTAGAGCCATAAATCTTTTAAAACATGCTAATGCTTTAGATTTATGTGTAATCAAATAGACATGACCATACCTTGTATAGTCGTCTATAAATGTAATGAAATAGTACACACCATGCCTTGCCCGAACATTCATTTCGGCCACAGATGTCAGAATGGATCAGTTGCAATGGTTGGTCAGCTCGCGTAGCTTTACCAAATGGTTTTTCTTGTCATCTTTCCTTTTAAGCAGCTTTCACAAGTTGGGAGATCTACCTTTGATAAATCAGCCAACAAACCTGCTTTAGCCAATCGTACTAAACGATGTTGACCATTGTGACTAAGTCTCGCATGCCACATTTTTGAAATGTTAACATTATCCAGAGATGAGTTAACAGTAAAGGAAAAACTATTATGACACACATAATTTGGATCCAAATCCAAAACAATAAAACCATCCAACAAATGTCCACCACCAAAGCAGATATTGTTTATAAAGAGACTAAAATTGTTCAATTCAAAAGATAACATGAATTCCAAATTCATGAGGGTAGAAAAAGATATCAAGTTCCTTTGAATTCCTAGGAGCATAGAGGACATCTTCAAGAAATAGTGGGCGACCACTATTCAAGACTAGCTGTCAACAGCCAATCCCTAAGACTTCCTCTTAGAATTGTTTCCCACGTATATCCACCTTGTTCCTCGTGGAACACTGCGGAACTCAACAAAAGAATTTCGATCCTTTGTTACGTGGTCTGTTGCTCCTGAGTCTACGATCCACAAAGGACGAGATTCGGTTTGGAAAACAGAACTTGAAACAAATGTATAACACTTATACACTTCGGTAACATTTACCTTAGGAGCTGTGCAATCTTTTGCAAAAAGCCCCTTCTATCTGCGATTGTAACATTTCACCCTAGAAATGTTAAAATCTTTCATGCCCTTCTTTTGAACTGGAACACTGCCCGCCGATCTCTTTGCCTTCTTCTTGAAGAACCTCTTGTTCCTCTCCTTGGACTTCAGACCAGGACTTGAACTAGCCATGTGAACCTCAGATTTCACACTAAGAGAGGCCAGACAGTCCTCTTCCAGTTCAAGATGATGAACGGTATCATCAAAGGCCTTAATGTCGTTGACGTGAGTTAGGTGCAACTTCATATGCTCCCACTCGACATGAGTTAGGTGCAACTTCATATGCTCCCACTCATTCGGCAAAGAACGTATCACAGCTTGAACTTTCTGCTCCTCAAGAGCATAAATCGCACTAAGCATGTGTTATATACGTGAAACTTTTTCACGATATCATCATTCATCGCACTAAGCATGGTGATGCGGGCAGATGAGTTCTTCCTTTTCCAGGCTTGATAAGCCTCAAGGTCCCTCCTTGCTTGAACGGTGGTACCCTCTTCAGGAGGAACCATTATTCGCTCCAGATTGGCAAGAACCTCTTGTTCTTCAATTATGTATTGGACTTCCATAGCCCAAACTTTATAATTGTCACCGTCCAAACGAAGGTTCCTTATTTAGGTAAGCAACTATTGCTTTCGAAGCAGTTATTGAAAAACCGTTAAAGACAAAAAATAGCACTGATAAGTAAGCGATACACCATATTTATTATAAGATCATTTAAAACTAAAAATAGTGTTTGGTTCACGTAAAATCGAACATCCATGCGCAATGCATCGAGTCACCATTTACATAGGCTAATACAAACACCATATTAGGTTTAAATTTCCAATAATAAATATATATATAGTTTTGTTTTAGATTATATTTTAATTTATTTAACATTTATACTTCTCTTAAGTATAAAACTAATGAGTAATATAACACTTAGTTATAATCTCAAACTAAATAAATTAAAAAATTACTAAAACAAATAACTAAAATAGCAATGTTTAACAAATAAACATTTTATAATACCATAAAAATATCCAACATTTAGTCAAAATTACCACCACAATAAAAACTTTAGCACAAAGCCCTTCAATACAAAATTGAAAAACGAAATCAGCAAGAGAAAGAGTGAAAAATGAAGAGCTCAATCTTCATTTACATCGAGTGGAACTGTCTCAATTTCTTTTAAGGCGACTGGGATCATCTCTACGAACTTATAGTAGAGATCCAAAAGCATGTTCACAACACCCTTAATAACAGCATCCAGACATGGGCGATGAACCAACTTGTTACTTCTAAGTAACATGGTTCTAGGATTATAAGATAACTTAGCTCTTTCTTTGGCCAAGGTCAACACAAACACTTTGCATTGGGATCCATAATCCTATTCAGGAACTAATCCATCAATGGAGTCCACTTTCGTCGAAATCAGAATTTTCTCCAAAATAGAATTTTTTAAAGTGTTTTTCACGAAAAGCATTTTTCGCAATTTTAACATTTTTAATTGATCAATTCTAGAGGAAAATCCTCCTTTCCAGACAAGCTCTATGATTTTCCAGTTTTAACGCATTAAACCGCTCCAAAACTCTAACAATATTCCCTTCCTCCAACGGGGAATACCATTTAAGAAAAGCTTATCTTCAAGTTTTGGATAGTCCTCGTCTCCTCGTGAGACTGGATTATTTTCACCTTTTTTTTTTTTTTTTTTACGAACGTTTTCATTTCTATAACATATATAGAAATAACCAAAACTTGTTAATGATCAACCAAAAATCAGTATATAAATACACAATAAATATACTGAATTTTCTTGAATTTATTAAACATAAATTAAGCATTTATACACAATAAATACAAGTAAATTTAGTTTAAAAATATCAAATGAATTCCAAAAATTCATCAAAATATATCCAAAATTCAAGAAAAATGTAAAATTTAATTCTGAAAAAAATTTGACGAAATTTGGACGCCGGAAAACATCTCACGCGCCAACACGCGCCTCCGGATTCTGTTCCACGCGCCACCACGCGCGGAAACGCGCCTCCACGCGCTACGTAGGGCTGCTGACGCATGTGACACGTGGCCGCTTGTGATTCGTGCTGACATGTCCTAAATGCCACGTGTCATCACCTGATTGCGTCAACGGATGACGTGGATGATGACGTGTCGTGATGATGTGGCCAGCGTTGACACGTGTCACCACCCTATTCATCCACACTGATGATGTGGCAAGTGACGTGTCACGATGACGTGGCAAAATCACAAGTGGTTTGACACGTGGCGTATTACCATTGGTACACGTGTACAACACGTGGCAGTTGACCGTTTCAGGAGCAGTTGACTTGAACACGTGTTCTAACGTGATTGGTTAGACTTTTCAACCGTCAGAAAAATCAACGAATGGCGTCGCGCCACGTGTCCAGCATCAAAACTACCCCAACCGCTTGGAAACAAACTCCACTCGCGGTGGTGGAGAGTGAGGGCCACGCGCCGCCTTCTGGGGCTCCGTTGGCCGTGAAATTTGACATTCCGACTCGATTTTTCGTGCTGATTTCAGTGGTGTGGTCAGATTTACGAAATTCCGATAAAAAATTTTGACACTATGTACTGTTGGATCTAATACGGTATCGTTTTGACTCGGATAAAAATGCAAATCCGTATCAAAACGAACAAAAACGAATTCAAAATTAACAGAAACATATTCTTATCATGGAATATCAGATTTCAATGTCTACAGAATCATTTTGACGCGGATTTCAATATAAATCCGTATCAAAACGAATGAATATGTATTTAAACGAATCAATACGTATTCAAACGAATAAAGAAACGTATTCTTATTCACGGATTTCCATAAACCAAGATATGAACACATCAATTTTTCATGGAATACCAGAAAACTAGATTCGAACACATCAATCTGTAAACCTTTCGGCTCTGATACCAATGAAGTCAGAATTCCATAGATAACCATAAACAGATAGATAAACAGACTTACGGTTTATATGCAGCGGAAACTCGTTTATGGAATGGATATGATCTACGCGAGAAACCGGATCGTTCTGGTTGCCTTTCCTATGAGTGTATGAATACACTGAGTACGGGCTATATCCGTGAATTCTTCCGACGAACGAAGAAGTAATCCGTATTTTGTCGGTAGGGACGTTTTCCCCGGGAGTAGAGTGGGAATCTCTATGATTCCCTCTTCATCAGGAAATAGAGAAACTTCTTCTCTATTTATAGTGGAAATCCCAACTTCCATCTTTATATAGGGTCGGACCAAATTACACATTTGGTCCCTGTAATTTACACATAATTACAGTTTAGTCCCTGCCATTCCAAAATGTCATGGGCGGACCAAAAACCAACAACCCTCTAAGTTTTAATGTTTAACCTTACTAATAAAAAATATATATGCGTAATAAACTCGATTAATGGTTTTAATCTCATAACTCTTTCATGAGAAAAATTATTATTATTTATGTTGATTTAATTTTATTATTTCCCAAAACAATAAAACCAAATAAACATCCTCAAATATTAATTTCACCAACATAAATAAATAATAATCAACCAATAATCAATTATAGAAAAATAAAATAAATTTTATTTTCTATAATTACAATTTGAACCATCTCATATAATTCAAATAGAGAAACTAATTTCTCTAAAGAAAATTTTTAGACTAAAAATGTCCTTATGACATTACTCCTAAAAACCTCTACACATGCCTCTTGCCCAAATGCACTCTTGCAATATGATAATGTAAGGAACAATTTCCTTATTATCATCTCACCGTACAACCTGGCTTATTTTGCGATTTATGATATCCCTTAGGACATCGGGTAATTTATAGAACTCGAATCATTATTGTAACACATTACAATAAACAAAATAAAGATTAATGTACTTATGCATTCTTTTTAATAATTGAAACACATCTCAATATATTCAAGTCACATAAAAATTACCCCACTGATTTTCTGGATTTTCTAAAAAAAATTTATTAATTTTCTCGAATTTTTTACAAACAGAAAATAATTTTTAAATAATTTTCAAATATTGAAAATGCGAAATAATATTTTCTGTTCACCAAAAAATTAAATAAAATTCACCAAAAAATCAGAAAAATAGCAAAAAGCCAATCTGCCTAAAAACGGGGATAGAACGCCGCCGGGAGGATGCCGCACGTGCCGCCTTCCTGGCTTTTCCAAGCCTTGAAATTCCGTCCTTCCTAGGGTTTTTGGGGTCTCCGGTCACGGTAGTGGTGTTGGTTTGTCCATTTGACAACCCGGAACTATGAGTTTGACGCTCAAACTCCCACTGGTGAGACTGGAACTCATTTCAGACCTAAAAACCAGAAAATCGGAAAACCATGTTTTCTGACCGGAAAACCTTGTGTTTCGCCGGAACAAATGGAAAATCTTGTGTTTTCACCAAAAAAATGGAAAAACTCATATTTGCACTAAAATTGTCCGATTTTCTCAAAGATTAACCAATTTTCACAAAAATCACCATAACACAACCACCCAAAAAATTATTTTTCAAAAATAATTTTCTACCATCAAAAAATTATTTTCCACAAAAAATAATTTTCCTCCATCAATATACATCATATATGTATACATCAAGCTTAAAATTGACAGAATACGCAAAATTAAGCTCTAATACCAATGATGGATACATACAGATATATATCCGATTTGTGAAAATGGGTTACCTCTTATAGCGCAGAATCCACATGAATGAACGCAACGGAAGGATTTACCATCCGATTGCATATTACCGGTCAACGGAAAACCTAAACCGACGTATTCAGGAGGAATCCGTATAATCCATGAACTAAAACAACAGAGATGGAAAGAGAGAAGCTTGAGAAAGAGAAAGGAAGAAGAAAACAAATTTTTCTTCTTCTGCTTCTTCTTCTTATCATATCAACTTCTAATATATATATATATATATATATATATATATATATATATATCAAGCTACTATTAGCTTATTAGCTTGATGTCAACTCATTAACATTAACTTAGTAGCTTGATATCAACTCATTGATATCACGTGTGCGTATATATATATATATATATATATATATATATATATATATATATATATATATTTATATATTCTCAACTTATAAGCCACAGCTTATTAGCTTCCCAACTTATAAACCATAGCTTATTAGCTTTTCAATATTGGGTCTGACTGATACGAGTGGATCGGGTTCATAAACTCAACAACAACAAATAAAAAGAAACAAAAAAACAAATGTATAATTTGATAATAGAATAAATACTAATTTCTTTTTGTTATACTTAATTTTAGATTTACAGTAACTTCGATATAGGACACAATATTTTTTCCCCCCCGGAGAAGCACACATAATTTGTTCATATATATATAACAAATTCCCATTGGATCATAATAAATATTATGATATTTATTACATTGAAATATGAAAAACTATAAATTTTCAAGCATATATGATCGTGTGTTAGACAATTACATTTTAATATTTTATTGTTTTTGATTGATCATAAGATTTTATAAATATAAGATGTATTCTGTTGGGATATCAACTTACACAATGCATAAAAAATTTAGTAGGTACAATTATTATTTTTATTGTGTTTATAATCCTATGAAATATAATATATATATGACAATCTATATATATATATGCTGATCTCATTATGAAAGCATCTCAAATTGAATTAAAATAAAATATCTGTAATGTATAAAGTATAGAGAGTAGTGAATACAAGTAAATAAAAGTTAAGAGTACACGTGTTAAAAAAAAGTGAATGGAATATAAGTAAATAACATTGGAAAATTGGTATTTGATAAGTGATATTTGTAAACTTTAGTCTTAATTATATCGTGGTTAGATTGTGGTTTGAATAATTTGAATTGTATCATCTCGTATTCTACGCAACAAGATTTTTTCAACGATGTATAATTCGCCTAAAACGGATTAATGATGAATGAAAAATTGATGCTCAAAGTGAGCTTGAAGGAAAAGAAATTGTAGAGGAAAAATATCTCACATCCCTTTTTTATAAGATGTTTGATGAGTTTATAAGGAAAACTCTTTCCTTATGTTAGTAAGAATTATCAACCTAGAGGCTCACTCTTGCGCACGCAAGGGGACTAAAAAATCTAAGCCCGAGCATCCAAAGACCCAATGTGCACCTACATGACGTGGGCAACGCGGATACCGGACCGAAATGGGCCTGCTTACTTTTGCTCTGGCCTATTTTATTTTTTCTCTACAGATTAGAGACTTTATGTATTCTCTAACTTCTTTTCCAGCAGTTTCATTGTTTTAAATACACTTAAATCTGTTTAATTCTCATCATGTGGGTTAAATATCAATGAATCCTGTCATTTATTTTCTATAACTCCTCCATTGTAGCCTATATCTTTTTCTATTTTGTTTTCTTAAAAAATACACTCCAGAACATATTTTTCTCTTTGTATTTTTTAAAAATTTTAGGTTGCTAATGTTAGGTTCTTCAGTCTAGTGATAATTGTGGCACACAGTTAAGTTTGATCTTGTTACTATTATATCGTGGAAGACAAGTTCGTCGCGGACTAATCTATTCTTACGAAAACTGATACTTTTTAGACCTCAGAGTTCCTTCTGTTCGTTTTTCAGTTGAGGTTTATTATTATTTTCTATAAATTATTATTTATATTAATAAAATACTACTTCTGTTTATGTTTGCTCTTATTCCATTTATATATATTGCATATAACAAACAAAAGTTAGTATATGTGTTAAAAAAAAGTGAATAGAAATAAAGAAGAAATAAAAATATAGATCGTGACGGGGAAAAATTGTAATGTATAAAGTGAATAGAAAAAAGAAGTGTCTTAGCCTCATCACCATGATAACGAAGTTCCAATTAAACCCAAACAATATTTTTTAGTATAACGATACATGTTCCTTTTTAGATATGATTTATCTGTATTCACCAATACCAATCAGAATCAATTAAAATATTAAAATAATTAATTTATTCTTGATATTTCTCTCATAAAAGTCTATCATTCAAGCTGGAATTCTTTTTTTTTTTTTTTTTTCATTATCATGCTTTACCTATATGGTAACCCTAATATTAACTCCCTCCTATATTGCATTGAAACGGAAACAAATGTGGATAGAGAGAAATGATATTTATAACAAATATATGAAACAACAACGTGTAAATAATAAAAATATAAAGGTATATTTATAAATTTAAAAACTATAAGGATTCATTTTTTAGTGTTTTCATATATATACAATAAAGAAAAATTAATACAAGTCGTATTAAATATAAATAAAAATAAATAAAGTTTCAACTTTCTACATTATAGAAAATGAGTTTTCAGTTTTTTAAAATTACGGAAATGTAACTCGAAACGTTTTGTATAAGTTAACGAGAGTTTTTAGATTCTGAAACATTTTGGAAATGTGAAAATGAGGAAACGCTTCAAAACTAAAGTTTCCGTGCAATATGGACTGTTTCCTTCTCTCCTAGGATAAAAAATATATAGTCTAGTAGTAAAAGCATCTTTCTCAATTGGGAGATTCAGGTTTCGAGCTTCATTGAGACCAAATGCTACACTGTTTACTAAGAATGAGAACACTCAAAAAAGTACTTAAATAATATAAAATGTCATATAAAAAAAAGGAAAAAAAAAATCTAAAGTTTTAAATGACATACAAAAAGGATCATCTTCTTGAAGATTGGAGGTATGCACATGAACCAGTGAAAAGGTTAAGTAGTGTGTCTTAGGTGGTGGTGGAAGAAAGCTCGCCGCCTCCTTCTCTAGGTGTCTACAAGTGCAATGTAGATGCATCCTTTCTTGACAATGGTTCTTCTGGGGTTGGATTTGGTTGTGTGATCCAGAACACCACTGGTTCGGCTGTAGTAGCACGAAGCTTAGTTTTGCAAAGAGTTGCTAATGCATCTTATGCAGAAGCCATTACATGTCGTGAGGTCCTTAGTTGGATCAAGTCTTTAATTTTGTAAAATATTGAGATAGGGTTAAATGCGAAGCTATTTGTTGATGAGCTTATATGTCCTAGATTGAATAGGTATGCTTTAAGCTTTGTTTTGGCAGATTATGGTCAGTTAGCTTAAGATATTGGCCATGTTTCTTTTTCTTTTGTTAAAAGGTCTGCAATTAGCATGTGCTACGTATTCTTCAATACTCCCCCACATGTTTGGTCTCTACTGGATTCTAACCTTTTATTTATTGAATTGCTTGTTTATTAAAATAAAAAAGGAAAAGCAACTGATATAAAAAGAAGAGACGGAAGGAGAGGAGGGAGTATATGTCCGTTTTCCCTTACAAACACAACCATTAATACACTCTTTCTTTCTCATCAACACTTGGTCCATTTAATTTAATTTTCTTAATATTTTCCATTCACATGCATCCACAACATTGAATAATCCAAACAAAATGGATAGTACGTAGTTGGTATTTGACTAGTTCAAAAACCAATTCAGATTTTTCTTTATCTATATTTTCACCCTTTCTGTCTTTCCCTCCAAGCATTCACTCACTCATCCATCTTCTTCCAATTAAGTTTCTGAATTTGAATCAACACATCATGCCGTCCACCACCTCTCTCTACATCTTCTTCCACTACTACATTTAAGACCTAATGCAACAGGTTTTTGCTGTTGCATTAGGTGCCATAACTGTTGCAATAGACCATTTAACTGTTGCATTAGCTCAACATGGTGTGTTGCACTAGCTTCAGTTGCATTAGGTCTAATGCAACAGTTAACGCGACCTAATGCAACAGTTCCGTCCTTTTTTTTTAACCTGTTGCATTTGCCCTATGGCAACAACGTAATACATCTATTGCAACACCATTATATTAAATTGTACACCTGTTGCATTAGACGTATTGCAACACAAAATATCAATAATGCAACAGTTTTTACAAAATTTTACACCTGTTGCATTAGAGTTACAGCAACATCAAATTTTCTAATGCAACAGCTTTAGGAAAATTTTACACCTGTTGCATTAGACATATTTCAATTTTCATTCTAATTTATTATTAATTATTTGCTATATAATTATTTGCTATAATATTTATTTGGTTTCTTTAATCTAATGCAAGATTATCCAATTTACAATACATTCCATCAAAAATAGAAATTTCATTCTAAAAAATACATATAATAGAATATTTTCATTTCATAATATAGAAAAGTCACTACAAAATTCATTATGCATAATTTAGTTCAAATGTATAACATAAAAATATAAAAATTCATTGTTAACTTTTGTTCTACCTTAAAGGTCCACAAACTTGATAAAGAAAGGTATACATCATAGACATTCTAATATGCCTTCCATATAATTCACTCCGATGGTTCTTCTTGTTCATCTTCATTTTCTTCCAAGTCGTCGTATTGAATCAACACCATGATCAAGTCCTGATATACCACGATTATCAACAGACATTCTTCTTTTAGAAGCAGACAGTGTTCTTGCAGGTGTACCTTCAAAGTGATCAGTGTCAATGCTATCAGCCTCTTGTTTGATATTCTCAAGAAGAAGTGCAGCATTTGTTGGGCTGTGGATGCTCTGCCCCTCATAAAATAACCTGGACTCCTTGAACTTGGACACTGAAGTGTCTTGATGGGGTGATACACTTGAGGTGGAGTGCCTTTTTCTGCATATAACACAGGAGGTCTTAAGTGCCAGCACATACAACAAGAATCACTGTGGTACAATAAAAAAGACTCACAAAACCAGCAGTAAACCAACAATAACTTAACAAATTAGAACGTAAAGTAAAAATAAAAGCAGAATGACACAATTAGTGCTCTATGTCAGCTCTCTGAGACTCCAAACTTAACATTTAGTTATTCATAGGAACATATGGTTTATTATAGGAACATATGCTCAACACCAACACTCCAGCAGCAGCCTGCAAAAATCGGAATGAACAAGCAGATAGAATTGAACACAATAAGATTCATTTCCATGCTCTTCCAAACAGAGATGTCAATCGATGTTACAACTGAATAAACAACGAAATAGACTAATGAAATGCATATTGCAAGCATATCTGTAGAGAAATTGCTTTTTCATTTTTTCAAGAACAGCCAGCATTTTGCCTGAGATGGAATTAAACCGATGGTAAAACACTCGAGTATTTGATTGCTAATTGAGAATCCTAATTTAAGAACAATGAAATCAATCAACTATCTCACTTCTATTAATTTCCGACCTCATTAGGAAACAATATCTTATGTAAGCTAGGAGACCGAGGCTTCAATAACCAACTGCAAGTCAAACTAAATCTCCTCCGCTATTTCACTTACATCATAGCAACTCAGGTATGATTATTACTCTCTACTTGCTTTCTCAATTCTCTTAACTCTATCAAGCCTTTCTAACTTGAGCATCAAAGGGGCCTGCATTGGAGGCACCACCGCCAGTTTGTAGGTTCTCCAATTCCTAAAGATTCATATATCATCACTTTAATTACAAGTATAACCAGATGGTTCTTTACTTACTACAATGCCAGAAAGTTCATGATATCTATTAAGCACATCACCATATCAACATAGAACACATCTTTTTCGTATTAATATAGTAAGCAGAAGTACATATATGTGAACTTAAGAAGGAAAATATTGAAATAAGGCAAAATCATTCTTAATGCTCCTTTTCGATGAAGGCAGGGGCAAAGGAGACTACACCATGAGTAAGAGAGAAGAATGGGCTAAACAAAGTTCAACAAAGTTCAAAAACTGACTAAAAGCTAAACTCTGCTCACACGCTAAACAACTAAAGAGAGAACTAAGCAACAGTGTTGTTTTATGATTAGAGGTTAGTTGAAATATACCAGCAGATATAATCAACCCATTATCACAGCACTCTTATCAGCATAGCAGCAAATATTAACAAGTATCAATAGCCTCATTGTAGTGCAGGTGGAAATGTGAACTCAAAAACAGAAAACCTCTAATTATTTGATGGCAGACCAAATAAACAGAAAACCTCATTGTTCATATCTTAGAATATATGTAATTCTTACCCTGTAAATAGATTGAGGTCTTGAACAGCATAAGCATCAGCATCTTGAGAACTTGTTTCTAGAGTTTCTCATCCTTCAACCTGAAAGAAACATTATAAGCATAATTATTATGAACCATGTACTTTCAGCATTTGACATGTGAAAAGGATTCAATTAATTAGGGTTAGAGACAAGCACAATAAATTGATCTTTCATTTTAACTGATTTTTCAAGCATTAATAGAATAAATGAATCATACTTGCAAGTACAAACAGAGTAAAATAGAAAGAGTAAAAATTCAACTCACAATTTTACATTTCAAAGTGTAATATTGATGAAATAGAAACAACAAAACAAAACAAAAAAATGACATTAGTGAAAAATATTAATGAAGTTCTCCATTTTGTATCATTAATATATATATAGATTATGAAAAAGAAGCAAGTGAACTAACAGCATATCATCAATGTATTAAAATGCACAAGCAGAATGACACAATTAGTGCTCTATGTCACCACCCTGCCCTCCCTCAGCAGGAATTGTTCCCGGATTATATGGAGGATGAACAAGCACAGCCAACAAATTCTGACCTTCAGGATTTAGAATATCAGTAACATCAAGAGAATGTCTTCGAAACATCCCTTTTGGCAATAACTTTTGGTATCCATTTAGATATACTTCAACAGAATAATTGATTGCACGAAAATCAGTTCTGGCACTCAATAAAAGGTTAAAATGCAATGTGAAAGATATAGAGAACAAAATGAGGAAGTTAGAGGAAAAATAAGTTGTACTGACCCCAGGCAACGTTTTCTTATTATGGCACGCAGTAACGGCCTTATCTGCTTCCTGCCTCGATGGGCATATTACAAAACAACATCCTAAAAACAACAAACTACAAATTAGGTTTGGAATGGCCATAAATCTGGAACTAAATGGAGCAAATCAAGCCAATCAAGACGAAATCAGAAGCATAACCAGATTCATTGAATGTGAAACGAAGGAGAAGGAGAATAAAGAAAAAGAAATCACCTCTAGAGGCACGCGTAGTCTTGTCTTTGATTATGTTGACCTCGTCGACCAGAGCAAATTCTTTGAACATTGCGAGAAGCTGAGCTTCCGTCATGTGCTTAGGCACTTGACCTACGAAAAGCTTAACGCTCTCTTCATGTTCACTGTTTTTGGAAGAATTTATGATCTGTAATTTTAACAATGCTAGCCATAGAGACTCAGTAGGCCCAAGTGTCAATGTATACATGTTAAGACCACAATCAGTAGTTCTTGAAGAAAAACACAATACAAGAACAAATCATTGACTTACGATTAAAGCAAGAAATCAACAAATCAACAAATCCTTAACAACTTACCTCTTAACTCTACTGATCCTAGCGGCCTCAAGCATGTTGAAGCTGATCATTGTGTTGTTATACATAATAACAGTGGTTAGACTGGATGAAACCCATCCCACTGTACCAAAGCTGATCACTGGCTGCACCAAATAGAAATACATAAATTTCTAGCCACAACTTTACTAAATCATATGAAGAATAGGGCTAATGCACCAGAAAAGCCAAAGTAATAGATCCAAAAGACCTTTAAGTTTGAATTTCTGAAACACATGAAAAGAAGTCACATGTATCAAGTCTGAATAGAATGAAATGTAGAAATGAATAACGAATGGAAAAGCATGAAATGAAAGGATAAGGAAGCATACCACATAAGGAATCAACCCCTGTTGTGTCTCAGGGAGTAAAGGGCCTATAAACTCTCAATATGAGGCACTATCGGATCTCGCCACCATCCCATCGTCGAATATTACCTCTCGTGTGGCAAGTGGCTGATAGTGGTGAGGCCAAAATAAAGAAATAGGCTATACTTGAGGGAAGGACCTCTGATCAGGTCCAGTAGTTCACTCGCTAATCCTTTCCCTTAAGTACCACTCATGGCAGGAAGGGCACTCTAGGATGAATCTCTTGTCGTCCCAAACTTGAGCTACCTCCAACATCTAGGCATATAGGATGCCTTCCCAAGGTTTTACCCTCACCTGTTCAAACAGTGAAAAGAAAAGGCATATTGGGGTTTTTTAGGTATAAATCAAAAAAATTCAACAAAGGCATAATAAGATTTATACTCAAACTCACATCCAAGAATAATCCATTTAGAAAATAGATGAACAACAAGGACTAACTCAACCAAAAAGCGAATTTAAACCATACCTATGCTGTCTCTATAATAAGATTGAATATGAGTTCATGCGTTTGCATATAGAACTGCCACGTTCAGGTACACCACTCTATCTCAGATAATCCACCAAGTGTGGGATTTAGTCAAGCATCCACATCCTTGACACTCTTTTCCTATAAAAAAAGGACCAAACAGGACGTATTTCAATCTTTGCACTACTACAAGAGTGCTTTCATAAGTTTATAGTCTGTTAATATATATTACATCACAAAAGACGGACCAAAAATGAAGAAAATGCAAAATCAATTCTGCCAGGGATTAACAACTGTGCAGTTGTCAACTACATGCGTATAAATATAGTGACACCTGCATGGATACTGCGATAGCCATGGGGTTTTGGAAACTAGAACATCATGGCTATCACCCCCAAGAATAGCTATAACCTAAATCTTTAAATTAAAATCCGTGTTTTCCACAATTTTCAGTTCCTATAGTCCGATAAACATCCCTAGCATGCTTACTAATCATCAATTTCACAAATCATACATCAAATTTCAAAATCCAAATTCAAAACCTAACCTTTATATTTTATTGAAAAATTCAAATTCTCAAAAGATTAGGCACTTACTTGATGAGTACAGGCATGATTCTCCAACTCCAGCCCTATGAGGGCGATTTGTCTTAGCTTCACACCTAAATGGTGCATTTTCAGACCTAAGGCATATCTGTGCCTTAATAAGAGAATCAGGAGTTCCCTATGCACAATCGGGTCCTAGACAAGGGCAGGAGCGACTTTCCTATAGGCTTTGTTCTGTTTCTTCAACATCTTGATATGTAAAAGCTTGAAAGAGGCCGACAATAGAGATTTAGAGAGAAAGGAGACTAAGAGAATGAAAATGCCTTTGTTTAGGATGAGGCGTTCCGGTCTCTGTTTCTCCCTTTCCAGAAACAGTCGACATCCGTGAAGATGTCACAACATGAAATTGTCATGAAATTGTCATGTGTAACTGTATGATTGTGATCCTCTTTTCACAAATTCTTATTCTTTGCATCCTCACTTCTTGACACACCCTAAACCCGGTATCACCACCCGATATCACCACCTAAACGAGAGAGAGAGAGTGTGGAGGGAAGAGACGAGAGCGAGACGAGAGAGAAGGGGGGCGAGTATAATGAATTTTTTTGGGTAATATTTTCATTAGGTGGGCGCCAATTCAAAAATTTTAGGGATTTTTCTTTTTGTGTTGCAATAGCTAAGAGGTGTGTTGCATTAGCATTACATGTTGCATTAGGTCTGTTGCATTACCCTCGCCAGTTGCGTAAGGGTGTTGCATTAGCCTCGTATGTTGCATTTGTATGTTGCATTAGTCTCGCTTGTTGCATTTGGATGTTGCATTAGCCATGTCTGTTGCATTTGGGTGTTGCATTAGCCTTGCATGTTGCATTAGGGTGTTGCATTAGCCTTGTCTGTTGCATTTGAATGTTGCATTAGCTCTTTAATGTAGTAGTGTTCGTTTTTGCTTTTGGAATTTTGCTTATGGAATTCCGATCTCTCGCTCAAACCTTGCCCTTGCCGCCCCATGAAGGTATCGTATCATTACTCTCTTCTATTTCAATTCATTGTTCAACCATTTTTCATTTCTTATTTTTTTCACTTACTTAATCCCAACCAAATTCTTTGTATCCACTCTGAATCTCAACCAAAAATTAAACAAAAAAACACCATTTTGAATCTGTTTTATCGCACAGATAAAACATTGCGGCAGTTTAATTAGTTTTCAATAATTTTCAATTTCAATTTTTTTTTTTTTATTTATCTTGTTTAATTAATTATGATATTCTCCTTTTACTTTTTCGGGATAATCTTCCTTCTTCCTACTTTGTGCCGCCGGCTTCTAAAAATCAACATTTTACTAGCTGGAATTTTAAATTTTTTTTTTTTAAAAAAAAAAAGTCAAACTTGAACAGGTTTGAAACCGTACATTTGATTTTCAATGACATGAGTTAATATTCTATAAACCTAATTGTTAGTTGATGATGGATGATGCTTCATTAAATCATTTTTGCCTACTAACTTAGTCGTATGTGTTATGTCTAATTAAGGGTTCAAATTGATGAGAGATATTACCGATTTAATTCAATTTGAATTTGTATACTTCTATGTTTATAAAAAAAAAACAAAAAAAAAAAAAAAAAAAAAAAGAAGGAATTTATGATGGTTAGCGACTCTGCTAGGGATTTCTTACAAAAGTTTTTCTTAAAACTTAAAAGAATTTGACAAACCCTAAAAAATATCTAATCAAAATAAGACGGATAATTCTTGCATGGTATTTTATTTTGCATTTTTAGTTAGACATCTTTGCATTAGGTTAAGTATCCAATATTTAGCCTGGTGAATTGTTAAAGTGTCGCCTATGTTCCTCATGGTCTTAGGGGCATGGATACGAAACACCACTCATAGCCTCGTACGAACCCCCTCGTTCGGACCTTTGAGTGGGGAGAAGTGAGGAGTATATTTTGCTATGGGAGTCTGATGTTATCCCGACTTGGACCAAACTCATATAGGCAACCTTGGTTGGATTCCCTTAGGATACAAAAATAAATTGCATGAATATTACGAAATAACGCCTTCATCATCCCCGGTTGATGATCGAAGTGAACCCCTCCTAGGACTCGGTTAGAATTTTCAAAAATTGACCACGATTGGAGAAATAAGGTTGGAGGAATACGCTTCGTGTGTTATATGCTACGTGTCTCTCGTCTCTTCATAACATATCATCATCAATTTTTTTTTATGAACATGACATACTACACGCAAAGCATTTGTGTGCTATTACCTCATATCTTTTGTACAGCCACTTACATTTTTCGTGTGTAAATTATTACATTATAATTATATTATCTTTCATGACGTTTGATTGGAATTGGTATTTATTATTCATTTTGTAAGATAAAGATATATTGTGTTGATTTTTTTTTTTTTAATTAGATATTTATATATTTCTAATATCTCTTTGATTGTTGAACTGATTTATTGGATATAAAATTTAATTTATTCTAATAGTAGTCATTTATTGTTAAAAAAAAATGAAATTTTGACTTTGTCATTGTATTGTAATAAGCATGCGCGGTATCAATGTGAGTCAGAGCTGAAAAAAATTCAATTGTACACTGTTTCCTACCTGCTCAAAATTATTATTTAATTTAATAAATATTATAAAATTATATTCAGGTCAATTTTAATTGTACGAATAGTTTAGGGAAATTGTCAAAAACACCTCTCATTTAGGTTTTGTTTTGGAACTCTACCTTTTCAAAATTACTTTTCTACCCTTTTTTACTTTTATAATTGTTAAATTACCTTTTTTTCTTAGTTCATGTCTTTTATACATTTTCCTTTACAAAAATCCCTTTTAAACTTTTCAAATTTACTCGAATACCTAATTCTACTTTGTCTACAATTCTCTCTTCTCTTTTTATAATTTTTAATCTAATTTCTCATTTATTTCTTTTAAACAATGGAAGAAGCCACAAATGCATTGATCCAGCTAATTAAAGACCATGGCCCTTGGGTAGAACCTCTTACAGAGGAGTAAGATGGAACATTTCTAATACAGCTTATAAAAATAATTAAATTAGTTTTCTTTTCTATTATAAAGTTTTATTTCAATTTTCTTCAAGTGTTAGTGTTTAGTTTTTCAAGAAATAATGACAAACTTTATCTTGGTACTTATAACATCTCCTACTTAAAGGGCAGAATTATCAATAGAATTTCCCACAAAAACTCTCTATCGACTTCTAAATAGGAGGTGTGCACTCTCTCTTAATGAGCTCCAATTAAAATCACCTATTCACCTTTTTAACGTAATTATAAGATTGCATATGTCTATATTAAGGTATAGCTAAAGTATATTATTATAGTGATTATACTTTAGTTATACCTTAATTATACCTTAAGATATACTATTACATTGATTATACATTAGTTATACCTTAAGATACATTACTATAGTGATTATACCTTAGTTATATCTTAATTATACATTATTTATACCTTAAGATACATTATTACATTGATTATACCTTAGTTATACCTTAAGATACACTATTACAATGATTATACCTCAGTTATACCTTAATTATACTTTACTTATACCTTAAGATACATTATTACATTGATTATACCTTAAGACACATTATTATAGTGATTATACCTTAGTTATACCTTAATTATACCTTAAGATACATTATTATATTGATTATACCTTAGTTATACCTTAATTATACCTTACTTATATCTTGAGATACACTATTACATTGATTATACATTAGTTATACCTTAAGATACACTATTATAATGATTATACCTTAGTTATACCTTAATTATACCTTAAGATACACCATTACAGTGATTATACCGTAATTATATCTTAAGATACACTACTACAGTGATTATACCTTAATTATACCTTAGTTATACCTTAAGATACACTATTACGTTGATTATACCTTAGTTATACCTTAAGATATAAAGGTTTAATTAGTTATACCTTAATTAAAAAAAATATCGGAATATATATATATATATATATATATATATATATATATATATATATATATATATATATATATGGATCTTATTTCGAAGAGAAAAAAAAATAAAAAAACATGTCTAAAGTCGTATGCCAAAAAAATAAACGGTTTGAGAGATAAATGAGAAATTTGATTAAAAATTATAAAAGGAGGAAAGAGAATTGTGGACAAAATGGAATTAGGTATTTAAATAATTTTGAAAAGTTTAAAAGGGATTTTAGTAAAACATTTCTCTCCACGTACAAAAGAAAATGAGTGCCAAAAGGTATGTATTTTTGTAAAATCCCCAATAGTTTAATTATTAATTTCATCTTGTTTTTGGTTTGAATTTGACCCAATAGCCTGTTTAGGCCCACATTGCCTTAGCTTCTAGTTTAGGCCTATCAATATGATGGATTTTGGTCATATCATATACAAATTTTATTTAAATTGCAAAAAACAATTTTTATTTAGAATAATGTTATTGAAACAAATAAATTTATTTAATTAAAAGGACATTGTTTGAGACATGAAGTAGAAGGAATTTTTATATGGAATGCTAATAAATTGGGTGGAATTCTCAATTGAACAGTTGAAATACTTGGAACAATATCTATGAAATTAAACATTACAACATGGAATGTGAGTGAAACTTCATGCCAGAAGGCAGAGTGGAACAACAGTATTGTGGGAACCAGAGTTATTAGCAATGTCACCTGCGGCGACTGTTCTGCCACTTTTTGTCACGTCACTAACATGTAGGTAGGGTTGTCAACGGGGACCCGGAGACCCGTCCCCGCCGGGGGCCCGCCCGAACGGGGACGGGGATTCCCCGTTTAGAATCCCCGCGGGGCGGGGACGGGGACATTTTTGTCCCCGTTTACTAAACGGGGACGGGGATGGGATTTATCTCCCCCGCCCCGCGGACCCGTTCCCATCCCCGTTTAGTTTCCGATGGAGATTTTCGTGAAATTCCCGTTTATTTATTTATTTTATTATTTATTTATACATATACAAAAATAATTAAATTTTATAATAATAAAACTAAAAATAGGGATTGGTTTATATTCTTAGGTGCAAAACTTAAAATTTAGCCTTTGTACTTAATAGAAATTAGCAATTTAGAAACCTCTAATTTAATTTCTGTATATTGAACTCATGTACTCTATTTTGAAATAATAATATTAGTAATTATAATATTTTAATTAAATATCACTTTCTTATAAGAAAAATTGAGTGATTTATTTAATGGTCTTCAAACTGTAATGCTTTTTAACTTATTTTTGTACCAAATTAAATTTTATTTAAAATTTCAAAAAAAAAAAAAAAAATCGTAACGGGGACGGGGATCCCCGCGGGGAACCCGTTCCCCGACGGGGCCGGGGATGGGGATGAAGATCATCCCCATTTACTAAACGGGGACGGGTACGGGGATCCCCGCCTAGCCGGGGAACGGGGATGGGATTGCCAATCCCCGCCCCGCCCCGCCCCGTTTACATCCCTACATGTAGGTATCCTTCACTTATTTTATTTCTTTTTCAATTTCAAATTGGTTAATATTAAATACAAAATTTTAATTTTACAGCCAACTGAAGGGTTTCAACTTGACTGGAACAATACCACCTGAGTTTGGAAATCTTTCTCATTTGGTTGAAATGTAAGTCATCACAGTTTCTATATATATATATATATATATATATATATATATAGACAGACATATATAAAAATCTTTGATGAACACAGTGACCTTTCTCGCAACTATCTGAATGGAACAATTCCTACAACACTTGCTCAGCTCCCTAATCTTCGGACATTGTAAGTTGTCTGTCTTCATTTTCATTTTCCTATGAAATTTTCATATAGCCATAGAAATTAAAAATCTATTTTTATGATTAGTTTGTGATTGCTGATTGATTCTTAATGCCTATTAGGGCTATGATCGGAAATCGCCTCAGCGGATCAATTCCTCTGGAAATTGCTAATATAAGTACCTTGGAGGAGTTGTAAGTGATGAAAACTGAGTTGATTGCCTGCTGAGTTACAACATATATCGTATCTTCATTTTAATTGATGCTTCCCAGGATCTTGGAAGATAATCTGTTTGGAGGACCACTTCCACCAAATCTTGGAAATTTGAGAAACTTGAAGAGAATGTAATAAGATTTCCATTTATTCTCATTTTATAATATTTTTTCCATATATTAATAATTGTTGCCATTGGTTTACTGCTGCAGTCTTCTTTCTGCAAACAACTTCACAGGAACAATACCAGAAACATATGGTAATTTAAAGAACTTGACTGACTTGTAAGTAACCAATTATCACAAAGTTATTTTGCAAATATTATCAAATTTATTAGACATGGCATATATTAATGAGGTTGAAAGTACGTACACTTGGTACAGTCGGATAGATGGGAGTACACTTTCAGGGAAAATACCTGATTTTATTGGGAATTGGACCAACCTCACTAGACTGTAAGTCACTCACATTGCATATACTTAATTTGCAGAAATTGGAAACTAGCTAGATTCATCTTACTCAATTTTGCAGAGATTTGCAAGGAACATCTATGGAGGGTCCTATTCCTCCTAACATTTCCCCTTTGACAAATTTAAAAGAATTGTGAGCAAAAAGTCACCCTTTTTATTTACATATGTGTTTATTTTTGTATTGTTAGAATCATGAAATTGTATACAAATTAACCAAAGAACATAAATGTCAACTTTTTCAGGAGAATATCAGATTTGAGTGGACCAAGTTCAATTTTCCCAGATTGTCAGGCTATGGTGAACTTGGAATTATTGTAAGTTTTGACTGTCCAATCCGACATTATTATTCTTACCATTATGCTTTCTCTTGGGTTTTATTTCGTGATTCATCATGAGTTGTCTTCATTTTTTGTGTCTCAGAGTGCTGAGGAATTGCTCAATCAATGGTTCAATCCCAGAGTACCTAGGACAACTGCAAAAATTAAAAACTATGTAAGTTGTTCGCTCCAAAATTCTTTGGATAAACAAACAACACATTTCAACTTGACTTGCGGTGTCAATTTTTTCAAAAATAAAATCCATGTACAGTTTGGTACTTCAAATTGATGTTTTTGACAAATTAATAAAAAATGCCACGTAGTATGTGATTCATTGTTCCTAAGTTGAAGGATTATACTGATTGTTTACTTGAAATCCTTTCTAAGATATTCTTTTGCTTTTTTGTGACAATATTCTTATTTTACTGCAGAGACCTTACCTTCAATAGGTTAACAGGCACAATTCCAGGCAGTCTTCAGAGTGCTACAAGTCTACAGTACATGTAATTAGTCAACGAATATGTATCGAAAATAATATTCTGTTTGAGTATTCATTATTCTTTAGTCACCTATGTGAACTCAATCTGTGTAGGTTTTTGACCAATAATTCACTCACTGGACAAGTACCTGGTTGGATATTGGATAACAGCAATGGTAACAGTGGATTGTAAGTTTTTATCTGAAGCTATGAAACATAAGCCAGATTCGAGTTTTTGTCAACTTGCTAGAGAGATTTTGATGTTACAGCTCTTACTTGTTATTTTGAACACGTGTTATTTTGAATTCATTTGTCAAAAAATATGAAGCCAAAAGACTAAATTATACAACAAATTTATTTTGGGAAAGTGACCATAAGACAGAAGTTGGAAGTCCAAATTGACCACCATTTTTCCTGTTATTCAATGACTGATATTCTTGACTTGAATTATTTCAGTGATTTATCTTACAACAATTTTACTGGTTCTGTTTCGGGCGGCTGCCAGCGTCAATCTGTGTAAGCATTGTTAATTAGTTGTTGTTTCCCTTTGCTCTGCTGTATTATTTAGTCAACTTTATGTACAACACGTAACAGGAACTTAGCTTCAAGTTTTTCGTCTTCTGTGAGCAATAAGTAAGTTTCTTGATTACTGAGTTTTATTTAAAAAAATGGAAATGTTGGGTTATTGACATTCAATATATGCCATCTTGTAGGATTTCCTGGTGCATGGAAAAGGGCCTTACTTGTCCTCGAAATCCTGAATGTGAGTTTAAAATTAATAATTTCTACACACTAAACTTCAAAACTCACTCCCAACACAACTGGTTAGAATAAATAAGTTTCGATTAAGTTTTGTGTCTAAAAAATCCCTCCAACTTTTTTTTTTCGAACCGTTTTAGTTCAGCTTGCAAGTTGACTCACCTAGCTCAATACTGAATCAACTTGCAAATTCTAAATTCGTCCAAAAATAATCGAATTGATCCTTTAACTTGTTAATTAAGGTAGTATTGCTTTTTTGCACTAATTATCTATTTTTACACTGAGAAACTTGAGTTGGCTGTGAAGATAAGAAATTGGTTAAATTTGCAGTTCATTCGTTATTTATAAATTGTGGAGGCAATAGAGTTTCCTTCAATGATAACGACTACCAAGAAGACACATCGGAGGGAGGGCCGTCGAGGTTTGTTCCATTTGCAGAACAATGGGCATATAGCAGCACCGGACTGTACATGAACAATGACAACGCGCCATTTATAGCCAGAAACAGTTTTGATTTGAATATAAGTGGTGGAGAAATTTATCAAACTGCCCGCCTTGCTCCTCTTTCACTCAAGTACTACGCGGTCTGTTTGCGGCCAGGAAGCTACAAAGTGCAACTTCACTTTGCTGAGATTATGTATACTAGCAATCAGTCCTTTACCAGCCTTGGAAGACGCATATTTGATGTTTCAATTCAAGTACGTTCACTTTGATCTTTTCTTCATTAGGACTTTCTTATTGAATGCTAAATTGATCAATCAAGCTGAATCATTTAAGTTCAAAATGAAGTTTGTCTACAATTTGGCCTTTGAAATTATGTTTGAATGAGTCAGAAATCACAAAATCACGTTTTTAGAAACGACAAATCATGTCATCCTTGGACAAATTTGACCCAACTGCCAAGTTATAGGATCAATTATTCTCTCATAGGAATAGCTATAATTTGAGGATAAAGTACAAATCTGTTAGGAGAGTAATTTAGCCGTTAATACTAGGAGCATCCCTCCATCTCAATGTTATGGTTTTTATTAGAATTTGAAAAGCCTAACTGACAGACATTAAGTATTTTTCATTAACTTGTGATTCCACACACAGGAAATCCTGTTTAATTTATTGCTAAAGCTTTTGCAGTTCTAACTTGACATATTTTCATTATGTAGGGAAAAGTTGTTCTAAAAGATTATAATATAATGGAGAAAGCTGGAGGCGTTGGTATTGGAAGAACTGAGGTATTTGAAAATGTACCAATAGATAATAGCACCCTAGAGATCCATTTATACTGGGCAGGCCAAGGTACTACTGCTATTCCTGATAGAGGTGTCTATGGACCTCTCATTTCAGCCATCACTATCACACCAAGTAAGTTATATGCCTTTAATAGGAAAGAAACATAGAGCCACATTTAGTTGCAAATATTTTGGCAAGTTGAGGATTGAATTGGCCTTTTTCGGCTTTATATACTATTTTGATCTGTAGCTTGACTTTTGCCAGCCAAATCAGTATTTCGTCTTCTGCTCTCTTTGTATGTATCTTGTTGTTCAAGAAGTTTTTCTTTTTGTAGACTATGAGATAGATGATGGTAGCGGTGGTTTATCGGCTGGAGGCATAGTTGGAATTGTAGCAGCTGTATGTGTTGTTGTCATGTTGGTCTTGCTAGTCCTTCGAATGAATGGTTACTTAGGTGGCAAAGAACCCGAGGACAATGGTAAGATCAGTTTTTGATAGAAGATCAATTTGATTTTCCAATTTAGCCTGAGGAGTTTATTACTCTAGAATTTAAAAAAAAAAAAACTTCGTACAATTTTGTACTTTCTTGTCAAATCAATTCAAAACAACACGTCTAAACACGTGTCACATTATGATTGAGTGTATCATTTTGAATTGATTTTTCAGAAATTAAAAAATTAAAATGTACAAGAATTTTCACAACAATGATTTTTCTTCTTCTTACCAATTTGCATTCCTAATTGGAGATTCAATTGTTACAACAGAACTTCGAGGACTAGATCTTCAAACAGGTTATTTCACTTTGAGACAAATTAAACGAGCTACAAATAATTTTGATCCTACATACAAGATAGGGGAGGGAGGATTTGGGCCAGTGTACAAGGTAATAAATAATTAATGGGAAATTATGCATGATGAAAATGATTGTTTAAGAGATTGAAATTAAATAATTCTGCGGTTGATTTATATAAATTTCAGGGTGTCCTATCAGATGGTGCAGTAATTGCTGTGAAGCAGCTGTCATCAAAATCAAAGCAAGGGAACAGGGAATTTGTGAATGAGATAGGAATGATATCTGCTCTACAACATCCCAATCTTGTCAAACTCTTTGGCTGTTGCATTGAAGGAAATCAATTGCTTTTAGTATACGAGTACTTGGAAAACAATAGCTTGGCTCGTGCACTTTTCGGTATTTGACTCAACTAATATAATAGCTTCTACATCAATTTAATCTTGCATAAAGGGTCTAACCTGGTGCTCCAACTTTTCTTTTTTTATAAATCGGTCCAAAATGACTTATCAATATGTTATAAATATACAATGAACTGAATATTGGTTTGTATACATTAGGTCCACCGGAACACAGAATTAACTTGGATTGGCAAGTAAGAAAGAAGATTATATTGGGGATTGCAAAGGGATTAGCATATCTTCACGAGGAGTCTCGGTTGAAAATAGTACACAGAGATATAAAAGCTACCAATGTGCTTCTTGATAAGGATCTAACAGCCAAGATATCAGATTTTGGTTTAGCCAAGCTTGATGAAGAAGAGAACACGCATATCAGCACTCGAATTGCTGGAACTATGTAAATTTCTTGCATTATAGTATGGGTGAAAATGTAATTTAAAAAAAAAAAAATAGTAAGTATGATTTTGCTGACATTTTGTGATTTTTTTTTTCTTTGGCAGAGGTTATATGGCTCCAGAATATGCAATGAGAGGTTACTTGACAGACAAAGCTGATGTTTACAGCTTTGGAGTTGTTCTTTTGGAGATTGTTAGTGGGAAGAGCAACACCAATTACAGACCAAGGGATGAATTTGTTTATCTTCTTGATTGGGTAATATATCTATACCACTCTTTTGAACTTGGGCCTTAATTTTGTCGCATTAAGTCTCTGCACTTTTGTTTTCAAAAAGATTTGGCTGTGTTTTGCACGCATAGTCAAGGTGGTTTCACTAGTGCACCTAACCGATCCCTTCAATAAAAGAACATGAATTGAACAAAATAAAAGTATACATATAGGAATTATATTGACAAATTTGTTCAAGTTGTGAGACTAAAATGGGCTTTTCACCTCGTTTCAGTCTCTGCATAAAGTATGCCTGAAAATGTATAGAATGTTGTACGTAATCTTGATTTAGGAATAAAATTTGCAAGAGAAAAAATTCTGAAAAGACTTTTGTTTGTGATGTGAATGAAGGCATATGTGTTGCAAGAGCAAGGAAATCTGTTAGAACTAGTGGATCCAAGCTTGGGAACAAACTACTCAAAAGAAGAGGCAAGAAGGATGCTTACTCTTGCTCTATTATGCACCAATCCATCTCCCACATTAAGACCTTCAATGACTTCTGTTGTTAAGATGGTAGAAGGCAAAATTCCAATTCAAGCTCCCATTATCAAGAGAGGTTCCATTGATGAGGAAGCTAGGTTTAAAGCTTTTGAAATTCTATCACAGGACAGTCAAACTAACTTCTCCAATTTCTCTCAAGACAGTCAACCTCAAAAGAGTATATCAATGGATGGCCCTTGGATTGATTCCTCTGTTTCTCTCTCTAGTAAAGATCCAATCTCTGAAGAACATTCTGAAGCTAGACTTCTATAAGCTATAAGATCTTTACTCCATAATTCTTCTTTTTCTTTTGAAAAATAGATATATTATGTAGATGCATATATTGGTTGATTGATTCTTGTGCAAGTTATTGTTTAAGTTAGGAGTTGGGTTTTGATTACATTGTAAAGTAATTCGGCTAATACATCTTGTTATTTGTTTATGTATTGCTTCCAATGTCCAAAACTATTTTTGCTTTAATCTAATCTTATTTCCTTGCATTTGGGAGATAAAGAAACATTCTCTTTTTCATTTGAGATGAACTAAATATGTATCAATTAATATTTGATTTGATTAATATTCTTTTCATACATTCTCTTGGTGATGAATTACTACTTTTGATTAATTTTATTATTTTGTATACACTTTGAAAAACTCAACTTAAGAGATTATCTTTAATAAATCACGAACATTCACATATAATAGTTGATGATACATTTTTTAGTTTTACTCTAAATAGGCTTGCATGGGTATTTTAGTTTTTTTTTTATTAGTTTCGCAAAGAACCTTGCTGTTTGGAATTCATCGAAGCAGACAATGAGATGAAGGCAAGCAAAAACGGTTGGGGGGACGAGACTAGAAGAGAGAGGTCGGCGTTGGTGCTGGAAATGCGTGGGAGATGATGAAGCCGTAGGAGAAGACCGTGTCAGGTATATGGATCGGGTGAGGTCAAAGTAATTGACATGTGACATCTATGGATAGGTGATGATGTCCATGTGTGCGCTTAACTAGGGGCGCATCAACAGTGCATAATAGGGCAATAGAAAATATTACAATGTTTGGTAAAATCAATTTTCACCAAATAACCATAGGGCCCTTTGGAATGTGCATAATATTCCAGGGAACATCATTTGAAGCATTTTCGTAACACACTTATATTTTTATTAACTAATAATTAATATATATATATATATATATATATATATATATATATATATATATATATATATATATATATATATATATATATATATATATAACAAAAATCATAAAAGTAGAAAAATGAACGAAAAATATTTAAATATTCAAATATTTATGGAAAATTATTAAATAATGTGTATAAAATATTGAGATGTCATACAGTAAAAATCTACGATTCACTTGTAAAACTTATTATTATTATTATTATTTTTTACTATATAGTATCTCACGACATTATTAAAGGAAATGTAAGAAAAAATTTGAATATTTTTTTACCATTTTTATATGTTTTGTGTTTTTCATTTTTTTGCATTATTAATTAAAGGAAATAAATGCACTCCCGGAAAATTTATGACTTTTGTCATTAAGGTCCATTATATTTTTATCAACCAACATGCAAAATTTCAAATGAAAATTTGAAGGTTAAATGAGTTTCTAGTAGAGATTATTGAGCGATAGATTCCTTTTGCTAACATTACGAAACCACATGTCCCAGTTTGTAGCATTTTAAACTACATATATTAGTTTGTAAATGGCTGAAACTACAGGGTTTATTTTTTGACTTATCCAAAAATTATCTAGGATATATGAAGATATTAAAATTTTTTTCCTATTGGTAAGTATTCTAGTTGGTCGTATCTCTTCTTTTATTGAAGTTTCTAAGAATAGATATGCTCACCTCTTATATAAGGTACAAGTAGAGGTGACCAAATTGAACCTGAACCGGATGAATCGGACCGGATCGGATCCAGTCAAAACCAGTCAATTCTGAACCGGACTTGAACCAGACCGATGGTTTAGAAGAAAAGAAGGTTAAGGTCAGCGTCGATCAACCCCTGACCTTTGGAACCAGCGGTTCTGAACCGTCAATTGAACCGACGGTTTAACCCTTATATTTTTAATATGTTTTAACATGTTTAACATATTTCTCTCTCTTTTTTTTTTTTCTTTTAACATGTTTAACTTCTTTCACTTGATTTTCTTTTTAAAGGTGCAAGAGAAATAAATAGTGTATTTGTACAAATTATATTTTTGTAATAATTTGTATACCATGTAAATTATTAATTTTAAAATAAAAAATGTAAGTTGTTAGAATCATGAAATTGTATACAAATTAACCAAAGAACATAAATGTCAACTTTTTCAGGAGAATATCAGATTTGAGTGGACTAAGTTCAATTTTCCCAGATTGTCACGCGATGGTGAACTTGGAATTATTGTAAGTTTTGACTGTCCAATCCGACATTATTATTCTTACCATTATGCTTTCTCTTGGTTTTATTTTGTCATTGATCATGAGTTGTTTTCAGTTTGTGTGTCTCAGAGTGCTGAGGAATTGCTCAATCAATGGTTCAATCGGAAAGGACCTAGGACAACTGCAAAACTTAAAAACTATGTAAGTTATTCACTCCAAATTTCTTTGGATAAACAAACAGCACATTTCAACTTGACTCGCGGTGTCAATTTTTTCAAAAATAAAATCCATGTACAGTTTGGTACTTCAAATTGATGTTTTTGACAAATTAATAAAAAATGCCACGTAGTATGTGATTCATTATTCCTAAGTTGAAGGATTTTATTGATTGTTTACTTGAAATCCTTACCTTCAATAGGTTAACAGGCACAATTCCAGACAGTCTTCAGAGTGCCAAAAAACTACAGTACATGTAATTAGTCAACGAATATGTATCGAAAATAATATTCTGTTTGAGTATTCATTATTCTTTAGTTACCTATGTGAACTCAATCTGTGTAGGTTTTTGACCAATAATTCACTCACTGGACAATTACCTGATTGGATATTCGATAACAACAAGCATACCAGGAGATTGTAAGTTTTTAACTGAAGCTATGAAACATAAGCCGGATTCGAGTTTTTGTCAACTTGCTAGAGACATTTTGATTTTACAGTTCTTACTTGTTATTTTGAACACGTGTTGTGTTTGGAACACGTGTTATTTTGAATTCATTTGTCAAAAAATATCAAGCCAGAAGCCTAAATTATACAACAAATTTGTTTTGGGAAATTGACCATAAGACAGAAGTTGGAAGTCCAAATTGACCACCATTTTTCCATTTGTTCAATGACTGATATTCTTGACTCCAATTATTTCAGTGATTTATCTTACAACAATTTTACTGGTCCTGTTTTGAGCGGCTGCCAGCGTCAATCTGTGTAAGCATTGTTAATTAGTTGTTTTTTCCCTTTGCTCTGCTGTATTATTTAGTCAACTTTATGTACAACATGTAACAGGAACTTAGCTTCTAGTTTTTCGTCTTCTGCGAGCAATGAGGAAGTTTCTTGATTACTGAGTTTTATTTAAAAAAATGGAAATGTTAGGTTATTGACATTCAATATATGCCATCTTGTAGGATTTCCTGGTGCATGAAAAAGGGTCTTACTTGTCCTCGAAATCCTGAATGTGAGTGTAAAATTAATAATTTCTACACAATAAACTTCAAAACTCACTCCCAAAACAATTGGTTAGAATAAATAAGTTTAGATTAAGTTTTGTGTCTAAAAAATCCCTCCAACTTCTTTTTTTCGAACCATTTTAGTTCAGCTTGCAAGTTGACTCACCTAGCTCAATACTGAATCAACTTGCAAATCCTAAATTCATCCAAAAATGATCGATTTGATCCTTTAACTTGTTAATTAAGGTAGTATTGCCTTTTTGCACTATTATCTGTTTTTACACTGAGAAACTTGAGTTGGCTGTGAAGATAAGAAATTGGTTAAATTTGCAGTTCATTCGTTATTTATAAATTGTGGAGGACGTAGAGTTTCCTTCAATGATAACGACTACCAAGAAGACACATCGGAGGGGGGACCGTCGAGCTTTGTTCCATTTGCAAATCAATGGGCATAGAGCAGCACCGGACTGTACATGAACAATAACGATGCAAAATTTATAGCCGGAAACAGTTTTGATTTGAATGTAAGTGATGGAGAAATTTATCAAACAGCCCGCCTTGCTCCTCTTTCACTCAAGTACTACGCGCTCTGTTTGCGGCCAGGAAGCTACAAAGTGCAACTTCACTTTGCTGAGATTATGTATACTAGTAATCAGTCCTTTACCAGCCTTGGAAGACGCATATTTGATGTTTCAATTCAAGTACGTTCACTTTGATCTTTTCTTCATTAGGACTTTCTTATTGAATGCTAAATTGATCAATCAAGCTGAATCATTTAAGTTCAAAACGAAGTTTGTCTACAATTTGGCCTTTGAAATTATGTTTGAATGAGTCAGAAATCACAAAATCACGTTTTTAGAAACGACAAATCATGTCATCCTTGGACAAATTTGACCCAACTGCCAAGTTATAGGATCAATTATTCTCTCATAGGAATAGCTATAATTTGAGGATGAAGTACAAATCTGTTAGGAGAGTAATTTAGCCGTTAATACTAGGAGTATCCCTCCATCTCAATGTTATGCTTTTTATTAGAATTTGAAAAGCCTAACTGACAGACTTTAAGTATTTTTCATTAACTTGTGATTCTACACACAGGAAATCCTGTTTAATTTATTGCTAAAGCTTTTGCAGTTCTAATTTGATATATTTTCATTATATAGGGGAAAGTTGTTCTAAAAGATTATAATATAATGGAGAAAGCTGGAGGCGTTGGTATCGGAAGAACTGAGGTATTTGAAAATGTAACGATAGATGGTAGCACCCTAGAGATCCATTTATACTGGGCAGGCCAAGGTACTACTGCTATTCCTGATAGAGGTGTCTATGGACCTCTCATTTCAGCCATCTCTATCACAGCAAGTAAGTTATATGCCTTTAATAGGAAAGAAACATAGAGCCACATTTAGTTGCAAATATTTTGGCAAGTTGAGGATTGAATTGGCATTTTTCGGCTTTATATACTATTTTGATCTGTAGCTTGACTTTTGCCAGCCAAATCAGTATTTCGTCGTCTGCTCTCTTTGTATGAATCCTGTTGTTCAAGAAGTTTTTCTTTTTGTAGACTATGAGATAGATGATGGTGGCGGTGGTTTATCGGCTGGAGGCATAGTTGGAATTGTAGCAGCTGTATGTGTTGTTGTCATGTTGGTCTTGCTAGTCCTTCGAATGAATGGTTACTTAGGTGGCAAAGAACCCGAGGACAATGGTAAGATCAGTTTTTGATGGAAGATCAATTTGATTTTCCAATTTAGCCTGGGGAGTTTATTACTCTAGAATTAAAAAAAAAAAAACTTCGTACAATTTTGTACTTTCTCGTCAAATGAATTCAAAACGACACGTCTAAACATGTGTCACATTATGATTGAGTGTATCATTTTGAATTGATTTTTCAGAAATTGAAAAATTAAAATGTACAAAAATTTTCACAACCATGATTTTTCTTCTTACCAATTTGCATTCCTAATTGGAGATTCAATTGTTACAACAGAACTTCGAGGACTAGATCTTCAAACAGGTTATTTCACTTTGAGACAAATTAAACGAGCTACAAATAATTTTGATCCTACATACAAGATAGGGGAGGGAGGATTTGGGCCAGTGTACAAGGTAATAAATAATTAATGGGAAGTTATGCATGATGAAAATGATTGTTTAAGAGATTGAAATTTAATAATTCTGCGGTTGATTTATATAAATTTCAGGGTGTCCTATCAGATGGTGCAGTAATTGCTGTGAAGCAGCTGTCATCAAAATCAAAGCAAGGGAACAGGGAATTTGTGAATGAGATAGGAATGATATCTGCTCTACAACATCCCAATCTTGTCAAACTCTTTGGCTGTTGCATTGAAGGAAATCAATTGCTTTTAGTATACGAGTACTTGGAAAACAATAGCTTGGCTCGTGCACTTTTCGGTATTTGACTCAACTAATATAATAGCTTCTACATCAATTTAATCTTGCATAAAGGGTCAACTTGGTGCTCCAACTTTTCTTTTTTTATAAATCGGTCCAAAATGACTTATCAATATGTTATAAATATACAATGAACTGAATTTTCGTTTGTATACATTAGGTCCACCGGAACACAGAATTAACTTGGATTGGCAAGTAAGAAAGAAGATTATATTGGGGATTGCAAAGGGATTAGCATATCTTCACGAGGAGTCTCGGTTGAAAATAGTACACAGAGATATAAAAGCTACCAATGTGCTTCTTGATAAGGATCTAACAGCCAAGATATCAGATTTTGGTTTAGCCAAGCTTGATGACGAAGAGAACACACATATCAGCACTCGAATTGCTGGAACTATGTAAATTCTTGCATTATAGTATGGGTGAAAATGTAATTACAGAAAAAAAAAAAAAAAAGTAAACATGATTTTGTTAACATTTTGTGATTTTTTGGCAGAGGTTATATGGCTCCAGAATATGCAATGAGAGGTTACTTGACAGACAAAGCCGATGTTTACAGCTTTGGAGTTGTTCTTTTGGAGATTGTTAGTGGGAAGAGCAACGCCAATTTCAGACCAAAGGATGAATTTGTTTATCTTCTTGATTGGGTAATATATCTATACCACTCTTTGGAACTTGGGCCTTATTTTGTCACATTAAGTCTCTGCACTTTTTATTTTTTTATTTTTTTTATTTTTTTGACAACAAAATAGAATATATTAATGAATAAGATCCTCTGCCAAGGCGGCAGTAATACAAAATGGAGGGACAGAGTCCCAAACATGGTGATCCGAAAATGAATCAGCTGCTCTAGCTAAGCAGTGAGCTACCCGATTCGCAGATCTCGGAACAAAGTCTACTCTAACGTTAATCAGAGTAGATAAAATGAGCATACAATCTAGAATTAACAAATCGATAGAATTATTGCTTTCCTGCCGTTTCACGATGGCTTGCACTGCTTCTTGGCAATCTGATTCGATAAGAACACAGGCCATATTGCTGGTCTTCACCCATAATAAAGCCTCTGGAATAGCCATCAACTCCAGTGTGAGGGGATCTGTAATGTAGAGATTGCACTTAATCCAAGCCCGTTGGAAGCTTCCATTGGACTCCCTTTGTATTACGCTGAACGCTCCCCCTGAATCCAAAACTGCAACATCAACATTTATTTTTGTCCAGTTAGAAGGCGGTTTTTTCCATAGCTGCATCTCTGCTCCCTCCTCAGTTGCTTTGTATTCTCTTTGAGCCAATTTCCACTTGTTAAGAGTCAGAATTCCTTCATATAAGCACTGCCGTGGGGTGCGTCTGTTAAACGACTGCATTTCGAGTCTTCCATAGTGACCAGCAGATTGCCGCAATTTCCCCATGCCGATCTGCACCATTCTGTGACATCATTAAAGCCAACCATTCACTGAAACTTACCAGAGTTCCTATGAGCTGCCCAATCCCCAACGCCGACCAAGCAGCTTGTGCAAAATCACAAAATACTAGCGCATGAAGCACAGACTCATTCTCTTTGCCACAAATGGGACATAAAGGATCTGTTAAAACTCTCCTGTGAACCAATTTCTCTCGTGTTGGTAAGCATTCAGTTGCGCTTCGCCAGATGAAATTGATCATTTTAGGAGGTGCTTTTATTTTCCAGATTTTCTGCCAGATATTACTCTGTCCTGCCTGGATTGCAGCTAAGCCCATACTTCGAAGCATTGAATATCCAGACTTAACAGTGTAAGTTCCTTGTTTCTCCGGTAGCCAATACCATTTCTCCTCCGCTTGTTGAGTGGAGAAAGGAATTGAGAGGATGAAGCTTCGGTCCCTTTCATTGAAGATCTGACTAATTTTATGTTCATCCCAAACTCGGCAATCTGGATGGAACAAATCAGCAACTTTCAAGTCTAGTAGATCAGGTTGAGGGTTGGTACTTACAAAGCCGTTATCCTCCGATGGCAGCCACAGTTGTTGCCAAACGTTGACATTGTATCCATTGCCAATCCGCAATCTAGCTCCTCTAGCAATTACATGTCTGGCTTGGTATATACTCCTCCAAATAGCGCTTGGACTGCTGCAGATATCCGCCTCCAAAAAAGAGCTGTTCTTGAAGTATTTTGCCTTCAAAATACGCGCCATTAGGCAACTCGGCTTTGACAAAATCCTCCATCCTTGTTTAGCCAATAAAGCCATGTTGAAATCCTTCAAGTCTTTGAACCCAATCCCTCCTTCCTCTTTACGAATACAGAGTCTGGCCCAGCTGAACCATCTAATTCCTTCGCGCTCCACTCCACCAAAACCCGTTCATCAGCCTGTGGAGCTTATCACAAAGACCGTTGGGTAGCTGGGAAAGGCTCATTATGTATGTGGGAAGAGCTTGAGCAACCGTCTGTAGTAAAATTTCCTTACCTGCCCGCGATAGTTTCCTATCTTTCCATACCATTAGTCTTTGCTGTAATTTAGCTTTAACAAACTCAAAAGCCTGCCTCTTTCGCTTTCCTACAAGTAGAGGCATGCCCAAATATTTGCAGTCGTCGCCCATGATTTCTACTCCCAACATAGAACACAAAGTGACTCGATCCTCAGTCAAAACATTAGCGCTAAACATGATATTGGACTTAGAAAAATTAATCTCCTGCCCAGAAGCTGAGTGGTATGACTCTAGTAGCTCCTTAACAATCTCACATTCCTGAATATTGGCTCTAAAGAATAGAAATGCATCATTTGCAAAAAAGAGGTGTGTGATGCTCGGGGCTTCCCTTTTTATCTTGCATCCATGATAAATTCCAGCTTCAACCCTCCACTCGATCAATGCAGATAAACCTTCAGCTCCTATGATGAACAGATGAGGAGATATTGGGTCTCCTTGACGAAGGCCCCGTTGAGGTATTATGGGACCAATTTTATCCTCCCCTAGCAGCACCTGAAATTCAACCGTCCGTACACATCGCATAATTAACTCCACCCACTGCCTGCAAAAGCCCAAAGCCTCCATTATTCGCTCAAGGTACTCCCATTCAATTTTGTCATAAGCCTTTGCAATGTCGATCTTCAAAGCTGCTGTTTTTTCTTTTCCTCTCCGTTTACCCTTCAAGTAGTGTGTAACCTCATTTGCAATGATAATGTTTTCAGTTATTAATCTCCCTTTCACAAAACCACTTTGGGATTCTGATATAATTACGGGAAGAACTGATTTGAGCCTATTCGCCTGAACTTTCCAGATCACCTTATAGATAAGGTTACAAAGTGCAATGGGGCGGAGTTCCTCCATATTAACTGGTCTGTTCTTCTTAGGTATCAGGACAATGTTAGTCCGGTTTATCTCTGCTGGAAAAACACCTGAATTCAACCACTGCAAGCAAGCCCTCGTAACCTCCGGGCCCATTATATGCCAGTATTTTTTATAAAAACCAGAGTTAAATCCGTCTTCTCCCGAAGCTTTGTCCCTATCCATAAAAAAATTGTTGTTTTCACCTCCCCTTCAACAAAAGGACAGGTTAAGCTAGCATTATGATCATCAGTAACTTTCCTCTCAACCTGTCTAATAACATCACCAACATTCACATGTCCAGCATAAAATAGAGTATTAAAATAATTACATACCAGTTCATTAAGCCCGGTACCTTTTTCACGCCATTGACCGTTCTCATCTTGAAGCATAACGATCTGGTTCTTCTTTCTTCTACCATTGGCTGCCGTATGAAAAGCTCTGGTATTGAGATCATTAGACTTAAACCAGAAAATTTTTGATCTTTGTTTCCAAAAATCTTCTTCACATTTGAGTAGGCGGTGGAGTTCCTGTTCAGCTTCAGATAATTGACAAATGGAAATTTCATCTCTTTTCCCCTTATACAAATTAATTAATCTTTTCTGCTCCTTAATCCTTTCACGAACTCGATGGGCTAGATTATGACCCCATTCGTCCAGCTTCTTCCCCCAATCCTTCAATTTCTCTTGGATATCAGCTCCGTTCGTGTATTGCCAGCTATTCTTTACGATTTCCTCGCATCTTTGCTCCCTCGTCCAATAGTTCTCAAAACGGAACTGTTTATTGTGGATGATAGGCACGGATTTTCGAAGCTCCAAGAAGATGGGTACATGATCTGATGACGTTGCAGGTTGGTGGTGGACTCTGGATTGATGAAATCGACGTTGCCATCCATCGGTTGCTACCGCCCTATCCAACCTTTCTTCAACCCAATTGTCAGTGCCTCTAGATTTTTCCCAGGTTAATGGATATCCCACAAAACCTAAATCCTTCAATTGACATTCTAGAAGCACCTGGCGAAAATCTTCAATTAATCGGTTTGGATGAGGATTGTGCCCTCTTTTCTCTGATTGGGCAAGCAATTCATTAAAATCTCCTATAATTACCCAATCCATATTTGATTGTTGGGCTAAATCTCTCAACAGAGCCCATGATCTCCCTCTTTGATTTCTATTAGCATAACCATAAAATCCTGTCAACCTATATGGGCCCTCTTCACCAATTCGAATTTCAGCATCTATATGGTGATTGGAATGGCTCAAAATTCTTAATGAATCCTTTTTTTTCCATAACAAAGCTAGCCCAGCACTGTGTCCATCTCTATCAACCGAAATAGCTCCATAATAACCCAATTTATTCCTAATATTATCAACTTCAAAAGCAGTGCAGATTGTTTCAATTAAAAAAATAAAATCTGGCCTACAAACCCGGACACCGTCAACACCCGAATTGCACGTGGATTGGCCAGTCCACGGCAATTCCAACTTAGGCAACTCATTGGTCCCGGCGGGCCTGCTCTGCAACACCCGCCAAAATCAAGTTTTTTGGGTTGTAGCCATCTGTGCTAGAAGAGCCCAAGCCCATTTCTATTTCTTCAGTTGTTCCTGTGTCTTCTTGCCCCATTCCTTTCCTTTTTGGGTCATTGTAAATTATTTCCACATCTTCTTCATTGGCCCCATTTGGGTTTTTTTCCTTCTATAGTAGACCCCATGAGCTGACTTTGCTCTTTGTTAGTGGCATAATTTCCTCCTTTTTCCTGAAATTTAGCTGCAGCAACTGTTCCCACTTTTTTGCCATTTTCTTCTAGAATGCTCCCTTCAATTCTAGATATTTCAGTGCCACTTCCTTCCTTCGTCAATGTTCTTTCCTCTTTCAGTGGACTTACCATTAACGGTGCTTGGAGTAGCCATGGTGATCCCACTGTCAGTTGGCTGTTCCGACGAGACGTTGCTCGCAATTTTGGTCCGTACTTCTGCTCAATGATTCCATTTTCAGTTTCATAGACATTTTTACAGAACCGTTCGCCGTGGCCAATGCGACCACATCCAAAACAAAATGTGGGGAGTCGTTCATAAGAGATTTTCACTTCTTTCCATTCTCCTCTGGCCTGCTTGATCTTGAGTGTCTTCTTCAAAGCCTTCCTAATATCCAGCCGAACCTGTATTCGCATATAGGATCTCCACCATCCAGAGAAATTATTCGGATCAGACGCCATAAATTGTCCCAAACGTTGTCCGATATAGGTAGCCACACTTTCCGACATAAATCCAGGTGGCAAGTTGTGGACTTGAATCCAAAGGGCAAGATGATTCAATTCTATTTTTCCTGGATCATTTCCTGGTTGGACTCTTTCATACACCAGCACATTATTATCATAAGCCCAAGGTCCGCCATCCATTATTCGGCGTATGTCCGCTTCATGCCCGAATTGAAAAAGAAACCTCTGATGCACGATTTCTTGAATTGAGACTCCTCGTCCAGGACGCCAATCGCTATCCATGATTTGGCTCATTTCATTAAGCCGAGTGAATCTATCCGTAACAAAGCGTCCCACCAGCGCCCAACGAAGGTCTAAAGCAAGCTTTTCAATAAGATTAATGGGCACAATGATACCTTCGTCATCATCTCCATCTTCTAATTCGATGTCACCAACCTGGGCTATAACTTCATCCACTTCCATGTTGTTCTGGGCCACACAGAAGGTAAAAGAAGAAAACAATGGAAAGTGAAGGAATTTTAATTGAAAAGACTGTAAATAAGCGACAAAAGTCACTTTTTAGGGCTGAAACAAATAGAGAATGATAGGGAAGAAAAGGTCAAAAAGTAAAGAAAAGTAAAGGAAAGAGAGCACTCAACGTGGAGGCAAAGAAGTCTCTGTACTTTTGTTTTCAAAAAGATTTGGCTGTGTTTTACACACATAGTCAAGGTGGTTTCACTAGTGCACTAAACGATCCCTTCAATAACAGAACATGAATTGAACAAAATAAAAGTATACATGTAGGAATTATATTGACAAATTTGTTCAAGTTGTGAGACTAAAATGGGCTTTTCACCTCGTTTCAGTCTCTGCATAAAGTATGCCTGAAAATGTATAGAATGTTGTACGTAATCTTGATTTAGGAATAAAATTTGCAAAAAAAAAAAAAAAAATTCTGAAAAGACTTTTGTTTGTGATCTGAATGAAGGCATATGTGTTGCAAGAGCAAGGAAATCTGTTAGAACTAGTGGATCCAAGCTTGGGAACAAACTACTCAAAAGAAGAGGCAAGAAGGATGCTTACTCTTGCTCTATTATGCACCAATCCATCTCCCACATTAAGACCTACAATGTCTTCTGTTGTTAAGATGGTAGAAGGCAAAATTCCAATTCAAGCTCACATTATTAAGAGAGGTTACATTGATGAGGAAGCTAGGTTTAAAGCTTTTGAAATTCTATCACAGGACAGTCAAGCTAACTTCCCCAATTTCTCTCAAGACAGTCAACCTCAAAAGAGTATATCAATCGATGGCCCTTGGATTGATTCCTCTGTTTCTCTCTCTAGTAAAGATCCAATCTCTGAAGAACATTGTGAAGCTAGGCTTCTATAAGGTATAGGATCTTTACTCCATAATTCTTCTTTTTCTTTTGAAAAATAGATATATTATGTGGATGTATATATTGGTTAATTGATTCTTGTGTAAGTTATTGTTTAAGTTAGGAGTTGGGTTTTGATTACATTGTAAAGTAATTTGGTTAATACATCTTGTAATTTGTTTATGTATTGCTTCCAATGTCCAAAACTATTTTTGCTTTAATCTAATCTTATTTCCTTTCATTTGGGAGATAAAGAAACATTCTCTTTTTCATTTAAGACGAATTATATATGTATCAATTAATATTTGATTTGATTAATATTCTTTTCATACATTTTCTTGGTGATGAATTGCTACTTTTGATTAATTTTATGGGTTTTTATTATTTTATATACACTTTGAAGAACTCAACTTAAGAGGTTATCTTTAATAAATCACGACCATTCATATATAATACTTTATGATACATTTTTTAGTTTTATTCTAAATAGGCTTGCAAAGGCTTGCAGGGGTATTTTAGTTTTTTTTTTTTAGTTTCGCAAAGAACCTTGCTGTTTGGAAGGGACGGTCCATTCAAGGGGGGAATTCATCGAAGCAGGCAATGAGATGAAGGCAAGAAAAAACGGTTGGGGGGATGAGACTAGAAGAGAGAGGTTGGCGTTGGTGCTGGAAATGCATGGGAGATGATGAAGCCGTAAGAGAAGACCGAGTCAGGTATATGGATTGGGTGAGATCAAAGTAATTGACATGTGTCATCTACGGATAGGTGATGATGTCCATGTATGTGCTTAACTAGGGGCGCATCAACAGTTTACAATAGGGCAATAGAAAATATTACAATGTTTGGTAAAATCAATTTTCTCAAATAACCATAGGGCCCTTTGGAATATGCATAATATTCGAGGGAACATCATTTGAAGCATTTTCGTAACACACTTATATTTTTATTAACTAATATATATATATAACAAAAATCATAAAAGTAGAAAAATGACCGAAAAATATTTAAATGTTCAAATATTTATGGAAAATTATTAAATAATGTGTATAAAATATTGAGATGTCATATAGTAGAAAATCTACGGTTCACTTGTAAAACTTTTTTTTTCACTATTTAGCATCTCACGACATTATTAAAGGAAATGTCAGAAAAAAAAATTGAATTTTTTTTTACCATTTTTATATGTTTTGTGTTTTTCATTTTTTCGTGTTATTAATAAAGGAAATAAATGCACTCCCGGAAAATTTATGACTTTTGTCATTAAGTCCATTATATTTTTATCAACCAACATGCAAAATTTCAAATGAAAATTCGAAGGTTAAATGAGTTTCTAGGAAAGTTTATTGAGCGATAGATTCCTTTTGCTAATATTACGAAACAGCATGTCCCCGTTTGTAGCATTTTAAAGTACATATATTAGTTCGTAAATGGCCGAAACTACAGGGTTTATTTTTTGACTTATCCAAAAATTATATAGAATATGTGAAGATATTAAAATCTTTTCCCTATTGGTAAGCATTCTAATAGATCGTATCTCGTCTTTTATTGAACTTTCTAAGAACAGATGTACTCACCTCTTATTTAAGGTATAAGAACTGTAAATGGACAAAAATAAATAAATAAATAAATAAAGATTCGGTTGTAACTACCCAGTCCTAAGAGGGGTGGCGCCGGGGTGGATTGCCTGAGCAAGGAGCGGCTCAATGAGGGGTGGCACCGGAGTAAAGAAACCTGAACAAGGAGCGGCCCTGAATGATGTCGATGGGAGCAGGAATGAATTGAATCTATACCGAAAAGAGAAGGTTTCGAGACTATGCTGGTATGGGACAGTATAGTTAAGAAATGCTAGATTTCGAGACTGTACTGGTATGGGACGATAAAGTTAAGAAAGGGCATAAGAGAGTTGATAGGTACTACCTATACCAACAAGATGCATCTTCTTTTTGGTAGCCCATTCCGAAGTAACTTTAAAGTTAAGCGTGTTTGACTTGGGGAATTTTCAGAATGGGTGACCTCCTGGGAAGAAATTTCCAGGAAGCATGTGAGTGAGGACAAAGCATGCTGGAAAGACACGTGTTGGTTTGTGGGGACAGACGATTAGATCTCGGGTGTTACAAGTTGGTATCAGAGCCAGCCCTCTTCCGGTACGGTGTGGTTCGGGGACGAACCAGGCGGAAGCTGGTGGGCCTGTAACGACCAGGTCCTTAGAGGGGTGGCGCCGGGGTGGATTGCTTGAGCAAGAAGTAGCCCAGTGAGGGGTGGCGCTGGGGTAGAAAAACTTGAGCAAGGAGCGGGCCAATGAGGGGTGGTGCCGGGGTAGAGAAACCTGAGCAAAGAGCGGCCCTGAAGGATGTCGATGGGGGCAGGAATGAACCGAATCTATACCGGAAAGAGAGGGTTTCGAGACTATACTGGTATGGGACAATATAGTTAAGAAAGGCTAGATTTCGAGACTGTACTGGTATGAGACGGTAGAGTTGAGAAAGGGCAAAAGAGATGTGATAGGTACTACCTATACCAATAAGATGCATCTTCTTTTTGGTAGCCCATTCCGAAGTAACTTCAAAGTTAAGCGTGCTTGACTTGGGGAATTTTCAGGATGGGTGACCTTTTGGGAAGAAATTTTCAGGAAGTATGTGAGTGAGGACAAAGCATGCTGGAAAGACACGTGTTGGTTTGTGGGACAGACGATCAGATCCCGGGTGTTAAATCGGTTGAATAGAATATTGAAAGGTAAATATTAGAAACTTAGAAATATATAAATTATAAATCCCTAAAGGCAGAATAATATACCAAATGATCATTTGATGAAATTGGTGTACAAATAAACAAACTATACTCATTTATTCCCTCAATGATAATAAATAAATAAATATGTTATTATGAACTTATAGACATTAATTAGAATTAATTAGAAGGAGAGGGTTGAGATAAAGAGAAGTCATTAATTATAATAGGAGAGTGATGATCATCTTTTAATTATATCATGCACTAGTTAATGTATACTACAATCCATGAGGGAAAAAATGTCAAGTTTGGAGTTAATACAACTAAAACATAAATATCATATATTTAATATGTTGACAAAATTGATCAGGAGGCTAATTGCAATATCCTTAAAAGTTTAAACAGCTCGGGATGCGTTTAGCCTAAAAACTATACAAACAAACAAAATATCAAATAAAATATTTGTATCATATTACGTCTAATAAGTAGTATGGGTTACATGATGGGCTGCATTGGCCCATAAAGCCCATATCTCAATTTAAGATAGATATGACCCTCATACATTGATTGGGCTTTACGGTCTCAATTAAAAAAGGAAAAACACAATTTTAGAAATTTCAAACAACACAAAATGGAATTCATTATGAAATTGCATTTTATGAAATGGCAGAAGAAAATTGAAAAGGGTATTTACCGTGTTTATGGTCTGGCACATTCTTAGCAAGGCGATATTTCTGCAGATCCACCATATATGTTAATATTTTTTTTGTAAAAAAAAAAAAAAGTTTAGGTAAAGATACAGGGCAAACCATAGCGTGAGGAATGAAATCTCAAACTTGTCAAGTAAGAGTTCAACTGCTTACCACTCGGACCAACCATTGTTGGCATATTAATATTAAGGGAAATTGTCAAAACTACTCTCGTTTCAGGGTTTATTTTGATGGCTTACCTTTTATTATTTACTAATTTACGTTTTTTTAATTCAATTTTGCTTTACGTTGCCTGTTGAGCTCTTTCTTTTTTTTATGTTTTTTTATTTCTTTTCTACCGTTTTTTCTTCCTTGATTCATGACGATTGAAGAAGCTTTTCAGTCGGAGACATGAAATCGATTCTCGGTTGACCCTGCAAAAACCTAGCGATGGAGGAAGAATTCTGGCAACGAGCAAGCAGGCGGGAGGGGAAGTGAAATCGAAGGTTGTAGTGATAACGGGTTCTACTGGCTCTGGCAAATCAAAACTCACCATTGATTTAGCCTTCCGCTTCCAGTTGAAACCATCAACGCTGATTTGATGCAAGTCTACCATGGTCTTGATGTCCTTACCAACAAAGTTCCTCTACACATGCAAAACGGTAATTTCTCTCTTTAATCCCCTCTCTCTCTTTATCTGGAATTTTGATATATTTGGCTACTGCAAATATCCTTTTACTAGTTTATCAGTTGAAGGAGTTCCTCACCATTTGCTTGGGACCATTAGCACAAATGTGGAATTCACAGTCAAGGATTTCAGGGATTCTGCGATTCCTGTGAGTTGTCTTTCACCTAATTTTACGGTTTTTTTTTCACGGTGCTTCATATCCCGTATTGTAACTTTATAGTTAATTGAATTGAAGATAGTTTTTGGTATGCAATCATTCAAGCCATGTGTTAATGTTGAATGCTTATTCATCTGTGAAAAGTAAACATTTTTTTTTCCAACTTTGATTGTCATTAGCTTGTTCTGATTTGATTTAATACGCTATTAATACACTTCTTATACACTGCTTATATATTATTATATACTGTTTATACACTTCTTATACACTGTTATACATTGTTTAGACACTTCTTATTCACTGCTTATACACTTCTTATATATTGTTATATACTACTTATACATTATTATGTTAGGATTCGTCATTGGAAAAATAACGTGGCGCAGCGGAAAATACACCGTTTAAAATTTCCTAGAATCCACCTATCGTGTCCAATTACCATTGATTAGAATAAAATCAATTTGAATCAAGAGAGATTAACTCACCGGATTCATCTTTTCTAGAGACTGCTGCAGAATCTTTTCTTGAAACTGCGATCTCCAAAGTCCGGTGCACGACCAACTATTGAGCGGGAACCGGTGCTAGCCGAAGACATGAAGGAATGTAGGATTAATGCTGGGATTTTGGCTATTTGGGGCTGCTCTTGGTGGCTGAAATTTCCAGCAATTAATTAGGGTTGAATTAGGGTTTTCTTCCTTAAGTGTGCTCTTATATAGACACTTGTCTAATTGAGTTTTAATTAGGTTAATTAAATCCAAGCCCACTAGGATTATAATTACATAAATAAACTTTAATTAAAAAGTATATACTATGTATTTGAATTCTATTTGGCTAAATTTAATTACCCCTAAATAAAATTAAATTACACTTAAGTAAATACAATACATGTATTTAATTTTCCTACTTAGGAAAATTATTTAATTAATTTTTTACTTTATGTAATTCAATTAATTGATAAATTAATTAATTACATTATATAAACTTATTAATCAAATTAAATTCAACCCAATGTCAATTAATTACCTTGATACCGAATGTCAACTAATTAATTAACGCATTCTTTCCAATGTACATTACATGTACAATTTCTATAAGTTCCGGCTCAGTTGATCTATGTGCACGATCCTATAGGTCTGTCTTTATGTTGGCAATAGGCCTAAGGCCCACAGACTGTAAGTGGGTCCTAGCAAACCATTACAACCCCCAGTTAAGACAGAGATGCAGCAGTCTTTAGACGACACTCACCCGATAGTAATCTCATAGTGTCTTTTGCCTAACGATATCGATATGAATAAACAAGAGGCATGGTGTCCGTCATCCTTTTCCGTTGTTTGTTATATTTCTTGATCTTGAGTTGACTGATTAATCAAATAAGCAACCAACTTATTTGGGTATGACCATACACTTATCAGTCCCACTCATCAAGTGGCCAGTAATATCATCTCGGTGTCACCCGAGTGGCAATTCCATCACTTCATCATCAATATCAATATTTTCACCTGTCCACCCAATCATACCCATATTTAGCATCCTTTTACAGACCTGTTAGGCGTATGTCAAAGTGAACCAGATTCCATATTGATATTATAATGAAATCTGGTCTGAGGACAAAAGAGACCTACTTAAGAAAGACCTATGACGCGACAACCATGTGGCTTTCTTATGCAGATCGATCCAGTCCCATGACAACGACATGTACCTATATTGATGACTGACTATACAAGTACTATGGCTAGTTAAGAACTTCCATACAGTCATTGAATATACAAGTCTATGGTTCTATTCGTTCCCACGATTAGAACAGACCTGGGATAGTTTTTATGATTATCAATCAATGGATACTCTACTCATATTATAGCACAAGATATAAATGAAATAGATTAATTGCCTTTATTAATGTGGCACAAATAATTTATTAATACAATGAGTCTTAGTGTATACTACAAAATACAAGAATCCAATGCCCTAAGAACTAAGGCACACCAACAATCTCCCACTTGCACTAGTTCTAAATGGGCATTGCCCTAATTCCTATAGATTTAATATGACTGTCGCGCTGTGTCTGCGGCAGCACTTTGGTCAATGGATCAGTGACATTATTCTTGGTATCAACCCTCTACAAAGATATGCCACCTCTGTTCATGATCTCCCGAATGAGGTGAAACTTTCTGAGCACATGTTTGGATCTCTTATGTGACCGGGGCTCCTTAGCTTGTGCGATGGCCCTGTCGTTGTCACAAAAAACATCAACTGGGTCTAGGATAGTGGGTACTACTCCTAACTCAGTTATGAATTTCTTGATCCAAATGGCTTCCTTTGTAGCTTCGCACGCAGCTATGTACTTAGCTTTCATTGTAGAGTCAGCAATAGTGGCCTGGTTTGAGGACCTCCAACTAATGGCACCGCCATTCAAGAGAAAAATATAACCATACTGTGACTGGTTCTCATCCTCATCGGTGTCAAAGCTTGCATCAGTGTAACTTGACACTACCAGCTCATCTTGATCTCCATACACTAAGAAAGCTTCCTTAGTCATCTTGACCTCCATACACTAAGAAAGCATCCTTAGTCCAGTTAAGGTACTTCAAGATTGCCTTAACTGCCTTCCAGTATTCCTCACTGGGGTCCGACTGGTACCGGCTAGTCATACTTAGTGCAAACGCGACATCAGGCCTCGTACATAACATGGAGTACATGATAGATCCAATAGTAGATGCATAAGGGATCTTTTCCATGTTCTCCCGGTCCTTCTTTGTTTTAGGACCATCTTTCTTACTCGGCTTCAACCCATGGCGCATAGGCAAGAATCCTTTCTTTGCCTTGTCCATGCTGAATCTTTTCAGAACCTTGTCAATGTACGTGGCCTGACTTAGGCCTAGAAGCCGATTAGATCTATCTCTATAGATCCTGATCCCTAAGATCGTCTCAGCTTTGCCTAAGTCTTTCATTGTGAAGCACATACTCAACCATTGCTTAACCCCTTGCAGTGTTGGTATGTCGCCTCCAATGATAAGGATGTCGTCAACATACAGCACTAGGAAGGTGGAAATGCTCCCACTAACCATCTTATACACACAGGGCTCATCAGAATTCTGTGTGAAGCCATATTCCGTAATGGCCTCATTGAATCTCTGATTCCATGACCTCGATGCTTGCTTCAATCCATAAATGGATCTTTGAAGCTTGCATACCCGGTTTGGATACTTTGGATCGATAAAACCCTTGGGTTATGCCATGTACACATCCTCGAGTAGCTTTCCATTAAGGAAAGCGGTCTTAAAATCCACCTGCCATATCTCATAATCATACCATACAGCTATGGCAAGTAGTATCCTAATGGATTTAAGCATGGCAACTGGTGAAAAGGTTTCATCATAGTCAATTCCTTGAACTTACTTAAATCCTTTTGCCACCAATCGCCCCTTAAAGGTGTTATCGGCTTTTAACTTGAAACACCAACTTACAACCTATCACCTTAGCATCCAGAGATGGATCCACCAAGTTCTATACTTAATTGCATCTCAGCCTCCATGGCTTTACGCCATTGATCTGAGTGTGGGCTTTAAATAGCCTCCTGATAGGTCTTGGGCTCCTCTTGGTCAACGACCATAAGGTCCCCATCATCAGTCATGAGAAAGCCGTATCTCTCTGGCTGATGACATGTCCTACCAGACCTTCTAAGGTCCTATGAAACCGGTTCTGGTTCCTCAATTTCTTGAGTAGTCAGATCTATTCCCGAAGCATCCTCGGCAGTAGCTGCAGGAGTTTGTGAGTCTTGAACTTCTGAAAGTTCAACATTACTCCCACTATCTCTCTTGGAAAGGAATTCCTTCTCCAAGAAGACTGCATTTCTGGCTATGAAAACTTTGTTTTTTATCGGATCATAGAAGTAATAACCTTTAGTTTCCTTAGGGTAACCCACAAACTGGCACTTGACAGATTTGGACTCGACTTTGCAACTTGTCAATTTCTTAACATGTGCATCACAGCCCCAAATCTTCAAGAAGGAAACATTGGGCTTGCGGCCCTTCCATAGTTCATATGGTGTTCCTTCAACTGCCTTGCTTGGTGTATTATTAAGAATGTAAGCAGTTGTCTCTAAAGCATATCCCCAAAAGGAGATGTGAGCACTGGTTTTCCCGACCTCTATGATGAGAGTTCATATGTTTCCCGACCTCTATTTTCTCGAAAGCGACCGGATTATTGCCTGGAGTGTCTCAAATGCCTTGAAAACCAAGCAATCCACGATCCGAAACCCCCGGATAGGTCTCCCGAGTGATTCTAGGGTTTAGGGTGTATGTCCGATTTTTCGATTTTTTGCTCCGACTTTCGCTAGAACTGGGTGGCTCTGGTTTCTTGGACTAGAGCCGGCCTGCTCTAGACTAGAGCTGTACTGCTCTAGTGCACACTAGAGCCGGGCAGCTCTAGTGGGCAAGACAAGTTGCCTTGCAAAACAAAGCAACCTGTCTTGCCAGAAAGGAGATATGGGAAATAGCAGAAGTCAGGCGGCCAATAAATGCTAGATATGATATGTGAGAGGAGAGTATAAATAGGAAAAAATAAAATCAGAGTAGGGGGGTTTTACAATCGGAAGTCAGAGAAAATCATCTGGGGGAGAAAGAAAAAGAAAAAGCAGAAGAGAGAAGAGAGAAAAAGAGATTGAGGGAGAGGAAAAGAGAAGTGAACCAAAGGCTCAATATTAAAACCCTACATCATTCTAAAGATATTAAGATCAAGTCCTAAGACCTTTGCTGATCAATCTGGCACGCATTCAGGTTGGTTTTGGTTTGCTTAGGATTGCTGCGGTTTTTGACCAGTTGAGCTTCCAGCATCGATTTCAAGCTTTTAATCCATTCTTGCATATCCAGTACACTGGAACAATACCAAGGTAAACTCTGAGAGGCCTTAAACCTGTTTGCATTGTGTTTTCTGCATGTTTTTCTCTGTTTTACATTTTCCGAAAAGCAGACTCAACCCATCATAGCCGTACGGCTGTGTTCTTCATGAACATAGCTACACAGCTGTGATTGTGATGAACAGAGCCAGCCGGCTCTAAACCCAGAGCCGCCCGGCTCTGTTCCTCGGGGTCAGATTCCCAATCTGTCCCGATCGGCCGAAAGGAGTCCGTTTTTCATTTTATGCCTTTCTGTTTTGATATTTTTCGGCCTAAGAATATTTGTACGTCATTTTAGCTCCGGTTTTTAGATTTCTAGACGTATGAATATTGATTTTTCGGTGTTTTTTGGGTTTTATATTTCGGTTTCGGGGTTGTTCGATCCGTTACGGATCCGTAGTTCAGCATCAGCGGACCCCCGAACATTATAAAATCTCAGGAAAACATTGAAAACGAATAAAAATAGCAATTTTTTGAAAAAACAAGAAAACCGGTTTTGGGTCTGGGCATTACAGCCGCCCAGCGTGGGTTAGAGCCGCCCGGCTCTATTTTTAGCCGTGCGGCTGTGATTCCCAGAAAAGACAGAATCGCGGAACGGCCCGTACCAACGTTGTTGGGCGATGTTGTTTTCGGATTCAAACTGTTTTTGGTGTGTTTACTGCTTTTTGGGCCTTAGATGTTTGTGGAATTAGGAAAACCCACACGAACAGAACCCTGAGTTCTGGGATAACAGACCCACAAAAATGGAAATCTTCATGTAACGTAGCCAATTGTTTTTCAAAAATTGATTTTCCAGCACAAAAATTACAGGGCGTTTCAAAACCGTTTTTCAGGTCTAACAGGTCCGACAAGTCGGGTCGACCCGGTTATCCCCTAAATGCTTGTCCCCATTTCCTAATATCCCATTGCTGTCTTATATGAGTCCTATCTGTGTTGTGTTATAAATTGTGCTAACCCTCTGTTTTGTAGTTTTTATTTTATCATTTTTATTGTATTTAATAGATTAATTCGTGTATTTAGGCGATTGTGTTTTTAGATCCTCGTGTACTTAGGCGATTGTAAATGTGAGATGAGAGCTTTTCTCGTTTTTTATTCAATTGGGTTGTATTAGTGGCCTCTATTATTCTTTTGTAAATTTGTATGGATGATTTAATTTTTTGCAATTTATTTCTCGCATTTTTGCTTGAGCATAGGCAAGTAAAATAAACCAATTGGGTTAGAAAAAGATAATAAATTGAATAAATATGGTTTTATAAACAATAAACGAATACAAGCCTGAGGTTAAGTAGGTAAGTTGCTTGAACCCTGAATCTCTGGATTAGGTACAGTAGTCTGCGCTCGGTAGGGAGCTGTTCCGGAATTTCCCCGGATGAGCTGATCCGGGTGGCGACTCTGTCACTGATCTCGAAATTGAGGTTTCGAGGTCTTTAAGTTAAAAAACAGAAAAAAAGTTTTCTACAAAACAAATTTCAAAATAAATGAACGAGCTTTCCTAAAGCCAAGATAAACAAAACCTGTTTTTCCCAAAACATCACTCAAAATAGATTTTTCGGTTTTCTAAACACCCCCCCCCTGCGGTTTGCTTCGCAAGCGTCCCGTCGTAAAATGGTTGTCCGCTCACAGTGGTAACTCCGTTGGGAATTGTACAAAGTTTCTTAAAAATGTTTTTCTTAAAAACATAAAGAACTTAGGCAACTATTGAAATATAACCTCGTTTGTATTCGTTTATCAATTTATAAATGCCATATTTATTCATACCTTGTATATCATGACATTTTCTTCTTCTCAACCCCTCTAATACACTGATTAGCCCCGGTTTATCCAAGAAGGTGGCCTACCTCTACCACCAGGATTGGAGACACCCGACGGGGTAAGCCACTCATAGCCCCGCATGACCTTACATCGTGTTCTACGATGGGGAAGTGTTTATTCGCGATAAGAGCCTGTATGACCCTTGGTTTGACTTTGGCCCACATGTAATGGCTTAGTAATTTCCCCTAGGGTTACCAAAACTTAACTCTAAAATTGAACATTGAGCGTGAGTCTTTAGTATCCCCCATTGGTACCAAAGAGACCCAACACCTAGGAAGAATATGAGACCAATCGAAAGGAGAAATAAGGTTGGAAGGGAGTGCATATTTTTGTGTGCTAACATTTGTTTTGTGATGATTTTCTTTTTACCTTTCCACAAAGCATCCGATATGCATAATCATTCGCGTGCTATTTCTAATCACGTTTTCATGCAGCCATCTTTCACATATGCATATGTATGGCGTTCATACTAACCACATCTTCTTATAGCCATGACATTTTATTCGTGTGTCATTTATGCATCTCGTATGCCAACATTTCCATAACATAAACATGACATCATCCTATATGTCACACACCCTAACCACATTTTTCTGTAGCCACTTACATTTTATGTGACACTCCCATCCATATCATTTCATTACACCTAATAAAGGACGTTTTAAGAATGCCCATCATGATCATTTCATTTCATACCATATCGGGTACCCAAAACTACCCGTAGTCCGCCTGTGTGCTGGTTCGCACCCGGTCATTCACTATATCATGTCGTTCACTAGAAAATCTCAAAGATTTTAGGTTTGGTTGTACGGCAACTCACACGACAGCATAGGCATTTTATCATCCATGTTCAGTGTCCTTTTGTTGATGGTATCGCGGTGACACCGAAACATTGTTTGTGCGTCGTAATCCACATCGGGTTTGCCTCATAACATTGATAAATCATCCAAGGTACTCCACGACTGCCGAATTTTTCTGCATATAGATATATTCCATAACATTCTTAAACCATACAAGGTGTTCCATGAACGCCGAACCTCTATCCATGTTCTTGAGCACACATGACTTATTTGCGACATCACTACATATTTGATGCCCCAAAAGCATCAGAACTCTGTTCAGGAAACGGTTTCCACATGACCATTTCACGCCATTTCATTTTGACCTACATGTTGGGATTTTTCACCAGAAATCACCCGATAAAAGCGGAAGAACACGGTGATTTCCTCAAATCCAGTCCCAGGAGCAATTGAGATGGAAATTGAAAAACTTAAAATTAAATAGAAAGGGATTAAATTTCTTACCAGAAAATCTCTTTCTAGAGATGGATGATGACTGCAGAATTCAAAGTAGGATCCCTCCTTGTTCACGTACACGAGCGCCTAACGAACACCGCACGTGCTATCGTCAAAAATCACGAAGATTAGAGAGTGAGGAGTTAACCAAAGGGGGGGGGGGGGGGGGGGCTACACCCATATCTCTTGGCCGAATTCCCCTAAGGGTTTTTAACCCTAGGGCTTCCAATTCCCTTGTTGGAATTTAGGCCCAGTCTGGCTTCTGTGTATGTGTGGGCTTCCTCCTTTTAATTCAGGCCCAAACTTATTTTAATTAGTCTGGTTTAAATTAATACCAAGCCCAATTTTAATTAACCCATGTATTTAATATATTACTCCAAGTAACATATTACTTACATTTAAATTAAAATTAGTTTGACTAATTAATTTAATCCATCAAATTAAAATTAAGTCTTCACAAAACAAATTCATATGTAAACCTATACATATGAATATTTCCACCTAGGAAATAATTTCATAATTAATCCAATTAATTATGTGAAGCCAAATATTAATTTTATTATAATGATCAATCCAATTGATCCTTATAATATAATTAATATATATAATTCTCTCTCTCTAGTGTGTACACTCCAAGTGTACCTGTGATTCTTTAAGTCGGTGTCCAGTCGCTCAATGTGTACGATCCCGCGGGCCCACCTTTATGTTGGCAGTGGGCCTATGGTCCACAGACTGCAGTTGGGCTCTAGCAAGCCACTGCAGCCCCCAATTAAGATGGAGATGGCAGTCCAACTGATATCATAACCCTATATTTTAAACTTGTACATCCTATGTCATTGATATCGGTGTCCAACACAGAGGCATGGATTGATCACCCTCTTTTGTGTCCGGACATTAACTTGATCCCGAATGCACTGAAGCTCACAAACAAGTTCCAACTTGTTTGGGTGTGGCCACACTCTTATCAGTCACATTCATCAAGAGGCCGGTGATATCTTCTCAGTGGGTTACTGAGTGACAAATCCCTTCTGCATATCCATAGTATTACCATGTTCGGTGACATACCCGAAAGCACCCATACTTGGCACCCTATTACAGGCCCTTTAGGCGTACCCCTAAGTATGCGACTTCACATGTAACACCATCATATGGTCAGGTCAAAGGATCCATACAAGTACTACACGAGAATCCATTGTGATACCATACCATGCGGATTATTCGTTTAGTGGATCTATCCAGTACCATGCTTCCAGGCATGTACCCATTAACTTGGTTGACAATCCATGTCCAATGACCGGTAAGACACCACCATACAACTAGGTTAATGATAGTCTATTGTTCCATTCATTCCCATGACTGGTACAGACTACGGATCTATTCATGGTCATATCATTTACCCTATCCATGGTCTTACTGCCAAGTGCATGACACTTGTCATTATGGATATAGATATGTCCATTGGATACTTCATTTAATATATTGCACAAGATAGATATAATAAATGAATTGATGCCTTTATTAATAACACAAATGAGTAAAATACATTAATCCAATAAATGTATAATACAAATACAAGGACCAATGCCTCGGGGACTAGGGCATTTCCAACACTACAAAGTGTCGAACCTCTGTCCATGTGTCGGTACATACGTGATCATTTCATAACATCCATTAGGTGCCCCAAAGGCGCCAAACCTCTGTCCTTGTGACGGTTTGCACGTGACATTTGTTTGCATTGTTTCCTACATAGTTTCGGGGCATTCTTGGGATGTTCAAAATAAAAACGAAGAAAATCACATTCATTGTCATTCTCATTCATGAAGCATCATTCAGTCACGATCATTCAATGATCATACCATCCATATCATATAGTACTTTGTATCTAGGGTCATGACATTCATCTGTAATGCTAACCCTATGCTGAATGTGCAGTTTGGCGACGAACTTCGAAATGACTTGAACGAGTCAGCTCAGGGTGTCCAAACAATCAATTTAGTCAGTTCAGACTAAATTAGCCACAGTGGAAGGGGTTAGAGTCAGTTCAGATTTAGACTCGGAGTAAGAGTTTGTGGGGCAGTTGCTTGCATTACCTGTTGACAGTCCGTTTGTTCTAGAGGAAGTTAACAGAACTGAAATGGCCCAGGGCGGAAATGGTGGGAGTCCTCCTTTTGATATGAATGCATTCATGACGGCCTTTTTGAATTCCGATTAGTTTAAAGCTACTATTAGAGAACAGGTGCAGACTGCAATGTCTGCTGCATGGGGTGCAACTAGCCAGCGAGCCCAGGTTCCCGTTGAGAATGAGGGGAACGTTATTCAAGGAGCCTCGAATCCAGGAAGGAATGTGCCAGGTAGTAGTAGGGTGGTCATCCCACCTCGGTAGGTCGACCATCACTCTGAGGAAGATGAAGCCTTCGAGAGGGCGAGGGAGGCCTCATTTGAGACTGCTGCTGAGAAGTGTCTCAAGGAAAAAGTTTCTGATTTTGAAGCGCTATTGCCAAAGTTGAAAGAGATGGTGCACTACTAGCCTGTTAAATGTGCAGATCCACTCACATTATTTGTAGAGGGGGGAGAGCCTCTCCCAGTTGGATTCCAAATACCTTACTTGCCCCCATATACTGGGGAAGGTCCTCCAAAGGCTCATCTGGATAGCTACATCAGGATTATGTCTAGCCTGGGGATCGGGAAGGTCCATCTCCTGAATCTGTTCTCGACTACGCTACGGGGCGCAGCTGCCAAATGGTATCTAAAGACGCTGATCCACACCCGTTCTACTTGGGAGGATCTGTCGGAGGTGTTTATGAAGCAATATGCTTATAACACTTAGGTTGAGACCACATTAGAAGACTTTGAAAGAATCCGCCAAAGGCCCAATGAATCCTTTTCGGCCTATTACAAAAGGTGGATGGATGTTCATGTGTTGGTGGATGGAGCCCCTAAATTGGAATCCCTTATTGTGAAGCTTGTGGTTAGTAGCTTGCCAACTTATAAGGAGAAAATGAAGTTGAAGAGATTTCATTCCTTCAATGATGTGGTGGATTTCGCAAAGCGGGTTGAGAGGTACGATGAAGAAGAGTAGCAAAGAAAGCAGAATTTGAGTACCTACAGGGGAGGTCGGGGATACATGCAGGGGTACAAAGCCAGTGGTTCTACGTCCTCTTCAACAGGGTCTAGCTCTAAAACCAACCCAGACTACAACGACAGTTGACCGAGCGAAAGAGGCTGATGTGGCAACGGTGGCCCAAGGAGGCCAAGCAAGAACACCCCAGAGACTCACTAATCCGTGGGTCGAGTCCTTGGACTGTATCTTCGCCAAGTGTAGGAAAGCTGATCTGTTGTAGGGCTTGAAGCCTTATGTTCCCCCTGCGGAAGCTGACAAGGAGAATTTTTGTACCTATCATGTAACGGTAGGTCACCGCACAAATGATTGTACCGGCTTGATAAGGGCCATCCAAAGGCTGATCATTGAAGGAAAGATTGTGGAACCTACACTGAAGCCGAACGTGCAGAGGAATCCTTTACCCAATTTTGGCAGCCAGGTTAATATGGTTCAGTCTAGCATCCCAGCCAATAGCATCTTTGCATAAATAATTGAGGCCAATCCGAGTGTTCAGGTGGTTCCAGCCAAGGTAGAAGAGGAAGAACCAGAGGAGACTGAGCTCCAAACTTTAGTGGTGCTGAGGGGACAGGTTCCCATTGATCTGAATGATATTGACTTGGAAGATGATGATGAAGATTTTGGGTTTGAAGAGCCCAAGTTGGTGTATCCAATAGAAACGAAGTGGGGGACAGTGGTCACGAAAGACGACCTTGTCATGCATATAACTAGAAGCAGTAGGGTTTATCAACCCATCAGTTGAGCAATTGAAGAGAACACCCACTCGGGCTAGCATCTGGCACCTGCTCATGGAGTCTAAGAGACCCCGTGAGGAGATAGTGAAGTAGTTAATGGAGATGGAGGCAACTCCCATGATGTCGCCAGATGAAGTTTGTGCAATAATAAAGGGAATTGACCTGAGGGCCAACAAGGCCCAAGAAATCAGCTTTGGAGTATCTGATCTGCCACCAGAGGGTGTGAACCACAACAAGGCTCTGTATCTGAGAGTGCAGATTATGGACAAGATCATGCCATGCGTGATGGTCGATGATGGCTCAGCCCTCAATATTTGCCCTTTAAAAGTTTTTCCTTACCTAGGCATTGAAGTGGAAGCCCTCGGCAATTCTGGCACGGTGATCAAGGCATACGATGACAGTAGAAGATCAGTAATCGGCACTTTTGAAGCTGAGGTCAATGTGGGGGAGGTCAAGTCAAATGTGCTGTTCACGGTCATCGACATCCCTGTCACATTTTCTCTCCTCCTAGGGAGGCCATGGTTCCATGCCCTAGGAGGTGTGCTTTCCACCTTGCACCAAAAAGTCAAGTTCTTGATAGGTGGGAAAGTGGTGACAGTAGAGGCAGATGAGCCATCAGTGGTAGCTGCCCTAAGGGCTGAGGAACAGCCGATGACAGGATTTCAATTGGCTGTTGTGACGAAAGAAGGTTGTGATGGGCCGAAGTTCGCAGAATGGATATACAAATACTTTGCCAAGCAAAAGTTTCAGCCTGGCAAGGGCTTGGGGTGAGACTACAGGGTGTCCCTAAGTTTGATATAGAACTGGGAAAGTATCATCAATTTAGGCTTGGTTATTGCGAGAAAGGAGGTGAGCCGAGCAAGAGGTCCGTGAATCTTGTAGACACTTTTGTCCGCCCTTCTGAAAAAGCATATGACGGGGCCTCAGAGTCAGTGGAAATTGAAGGAGAGCAGTTCCCTGGATTTGAAATTTTTTCGGATGTTATTGATTTCGAAAAATACGGAGTTGAACCGATTGTCAGTATGCTCCGTACTGAGGCTCAAAATGACAAAGGGAAAGCTTTGAAAGTGGAGGAGTCAGCAGTCAGTTGAGCTGAAGCGGAATTCAAGGACAAGGGAGAGTCCTGTGAAAAAGTAGGCCCCAAGAGTGAGGAAGCTGAGAAGACTATCGCGGCCATCACCAAGGCATTGGCCACTCTCATGAAAGCTAATATGGGATCTAAACTAGAACAAGTAGCTGTGCCGAAAACTCAAGAGGAGTTAGTGAATCAGGCTGTGAAAGAATTGGCCAAGCTGATGATGGCCGGAAAAGCAAAGATGATTGAGGAAGGCCCTATTGTTGACCAGGAACAGTCCCTGGAAGGTGACCTGGGAGATCTGTTCGAGGAGGTGGAAGGAGCTGCAGCAGGGGAAGACCCTCCGCATGTGGAGGGAGAAAATCACTTTGATGTATCTTCTTTTTCTATTTTTGATGTAAATAACTCTGCCTATAAGGCCTTCAATGCAATGAAATCTGATTTTGCTTACTTGTGTGATGTTTTTCTGGACGGAACAGTGCATACATACAAACATTCATTTAATGTTTTTAGCATACACTATGCATCATTACATGAAATGAATTTAGGAACAGATAATGATCCAAAAATGGTATCCGTCTCAAAAGACCTCACACCTGAAGAGAGAAGAGAAGTGGAGAATGTGCTCCTGAAACATGTAAAGGCCTTCGCCTGGTCTTACGATGATATGCTCGGGGTTGACAGGGAGATTGTAGAGCACCGAATCCCAACAGATCCACCAATGAAGCCTATCAAGCAAAAGCTCAGAAGACTAAGGCCGGAATGGGCAGAAAAGGTCAAAGAAGAAGTGGCTAAGCAAATAAAAGCAAAGTTTCTGGAAGTTGTGGAGTATCCAAAATGATTGGCTAACATAGTGCCCATCACCAAAAAGGATGGCAGGGTCAGGGTCTGCGTGGATTATAGAGATTTGAATAAAGCGTCTCCCAAGGATGACTTTCCACTCCTGCATATTGATGTGTTAATTGACAGTGCAACTAGAGCCACGATGTATTCATTCATGGACGGTTGTTCAGGGTATAATCAGATCCTCATGAACATAGTCGACAGGGTAAAGATGGCCTTCATCACAGAGTGGGGGGTCTACTACTACAGGGTTATGCCGTTTGGATTGAAGAATGCCGAAGCCACTTATCAGAGAGCCGTCATAACACTATTGCATGACATCATTCATAAAGAGGTTGAGGTTTGTGTGGACGACATGCTAGTCAAATCGATGAACTGAGAAGAGCACCCCGCTATCTTGGACAGATTCTTGACTAGGGTTGAAAAGTACAACCTCTGCCTCAATCCAAAGAAGTGTGTGTTCGGGGTGACCTCAAGAAAGCTTCTCGGTCACGTGGTAAGTCAGAGGGGTGTCGAGATGGACCCGGATAAAATCAAAGCGATTAGTGACATGCCCGTGCCGAGGACAGAGAAAGAAGTCAGATCATTTTTGGGGTCGCTCAAAGATGTCAGCAGGTTCATTGTGAGGTTGACTACAATCTATGAGCCCATCTTCAAGCTCCTAAAGAAAAATCAGCCGACAGAGTGGAATGATCAATACCAATTAGCCTTCGGCAAAATCAAGACTTACTTGGTAAATCCACTAGTTCTGAAGCCTCTAATGCCAAATAAGCCTTTAGTTCTGTATTTGGCCATTGAAGATGCTTCGGTAGGGGCGATGTTGGTTCAAGAGCAAGAAGATGGAAGAGAGCATGTGATCTACTACCTGAGCAAAAAGCTACTCGACTACGAAGCCAAATATACTATAGTGGAAAAAACTTTTACCAGTATGGTATGGCTAACTAAGAAGTTGAGACATTATTTCCAATCGTACAAGGTCAGGCAGTGGCAAAGGTCGACCAGATGAAGTATTTATGTCAGACCCCAACATTGACTAGGAAGTTATCAAGATGGTTACTCCTATTGTCCGAATTCGACATTGAATACGTGACTAAGAAGACAATCAAAGGAAGGGCAGTGGTAGAATTTCTGGCTAACCAGCCTTTGGAGTCAGATTATGATGAGAATCTAGAGTTCCCTGATGAACATCTGGCTATAATAAAAGCAGAACCGGATAGATGGGTAATGTACTTTGATGGAGCTGTGAACAAGCATGGGGCAGGATTGGGAGTAATCATTGGCACGCCTGACCGAGAAATCATTCCCCTAGCTAAATGCCTAGAATTCTAGGTGACTAACAACGGGGCAAAGTACGAAGCTTGCCTATTCGGGATTGATTCTCTGATTATACTAGGGGAACTGGAAGCACTGATAATTGGAGATTCGGCACTGGTAATTCATCAGATCGCCGGTAAATGGGAGATAAAAGAAGAGTCACTTCGGCCATATCTCCAGTTGGTTTGGGACAAGGAAGAAGCTTTCAGGCTATGCAAATTCAGGCACGTGCTGAGGGAAGATAATCAGATGGCAGATTCTCTAGCCACACTCTCGTCAATGTGGGAAGAACCTCTGAAGCATCCCATGCAGCCAGTGGTAGTGGAGGTCACACAAAATCCATGTTACTTGCCAGTCAACGTTATGGCAACTGCCGAAGAGCACCCTTGGTATCATGATATTCTACAGTTTATTCAGAACGGACAGTATCCTGATAATGCAAGTGAATCAGATAAGATCTCCCTCAGGAGGTTAGCAGCGCAGTTTAGATTATTCGAGGGTAAGATCTTCAAGAGAACTACCAGCGGCTTGCTACTAAAGCACTAACAGAAAAAGAGGATAAAGAAGTCATGAGGCAAATCCATGTAGGGACCTGTGGGCCACACATGAATGGGTTAGCTTTGGCCAAGAAAGTACTGTGGCAAGGCTATTTCTGGCTTACACTGCAAGCAGATTATGTTGAAGAGGTGAAAAGATGCCACGAATGTCAGGTGTATAGAGACCTCAGTCATCTCCCAGCACTCGAACTTCAAATATCAGCAACTCCGTGGCCATTTGCTACTTGGGGAATAGATCTTATTAGGGAAATAAGACCACCTGCATCTAACGGACATCGATTTATTATTGTGGCTGTTGACTATTTCTCAAAGTGGGTGGAAGCGGAGTCATTTGTGCATCTCACGGCTAAGAAAATGGTCAAGTTCATCGAGAAAAGTATCTTCACAAGGTACGCAATCCTGCACCATGTCGTTACAGACAATGGGGTATAGTTTCAAGGGGCTACCGCGCAGCTGTTTCAAGATAAGGGGGTTGAGCATCACAAGTCCTCTCCGTACCGCCCACAAGCTAATGGAGCAGTGGAAGCTGCCAATACATCCACAAGAAGATTATATCAAAAATGGTAGTCACCTACAAGGATTGGGCTAATATGTTGCCATTTGCTTTATGGGGTTATAGAACCAGTATCAGAACTCCCACCGGAGAAACACCATATTCCCTAGTTTATGGGATGGAAGCTGTACTGCCAGTTGAAACTAAAATTAAGTCGTTAAGGGTGGTTATGGAAGCACAGTTGCCAGAATCAGAATGGATTCGATCAAGATATGAACAGTTGGCACTAATCAATGAGAAACGTCTCCAGGCATTGGACCATTTACAGATGTATGAACAGAGAATGGATAGGGCCTACAATAGCAGAGTCCGTCACCAGAAGCACCCACTTAAGGCCGGAGACTTGGTTCTAAAATAGACGAAGCAGGTCAACATGGATGTAAGAGGGAAGTTCAGGCCCAACTAGGAAGGTCCGTATTTGGTGAAGAAAGTACTCTCCAAGGGAGCCGTAAAGATCATGGATATGGATGGAAAAGAATTTGTGAACCCCGTCAACCAGGACAAGCTCAGGCGGTACTATGTTTAAAAAAAAAGCACATGGATCGAAAACCAAAAAGGCGATTCGTGTAAAAGTCAGGACGGAAGGTGAGCACTATCAGTGGGAAAAAGCTTCAATGACCAATTAGCGACAGTTCTCAGTTCAGTTGAGACGGATACCATTTTTAACTTTGTTCCTAGCTTTATTTCATTTTTTGATACATGTTGTACTAAAACGTTATTAATGAATAAATGAATGAATTTTTCTTCTGTCCGATTAAATGTCTTTAGTTTGCCCAGAATCAGATTTTTGTTATATATTTGTGATTATGCATGTTCCATGTTTTTCATGCATCATATGTTCAAAAAAAAAAAAAAAATCAGGTGGATCGAAAACCGAAAGGTGGTCCACACAAAATTTAAGATACGAATAAAAGTCTGCTAGGTTGAAAACCCGAAAGGGCAGTCCAGGTAAAAGTTAAGACAGTCCGATAGATTAAAAACCCACAAGGGCAGTCTATGCAAAAATAAGGACATAAAATAAAACATCAAAGTAAATATTATCCAGCAATAACTCCATGCAGCATAAAGGAGGCCTACAGGAAGAGATGCCTCAGGGTCAGGATCCCACGCTCGCGCCTTGTAGGGCAGGTCACCAACTCAGCTAACCAGGCTCTATAACGACCATCTGTCTCCGTCGAGGCTATCTCACCATACCTTAAAACCTTAAAGCAGATGGGATTCATCCACTGCTGCTGCACGTGCCGAGGCCACCGTTGTGTGAATTCCCCACATTCGGTCGTGCATAAAGAATGAGGCACCCCTTGTGCTTGCCCGTATTATCTACATAATCATGCAGGAGAATAAAATGTCACCTTGGACAGTCTGAGGAGCTGTACACTGTTGGGATTTGTCACTGGAAATCACCCGATTAAAACGGAAGAATGCGATGATTTCCTCAAATCCATGCCCAGGAGCAATTGAGATGGAAATTGGAAAAACAAAATTTAATCAAAAAGAGATAAACCTCTTACCCGGAATATCTCTTTAAGAGATGGATGCAGACCGCAGGAATCAATCTAGAATCCCTCCTCGTTCACGTACATGAACGCCTAGCGAACACCACCCGTGCTAGCGTCAGAAAAATCAAAACTTTGGAGAGGAAGAGGAGGGATTTCGGCCACCAAGTGTTCCACCCCCTTAGGCCGAAAATCCTAGGGTCATTAAACCCTAGGTGGCCGAAATTCTCAAGGAGAATTTCGGCCCAAGCTGGCTCCTTCATCTGTGTGGGCTTCCATATTTTATTTCAGGCCCAAACCTATTTTAATTAGTATGGTTTAAATTAATTTCAAGCCCAATTTTAATTTACCCACGTATTTAATATATTACACCAAGTAACATATTATTTACATTTACATTAAAATTGGTTTGACTAATTAATTTAATCCATCAAATTAAAATTAGATCTTCACAAAATAAATTCATATGTAAACCTATACATATGAATATTTCCACCCAGGAAATAATCTCATAATTAATCCAATTAATTATGAGAGAGCCAATCAAATATTAATTTTATTATTATAATCAATTCAATTGATCTTTATAATATAATTAATATATTCCTCTCTCTCCAGAGTGTATACTCCAAGTATACATGTGATTCCTTAAGTCAGTGTTCAGTCGCTCAATGTGTATGATCCCGTAGGCCCATCTTTATGTTGGCAGTGGGCCTATAGCCCACAGACTGCAGTTGGGCTCTGGCAGGCCACTGCAGCTCCCAATTAAGATGGAGATGGCAGTCTAACTGTTATCATAACCCTGTAGTTTGAACTTGTATCTCCCATATCATCAATATCGGTGTCCAACACAGAGGCATGGATTGATCACCCTCTTTTGTGTCCGAACGTTAACTTAATCCTGAATGCACTGAAGCTCACAAACAAGTTCCAACTCGTTTAGGTGTGGCCACACTCTTATCAGTCATATTCATCAAGAGGCCGGTGATATCTTCTCAGTGGACTACTGAGTGACAAATCCCTTCTGCATATCCATAGCACTGCCATGCTAATTGACATACCCAAAAGCACCCATACTGGGCACCCTGTTACAGGCCCTTTAGGCATACCCCTAAGTATGCGACCTCACATGCAACACCATCATATGGTTAGGTCAAAGGATCCATACAAGTACTACATGAGAATCACTTGTGATATTATACCATGTGGATTTCTCATTTAGTGGATCTATCCAGTACCATGCCCTTTTTACATGTACCCATTAACTTGGTTGACATTCCATGTCCAATGACTGGTAAGACATCGCCATACAACCAGGTTAATGATAGTCTCTAGTTCCACTCATTCCCATGACTGGAACAGACTACGGATCTATTTATGGTCATATCATTTACCCTATCCATGGTCTTACTGCCAAGTGCATGACACTTGTCATCATGGATATGGATATGTCCATTGGATACTTCATTTATTATAATGCACAAGATATATATAATAAATGAATTAATTCCTTTATTAATAACACAAATAAGTATAATACATAAATCCAATTAATGTACAATACAAATACAAGGACTAATGCCTCGGGACTAGGGCATATCCAACATACACCTCCTGCCTAAGTCTCTGTAGTCATCTGCGAGATTTCCCACCAGGGGCACACCCAGCGGATAGATGCGTCTGTCCTTTCTCTCAGCCAACTGAACCATTCCTCTGTAGTCCGTGTGGCAAAGTCTACAAGTTCTATATGACGGGTCCAGAAACGTTTTGGAACATATCTCGGGTGAGGTGGAGGAGCACTCAGGAGACTTAGCTTTTCCAATAGCCAAATCTGTAGAAAAGATGGTCAATCAGTAGGGGGCATGTTTAATTAGAATATCAAACTTGAAGTTGAGAACCAACCTGAAGCAGAAAAGGACATCCATATGTTTCAATCGGGTGACCAGAGTGGATAGAATCCAGATAAATCAAGGTCCTAGCTAGGATGATTCCCATAGGTGAAGCACCATTGGCCATCTGGGCCACCACCGGGATTAACTGGAAATCACAAGTCGCTTCTCTTGACTCACACAGATAAAGGGACATCAACAATGGACCCATCAAAAAAACCCAACCAAGGGCAAAGGGGTTTAGGGCAAAACACACGTCCATAACGACGGACATGTTGAGTCTCATAGGGGCAGTCTCACTAGAGAGCAGGTGGTCCAAATGTGCTGTACTCAGTAACCCTCGAAGTGTCTGTAGGCTATCTGAATCGGGTTCAGGGACAACAAACCTGACTCCACGTGGATAGGAAGTGAAGAGGATGGCCTTGAATTCCTCTACCATCGGGCACAACTCTTGTCCGGAAAAGCAGAAAATATGATCCATCGGATCCCAAAACCAGGCTACAGTTGCCAGAAAGGTCCGATTTAAAGGCACATTCATATAAAACCACATGGAATATAGACTAAAGGGCACCAATAAGGTCTAGTTGGAAGAGTAGCATGTTCTCCAGTAGTCTTAGAGGCGATCACGAAACTGATCCATCAGAAGGGGCGCGAGAAATAGAACTGGACGATTACTCCTTTTTCCATAAAAAACAAATGAAATGCCATCAGTAAGGCAGGTCCCAGCAAAGAGAAGGTAACAGGTCAATAAAAAAGGGGAGGAATTTCCATAGAATATCAACAAAAATGGTACATTAGTTAATGGTCACACAATGAAAATATGTATATGTACACAATGACGTCCTATCCTAGCCCACAAGCGGGCTGCATCAACACGAAACTACAAAGCTACAGAAAATAAGGTCCACGATTGTCCCCCATTAGTCAAATCATCATCCTCCTCGCCCTTGGCTCTGACGCCATCACCAAAGATACGCCGATCGGCTTCTCAGTCATCCAACTGAGTATGGAGAGTCTCGTTCATGAATGTGAGGTCCGCAATGGTCCTCTGCATCTCCTTCATCTCCACCCTCGCACAGGCAGCCTCATGCCGACGGGTGGCAAGTGCAGCCTACACCATAGGCGAACAATAGAAGCATCATGTCATGCATACACATACATCTCAAGCATACATACATGCATATGCACTTGTCAATGCAGGTACTTACCATCAACACCCTGTTATCCCGAAGAAAGAGGTTCCTGAGAGCAGAAGTCGCCTGGCACAGAGCCATCCCCTGTGTCACCGAAATCTGCACAAAGAACAGCACACAGATCAGATCAGTAGCAAAAACAATAGTCAAAAGTAAGTAGGGGCAGGGGTACACACATGTGTTGTGTCAGAAGGAATAGCAGCAGGAGGAGGGTGTGCCTTGATGTGCAAATCTGCTCGATAAAGCTCCCCGGCCTCATTATATAGCATCGCCCAGGGCTCCACGAGGTACTCCAGACGTCCTGGAGCCAGCAGGAGGAACCACTGGAGGGACCATAGAGGGAATAGGTTCAGTGTACCCCGCCTCGGTGTCAACACTAGGCACACCTGTATGGGCAGAGGAACCTCTATCTCCTCGGCCGCCGGCAGTCCCATACCCGCGACCACTGGAACATCTACCAGATGAAGAACGTGGGCACTTACCTCTCTTAGATGGCTAAAAAAAAAAGAGAAGAAAAGAAATAGTAAGTGGCAGATTAGCCTCAAAATAAGCAAAAGATAAAGCAAGGCAAAGAAGTACCCCAGTTAGCGCATCCTCTGGTGGTGCAGTCCCGATGGGAGGGAGAAGCTGTGTGCGGATGAACTGTGGGTAGTCGCCATCATCTCTCATAACTACATACCCGAACCCAAACAGATCCAGATGGTCCTCCTTAACAATGGATGTGGCTAGAATAGTCTGACTGGAAGTGCAGGCGGGATCCTGTGCTCCTGAGGCCCGGCACGCCAATCAGTGACCCTCTCCCTGAGCTACCACTCTAAGCTGATGGGGCTCTCCATGATGAATCATTGGGGCACTAGCCTCTGAGCATCTATAAGCTCTAGGGACCACACAGCATTTCCCCACGGCTCCTTGATCACCTAAAAACAGATGACAGTTTAAAAAAAAAACAACAATGATGATGATTGAATTGGAGGAGTACCTGCTCAAAAGTCATACTTGCCAAAAGCTGGTGACAAATCCAAGGGTCGGTGTCTACCTCACTCCAGCCAAAGACAAGCCACCATCACAACCGAGGAAAGTCAGGAATCACAACATTAGACGATATGGCTAATTTTGGTTGAGGAATAAAGGCGTACTCATATGACCAAATCTGCACAATAACAGCAGAGCGTCTGTTAAAAAAAAAGGGTAACTCACGTGAAGAACTATCCAAGCACCCTTCACCTCCAAGTGCCTCCCGCGGGCACAGAGGTCAAGACCATAGTATAGCTGAGCCAGCCCGGCTCGCCTCCAGCTCAGACTCCCTATATCCTCCAACTGTATCAGCGATGGGAGCGCAGTGAAGTTCAGGTCATTCCGACCTATGGGGAATAGCAGAGTGCTCAAGGCGAATAGCAAGAACACCCGAGCATAACATCTCACATCCCTAAGTGGAAATGAAGAGCCCTTAGGCAGACTGTCTTGTTTACTCAGCCAATAATCCCACAGAGTACTCCCCTGGACCCGCTTGCCCATGGGAGTCAAGCCAACCAACATGGCAATCACATATGGTCTGAAGCCTCTTCGCTCCAGTGACTGGTTGAAGTTTATTGTACGCCTACTGAAGGATAGCCCGGTAATAGCCATGAAATCCTCAGGCATGATGGTGAGCTCCCCGATCGGGAAATGAAAAGTATGGTTGGAATCCATCCACCGCTCCAGGAGCCCCATCAGTAGACCCCTACTCATCCGAGGAACAGACTCACACATCGAGCAAATGAACCAGTCTAGCCCGGTACCAACTCCCGCACCTCATTGGGGAGTCTTCGCTACCAGGTCAATATGTCAGACACGGAGCTAGCCCCCCGGTTATGCTGCCTCATCTGCAAAACAATAAACAGGGAGTTTTATGAGTTATTTATTTGTTGCTTTGCATGAATAAAGCATTTAAAATAAAATTAGAAGCTCGAAATCTTGGTTTTGGTCGAACCAGAGCCGCCCAGCCATGGTTAGAGCTGTCCGGCCCTAACCATAGCCGACCGACTCTGTTATGGCCAGAACAGAGCCGGCTAGCTCTATTCTTGACTAGAGCCGCTGGACGACGAACACAACTGCCTGGCTCTAGCGTTGAGCCGGCCAGCTCTGTTCGGAAAACCGACGGCTTAGTTCCTGAAACCTAGGTTTTGTGATTTTTCACCTAAAAATCAATTTTAATCAACTCTAAATCATCAATTGAGTTTCCTAGGGGCAAAATCTACTCTAATCATGCATCAATTTCATGAAATTTCACCTAATATTGTCTATTTTGTAGGAATTCAAAATAGAGGAAAAAGAGTAAATTAAAGAAAAGAAAACTAACCAGATTCTGAATAATGTGCATAGATGGTTTCAAAGTCACAGGTACGAGATCATCTCTTCTAACCCCACAATACGGGACCGTCTCTCACAATCCATACACATCCACTGTGGATTCAGTGGGTAGAAAAAACTCCCCTTCGGGTAAAGAATATCTCACATGAGGGGATGGTTGTGTGGGAGCATTTGGAAGAATAACTTTTCGCATTTTCCTCATTTTGGTCCAAAGGAGATGAAGCGTTTTTTCACAGAATGAACAAGAGGAAGAAGAGGAACGAAGAAGTGAGGGTTGCAGGGGAGAACTCTCCCTTTTTATTTTCAATCACAACCCACTAGAGCCGTACGGCTCTAGCTTATGTGGCAAGCTAGAGCCGGCCGGCTCTAGCCTTGAGCCGCCAGCTCTATCTCGCCAAGACAGAGTTTCCCAGCTCTGATTCTCCAGGTATCGTGTTTCTCTCGATTTTTCACGATTTCCGATTATATCAATTTAAGCCTAGGAAGAGTATTTTTCACTTTCGCAGGTATCTGAGGGCCAAAAAAGCCTCAAGCCGTATTTATTCTTGACCGAAGGGGCAAAAATTTTTGTTCCAAAATTATCGATAAAGGAATAAATATGTGCTTCTGACTCAACTTCAACGGTCTACTGCAGCACATAGAGGAAAGAGAATATTCTATACAGTTGCTCCACCACAGCGAATCAATGTCAAAAGCACACTCCACCACAGCGAGTCACTATCACGAGCACACTCCACCACAGCGAGTTGATCTCACAGGCACACTCCACCACAACGAGTCGATATCACAGGCACACTCCCCCGCAGTGAGTCGATCTCAAGGGCACACTCCACCACAGCGAGTCATTATCACGGGCACACTCCACCACAGCGAGTCGATCTCACGGGCACGCTCCACCACAGTGAGTCATTATCATGGACACACTCCACCACAGCGAGTCAATCTCACGGGCACCACAGCGAGTCGATACCAAGGGCACACTCCACCACAGCGAGTCGATATCGCGGGCCCACTCCACCACAGCGAGTCAATGGCTCTGTACCCCCGACGAGGGGCATCAGGTGAGTTTTCTCATCCTTTCTCACCATGCTCTCAATCGCAAGACCAAACTCATTCTAGGCTTCATAGCCCACCATGAGTCGACATTGGTCCGGCGAGGGGCAGCCTGTGAGCACGGGTTTTCTCGACCTCTGTGATGAGAGTTCATATGTTACCTATGGAGCATACGGACTTGAATCACACTCGAAAGCGACCGGATTGTTGCCTGGAGTGTCTCAAATGTCCTAAAAACCAAGCAATCCGCAATCCAAAACCCCCGGATAGGTCTCCCGAGTGATTTCTAGGGTTTAGGGTACATGTCCGATTTTTTGATCTTTTGCTCCGGGTTTCGCTAGAACCGAGTGGCTCTAGTTTCTTGGACCAGATTTGGCCGGCTCTAGTGGGCAAGATAAGTTGCCTTGCAAAACAAAGCAACTTGTCTTGCCAGAAAGGAGATATGGGCAATATTAGAAGTCAGGCGGCTAATAAATGCTAGATATGATATGTGAGAGGAGAGTATAAATAGGAAAATATAAAATCAGAGTAGGGGGGATTCTACAATCGGAAGTCAGAGAAAATCATCTGGGGGAGAAAGAAAATGAAAAAGCAGAAGAGAGAAGAGAGAAAAAGAGACTAAGAGAGAGGAAAAGAGAAGTGAACCAAAGGCTTAAGATTAAAACCCTACATCATTCCAAAGTTATTAAGATAAAGCCCTAAGAACTTTGCTGATCAATCTGGGATGCATTCGGGTTGGTTTTGGTTTTGGTTTGCTTAGGATTGCTGCGGTTTTCGCCCAGTTGAGCTTCCAGCATCAATTTCAAGCTTTTTAATCCGTTCTTGCATATCTAGTACACTGGAACAATACCAAGGTAAACTCTGAGAGGCCTTAATCCTATTTGCATTGTGTTTTCTGCATGTTTTTCTCTGTTTTACATTTCTTGGAAAGTAGAGTCAACCCATGCTGTGATTGTGATGAACAGAGTCGGTCGATCGAGACAGATCGGGAATCTATCCCGATCCGCTGAAAGGAGTCCATTTTTCATTTTAGGCCTTTCTGTTTTGATATTTTTGTGCCCAAGAATATTTGTACGTCGTTTTAGCTCTAGTTTTCAGATTTCTAGACATATGAATATTGATTTTTCGGTTTTTTTCTGGGTTTTATATTTCATTTTCTTGGTTGTTCGATTCGTTACGGATCCATAGTTCAGCATCAGCGGACCCCCGAACATGATAAAATCTCAGGAAAACATTAACGAACAAAAATAGCATTTTTTTGAAAAAACGAGAAATCCGGTTTCGGGTCTGGGCATTACAGCCGCCCAGCGTGGGTTAGAGCCGCCCAGCTCTATTTTCAGATGTGCGGCTGTGATTCCCAGAAAAGACAGAATCGCAAAACAACCTGTACGAACATTTTACCCAAGACCCAAGATGTAGAAATAGCCAGATTAATCTCAACAACATAAATACCTGAAGCAGCAGTTTTGCCCTTCAGTTGCTCCCTTAGCTTTGGACATGAGCTCTTCCAATGCCCCTTCTTATGACACTAATGGCAGACATCGTTAGGAGAAGCAACCCTTACTTTAGGTTGGGCCACCACCTTTTTGCCCTTAGCCTTGGCCTTGGCCTTAGATTTGGCCTTTCCCTTAGCAATGGGCGTATTACCCTTGTTCACCAGCAATACTTTAGGAGTCTTCTTAAGAGACTACTCAGCAAGCTTGAGCATGCCATACAGCTCAACAACCGATTTATCCAACCCTTGCATATGATAGTTCATGATAAACTGGTTGTAAGACTCAAGAAGTGACCCGAGAATAATGTCTGCTGCCAAGTCCTGCGGAACTGGTGAGCCGAGGCGGGCAAGTGTATCAATATACCCCTTCAACTTTAGCACATGAGTGCTAACAGAAGTCCCAGCTGCTACCACAGTCATGCAAAGTGCCTTAGTTGTTAGGTACCATTCCTAACGAGCCTGATCTTGGAACATCTTTTTAAGCTGATCGATCATCTCATAAGCATGCTTGTCCATGAACTACTTCTGAAGATCAGAAGCCATGTTGCTTAAGTGAAATGGGATTATCTACATGGAAGAAATCATTGCTTGAGTTAGAAATAAAGGACTTTTAAGCCAATTTAAATTAATAGTTCGATTTTAATTTGTTTGTTAGTGATGTTAATTGGCTGACTTGACCAAGATCCACAACTTATCAATGATTGGCCGAACTAGGGCTCGCTAACCAACCATTGATTCATTTGGTAGGACAACCTATCCAATCCTTCCTTGAAGGACTCTTGGTTTGATGGGCTTATTGACACTTTACCTATCTGTGCTTAGGGCCCGCTCTGAGCTAATGCTACCCATGTTGAGTCAAACCACCATTCACATGTTAACCATACCAAGAATCCTAACCCTCGACGGCCCATTGAATACTACAATGTACCCAGCTAGGGAATGGCGCACATTGCAGCATCAATGGGAGAAAGAGGTGTGAATATGGGAAGCACTTTTAAACGACTCAATATTTTAATTACCGGATTAAAATTAAGTGATACGGCTTAACATGCATAAACGCGGGTAATAATTTGGTGATCCATACATCCATATTATATGACAAATGCAAGAGCATACTTAATTTAAAATAAATGAGATCCTATGGGCCTTTAATTACAACCTAATGAAAAACTAGATATCCTATCTAATTCTCCATGGGCTGGACTACAATCCTTCTTGGGCTCCCACCATGGGCTTGCTCCATCTGGGCCTTCCTCCATACATGATGCAATTACAACAATTTTATTTTAAATAAAATCTATTCTAAAATTACATCAAAATAAAAAAAAATGGCACACATGCCATATTTTTCAAAATCAAATTACAACCGATAATAATTTAGGGCCCATAGAACTCAACATCACATTTCAAATAAAGCACCTGTCGTGCATATACATACCAATATGATGCATGATCATGGCATTCCAAATTATAAATATAAATGTTAAGCCGAGTTACTTAGGGTGAAATTGCCAATTTTAACAAATGTGACTAAGGCCCATAAAGGCCTAATGGATAACATCCATAAATGCAAAATTAACAATTTCACTCCCACTTGAATTTGGGTTGTCACAAATTTAAAATTTAGCCCTCACAATTTTAACCGGTGTCACGGTTTATTGGGCCAATTTCACAAAGTCCATATTCAATTTAATATGCAAACAATTAAATTAAATATGCATGCCAACAATAAACAATTTAAATACAAATTAATTTAAAAAAATTTAATTTAATTTGTATTAGGGTCCGGGATAAAAAATACCCGCAAAATCCAAAACCGGACCCAAATCGCCCCCGCGGTGCTGCTGTCTTGGTGGAGCAACAGTGTCACTGCGCGGCAGCCTGTCGTGGTAGCAACAGCTGTTGCGCACGCAACAACCTGCTGCAAGTGAGGGAATCTCAAATTTGGGATTCGCTTCACCCAAAAATCAATTTTTTTTAAATCTTATTAAATGATTAAAAAAAAACATCCATCAAAAATTAAATAATCAATAAAACAATAATTTTAGATGGAAACCAATTTGGGGAAAAAAATGAAAAGCCAAAAAAAAAAAAAAAAAATTCTAGGGTTCATAAAAAACAAAAACCAATTGAATAAAAAACCCTAACATTTCAAACTTGAATTCTTTCTTCAAAAACGCTTTCAAGAACCAATTCCAATCAATCTAATGGACAAAACCTAAGCTCTGATACCACTGTTGGGATTCGTCATTGGAAAAATAACGTGGCGCAGAGGAAAATACACCGTTTAAAATTTCCTAGAATCCACCTATCGTGTCCAATTACCATTTATTAGAATAAAATCAATTTAAATCAAGATAGATTAACTCACCGGATTTGTCTCTTCTAGAGACTGCTGCAGAATCTTTTCTTGAAACTTCGATCTCCAAAGTCCGGTGCATGACCAACTATTGAGCAGGAACCGGTACTAGCCAAAGACACAAAGGATTAATGCTGGGATTATCGGCTATTTGGGGCTGCTCTTGGTGGCTGAAATTTCCAGCAATTAATTAGGGTTGAATTAGGGTTTTATTGCTTAAGTGTGCCCTTATAAAGGTACTTGTCTAATTGGGTTCTAATTAGGTTAATTAAACCCAAGCCCACTAGGATTATAATTACATAAATAACTTTAATTAAAAAGTATATATAATGTAATTTATTTCCATTTGGCTAAATTTAATTACCCCTAAATAAAATTAAATCACGCTTAAGTAAATACAATACATGTATTTAATTTTCCTACTTAGGAAAATTATTTAATTAATTGTTTACTTTATGTAATTCAATTAATTAATAAATTAATTAATTACATTATGTAAACTTATTAATCAAATTAAATTCAACCCAATATCAATTAATTACCTTGACACTGAATGTCAACTAATTAATTAAAGCATTCCTTCCAATGTATATTACATGTACAATTTCTATAAGTTCCGGCTCAGTTGCTCAAGGCCCACAGACAGTAAGTTGGTTCTAGCAAACCATTACAGCCCCCAATTAAGATAGAGATGCAGTAGTCTTTAGAAGACACTCACCCGGTAGTAATCTTATAGTGTCCTTTGCCTAACGATACTGATATGAATAAACAAGAGGCATGGTGTCCGTCATCCTCTTCTGTTATTTATTATATTTCTTGATCTTGAGTTGACTGATTAATGAAATAAGCAACTAACTTATTTGAGTGTGGCCATACACTTATCAGTCCCACTCATCGAGTGGCCAGTGATATCATCTCGGTGTCACCCAAGTGGCATTTCTATCACTTCATCATCAATAACAATATGTTCACCTGTCCATCCAATCATACCCATATTTAGCATCCTTTTACAGACTTGTGAGGCGTATGTCAAAGTCAACTAGATTCCATATTGATATTATAATGAAATCTAGTCTGAGGACAAAAGAGACCTACTCAAGAAAGACATATGACGCGACAACCATGTGGCTTTCTTGTGCGGATCGATCCAGTCCCATATCAACGACATATACCTATATTCATGACTGACTATACAAGTACTATGGCTAGTTAAGAACTACTATACAGTCATCGAATATACAAGTCTGTGGTTCTATTCGTTCCCACGATTAGAACAGACCTAGGATAGGTTTTATGATTATCAATCAATGGATACTCTACTCATATTATAGCACAAGATATAAATGAAATAGATTGATTGCCTTTATTAATGTGACACAAATAATGTATTAATACAATGAGTCTTAATGTATAATACAAAATACAAGAATCCAATGCCCTAAGAACTAGGGCACACCAATCTATTATATACTGTTTATACAGTTCTTATACATAATTTTTTATTTGGGAATATGGCAGAAGTAGTTGTAGCAGTAAAGTTCTGCCGGCATGTTGTTGTTGTGCTTCTGGTATTGCCTAATTTATTATGGGGCTCTAAAAAGCTTGGGCAGCAGCCACTAGAGTATATAACTGAGGATTCTTCTAAGCAAGTGCCTACATATTCTTCTTCCTCTCTTCTTTTTCTTTATGTTCTTCCCTTTTACAGTATTCCACACATGAATGGTTGGTTTCTTCTCTTTGTTTGTTTACTTTGTGTTGCTTTCCAATCAGAAGGTAGTTAGCTAATTATAACCATTCAAATTATTGATAATATATATATATATATATATATATATATATATATATATATATATATAACCATGGGGCGCTTACGTCTACGTCTAGAAGTAAGCCAGCCAACACACTTTATGCACTAATCTTGCACTTGGAGCAAATAAGAGATTAGATCCAGTTATGACATTTGTTTATAATAGGCTCAGAGGCCACTCCACATTCTATATGTTAAATATCGGCATATTAGATTGGAATAAACAATGATAAGCATCTATCCACACATACACACGCATATACGAGACACATATGAAAAGTGATGCGCAAGGCTTTCATTCATATATCAACAACAAGTACACACACACACACACACACACAGATATATATATATATATATATATATACACACACACATACATATTAAAGCTTGATGCGACAATAGTTGCTTGTTAATTATGTATTTTTCTATGTGTTTCATGTTTCACCACCAAGTTGGCCTTGTCATTGTTTTTATATGCAATATACAATAGTTGCTTGTTAATTTAGCACAACATATGTTTCACATCATAAGCAAAACTAAGAACAACCTAACAAAAATGCTTGCTCTATGTGGGTTTTTCATTCGATTCCTCATATTGTTGCTGCTCATCAACTTCCTATTCATGGTAAATCTTGTCTTCTTTGCAATAATACTGTTGTTTGAATTGTGAATGAGATAGTTTTCTTTTCTATTATCAGTTCTCACTCCTTGACTATGTGGCATAGAACATATTTGATTCAATGTGGGATTTATTTTGTTACTGTGGTGAAATGTTGCTGTAGATGGAAAGTTATGCCTGAAATAAGAACTTTGAGTGAAAAGAGCAATTGCAGTGGTGTGAGCGGATGACCTTTTTCGAAATGCGCGGCAAAGCGGGAACCAGGGATTTTCTTTTTTAAAAAGTGTGATGATGTGGTTTGAAAATGGGTCTTTAATCTTTCTTAGGAAAATCTTTCATTTTCTTAGAAAAACCCTTTTGTAGAAAACATAATTGTAAGCGCCAGAATTTTCTATACTTAAAAAAAAAGTATAGTCGTACGACTTTAGCTACAGTCATATGACTGTAATTAAACTACAGTCGTACGACTGTAGATCGCGGCAGGTGAGCCAACCCATACCCTAAAAGCAGAGAAAAGAAGAAAAAACAAGGAGGAGAGGGAGACAGAAGAAAAAAGAGGATGAGATAAAAAGAAAAAAAAGAAGAAAAAGGAATAAAGAAAGAAAGAACTGATCTTCAAGAAACCCTTGCATTTGGAGATTTTGGACCCAAAAGCTCTCAAACCCAACTCAAGGAGAAAGGTCCGGATTTTAGCGGATCGGAGCGATGCCAGGGGTTAATCCTACGGTGGACGCATGCCAAGGAGGTAAATACTCCTTTTCTCCTATCTTTTACAAGCTTTCTGGGTGATTGGCATGCTTTTTCTGCATTTCTATCCATTTTTCTACGTTTCTATTCTGGAAATCAAGAACAGTCGTGTGACTGTTCTTGAGTTTGATGAACAGTCGTACGACTGTAGTTACAGTAGTACGAGTGTTCTTGATTTCCAGGCGATTTCCTTTCCAGTTTTGCTTCAAATAAGATTTTGGCGAGATTCTGACTTTGGAACGTTTACAGTCGCACGACTGTAACATATTTTCCAGAATTAGAATTTCCGTTTTCATCTCCAAAAATTTCCAAAACTCCCTAAAAATTCAGAAAACCCCAAAAATCATCAAAATGAATTTTGTTGTGTGCATTCAGGACCTTAGATCTAATTTTCAGTATAATTGCATTTAGAACAATTCAACGACGGAGACCCGGTTCTCCCGAAAACCGACCCATCTTAAATGTAAAAAATGCATTTAAACCTGAAAAATCGTTTTTCAAAATGATTTTCCCACAAAACCAAAAATATAGGGACATTTCAAAATGTTTTCCAGGTCTAACCGGGCCGGCTAGTCGAGCCAACCCGGTTATCCCCTAAATACATGTCCCCAATTCCTAATTTCCCCAATGCCATCTATTTGAGTCCAACTCGTGACGTGCCGTAAATTGTGCTAACCCCCCTGTTTTGCAGGTTTTAATTTCTTTTATTTTGGATGTAATAGATTAAATCGTGTATCCTAGGCTATTGTATTTTTCTAGATAAATCGTGTATTCTAGGCATTTGTAAAAATGAGGCTGAGAGTCTTTTTATCTCTTATTCGATGGGATTGTAATAATTTAATTATTCACTATTTCACTTTAACCTGTATACGCGCTGCATGTTTATTTATTTCAATAAAATTGACTTTATAATTTGAAATACCATCTTTGAACATTGACCAATATTTATTTTAATTAGACACGAAATAAGGGACTTGTGTGGACTCGAATCTCTGGATAGTGTAGCTGCCGTTCGTTTGGTTCAGCTACCTTAAGAATTTCCCAGTTGAGCTGAGCCGGATGGCGACTCTACAATATTCATCGAGACTTAGGTTTCGGTTTCTTTTAAGAATCAATTCTATTTATTTTCCAAAATCCGTTTTCTATTCCTAAAAACCCCATGCGAGGGAGGGGCCCAACCGAGACCGAGGCGCCCCTTCCGAAAGGGAGTCCCGCGTCCCGTCGAAAACACGTCGTCCGCTCACAGTGGCGACTCCGCTAGGGATTTCTTTAAAAAGTTTTCTTAAAAACTTAAAAGAATTTGACAAGCCCTGAAAAGTGTCTAATTAAAATAAGGTGGATGATTCTGGATTGGTATTTCATTTTGCATATTTAGCTAGACATGCTTTAGATTTAGTATCCATTTTTAGCCCGGTGGATTATTGAAGTGTCGCCTTTGTTCCTCATGGTCTTAGGGGCACGGATACGAAACACCACCCTTAGCCTTGTACGAACCCCTTTGTTCGGACCCTTGAGTGGGGAGAAGTGAGGAGTATATTTTGCTATGGGAACCTTGGTTTTTAACCCGACTTGGACCGAACTCATATAGGCAGCCCTAGTTAGATTCCCTTAGGATACCAAAATAATTATGTGAATAAAAATAAAATCGCGCCTTCATCACCCCCTGTTGGTGATCGAAGAGAACCACACCTAGGACTCGGTTAGAATTTTTTGAGACCGACCACGCTTAGAGAAATAAGGTTGGAAGAATTCACTTCGTGTGCTATGTGTTACACGCTTCTCGACATTTCACTCCATACCATAATCCATATTTATCATACATATGACATTTTCCATACATCGAACATTTTTATGTGGTACTAACCCACATTTTTATGTAGCCACGTGCATTTTATTTTCTTGTGAGAACATTAAATTACTCGCTTGCTATTCATACTAACCATTTCTTTTTCAGCCACAACATTATATTTGTGTGATTAGCATTTTTCCACATAGCATACATAACATCATTATGTGTGTCACACATCCTAACCACGTTTTTTGTACAGCCATTTGCATTCACGACATATCATTTAAATTAAATTAGGGGCATTCCAATGACGCCCACCATGATCATATCATTCCATCATATATCGGGTATCCCAAAATACCCGTGTTCTGCCAATGCACCGGATTGCATTCGGCCATTCCATCAAATCATTTCATTCAATAGAGACCACAATGCTCCTAGGTATATTTCTATGTGACGATCCACGCGATACATTTCATGACATCATATCCATCCATCATAAATATTATATGGCACTGTGATCCACATCGGGTTACTTCATGACATTAATATATCATTCAAGGCGCTCTCCGAGTGCCGAATTAGTACACATGTAGTGGCATTTCATAACATCCCAAATCATACAAGGTGTTCCCCGAACGCCAAGCTTTTTTCCGTGTCCCCGTTACACGTGACTCTCTCATAACATCATTTCATATCATAAGCTCAAAAGCATCAGAACTTTGTCCATGGGCCGGTCCCATGTGACCATTTCATATCATCTAATAGACCTTTAAAGCGTCGAACTCTATCCGTGTGTCGGTACACACGTGACCATTTCACGAAATTCATTAGGTGCCCCAAAAGCACCGAACTCTCCTCTGTGTGGCGGTCCACACGTAAGCATTGGGTGTTCTTGGAATGTCCAAAATAATAATAAATAAATAAATAAATAAAATAAAATAAAATAAAATAAAAATAAAAACAAAGAGATAATATCACTATCTCATGATGTACATCTCATTCATGCATCAAACATTCAAGCACTCCATAACATTCAAGTATTCCATAAGCACCAAGGACTTTACTGCATGCACCAAGTCACTTAGGTGTTCCAAAAACGCTAGAAATTCCATCAAGCCCCTTAGGTCTTCCATAATCGTTAGAAACCTTATCCTTGGGTCTTGTGCGCATAAGCTCCAAAATCCTCCCTGTGTAAGACTAAGTTCTACATGTATCGTTCCAAATCTTCCCCGTGCGAGATAAGCTCTGCACGTACCACTTTAAACTCTATCCTTCCTCCCCGTGTAAGACTAAGTTCTACACGTGTCTTTCCAAATCTTCCCATGCAAGATAAGCTCTGCACGTATCGCTTTAAACTCTATCCATCCTCTTCGTGTAAGACTAAGTTCTACACGTATCACTCCAAATCTCCCGTGCAAGATAAGCTCTGCACGTACCGCTTTAAACTCTATCCTTCCTCCTTGTGTAAGACTAAGTTCTACATGTGTCGTTCTAAATCTTCCCGTGTAAGATAAGCTCTGCACGTACCGCTTTAAACTCTATCCTTCCTCCCCATGTAAGACTAAGTTCTACATGTGTCGTTCCAACTCTTCCCGTGCAAGATAAGCTCTGCACGTACCATATCAAACTCTATCCATCCTCCTCGTGTAAGACTAAGTTCTACACGTATCACTCCAAATCTCCCGTGCAAGATAAGCTCTGCAAGTACCGCTTTAAGCTCTGTGCACTTCCTCCCCGTGTAAGACTAAGTTCTACACGTGTCGTTCCAAATCTTCCCGTGCAAGATAAGCTCTGCACGTACCGCTTTAAACTCTATCCTTCCTCTCCGTGTAAGACTAAGTTCTACACGTGTTGTTCCAACTCTTCCCCGTGCAAGATAAGCTCTGCACGTACCACATCAAACTCTATCCATCCTCCTCGTGTAAGACTAAGTTCTACACGTATCACTCCAAATCTCCTGTGCAAGATAAGCTCTGCACGTACCACTTTAAGCTCTGCGCACTTCCTCCCTATGTAAGACTAAGTTCTACACGTGTCATTCGAAATCTTCCCGTGCAAGATAAGCTCTGCACGTACCGCTTTAAACTCTATCCTTCCTCTCCGTGTAAGACTAAGTTCTACACGTGTCGTTCCAACTCTTCCCGTGCAAGATAAGCTCTGCACGTATCGCTTTAAACTCTATTTTTTCCTTCCCATGTAAGACTAAGTTCTACACGTATCATTCCAACTCTTCCCGTGCAAGATAAGCTCTGCACGTACCGCTTTAAGCTCTGTGCACTTCCTCCCCGTGTAAGACAAGCTCTACACGTATCGTTCCAAATCTCCTCGTGCAAGATAAGCTCTGCACGTACCGCATCAAACTCTACCCTTCCTCCCCGTGTAAGATCAAGCTCTACACGTATCGTTCCAAATATCTTTCCTTGCAAGACAAGCTCTGCGCACTTCCTCCCCGTGTAAGATAAGCTCTACATGTATTGTTCTGAACCTCCCCGTGCAAGATAAGCTCTGCACGTATCGCATCAAACTCTACCCTTCCTCCTCGTGTAAGACAAGCTCTACACGTATCGCTCCAAATGCCAAACCTCTCCCGTGTAAGATACGCTCTACACGTACCGCCTTAAACACTACATCTCTTCCCCGTGTAAGATCCGCTCTACACGTACCGCTTCAAATATTAACTCTCCTTCTGTGTAAGATACGCTTTACATGTAAACGCCTCGCAAGTATCACCTTGCTTCGATCCGTGGACACCCCGCGTGTCATTTTATCCATGTGGTGTATATTTATATGCCACGCTCTACTTGAGCACATAGCTTCATCAACAACATTCATTGCATCTTGCACATTTCCATTCTTGGCTTTGTATGCACTTATCTAGCTTAGGATTGCATAACATGACGTGGCATTACATGACATGGCACTGCATGACATCATTCATGCATGCACGCATCACATCACGCACTCATGCCCACATCATCTCTTGACTTGGTATCCTCTGTGCGCATGCCCTAGTCAGTGCTAACAAATGTTCTTATCAGGGGAGAAAGGGAAGGAGTCTCAAGAATGGCTGGCCCAGTGAACTTCAACACCGTAACAGATGTCCTAGATGATTATATTGCCTCATCACGATTCCGAAAGGCGGTCAGGGAAGAGGCAGCGGCAATGTTGAAGGAAATGCTAGGAGGTGATCTGGACAAGGTGGAAAAGCTGACGACAAGGCGCTCTGAATTGGAGGCACGTGTGATTGAGCTTAAGGGAACAATAAGAGGGCTGACTGGTGATGCAGAATCGAAGGCCCCCCCTCAAAGCCAACACTGGCCTTGTTCCGCGTCCAGCCGGGAGTCCACTCCCTAAGGGTGACGGAAAGGGCATATCCCCGTGGCCTTTCTCACTGAGCCGATTATTTGCCAAATGTAGAAAAGAAGGGCTACTGCAGAGCGACAAGCCATATGTAGAGCTAGCACCAGGTCAAAAGAACAACTTCTACACATATCATGTAGCGACAGGTCACCGAACCAATGGCTGCTATGTTTTAAGGAAGGAGATCCAGAAGTTAGTTAATAAGGGAAGATTAAAGTTGCCATCTGCTACTAATGTGCAACCGGGGATAGCCAGGGAGACTAGCAAGGAAATTCCGCAAACCTCCCGGGGAGAGGAATATGATGAAGAGCTCCAAAGCCTGATCTGATGAGAGTGGGGCAGTGACCGGATAAGGAATAGTCGGGCGCTGTGAGATCAATACCTTTAGAGGCTCCTTCCCGTAGGGAACTCATTTTGTTTGTAAAGTGTATTGAACTCATTTTAAATGCAATGCATCTTGTTATTTTCTCACTTATGTGGTGATTACATGTATATGGCATTAAGCATGCATTTGATCATCTGAAGCGACATGTCCATCACGCATAATATTAAGATGCATGACATCAATCTGAGTCTCACAGGGAATCTAAAAGTGAACCTGACTTCGGTTAAATCCCTTTCTCCAAAAAAAAAAAAGAAAAGAAAAAGAGAAAGTCTACCAAGCAAATAATGGGATGGCACCATTTCCGTTGAATCAATTGCCAACTTAGATTAGTGATCCCTACAAACCACGATCCAAAAACACTGTTGGTCTTGCCCTAAAAGTTTCAACTTGAACAGCCCATAATACACCCAAATCATTTCAAACTAGGGACCATCACCAAATTTCAGAGCCGATCCCCAAGACGAGGCTTTGAGCCTAATTCATGCTCGAAAAAGCATCTCACATCAAAAACCAAATCCATCCAAAAAGTACCAAGCCTTAAAAATCCAAATGACCTTCGCCACCCACCATGCCGTAAAACTCTGAAGCGGACATTAGTTTTAGTGCATGTATAGTCTTGTTTGTGTGGCATTCATGTGCATATGACATTACACATGCATTATTCATCCAAAAATGCATATCAAATGCGCATGACATACATGGATCTGAATGCAGCAGGAAAATCAATAGGTGGCTATGGTTTGGATTTAACTTCTTCAAAAAAAAAAAAAAAAAAACCCAGCACCAATGGAAGACCTCAGCTCTCCCTTACAGTAAAATTCTTGCTCCTAGTCTAAAGTTGCACACTCTTCAATCATAGAGTCAAACTCTATTGAGTGCTTGATGAATCTGGGGGCGGCCCACCTATTGCATGAAATGCCGGGGTCAATGAGTTGAGACAATGGAGATAACTACGTTTTCGCCTGTTCTGAAAAGTTAATTTCGCGCGGTGATAGAGGAGATCGGTGTCGTTACCCAAAGCAGTTCCCTTTTCATTCTCCTCTCTGTCTTCTCCATTTGCCTTCAACACCTTTGTCTTCCCTTTATTGTCTTTCTTTCACTTTCATCTTCTATCTTTCATCTTCTTTCTGGAACTTGAACCGATTATGTGATTCTATATTTCCTACCTTCAATGGCTTCTAACAAGAAGTTGAACCCCAATACTGCTCCATATTGTATTTTTCCGCATCATCTCATCAGTGGAAGGGCGTCGGAGCAGGTGGTTATGGCGCCGTTTCAATCCTTCTTCGTTTATCATCAACTAGTACCGAATTGGGAATACCCTTTTTATCCCATATCATTTCTCTTCAATCTAAACTCCCATAATAATTATTTTGCACCCTCAGACAGTGGGAAGGGTTTTGACTTGATGACAGATAGAGGATTTGGATATGAGTCTACTTCAAATGGGTTCAACAATGCTGAAAAAAAGGGGGAAAACAGAATATATGGCTCGGAAATTCCAGAGTAAGAAGAAACAAGCCTGATGATCAGAAATCTGCCAAATCAGTTTCCAAGACACAATCTGCTGCAAATTTAGGGCAAGCATTGTCTAGAGGAAAACAAGAATAAGTCCAAAGGGTTATGCATTTGTGAACTTCACCAACAGTGTTGGGACAACTTGGCTTTACAAAGTTTTCAACAATCATGAAGGGGACGATTCCATCAATAGGAAAGCTTACAAAGTCTGTTGTGCTTGTATTCAAAAGGGAAAGTTGCATTTACCAACCATTTCAAGTATTCAGTCTTCGGGAACCGTGCCTGAATTGGAATCTGGGGTGAATTGGAAACATGAATACGGCATCAGACCGCAAGACTATCCAGCAGCTAATTGAATTCATCTCAGGTTGTCCGTCCAAAATGGCAACTCTACCCAGTGATCCGAAAAAAAAACTCCAATGTGTAAAACCGAAAGGGCATATTGGTATTTTGAAGGGGCATCAATTCAAACCAGAGCCACATTTTAGATTTTCCTGATGCATCCACATTCATTATGCCATGAGTGTTTTGTATTCAATTTTGGTGTTCAATATGCATTTGTCATGTCATTGCATATCAATGTTCACTTACGGGCTACATCGCGTAGCGAACCCTGTCTGTAGAAGTGCTTTACTCCCCAAACACAAACCCATAACACTCCCCGAACACAAACCTATAATATCAGGGGCAAGTAAAAAACCGAACCCTTAGGAATCATCGACAGCACTATCTTCGCGGGTCACAATGAACATATCAAGATATATCTTTTCCCGTCCTAAGACAAACCGTCGCGAAAGGGATCAACGCAGACGAAATGCCTATCACAGAATCTTTCTCAAAAAAAAAAAAAAAAAAAAAAGAAAGTTTGTTGACACAGAAAACCGAAGGACGTGTCAGCAACAGCAGAGGGATGATATACAAAGTCAGGGTCACTGTCGTACTCCCTGTAATACTCATTCTGATGTCACCATTGCAATATTATGCATGTTTAGATTTCTGATCAGTTGTTCATCTTGCATGCACCATGCCATTACATATAAACATCCATCAGTAGGACATTGCATCCAAGCCCGTGACAATATCACAGAAACTCCTGTTATGCGGTACGGAAATGTGAAGTCTCACTCTCATCTTCTTGCTCAACCAAACGGACCATCCGTTGGCGCAGCCTATTACCTTGATCCACTAAGCCTGACAACGCTTCAGAATGTGCAGAAGGTAAAGTGGAAGGTCACTCAAGACAGCCAACTCCTCCAACACCTAGATCAGTGTAGTAGTCAGTCGGTCAAAAGACATGCCGGAACAATCGGACTAGGTCACCTGGGTTACCATCGGGGCCAGTCACAAGCCCTAAATTCTACCCCCGGGCTCACACGGATACCAAGAGCAAAGCATAAGCCACATGTTGCATGCATACATACATTTAGAATTATACATGCATCAGTACATACATGCATATGTTTAAAGTAAGCACGCATAATTCATATACATATGCATCACAACTCATCAAAGTGCAGGTACCCACTGCCATCACCAACTCTCCCCAAACAAGGATCACTCTCAAAGCGGAGATGGCACAATACCGGGGCATCTATTGGGCTTTAAGCATCAGCGCAAACCCAAATTTCGACATATCAAGCCTCCAAGGGGCAGAGCAATCAAGCCGTATTTATCCTTGATCGAAGGGGCGAAAATTTTTGTTTCCAAAATTGTCGATCAAGGGATAAATACTCATTCCCTAGCCAACATCAAAATTATCATTCCTAAACCTATCTCCTCATTTCATTCAAGCCAGATTTTGAACCTTTGAACTCCAGTACGTTCAAGCATGGTTACAAATCCTTGAACCCCTTTCTCCATTCAAGCCAGATTTTGAACCCTTGAACTTCAGTACGTTCAAGCATGGTTACAAATCCTTGAACCCCTTTCTCCATTTAAGCCAGATTTTGAACCCTTGAACTCCAGTACGTTCAAGCATGGTTACAAATCCTTGAACCCCTTTCTCCATTTAAGCCAGATTTTGAACCCTTGAACTCCAGTACGTTCAAGCATGGTTACAAATCCTTGAACCCCTTTCTCCATTCAAGCCAGATTTTGAACCCTTGAACTCCAGTACATTCAAGCATGGTTACAAATCCTTGAACCCCTTTCTCCATTCAAGCCAGATTTTGAACCCTTGAACTCTAGTACGTTCAAGCATGGTTACAAATCCTTGAACCCCTTTCTCCATTCAAGCCAGATTTCGAACCCTTGAACTCCAATACGTTCAAGCATGGTTTCAAATCCTTGAACATCTTATTTCATTATTTCAAGTCCACCCAATTCCAGTAAGATTTCAAATCCATAATCCATCGTTCTTTGCCTCGGGTAACATAGACCCGATATCGGCCAATCCGTAATTCATCTTCCTTCGCCTCGGGTAACATAGACCCGATATCGGCCAATCCGCAATTCATCTTCCTTCGCCTCGAGTAACATAGACCTGATATCGGCTTAACCGCATTTCATCTTCCTTGGCCTCGGGGTAACATAAACCCGATATCGGCTTAACCGCGATTAAACCTTTCTTTGCCTTAGGTAACATAGACCCGATATCGGCTTAATCGCAATTTCATCTTCCTTTACCTCAGGTAACATAGACCCGATATCGGCCAATCCATCAATCCATCTTCTTTTGCCTCGGGTAACCCAGACCCGATATCAGCTTAACCGCAATTTCATCTTCCTTTGCCTCGGGTAACCTAGACCAGATATCGGCTTATTTCTTCCTCAGCTTTACCTCGGGTAACCTAGACCCAATATCGGCTTATTTCCTCCCCATCTTTGCCTCGGGTAACCTAGACCCGATATCGGCTTATTTCAACGGTGAGTTCTTTTCTGTGTCTGCGGCGCTTTGAGCCGCATTTCTCAAATTCACATCAACTATCCCAGACTACGATCGGGTGGTGAATTTGATCACGCGAGGGGCAGCTGTAAGCGCCGGAATTTTCTATACTTAAAAAAAAGTATAGTCGTACGACTTTAGCTACAGTCATACAACTGTAATTAAACTACAATCGTACGACTATAGATCACGGCAGGTGAGCCAACCCATACCCTAAAAGCAGAGAAAAGAAGAAAAAAAAAGGAGAGGGAGACAGAAGAAAAAAGGGGACGAGATAAAAAGAAAAGAAAGAAGAAAAAGGAATAAAGAAAGAAAGAACTGATCTTCAAGAAACCTTGCATTCGGAGATTTTGGACCCCAAAAGCTCTTAAACCCAACTCAAGGAGAAAGGTCCGGATTTTAATGGATCGGAGCGACGCCAGGGGTCAATCCTACGGTGGACGCACGCCAAGGAGGTAAACACTCCTTTTCTCCTCTCTTTTACAAGCTTCTGGGTGATTCGTGTGCTTTTTCTGCATTTCTATCCATTTTTCTGCGTTTCTGTTCTAGAAATCAAGAACAGTCGTGCGACTGTTCTTGAGTTTGATGAACAGTCGTACGACTGTAGTTACAGTCGTATGAGTGTTCTTGATTTCCCGTCGATTTCCTTTCCAGTTTTGATTCAAATAAGATTTTGCCGAGATTCTGACTATTTTTCAGAATCAGAATTTCCGTTTTCATCTCCAAAAATTTCCAAAAATCCCTAAAAATTCAGAAAACCCCAAAAATCATCAAAATGAATTTTGTTGTGTGCATTCACGACCTTAGATCTAATTTTCAGTAAAATTGCATTTAGAACAATTCAACGACGGAGACCCGGTTCTCCCGAAAACCGACCCACCTTAAATGTAAAAAATGCACTAAACCGAAAAAATCATTTTTCAAAATGATTTTCCCATAAAACCAAAAATACAGGGACATTTCAAAATGTTTTTCAGGTCTAACAGGGGCCGGCTAGTCGAGCCAACCCGGTTATCCCCTAAATGCATGCCCCCAATTCCTAATTTCCCCAATTCCATCTATTTGAGTCCAACTCATGACGTGCTATAAATTGTGCTAACCCCCCTGTTTTGCAGGTTTTAATTTCTTTTATTTTTATTTTGGATGTAATTTAATAGATTAAATCGTGTATCCTAGGCGATTGTATTTTTCTAGATAAATCATGTATTCTAGGTGTTTGTAAAAATGAGGCTGAGAGTCTTTTTATCTCTTATTCGATCGGGTTGTAATAATTTAATTATTCACTATTTCACTTTAACCTGTATCCGCGCTGCATGTTTATTTATTTCAATAAAATTGACTTTATAATTTGAAATACCATCTTTGAACATTGACCAATATTTATTTTAATTAGACACGAAATAAGGGACTTGTCCGGACCCGAATCTCTGGATAGTGTAGCGGCCGTTTGTTCAGTTCAGCTACCTTAAGAATTTCCCGATTGAGCTGAGCCGGGTAGCGACTCTACAATATTCATCGAGACTTAGGTTTCGGTTTCTTTTAAGAATCAATTCTATTTATTTTCCAAAATCCGTTTTCTATTCATAAAAACCCCACGCGAGGGAGGGGCCCATCCGAGACCGAGGCGCCCCTTCCGAAAGGGAGTCCCGTGTCCCGTCGAAAACGCGTCGTCCGCTCACAATAATTGTAAGTGTGAATTTTGGAAAAATAGGTTTTTAGAAAATCCCAATTTGAACTTAAAGATCTCGAAACCTAAATTTTGAAATTAGATACAGAGTCACCACTCGGATCAGCTCATCCGGGAAATTCCTGTACAGCTCCCTACCAAGTGTAGACACGGTACCTAATTCAGAGATTCAGGGTTCGGGCAACAAATCTACTAATCCTCACTTATTTTCAATTATTATTTCATAATGTAATGTTGCATTCACTTAATTCTACTCATTTTATCTTCTTTTAATTATTAATCGATGCTCATGCAAATGACATAAATATAAATATTAAAATAAAGTGCGGAAAAATAAAAGTGCAGAAAAGTAAATCAAAGGCCAGATTATACAACCCAAGAAAAAGAAAACTCTCATCCTCACCATTTACGACCGCCTACTATACACGATAATCTAAGAAATTACAATCGCTTAATTAGCCGAGATAATCTATTAAGTACATTAAAAATGAAAAATAACAAAAGTAAAAGCTGCATCCAAATACGGTTAGCACAAATAATCAAGGCATACAAAAGACTCAAATAGGACAGAATAGGGATTTGTAGGAGCGGGATCATGCATAGGGGGTAACCAGGTCGACCCGACCGGTCGGCCCGGTTAGACCTGGAAAGCGGTTTTTTAAAACGCACTGTAGGTTTTATGGATGAAAAAGCAATTTTGAAAACCATTTAGCTCATTTACATGCATTTTCCAACTTTAGTAGGCCGGATATCCCGGGACCCGGGGGTCCCGTTCATGTGTGGGCCTAAATTAAACAGCCATCTAGGGTCCAAAAAGAATGTATACATACCAAAATTCAATTTTGAATAGGAAAAAGATGAAAAATTACAGCTTTGGGGCCCAAAAGGGCAAAACTGTAATTCTGCCTCAACTACAACCACGCGACTGTAATGCTCCAGAATTGTTTTCTGGCCTTTTTTTCTCGTTTTTGAAAATCATTTTGCAAATTTAGCGATTTCAGGTAATCTGGGATTTCTAGAAACACACTGATTTCAACCAAACGGATTCGAAACGGATCGAAATAAATCCGAAAGTCCCTAAAAACTTGAAATCACATCCATTAATTAAAAATAAGAAAACCAAAAATCTAAGCATACATGGATGCAATTGGACCGATAATAAACATGAAAAACATATTAAATCTGAAAACGAAAGCGTTATCGGTCGATTTTGGGGCATTCGAAGCTTCTACCCCTGAGATTACAGTCGAGCGACTGTAATCATAAGATTACAGTCGCGCGACTATAGGTCACAGTCGCGCGGCTGTAGGGTACAGCCGGGCGACTCTGATCTTAAGCGAGGCAGCTGTAACCAAAATTCACTTTTGAAATCGTAAAAATTAAAAAAAAAATCAATAAACAACACCCAGAATGAAAAAAAAATGGATTTTTAAGGCCTCTTAGAATGTTACCTGGTCTGTATTCCAGTGTTTGGATCACCAGAGATGGATTCGGGTGCTGGAAAGTGTTTTACAGTCACGAACAACCCGAAAAATGCACGATCAACGAAGCCTGAACGGAACCCTGAGAGAGATTGAGTGAGTAGTGATGATTTAAAAACACCTTACCACGGTTTCTATGTGTTTCGTTGAATTTTTTAAGTTATTTTAGATCAAACCCTTTTGTTCGTCTTAAAAACCCTAAAAAAAGTCTCAAAATCAGTGTTATTGTGTGCTTTTATGTGTTTTTCTTTCAAAACCCTTTAATTTTCTACCTCTCTCTGTGTTGTATTAACCCTAGTCCTGGATATGAGGCTTTTACATCTCCCATTTTGGTTAAAAATCGGAATTAAATGCTGATTTTTGGTAAAAAAGGAAGTTTGGTGATTACAGTCGCGCGACTGTAATGACTACAGTCCCGCGACTGTTGTGACCAGATTGCCTTATTTTGTTTAAAAATACCGAATTAAATGCTGATTTGGGCGAAGAAATGGAAATCTGATGATTACAGTCGCTCGACTGTAATGTAGTACAGTCGCGTGGCTGTAGGCACTACAGTACTGTAGTGACCAGATTAGCCTATTTTGCTTATTTTTCATTCTTTTCTTTGGTTTTCTTAAATACTCACTAGAATTCCTTTGGGGCTCCGTACCAAGACTTGTCACGCACATTTGGGTCATCCGGGACATTTCTGATATTATTCCGGTCGGTCCGAATCCGCTTCACGTTTATCAGTGAAAAAGGCAACAATGACTTTCATCACAGAGGTCAGAAAAAACCAGTGCTTATAGGATGCCCCTAATATGGCCAAAGTCGACTTGAATGGGTGCTTGTGCCTGATTCAAGTTTGGTCTCGCGATAGGGAGCACGGTGAGAAGGAAAAGAGAACGTACCTAGGGGTTCTCCTCGCATTGACTTGTTTTGATTTCTATAGGGACTTGTCTCGGTTGCTTTTGCAAGACAGCGGTCTTGCCTAGGTTGGTTGGATTCTTCAGGGTCTTACTTCGACTCTATTATGAAGCATAGGACTTTTCCCGAATTGGTTTGATGTTCTCCAGGGACGTGCTTTTGACTCCATCATGAAGCAGAGGACTTTGCCTGGATCAGATTCTCCTTGTGAATTAATGTTCATGAAGGTGAAGGGTATTTTGGTAATTTTGTATCTTGGAAAGTTGGCGCCCTTTGGAGGAAGGTTATTTTGGTAATATCACCTCTAGTGGAGCCTATGTCACTAGGGGAAGACATATTTCGATGATTTGGTTTCCCATAAAGCTTGCGTCACTAAAGGGAAGTTGTGTTAGCCATTTGGTAGATTGGTTAATAACAGAAGGGTATTTTGGTCATTTCACTTCTAGTGGGGCCTATGTCACTGAAGGAAAGGATAATAGTGTTTCCCATGAAGCTTTTGTGGCTGGGGAAAGATGCTTTGGTGATTTGAGAAGCTTGATGATTTCCTTTGATGTTTTGAAGTTGTTTCAGGTACGTATTCATTCCTTGATTGATAATTTTGGAAACAAAAATTTTTGCCCCTTCGATCAAGAATGAATATGGACTGAATATCTTGCCCCTTGATACTGTTGAAATCGGCTCTTTATGGTGGAGCAATACCATTGAAACTGGCTCTCTATGGTGGAGCAATACCGTTGAAACCGGCTCTCTGTGGTGTAGCAATACCGTTGAAATCGGCTCTCTGTGGTGGAGCAATACTGTTGAAACTGGTTCTCTGTGGTGGAGCAATACCGTTGAAATCGGCTCTCTATGGTGGAGCAACACTATTGAAATTGGCTCTCTATGGTGGGCAATACTGTTGAAACTGGCTCTCTGTGGTGGAGGAATACCGTTGAAACTGGCTCTCTGTGGTGGAGCAATACCATTGAAAATGGCTCTCTGTGGTGGAGCAATACTGTTGAAATTGGATCGGGGGTACGTATTTATTCCTTGATCGACAATTTTGGAAACAAAAATTTTTGCCCCTTCGATCAAGAATAAATATGGCTTGATTTTTTTGCTCCTGGATACTTGGGATTCGAGGATGCCCTAGTGTTAGATTATTTCCGCGTTCGGAGCACTCATGGCTCGAGACAGCCTGATGATAGCAGCATGTACCTGTACTTTAGTACACATTGATGCGTGTATGCATGTGTGTGTGTGCATATTTTAAGTGTATGTGTATGTGCATGTCCTGGATGCATATGCGTATGATTATGGTGCTTTTTATGGTTTGCTTGGTGCAGACGATGATTGGCATTGAGCGCCGTGAGTTTGCTCGTTTGAGAAAAGAGGTTGATCAGTTGCGTCGGTGAGTCACCGAGTTGGAGGTCATGAATCAGACGTTCAGGGACCGGACAGACGATTGAGATGCTCAGATGGGTCTATCCTTGGTGGGATATCGCATTGATGTTTGGTTGATTGACTTGATTGCTTGCTCCACGAGGCATGGGCGTGAGGCACTGGCTTTGATGTACCTTGGTTTTTACAGGATTGGAGTTGTCTGAGCTTGATACTACTGTATGACTTTTGTTTTATCTTCATTGCTTGTCCTAATTTTTGTATAGGTCCCCCTTTTTGGGTTTTTGGCCTATCGAACTGTCTTTATTTTTGCCTAAACTGCCCTTTCAGGTTTTCAATTAAGCAGACTTTATTTTATGCCCTAGCTTCTCCATAGACCGCCCTTTTCGGGTTTTCGATCTATCGGACTGTCCTTATTTTTTCATGGACCGCCTCTTCGATTTTCGATCCAACGGACATTTTTTTTTCTTTTTTTTTTACGTGAGATGCATGTAAACAGAAAATGTGCACATTCGTCCGAATTCAATTTCAAGCAGACTTGGGACATTTAACCTGAACAGAAAACAACATTCATTCATTCACTCTTTTATAATGTTTTAGCACAATGCACATCAAAGATGAAATGAAGCTAAGGACAGAATCAGTAATGGTATCCATCCCAACTGGTCTTTGTAGATTTTCCTGCTGATGGTGCTTACCTCTCTGTCCTAACTTTTACATGGATCGTCTTTTCGGCTTTCGATCCATCGGACTGTCCTGATTTTTGCATGGATCGCCTTTTTAGTTTGCGATCCATCAGACCCTTTTTTTTACACCTAATAGCGCCTGGGCTTGTCTGGGTTGATGGGGTTGACGACTTCGTCTCTGTCTCCCCTGGTGGAACCACTTCCATCTTATAGGCTAAGGAGTATGAGATTTCTTCAATGCGTGCTCTGATGCTAGTTCTCTGTCCTTGCAAGACAAATGACAGCATATCGGCCTATCCTTTGTAGGTGATTGTTGTTTGGATGGAATCTTGTGAGCCACTTCTATCGCCCCATTGGCTTGTGGGAGATGCAAAGATAATCTATGATGCTCCATCTTTGCCCATTGTAATTGTAGGCCATTATTGGTCATGACATGATAATGCTTTTCTTCTTCTTCTTCTTCTTTTTTTTTTATCTTTTTTTTGTTGGTGACATTCATATATGACTCCGCTTCTACCCACTTTAGGAATTGGTCGACGGTTGCGACCATGGTGTGATGTCCATTGGACACCAGTTGTTTTATTTTGCTGACACTGTCAATTTCCTATGTTGTGACAATCCTCCATTTTCTGGTTCAAGTCTATGAAGCTCCTGTTTGGTTGGTTCCACCTTCAAACCCTTTGGAACTCGGTGTTCAATGATTTCTCTGTCACCTCGGCACAACATCGTTTAGTCAGGCAAAGATTTCCATGTTCTTTTGTGGTATGTTGCAATTTTTTTTCTTCTCATCAGGCATGAGGTCTCTCGATATGGATATCATTTTTGGGTCATCATCTATCCCTAGATTCATTTCATGCATTGATGTATCATGTGTGTTAAAGGCATTAAATGAATGTTTGGATGCATGCAAAGTTCCATTCAAAAAATATTGCACAAGTAATTGAAATCAAACTCTATTAAATTAAACACCTTAGAGGCTAAATTGTTCACATGATAAATGATAATAACAATAAGATAAAACAAATTAAAATATCAAAATGACTATCGCCTCCTCATACGGAGGGTCTTCTCTTTATTGCGGCATCATGGCCCTTAATATCTTGTGCACCCGAATCATCCGAGTTGGGGCAAGGGATTATTCTGAATGCTAGGTTTCAAAGCTGGCTCGACAATCTTTCCTTCAGTTACCAACTGCTTGATGGCCTTAATCAACTGGGTGCACTCGTTTGTGCGGTGACCTGTCATCACATGGTAAGAGCAGAAATTGTCTTTATCTGCCTGAGCCGGAGGTGAAAATGGCCTTAAACTCTGCAACAACTCAGCTTTTCTACACTTAGCATAGATCAGGCTTACTGACTTAGCCCATGGACTAGTAACCCTCTGAGGAGTCTGTCTTCCCAGGTTCACAGCGGCTACGTCCTGCCATTGCACTCTGATTGGGGATACATTCTGAGTCGATTTAGCACTGGACCCCACTGGAGTAGCCTTAGAGCTGTTGCCTTTGTACCCTTGAGAGTACCCTTGATTGCTTCAGTAGGAGCCCAAGCTCTGTCTGCCCCTCTGCTCCTCTTCCTCGTATCGCTCGATACGTTTGGCAAACTCCACCACCTCATTGAAGGAGTGGAATCTCTTCAGCTTCATCTTATCCTTGTATTGGGGAAGACTACCATCTACCAGATTCACAATAAGCGACTCCAACTTTTGTGCCCCATCCACCAAAACTTGCACATCCATCCACCTTTTGTAGTAAGTCGGGAAGGACTCATTTGGCTTTTGGCAGATTCTTTCCAGGTCTTTAAGGGTAGTCTCTGCTTTGGTATCGTAAGTGTACTGCTTTACAAAAGCTTCAAATAGGTCCTCCCAAGTAGAATGGGTGTAGAGAGGCATCTTCATATACCACTTCGCCGCAGCACCCCTCAGTGTAGTGTGAAACAAATTTAAAAGATGACCTTTCCCAATCCCTATGCTAGTCATCAACGTCACATAATTGTCCAAATGGGCTTCCGGTGGGCCCTCTCCGGTGTACGAAGGCAGGTAAGGCATCTGGAAACCAGCTGGGAGTGGCTCACCTCCATCAGCCATCAAAGTAGTCGGGTCGACATACTTAACAAGGTTATAGTGGACCATCTCCTTCAGCTTAGGTAACATGGCTTCAATATCAGAAAATTTCTGATTGAGGCGCTTCTCTAGCATCGTCTCAATTGAGGCTTCCCTCACCTTCTCAAAGGCCTCATCCTCTTCGGACTGACGGTCGGGTTCTCTGTGGTTAACCACTCCACCACTTCCTCCAGGAAGGCTTCCTAAAGCACCATTTGTAACTTGGACAAACTGTTGTCCCTCACTTCCAACCGAAGTCTGAGCCGGTGGAACAGATTGAATAGGGAGGGTGCCTATCACGGCCTGCACTTATTCCCTAAGAGTATTCTTAAACTCATCTGATGTGAGGAAGCTCCTCATAAAAGCATCCATGTCAAAAAACAAGTTTCCATTGTTTCCATCGGCCATCTCTGCTCTGTCAGCTTCTTCTAACAAAATCTGACTGTCAACTGGTAGAGTAGGCAATTGAGTTTCAATCTCCCGATCTGAGTCTGACCCTGTACTGATCCCCTCCACGGTGACCAACTCTGATTGAACTGATGGGTTTGGCACTGACTCGACATGAACTAACCGCTTTGAGGTTCATCTCCAAACTACACATTCAACATAAGGTTAGAAGCTCGGATGGATGTCATGGACCTAGACTCGACACACTAAATGGCGCGTATGTTCATGTTCATGATCAGATGATGCTTTATGGATGTGGACGATGATATAAATGACTTTTGTATTTTCTTTCTTTTTGTTTTGGATGTTCCAAGCATATCCCATGCCATGCAAAAGAAAATGTTGTTGGGATTTGTCATTGGAAAAATAACGTGGCGCAACAGAAAATATACCGTTTAAAATTTCCTAGAATCCACCTATGGTGTCCAATTACCATTGATTAGAAAAAAACAATTTGAATCAAGAGAGATTAACTCACTGGATTCATCTCCTCTAGAGACTGTTGCAGAATCGTTTCTTGAAACTACGATCTCCAAAGCCCGGTGCACGACCAACTATCGAACGGGAACCAGTGCTAGCCGAAGATGCGAAGGAATGGAGGATTAATGTTGGGGATTTTTGGCTATTTGGGGCTGCTATTGGTGACTGAAATTTCCAGCAATTAATTAGAGTTGAATTAGGTTTTTCCTCCTTAAGTGTGCCCTTATATAGACACCTTGTCTAATTGGGTTTTAATTAGGTTAATTAAACCCAAGCCCACTAGGATTATAATTACATAAATAAACTTTAATTAAAAAGTATATACTATGTAATTTAATTCCATTTGGCTAAATTTAATTACCCCTAAATAAAATTAAATCACACTTAAGTAAATACAATACATGTATTTAATTTTCCTACTTAGGAAAATTATTTAATTAATTATTTACTTTATGTAATTCAATTAATTAATAAATTAATTAATTACATTGTGTAAACTTATTAATTAAATTAAATTCAACCCAATGTCAATTAATTACCTTGACACCTAATGTCAACTAATTAATTAACGCATTCCTTTCAATGTACATTACATGTACAATTTCTATAAGTTCCAGCTCAGTTGATCTATGTGCACGATCCTATGGGTCTGTCTTTATGTTGGCAGTAGGCCCAAGGCCCACAGACTGTAAGTGGGTTCTAGCAAACCATTACAGCCCCCAATTAAGACAGAGATGCAACAGTCTTTAGAAGACACTCACCCGGTAGTAATCTCATAATGTCCTTTGCCTAATGATATCGATATGAATAAACAAGAGGCATGGTGTTCGTCATCCTCTTCTGTTGTTTATTATATTTCTTGATCTTGAGTTGACTAATTAATCAAATAAGCAACCAACTTATTTGGGTATGGCCATACACTTATCAGTCCCACTCATCAAGTGGCCAATGATATCATCTCGGTGTTACCTGAGTGGCAATTCCATCACTTCATCATCAATATCAATATGTTCACTGTTCCACCCAATCATACCCGTATTTAGCATCCTTTTACAGACCTGTTAGGCGTATGTCAAAGTGAACCAGATTCCATATTGATATTATAATAAAATCTGGTCTGAGGACAGAAGAGACCTACTCAAGAAAGACCTATGACAAGACAACCATGTGGCTTTCTTGTGCGGATCGATCCAGTCCCATGTCAATGATATGTACCTATATTCATGACTGACTATACAAGTACTATGGCTAGTTAAGAACTACCATACAGTCATCGAATATACAAGTCTGTGGTTCTATTCGTTCCCACGATTAGAACAGACCTGGGATAGTTTTTATGATTATCAATCAATGGATACTCTACTCATATTATAGCACAAGATATAAATGAAATAGATTAATTACCTTTATTAATGTGACACAAATAATATATTCATACATGACTCTTAATGTATAATACAAAATACAAGAATCCAATGCCCTAAGAACTAGGGCACACCAACAAATGTCACGTGTGGGCTGGCACACAGACAGAAATTCAACACCTTCGGGGCACCTAGCAGATGTCGTGAAATGGTCACATGTGTAGCGACACACGGACAGTGGTTCGATGCTTTGTAGGTCGATGAAATGGTATGTGATGGTCATATAGGAACTGTTCCATAGACAGAAGGTCGATGTTTCTGTTACACCTTGTATGAAAGGATGTCACAAACAAGTCACGTGTAACTCGAGACACAGACAGCATTTCGGCGTTCATGGAACACCTTGCATGATTTGGGCATGTTATGAAACAATCCGATGTGGATCATGACACACAAATAAGACTTTAGTGTCGCCATGAGACCATGATGAATGGATATGATGTCATGTAATGGTATTGTGTGGTCTGCCACACGAACACTAGCCTAAGACCATTGTGGTCCCCTAATGGTGCAATGATGTAATGAAATGGCCAAGTACAATCCAGTACAAAGGCGAACACGGGTAATCTTGGGGACTCCCGATATGTCATGAGATGAAATGTCGTGAGGGGCATACTTAGAACATCCTTCATTCTTGATGGGATGAGATGATATGAATTGTCCATGTCAAACAAAATGCCAATGGCTGCACAAAAACATGGTTAGAATGCATGACACACGAGATGATGTCATGTATGCTTTATGAAATGCGGGCACAGAAGATGTGTGTGACACACGAGTAAGATGTTATGGCTGCATGAAAATATGGTTAGTATAATAGCACACGTATGGTGATGCTTGCAAATGGCTGCATAAAAAAAATATGGTTAGAAAATGGCTCACGGATGATGCATGTTTGATGTTGCATGTAAAGGTCAAGAATGGAACCATCATAGAACAAACATTAGCACATGTAACAATATGCTCACCCTTCCAACCTTATTCCTCCATTCGATTGGTCTCACATTCTTCCTAGGTATTGGGTCTCTTTGGCATCAACCGGGGATACCAAAGGCGCACTCTCAATGTCCATTTTCAAATATATGTTTTGGTAACCCTAAGGGGAAGTTACTAGGCCATTACATGAAGGTATGAGTCAAGCCAAGGGTCGTATAGGTTCCCATAGCGAAAATATACTCCTCACTTCTCCCCTCTCAAGGGTCCAAACGAAGGGGTTCGTACGAAGCTATGAGTGTTGGTGTGCCCTAGTTCTTAAGGCATTGGATTCTTGTATTTTGTATTATGCATTAAGAGTCATGTGTGAATACATTATTTGTGTCACACTAATGAAGGCAATTAATCTATTTCATTTATATATTGTGCTATAATATGAGTAGAGTATCCATTGATTGATAATCATAAAACCTATCCCAGGTCTGTTCTAATCATGGGAACGAATAGAACCACAGACTTGTATATTCGATGACTGTATGGCAGTTCTTAACTAGCCATAGTACTTGTATAGTCAGTCATGAATATAGGTACATGTCATTGACATGGGACTGGATCGATTCGCACAAGAAAGCCACATGGTTGTCGTGTCATAAGTCTGTCTTAAGTAGGTCTCTTTTGTCCTCAGACCAGATTTCATTATAATATCAATATGGGATTAAGTTCACTTTGACATACGCCTAACAGGTCTGTAAAAGGATGCTAAAAAAGGGTATGATTGGGTGGATCGGTGAACATGTTGATATTGATGATGAAGTGATGAAATTGCCACTCGGGTAACACCAAGATGATATCATTAGCCACTTGATGAGTGGGACTGATAAGTGTATGGCCATACCCAAATAAGTTGATTGCTTATTTGATTAATCAGTCAACTCAAGATCAAGAAATATAATAAACAACAGAAGAGGATGATGGACACCATGCCTCTTGTTTATTCATATCGATATCGTTAGGCAAAGGACACTATGAGATTAATACCGGGTGAGTGTCTTTTAAAGACTACTGCATCTTTGTCTTAATTGGGGGCTGTAATGGTTTACTAGAACCCACTTACAATCTGTGGGCCTTGGGCCTACAGCCACATAAAGACAGACCCATAGGATCGTGCACATAGATCAACTGAGCCGAAACTTATAGAAATTGTACATGTAATGTACATTGGAAGGAATACGTTAATTAATTAGTTGACATTCGGTGTCAAGGTGATTAATTAACATTGGGTTGAATTTAATTTAATTGATAAGTTTACATAATGTAATTAATTAATTAATTTAATTAATTGAATTACATAAAGAAAACAATTAATTAAATAATTTTCCTAAGTAGGAAAATTAAATACATGTATTGTATTTACTTAAGTGTGATTTAATTTTATTTAGGGGTAATTAAATTTAGCCAAATGGAATTAAATTACATAGTATATACTTTTTAATTAAAGTTATTTATGTAATTATAATCCTAGTGGGCTTGGGTTTAATTAACCTAATTAAAACCCAATTAGACAAGGTGTCTATATAAGGGCACACTTAAGCAATAAAGCCCTAATTCAATCCTAATTAATTGCTGAAAATTTAAGCCACCAAGAGCAGCCCTAAATCAGCCGAAAATCCCAGCATTGAACCTCCATTCCTTCGCATCTTCGGCTAGCACCGGTTCCCACTCAATAGTTAGTCGTGCACCGGACTTTGGAGATTGCAGTTTCAAGAAACGATTCTACAGCAGTCTCTAGATGAGACGAATCTGGTGAGTTAATCTCTCTTGATTCAATTTGGTTTTATTCTAATCAATGGTAATTGGACACGATAGGTGGATTCTATGAAATTTTAAACGGTGTATTTTCCGCTGCGCCACGTTATTTTCCAATGATGAATCCCAACAATGAGTGGTTTACCCCCTCGGGTGCCTCCAATCCTAGCGGAAAAGGTAGGTCACCTTTGAAGATAAACCAGGCTTAAACAAGTGTTGGAGGGATTCAAGAAGAGAAAATATCATGCTTATGCAAATATGAATGAAACATCAAATTATGATTTAATAATTGTCTACAAGTGAGGATGTACTTCGATTATTGCCTAAGTTCCTTAAGTTTTTTATGAAAAACTTTTAAAAGAAACCGTTAATCCTTAGCGGAGTTGCCACTGTGAGTGGATGACCTTTTTCGGAACGCGCGGCGAAGCAGGAACTGGGGATTTTCTTTTTAAAAAAGTGTGATGATGTGGTTTGAAAACGGCTCTTTAATCTTTCTTACGAAAATCTTTCATTTTATTGGAAAACCCCTTTTATAGAAAACTTAATTGCAAGTGTGAATTTTGGAAAAATGGGTTTCTAGAAAATCCCAATTTGAACCTAAAGATCTCAGAGTCGCCACCCGGATCAGCTCATTCGGGAAATTCCGGTACAGCTCCCTACCAAGTGTAGACGTGGTACCTAATTCAGAGATTTAGGGTTCGGGCAACAAATCTACTAATCCTCACTTATTTTCAATTATTATTTCATAATGTAATGTTGCATTCACTTAATTCTACTCATTTTATCTTCTTTTAATTATTAATCGATGCTCATGCAAATGACATAAATATAAATATTAAAATAAAGTGCGGAAAAATAAAAGTGCGAAAAAGTAAATCAGAGGCCAGATTATACAACCCAAGAAAAAGAAAACTCTCATCCTCACCATTTACAACCGCTTACTATACACGATAATCTAAGAAATTACAATCGCCTAATTACACGAGATAATCTATTAAGTACATTAAAAATGAAAAATAACAAAAGTAAAAGCTGCATCCAAATATGGTTAGCACAAATAATCAAGGCATGTAAAAGACTCAAATAGGAGAGAATAGGGATTTGTAGGAGCGGGATCATGCATAGGAGTAACCAGGTCGACCCGGCCGATCGGCTCGGTTAGACTTGGAAAACGGTTTTTTTTAAATGCCCTGTAGGTTTTGTGGATGAAAAACGAATTTTGAAAACCATTTGGCTCATTTACATGCATTTTCCAACTTTAGTGTGCTGGATATGCCGGGACCTGAGGGTCCTGTTCGTGTGTGGGCCTAAATTAAACATCCATTCTAGGGTCCAAAAAGAATATAAACACACCAAAATTCAGTTTTGAATAGGAAAAAGATGCAAAATTACAAGTTTAGGGCCCAAAAGGGCAAAACTGTAATTCTACCTCAACTACAGCCGCGTGACTGTAGGTTATAGTCACGTGATTGTAATGCTCCAGAACTGTTTTCCGGCCTTTTTTTCTCGTTTTTGAAAATCGTTTTGCAAATTTAATGATTTCGGATAATCTGGGATTTCTGGAAACACACTGATTTCAACCAAACGGATCCGAAACGGATCGAAATAAATCCTAAAATCCTTAAAAACTCAAAATCACCAAACTTGAAATCACATCCATCAATTAAAAAGAAGAAAACCGGAAATCTAAGCATACATGGATGCGATTAGACCGATAATAAAGATGAAAAACACATTAAATTAAAAAGGTAAGTGTTATCGGTCGATTTTGGGGCATTCGGAGCTTCTACCCCAGAGAATATAGTCAAGCGACTGTAATCAGAAGATTACAGTCGCGCGACTATAGGTCACAATCGCGCGGCTGTAGGTCACAATCTCGTTGCTGTAGGTTACAGCGGGGCAACTGTGATTTTAAGCGAGGCGGCTGTAATCAAAATTCACTTCCAAAATCGTAAAAATACTAAAAAAAATCAATAAACAACAACCAGAGTGAACAAAAATGGATTTTTAGGGCCTCTCAGAATGTTACCTGGTCTGTATTCTAGTGTTTGGATCACCAGAGATGGATTCGGATGCAGGAAGTGTTTTGCAGTCACGAACAACCCGAAAAATGCACGATCAACTAAGCCCGAACGGAACCTTGAGAGAGATTAAATGAGTAGTGATGATTTAAAAACACCTTACCACGGTTTCTATGTGTTTCGTTGAATTTTTTAAGTTATTTTAGATCAAACCCTTTTATTTTTCTTAAAAACCCTAGAAAAAGTCCCAAAATCAGTGTTATTGTGTGCTTTTGTGTGTTTTCCTCTCAAAACCCTCTAAATTTCTGCCTCTCTCTATGTTGTATTAACCCTAATCCTGGATATGAGGCTTTTATATCTCCCATTTTGGTTAAAAATCGGAATTAAATGCTTATTTTTGGTAAAAAAGGAAGTCTGGTGATTATAGTCGCACGACTGTAGTGACCAGATTGCCTTATTTTGTTTAAAAAGACCGAATTAAATGCTGATTTGAGCGAAAAAAAGGAAATCTGATGATTACAGTCGCTCGACTATAATGTACTACAGTCGCGTGACTGTAGTACGGTCGTACGGCTGTAGGCACTACAGTCGAGCGACTGTAGTGACCAGATTATCCTATTTTGCTTATTTTTCATTCTTTTCTTCAGTTTTCTTAAATACTCAGTCGAATTCCTTGGGAGCTCCGTACCAAGACTTCTCACACAATTTGGGTCATCCGGGACATTTCCGACATTATTACGGTTGGTCCGAATCCGCTTCACGTTTATCTGTGAAAAAGGTAACAATGACTTTCATCACAGAGGTCAGAAAAAACCCGTGCTCACAAGTGGGTTATACTCTGTTGTTTTTTACTTATCTTTCAATCAGCCTGTGGTCTAATGTGTATTTTATGACTGCGTTTTGGGACTACATTTTATACACTTATTATACATTGTTATACACTTCTTATAAAAGCGATCGTAGGCCCTAAAAAGGAAATAAGTTGTTTTATTTTCGGGTAGATCTTAAAACAGACGTAATTTTTACTATAGGAGTCCGATCGACTATTATAATATATTTTCGGAATATGATTTTTGAGCTCTATAAGGGCTATTAAGGTTGGTCGCAATTGGGCCCCAAAAAAGGTGTTTAGGCCTTCATCTGTCAGTTTATACATTGTTTATACACTTCTTATAAACTGCTTATACATTGTTATACACTGTTTATACACTTCTTATACACTGTTATACATTGTTATACATTGTTTGTACACTTCTTATACATTGTTATACACTTCTTATATATTATTATACACTGTTTTTACACTTATTATACACTGTTTATACACTTCTTATACAGTGTTATACATTGTTTATACACTACTTATACACTGTTATACATTGTATAAATTTCTTATGAATTGTTATACACTTATTATACACTATTTATACACTTCTTATACACTATTATACAACGATTATACATTACTTAATACTGTTATACATTGTTATACACTTCTTATACAATGTTATATGTTTATAAAATTATTATACATTATTATACAGTCTTCAAATCTTAATTAATATTTGTTATCAAATTGCTACTAATAATTTTAAAAGGAGATTTCCATGTTTATAGATTTGAAGATTTGTTACTGAGAAAGTTGAAATCCACCTTTGAAATGTGAAAATACCTTCTAATACGATATTATATATGCTTTTTTTTTTGTTGAGGGAACTGAATAGAATCTCAACATTGAGCAGTTTAAGTTTCTCGCCTTTGGTGGTACAATTGAAAACCAAGAATAATTTTTCTTTTTACTGACGAAGAAGATTGAAGGAACTGAATAGAATCTCTACATTGAGTAGTTTGAGTTTGTCATCTTTTTATATATGTACCCAACACCTTTGCTGCAAGACATATAAGTATTATCTTGTAATTTAGATTAGGTCCTTTTGTTCCTAATGTATTTATACACTTCTTATACACTTATTATACATTGTTAAACACTATTTATACATTGTTATACACTGCTTATACACAATTTATACACTTCTTATACATTATTATACATTATTATACACTTCTTATACACTACTTATACATTGTTATACACTTCTTATACACCATTTATACACTTCTTATACATTGTTATACACTATTATACACTTCTTATACACTGCTTATACATTGTTATACACTGTTTATACACTTCTTATACACTTCTTATACACTGCTTATACACCATTTATGTACTTCTTATTCATTGTTATACACTGTTATACACCATTTGTACACTGTTTATACACTTCTTATACACTGCTTATACATCATTTATACACTTCTTATACATTTTTATACACTATTATGCACTGCTTATACATTGTTATACACTGTTTATACACTGCTTATACACTACTTATACACTTCTTATACATTGTTATACACTGCTTATACACCATTTATACACTGTTTATACACTTCTTATACAATGCTTATACACCATTTATCCACTTCTTATACATTGTTGTACACTGTTATACACTTCTTATGCACTGCTTATACATTGTTATACACTATTTATACACTTCTTATACACTACTTATACACCATTTATACACTTCTTATACATTGTTATACACTTCTTATACATTGTTTTACACTGTCATACATTGTTTATACACTTCTTATACACTGCTTATACGCTATTATACACTTCTAATACATTGTTATACACTGTTATACACTTCTTATACACTTCTTATACATTGTTATTTATACACTGCTTATACACTATGTATACACTTCTTATATATTGTTATATACTTATTATACACTGCTTATACATTGTTATACACTGTTTATACACTTCTTATACATTGTTATACACTGCTTATACATTGTTATACATTATTTTATACACTTCTTTTACACCATTTATACAGTGTTATACACTGCTTATACATTGTTATATACTATTTATACACTGCTTATATACCATTTATACACTTCTTATACATTGTTACACTTCTTATACACTGCTTATACATTGTTTATACGCTTCTTATACATTGTTATACACTGTTATACATTGGTTAAACACTATAATGCTTAAACAATGTATAAAATAAGGTACAAACAGTGTATAAACAAGGTCTAATAGTTTCACAAAGGCAAAAACAATGTATAACTAAAGTATGATTATTGTATCATAAGATATAACTAACATATAATATTTATAAAAGTTATATATACACTGTTTATACACTGCTTATACACTATAATGCTTAAACAATGTATAAATAAAGTATAATCAATGTATCACAATGTATAATTAATGTAATTAATGTATAATTACCGTGATTATACCTTAGTTACACCTTAAGTATACCCTAAAATACACTATTATAGTTATTATACCTTAATTATCCCCTAAGATATACTATTATAGTGATTATACCTTAGTTATATCTTAAGATACACTATTACCATGATTATACCTTAGTTATACCTTATAACAGTTTCTTATTGTTGTTATATATGTTTTTATTGTTACATACGTTGTTTATACATTTTTTTCTGTTATATACTATTTTCATATATTGTTTATACACTGTTTATACATTGTTTATATACTTTTTATACAAAAACTGAAAAGGAAAAAAATATCGGAAAAAATATATACATATGGATCTTGTTTTGAAGAGAAAAAAAACAAAAAAAAGTTTCTAAAGTCGCATGATGAAAAAATAAATGAATTGTGAGTTAAATACGAAATTAGATTAAAATTATAAAAGAGGAGAGGGAAAAGTGGACAAACTAGAGAAGGTATTTTGGAGATTATAATTTTTTGTTTTGTTGTTTATTGGGCAATAATCACGTAAAAATGAATATTTTGTTTTTCGGTATTTTTGAAATTTTGAAAAGTTTTTAATGTATTTATGCAAACTTTTCATTTTCAAGAAAAAATATTATATAGTGTCAAAAGGTAAGTATTTTTGTAAAATGCCCTAATATTAATACATGTATATTATGATTTTCCTTTAAATGAAAGAAAGAAATAAAAAAAAAACCTGCAAGTGGCTCTTGACATGGTAGATGCTTAACGTTTATGATACCCAGTATCTTCTTTGGAGTTGCAATATATATATATATATATATATATATGAACAAACATTCAGGGCCACCAAGGGTAAGAATAACATCGAAGAAGAGGTCATGAAGCTCAGTAGTTCATCTTATTCTTTGCTTATGTGAATTAGTTGCTTTTTCTATTTCTTCATCCCATTTTGATGTCTTCTCCTTCTTATTAATATTGTATTTATTGCAATCCAATTCCAAGTACTCACTATAGCTTTTTGGGATATCTGATGTTGATTCTCCATTTGTTTTCAGCATTTCCTATTTCACACCAAAATTTTGTCAAATTCGGTTGCTAAATATATATATGCTCACAACTTTATAACAACAATATGCAACAGCTTTTTTAATGCTGCTTCAAGTTGAGGCAACAATTTTTATATTTCTATTACACAAATGTCTTATGTTTTGTAGTGTTTTTTGGGAAAATTGGCCTTTCTTTGATCAAACCCTTACATGAGCATTAAAAAAAAAAGAGTCCTCTTTGAACCAAATTGAGATATATTAGATAAAAGTGCAAAATACAACTCTCAACAAATTGGTTGAAACTAAATTTTCACAAAAATACATAATTGGACTTATAAATTTTGAATAAATCATATGGAGTGAAAAAAAAACGAGTAATATATTTAGGGGATGTTTAGTTAGACTAAATTAAGCAGCGGAATGGGAATGAGAATCAATTATTCCCTTTTTTAATTAATGTTTGATTAAGCATTATTAGATTGGGAATGGAATCCTATTCACCCATCTTACCCCCAGATCAATCAACTTAATTTCGTTCTCTTTCCCTTCTTAAAACTATTCCAAAAAAATTATCATCCCCACCATTTCATTTTTGTTTCGAACAAATTATCTATCCCACTACCCAATCTTAACCATACTAATATATTGACATTGAATTTCAGCATCTTATTATTTATATATATATTTATTATAATAAAATATTATAAATTGTTTGTACCATAATATTACTCAAGTAATATAAATTATATAATATAATTATACACAAACTAAATAACATAAAAAGAGTAAAATATATAAAAATATAATTATTATATATTTGTAATATTTTGTATTTATGCAACTTAATTAATTGTCTAAACAAACAAATAAATAAAAAAATAAATTATGATTCCGATTCTGAACTAAACCAAGCAGAATTATTAAATGGTAATTCTAATTCTAATTCCTATCATTTTGATTTCAATTCCGATTTCCAACTTTAAACCAAACACCCCCTTAGTACATGTACCATCGTTCATTGATATATCATTCACATGTATATGAAAAATTATGAACATATCATTTTTTCTAGACTCAAAATGAAATGACAATTTGAACCAAAAGGGTAGCCCTTTTGACTTAAATCATAAACTAAAAGAGAATTAATTAAGAGGATTGAAGTATACATACACATATATATCTGAGTTGTGGAAACGGGTTACCTCTTGTAGCACAGAATCCACAGGAATAAACGCAACAGAAAGATCTACGAGCCATTTGCATATTACCAATCAACGAGAAACCCACACCGACGTATTCGGGAGGAATCCGTGTAATTCACGAACTAAAGCAATAGAGATGGAGAGAGATAGAAGCTTAAGGGAAGGAGATGAGTTTGTAATATCAACTCATTTGATATTACCTTATTAGTTTGATATCAATTCATTGATATCATATATATATACATACATACATACATATATATATATATATATATATATATATATATATATATATATATATATATATATATATATATATATATATATATATATATATATATATATATATATATATATATATATATATATATATATCTATATATATATATATGTATGTATGTATGTATATTCTCAACTTATAAGCCACAACTTATTAGCTTCTCAATATTGGGTCTGACTGGTATGGGCGGATCCGGTCCATAAACCCAACATCTCCCACTCGGACATAACAGAACAGATCCACTACATCATCTCTTTCATACTCGCAAATAGTTCATGCCACCATCATACCTTAAGAGCTTTAATGCTATACACTCGTTGGAGATATATTGCAGCTCGACAATAATGTCGAAACACTATATGCCCTATCCTAGATCCCACATCACATCTATTGTAATCCTCTTGATCTCTACAATTTTCTATCATTATAGATTGAGCGGACGACCTTTTTTTTCGGAACACATGGTGAAGCGGGAACCAAGGATTTTCTTTTTTGAGGTGATGAAGTGTGTTTTAAAAACTGATTTTAATCTTCTTTAAGAAAGCCTTTCATTTTATTGGAAAAACCCCTTTTGTAGAAAACTTAATTGTAAGTGTGAATTTTGGAGAATAGTTTTTAGAAAATCCCAATTTAAACTTTAAATGTCTCGAAACCTAAATTTCGAGATTAGATACAGAGTCGCCACCTAGATCAGCTCATTCGGGAAATTCCGGTACAGCTCTCTACCAAGTGTAGATGTTGTACCTAATCCAGAGATTCAAGGTTCAGGCAACACACCTACTAATCCTCAAACTTATTTTCAATTATTATTTCATAATTTGATATGACATCCAATTATGTTTACCTATTTTATCTTCTTTTATTTTTTTTAGTTAATGCTCATACACATGACATAAATATAAATCCAAAATAAAGTGCAGAAAAGTAAAAGTGCGGGAAAAGTAAAGTAGAGACCAAATTATACAACCCAGAAAAGAAAAACTCTCATCCTTACCATTTACAACTGCCTACAATACACGATGATCTAAAAAGTACAATCGCCTAGGTACACAAGATGATCTATTAAGTACATCAAAAATGAAAAATAATAAAAAGAAAAGCTGCATCCAAATACGGTTAGCACAAGTAAATAAGGCACATCAAGGACTCACAGAGGATAGAATAGGGGATTTTAGGAAGTGGGAACATGCATTTAGGGGATAACCGAGAAGTCTGGGTGACTTGCTTGATTAGACCTAGAAAATGGTTTTAGAAATGCCCTGTAGGTTTTGTGAATGAAAAACCAAATTTGAAAACAATTTGGCCCATTTTACATGCAAATTCCTTCGGTTTAGTGGGTCGGTTATCCCGGAACTTGAGGTTTTATTCGTGGGAGTTTCTAATTCCAAACATTCATCTATGGTCTGAAAACAGTAAACATCCAATAACAGGTTTGATTTTGAAGACAGCATCATGCGACAATGTCCGTGTAGATCGTCCCATGATTCTACCTTCTGCCCGATATTATAGTCGTGTGACTGTATTACAGTTATACAACTGTCAATTACAGTCGTGTGACTGTAATTGTTACAGCCATGCAACTATAATGAACAGTGCCCGATAGTGGTTTTCTTATTTTCTAAAGTCACTAGTTTTATTGATTTTGATGATTTCAAGAGTTTCTGGGAAACCAAGGGCCCGTTATCATTGAACCGAAAATCCAATTAAGGATCTAACAACTGTGAATCCCGAGAATTGAAACCAACAAACCCCAAACCAGACATCCGTATCATTGGAAATATGAAAACCACAATATTATAGTATACAGATGTGATTAGATCGAATTAAATCATGAAAAATCATTTAAAATGGAAAACCGGCTGAATTTGGTCGAATTTGGGCTTTTTTGGCTTCTGCCCAGAGGCATACAGTCGTGCGACTATAATATACAGTCGCACAACTATTCTCCAGGAACTATAGTCGTACGACTGTAAATATAGTCGTGCGACTATAATTACAGTCGTACGAATGTAATTCCGCAGACAGTTTTCTGGAAAAATTTTCAAACACAAAAGCAATCATAAATCAACATGAAATGAGTTTTGAATGAAAGCCGAGTATAGTTGGATATAGATGTCAGAATCCGCCTAGAATCTCTAAACAACCCAAAATTCCTGAACCCGCATCCCGACTTTATCCGAATGAAAGCCGAGTATAGTTTTGAATTAGTGATGTCAAATTAGGGATCTCACACTATGTGTTTCTGATTTCTCTTCTCTTTTTTCCTCTTTCTCCCACTTTCTCTCTCTAGAAATCTCTTTCTCTTTCAAGCACCCTTTTTTTTTCTCTTCTTTTTCCTATGGTTTTCTGTCTCTTTTCTGCCTCTTAATTCCTGTGATTGATGCCCAAAATCCAAGCCAAATTAGAGTTCTTTCTTATTCAGGAATCTGCTGAGTCAAAGACTAGAGTCGTACGACTCTAACTATAGTCGCACGACTGTAGTGTTACAGTTGTGCGGCCGTAGTTGTTAAAGTCGTGCGACTGTAATCTAGAGTCGTACGACTATAGTTGTGAAACTACAGCCGTACGGCTTTAGATAAAGCCTGCACGCCTTAGTCTTAACCCACACTCACACTTAAGTCCCCTAATCACTCCACGAACATCTCTCCGGGGTTTTGGATTAAGGACTCTTCTGAATTTCAGACTGTTTGAGAACATTTCGGGTGTTATTCTACTTATTTTCAGATCCAATTCATGCTTATCTATCTAACAGGTAACAAAAAGTTTTCATCATAGAGGCTGTGAAAAACCCGTGCTCATAGGCTGCCCATCGTGTGACCAAAGTCGACTTAGACGGGTACTTGTGCCCGATTTGAGTTTGGTCTCATGATAAGGAGAATGGTGAGAAGGAAAAGAGGATGTACCTGGGGGTTCTCCTTGTGTCAAACTGATGTGATGTTCATAGGAACTTGTCTCAGTTGATTTAAGAAACAACAGTCTTGCTTGAGTTGACTTGATTTTTCGGGGACTTACTTCGACTCCATTGCCAAGCAAAGGACTTTGCCCAAATTGATTCGAAGTTCTCTAGGGACATGCTTTGACTCTAGTGCGAAGTAGAGGACTTTGTCCAGATTGGATTGGTGCTCCATGGACATGCTTCAACTCTATTGTGAAGCAGAGGACTTTGCCCAAATTGAATTCTCCTTGTCATTTGATGTTCATGAAAGCAAAGGGTATTTTGGTAATTTTACAACTTAGGAAGTTGGCATCCCTTGAAGGAAAGGTACATTGGTCATTTAACTTCTCATGGAGCCTACGTCACGAAAAGAAGTGAGTTTTAGTGGTTTGGTATCCATTTTTGATGGGAAAAGGGTATTTTGATCATTTGGTAGTTTGGTGGCTAACAAAAAGGGTATTCTGGTCATTTCACCTCTAGTGGAGCTTGTGTCACTAGGGGAAGAAATATTTTAGTGATTTGGTCTTCCGTATAGCTTGTGTCGCTAAAGGAAAGGTGTTTTGGCCATCTAGTAGTGTGGTTACTAACGGAAGGGCATTTTGGTCACTTCATTTCTAGTGGAGCCTGTGTCATCGAGGGAAAGAGTAATTATGTTTCCCATAGAGATAGTGTAGCCAAGGAAAGATGCTTTGGTGATTTGAGAAGCATGATCATCTCTTTTGAAGTTTTGGAGTTGTTTCAGGCACGTGTTCGTTCCTTGATCGATAATTTTGGAAACAAAAATTTTTTACCCCTTTGATCAAGAATGAATACGAACTGAATATCTTGCCCTTCGATACCATTGAAATCAACTTTCTGTTGGTGGAGTAATATCATTGAAATTGGCTCTTTGTGGTGGAGTGTCCCATTGAAATTGGATCAGGAGTGCGTATTTATTCCTTGATCGATAATTTTGGAAACAAAAATTTTTCACGCTTCGATCGAGGATAAATACAGTTTGATTGTTTTGCCCCTGGATACTTGGGATTTGAGGATACCCCAGTGTCAGGTTATTTCTACTTTCGGAGTACTCATGGCTCAAGATAGCCTGATGGTGACAGCATGTACCTGTACTTGAGTTAACATTGATGCGTGTATACATGTGTATGTGTATGTTTTGAATGTATGTGTATGTGCATGTCCTGGATGCATATGCATATGATTATGGTCCTTTTCATGATTTGCTTGGTGCAAACAACAATTAGGATTGAGTGCCGACAGTCCACTCGCTTGAGGGCGGAGGTTGACCAGTTGTGTCGACGGGTCAATGAGCTAGAGGTCATGAATCAGACTTTCAGAGATCGAAGGATTGGGATGCCTAGATGGGTCTATCCCTGGTGGGATATCGCTATAGAGTTTTGCTGATTGACCTGATTGCTTGCCCCACGAGGTGTGGACATGAGGCGCTGCTTTGATGTACCTCAGTTTTTATAGGATTAGAGTTGTCTGAGCTTGATACTACTGTGTGACTTTTATTCTATTTTTTTTTTCATGTCCTAACTTTTGCATAGGTTGCCCTTTCAGGTTTTCGGCCTATCAGACTGTCTTTAATTTTGCCTGAATTGCCCTTTCGGGTTTTCAATTCAGCAGACTTTATTTTATGTCCTAGCTTTTGCATAGACCGCCCTTTTCGGGTTTTCAATCTATCAGACCTTTTTTTTTATATACGTATATATATTCAATCTATAGATGTGAGATGTATAAAGATATGTAAAGCCAAATATGCATAAAATAGTCTGAATTGCAATTGAACTCGGGACATTTAAGCGAATGGAACCAAATATTCATTCGTTCATTCATAAATAATGTTTTAGCACAATGTACATCAAATGATGAAATGAAACTAGGGACAGAATTGGTGATGGTATACGTCTCAACTGAATCCACGCCAGCCACCAATTGGTCCTTGTAGATTTTTCAGCTGATAGTCCTCACCTCTCCATCCTAATTTTTGCATGGATCACCTTTTCGGTTTTCGACCCATCGGACTGTCCTAACTTTTGCATGGGTCACCTTTACAGTTTTCAACCCATCGGACTCCCTTTTTTCTTTACACATAGTAGTGTTTCGTCTTGTCTTGATTGATGGGGTTGACGAATTCATTTCCGTCCATGTCCATAATCTTTGCAGCAGCATTCGAAAGTACCCTCTTGACTATATACGGGCCCTCCTAGTTTGGTTTGAATTTCCCCCTTACATTCGTGTTGGTCTGTTTCATCTGTTTGAGTACCAAATCCCCTGCCTTAAACAGTCACTTCTAATGATGAACCTTGTTGTTTTAGGTTCTAGCCATTTGCTGTTGGTACATCTGTAACCGGTCTAGGGCCTGAAGACGCTTTTCATCAATCAGTTCCAACTGTTCATCTCTCGACTGGAGCCAATTAGATTCTAGAATTGTGCCTCCATAACCACTCTCAATGATCTGACTTCCATCTCTAATGGCAAAACCGTTTCCATCCCGTAGACCAGTGAATATGGTGTTTCTTCGGTAGGGGTTCTAATGCTCGTCTGGTATCCCTACAAGGCCAATGGTAACATGTTGGTCCAATCTCTGTAGGTCACCATCATTTTCAACAGAATCTCTTTAATAGACTTATTAGCCGCTTCCACCACCCCATTAGCTTATAGGTGATACGGGGATGATCTATGGTGCTTAACTCCCTACTTTTGGAACGACTTTGTCGTTACCCCTTGAAATTGTACTCCATTGTCAGTCATGACAGGATGAGGGATCCCATATCTTGCAAAGATGTTCTTTTCTATGAATTTGGCCATCTTCTTGGCACTGATATTTGCAAACGATTCTGCTTCGACCCATTTAGAGAAATAATCCACAGCTACAACGATGAATCAGTGTTTGTTTGAGGCGGGCGACCTTATCTCTCCAATTATATCTATGCCCCAAGCAGTGAATGACCATGGAGTCAGAGACACTTGAAGTTCAAGTGGAGGAAGGTGATTAAGGTCTCCGTACACCTGAAATTCATGGCATTTCTTAACCTCCTGGATACAATCAGCTTTTAGAGTGAGCCAAAAGTATTCTTGTCTCAATATTTTCTTTGCCAGGGCCAAACCATTCATGTGCATTCCGCAAGCACCGGAGTGTATTTGTTTCATAACCATAACTACCTCTTCCTTGGTTAGACACTTGAGAAGAACTCCGTTAGCTGTTCTTTTGAAAAATTGATTCTCAAATACCCAAAACTGTGTTGCCAATCGTAAAAGGAAACCTTATCAGCCTCGTTAGCGTCTCTGTGGTACTGACCATCTTGAATGAACCATAGAATATCATAATACCAGGGTCATTCTGCGATGGTTGTAACTGCATTGACTGATGAATAGCACGGATTTTGAGCAATTTCTAGAATTACCGGTTGTATCGGCTGTTTTTGAGGTCCTTCCCACATTGATGATAGTGTAGCCAAGGAATCCGCCATCTGATTCTCATCCCTCGGCATGTGCCAAAATTCACACTGACTGAACACCTTCGTCCTTTCCCAAACCATCTCGAGATAAGGCCGGAGTGACTCTTCTTTTATCTCCCAATTTTTGGTGACCTGCCGAATCACCAAAGCTGAGTCCCCAATGACTAATGTCTCATTTGCCCCTAATGTGATCAGAGCATCAATCCCAAAGAGGCAAGCTTCGTATTCTACTCCGTTATTAGTCACTTGGAAGTCAAGCCTTCTTGCCAGAGGAATGATTTCACCTTCAGGTGTAACAATGATTACCCCTAAGCCTGCACCGTGTTTGTTCACCGCCCCATCGAAGTACATCACCCATCTATTTGACTCTTCTTCGACCACTGCCAGCTGTTTATCAGGAAATTCTAAGTTCTCAATGTAATATGAATCTATTGGCTGATTAGCCAGAAATTCTGCTACGGCTCTTCCCTTGATTTTCTTCCTTGTCACATATTCTATGTCGAATTCCGACAGCAAAAGCAACCACCTCGATAACTTCCCGGCTAGTAATGGAGCTTGGCATAAGTATTTCATAGGATCCACCTTGGCTACCACCTGAACTTTATATGACTGGAAGTAGGGCTGGGCATAAGAGCCGGATATACTGGATTGGACCGAATATCCGAGGAACAAGATTCAGAATTGGACCGAACTGTTGACTTTTTTTAAAAAAAAAAGAACTAGACTGGACTGGACCGTAATTTATCCAGGACCGGACCGAGGACCGGATTGAATTGGATTGGACCGAGGACCGGACTGATAGAACCGAGAATTTATTAGTATTAAATATATATAAAGAGATTATTTAATTTTAAAATTTTATAATATATGTAAAAATAATAATTTATAATCTTTCTAACCACTGAGTCAACTTAATATATAATATTTAGAAAGATATTATTAGAATTTATATTTTTTAGTTGAAATTATATAAGAAGATATCTGTGCTTTTTTATTTTTAGGATTTATTTTTTATATTAGGATTGGACCGGACTGAATCCCCGGACTCCATAACAGGATAGAGCCGGAACCGAATCCCCGAATAACTGAACTGGACTGGACCGAAATTTTTGGAACAATCCAATTCTGGAGATTTATTCCTCCAATCCAATTCTGGAGATTTCTAAATCCCCAGATTGGACCGAACTGTGCCTAACCCTAACTGGAAGTATTGTCTTAGTTTCTTCATTAACCATACCATGGCAGCACAAGTCTTCTCTACTATCGTATACTTAGTCTCATATTCCAGTAACTTCTTGCTCAAGTAGTAGATCGTATGTTCATGTCCGTCTTCTTGCTCTTGTACCAACATGGCTCCTATAGAAGTCTCTTCAATGGCCAAGTACAGAATCAGAGGTTTGTTTGGTATCGGAGGCTGTAAAAGTGGAGGGTTGATCAAATAAGCCTTAATTCTGTCGAAGGCTATATGACACTGTTCATGTTGGTGTGCCCTAGTTCTTAGGGCATTGGATTCTTGTATTTGGTATTATACATTAAGACTCATTGTATGAATACATTATTTACGTCACATTAATAAGGCAGTTAATCTATTTCATTTATATCTTGTGCTATAATATGAGTAGAGTATCTATTGATTGATAATCATAAAACCTATCTCAGGTCTGTTCTAATCGTGGGAACGAATAGAACCACAGACTTGTATATTTGATGACTGTATGGCAGTTCTTAACTAGCCATAGTACTTGCATAGTCAGTCATGAATATAGGTATATGTCGTTGACATGGGACTGGATCGATCCGCACAAGAAAGCTACATGGTTGTCGCGTCATAGGTCTTTCTTAAGTAGGTCTCTTTTGTCCTCAGACTAGATTTCATTATAATATCAATATGGAATCCAGTTCACTTTGACATACGCCTAACAGGTCTGTAAAAGGATGCTAAATACGGGTATGATTGGGTGCACCGGTGAACATGTTGATATTGATGATGAAGTGATGGAATTGCCACTCGGGTAACACCAAGATGATATCATTGGCCACTTGATGAGTGGGACTAATAAGTGTATGGCCACACCCAAGTAAGTCGGTGCTTATTTGTTTAATTAGTCAACTCAAGATCAAGAAATATAATAAACAATAGAAGAGGATGACAGACATCATGCCTCTTGTTTATTCATATCGATATCGTTAGGCAAAGGACACTATGAGATTACTACCGGGTGAGTGTCTTCTAAAGAATGCTGCATCTCTGTCTTAATTAGGAGCTGTAATGGTTTGCTAGAACTCACTTACAATCTGTGGGCCTTGGGCCTACTACCAACATAAAGACAGACCCATAGGATCGTGCACATAGATCAACTGAGCCGGAACTTTTAGAAATTGTACATGTAATGTACATTGGAAGGAATGCGTTAATTAATTAGTTGACATTCGGTGTCAAGGTAATTAATTGACATTGGGTTGAATTTAATTTAATTAATAAGTTTACACAATGTAATTAATTAATTTATCAATTAATTGAATTACATAAAGTAAATAATTAATTAAATAATTTTCCTAAGTAGGAAAATTAAATACATGTATTGTATTTACTTAAGTGTGATTTAATTTTATTTAGGGGTAATTAAATTTAGCCAAATGGAATTAAATTACATAGTATATACTTTTTAATTAAAGTTTATTTATGTAATTATAATCCTAGTGGGCTTGGGTTTAATTAACCTAATTAAAACCCAATTAGACAAGGTGTCTATATAAGGGCACACTTAAGCAATAAAACCTTAATTCAACCCTAATTAATTGCTGGAAATTTCAGCCACCAAGAGCAGCCCCAAAACAGCCGAAAATCCCAGCATTAATCCTCCATTCCTTCGCGTCTTCGGCTAGCACCGGTTCCCGCTCAATAGGTGGTCATGCACCAGACTTTGGAGATCACAGTTTCAAGAAACGATTCTGCAGCAGTCTCTAGAGGAGACGAATCCGGTGAGTTAATCTCTCTTGATTCAAATTGTTTTTATTCTAATCAATGGTAATTGGATACGATAGGTGGATTCTAGGAAATTTTAAATGGTGTATTTTCAGCTGTGCCATGTTATTTTTCCAATGACGAATCCCAACAGTGGTATCAGAGCCTAAGTTTTGTGCATCAGATTGATTAGAATTGGTTCTTGAAGAAAGAATGGTTTCAAGTTTGTGATTTTAGGGTTTTTATTCAATTTGTTTTAGTTTTTGATAAACCATAGAAATTTGGATTGGGGTTTTTTGATTATTTTTCCCCAATTGTTTTCCATTTAAAACTGTTTTTCAATATTGATTACATATATTTTTTTTGGTGGAAATATTTTTATGATTTAATAAAAAAAAAGAAAAAAAATATTATTTGTGGGAAAGGGAATCGCAAATTGCGATTCCCTGCCCCTGGCGCAGCAGCTGGTGCTACGTGGCATGTAGCACCTGGCTGCTGCTGCCGCACGTGGGATTTGGATCCGGTTTTGGATTTTGCGGGTATTTTTTTTATCCCGGGCCCTAATGCAAATTAAATTAAATTTTTTTAAATTAATTTGTATTTAAATTGTTTATTTTGTTGGCATGCATATTTAATTTAATTGTTTGCATATTAAATTGAATATGGACTTTGTGAAATTGGCCCAATAAACCGTGACACCGGTTGAAATTGGGAGAGCTAAATTTTAAATTTGTGACAACCCAAATTCAAGTGGGAGCAAAATTGTTAATTTTGCATTTATGGATGTTATCCATTGGGCCTTTATGGGCCTTAGTCACATTCGTTAAAATTGGCGATTTTACCCTAAGTAACTCGGCTTAACATTTATATTTATAATTTGGAATGCCATGATCATGCATCATATTGGTATGTATGTGCACGACAGGTACTTTGTTTGAAATGTGATGTTGAGTACTATGGGCCCTAAATTATTATCGATTGTAATTTAATTTTGGAAAATATGGCCAGCGTGCCATTTTTTTATTTTTTTTTTATTTTGATGTAATTTTAGAATAGATTTATTTTACAAAAATGTTGTAATTGCATCAAGTATGGAGGAAGGCCCAGATGGAGCAAGCCCATGGTAGGAGCCCAAGAAGGATTGCAGTCCGGCCCATGAAGAATTAGATAGGATATCTAGTTTTTCATTAGGTTGTAATTAAAGGCCCATAGGATCTCATTTATTTAAATTAAGTATGCTATTGCATTTGTCATATAATATGGATGTATGGATCACCAAATTATTACCCGCGTTTATGAATGCTAAGCCGTATCACTTAATTATAATCCAAAAATTAAAATATTGAGTCGTTTAAAAGTGCTTCCCACATTCACACCTCTTCTTCCCATTGATGCTGCAATGTGCGCCATGCCCTAGCTGGGTACATTGTAGTATTCGATGGGCCGTCGAGGGTTAGGATACTTGGTATGGTTAACATGTGAATGGTGGTTTGACTAAACATGGGTAGCATTAGCTCAGAGCAGGCCCTAAGCATAGATGGGTAAAGTGTCAATAAGCCCATCAAACCAAGAGTCCTTCGTGGAAGGATTGGATAGGTTGTCCTACCAAACAAATCAATGGTTGGTTAGTGAGCCCTAGTTCGGATAGTCATTGATAAGTTGTGGATCTTGGTCAAGTTATCCAATTAACATCACCAACAAACAAATTAAAATCGGATTATTAATTTGAATTGGCTTAAAAGTCCTTTATTTATAACTCAAGCAATGATTTCTTCCATGTAGATAATCCCATTTCACTTAAGCAATTTAAATGGCTGTAACAAACAACAACTCACTCTCACTTAGGTCACTCTTGGAGAAGGAGAAGCTTTCGGGGACTAACTTCTTGGACTGGGCTAGGAACTTATAAATCTTTCTTAGACAAGAGTCTAAGGAGTATGTACTGAATTCTCCTTTACCAGCTGGCCCTCCCGCAGGTCGAGGTGTCACCACGGCGATGGTGGAGCAGTATGACCGGCACGTGAGGGATGACCAAGATGTCTCATGCCTCATGCTGGGTACCATGGCTTTTGATCTTCAGAAGCAGTTCATCGATGAGCATGCTTATAAGATGATGGATTAGCTTAAAAAGATGTTCCAAGATCAGGCTCATCAGGAACGTTACCTGACAACTAAGGCACTTTGCACAACTGTGATGGCAGCTGGGACTTCTGTTAGCACTCATGTGCTAAATTTGAAGGGGTATATTGGTACACTTGCCCGCCTCGGCTCGCCAATTCCACAGGACTTAGCAGCAGACATTATTCCCGGGTCACTTCCTTAGTCTTACAACTAGTTTATCATGAATTACCATATGCAAAGGTTGGATAAATCAGTTGTTGCGCTGCATGGCATGCTCAAGCTTGCTGAGCAGTCTCTTAAGAAGACTTTTGAAGTATTGCTGGTGAACAAGGGCAATACGTCCATTGCTAAGGGAAAGGCCAAATCTAAGGCCAAGGCTAAGGCCCAAAAGGCCAAGGGTAAGGGCAAAAAGGTGATGACCCAACCTAAAGCGAGGGTTGCTTCTCCTGACGATGTCTGCCATGAGTGTCATGAGAAGGGGCACTGGAAGAGCTCACGTCCAAAGCTAAGGGAGTAACTGAAGGGCAAAACTGCTGCTTCAGGTATTTATGTTGTTGAGATTAATCTGGCTATTTCTACATCTTGGGTCTTGGACACTGGATGTGGATCTCACATTTGTTCAAATGTGCAGGGTCTCAGAAATAGGAGATTATTAGGATCTGGAGAAGTAGATATTCGAGTCAAAAATGGTGCTCGGGTTCAGGCCATGGAGATCGGAGATTATTTCTTGGGGATGCGTAGTGGACTTGTTTTGGAACTAAGAAACTATTATTTTGTACATGCGATGCGCAGGAATATTATTTTCATTTCTTTGTTGGATATTTCTGATTTCGTATTTAATATTGGACATGGTAGAATTTCTATGCAATGTGGCAATATTATTTATGGAACAACATTTCTTGAAAATGGCTGATATATCCTTGATCTAAAACATGAAAGTTCAATCTATAACATAAATACTAAAAGGATTAAACAAAATGAAATTAATCCTACTTACATCTGGCATTGTCAACTTGGCCATATAAATGAGAAGCGCATAGCTAGGCTTCATTCTAGTGGAGTGCTAGGGTCATTTGACTTCCAGTCTTATGACATATGTGAATCTTGTTTGAGAGGTAAGATGACAAAGGCGCCTTTTAGCAAGACTGCTGAAAGGGCTTCAGAGCTATTGGAGCTAATTCATTCCGATGTATGCGGCCCAATGAGCACTAGTGCTAGATCTGGTTTTCTGTACTTCGTCACCTTCACAGATGACTTCAGCAGATACGGTTACGTGTATCTGACGAAGCATAAGTCTGAGACTCTCCAAAGGTTCAAGGACTTTAAGAATGAAGTAGAAAACCAACTTGGCAAGAAAATAAAAGCACTTCGGTCTGACCGAAGGGTGAATATTTGAGCCAAGAGTTTGACTCATTTTTGAGAGAGTGTGGGATTGTATCCCAACTCACTCCTCCTGGTACACCCCAGTGGAATGGAGTGTCAGAAAGGAGGAATAGGACCTTGCTAGACATGGTTCGCTCGATGATGAGTCAAGCTACAATCCCAGTCTCCTTTTGGGGATATGCTTTAGAGACAGCTGCTTACATTCTTAATAATACACCAAGCAAGGCAATTGAGGGAACACCATATGGAAGGGCTGAAAGCCCAATGTTTCCTTCTTGAAGATTTGGGGCTGTGATGCATATGTTAAGAAATAGACAAGTGGCAAACTCGAGTCCAAATCTATCAAGTGCCAGTTTATGGGTTACCCTAAGGAAACTAAGGGTTATTGCTTCTATGATCTGGGGGAAAACAAAGTTTTCATAGCCAGAAATGAAGTCTTCTTGGAGAAGGAATTCCTTTCCAAGAGAGACAATGGGAGTAATGTTGAGCTTTCAGAAGTTCAAGACTCACAAACTCCTGCAGCTACTGCTGAGGATGCTTCGGGAACCGATCTGACTACTCAAGAAATTAAGGAATCTTAGAAGGTCTGGTAGGACACGTCATCAGCCAGAGAGGTACGACTTCCTCGTGACTGATGATGGGGACCTTATGGTCGTTGACCAAGAGGAGCCCAAGACCTATCAGGAGGCTATTGAAAGCCCACACTCAGATCAATGGCGCAAAGCCATGGAGGTTGAGATGCAATCTATGCACGATAACCAAGTATGGAACTTGGTGGATCCACCTCCGTGTGCTAAGGTGGTAGGTTGGAAGTGGTGCTTCAAGTTAAAGGCCGACAACACCTTCAAGGGGTGATTGGTGGCAAAAGGATTCAGGCAAGTTCAAGGAATTGACTATGATGAAACCTTTTCACTAGTTGCTATGCTCAAATCCATTAGGATACTACTAGCCATAGCTGCATGGTATGATTATGAGATATGGCAGATGGATGTTAAGACCACTTTCCTTGATGGAAAGCTACTCGAGGATGTGTACAGGGCACAACCTGAAGGTTTTATCGATCCAAAGTATCCAAACCAGGTATGCAAGCTTCAAAGATCCATTTATGGATTGAAGCAAGCATCGAGGTTATGGAATCAGAGATTCAATGAGGCCATTACGGAATATGGCTTCACACAAAATTTTGATGAGCCCTGTGTGTATAAGATGGTTAGTGGGAGTGTTTCCACCTTCCTAGTGCTGTATGTTGACGACATCCTTATCATTGGAGGCGACATACCAACACTGCAAGGGGTTAAGCAGTGGTTGAGTAGGTGCTTCGCAATGAAGGACTTAGGCGAAGCTGAGATGATCTTAGGGATCAGGATCTATAGAGATAGATCCAATCGACTTCTAGGCCTAAGTCAGGCCATGTACATAGACAAGGTTCTGAAAAGATTCAGCATGGACAAGGCAAAGAAAGGATTCTTGCCTATGCGCCATGTGTTGAAGCTGAGTAAGAAAGATGGTCCTAAAACAAAGAAGGACCTGGAGAACATGGAAAAGATCCCTTATGCATCTGTTATTGTATCTATCATGTGCTCCATGTTATGTACGAGGCCTGATGTCATGTTTGCATAAAGTATGACTAGTCCGTACCAGTCGGACCCTAGGGAGGAACACTGGAAGGTTGTCAAGGCAATCCTGAAGTACCTTAATCTGACTAAGGATGCTTTCTTAGTGTATGGAGGTCAAGATGAGCTGGTAGTGTCAGGTTACACTGATGCAAGCTTTGAGACCAATGAGGATGAGAACCAGTCGCAGTCTAGTTATGTTTTTCTCCTAAATGGCGGTGCCATTAGTTGGAGGTCCTCAAAGCAGGCCACCATTACTGACTCTACAATGGAAGCTGAGTACATAGCTGCATGCGAAGCTACAAAGGAAGTTGTTTGGATCAAGAAATTCATAACTGAGTTGGGAGTAGTACCTACAATCCTAGAGCCAGTTGATTTTTTTTTTGTGACAACAACGAGGCCATCGCATAAGCTAAGGAGCCCCTGTCACACAAGAGATCCAAACATGTGCTTAGAAAGTTTCACCTCATTCAGGAGATCGTGAACAGAGGTGATATATCATTACAGAGGGTTGACACCAAGAATAATGTCACTGATCCATTAACCAAAGCGCTGCCGCAGACATAACACGATGGTCATACCAGATCTATAGGAATTAGGGCAATGCCCACTTGGAACTAGTGTAAGTGGGAGATTGTTGGTATGCCCTAGTTCTTAGGGCGTTGGATTCTTGTATTTTGTATTATACGTTAAGACTCATTGTATGAATACATTATTTCTGTCATATTAATAAAGGCAATTAATCTATTTCATTTATATCTTGTGCTATAATATGAGTAGAGTATCCATTGATTGATAATCATAAAACCTATCCCAAGTCTGTTCTAATCATGGGAATGAATAGAACCACAGACTTGTATATTCGATGACTGTATGGCAGTTCTTAACTAGCCATAGTACTTGTATAGTCAGTCATGAATATAGGTACATGTTGTTGACATGGGACTGGATCGATCCACACAAGAAAGCTACATGGTTGTCGCGTCACAGATCTTTCTTGAGTAGGTCTCTTTTGTCCTCAGACCAGATTTCATTATAATATCAATATGGAATCCGGTTCACTTTGACTTACGCCTAACAGGTCTGTAAAAGGATGCTAAATATGAGTATGATTGGGTGGACCGGTGAACATGTTGATATTGATGAAGAAGTGATGGAATTGCCACTCGGGTAACACCGGGATGATATCATTGGCCACTTGATGAGTGTGACTGATAAGTGTATGGCCATACCCAAGTAAGTCGGTGCTTATTTGATTAATTAGTCAACTCAAGATCAAGAAATATAACAAACAATAGAAGAGGATGACAGACACCATGCCTCTTGTTTATTCATATCGATATCGTTAGGCAAGGACAATATGAGTTTACTACCGGGTGAGTGTCTTCTAAAGATTGCTGCATCTCTATCTTAATTGGGGGCTGTAATGGTTTGCTAGAACCCACTTATAGTCTATGGGCCTTGGGCCTACTACCAACATAAAGACAGACCCATAGGATCATGCACATTAATCAACTGAGCCGGAACTTATAGAAATTATATATGTAATGTACATTGGAAGGAATGCATTAATTAATTAGTTGACATTCGGTGTTAAGGTAATTAATTAACATTGGGTTGAATTTAATTTAATTAATAAGTTTACATAATGTAATTAATTAATTTATCAATTAATTGAATTACATAAAGTAAACAATTAATTAAATAATTTTCCTAAGTAGGAAAATTAAATACATGTATTGTATTTACTTAAGTGTGATTTAATTTTATTTATGGGTAATTAAATTTAGCCAAATGGAATTAAATTACATAGTATATACTTTTTAATTAAAGGTTATTTATGTAATTATAATCCTAGTGGGCTTGGGTTTAATTAACCTAATTAAAACCCAATTAGACAAGGTGTCTATATAAGGGCACACTTAAGCAATTAATTCCTAATTAATTGCTGTAAATTTCAGCCACCAAGAGCAGCCCCAAAACAGCCAAAAATCCCAGCATTAATCCTCTAGTCCTTAGCTTCTTCGACTAGCACCGGTTCCTGCTCAATAGTTGGTCGTGCACCAGACTTTGGAGATCGTAGTTTCAAGAAATGATTCTGCAGCAGTCTCTAGAGGAGACAAATCTGGTAAGTTAATCTCTCTTGATTCAAATTGTTTTAATTCTAATCAATGGTAATTGGACACGATAGGCGGATTCTAGGAAATTTTAAATGGTGTATTTTCCACTACGCCACATTATTTTTCCAATGACGAATCCCAACAGTTCATTCCACTCTATTGGCTGGTTCTTCTTCAAAAGTCTAAAAATTGGCTCGTAAACTATCGTCAACCTCGCGATAAACCAACTTACATACTGTCGTGAACCTAGAAACAACCTTACTTCCTTTTCTGATTGCGGTGTCAGCATATCTCTGATGGCCTTAATTTTTTCAGGATCCACTTCGATTCCCTTCTAGCTGACTACATGACCAAGTAGTTTCCCAGAAGTTACCCCGGCAAAGATTGTATTTCTTGATTTTGGTTAGAAATCTATCCAGGATAGCTGGGTGCTCCTCCCAGGTCATGGATTTGACTAACATGTCGTCCATATAAACCTCCACTTCCTTATGGATAATATCATGTAGAAGTGTCGTGACTGCTTGCTGATAAGTTGCCCCGGCATTCTTCAACTCAAAAGGCATGACCCTATAGCAATAAACCCCCCACTTTGTGATGAAGGCAGTTTTCACTTTGTCGACTACGTTCATCAGAATCTGATTATACCCTGATAACCTATCCATGAAGGAATACATAGCTGCCTTAGCAGCACTGTCGATTGAAATGTTAATATGCAGAAGCGGGAAGTCATCTTTAGGGGATGCTTTATTCAGATCTCGGTAATCCACACAGACCCTGACTCGGCCATCTTTCTTTGCAACTAGTACAATGTTGGCCAACCATTCCAGATACTCCACTACTTCTAGGAACTTGGCCTTTATCTTTTTAGCTACTTCTTCCTTAACCTTTTCAGCCCATTTTAGACAAAGTATTCTGAGTTTCTGCTTAACCGGTTTCATCTTTGGATCAGTCGAGATTCTATGTTCTGCAATTTCCCTATCAACCCCAGTCATGTCGTCGTAGGACCAAGCGAAGGCTTTGATGTGTTTTTGTAAGATTTTTACAAGTTCTTTTCTCTCGTCCAGTGTGAGGTCTTTTGAGATGGATATTCTTTTCTCTCGTCTGGTGTGAGCTCTTTTGAGATGGATACCATGTTTGGTTCATCATCTGTCCCTAGGTTCATTTCATGCAATGATGCATCATATATGCTAAAGACATTAAATGAATGTTTGTATGTATGTACAGTTCCATCCGGAAAAACATCACACAAATAAGCAAAATCAGATTTTATTGCATTGTGGGCCTTGTAGGCAGAATTGTTCACATCAAAAATTGAAAAAGCATATACATTTGAAAAATTGCCATCCTCCACATGCAAAGGGCCTTCATCAATAGCTGCACAGTCGAACTCTTTGAACAGGTACCCCAGGTCTCCTTCCAGATCTTCCGTTTATTCTCCAGTTAGCTCTTCTTCAAGTGTCTCAGCCATACCCCTCATTACCAGCTTGGTGAGCTCCCTCACAGCTTCCCCCACTAGTTCTTCATATGTCCTCCCAGCGGATGGCTTCTTTTTTCTGAACCCTTGCTTAGTTCCATCAGAGTGGACAGTGCTCTTGAGATGGCTTCCATGGCCACCTCCACCTCACTTCTCACCAGGTCAGTCTTCTTAAAGGCTTCTCCCTTATCTCCAAATTCAATTCTGACTTGGTCAGTGACTTTCTACCTTGGAGTTTCCTTGTCCTTATTTCTGGCTCCAGCTCGCAGCATGTTCACAACAGGCCTAGTTCCATACCTGCTGAAATCAACAACATCAGCAAAAATTTCAAACCCAGGGAGCTGACCTCCATCAATAACTATTGGCTCAGGTGTCCCATCATACACTGATTCTGTGGCTTGGACGAATGTGTCCACCAAGTTCACATGCTTCCTTTCTTGCTTAGTCTTCCCCTTGTGATACCCCAGCCCAAACTGATGGTACTTACCGGCTTCAATATTAAAGTTGGGGATTCCTTGCAGTTTGGCTCCTAGTCCTTTTCCTAGCTCATAGTTCTGCTTGGCAAAGTATCTATGAATCCAATCTGGAAACTCAAGCTTATCAGAGATGACTGCAACTTGGAAACCGATCATCGACTGCTCAGTAGTAGTCAGGGCAGCCATAACAAAAGGCTCATCCGCTTTAACAGTTACCACTTTCCCCTCAATAAAAAACTTCACCTTCGTATGCAAAGTCGAGGGCACTCCTCCTAGGGCATGGAACCATAGCCTTCCTAAGAGCAGAGAGAAGGTGACAGGAATATCAATCACGGTGAACAACACTTTTGACTTGACCTCCCCCACTGTAACTTCAGCTTCAAAAGTTCCCAACACAGCTCTCTTGCTATTATCATATATTCTAATCACAATGTTGGATCGGCAAAGAGCTTCAGTACTCAACCCCAAGAAAGACAAGATCTGGGAGGGGTGAATGTTTAAGACTGAGCTATCATCTACCATTACACTCGACATTACTTTGTCCATGACCTTAACTCTCAAGTATAGGGCCCTGTTATGATTAACTCCTTGTGGCGGGAGGTCTTCGATTCCAAAACTGATCTCCGGGGCCCTATTGGCTTTCAAGTCCACTCCTTTGATCATTACGCACACCTCATCAGGGGACATAGTGGGATTGGCTTCCATCTCCATTAACTACTTGACCACCGCCTCACGGTGCCTCTTTAACTCCATAAGTAGGTGCCAAAAATTGGCCCGAGCTGGTGTCCTCTTTAGTTGGTCCACTACCATGACTTCCTCCCTAGCCACTGGAGGTGATTGGATAGTATCATTCTGCACTGGTGTAGTATTCCTTCTCGGGGGTGCTGGAGGTGGTACATCACCTGCCTATCTTTTTAAATGACAGTCCCTCTCTTCATCTCCATTGGATAAACTGGCTTCGATTCTTGAACCTTGAAATCGTCGTATTCATCATCCGCTTCAAACTCATCTAAATTGATAGGACCTGCCTTATCCTTCACTGCCAAAGACTGTTCTTCGACTATTTCTGGCTCTTCCTTACTTTCCACTAGCACAGCTCGCGCACTCGGATTTGCTTTGATGATCAGGGCGAATACATAATTGGCCAACAGACCAGACTACACCATATTCACCTAACTTCCAAAGGTGGGGAGTGGATTTTTCTTCACACTCGGCTTCAGAGATGGCTCAACAATCTTGCCATTGGTGACCAACTGCTTGATGTCTTTTATCAGCTGGGTGCACTCGTTCGTACGGTGACGCATCATCACATTATAGGAGCAGAAATTATCTTTATCTGCCTCAGCTAGAGGTGAGAACGGCCTCAGACTCTGCAATAGCCCAGCCTTTCTACACTTGGCAAAGATCCGACTAGCTTACTCGGCCCATGGACTAGTGATCCTCTGAGTAGTTGGTCTCCTTTGATTCACATTAGCCACCTCTGCCTCCTGCATTTCGATAGAGGCTGCTTTCGGATTGATCTTGGAACTAGACCCCACTACAGTAGTGTTAGAGCTGCTACCCTTGTACCTTTGGTAGTACCCTTGATTATTTATGTACGAGCCTGAACTCTGTCTGCTCCTTTGCTCCTCCTCCTCGTATCGCTCGATATGCTTGGCAAACTCCACCACCTTGTTAAAGGAATGGAACCTTTTGAGCTTCATCTTATCCTTGTACTGGGGAAAACTACCATTCACACCAGCTTCACTATCAGAGACTCCAACTTCGATGCCCCATCCACCAGAACCTGCACATCTATCCACCGTTTGTAGTAAGCCGGAAAAGACTAATTCGGCTTTTGGCAGATTCTCTCTAGATCTTCGAGAGTTATCTCAACCTGGGTGTTGTAGATGTATTGCTTCACAAAAGCATCAGATAAGTCTTCCTAACTGGAACAAGTATATAGGGCATCTTCATGTACCACTTCACTGCAGCACCCCTCAGAGTAGTCGGAAACAAGTTTAAGAGATGACTCTTTCCAATCCCCATACTGGTCATCAGCCTCACATAACTATCCAAGTGGGCTTCCGGCGGGCCTTCCCCGGTGTAGGGAGGAAGATAAGGCATGTGAAAACTAGCCGGAAGCGGCCCTTCTCCATCGGCCATCAGTGTGGCAGGGTCAGCACACTTAATAGGATTAAAGTGGACCATATCCTTTAGCTTGGGTAACATGGCTTCTATGTTAGAAAATTTCTAGTTGAGACGCTTCTCCAGCATTACCTCAATCGAGGCTTCCCTCGCCTTCTCAAAGGTCTCATCCTTTTCGGACTGACGGTCGGGTTCTCTATGGTTGATCACTCCACCGCTTCCTCCGGGAAGACTTACTCCAGTAGCATTAGTAACTTGGATGAACAGTTGTCCCCCACTTCCAACCGAAGTCTGAGCTGGTGGAACAGCCTGAATAGGGATGGTGCTTATCACTGCCTGCACTTGCTCCCTAAGAGTAGCCCTAAATTCATCTGAGCCTAGGAAGCTCCTCATAAAAGCAGCCATATCGAAGGGCAAGTTTCCATTGTTTCCGTCGGCCATCTCTGCTCTGTCAGCTTCTTCTAACAAAATCTGACTGTCAACTGGTAGAGTGGGCAACTGAATTTCGACCTCCCGATCTGAATCTGACCCTGAGCTGATTCCCTCCACGGGGACAGGCTCTGATTGAACTGATTGAATTGGTGGTTTGGGCTCTGATTCAACACAAACTAACCGTTTCGAGGTGGGACTCCAAGCTGCACACTCAACATAAGGTTAGAATCGCGGATGGATGTCATAGCCCTAGACTCGACACCCTAAGTGGTGTGTATGGCATGTTCATGTTCATGATCGGATGATGCTTCATGGATGGGAATGATGATGAAAATGACTTGTGTATTTTTCTTTTTGTTTTGGATGTTCCAAGCATACCCCATGCCGTACAAAAGACAATGCAAAATTGTCACGTGTGAGCTGTCACACGGATAGAAGTTTGGCACCTTCGGGGCACCTAGTGGACGTCATGAAATGGTCATATGTGTACCGACACACGAACAGAGGTTTGACACTTTGTAGGTCAATAAAATGACATGTGATGGTCATAGAGGAGCTGTTCCATAGATAGAGCTTTGATGCTTTTATGGCATCTTAGATGGAATGATGTAACAAACAAGTCGTGTGTAACTTGAAACACGGATAGCATTTTGGCGTTCATGGAACACCTTGTATGATTTAGGCACGTTATGAAACATCCTAATATGAATTCTAGTTTGGCACCCGTGGAGTACCTCGAATGGTTCATTAATGTTATGGAACAATTCGATGTGGATCATGACATAAGCAAGACCTTGGTGTCACCATGATACCAATGGTGAATGGATATGATGCCATGTGATGATATTGTGTGATCTGCCACATGAATGTAAACCTAAGACTGTTGTGGTCCTTTAATGATGCAACGAAATGGCCAAGTGCAATCCGATGCATAGGCAGAACACGGATAGTCTTGAGGACTCCTGATATTGTCATGAAATGAAATGATCGTGAAGGGCATACTTAGAACATCCTTCATTTTAGATGGGATGAGATGATATGAATGCCCATGTCATATAGAATGCAAATGGCTGCACAAAAACATGGTTAGGATGCATGACATACGAGATGATGTCATGTATGCTTTATGGGAATGTTAACATGCAAGATGTGATGGTACACGAATAAAATGTCATGGCTACATGAAAATGTGGTTAGTATAATAGCACACCTATGATGATTCTCAAAATGGCTACATAAGAATGTGGTTAGAAAATGGCACACTGATGATACGTGTTTATGTTGCATGTAAATGTCAAAAACAACCATAGAGTAAACGTTAGCACACAAAAATATGCTCACCCTTCCAAGCTTATTCCTCCATTCGATTGGTCTTGCATTCTTCCTACGTATTGGGTCTCTTTAGCCTCAACCAAGGAGGCCAAAGGCGTACTGTCAATGTCCATTTTCAAATATATGTTTTGGTAACCCTATGGGGAAGTTGCTAGGCCATTACATGAAGGTATAAGTCAAACCAAGGGTCGTACTGTTGGATATGCCCTAGTCCCGAGGCATTGGACCTTGTATTTGTATTGTACATTTATTGGATTTATGAATTATACATATTTTGTGCCATTAATAAAGGCATTAATTCATTTATTATATATATCTTGTGTAATAATTTAAATGAAGTATCTAATGGACATATCCATATCCATGATGACAAGTGTCATGCACTTGGCAGTAACACCATGGATAGGGAAAACGATACGACCATAAAGAGATTCGTAGTCTATTCCAATCATGGGAATGAATGGGACTAGAGACTATCATTAACCTAGTTATATGGCGATGTCTTGTCGGTCATTGGACATGGGATGTCAACCAAGTTAATGGGTACCTGCGAAAGGGGCATGGTACTAGATAGATCCACTAAACAGGAAATCCACATGGTATAGTATCATAAGTGATTCTCGTGTAGTACTTACATGGATCCTTTGACCTGACCATATGATGGTGTTGCATGCGAGGTCGCATACTTAGGGGTACACCTAAAGGACCTGTAATAGGGTGCCAAGTATAGGTACTTTCGGGTATGTCACTAAGCATGGCAATGGATATGCAGAAGGGATTTGTCACTCAGTAGTCCACTGGGAAGATATCACCGGCCTCTTGATGAATGTGACTGATAAGAGTGTGGCCATACCCAAACAAGTGGGAACTTGTTTGTGAGCTTCAGTGCATTCGGGATCAAGTTAATGTCCGGACACAAAAGAGGGTGATCAATCCATGCCTCTGTGTGGGACACCGATATCAGTCACATGGGATATACAAGTTCAAACTATAGGGTTATGATTTCAGTTGGACTGCCATCTCCATCTTAATTAGGGGCTGGAGTGGCTTGCTAGAGCCTGCTTGTAGTCTGTGGGCCATAGGCCCACTGCCAACATAAAGATGGGCCCATAGGATCGTACACATTGAACGTCTGAACACGGACTTAAGGAATCACCTGTATACTTGGAGTACACACATCGGAGAGAGAGGATTATATTAATTATATTATAAAGATCAAGTGGATTGATCATAATAATAAAATTAATATTTGCATTGGCCTTCTCAAAATTAGTTAAATTAAGTTATGAGATTATTTCCTAGGTGGAAATATTTCACATGTATAGGTTTACATGTGTCCTTGTTTTATGGATGTCAAAATTAATTCCATGGTATAATTAATTGATCAAATTGATTTTAATTTAATTGTATCAAATATATTATTTGGAATAATATGTTAAGGATACAAGTTAAATGAAATTGGGTTTGAAAATTAATTGGAACTGAGGAATTAATATTGGACTGGGTTTTAAATGGAGAAAAGCCCACATGAGACAAGGAAGGGAACTGGGCTGAAATCTCAAGGAGAATTTTGGCCCACCCTAGGTAAAAATTACCTAGGGATTTCAGCCAAGAGGAAGAACACACAAGCTAGCCAAAATTGTAGCCTCCATCTCTCTCAAAGTTTTTCCGATTCCAAGGCTAGCACGGGTCGTGTTCCACAGCCGTTCGTGTACGTGAATTAGGAGGGAATCTGCTTTGATTTCTACAGCCATCTCTTGAAGAGATACTCCTGGTAAAAGTTTAATCTCTTCTTGATAAATTTTTGTTTTAACAATTTTCATCTCAATTGCTCCTGGGCACGGATTTGAGCAAATCGTTGCGATTTTCCGCATTTATTCGGATGATTTCCGGTGAAAATCCCAAAAGTGGTATCAGAGCGGCCTTTTGATCTATGAAAATTGTTTAATTGGATTGAATCCCTTGGATTTAAAATTGGATCTTTAATTTGGGATTCTTGGATTGGGGTTTGTGATTTTTCCCCTTTGATTTTTGCAATTGAAATTAAATTTACATATAGGTTTATGTTTATTTAATTTTATTGGATGGATGTGTTTCTTGGTGTAATTCCTTTTGTTTGGTTGCAATTTTATTATTTTTGGAAAAATCATGGGTTGTTTCCAGGCATGCGGGACTGCCACCGGCAGCCGCCGCACTCGGCGGAAACAGCCATTGCGGCTGGTTTCAGTAGCGGCCGCAGCCGCTGGTTTCAGCAGCAGCGGCTGCCTCAGCTGCGGGCAGCTGCTGGACGGCAGTGCCGCTGCTGCTAGGGCAACTTGGTTGCCCTAGCTGCAGCGGGCTGGGCCCAGTGGTTTTGGATTGGCGGGTTCGGGGCTGAGGCCCAGTTTTAAAATTTTAATTGGTTTTAAAATTTCATGTGTTTAAATTTTTGCAATTTAAATGCGCATGGTTTCTTGAATGAAATTTTAATTTTATTCATTGGATGTTAATTTTGTAAATTAATATGTTAGTTGAAATTGGTTCGGGTATTTTTGGCACAATTACCCAGATGGCTAATATGGACTCATGGTTTCCCAATTCCAGTGGGAGCAGTTAACTGCTTGGGCTGGAGGCCCAAAGCTCGTTAAGGGCTAGAACCATGATGGGCTGGATTTGTCGATTTCAAGAATAATGGCTTGGACATAATTGAAATGGGCTTAATTCATGAATTATAACATGCTTATAAATTTATGTATTGGATGCATATGTGTGATTAAATGTTTGTATGGTTGGATGCTATTAGGCCTTAATTCAAGATGGGTTGTATTTTCTTTTTGGGTAAATACGGCCTGCGCGCCGTTTTTCTTTTTTCTTTTAATGTAATTTTATTTTATTCATTTATTATAAAATTTGTAAAAGAAGAAGCCCAATGGAGTGGTGAGCCCAAGTGGAGGTGCAAGCCCAGAAGAAAGGACATGGAGGCCCACCTGATATTTAATTCTAGTATAGGTTTACTAGAATTATTAGGATGTAATATAGGCCCATAGCAATCCATTTTACTTGTTTATTTAATTATGCTTTATATTTATTTGCATGTGTGAATGTATGATCCAACAGCCAATTTCACCCACCTTATGCATGTAAGCCGTTATTGAATGGATCTGATAACCTAATGGAAATTACTAAGTCGTTTAAAAGTGCTCCCCTCATTCAAAACCAGCTCGAAGTGGGGATAGGCCAGTTGTAGACCTTGCCCTCATAGGATACACTGGAGTATCGTCATTTTGTATTGGGTTAGAGTATGGGATACTCTAACATTTGGATGGAGGTTTTGACTTAGCGTGGGTAGTAGGATTCTCCTGGCCCTAAGCACAGATGGGTAAGTGCCAACAAGCCCATCAAACCGAGAGTCCCTAGGTTGGGATTGGACGGCGTTCCTACCTAAATAATTAGGGTATAATTATACCAGGCCCTCGTTTGGCTATATCTTAATGAAATATGGATCTCGGCACATGAGCCCAACAACTCGGATTAATTAATAACTAGATTCATTATTAATTATAAATGGGAAACAAAGTAAAGTCCTTTATTAACAGTTTTAAATTTTTCTGTGTACAAACTCTAAATGGCAAATAACAACTCACTTTCACTGCGATCTATCCTAGAGAGGGACAAGCTTTCTGGTCCCAACTTTTTAGATTGGTCTAGGAACTTAAGGATAGTTTTAAGATAAGAGTCCAAAGAGTATGTACTGGAAAGGCCTGTGCCGGCTGCGCCTCAGGGACATAATCCACCAGCTGCCCAGCTGGAGGAATACGAGGTGCACATTAAGGATAATAGGGATGTGACATGCCTTATGTTGGCCTGCATGGTCCTTGAGCTACAAAAGCAGTTCATGGATCATCAAGCCTATGCTATGATAACAACTCTCAATGAGATGTTTCAAGAGCAAGCTCGTCAGGAATGGTACCTGACCACTAAGGCATTCCACTCCTGTAAGATGGGGGATGGGACATCTGTGAGCGCACACGTGCTCAAGATGAAGGGCTATTTGGATACTTTGGCCTGTCTCAGATCGCCCATCTCACAGGAGTTGGTGGTGGACACAATCCTTGCATCCTTACCAAATTCTTACAATCAGTTCATCCTGAACTATAATATGCAAGGGATGAACTGTACTGTTAGTGAGCTGCATGGGATGCTCAAGCTTACTAAACAGTCGATCAAGAAGACTCCGCCGGTACTGCTGGTCAACAAGGGGAACCCTCCTCTTGTGAAGGGCAAGGCCAAGGCCAAGAAAGCCAAGTCTAAGAAGGCTAAGGCCTAGCCCAAGGTCCAGCAAAAGGCAAATCCTGCGGATGTCTGTTTCGGGTGCAAGCAGGCAGGCCATTGGAAGAGATCATGTCCTAAGCTAATGGGAGAGCAGAGGAGGACCCAGGGTGCATCTTCATCAGGTATTTATGTCATAGATATTAACCTTACTATTTCAACATCCTGGGTATTGGATATTGGATGTGGTTCTCACATTTGTTGCAATGTGCAGGGACTTAAGAACAGAAGGTCACTGGGATCGGGGGAGGTGGACTTGCGAGTCGGTAATGGAGCAAAGGTTGCTGCCATAGAGATCGGTGAATATCACCTCATGATGCCTAGTGGATTGGTTTTGATTTTGGAACAATGTTATTTTGTACCTGCTATATGCAGGAATATTATTTCAGTTTCCATGTTGGATATTTCTGGATTTTATTTTACTATTTCGAATGGTAGAATTTGTTTATCTAGAGAGGGATTATTTTATGGAGAAGCTCTATTAAATAATGGCCTATATATCCTGGACTTAAAAGAAACCAATCATGTCTATAACATAAACACTAAAAGGGTTAAGCCCAATGAACTTAATCCAGTCTACCTATGGCATTCTCGTTTGGGCCACATAAACGAGAGGCGCATAGCAAGGCTTCACAAAGCTAGAGTCCAAGGGTCATTTCACTTGGAGTCAATTGATATATGTGAATCATGTTTACAAGGCAAAATGACTAAGGCGCCTTTTAACAAGAAGCCTGAAAGGGCCACTGGCTTATTGGTGCTAATACATTTAGATGTATGTGGGCCCATGAGCGTAGCGACCAGAGGTGGACATCTGCACTTTGTCACGTTCACAGATGATTTCAGCAGATATGGCTATGTCTATCTAATGAAACATAAGTCTGAGACCCTTGATAGGTTCAAGGAATTTAGGAACGAAGTACAGAACCAGCTTGGCAAAAATATCAAAACCCTTTGGTCAGACCAAGGAGGTGAGTATATGAGCCTAGAGTTTGACTTATATTTGAGAGAGTATGGAATAGTTCCACAACTCACTAGGAACACCACAGTGGAATGGGGTGTCCGAACAGAGGAATAAGACCCTGTTGGACATGGTCTGCTCGATGATGAGTCAAGCCTCTCTCCCAATAAGTTTCTGGGGACACACCCTCGAGACAGCTGCTCTTATTTTAAATAATACTTCAACTAAGGCAGTGGAAAAGACCCCATATCAAATATGGATGGGCAGGGAGCCCAATGTGTCTTTCCTAAGGATTTGGGGATGCGAAGCACATGTCAAGAGATTGACTAGTGGCAAGCTAGAGCCCAAAACCGATAAGTGCCTGTTTGTGGGCTACCCTAGGGAAACCAAAGGGTATTACTTCTATAACCCCGCCGAGAACAAGGTGTTCGTGGCAAGGAAGGGGGTCTTTCTAGAAAAGGAATTCCTTTCCAAGAAAGATAGTGGGAGCAATGTTGAACTCAGGGAAGTTCAAAGTCCACAAGCTCCTGAAGAGGATAACTCGGAAGCCCAGGTGGAACTTCCACGGGAGGAAGCACCAACCCAGGCCATACAAGGACCTAGAAGGTCTGGTAGGGATTGTTGGGAACCAGAGAGGTATGGTTTCCTCGTCACCAATGATCAAACTCTTCTCGTCTTGGATGAGGAAGAACCTAAAACCTACCAGGAGGCTATGGCAAGCCCATAATCTACAAATTGGCGTAAAGCCATGGAGCCAGAGATGCAATCTATGTACGATAACTGGGTTTGGAACTTGGTTGATCCACCTCCAGGTGCTAAGGTAATAGGTTGCAAGTTGTGCTACAAGCTAAAAGCCGATAATACCTTCACGGGGCGTCTGTTTGTGAAAGGTTTCAGACAAGTCCATGGAATAGACTATGATGAAACTTTCTCACCAGTAGCCATGCTCAAATCCATCAGGATCTTGCTGGCCATATCCGCATGGTACGACTATGAGGTCTGGCAAATGGATGTCAAAACTACTTTTCTTAATAGAAAGCTACTCGAGGATGTGTACATGACACAACCTGTAGGTTTTTTCGATCCAGAGTATCCGATGAGGGTATGCAAACTTCAAAAGTCCATTTATGGATTGAAGCAAGCATCCCGCAGTTGGAATCTTAGATTCAATGAAGCTATAAAGGAATATGGCTTCATACAGAATCAAGATGAGCCTTGTGTGTATAATAGGATTAGTGGGAGCATTGTCACATTCCTAGTACTTTATGTAGACGACATCCTACTCATTAGAAGTAAGATACCTACACTGCAAGGAGTAAAGAAGTGGCTGTGTAAGTGCTTCGCAATGAAGGACTTAGGCGAAGCTGAGATATCTTAGGGATCAGGATCTTCAGGGATAGATCAAATCGGCTTCTGGGCCTAAGTCAGGCTTCATACATAGACAAAGTTCTGAAAAGATTCAGCATGGATCGGGCTAAGAAAGGTTTCTTGCCAATGGGTCATGGGCTGAAACTTAGTAAGAAGAATTGTCCTAAGTCAAGGGAGGACAGGGAGAACATGAAATTAGTTCTATACGCTTCGGCTATAGGATCAATTATGTACTCCATGCTATGTACAAGACCTGATGTCACCTTTGCACTAAGTATGATAAGCCAGTACCGGTAGGATCCCGGGGAGGATCACTAAAAGGCTGTCAAAGTAATCCTCAAGTACCTTAACAGGACTAAGGATAGCTTCTTGGTGTATGGAGGTCAGGAAGAGCTGTCAGTTACTAGGTACACTGATGCGAGCTTCCAGACCAACCAGGATGAGTACTAATCATAGTCTGGGTACGTGTTTTTGCTAAATAGTGGTGCTGTAAGCTGGAGGAGCTCAAAGCAGTCAACCATCGTGGACTCTACAACAGAACCTGAGTACATTGCAGTGTGTGATGCAGCTAAGGAAGCTATATGGATAAGGAAGTTTATCATTGAGTTGGGAGTAGTGCCAACTATCCAAGACCCAGTTGATATCTTCTATGACAACAATGGGGCCGTTGCACAATCTAAGGAGCCCCGGTCACATAAGAACACAAAGCACGTGCTCAGGATGTTTCACCTCATACGAGAAATCGCGAAAAGAGGTGACATTGCATTACATAGAGTGGACACCAAGGATAATGTAGCAGATCCTTTGACTAAGGTGCTGGTTCAACCCAAGCACAAGGGTCATACTAGATCCATAAGGATAAGGCCTATGCCTAGTTGGAACTAGTGCTAGTGGGAGATTGTTGGATATGCCTTAGTCCCGAGGCATTGGACCTTGTATTTGTATTGTACATTTATTGGATTTATGTATTATACATATTTTGTGTCATTAATAATGGCATTAATTCATTTATTATATATATCTTGTGCAATAATCCATATCCATGATGACAAGTGTTATGCACTTAGCAGTAAGACCATGGATAGGGAAAACGATATGACCATAAAGAGATCTATAGTCTGTTCCAATCATGGGAATGAATGGGACTAGAGACTATCATTAACCCAGTTGTATGGTGGTGTCTTACCGGTCATTGGATATAGGATGTCAACCAAGTTAATGGGTACATGCGAAAAGGGAATGGTACTGGATAGATTCACTAAATGAGAAATCCACATGGTATAGTATCACAAGTGATTCTCATGTAGTACTTGTATGGATCATTTGACCTGAGCATATGATGGTGTTGCATGTGAGGTTGCATACTTAGGTGTACGCCTAAAGGGCCTGTAATAGGGTGCCAAGTATGGGTACTTTCGGGTATGTCACTAAGCATGGAAATGCTATGGATATGCAGAAGGGATTTGTCACTCAGTAGTCCACTGAGAAGATATCAATGGCCTCTTGATGAATGTGACTGATAAAAGTGTGGCCACACCTAAATAAGTTGGAACTTGTTTGTAAGCATTAGTATATTTAGGATCAAGTTAATGTCCGGACACAAAAGAGGGTGATCAATCCAAGCCTCTGTGTTAGACATCGATATCAATGACATGGGATATACAAGTTCAAACTACAGGGCTATGATTTCAATTGGACTACCATCTCCATCTTAATTGGGGGCTGCAGTGGCTTGCTAGAGCCCGCCTGTAGTCTATGGACCATAGGCCCACTGCCAACATAAAGATGGGCCCACGGGATTGTACACATTGAACATCTGAACACGGACTTAAGGAATCACCTGTATACTTGGAGTATACACACCGGAGAGAGAGGATTATATTAATTATATTGTAAAGATCAATTGGATTGATCATAACAATAAAATTAATATTTGCATTGGCCTTCTCATAATTAATTAAATTAAGTTATGAGATTATTTCCTAGGTGGAAATATTTCATATGTATAGGTTTACATTTGTCCTTGTTTTATAGATGTTAAAATTAATTCCATGGTATAATTAATTGATCAAATTGATTTTAATTTAATTGTATCAAATATATTATTTGGAATAATATGTTAAGGATACAAGTTAAATGAAATTGGGTTTGAAAAATTAATCGGACCTGAGGAATTAATATTGGACTGGGTTTTAAATGGAGAAAAGCCCACATGAGACATGGAAGGGAATTGGGCCAAAATCTCAAGGAGAATTTTGGCCCACCCTAGGTAAAAAATACCTAGGGATTTTGGCCAAGAGGAAGAACACACAAGCTAGATAAAATTGTAGCCTCCATCTCTCCCAAAGTTTTTCCGATTCCAATGCTAGCACGGGTCATGTTCCACAGCCGTTCGTGTATGTGAACGAGGAGGGAATCTGCTTTGATTTCTGTAGTCATCTCTTAAAGAGATACTCCTGGTAAGAGTTTAATCTCTTCTTGATAAATATTTGTTGTAACAATTTTCATCTCAATTGCTCCTGGGCACAGATTTGAGGAAATCGTCGTGATCTTCGACATTTATTCGGATGATTTCCGATGAAAGTCCCAAAACGTACAACCTCCCGTAGTGAAAATATACTCCTCACTTCTCCCCACTCAAGGGTCCAAACGAAGGGGTACATACAATGCTATGAGTGGTCTACCCCCTCGGGTGCCTCCAATCCTGGCGGAAGAGGTAGGTCACCTTTGGAGATAAATCGGGCTTAATCATGTGTTGGAAGGATTCAAGAAGAGAAAATGTCATGCTATGCGGTATGGGTGAAATATTGAATTATGATTTAATAATTGACTATAAGCGAGGATGTACTTCAATTGTTGCCTAAGTTCCTTAAGTTTTTATGAAAACTTTTTTAAAAAAACCGTTAATCCCCATCAGAGTCGTCACTGTGAGCGGGTGACGTTTCGTTTTCGGAACGTGCGGTGAAGTGGGAACCAGGGATTTTCTTTTTGAGGTGATGAAGTGTGTTTTGAAAACAAGTTTAAATCTTCTTTAAGAAAGCCTTGCATTTTATCGGAAAAACCCCTTTTGTAGAAAACTTAATTCTAAGTGTGAATTTTGGAGAATAGGTTTTTAGAAAATCCCAATTTAAACTTTAAAGGTCTCGAAACCTAAATTTTGAGATTAGATACAGCGTCACCAGCCAGATCAGCTCATCTAGAAAATTTTGGTACAGCTCCCTACCAAGTGTAGATGCGGTACCTAATCCAGAGATTCAAGGTTCGGGCAACACACCTACTAATCCTCAGACTTATTTTCAATTATTATTTCATAATTTGATATGACATCCATTTATGTCTACCCATTTTATCTTCTTTTATTTTTTTTTAGTTAATGCTCATGCACATGACATAAATATAAATCTAAAATAAAGTGTAGAAAAGTAAAAGTGCAGGAAAAGTAAAGTAGAGGCCCAATTATACAACCTAGAAAAGAAAAACTCTCATCCTCACCATTTACAACCGCCTATAATACACGATGATCTAAAAAGTACAATCGCCTAGGTACACGAGATGATCTTTTAAGTACATCAAAAATGAAAAATAATAAAAAGAAAAGCTGCATCCAAATACGATTAGCACAAGTAAATAAGGCACATCAAGGATTCACATAGGATAGAATAGGGGATTTTAGGAAGTGGGAACATGCATTTAGGGGATAACCAAGAAGTCCAGGTGACTTGCTCGGTTAGACCTGGAAATTGGTTTTACAAACGCCCTATAGTTTTTGTAAATGAAAAACCAATTTTGAAAAAAATTTGTCTCATTTTACATGCAAATTCCTTTGGTTTAGTGGGTCGGTTTATCCCGGAACTTGAGGTTCCATTCGTGGGGGTTTCTAATTCCAAACATTCATCTATGGTCTAAAAACTGTAAACATACCAACTACAGGTTTGATTCTGAAGACAGCATCAAGCGACGATGTCTGTGCTGATCATCCCGTGATTCTGCCTTCTGCCCAATATTATAGCCGTGTGACTATATTACAGTCGTGTGACTGTAATGGTTACAGCTGTGCAACTGTAATGAACAGTGCCTGACAGTGGTTTTCTTATTTTCTAAAGTCAGTAGTTTTATTGATTTTGATGATTTCAAGAGTTTCTGGGAATCCAAGGGCCCGTTATCATTGAACCGAAAATTTGATTAAGGATCTAACAACTGTGAATCTCGAGAATTGAAACCAACAAAACCCCAAACCACACATCCGTATCATTGGAAATCCGAAAACCACAATATTATAGTGTATAGATGTGATTAGACCAAATTAAATCATGAAAAATCATTTAAAATGGAAAACCATCTGTATTAGGACAAATTTGGGCTATTTAGGCTTTTGCCCAGAGGCATACATTCGTGCAACTGTAATATACGGGAAATATAGTCGTACGACTGTAAATATAGTCATGCGACTATAATTATAGTCGTACAGATGTAATTCCGTAGATAGTTTTTTGGAAAAATTTCGAACACAGAAGCAATCACAAATCAACATGAAACGAGTTTTAAGGCCTCTTAGAGTTTACCTCTTTTGTGTTCCAGTATTTTTAATGACCAGACTTGGCTGTGGATGTCAGAATCCGCCTAGAATCTCCAAACAACCCGAAATTCCCGAACCCGCGTCCTGAATTGATCCGAATGAAAGCCGAGTATAGTTTTGAATCAGTGTTGTCAGATTAGGGATCTCACACTATGTGTTTCTGATTTCTCTTCTCTTTTTTCCTCTTTCTCCCACTTTCTCTCTCTAGAAATCTCTTTCTCTCTCAAGCACCTTTTTTTTTCTTTTTTTTTTCTCTTCTTTTTCCTCTGGTTTTTTGCCTTTTCTGGCTCTTTTCTGCCTCTTAATTCTTATGATTGATACCCAAAATCCAAGCCAAATTAAAGTTCTTTCCTATTCAGGAATCTGCTGAGTCAAAGACTATAGTCGTACGACTCTAACTATAGTCGCACGACTGTAGTGTTACAGTCATACGGCCGTAGTTGTTACAGTCGTACGATTGTAATATATAGTCGTACGACTGTAATCTAGAGTCATATGACTGTAGTTGTGAAACTGTAGCCGTACGGCTCTAGATAGAGCCTGCACGCCTTAGTCTTAACCCACACTCACACCTAAGTCCCCTAATCACTCCATGAACCTCTCTTGGGGTTTCGGATCAAGGACTCTTCTGACTTTTAGACCGTTTGAGAACATTCCGGGTGTTATTCTGCTCATTCTTAGATCCAATTCATGCTTATCCGTCTAACATGTAACAACAGGTGTTCATCATAGAGGTCGAGAAAAAACCCATGCTCACACAAAACTACCCAAGTGGTAATGTATAGAAACTCAAGTTGTGAACATATGGTGATCTTCCCCTTTTACTTTGTTCTTTCCATCATAATCTAACTCGGTTGTCCAGTCGGGCTTTTCCAAGGTCGAATCATACTTGACCCCTTCAAATCTCCTTCCAAAACATCCACATTAAAATATACTTCCAGAATAAGTTAAGGTCTTTAAGGATAGTTAATTCAATAAAACCTCTATTTCGTTTCTTGAGTCTTACACTATGAAAAGTTGAGATCACTACTTTTCCATCTCATGGTCACTAAGCACACATGGTATGAAACATGTGTTATGATGTTCTCTTCTTTCCTCTTGAAAGAAGTGCATGTCTATATTAACATCATATGAAAGCATCGGTTAGACGTGCCAAAACATCCAACCTTAGTCTACTTATAGACTACTTCCGGCTACAAAGACATAATAGGCTCTTGTTGCTTATGACAAGCCTCATAGATTACACATAATATCTTATATACTTGCCTTTTGCATGTATATGAATTTCGCACTTTAATGGAAACTCTTTTCCATAATTTAAGCGAAACGGCTTCTATTGTTGAACAAGCTCTCATTTGTTCAAAAACAGTCTCATCCTTTACATTTGTCAACAATTGACAAAATAAGAGTAATTGTTCATGTGAGTGAGCTTCTTTTCTGTCCGACATACATCTCAAAATATAACAGCAAATGTTTACAAATTAACATTTGCACTCATGTATTGTAATTCAAACTTTATTGAATAATATGTTCTCAAACATACGAAAATATGTATTTCAGATCCTATGCAACCATGGGATCTAACATGTTTCACAAAAACATCTCTCATGACAGGTTTCGTTAATTGATCTGCTACCATGTCATGAGTCGATATATATTTCAAATTAACTTCTTTGCGTGCTATTAAGTCCCTAACAAAGTGATACTTAATCTCTATGTGCTTTGACTTGTTATGGAACCTCTGATCCTTAGCTAACTCAATAGCAGACTGACTATCACTATTTATCACCACTAGAGCATTTGAGGAAGTAATACATAAATGGTTCATAAACCTATTTAACCATACTCCCTCTTGAACTATGGACAAGTATGACACATACTATGTTTTCATTGTGGATAGGGCAATACAGGTTTATTTCTTACTGCTCCATGATACTGCACCATTACTAAGCAAGAAATCAAAACCAGAAGTGATTCCTCTCATCCACATCTCTTGCCCAATCTGCATCTATGTATCCTCTCAATTGCAGATCATTACCTTGATAACACAGAGTAATCCATAGTGGCTTTGAGATACCTCAATATTCTCTTTACCACTGTTTAATGTGCTTGTCCAGGATTGGACTGACATGCCAACTGCATGATAGATATCACATCTAGTAGACAGCATGGCATACATGAGGCTGCCCACAGCACTCGCATAAGGAACATTTTTCATCCGATCCATTTCTGTTTATGTTTTGGGACACATATCAGTACTAAGGGTCACTCCCTTAGACATCAGGCTATCTACGAGTTTACAGTTGCTCATATTGAAATGTTCAAGAACCTTGCTAATATATAACTTTTGAGACAATGCTAACAATTTCTTTGAACTATCCCTTGAAATCTTAACTCCAAAGATAAAAACTGCTTCACCCATATCTTTCATCTCAAAACTTGATGTTAACCAAGCTTTGATTTGATTCACTTATTCCATGTCATTTCCTGCTATCAAAATGTCATCAACATATAATGACATAATCACAAATCTAGTTCCAGAGCTTTTCTTATAGACATAATGATCTTCTTCAATCACCATGAAGCCATTCAATGTCATCACATTATGAAATCCAAGGTACCATTGTCTAGAAGACTGTTTAAGGCCATAAATTGATCTTTTCAATTTGCAAACCTATTGTTCATTGCCTTTTATGATGAAACAAACAGATTGATCCATGTAGATTTCTTCATCCAATTCTCCATTGAGAAAAGCAGTCTTAACATCCATTTGATGTAGCTCTAGGTCTAGATTTGCAATAATTGCCAGGATTAATCTAATGGATATGAACCTCACAACAGGTGAGAAAGTTTCCTCATAATCTATCCCTTCCTATTGTGTATAGCCCTTAGCAACTAGGTGGACCTTGTATCTTTTGATATTGCCATTAGCCGTACACTTGATCTTGAGAACCCACTTGTTCCCAATAGCTTTTCTTCCCTTTGGAAGATTAACAAGTTCCCAAACTATGTTAGATCTCATGAAAGCCTTTTCTTCTTCTATAGCCTTAATCCATTCATTTCTTGCGGGGCATGAGAGTGCATCATTGTAATTTTTAAGCTCATCATCATCTTGTGGGAGGACTAGAAAAGCCGTTCTTTTGATACTAAATCATCAGCATTTGACTTTTTGTCTTTTAGATTTACACGATACCGAATCTTCATAAACATGTCTCGTATATTCATCGTAATTCGGTACACTCCCACTTGGACCATGTTCCATACTCCCACTGAAGTCTAGATCCACATGCTTACTAGGAATTGGAGTTTGATCTAGAACTTGATCTTGATCATTCATAATGTTTTGAGGTTCATGAACACTTTCATTTTCCTTAAAATTTCTCCCACTTGAATGGAGAGATATGTTAGATTCCAATTCCTCATAAAGTGGCAAATAATGGTCCACCTCGCCTATCTTAGGGAACTCATTCTCTAAGAAAATGACATCACGTGATTCAAACTATGTCACTTTTTCATCTTCTGTTTCTCCCACTAAGACATATCCTTTTGATACATTTAGATACCTTATAAAGATGCACTTTTTGCTTCTTGAGCCTAGTTTCCCAAACTTACTCAAGGTATCATGGGAAAAAATAGTGCAACCCATGATTTGAGGTTACTTAAGTCAGGTTTTTGACATGTCCACAGCTCATAAGGAGTGGGCGTGACAGATTTAGAGGGCACTCGGTTGAGAACGTATGCGGCTGTAAGCAATGTATCTCCCCAATAGGAGACAGGCAAATTTGCTGTAGCCATCATAAATCTAACCATATCAAGAAGAGTTCTATTTCTCCTCTCGGCAACACCATTTTGTTGTAGAGTGTAAGGAATCAACAATTGATGCACAATTCCTTTTTCATCACACAAAGCATTGAATTCATCCGATAGATATTCTCGACCATGGTCAGTTCTCAAAGCTTTGATTTTAATAGTTAATTGATTCTCAACAAGGTTTATAAACCTCTTAAAGCAACTTAAAGCTTCAGATTTGTGAGACATCAAATAAATATGACCATACCTAGTATAGTCATCAATAAAAGTGATGAAATAATAGGCCCCATGCCTTGCCCTCACATTCATTGGACCACATACGTCAGAATGGATTAATTGTAAAGGGAACTCAGCCCTAGTTGCCTTTCCAAATGGTTTCTTACACATTTTTCCTTTAAGAAATGATTCACAGGGAGGTAATTCAACCTCCAATAAACCTAATTTGGCTAACCGACTCATTCGGTCTTGGTCAATATGGTTTAACCTGGCATGCCATGTTACTTCTTCATTATCACAATCGCGTATAGAATTAGAAGTAGTTTGTAAGAAAAATGCATTATTTATTGGAACAATATCCAAAACAAGCAAACCATTTAAAATATGTCCCGAACCATAAAAGGTTTCAGCCAAACACAAACGTAAACTGTTACTATTCAAGAACAAATTGAATCCCATAATCAATAAAGATGAAACAGAAATTAAATTCTGTCAAATTTAGGGAGCAAATAAAACATCATGGAGGAGAAGTGTCTAACCACCTGTCAGAATTAATCTACATGTGCCAATCCCTTGGACTTCAACTCTCGAGTTGTTTCCAACATAGATCCACTTTGATCCTGATGGGATTCGATGGAACTTAATGAAGGAACATCGATCCCTTGTCACATGGTCCGTTGCACCTAAATCAACAATCCACATAGGATCATATTCAGTTAGATTAACCATACTAGATACATAAAATTTACTCACACATGAGTTTTTAATATGTACCTTAGCCTCAGACCTGCAGTCTTTGGCATAATGCCCTCTTTCATGGCAATTGAAGCATTTCACTCTTGAAATGTTCACTTTTCTAGCTTTGTTTTTATTTTTCCCATTCTTGTCAGCTTTCTTGGGCTCACTAGCCGGTTCTTTGCCTTTACCGTAGAAGCGCTTACACTTCTTGCCAGAACTATTTCTAGCAGATGCATAGTTAGCCTCACCATTAACCTTAATAGATGCGAGGTGATCCTCCTCCAACTCAAGGTGGTGAACAGCATCATCAAAAGTCTTGATACTTTCAATATGAGTTAGATGCATGTTCATATGCTCCCAATTGTTAGGCAAAGAGTGAATAACAGTCAGAACTTTCTGCTCCTCGGTCAACTTATGACCTGCATCGCTAAGCTGACTGATCATATTAGACATTTCTCTTAAATGTCTTTTCATTGTAAAATCAGGGCGTTTCTTGTAAGTGTCAAACTTAATTGTTAGAGAACGAAGTTTTTTCAGAGACACAACTCTGAACTTTTCTTTTAGAGCTTTCCACAAATTGCTCACGTTCTCATACTTATGAAATCGCTTAGCGATGTCATCATCCATTGCACTCAACAAGATGAGACGGGCATTGGAATTTCTCTTCTTCCAAGCTTTAAAAGCTTCTTTGTCCTGCCTATGTTGAACAGTATTCCCTTCTTCAGGTTCGGTCATAACCGTCACCAGGGAATCTAAAAGATCTTGATCCTCTAGTACATATTGGATACTCATGCTCCAGATCTCATAATTATCTCTGTTCAATCGGCCACAATTGATTTGCTAACAGATGCCATTTTATGTACTTGATCTACAACATATGTAGTAGCATGACTTATTATAAGTTAAAACAATACACGAATGTTCAATACACAACCAATATTCTATTAGCAAAGTCTTACACTAGAATTCAATTTGAAAAAGAGACAATAAAGGCTCTAATTACCCTCTAAGTTCTAATGTTTAACCTTACTAATAAAATATATACATGCGCAATGAACTCGATTAATGGTTTTAATCTTATAAATCTTTCATGAGAAAAATTATTATTATTTATGTTGATTTAATTTTATTATTTCCCAAAACAATAAAACCAAATAAACATCCTCATATATTTATTTCACCAACATAAATAAATAATAATCAACCCATGGGATTCATCATCGGAAAAACGTGGCACAGTAGAAATTACAGCGTTACTTTTTTTCTAAAATCCACCTATCATGTCCAATTACCATTGATTGGAATAAAAACAATTTGAATCAAGAGAGATTAACTCATCGGATTCATCTCTTCTAGAGACTGCTACAGAATCGTTTCTTGAAACTGCGATTCCAAAGTCCAGTGCACGATCAACTATCGAGCGGGAACCGGTGCTAGCCGAAGAAGCGGAAGGAATGGAGAATTAATTGGTGTAATTTTCAACTATTTTTGGGGCTGCAATGACGCTGAAATTTTCAGCAATTAATTAAGGTTAGGGTTAGGTTTTCTTCCTTAAGTGTGCCCTTATATAGACACCTTGTCTAATTGGGTTTCAATTAGGTTAATTAAACCCAAGCCTACTAGGATTATAATTACGAAAACAAACTTTAATTAAAAAGTATATACTATGTAATTTAATTCCATTTGGCTAAATTTAATTACCCCTAAATAAAATTGAATCACACTTAAGTAAATACAATACATGTATTTAATTTTCCTACTTAGGAAAATAAATTAATTAATTACATTATGTAAACTTATTAATTAAATTAAATCAACCCAATGTTAATTAATTACCTTGACACCAAATGTCAACTAATTAATTAACGCATTCCTTCCAATTTACATTACATGTACAATTTCTATAAGCACCGTCTCAGTTGATCTATGTGCACTATCCTATGGGTCTGTCTTAATGTTGGCAGTAGGCCCAAGGCCCACAAACTGTAAGTGGGTTCTAGGAAACTGTTATAGCTCCCAATTAAGATAGAGATGCAGTAGTCTACAGAAGATACTCACCCAGTAGTAATCTCATAGTGTCCTTTGCCAAACGATATCAATATGAATAAACAAGAGGCATGGTGTTCATCATCCTCTTCTGCTATTTATTATATTTCTTGATCTTAAGTTGACTGATTAATCAAATAAGGAACCGACTTACTTGGGTATGGCCATACACTTATCAGTCCCACTCATCAAATGGCCAGTGATATCATCTTGGTGTTACCCGAGTGGCAATTCCATCACTTCATTCTCAATATCAATATGTTCACTGTTCCACCCAACCATACCAGTATTTAGCATCCTTTTATAGACCTGTTAGGCATATATCAAATTGAACTGGATTCCATATTGATACTATAATGAATTCTGGTCGGAGGACAAAAGAGACCTTCTCAAGAAAGATCTATGACGCGACAACCATGTGGCTTTCTTATGCGGATTGATCTATTTCCATGTCAATGACATGTACCTATATTCATGATGACTATACAAGTACTATGGCTAGTTAAGAAACTGGCATACAGTCATCGAATATACAAGTCTGTGGTTCTATTCGTTCCCACAATTAGAACAGAGCTGAGATAGGTTTTATGATTATCAGTCAATGGATACTCTACTCATATTATAACATAAGATATAAATGAAATAGATTAATTGATGTGACATAAATAATGTATTCATACAATGAGTCTTAATGTATAATACAAAATACAAGAATCCAATGCCCTAAGAACTAGGGCACACCAATAATCTCCTACTTGCACTAGTTCCAAGTAGGCATTGCCCTAATTCCTATAGATTTGATATGACCATCGTGCTGTATCTGTAGCAGTGCTTTGGTTAATGGATCAACGACATTATTCTTGGTGTCAACCCTCTACAATGATATGTCACATCTGTTCATGATCTCTTAAGGTGAAACTTTCTGAGCACATGTTTGGATCTCTTGTGTGACCGGGGCTCCTTAGCTTGTGCAATGGCCCCGTTGTTGTCACAAAAAACATCAACTGGGTCTAGGATAGTGGGTACTACTCCCAACTTGGTTATGAATTTCTTGATCCAAACGGCTTCCTTTACAGCTTCGCATGCAGCTATGTACTCAGTTTCTATTATAGAGTCAGCAATGGTGTACTGCTTTAAGGACCTCCAACTAATGGCACCACCATTCAGGAGAAAAACATAACCAGACTATGACTGGTTCTCATCCTTATCGGTCTCAAAGCTTGCATTAGTGTAACCTGACACTACCAGGTCATCTTGACCTCCATACACTAAGAAAGCATCCTTAGTCCAGTTAAGGTACTTCAAGATTGCCTTAACTGCCTTCCAGTGTTCCTCACTGGGCTTCGACTAGTACCGGCTAGTCATACTTAGTGCAAACGTGACATCAAGCCTTGTACATAACATGAAGTACGTGATAGATCCTATAGCAGATGCATAAGGGATCTTTTCCGTGCTCTCCCGGTCATTCTTTGTTTTAGGACCATCTTTCTTACTTAGCTTCAACACATTCTTGCCTTGTCCATGCTGAATCTTTTCAGAACCTTGTCAATGTACGTGACCTGACTTAGGCCTAGAAGCCGATTGGATCTATCTCTGTAGATCCTGCTCCCTAAGATCATCTCAGCTTTGCTTAAGTCCTTCATTGTGAAGAACCTACTCAACCACTGCTTAACCCCTTGAAGTGTTGGTATGTTGCCTCCAATGATAAGGATGTTGTCAATATACATCACTAGAAAGGTGGAAACGCTCCCACTAACAATCTTATACACACAAGGCTCATCAGGATTCTGTGTGAAGCCATATTCTATGATGGCCTTATTGAATCTCTGATTCCATGCCCTCGATGCTTGCTTCAATCCATAAATGGATCTTTGAAGCTTGCATACCCTATTTGGATACTTTGGATCGATAAAACCCTTAGGTTTGTGTAATGTACACATCCTCGAGTAGCTTTCCATTAAGGAAAGCAGTCTTAACATCCATCTGCCATATCTCATAATTGTACCATGCAGCTATGGCTAGGAGTATCCTAATGGATTTGAGCATGGCAACTGGTGAAAAGGTTTCATCATAGTCAATTCCTTGAACTTGCCTAAATCCTTTTGCCACCAGTCACCCTTGAAGGTGTTGTCGGTTTTTAACTAGAAACACCACTTGCAACCGATCACCTTAGCACCTGGAGGTGGATTCACCAAGTTCTATACTTGGTTATCATGTATAGATTGTATCTCATCCTCCATGGCTTTGCACCATTGATATGAGTGTGGGCTTTCAACAGCTTCCTGATAGGTCTTGGGCTCTTCTTGGTCAACGACCATAAGGTCCTCATCATCAGTCACGAGAAAGTCGTACCTCTCTGGCTGATGATGTGTCCGACCAGACCTTCTAAGGTCTTGCACAATCGGTTCTGGTTCCTCAATTTCTTGAGTAGTCAGATCGGTTCCCGAAGCATCCTCAGTAGTAGCTGTAGGAGTTTGTGAGTCTTGAACGTCTGAAAGTTCAACATTACTCCCACTGTCTCTCTTGGAAAGGAATTCCTTCTCCAAAAAGACTGCATTTCTTGCTATGAAAACTTGATTCTCCACCGGATCGCAAAAGTAATAACCCTTAGTTTCTTTAGGGTAACCCACAAACTGGCACTTGATAGATTTGGACTCGAGTTTGCCACTTGTCAATTTCTTAACATGTGCATCATAGCCCCAAATCTTCAAGAAGGAAACATTGGGCTTTTGGTCCTTCGATAGTCCATATGGTGTTCCCTCAACTGCCTTGCTTGGTATATTATTAAGAATGTAAGGAGCTGTCTCTAAAGCATATCCCCAAAAGGAGACAGGGAGTGTAGCATGACTCATCATCGAGCGAACCATGTCTAGCAAGGTCCTATTCCTCCTTTTTGACACTCCATTCCACTGGGGTGTACCAGGAGGAGTGAGTTGGGATACAATCCCACACTTTCTCAAAAACCGAGTCAAACTCTTGGCTCAAATATTCACCCCCCTGGTTAGATTGAAGTGCTTTTATTTTCTTGCCATGTTGGTTTTCTACTTCATTTTTAAAGTCCTTGAACCTTTAAAGAGTCTCAGACTTATGCTTCATGAGATACACGTAACCGTATCTGCTGAAGTCATCCGTGAAGGTGATGAAGTATAGAAAACTGGATCTAGCATTAGTGCTCATTTGCCCGTATACATCGGAATTTATCAGCTCCAATAGCTCTGAGACCCTTTCAGTACGTCTTTGTCATCTTGCCTCTCAAACAAGATTCACACGTGTCATAAGACTGGATGTCATATGACCCTAGCACCCCACTAGAGTGAAGCCTAGCTATGCGCTTCTCATTTATGTGGCCAAGTCAACAGTGCCAGATGTATGTAGGATTAATTTCATTATGTTTAATCCCTTTAGTATTTATGTTATAGATTGAACTTTCATGTTTTAGATCAAGGATATATAATCCATTTTCAAGAAATGTTGTTCCATAAATAATATTGCCATGTTGCATAGAAATTCTATGATGTCCAATAGTAAATACAAAACCAGAAATATCCAACAAAGAAACAGAAATAATATTCCTGCGCATCGCAGGTACAAAATAACAATTTCTTAGTTCCAAAACAAGTCCACTAGGCATCTCTAAGAAATAATCTCTAATCTCCATGGCGTGAACTCTAGCACCATTTTGGACTTGAAGATCTACTTCCCCAGATCCTAGTAATCTCCTATTTCTAAGACCCTACACATTTGAACAAATGTGAGATCCACATCCAGTGTCTAAGACCCAAGATGCAGAAATAGCCAGATTAATCTGAACAACATAAATACCTGAAGTAGTAGTTTTGCCCTTCAGTTGCTCCCTTAGTTCTGGAAATGAGCTTTTCCAGTGCCCCTTCTCATGACACTTATGGCAGACATCGTCAGGAGAAGCAACCCTTGCTTTAGTTTGGGCCCCCACCTTTTAGCCCTTAACCTTGGCCTTAGATTTGGCCTTTCCTCTAGCAATGGGTGTATTGCCCTTATTCACCAACAATACTTTAGGAGTCTTCTTAAGATACTGCTTAGCAAGCTTATGTTGGATATGCCCTAGCCCCGAGGCATTAGTCCTTGTCTTTTGTATCATACATTTGAACATTAATGTAAAAGATATGTATTATACAATTTGTGTCAAGAAATAAAGGCATTAATCTATTTACTATATGTCTTATGCTATAATTTAAATAGAGTATCTAATGGACATATCCATATCCATGTTGTCAAGTGTCATGCACTTGGCAGTAAGACTATGGATAGGGAAAACGATATGGCCATAAAGTCATCTGTAGTCTGTTCCAATCATAGGAATGAATGGAACTAAAGACTATCATTTGCCTAGTTGTATGGTGGTGTCTTACAGGTCATAGAACATGGAATGTCAACCAGGTTAATGGGTACATGCAAAGGGGCATGGTACTGGATCGATCCACTTAACGGGAATCTACATGGTATAGTATCACAAATGATTCTCGCGTAGTACTTGTATAAGTCCTTTGACCGGACCATATGATGGTGCTGCATGTGAAGTGGCAAACTTTGGTGTACACCTAATGGGCCTGTAAAAGGGTGCCAAGTATGGGTACGTTCGGGTGTGCAGTGAGCATGGCAGTGCTATGGATATGCAAAAGGGTATGTCACTCAGTAATTTACTGAGATGATATCATCGGCCTCTTAATGACTATTACCGATAAGAGTGTAGCCACACCCAAATAGGATTAGATCTTGTTTGTGAGCATCAGTTCATTCGGGATCAAGCAAATGTCCGGACACATATTCAGGGTGATCAACCATGCCTCTGTGTTGGACACTAATATCAGTGACATGGGACATACAAGTTCAACAACTGGGTTATGGTGACAGTTTGACTGCTATCTCCATCTTAATTGGGGGCTGCAGTGGCTTGCTAGAGCCTGCCTGTAGTCTGTAGACCTTGGCCCACTGCCAACATAAAGACGGGTTCATTGGATCGTACACATTGAATGTCTAGACTTTAACTAGTCGGAAGTGTGTACTTGGAGTATAAACGTTTGAAGAGAGAGAGATTTATTAATTATATTATAGATTAATTAGATTGATCAACATAAGATAATTAATATTTATTTTGGCATTCTCTTAATTAATTCAATGAATTAATTTATGAGATAATTTCCTAGGTGGAAATATTTATACATGTATAAGTTTATATGTATGTCATCTTATATGTGTCTAATTTAATTCCTTGATTAATTTGATGTGTCAAATTAATTTTAATTTAACTATATGTAACATATTATATGGTATAATATACTTACATACATGTAGAATTAAAATGTTATTTGAAATCAAATAAAAACCAAAGCATTAAAGTGGGCTTGGGCTTGAAATGGGAAGCCCACTCTTTCATCATGTCTTGGCCGAAATTCTTGGTGGATTTTAAGGCAAGAATGATGAGTCATTAAGATGAGAAGAGTGAGTCATTGTTGGACAAAAGGTAATGATCAAATGGGTGAGTCATGGTGGACTTTTGGTTAGCAAAGTTGGACTTTACTAACTTGGATATTTTTGGTCATTATGATGACAAGAGAAATGAGAAAAGTATCCCATCTTTTTTATCACCTCTTGGCTGAAATCTTCATGAGATTTGGCTAGGAAGATGACTCACTTTTGAGACAAAATGTGATGAGTGGATTGGTGAGTCATGGTTGACTTTTTGGTAAGCAAAGTATGACTTTGCTAACTTGGATATTTTTCCTTCTTCTTTTTGTAAGATATATAAGGAAAAATTAACTCTACCCACTTAGACACATAAGTACTCTTGGCTGCCCAAAATTGCTCTCTCCCTCTCTTCTTGAAATTTCCGAGTCGCTAGTACGGGTTTCAGTCCGAGAGCCCTTTGTGTACGCATCGGTGGAGGAAATCTACACTTCATTTCTGCAGTCTTCTTCTATCTCTTAAGAGATATCTTGGTACGACTTTTATATTCCTCCTTTGTGTTTTGTTTTTGGTTTTCACTACTTAAGCTCTTGGGACTCGGATTCGAGGAAATCGATGTATATTTCTACGCTTTTATTGGTCAGTTTCCCGTGACGAATCCCAGCAGCTTGAGCATGCCATGCAGCTCAACAACCGATTTATCCAACCCTTGCATATGGTAGTTCATGATAAACTGGTTGTAAGACTCAGGAAGTGACCCGAGAATAATGTTTTCTGCCAAGTCCTGTGGAACTGGTGAGCCGGGGCGGGCAAGTGTATCAATATACCCCTTCAACTTTAGCACATGAGTACTGACAGAAGTCTCGGCTGCCATTGCAGTTGTGCAAAGTGCCTTAGTTGTTAGTTAATGTTCCTGACGAGCCTGATCTTGGAACATCTTTTTAAGTTGATCCATCATCTCATAAGCATGCTCGTCCATGAACTGCTTCTGAAGATCAGAAGCCATGGTACCCAGCATGAGGCATGAGACATCTCGGTCATCCCTCATGTGTCAGTCGTACTGCTCCATCATCGCCGTGGTGACGCCTCGACCTGCAGGAGGACCAGCTGGTAAAGGAGCATTCATTACATAATCCTTGGATTTTTGTCTAAGAACTATTTGTAAGTTCCTAGCCCAATCTAGGAAGTTAGTCCTCGAAAGCTTCTCCTTCTCCAGGAGTGACCTAAGTGAGAGTGAGTTGTTGTTTGTTGCAGCCATTTTAAATTGCTGATATAAAAATAGGAATAATCGACATGGAAGAAATCATTCCTTGAGTTAGAAATAAAGGACTTTATGCCAATTCAAAATAATAATCTAATTTTAATTTGTTCGTTGGTGATGTTAATTGGCTGACTTGACCAAGATCCATAACTCCTTAATGATTGGCCGAACTAGGGCTCGCTAACCGATCATTGATTCATTTGGTAGGAAAACCTATCCAGTCCCTCCATGAAGGACTCTTGGTTTGATGGGCTTATTGACACTTTAACCATCTATGCTTGGGCCCGCTCTGAGCTAATGCTACCCATGTTGAGTCAAACCACCATTCACATGTTAACCATACCAAGTATCCTAAACCTCGACGGCCCACCGAATACTACAATGTACCCAGCTAAGGCATGGCGCACATTGCAGCATCAATGGAAGGAAGAGGTGTGAATGTGGGAAGCACTTTTAAATGACTCAATATTTTAATTTCCGGATTAAAATTAAGTGATATGGCTTAGCATGCATAAACACGGATAATAATTTGGTGATCCATACATCCATATTATATGACAATTGCAATAGCATACTTAATTTAAAATAAATGAGATCCTATGGGCCTTTAATTACAACCTAATGAAAATTAGATATCCTATCTAATTCTTCATGGGCCGGACTGCAATCCTTCTTGGGCTCTCACCATGGGTTTGCTCCAACTGGGCCTTTCTCCATACTTGATGTAATTACAATAATTTTATTTTAAATAAAATCTATTCTAAAATTACATCAAAATAAAAGAAATGGCACGCAGGCCATATTTCCCAAAATCAAATTACACCGATAATAATTTAGGACCCATGGAACTCAACATCACATTTCAAACAAAGTAACTGTCGTGCACATACATACCAATATGATGCATGATCATGGCATTCCAAATTATAAATATAAATGTTAAGACGAGTTACTTAGGGTGAAATCGCCAATTTTAATAAATGTGACTAAGGCCCATAAAAGCCCAATGGATAACATCCATAAATACAAAATTAACAATTTTGCTCCCACTTGAATTTGGGTTATCACAAATTAAAACTTAGCCTTCCTAATTTTAACCAGTGTCACGGTTTATTGGGCCAATTTCACAAAATCCATATTCAATTTAATATGCACAACAATTAAATTAAATATGCATACCAACAAAATAAACAATTTAAATACAAATTAATTCAAAATAAAAACATTTTAATTTAATTTGCATTAGGACCCGGGATAAAAAAAATACCCATAAAATCCAAAACCGAACCCGAACCCCGCGTGCCACTACAACAGGCTGCAGCTGCTACAATAATTACGATTCCATCTTGGCCCAAAATAATTTTTTTTAATCATTAAAATTCCAGCCAACAAACAAGAATAAATAATCAATAAAATTTATATTGAAAACCAATTGGGGAAAAATAATCAAAAACCCCAATCCAATAGTTCTAGGGTTCATAAAAAACAAAACCAATTGAGTAAGAACCCTAAAATCACAATTAGCCTGTGGTATAATATGTATTTTATGAGTGCGTTTTGGGACTGTATTTTATACACTTATTATACATTGTTATACACTTCTTATAAAAGGGATCGTAGGCCTAAGAAAGGAATAAGTACTTTTATTTTTCGGTAGATCTTAAAATGGACGTAACTTTTGCTATAGGAGTCTGATTGACTATTATAATATGTTTTCAGAATGTGATTTTTGAGCTCTACAAGAAATATTGTGGTTGGTCGCATTTGGGCCCAAAAAAATGGTGTTTAGGCCTTCATCCATCAGTTTATACATTGTTTATACACTTCTTATAAACTGCTTAAACATTGTTATACACTTCTTATACATTGTTACACACTTCTTATATATTGTTATACACTATTTATATAATGTTTGTACACTTCTTATACACTGCTATAATTTCTTATACATTGTTATAGACTTCTTATATATTGTTATACACTATTTATACACTGTTTATACACTTCTTATACACTGTTATACATTGTTTATACACTACTTATACACTGTTATACATTGTTATACACTTCTTATATATTGTTATACACTATTTATATACTTCTTTTACACTGTTATACATTGTTTATACACTGCTTATGTTGGGATTCATCACTGGAAATCAACCGATAAAAGCACAAATAAGCATCGATTTCCTCGAATCCGGTCCCAGGAGCTAGTGAAGTGGAAATCAAAGACAAAACCATAAAGAGGAAGTTTAGATACTCACTTGGTATATCTCTTACAGAGATGACTGCAGAAATCTAAGTAGACTTCCTCCATCGCCATGCACACGAATGGCTATTGGACTAACCTCGTGCTTGCGGATCGGAAAACTCAAGAAGAGAGAAGAGGAGAGATAGGGTGGCCCAAAAGATGGATAAAATGCTTATATTCCCTTTCTTACCAAAAGAAAGAAGATAAAGGTACAAGTTAAATTAAAGTTACATTTGAAATTAATTAAATCATGGGAATTAGAATGGGCTTGGGTTTAAACGATTTAAAGCCCACATTGCATGGAGTGGAATGGGCCAAAGTTTTGGGCTTATGGGATGAGTCTTTTTCTTGACTTAATTGGTAGCAAAGTTAGACTTTGCGAGGGTCATATTATACCATATAATATATTACATACAATTAAATTAGAATTCATTTGACCTATTAATTTTATCACGGAATTAAATTAGACATGTATAAAAGGAAATACATGTAAACTTATACATGTATAAATATTTGTAAGTAGGAAATAATCTCATAAATGAATTGATTAATTGTGAAAAGGCCAAAATAAATATTAGTTATATTATTTTGATCAATCCAATTGATCGATATAATATAATTAATGAAACTCTCTCTTTTCAACGTGTATTCTCCAAGTGTACATTAAATCCTTTAATCTAGTCCAGACGTTCAATGTGTACGATCCTATAGGCCTGTCTTTATGTTGGCAGTAGGCTTATAGCCCACAGATGGCAGGCAGGTTCTAGCAAGCCACTACAGTTCCAAATTAAGATGGAGATAGCAGTCAAACTGGAATCATAACCCAGTAGTTTAAACTTGTATATCCTATGTCATCGATATCGGTGTCCAACACAGAGGCATGGGATGATCACCCTCTTTTGTGTCTTGACATTTACTTGATCCCAAATGAATTGATGCTCACAAACAAGTTCCAACTTGTTTAGGTGTGGCCACACTCTTATCAGTTGCATTCATCAAGAGGCCGGTGATATCTTCTCAGTGGACTACTGAGTGACATTCCCATCTGCATATCCATAGCACTTCCATGTTCACTGACATACCCGAACGTACCCATACTTGGCACCCTTTTATAGTTCTGTTAGGCATACACCAAAGTATGCCACTTCACATGCAGCACCATCATATGGTCAGGTCTAAGGATCCATACACGTACTACACAAGAATCACTTGTGATCCAATACCATGTAGATTTCTCGTTTAGTGGATCGATCCAGTACCATGCCCCTTTGCATGTACCCATTAACCTGGTTGACATTCCATGTACTATGACCAGTAAGACACTTCCATACAATCAGGCTAATGATTGTCTTTAGTTCCATTCATTCCCATGATTGGAACAGACTACAGATGACTTTATGGTCATATCGTTTTCCCTATCCATGATCTTAGTGCCAAGTGCATCACACTTGACAACATGGATATGGATATGTCCATTGGATACTTTATTTAAAACAAAGCACAAGATATGTAATAAATAGATTAATGCCTTTATTTAATGACACAAATTGTATAATACGTATATCTCACATAAATGTATAATACAAATACAAGGACCAATTGTAAGCGCCGGAATTTTAATTCCACAAAAAAAAAGAGAATAGTCGTACTACTTTATTTACAGTCGTACGACTGTAGATCATGCAGGTGAGCCAACCCACACCCTTAAAGCTGAAAAAACAGAAGAAGAAAGAGGGCACGCGGAGACAGAAAATAGAAAGAGGAAAAAGAGAGAAAAGAGAGAGGAGAAGAGAAAATCAGAGAGAGAAAGGGAAGAACTGATCATCAGAAACCCTTGCATTTTGGAAATCTTTGGACCTAAAGTCCCTAACCCTAACTCAAGGACGAAAAGTGCAAATTCGTGTGGATTGGAGCGATGCTAGGGGTCAAAACGACTTGGATAAGCATATAAAAGGTAGGCACCCCCTTTTCCTTTCACTTTTTCCTGCTTTTTGGGTGCTGGATGTGATTTTCATGCATTTTCACCTTATTTCTGCATCTGGAAATCAAGAACAGTCGCACGACTATTCTTGGATTTGATGAACAGTCGTACGACTGTATATACAGTCGTACGAGTGTTCTTGATTTCCAGGCATGTTTGTCACGGATTATTTCAAATAAGGTTTTGGTGAGATTCTGACTTTGGAACATTTACAATCACACGACTGTAACTTATTTTCCAGAATCAGAATTTCCGTTTTTATTTCCAAAAATTTCCAAAAATCCATAAAAATTCAGAAAAACCCTGAAAGTCATTAAAATGAATTTTGTTATGTGCATCCACGACTATAGATTCAATTTTCAGTAAAATTGCATTTAGAACAATGCCACGACGGAGACCCAGTTCTCCCGAAAACCAACCCACCTCACATATAAAAAATGCATGTAAACCGGAAAAATTGTTTTCAAAAATGATTTTCCCATGAAACCAAAAATACAGGGACATTTCAAAAATGTTTTCCAGGTCTAACAGGGCCGGCTAGCCGAGCCAACCCGGTTATCTCCTACATGCATGCCCCCAATACTTGATTTCCCAATTCTGTCTATTTGAGTCCAACTTGTGGCGTGCCGTAAAATTGTGCTAACCTTTGTTTTGCAGCTTTTATTTTTATTTTTATTTTAAATTTATTTAATAGAATTAATCGTGTATATTAGGCGATTGTATTTTCTTTAGATAAATCGTGTATTCTAGGCGCTTGTAAAAGTGAGGCGAGAGTTTTTATTTTTTATTCGATTGGGTTGTAAATCACTTAAATATTCATTACTTTACTTTTATTTTTGTAATACCTGTATGCGCTCTGTATGTCTATTTATTTCAATAAAATTGAATTTAAAATTTGAAATACCATCTATAAACATTGACCAATATTTATTTTAATTAGACACGAAATAAGGGACTTGTCCGGACCTGAATCTTTGGATAGTGTAGCGGCCGTTCATCCGGTTCAGCTACATTATAAATTTCCCGGTTGAGCTGAGCCGGGTGGCGACTCTACAATATTCATCGAGACTTAGGTCTCGGTTCTTTTAAAAATTAATTCCATTTATTTTTCAAAACCGATTTTCCATTTGTGAAAACCCCACGTGAGGGAGGGGCCCGCCTGAGATCGTGGCGCCCCTTCAGAAAGGGAGTCTCGTGTTCCGTCGAAAACGTCGTCTGCTCACAGTGGCAGCTCTGCTGGGGATTTCTTAAAAAATTTTTCATAAAAACTTAAAAGAATTTGACAAGCCCTGAAAAGTGTCTAATTAAAATAAGGTGGATGATTGTCGATTGGTATTTCATTTTGCATTTTTAGCTAGACATACTTGCATTAGGTTAGATATCCCATTTTAGCCCGGTGGATTATTGAAGTGTCGCCTTTGTTCCTCATGGTCTTAGGGGCACGGATACGAAACACCACCCATAGCCTCGTACGAACCCCTTCGTTCGGACCCTTGAGTGGGGAGAAGTGAGGAGTATATTTTGCTATGGGAACCTTGTTTTTAACCCGACTTGGACCGAACTCATATAGGCAGCCCTAGTTGGATTCCCTTAGGATACCAAAATATTTGTGTGAATAATAATAAAATCGCGCCTTCATCACCCTTGGTTGGTGATCAAAGTGAACCCCGCCTAGGACTCTGTTAGAAATTTTTCTGACCGACCACACTTGGAGAAATAAGGTTGGAAGAATTCGCTTCGTGTGCTACGTGTTACACGCTTCTCGACATTTCACGACATACCATAATCACCATCTTCCATACACAATTAACATTTTCCATACATCAAACATTTTTATGTGATATTAACCCATATTTTTATGTAGCCACGTGTATTTTATTTTCGTGTGCAATCATTAAATCATCCGTTTGCCATTCATACTAACCCTTTCTTTTTCAGCCATAACATTAAATTTGTGTGATTAGCATTTTTTCACATAGCATACATAACATCATTATGTATGTCATGCATCCTAACCACGTTTTTGTGCAGCCATTTGCATTTTATGTGTCATAAGCATTCACGACATATCATTTAAATTAAATTAGGGGCATTCCGAGGACGCAAACCACGATCATATCATTCCATCATATATCGGGTATCCCAAAATGCCCGTATTCTGCCAATGCACCGGATTGCATTTGGCCATTCCACCAAATCATTTCATTCAATAGAGACCACAATGGTCCTAGGTATATTTCCGTGTGGCAATCCAGACGATGCATCTCACGACATCATACCCATTCGTCATAAACATCATACAACACTGTGATCCACATCGGATTACTTCATGACATTACTATATCATTCAAGGCACTCCCCGAGTGCCAGATTAGTACGTGTTTAGGGGCATTTCATAACATCCCAAATCATGAAAGGTGTTCCCCAAACGCCGAATCTCTATCCGTGTCCCCACCATGCTTGACTCTCTCATAACATCATTTCATATCATATGCTCAAGAGCATCAGAACTCTGTCCATGGGCCGGTCCCATGTGACCATTTCATATCATCTCATAGACCTATAAAGCATCGAACTCCATCCTTGTGTCAATACACAAGCGACCATTTCACGAAATTCATTAGGTGCCCAAAAAGCACCGAACTTTTATCCATGTGGCGGTCAACACGTGGCATATTTGCATAGCATTGGGCGTTCTTGGAATGTCCAAAGTAAAAAAAAAAAGAATAAAAACAAATGGATCATCCTAATTATCTCACGATGTACATCTCATTCATCCATCAAACATTCAAGCACTCCACAACATTCAAACATTCCATAAGCACCAAGGACTTTACAGCATGCACTAAGTCATTTAAGTGTTCCAAAAACGCTAGAAATTCCATTAAGCCCCTTAGGTCTTCCATAATCATTAGAAACCCTATCCTTGTATCCTATTCATCTAAGCTCCAAAATCCCTTCACGTGCAAGACACGCTCTACACGTACCGCTTTAAACTCTACACCTCCTCCCCGTGTAAGACAAGCTCTACACGTATCACTCCAAATCTTCCTGTGCAAGACAAGCTCTACACGTACCGCATCAAACTCTACCCATCCTCCCCGTGTAAGACCAGCTCTACACGTACCGCTCCAAAATATCTTTCTATGCAAGACAAGCTCTGCACACTTCCTCCCCGTGTAAGACAAGCTCTACACGTATTGCTCCAAATCTTCCCGTGCAAGACAAGCTATGCACGTACCGCATCAAACTCTACCCTTCCTCCCCATGTAAGACAAGCTCTACACGTATTGTTCCAAACATCTTCTCGTGCAAGACAAGCTCTGCACACTTCCTCCCCGTGTAAGACAAGCTCTACACGTACCGCTCCAAATCTTCCCGTGCAAGACAAGCTCTGCACGTTCCTCATCAAACTCTACCCATCCTCCCCATGTAAGACCAGCTCTACACGTACCGCTCCAAAATATCTTTTTGTGCAAGACAAGCTCTGCACACTTCCTCCCCATGTAAGACAAGCTCTACACGTATCGCTCCAAATCTTCCCCGTGCAAGACAAGATCTGCACGCACCGCATCAAACCCTACCTTTCCTCCCCATGTAAGACAAGCTCTACACGTATCGTTCCAAAATATCTTTCCGTGCAAGACAAGCTCTGCACACTTCCTCCCCGTGTAAGACAAGCTCTATACGTACCGCTCCAAATCTTCCCGTGTAAGATAAGCTCTGCACGTACCGCATCAAACACTACACTTCCTCCCCGTGTAAGATCTGCTCTACATGTACCGCTTCAAATATTAAATTTCCTCCCGTGTAAGATACGCTCTACATGTAAGCGCTTCGCAAGTATCACCTTGCTTCGATCCGTGGACACCCTGTGTGTCATTTTATCCATGTGGTGTATATTTATACACCACGCTCTACTTCAGCATATATTTTCATCAACAACATTCATTCCATCTTGCATGTTTCCATTCTTGGCTGTGTGTACACTTGACTAGCGTAGAGTTACATAACATGACATGGCATCACATGACATCATCATTTATACATGCATGCATCACATCATGCACTCATACCTACATCATATCTTAACTTGGTATCCTCACTGCGCATGCCCCAATCGATGCTGACAAGTGTTTTTATCAGGGGAGAAAGGGAAGGAGTCTTAAGAATGGCTGGCCCAACAAACTTCAACACCATAATAGATGTCATAGATGATTATGTTGCTTCATCACGATTCTGAAAGGCGGTTAGGGATAAGGCGGTGACAATGTTGAAGGAGATGCTAGGAGATGATCGTGATAAGGTAGAAAAGCTGACAGCTAGGTGTTTTGAATTGGAGGCACGTGTGACAGAGCTCCAAGGAGTAATAAGAAGGCTGACTGGTGAAGCAGAATCGAAGGTCCCCCTCAAAGCGAATACTGAACTTGTTCCACGACAAACCAGGAGTCCACTCCCCGAGGGTGACGGAAAGGGCATATCCCTATGGGCTATTTCGTTGAGCCGATTATTTGCCAAATGTAGGAACGACGGTCTCTTAAGTTCTCTGAAACCGTTTGAGAACCCGGCTGAGACAAACAAAGGCAAGTTTTGTTCCTATCATGTGACAGTGGGGCACCACACAAACGACTACAAGCAACTGCTGAAGGCTATTTGACAATTGATCGCTAACGGGAAAATGGTCGAGCCACCCTTGAAGCCCAATGTCCAGAGCAATCCTTTGCCTAGCTTTGACTAGCTATCAAAGTTGATGATGCAGCAGCAAAAGAAGACCCTTCGTGTGTGGAGGATGTTAATTATTTTGATGTATCTGTTTTGTTCTTTATCTTGTTTTGTGAATAATGCAGCCCACAAGGCGTTTAATGTAATGTAATTTGATTTCAATTATTTGTGTGATATTTTCATGGACGGAACACTGTGCATGCATACAAACATTCATTTAATGTCTTTAGCATACATGACACATCATCATATGAAATGAATCTAAGGACAGATGAGCATCCAAAATGGTATTCGTCCTGAAAGATCTCACGACTGATAAGAGAAAGAAAAATTGCAAAATGCCTAAAAGCATGGAAGACCTTTGCCTAGTCCTATGATGACACACCTAGAGATCAACAAAGGATCACAGGATGCAGCATTACAAAGAATCCGGAAGACAAATCCAGCCAAGCAGAAGTTCTGCAGCAAAAAAAAAGGGGTGCTAAGTTCCAAAATAAGAATGCATCTGTATCATGTGATGTTTTGCACCATATCGGCCCCGATAATAGAATGCAAGTTCTGGGGGCAACAGTACAATCATTCCAGAATAAAGGAAAGAGGCATCATGCATCACCTACGCACCACCCATAATCGAGCAGGATAGTACAAGCAGCTAACAAGCATATCAAAAAGGTGTTGCCAAATATGGCATCTATCTGTAAAGGCTAAGTTAGCATGCTACCATTTGTCTCACAAATACATTGAATTAATGCAAGAGTAACATTAAGGAAACGATGTAGCCATCAACCTACAGAATCAAAGCGGTCCTACCGAGAAAGACAGAGACCAAGTCGTCAATCCCTTCAATCGAGACAGGCTCAGGTTTAAAAAAAAAAGTCCAATGGATTGAAATCACGAAAGCAATCCATGCAAAAGTTAGGACAGTAAGGCAAGCACCACCGCTAGGAAAATCCGCAAGGACCAGTTGGTGGCAGTCATGGGTTCGGTCGAGACGGATACCATACTCATCTTGTCTTTAATTTCATTTCATATATAATGTGTATTATGCTAAAACATTATCAATGAATGAATAAATGAATGCCTTGCCCTGTTCATTTAAATATCCTAAGTTTTGCCTGAAATTGAAGTCACATCATGCATCATATATGTCTATATGCCTGTGAGCTTCAGTAACAGCGATGGAACAACCAAGTCCTACAAGACTTTCCACAATCGTCTCATCATCAGAGGGAAAACTGAGCAAGTGGGCATGGCGATACTTCAATTAATTCCCGGTTATCATCGACCTGTACTAAATTAGAAGTCTCCATCTTCATCTTAAAAAAAAACAGAAGCTCTCTGAGGTAAAAACCGAAAAGGCACCTCAGACAAAAATTAGATCAGCTCGCTAAGCTGAAAACCCATATTGGGCAGTTTAGGCAAAAGTTAGAGCACCTAAAAAAAAGGCTTGCTAAGGTGAAAACCGAAATGGTGCCTTAGGCAAAAGTTAGAACAGCTCACTGAGTCGAAAATCCACTTTGGGCCGCTCAGGCAAAATTCAGAGCACTTCCAAATCCATGAAGCCTAGTGGCAAAGAAAGCAAAACCTCTCTGTCATTTCCCCAGCCGGAACATTTCATCAATCTCCAACAAGATCCTCTGTATCATTTCTCAACGACATCGTTGCCAATAACAGCATCACTTTATCACTTTATCTCCAATAGTCATCGTACTTCCTTGTTGGCCATCATATATCCCTGATAGGAACGCAAGGTTACATTGCACCCAAAATTTTGCTTCCCCAACTATGGCCGATCAATCACACAACATATCTTCCCCAACAAGAACTTGGAATGTCAAGATCGAGCAAATGGCGTGACACACATTTTCAAAAGTTCATTTGCATATGCATACATTGAAACATATATATGCATTCAAAACATACATGCATACATGTACATACATATCACAACCGACCAAAGCGCAGGTATCCATCATTATCATCGGGCTGTTCCGAACCATGATCGCTCTCAAAGCAGAGATGGCACAACACCCGGGCATCCATTGGACCCTAAGCATCAGCACAAATCCAAATCTCAACACATCAAGTCTCCAAGGGGCCGGGCAATCAAGCCGTATTTATCCTTGATCGAAGGGGCAAAAATTTTTGTTTCCCAAATTATCAATCAAGGGATAAATAATCCTTTACGTTTAAGCATGGTTTCAGATCCTTGATCCTCTTATTATTTCAAGTCCACCCAATTCCAGTAGGATTTCAAATCGTCAACATTTCATCTTCCTTTGCCTCGGGTAACATAGTGTTAGGATTCGTCACCGGAAATCGACCGAAAAAGCAGAAATACGCATCGATTTCCTCGAATCCGGTCCCAGGAGCTTAAGTAGTGGAAATCAAAAACACAAAGCACAAGGAAGAAGGTTTTAAAAATTCACCTTAAAGTCTCTCCAAGTGACAGATGATGACTGCAGAAACCAAATTAGATTTCCTCCTTCATCCCGTACACGAACGGCTCTCGGACTGAAACCCGTGCTAGTGGTTTGGAAAATCAATAAGAGAGAGTGAGGGGAGATGTTGGATGTCCAAGATAAAGTCTCTCAAAGAGATGGCTGATTTTTTTCTTATATGCTCACCATAAAAAAAAATCTAAGCAGAAAAGTCCAACTTCTCTTCCAAAAGGTCAAACAATGGCTCACCTCTTTTGATCATTACCTTTTGTCCACCACATGAGTCACTCTTCTTATCAAATATGACTCACCATTTTGGCAAAATATCTCCCATAGATTTTGTCCAACTCATCCAAATGTGGGCTTCCAAATTTCCATGCCCAAGTCCATATGTAAGAATTTGGTTTATTTGAATTCAAATGTAATTTTATTTCCATATGTATGTAACAATGTTATACCATCTAATATGTTACCTACACTTAAATTAAAATACATTTGACATATCAAATGGACCAAAGAATTACATTAGACATACATAAGATGATACACATATAAACCTATACATGTTTACATATTTCCACCTAGGAAATAAATACACACAATTAATTCATTGAATTAATTATGTGATGGCCAAAATAAATATTAATCATATTATATTATGATCAACCCAATTGAGCAATATAATATAATTAATAGACCTCTCTCTTTTTGACGTGTATACACCAAGTACACACTTAATCCGACTAGTTAAAGTCTAGACGTTCAATGTGTACGATCCGATGGGCCCGTCTTTATGTTGGCAGTGAGCTAAGGCCCACAGACTATAGTTGGGCTCTAGCAAGCCACTGTAGCCCCCAATTAAGACAGAGTAAGCAGTCAAACTGAAACTTTAACCCAGTAGTTTAAACTTGTACATCCCATGTCATCAATATCGGAGTCCAACACAGAGGCATGGTTTGATCACCCTCTATTGTGTATAGATATTAACTTGATCCCGAATGCACTGATATTCACAAACAAGTTCCACCTTGTTTGGGTGTGGCCACACTCTTATCAGCTGCATTCATCAAGAGGCCGGTGATATCTTCTTAGTGGAACACTGAGTGACATTCCCATCTGCATATCCATAGTACTGCAATGTTCATTAACATACCCGAACGTACCCGTACTTGGCACCCTTTTATAGGCCCGTTGGGCGTACACCAAAGTATGCCACTTCACATCCAGTACCATCATATGGTCAGGTCAAAGGATCCATACAAGTACTACACGAGAATCAGATGTGATGTGATACCATGTGGATTCCCGTTAAGTGGATCGATCCAGTACCATGCCCTTTTTGCATGTACCCATTAACCTAGTTGACATTCCATGTTCTATGACCGGTAAGACACCGCCATACAACCAAGGTTAATGATAGTCTTTAGTTCCATTCACTCCCATGATTGGAACAGACTACGGATGACTTTATGGCCATATCGTTTTCCCTATCCACAGTTTTATTGCCAAGTGCCTCACACTTGACAACATGGATATGGATATGTCCATTGGATACTCTATTTAAAATATTGCACAAGACATATAGTAAATAGATTGATGTCTTTATTTATTAACACAAATTGTATCATACATATCTTACATAAAATGTATAATGTATAATACAAAAATAAGGACCAATGCCTCTCCCACTTGCACTAGTACCAACTAGACATGGGCCTAATCCCTATAGATCTAATATGACCCTCGTGCTTGGCTGAGCTAGCACCTTAGTCAAAGGATCTGCGGCATTCTCCTCGGTGTCCACTCGTCGTAATGAAATATCACCCCTCTCAACGATTTCTCTGATGAGGTGAAACTTCCTGAGTACGTGCTTCGAGTTCCTGTGTGACCGGGGCTCCTTAGCTTATGCAACAGCCCCATTGTTGTCACAGAAGATATCAACTGGGTCTTGGATGGTTGAAACTACCCCCAGTTCCATGATAAACTTCTTTATCCATACAGCTTCCTTAGCTGCATCACACGCTGCAATGTACTCAGCTTCTGTGATAGAATCTGCTATGGTCGGTTGCTTGGAGCTTCTCCAGCTTATAGCACCACCATTAAGAATGAATACATATCCTAACTGCGACTTATATTCATCCTGGTTGGTCTGGAAGCTTGTGTCAGTGTACCCAGTAACTGATAACTCTTCCTGACCTCCATACACTAAGAAGCTATCCTTAGTCCGGTTAAGGTACTTTAGGATTACTTTGACAGCTTTCCAGTGATCCTCCCCAGGATCTTGCTGGTACCTGCTAGTCATACTTTGTGCAAAGGCGACATCAGGTCTTGTACATAACATGGCGTACATGATTGATCCTATAGCCGAAGCATATGGGACTAATTTCATGTTCTCCCTGTCCGACCTTGTGTTAGGACAGTTTTTCTTACTAAGTTTCAGCCCATGACCCATTGGCAAGAAACCTTTCTTAGCCTGGTCCGTGCTAAATCTTTTCAGAACTTTGTCTATGTACTTGGCCTGACTTAGGCCCAGGAGCCGATTGGGTCTATCCCTGTAGATCCTGATCCCTAGGATCGTCTCAGCTTCGCCTAAGTCCTTCATTGCGAAGCACTTACACAACCACTACTTTACCCCTTGCAGTGTTGGTATGTCACTTCCAATAAGAAGGATGTCATCCACATATAATACCAGGAATGTGACAATGCTCCCACTAATCCTTTTGTACACACAAGGCTCATCTTGATTTTGTATGAAGCCATATCTCTCAGGTTCCCGACGATCCCTACCAGACCTTCTAGGTTCTTGTGTGACCTGGGTCGGTGCTTCCTCCTGTGGAAGCTCCACCCTGGTCTCCGATGTATCCTTTTCAGGAGTTTCTGAGCTTTGAACTTCCCTGAGTTCAATATTGCTCCCACTATCTTTCTTAGAAATGAACTCATTTTCAAGAAAGACCCCCTTCCGTGCCACGAACACCTTGTTCTCGGCGGGGTTGTAGAAGTAATACCCTTTGGTTTCCCTAGGGTACCCACAAACAGGCATTTGTTGGTTTTGGGTTCCAGTTTGCCCCCAGTCAATCTCTTGACATGTGCATAACAAGCCCAAATCCGCATGAAAGACACATTGGGCGCCCTGCCGTCCATATCTCGAATGGGGTCTTTTCCACTGCCTTAGTCGGAGTACTATTCAAAATGGGAGCTGTTGTCTCAAGAGCATATCCCCAGAAACTTGTTGGGAGAGAAGCATGACTCATCATTGAGCGGACCATGTCTAACAGGGTCCTATTCCTCCGTTTAGAAACCCCATTCCATTGTGGTGTTCCTGGAGGAGTGAGCTGTGGAACTATTCCATGCTCTCTCAAATATGAATCAAACTCTAGGCTCATATACTCGCCACCTCGGTCCGACCGAAGGGCTTTAATATTTCGGCCTAATTGGTTCTGTACTTCGTTCCTAAATTCCTTGAACAGATCAAGTGTTTCAAACTTGTGTTTCATCAGATAGACATAGTCATATCTGCAGAAATCGTCTATAAAGGTGACGAAGTATAGAAACCCACCCTGGCAGCAGTGCTCATAGGTCCACATACATCCGAATGTATTAGGTCTAATAAGCCAGTAGCCCTTTCAGCTTTCTTGCTAAAAGGCGCTTTAGTCATTTTACCCCGTAAACAAGACTCATAAATATCAAGTGACTCCAAGTCAAAAGATCCTAGAATTCCAGCTTTGTGGAGTCTAGCTATACGTTTCTCGTTTATGTGGCCTAAACGACAATGCCAAAGGTACATAGGATTAAGTTCATTTGGTTTAATCCTTTTAGTATTTATGTTATAGACTTGATTAGTTTCATTTAAATTCAGGATATAAAGGCCATTATTTAATAGAGCATTTCCATAAAATATGCCTTCTCTAGATATAACCATTTTACCATTACCAATAGTAAATACATATCCAGAAGTATCCAAAACTGAAACAAAAATAATATTCCTGCACATTGCAGGTACAAAATAACTTTGTTCCAGTTACAAAACTAATCCACTAGGCATCTTAATCCACTAATCCAAAGGCCCGCTGCCAACATAAAGATGGGCCCACGGGATCATACACATAGAACGACTGAATGCAGACTTAAGGAATTACATGTATACTTGGAGTATATGCTATGGAGAGAGATAGTTATATATATTAATTATAGTGTAAAGATCAATTGGATTGGTCATAACAATAAAATTAATATAATCAATTGGCTCATCATAATTAATTGGATTAATTATGAGATTATTTCGTGGGCGGAAATATTCATATGTATAGGTTTACATATGATTTTATTTTGTGTAGATTTAATTTTAATTTGATGGATTAAATTAATTGTCAAAGTAATTTTAATTTAAATGTATATAATATATTACTTAGAGTAATATATTAAATACATGGGTATATTAAAATTGGGCTTGAAATTAATTTAAACCAGAATAATTAAAATTAGACTGGGCCCAAATTAAAACAAGGAAGCCCGAACAGAATGGAATGGAGCCAAGCTGGGCCTGAATTCCCCTAAGGGAATTCGGCCACCCTAGGTATAAAACCTAGGGTGAAAATTTCGGCCACCCAAAAAAACCCTTGCACACTAGTGGCCGAAATCTTCCCCTCCTCTCTCTCTATTGTTTCGTTTTTCCAACGTTAGCACGAGTTGCATTTATTAGGCGTTCGTGTACGAAATCGAGGAGGAAATCTACTTTGGTTTCTGCAGTCTTCATCCATCTCTAGAAAGAGATTTTTTGGTAAGAAAATTAATCCCTTTCTATTTAATTTTAAGTTTTTCAATTTCCATTTCAATTGCTCCTGGGACTGGATTTGAGGAAATTACCGCGTTCTTCCGCTTTTATCGGGTGATTTCCTGTGACAAATCCCAACAGTGGTATCAGAGCGGGCTTTTGATCCGTGGAAATTGATTAATTTGGTTGAATCCCATTTTTGAAATTGGATGTTTTTTTATTGGGATTCATGTTATGGGTTTTATGATTTTTCCCATATGTTTTATACAATGAAAATAAATTGTGCATATTGGTTTATGTTATTTTATTTTTGTTGTATGTTATTGAAATTCTTAGAGAATTGCATTGTGTTGATGGATGGTGTATTTTTTTATTTAATTCTGGTTATTTAAAAAAAAAAAAATCTGCCTCCCGGGGTGCGGGAGGGGCGGCGGCAGCCGCTGCTAGACAGCAGTTGCCGCTGCTGGGCAGTGGCTGCCGCACGGCAGCAGCCGGCAGCTGCAGCGGGCCGGGCCCAGTATTTTGGATTTTGCGGGTTTTTGGGCCCGGGGCCCATTTTTGAAATTTTAATTGGTTTTAAAATTCGTGTGTTTAAATTTATGTAATTTAAATGCGCATGGTTTCTTGGATGAATTTTAATTTCGTTCATGTTATATTAATTTTGGAAATTAATATGGTTAATGGAAATTGGTTCGGGTAATTTTGGCACAATTACTTGAATGGCTAAATTTGACCCATGGTTTCCCAATTCCAGTGGGAGCAGTTGGACTGCCTGGGCTGGAGGCCCAAAGCCTGTTAAGGGTTAGAACTATGGTAGGCCAAAATTGGCGGTTTCCTAATAATGGCTTGGACATAATTGAAATGGGCTTAAATCATGCATTATAACATGCTCTTGAATTGTATGTATTGGATGCATATATGTAATTAAATGTTTGTATGGTTGGATGCTATTGGGCCTTTTACAAGATGGGTTGTATTTTTCTTTTTGGGTAAATACGGCCTGTGTGTCGTTTTTCTTTTTTTAATGTAATTTTATTTTATTTCAATATTATAAAATTTGTAAAAGAAGAAGCCCATGGAGTGGTGAGCCCAAGTGGAGGTGCAAGCCCAAGTGGAGGTGCAAGCCAGAAGGAAAAGATGGAGGCCCACCTGATATTCATTTCTAGTATAGGTTTACTAGAATAATATTAGGATGTAACATAGGCCCATAGCAGTCCATTTTACTTTTATTTAATTATGTTTTATATTCATTTGCATGTATGTATGTATGTTCCAATAGCCATTTCACCCGCCTTATGTATGTAAGCCGTTATAATCGAATCTAATAACCAAATGGAATTACTAAGTCGCTTAAAAGTGCTTCCCTCATTCAAAACCGAATCGAAGTGGGAATAGGCCAGTTGTAGACCATGCCCTCGCAGGATGCACTAGAGTATTGTCACTTTGTATTGGGTTAGAGTATGGGATACTCTAACACTTGGATGGAGGTTTTGACTTAGCGTGGGTAGTAGGATTCTCCTGGCCCTAAGCACAGATGGGTAAGTGCCAACAAGCCCATCAAACCGAGAGTCCCTAGGTTGGGATTGGACGGCGTTCCTACCTAAATAGTTAAGGTGTAGTTGTACCAAACCCTCGTTTGGCTATATCTTAATGAAATATGGATCTCGGCCCATGAGCCCAACAACTCGGTTTAAATTAATAACTTGATTCATTATTAATTTTATATGGGAACAACAAAGCAAAGCCCTTTATTAACACTCTAAATGTTTTTCTGTGTAGAAACACCCAAATGGCAAACACAAATACCTTATCACTGCGATCCATTCTTGAAAAGGACAAGCTTTCCGGTCCTAACTTTTTAGACTGGTCTAGGAACTTGAGGATAGTTCTAAGACAAGAGTCAAAAGAGTATGTGCGGGAAAGGCCTGTGCCGGCTGCGCCTCAAGGACGTAATCCACCGGCTGCCCAGCTGGAGGAATACGAGGCACACGTCAAGGACAACCGGGATGTGACATCCCTTATGTTGGCCTGTATGGTCCCCGAACTGCAAAAACAGTTTATGGACCACCAAGCCTATGCTATGATAACAACTCTTAATGAGATGTTTCAAGAGCAAGCTCGTCAGGAAAGGTACCTGACCAATAAGGCATTCCACTCTTGTAAGATGGGGGCCGGGACATCTGTGAGTGCACACGTGCTCAAGATGAAGGGCTATTTGGATACTTTGGCCCGTCTCGGATCGCCTATCTCTCAAGAGTTGGCGGTGGACACAATCCTCGCATCCTTGCCGGATTCTTATGATCAGTTCATCCTTAACTATAACATGCAAGGGATGAACCGTACTGTCAGTGAGCTGCATGGGATGTTTAAGCTTACTGAGCAGTCGATCAAGAAGACTCCTCCGGCGCTGCTGGTCAACAAGGGGAACCCTCCTCTTGCCAAGGGTAAGGCCAAGGAAAAGTCCAAGGCCAAGGCCAAAAAGGCCAAAGCCAAGAAGGCCAAGGCCCAACCCAAGGCCCAGCAGAAGGCAAGTCCTGAGGATGTCTGTTTCGGGTGCAAACAGGCGGGTCATTGGAAGAGATCGTGTCCCAGGCTGATAGGAGAGCAAAGAAGGGGCCAAGATGCATCCTCTTCAGGTATTTATATTATAGATATTAACCTTACTGTTTCAACATCCTGGGTATTGGATACTGGATGTGGTTCTCACATTTGTTGCAATGTGTAGGGACTTAAGAACAGAAGGTTGCTGGGGTCGGGAGAGGTGGACTTGCGGGTCGGGAATGGAGCAAGGGTTGCTGCCATAGAGATCGGCGAATACCACCTCATGATGCCCAGTGGATTGGTTTTGATTTTAGAACATTGTTACTTTGTACCTGCCATGTGCAGGAATATTATCTCTGTATCAATGTTGGATAATTCTGGATTTATTTTCACTATTTCAAATGGTCGAATTTCTATATCTAGAGAGGGATTATTTCATGGAGATGCTCTATTAAATAATGGCCTATATATCCTGGACTTAAATGAAACCAATCATATCTATAACATAAACACTAAAAGGGTTAAGCCTAACGAACTTAATCCTGTCTACCTATGGCATTGTCGTCTTGGCCATATAAACGAGAAGCGCATTGCTAGGCTTCACAAAGCTGGAGTCCTAGGGTCATTTGACTTGGAGTCAATTGATACATGCGAATCATGTTTAAGAGGCAAGATGACAAAGGCGCCTTTTAGCAAAAAGGCTGAAAGGGCCACTGGCTTATTGGACCTAATACACTCAGATGTATGTGGACCTATGAGCGCAGCAACCAGAGGTGGACATCTGTACTTCGTCACATTCACGGATGATTTCAGCAGATATGGCTATGTCTATCTGATGAAACACAAATCTGAGACCCTTGATAGGTTCAAGGAATTTAGGAACGAGGTACAAAACCAGCTAGGCAGGAATATCAAAACCCTTCGGTCGGACCGAGGTGGTGAGTATATGAGCCTAGAGTTTGACTCATACTTGAGAGAGCATGGAATAGTTCCACAGCTCACTCCTCCCGGAACACCACAATGGAATGGGGTGTCCGAACGGAGGAATAGGACCTTGTTGGACATGGTCTGCTCTATGATGAGCCAAGCATCTCTCCCAATTAGTTTCTGGGGACACGCCCTCGAGACAGCAGCACTCATCTTAAACAATACTCCGACTAAGGCAGTGGAAAAGACCCCATATCAGATATGGACGGGCAAGGAGCCCAATGTGTCTTTCCTAAGGATTTGGGGATGCGAAGCACATGTCAAGAAATTGACTAGTGGCAAGCTGGAGCCCAAAACCGATAAATGCCTGTTTGTGGGCTACCCTAGGGAAACCAAAGGGTATTACTTCTACAACCCCGCCGAGAACAAGATGTTCGTGGCAAGGAAGGGGGTCTTTCTAGAAAAGGAGTTCCTTTCCAAGAAAGATAGTGGGAGCAACGTTGAACTTAGGGAAGTTCAAGGTCCACAAGCTCCTGAAGAGGATAACTCGGAGGCCTAGGTGGAGCTTCCATAACTGGAAGCACCGACCCAGGCCACACAAGAACCTAGAAGGTCTGGTAGGGATCGTCGGGAACCGGAGAGGTATGGCTTCCTCGTCACCGATGATCAAACTCGTCTCATCTGGGATGAAGAAGAACCCAAAGCCTACCAGGAGGCTATGGCTAGCCCACAGTCTGCAAATTGGCGTAAAGCCATGGAGGCAGAAATGCAATCTATGTACGATAATCAAGTTTGGAACTTGGTTGATCCACCTCCGGGTGCTAAGGTAATAGGTTGCAAGTGGTGCTATAAGCTAAAAGCTGATAATACCTTCAAGGGGCGTCTGGTTGCGAAAGGTTTCAGACAAGTCCATGGAATAGACTATGATGAAACTTTCTCACCAGTAGCCATGCTCAAATCCATCAGGATACTGCTGGCCATAGCCGCATGGTGTGACTATGAGGTATGGCAGATGGATGTCAAAACCGCTTTCCTTAATGGAAAGCTACTCGAGGATGTGTACATGACACAACCTGAGGGTTTTGTCGATCCTAAGTATCCGGGAAGGGTATGCAAACTTCAAAGGTCCATTTATGGACTGAAGCAAGCATCCCGTAGTTGGAATCTAAGATTCAATGAGGCTATAAAGGAATATGGCTTCATACAGAATCTAGATGAGCCTTGTGTGTATAAGAGGACTAGTGGGAGCATTGTCACATTCTTGGTACTTTATGTAGACGACATCCTACTCATTGGAAGTGACATACCTACACTTCAAGGGGTAAAGCAGTGGCTGAGTAAGTGCTTCGCAATGAAGGACTTAGGCGAAGCTGAGATGATCCTAGGGATCAGGATCTATAGGGATAGATCAAATCGGCTTCTGGGCCTGAGTCAGGCTTCGTACATTGACAAAGTTCTGAAAAGATTTAGCATGGAGCGGGCCAAGAAAGGTTTCTTGCCAATGGGCCATGGGCTGAAACTTAGTAAGAAGAACTGTCCTAAAACAAGGGAGGACAGGGAAAACATGAAATTGGTTCCATATGCTTCGGCTATTGGATCAATCATGTACTCCATGTTATGTACGAGACCTGATGTCGCCTTTGCACTGAGTATGACGAGCCGATACCAGCAGGATCCCGGGGAGGATCACTGGAAGGCTGTCAAGGCAATCCTCAAGTACCTTAACCGGACTAAGGATAGCTTCTTAGTGTATGGTGGTCAGGAAGTGCTATTAGTTACTAGGTATACTGATGCGAGCTTCCAGACAGACCAGGATGAGTACCAATCGTAGTCTGGGTATGTATTTTTGCTGAATGGTGGTGCTGTAAGCTAGAGGAGCTCAAAGTAGCCAACCATAGCGGACTCTACAACAGAAGCTGAGTACATCGCTGCGTGTGATGCAGCTAAGGAAGCTGTGTGGATGAAGAAGTTTATCACTGAGTTGGGAGTAGTGCCAACTATCCAGGACCCATTCGATATCTTCTGTGACAACAATGGGGCCGTCGCACAAGCTAAGGAGCCCCGGTCACACAAGAACACAAAGCATGTGCTCAGAAAGTTTCACCTCATACGAGAAATCGCGGAGAGAGGTGACATTGCATTGCACAGAGTGGACACCGAGGATAATGTCGTAGATCCATTGACCAAGGCACTGGCCCAGCCCAAGCACGAGGGTCATACTAGATCTATAGGGATTAGGCCCATGCCTAGTTGGAACTAGTGCAAGTGGGAGATTGTTGGAAATGCCCTAGTCCCGAGGCATTGGTCCTTGTATTTGTATTATACATTTATTGGATTTATGTATTTTACTCATTTGTGTTATTAATAAAGGCATCAATTCATTTATTATATCTATCTTGTGCAATATATTAAATGAAGTATCCAATGGACATATCTATATCCATGATGAGAAGTGTCATGCACTTAGCAGTAAGACCATGGATAGGGTAAACGATATGACCATAAATAGATCCGTAGTCTGTTCCAGTCATGGGAATGAATGGAACAATAGACTATCATTAACCTGGTTGTATGGCGGTGTCTTACCGGTCATTGGACATGGAATGTCAACCAAGTTAATGGGTACACGTCTGGAAGCATGGTACTGGATAGATCCACTAAACGAGTAATCCACATGGTATGGTATCACAATGGATTCTCGTGTAGTACTTGTATGGATCCTTTAACCTGACCATATGATGGTGTTACATGTGAAGTCGCATGCTTAGGGGTACGCCTAAAGGGCCTGTAATAGGGTGCCAAGTATGGGTGCTTTCGGGTATGTCACTGAGCATGGTAATACTATGGATATGCAGAAGGGATTTGTCACTCAGTAAACCACTGAGAAGATATCACTGGCCTCTTGATGAATGTGACTGATAAGAGTGTGGCCACACCCAAACAAGTTGGAACTTGTTTGTGAGCTTCAGTGCATTCGAGATCAAGTTAATGTCCAGACACAAAAGAGGGTGATCAATCCATGCCTCTGTGTTGGACACCGATATCAATGACATGGGATGTACAAGTTTAAACTACAGGGTTATGATATCAGTTAGACTGCCATCTCCATCTTAATTGGGGGCTGCAGTGGCTTGCTAGAGCCCAACTGCAGTCTGCGGGCCAAAGGCCCGCTGCCAACATAAAGATGGGCCCACAGGATCGTACACATAGAACGACTGAATGCAGACTTAAGGAATTACATGTATACTTGGAGTATACGCTATGGAGAGAGAGAGAGAGGTATATATATTAATTATAGTGTAAAGATCAATTGGATTGGTCATAACAATAAAATTAATATATTCAATTGGCTCATCATAATTAATTGGATTAATTATGAGATTATTTCCTGGGCGGAAATATTCATATGTGTAGGTTTACATATGATTTTATTTTGTGTAGATTTAATTTTAATTTGATGGATTAAATTAATTGTCAAAGTAATTTTAATTTAAATGTATATAATATATTACTTGGAGTAAAATATTAAATACATGGGTATATTAAAATTGGGCTTGAAATTAATTTAAACCAGAATAATTAAAATTAGACTGGGCCCAAATTAAAACAAGGAAGCCCGCACAGAATGGAATGGAGCCAAGCTGGGCCTGAATTCCCCTAAGGGAATTCGGCCACCCTAGGAATAAAACCTAGGGTGAAAATTTCGGCCACCCAAAAAAACCCTTGCACACTAGTGGCCAAAATCTTCCCCTCCTCTCTCTCTATTGTTTCGTTTTTCCAACGCTAGCACGGGTTGCATTTGTTAGGCGTTCGTGTACGAAATCGAGGAGGAAATCTACTTTGGTTTCTGCAGTCTTCATCCATCTCTAGAAAGAGATTTTTTGGTAAGAAAATTAATCCCTTTCTATTTAATTTTAAGTTTTTCAATTTCCATTTCAGTTGCTCCTGGGACTGGATTTGAGGAAATCACCGCGTTCTTCCGCTTTTATCGGGTGACTTCCGGTGACAAATCCCAACAAGAACCACATCCAGTATCCAATACCCAAGATGTTGAAACAGTAAGGTTAATGTCTATGACATATATACCTGATGAAGACGCTCCCTGCACCTTCTTTTGCTCTCCTAGAAGCTTTGGACATGATTGTTTCCAATGTCCCGTCTGCTTGCACCCGAAACAGACATCCTCAGGACAGGCCTTAGGCTGGACCTTGGCCTTCTTAGCTTTGGCTTTCTTAGCCTTTGCTTTAGCCTTTGTCTTCACCTTGGCCTTTACAAGAGGAGCCTTCCCCTTGTTTACCATAAGCACCGGTGGAGTCTTTTTGATCGACTGTTCAGTAAGCTTAAGCATCCTATGCAGCTCACTAACCGCTTTATTCATCCCTTGCATGTTATAATTCAAGATGAACTGATCATAAGACTCCGGCAAGGAAGCCAGGATGGTATCAACCGCCAATTCCTGTGAAATGGGTGACCCGAGATGGGTTAAAGAATCCAAATAGCCCTTCATCTTGAGCACGTGAGCGCTCACAGATGTCCCAGTCCCTATTTTGCAGGAATGGAATGCCTTATGCATCAGGTACCTTTCCTGACGTGCCTGCTCCTGAAACATCTCATTTAGAGTTATCATCATAGCAAAGGCCTCATGGTCCATAAACTGTTTTTGCAGTTCGAGGACCATGCACGCCAACATAAGGCAAGTAACATCCCGGTTATCCTTCACATGCACCCTGTATTCCTCCAGCTGGGTAGCTGGTGGATTACGCCCAGTAGGTGCGGCCGGTACAGGCCTTTCCAGTACATATTCCTTAGACTCATGTCTTAGAACTATCCGTAAGTTCCTAGACCAGTCCAGGAAATTAGGACCAGAAAGCTTGTCCTTCTCGAGGATAGTGCGCAGTGATAAAGTGTTATTGGATGCCATTGATTACTACACAGAAAAATAAGTGAGTGTTAATAAAGGACTTAACAAATTTTTCCCATAAAATAATTAATAATGAATCATGTTATTAATTAATCCGAGTTGTTGGGCTCAAGGGCCGAGATCCATATTATATCAAGATATAGCCAGACGAGGGCCTGGAACAACTATACCCTAATTTTTAGGTAGGAACGCCGTCCAATCCCAACCTAGGGACTCTCGGTTTGATGGGTCTGTTGGCACTTACCCATCTGTGCTTAGGGCCAGGAACATCCTACTGCCCATACTAAGTCCAAACCTCCATCCAAATGTCAGAGTAATCAATACCCCAACCCAATACAAAATGACGATGCTCCAGCGCATCCAGTGAGGGCTGGTCTACAACTGGCCTATCCCTACTTCGAGTAGGTTTTGGATGAGGGAAGCACTTTTAAGAGACTTAGTAATTACCTTTTGGTTTTTAGATTCAATTAATAACGGCTTAGATGCAAAAGCGGGTGAAAATAGGATATGGACATACATTCGCACATGCCAATAAAATATCACATAATTAAATAAAGAATGGAATGCAACGGGCCAAAATTTACATCCTAATATTATTCTAGTAAACCTATACTAGAACAGCATCAGGTGGGCCGCCTCCTATTCCTTCTAGGCTCGCCAATCCAATCGGCTTCTTGCTTACATAATTTCATAATAAACATATAAAATAAAATTACATAAAAGGAAAACGACGCGCATGCCGTAAAAACCAAAAACGAATATTACAACCCAACATAAATTAGGCCCATTTACATCCATCCACACATTCAATCATACAACATGTAAACCAATACATCATGTAAACCAATACATGTAATTTATAAGCATGTTACATGCATGAATTAATCCGATTTCATTTGTCCATAGCCATTATCTTGAAATCGCCAAATTTTGGCCGATCATGGTTCTTAACCCGTGCGGGCTTTGGGCCTCCAACCCAGGCAAAATTGCTCCCAATCCAATTGGGAAACCATGAATTCCAAAATTAGCCATCCCGGTAATCGTGCCAAGAAAGCCCGAACCAATTTCAATTTACCGTATTTATTTCCAAAATAAATATCACATGAACGAAAAATAAATTCCATTCAAGAAACCATGCGCATTAAATTTCAAAAATTTAAACACGCAAATTTTATAAACATTTTACAAATTTTAAAACCCGGCCCGGCCCAAAAATCCCGCCAAATCCAAATTCGGGCCCGGCCCGCCGTGTGGGGCAGCAGCGGGCAGCGGCTGCTGCCCCCGTTTCCACCCGAAATGGTTCGTGATTTTTTTTTTCTTTTTAAAAGAAAACAACATATGCAAGTTATTAAATCACCAAGAAATAAAATCTAGCATACAACCCAGATGCAAGAAATTAAATCAACCAAGAATTAAAATCAAGCATCCATAAACTATATATATATATATATATATATATATATATATATATATATATATATTTGCAAAAGGAAATTGAACCCTAGCATGCTCCATATGCTAAACAATTTCATATGCAAATATCATGAATAATCAACACAAATAGAAAATTAAATCTAGCATAAACCCTATGCATATAATTTTCCATTTGTAAAATTCAAAGGGGTAAAATCACAAACCCCAAACCGAAAACAAATCCCATCCACAAAATCGCCAAATTTTAAAACATGGGATTCACTTCAAGTTAGAGATTTCCACAGAACATAAGCCCGCTCTGATACCACTGTTGGGATTCGTCACCGGAAATCGACCGAAAAAGCGAAAATACGCGTCGATTTCCTCGAATCCGGTCCCAAGAGCTTAAGTAGTGGAAATCAAAAACACAAAGCGCAAGGAAGAAGGTTTTAAAAATTCACCTTAAAGTCTCTCCAAGAGACAGATGATGACTGCAGAAACCAAATTAGATTTCCTCCTTCATCCCGTACACGAACGGCTCTCGGACTGAAACCCGTGCTAGTGGTTCGGAAAATCAATAAGAGAGAGTGAGGGGAGATGTTGGACGTCCAAGATAAAGTCTCTCAAAGAGATGGCTGATTTTTTTCTTATATGCTCACCATAAAAAAAATCTAAGAAGAAAAGTCCAACTTCTCTTCCAAAAGGTCAAACAATGACTCACCTCTTTTGATCATTACCTTTTGTCCACCATATGAGTCACTCTTCTTATCAAATATGGCTCACCATTTTGGCAAAATATCTCCCATAGATTTCGGCCAACTCATCCAAATGTGGGCTTCGAAATTTCCATGCCCAAGTCCATATGTAAGAATTTGGTTTATTTGAATTCAAATGTAATTTTATTTCCATATGTATGTAACAATATTATACCATCTAATATGTTACCTACACTAAAATTAAAATACATTTGACATATCAAATGGACCAAAGAATTACATTAGAAATACATAAGATGATATACATGTAAACCTATACATGTATACATATTTCCACCTAGGAAATAAATACACACAATTAATTCATTGAATTAATTATGTGATGGGCAAAATAAATATTAATCATATTATATTATGATCAACCCAATTGAGCAATATAATATAATTAATAGACCTCTCTCTTTTTGACGTGTATACACCAAGTACACACTTAATCCGACTAGTAAAGTCCAGACGTTCAATGTGTACGATCCGATGGGCCCGTCTTTATGTTGGCAGTGAGCTAAGGCCCACAGACTATAGTTGGGCTCTAGCAAGCCACTGTAGCCCCCAATTAAGACAGAGTAAGCAGTCAAACTGAAACTTTAATCCAGTAGTTTAAACTTGTACATCCCATGTCATCGATATCGGAGTCCAACACAGAGGCATGGTTTGATCACCCTCTATTGTGTATGGACATTAACTTGATCCCGAATGCACTGATATTCACAAACAAGTTCCACCTTGTTTGGGTGTGGCCACACTCTTATCAGCTGCATTCATCAAGAGGCCGGTGATATCTTCTCAGTGGAACACTGAGTGACATTCCTATCTGCATATCCATAGTACTGCAATGTTCATTAACATACCCGAACATACCCGTACTTGGCACCCTTTTACAGGCCCGTTGGGCGTACACCAAAGTATGCCACTTCACATCCAGTACCATCATATGGTCAGGTCCAAGGATCCATACAAGTACTACACGAGAATCCGATGTGATGTGATACCATGTGGATTCCCGTTAAGTGGATCGATCCAGTAGCATGCCCTTTTTGCATGTACCCATTAACCTAGTTGACATTCCATGTTCTATGACCGGTAAGACACCACCATACAACCAAGGTTAATGATAGTCTTTAGTTCCATTCACTCCCATGATTGGAACAGACTACGGTTGACTTTATGGCCATATCGTTTTCCCTATCCATAGTCTTACTGCCAAGTGCCTCACACTTGACAACATGGATATGGATATGTCCATTGGATACTCTATTTAAAATATTGCACAAGACATATAGTAAATAGATTGATGCCTTTATTTATTAACACAAATTGTATCATACATATCTTACATAAAATGTACAATGTATAATACAAACACAAGGACCAATGCCTCGGGACTAGGGCATATCCAACATATAGACCCAGTATCGGCCTATCCGTAATCCATCTTCCTTTGCCTCGGGTAACATAGACCTGGTATCGGCCAATCCATCAAACCATCTTCCTTTGCCTTGGGTAACATAGACCCGGTATCAGCTTATCCGCCATCCAATTTCCTTTGCCTCGGGTAATATAGACCCGATATCAGCCTAATCGAATTCCACCTTTCTTGCCTCGGGTAACATAGACCCGATATCGGCTTATTTCTTCCTCAGCTTTGCCTCGGGTAACCTAGACCCGATATCGGCTTATTTCTTCCTCAGCTTTGCCTCGCTTAACCTAGACCCGATATCGGCTTATTTCCTCCTCAGCTTTGCCTCGGGTAACATAGACCCAATATCGGCTTATTTCTTCCTCAGCTTTGCCTCGGGTAACCTAGACCCGATATCGGCTTATTTCTTCCTCAGCTTTGCCTCGGGTAACCTAGACCCGATATCGGCTTATTTCTTCCTCAGCTTTGCCTCGGGTAACCTAGACCCGATATCGGCTTATTTCAACGGCGGGTTCTTTCTTGTGTCTGTGGTGCTTTGAGTCGCGTTTCTCAAATTCACATCAACTATCCCAGACTAAGATCGGGTGGTGAATTTGATCACGTGAAGGGCAGCTGTCGGCGCTGAAATTTTACTTCCTAAAAAAAAAAAAAGAATAGTCGTACGACTTTATTTACAATCGTACGACTTTATTTACAGTCGTACGACTGTAATTAAACTACAGTCGTATGACTGTAATTAAACTACAGTCGTAAGGCTGTAGATCGTGGCAGGTAAGCCAACCCATACCTTAAAAGCTGAAAAAACAGAAAAAGAAAGGGGGCGCGCGGAGACAGAAAACAAAAAGAGGAAAAAGAGAGAAAAGAGAGAGGAGAATAGAAAATCAGAGAGAGAAAGGGAAGAACTGATCATCAGAAACCCTTGCATTTTGGAAATCTTTGGACCCAAAGTCCCTAACCCTAACTAAAGGATGAAAAGTGAAAATTCGTGTGGATTGGAGCGATGCTAGGGGTCAAAAAGACTTGGATAAGCTTATAAAAGGTAAGCACCCCTTTTTCCTTTCACTTTTTCATGCTTTCTGGGTCCTGGATGTGATTTTCATGCATTTTCACCTTATTTCTGCGTTTCTGCTTTTGGAAATCAAGAACAGTCGCACGACTGTTCTTGGATTTGATGAACAATCGTACGACTGTATATACAGTCGTACGAGTGTTCTTGATTTCCAGGCGTTTTTGTCCCGGATTATTTCAAATAAAGTTTTGGCGAGATTCTGACTTTGGAACATTTACAGTCGCACGACTGTAACTTATTTTCCAGAATCAGAATTTCCGTTTTTAATTCCAAAAATTTCCAAAAATCCATAAAAATTCAGAAAACCTTGAAAATCATTAAAGTGAATTTTGTTATGTGCATCCATGACTATAGATTCAATTTTCAGTAAAATCGCATTTAGAACAATGCCACTACGGAGACCTAGTTCTCCCGAAAACCGACCCACCTCACATGCAAAAAATGCATGTAAACCAGAAAAATTGTTTTCAAAAATGATTTTCCCACAAAACCAAAAATACAGGGATGTTTCAAAAATGTTTTCCAGGTCTAACCGGGCCGGCTAGCCGAGCCAACCCGGTTATCCCCTAAATGCATGCCCCCAATTCTTGATTTCCCAATTCTGTCTATTTGAGTCCAACTTGTGGCGTGCCGTAAAATTGTGCTAACCTTTGTTTTGCAGCTTTTGTTTTTATTTTTATTTAAAATGTATTTAATAGAATTAATCATGTATATTAGGCAATTGTATTTTCTTTAGATAAATCGTGTATTCTAGGCGCTTGTAAAAGTGAGGCTAGAGTTTTTATTTTTTATTCGATTGGGTTGTAATTCACTTAAATATTCATTACTTTACTTTTATTTTTGTAATACCTGTATGCGCGCTGTATGTCTATTTATTTCAATAAAATTGACTTTAGAATTTGAAATACCATCTATGAACGTTGATCAATATTTATTTTAATTAGACACGAAATTAGGGACTTGTCCGGACCCGATTCCTAGATAGTGTAGCGGCCGTTCGTCTGGTTCAGCTGCATTATAAATTTCCCGGTTGAGCTGAGCCGGGTGGCGACTCTGCAATATTCATCGAGACTTAGGTCTCAGTTCTTTTAAGAGTTAATTCCATTTATTTTTCAAAACCGATTTTCCATTTGTAAAAACCCCACGTGAGGGAGGGGCCCGCCCGAGATCGTGGCGCCCCTTCCAAATGGGAGTCTCGCATTCCGTCGAAAATGTCGTCCGCTCACACCAATGCCTCGGGATTAGGGCATATCCAACAACTTATACGCTTTATATATTTTTATACACTTCTTATACAATGTTATATGTTTATACAATTATTATACATTGTTATACAATCTTCAAATCTTAATTAATAATTGTTATCAAATTGCTTCTGCTTATTTTAAAAGGAGATTGCCATGTTTATATATTTGAAGATTTGTTACGGAGAAAGTTGAAATCCAGCTTTGAAATGTGAAAAACCCTTCTTATATGCTGTTATATAAGCTTTTTTTGTAGTAGGAACTGAATAGAATCTCAACATTGAGTAGTTTAAGTTTCTCATCTTCGGTGGTAAAATTGAAAAACAAGAAGAATTTTTCATTTTACTTAAGAAGAAGATTGAAGAAACTGAATATAATCTCAACACTGAGTAGTATGAGTTTGTCAACTTTTTATATCAGTACCCAACACCTTTGCTGTAAGACTTATTAGTATTATCTTGTAATTTAGATTAGGTTCTTTTGTTCCTAATGTATTTATACACTTCTTATACACTGTTATACATTGTTCTATACTTATTATACACTGCTTATACATTGTTATACACTGTTTATACACTTCTTATACACTGCTTATACACCATTTATACACTTCTTATACATTGTTATACATTGTTATACACTTCAAATACACTACTTATACACCATTTATTAACTGTTTATACACTTCTTATACACTGCTTATACACCATTGATACAATGTTATACACTTCTTATACACTGCTTATACACCATTGATACAATGTTATACACTTCTTATACACTGCTTAGACATTGTTATACACTGTTTATACACTTCTTATACACTGTTTATACAATTCTTATACACTGCTTATACACAATTTATATACTTCTTATACATTGTTATACACTGTTATACACTTCTTATACACTGCTTATACATTGTCATACACTGTTTATACACTTCTTATACACTGCTTATACACCATTTATACACTTCTAATACATTGTTATACATTGTTATATACTTCTTATACACTGCTTATACATTGTTATATATACACCATTTATACACTTCTTATACATTGTTATACACCGTTATACACTTATTATACACTGCTTATACATTGTTATACACTGTTTATACACTTCTTATACATTGCTTATACATTGTTATACACTCTTTTATACACTTCTTATACACCATTTATACATTTCTTATACATTGTTATACACTATTATGCACTTCTTATACACTGCTTATACATTGTTATACACTGTTTATATACCATTTATACACTTCTTATATATTGTTATACACTGTTACACTTATTATACACTATTTATACATTATTATACACTGTTATACATTGTTTATACACTTCTTATACATTGTTATACACTGTTATAAATTGGTTATACACTATAATGCTTAAAAATGTATAAAATAAAGTACAAACAATGTATAAACAAGGTCTAATAGTTTCACAAAGGTAAAAACAATGTATAACTAAAGTATGTGTGAGCGGACGACCTTTTATTAGAACAAAACGTGGCAAAGCAAACCAGGGATTCTCGAAAACGAGTTTGCTTTGTGACTTTTTTTTTGGGAAAGCGATGTTTTGTTTATCTTATTTTAAGAAAAATCGTTCGTTCGTTTTAAAACTCGTTTTGTAGAAAACATTTCCCCATTTTTAACTTAAATACCTCGAAACCTAAACTTCGAGATCAGTGATAGAGTCGCCACCCAGATCAGCTCATCCAGGAAATTTCGGTACAGCTCCCTACCGAACATAGACTGCCATACCTAATCCAGAGATTTAGGGTTCAGACAACTTACCTACTTAACCTCGAGCTTGTATTCAATTTATAATTTATATTCCCATATTTATTCAATTTATTATCTATCTCTACCCAATTATGTTTATTTATTAGCCCATGCTCAAGCAAATGACAGAAATAAATTGCCAAAAAATAAACCATACATCCGAGCAATTAAAAAGAATAAAAATAGAGGCCGATTATACGACCAAATCGAATAAAAAGGAAAACTCTTGTCCTCACTTTACAAACGCCTATAATACACGAATATCTAAAAATTACAGCTGCCTAATTTACACGAAATAATCTATTAATTGCAATAAAATAATAAAAATAAATACTGCAAAACAAATGGTTATCACAGTTTACGGCATAACACAGATAGGACTCAAATCAGGATAGAATTGGGATTTTAGAATCGGGGGCATGCATTTAGGGGGTAACCGGGTCGACCCGAATGATCAGACCAGTTAGACCTGGAAAACGGTTTTGAAACGACCTGTAGATTTTGTGCTGGAAAAAAATTTTGTGGAAAGCATTTGGCTCAATTTCATGCAAATTTTTCGTTTCAGTGGGTCTGTTATCCCGGAACTCGGGGTTCCATTCGTATGGGTTCCTAAATCCAAAATCCATCTAGGGTCCGGATGTAGTAAATACGCCAAAAACAATTTGAATGCGAAAACAGCACCGTACGACGATGTCCGTTTGGGTCACTTCGCGATCCTGTCTTATTCCGGAAACTACAACCGTACAGCCGTAATTACAGCGGTGCGGCTGTAACTCCCGAAACCTAAAAAAATGGTTTTCTAATTTTTGTGAAAATACCGTTTTGCTTGTTTTTGATATTTTCCAGGGATTTTACAGGGTTCGAAGCTCTGCAAATGCTGGAATATAGATTTGGTTCGGATGAAATAACCCCGAAACTCAGAAAATAAAACCCTGGAAAAACTAAAACCCCTGATATCCGTACGTATAGAAATCCAAAAACCAAAATTTTACAACATACGGATGCATTTGGGCCGAAATCGATCATATCAGAATGCGCAAAATGGAAAATGGACTGTTTTCGGCCGATTGGGAATCTGCCCCCTACAGGACAGAGCCGCCCGGCTCTGATCAACAGCTAATTTCTGGAAATTTTTGCAAAAGAATGAGAAAATCACAGGAAATGCAACCAGAACAAGTTTAAGGCCTCTCAGAGTTTACCTTAGTGTTGTTTTGATGCTTGGAATGTCAAGAAATGGATTGAGAATTTGGAATTTTCCTTGGATGCTCAACCGGCTGAAAACCAAAACAATTTGAAACAATCCGAAATCAATCCTAAACGATCCCGAATCAATGTGCAAAGGTTGTGGAACTTGTTATTGATGTTTGAAGATTGGTTTAAGGCTTTGAATTTATGATTTTTGGTTGCTCAAGCTCTCGATCTCTCGCCTCTCTTTTCCTGCCTTTTTTTTCTTTCTCTGTTTCTTTCTTGAGATTTGGTTTTCTCCCATTCCTCCCTTTTTTTGATTTCTTTTCCTTCTTTTTATATCCCTCTCTCACCATCATTAGTTTGTACTAAAGCCGTGCGGCTCTAGTAAGAGCTGGGAAAAATTCTCAAAAATTCGAAGCTCACCCTAAATCCTAAAAATCACTCAAGGGACCTTTTCGGGAGTTTCAGATTACAGATAGCTTGATTTTTAGGATGTTTGAGATACTTCGGGCGACATTTCGGTCAGTTTCAAGTCCAGTTCGAGTCCATCCGCTCCACGGGTAATAGAAGTGCTCATCATAGGGGTCAGGAAAAACTCGTGCTCATAGGTTGCCCCTCACAGGACCAAAGTCGGCTCATGGTCGGCTGGGAAGCCTAAATCGAGGTTGGTCTCACAATTGGTAGCACGGTAAGAAATGAAAAGCAAACGTACCTGGTGTCCTGGTGCATCGAGGAATATGCGCAACATCCAGCTAGGGTTGTCAGCTTTGGTCCTGAAATCAGCCCAGGGGGCATTCAATTCTCGAGATCGGCCCAGGGGGCATTTGGTTTTTTAGGTCAGCCAGGGGGCATTTGGTTTTTATAGTGAAAAGGTTCAATGAAACACAACGTCTCTCTTATGTGGTGAAGAGGCAGAATGAAATGTTCTTCCTTTCCTATGTGGTGAAAAGGTTGAACGAACTAGAATTTCTTTCTTCTTCAATAGACATTTCTTCCTCTCCTATGTGGTGAAGAGGTTGAAAAGGTGGAAACGTACCTGGCATCCTTTGCAGAGGATGCCGGCCGTGGTTTCAAGTCGACTCATTACAGTAGAGTGTGCCCGTGTAATCTACTCTCTGTGGTGGAGTGTACCGTTAAGATTCTGCTTCCTCTCCTATGCGGTGGAGAGACAGCACAAACTGTAACTTGTTCGTCTTCAATAGACATTTCTTCCTCACCTATGTGGTGAAGAGGTTGAAAAGGTGGAAACGTACCTGGCGTCCTTTGCTTAAGATGCCGGCCGTGGTTCCAAGTCGACTCGCTGTGGTGGAGTGTGCCCGTAATGTTGACTCACTGTGGTGGAGTGTGCCCATGATGTCGACTCTGTTGGGATTAGTCATTGGAAAAATAACATTGCGCAGCAGAAAATACACCATTTAAAATTTCCTAGAATCCACCTATCGTGTCCAATTACCATTGGTTAGAATAAAACCAAATTGAATCAAGAAAGATTAACTCACCGAATTTGTCTCTTCTAGAGACTGCTGTAGAATCGTTTCTTAAAACTACGATCTCCAAAGTCCGGTGCACGACCAACTATTGAGCGGGAACCGGTGCTAACCGAAAATGCGAAGGAATAGAGGTTTAATGCTGAGATTTTTGGCTATTTTGGGGCTGCTCTTGGTGGCTGAAATTTCCAGCAATTAATTAGGGTTGAATTAGGGTTTTACTTAAGTGTGCCCTTATATAGACACCTTGTCTAATTGGGTTTTAATTAGGTTAATTAAACCTAAACCCACTAGGATTATAATTACATAAATAAACTTTAATTAAAAAGTATATGCTATGTAATTTAATTCCATTTGGCTAAATTTAATTGCCCCTAAATAAAATTAAATCACAATTAAGTAAATACAATACATGTATTTAATTTTCCTACTTAGGAAAATTATTTAATTAATTGTTTACTCTATGTAATTCAGTTAATTAATAAATTAATTAATTACATTATGTAAACTTATTAATTAAATTAAATTCAACCCAATGTTAATTAATTACCTTGACACCGAATGTCAATTAATTAATTAACACATTCCTTCCTATGTACATTACATGTACAATTTCTATAAGTTCCGGCTCAGTTGATCTATGTGCACGATCCTATGGGTCTGTCTTTATGTTGGTAGTAGGCCCAAGGCCCACAAACTGTAAGTGGGTTCTAGCAAACCATTACAGCCCCTAATTAAGACAGAGATGCAGCAGTCTTTTAAAGACACTCAACTGATAGGAATCTCATAGTGTTCTTTGCCTAACGATATCGATATGAATAAACAAGAGGCATGGTGTTCGTCATCCTCTTCTGTTGTTTATTATATTTCTTGATCTTGAGTTGACTGATTAATCAAATAAGCACCGACTTACTTGGGTATGGCCATACACTTATCAGTCCCACTCATCAAGTGGAAAATGATATCATCTCGGTGTTACGCGAGTGGCAATTCCATCACCTCATCATCAATATCACCATGTTCACCGGTCCACCCAATCATACCCGTATTTAGCATCCTTTTACAGACCTGTTAGGCATATGTCAAAGTGAACCGGATTCCATATTGATATTATAATGAAATCTAGTCTGAGGACAAAAGAGACCTACTCAAGAAAGACCTATGACGCGACAACCATGTGGCTTTCTTGTGCGGATCGATCCAGTTCCATGTCAACGACATGTACCTATATTCATGACTGACTATATAAGTACTATGGCTAGTTAAGAACTGCCATACAGTCGTCGAATATACAAGTATGTGGTTCTATTCGTTCCCACAATTAGAACAGACCTGGGATAGGTTTTATGATTATCAATCAATGGATACTCTACTCATATTATAGCACAAGATATAAATGAAATAGATTAATTGCCTTTATTAATGTGACACAAATAATTTATTCATATAATGAGTCTTAATGTATAATACAAAATACAAGAATCCAATGCCCTAAGAACTAGGGCACACCAACAGACTCACAGTGGTGGAGTGTGCCCGTAATGTCGACTCACAATGGTGCAGTGTGCCCGTGATGTTGGCTCACTATGGTGGAGTGTGCCCATAATGTCGACTCACTGTGGTGGAGTGTGCGCGTAATGTCGACTCGCTGCGGTGGAATGTGCCAGATAAAAATTTAATTCTTCCCCGTCCGGTGGAGTGACAAAAAAGATGGAACCTTCTTCTCCGTGCGGTGGAGTGACCGAAAAGATTGATACAAGAGTACGTATTTATTCCTTGATCGATAATTTTGGAAACAAAAATTTTTTCCCTTTCGATCAAAAATAAATACAGCTGGATTGTTTTTGATGCATGTATGTGTGAATGCGTGTATGATTTGAGTGCATGCATGTATGTGATGTGATGTTTATGCTATTATGCTTGGTATCTGCATGAGGCTGGGGAAGGGATTTGTGACTTCCGATGATCTCCTATGAGGATTGTCTCGGCTGGATGGCCTTGTTGGGGACTCTACTGGGGATCTGCTGGGGATCCTGACTCAGTGGGGATCATCTTAGCTGGGGATTCTGTACACCTTGAATTCTGTTTGTTCCATCTGCCCGATTAAGACCAATGGATGTTTCTTCCCAGATCTGGGTGTGCTTCCAGGTTGAGCTTGCCCACTCTGGTATTCTTCAAACCTTTCTGATTAATTGTACTAGCGGGTTTGACACCACGACATCGTAGACTTGCTACCTGTTTTGCCAAGGGATGGTCTATTTGTCTAAGCGGGGGAATGAGAGTTAGATCTCGCATCATGTATTCCATTCTGCCAGGGATGACACCTTTGGACCAGGAGTTGCCATCCATATCGGAATTCCATTGGAGCAGTCGTGGGTTTAGATGCAATGGCCTACTAATGGGTGTTTATATGTAATGGCATGATGTATGCAATATGAACACCTAAGCAGAAAATCAAACATGCCTAATATCATTATGATGACATCAGAATGAAAATGAATATGATAGGAAAATCAAAAGTGACTCTGAATCGGAACGTCACTCTCTTCTGGTTACTAACATGTCCCTTCGGTTTTCCGTTCCAGGAATTTTCTCCTGGGGATTATTTTCATATTTTTTTTATGATGATGGCCGATTCTACATGAGCACTCTAGCCGAGTGGATTTTTTCGCATTGGCTTGTCTTAGGATTTGGAATGTGTGCCTCAATATGTTCACCAAAGGGTTGTAAGAGCATTGTCCTCGATGACGCCTAGTGGCTTGGCTTTTACCTGCCCCTAGCATTAGAGGTTTGTGCTTATGCTTGGGTGTAAAACACTTCATTAGATCTGGTTCACTGAGTGCGGCAACTTGTACATGGACATTTATATGCAATGGCATGATGCATGCATATTGAACATCAAAACAGAATATGAAACATCTATGATATGATGAACATGAATGCATTAGGAAACTCTAACTCATGGCTCTGGTTTTGATCAATGCCCCTTCATGCTACCAATATGTCCTCTCGGTTTTCCATATCGGAAGATTCTTTTAAAAAAAAAAAGTCGCCAGAGTATACAGCCGAATACTGGATGGAGTCGCCATTGTGAGCGGACAACATGAGATGGGTTCAATTAACCACTGGATTCTCCTAGAGTTTGAGGTTATATTCATGTTTTCAATTCACCCCAGATTCCAGTTCATGCATAGTTCCTAAGGATGGATATAGCTTTCAGTTCTTCAAGGTGTGGCCTGGTTCAAAATGACTTGAGTTAATTGTGGTTTCCTCACATCTGTCAAGCACAGTAGGCCTGTTCCAAATCACACCATTTTTGGGAGGCGAAAGGACTACTGGTAAGTAGTCATTTTGTTTGCAACTGATGACTAAGTTCTTGAAATGGTTGGTAAATGCAACTTTCCCCTGAATATTGGCACATCAGGTTTTGTCAGTCTTTCTGTTAATGGTATCATCCCATTCATGATTGTTGAAAGCTTTGTAAAACCTGGTTGCTCCAACACTGTTGGTGAAGTTCATGGATGCATTATTACCTTTTCCAGTCTGAAAAGGACTAGGCGTCGGTCTCCACCTTCTCCCTATCACCCTTTGCTTAGCTGAACCTCTTGTACCATCCCTTGCTGGGCTGAATGTTACTGGTGGATAATCATCCCTTTCACACTCAAATATTGACCTCTCAAAGTCCCTCACCAGCTCCTCTTTTCCCTGAAACTTAGCATAGGCCATAGTGCGGACTTTGCTGGACAAGAAAAGTGGTCATCTCTTATTGTGAACTGCTCGTTGAAACTTGCATGCAGCTTTTGGGTTTGTGAAATTTACAAATGCATACCCTTTGTTCACTTTGTTTTTGAGATCAAGAGGAAGGCATAAGAAATCAATGGTTGACACTGATTCCTTATTATTACTCTTATTCTCTTTCATGCAGTGCTCATCCAGGAGTTCCACCAATAGTTGCTTGTGCATGGGCAATCTTCGGCTCAGTTAAAGCAGACTCATATTCAAATCCACTCTCTGTCAAGAATCAGGGTCTTTCCTGTCATCTGAGAATGCAAAGCAATTAGTCTGGGAGTTTAGGTTGAAGAGGGATGGAACATGATAGAAAGAGAATCCCCAATCTGGTGCAAGTTGATGGTGAACACAGACTGGTTGAGGCAGTACTATGATCACCTATCCCATCGTCTTTCTAGTGATGAGATGATGCAATATGGAACAACATTGGAGTTCAATTTCATGTTAAAAGCCTTTGATGGTGGAGAACGAGGCTTCACAGAATCAGTTCAAGAGAGGATGAAAAGGGGTTTCATCAAACAGGTGTTATGCCTTGCATGTAAATGAAAGAGAAAGGGTGTTGAAGGTGTGGATGAAGGTAGGTGTGAGCGGATGACATTTTCAATGAAACACGGACTCCCTTTCGGAAGGGGCACCTCGATTTCGGGCGAATCCCTCCCTCGCGTGTGGTTTTTAGAATGGAAATTCGTTTTTAGAAAATTAGAATATTTCATAAAAGAACCGAGGCCTAAGTCTCGATGAATATTATAGTAGTCGCCACCCGGCTCAGCTCAACCGGGACATTTATAACGTAGCTTAATCGGAAAAATTGTTGGAAATGCCCTAGACCCAAGGCATTGGTCCTTGTGTTTGTATAAGACATTTGTACATTAATGTGAGCTTTATGTATTATACAATTTGTGTCAAGAGATAAAGGCATCAATCTATTTATTATATGTCTTGTGCTATATTTTAAATAGAGTATCCAATGGACATATCCATATACATGTTGTCAAGTGTGAGGCACTTCGCAGTAAGACTGTGGATAGGGAAAACGATATGGCCATAAAGTCATCCGTAGTCTGTTCCAATCATGGGAATGAATGGAACTAAAGACTATCATTAGCCGGGTTGTATAGCGGTGTCTTATCGGTCATAAAACATGGAATGTCAACCAGGTTAATAGGTACATGCAAAAAGGGCATGGTACTGGATCGATCCACTTAACAGGAATCTACATGGTATAGTATCACAAATGATTCTCGTGTAGTACTTGTATAAGTCCTTTGACCATACCATATGATGGTGCTGCATGTGAAGTGGCACACTTTGGTGTACGCCTACGGGCCTGTAAAAGGGTGCCAAGTATGGGTACGTTCGGGTGTGTTAGTGAACATGGCAATGCTATAGATATGCAGAAGGGAATGTTACTCAGTGATTCACTAAGACGATATCACTGGCCTCTTAAAGAATGTTACTGATAAGTGTGCAGCCACACCCAAACAAGATTGGATCTTGTTTGTGAGCATCAGTTCATTCGGTATCAAGTAAATGTCCAGACACAATAGAGGATGATACTTCCATGCCTCTATGTTGGACACAGATATCAGCTACATAGGATTTACAAGTTCAAACTACTGGGTTAAGTTTCCAGTTGGACTGCTTGCTCCATCTCAATTGGGGGCTGTAGTGGCTTGCTAGAGCCTGCTTATAGTCTGTGGGCCTTGGCCCACTGCCAACATAAAGACGGGCCCCTTGGATCGTACACATTGAACGTCTGGACTTTAACTAGTCGGATTAAGTGTGTACTTGGAGTATACACGTTTGAAGAGAGAGAGATCTATTAATTATATTATGAATCAATTGGATTGATCAAAGTTATATAATTAATATTTATTTCGGTATTCTCTTAATTAATTCAATGAATTAATTTATGAGATTATTTCCAAGGTGGAAATATTATTACATGTATAGGTTTACATGTATCTCATTTTATGTGTGTCTAATTTAATCCATTAATTAAATTAATGGGTCAAATGAATTTTAATTTAAATTTATGTAATATAGTATATATGCATACATGTTAAATTAAAGTTTCATTTGAAATTAATTAAATCAATGGGATTAAAATTAGGCTTGGACTTTAAAAGAATAAAGTTGACATTAAATGGGAGAGTTGGCCGAAATTGTGAAGAAAGGGATTGGAATGATGAGTCATTTTGTTGGACAAAATGTGATGATGAAAAATGGAGAGTCATATGGTATGACTTTTAGGTAGCAAAGTTGGACTTTGCTTCCTTGATTTTGTCATCTTTCTTATGGTAAGAAAGAAGAAACAAATCAACCATTTGTCCCCATCATTTGGCCGAATCTTTGTGCATAAAGTGATGAGTCATTTGGTGATTCCTTTTTTTGGACAAAAGATGATGATGAAAAAGTGGTGAGTCATGTAGCAAAGTTTGACTTTGCTTACTTTATTTTGATATTCTTTCTTTTGGTAAGAAAGAGAGAAAATGATTATAATCCATTTTTGTCATTATTATTTTTGGCCGCCCATATTTTCTCTTGGAGTAAAATTTTTGGTGCCCTACTTTTAGATTAAGAGGTTTTTCTTTTGGAAAGAAAAACTAGTCTTCTTTTCTTAAGGGTTGGCCGCCCCTTTTATGGAAGTGAATTAATTTCTTTGGTAAGAAATTGGAGCCCAACTTGATGATATGGTTTTTACTTTTGGAAAGTAAAAAATTACAGCCATCATATATCTAGCTTAGGCTGCCCACTCCTCTCTCCCTCTCTTCTTGTCATCTGAGTCGCTAGCACGGGTTTCGGCTCGGGAGCCGTTCATGTACGGATCGGTGGAGGAAATCTACACTTGATTTCTGCAGTCTGCATCTGTCTCTTAGAGAGACTTTGTGGTAAGTTTTCTAACTTTCTCTTTATGCTTTAAGTTTTTGATTTCCACATCTTAAGCTCCTGGGACCGGATTCGAGGAAATCGACGCATATTTCTGCTTTTATCGGTCAATTTCCCGTGACGAATCCCAAAACAAACGGTCGCTACACTATCCAGAGATCTAGGTCCGGACAAGTCCCTTATTTTGTGTCTAATTAAAATAAAAACGGCCAATGTTCATAGACGGTATTTCATAATTCAAAAGTCAATTTTATTGAAATAATTCAAACAGCGCACATACACAGAAAATAAGAATAAAAGTAAAACAGTAAATATTTAAATGGCTTACAACCCAATCGAATCAAAAATAAAAACTCTCGACCTCACTTTTACAACCGCCTAAAATACACGATTTATCTAAAAATTACAATCGCCTAAAATACATAAGTAATTCTATTAAATACATCAAAAATAAAAATAAAAAGTTGCAAAACAGAGGGTTAGCATAATTTACGGCACGCAGCAAATAGGACTCAAATAAGACAGAATTGGGGAAATTAGGAATTGGGGGCATGCATTTAGGGGGATAACCGGGTTGGCTCGACTAACCGGTCCTATTAGACCTGGAAAACATTTTGAAACGTCCCTGTATTTTTGGTTTTGTGAGAAAATCATTTTTTGAAAACGATTTATTTTCCGGTTTACTTAATTTTAGCATGTGAGGTGGGTCGGTTTTTGGGAGAATCAGGTCTCTGTCGTGGTATTGTTCTAAATGCAATAACACTGAAAATTAAATCTAAGGTAGTGAATGTACACAAGAAAATTCATTTTTGGTGATTTTCTGAATTTTTATGGATTTTTAGAACTTTTTGGGGGTTATTCAGGAAATTCTGCTCTTGGACGAGCATTACAATCATGCGACTGTAACTACAGTCGTACGACTGTAAATCAATCCAACTTCATAATTTCGCCAAAATTATTCAAAATAAAACCAAGAAATTGAGGGAAATCAAGAACACTCGTACGACTATATTTACAGTCATACGACTGTTCATCAACTCAAGAACAGTCGTACAACTGTTCTTGATTTCCAAAAACAGAAAATGCAAAAAGTGAACAAAAATGCACAAAAATACACCAATTCACCTAGAAAGCATGAAAATTGAGAGAATGAAGATTGTTTACCTCTTAGGCACTAATCCACCATAGGAATGACCCCTGGCGTCACACTAATCCACTCAAATTCGCTCTTTTCTCCTTGAATTGAAGTTGAGAAGTTTGGGTCCAAAATCTCCAAAATGCTTGGGAATCTTAGGGTTTCTAGTCCGAAATTTTATTTGTTTAGAGAGTCAGATTATCAACTTATTGATTTCTAATAGATTTTAATCCTAATATTTGAGAATTGAAAGAAAAAGAAGAGGAAAAAAGCTTAAGTTTTGTGTGGTTCTTTTCCTTCTCTTTTTCTCTCTTTTTCTCTCTAAAAACCAAAAATCAAGTGTCAAAAGTCCCCTTTCCTTCTCCTTTTTCCCTTTCTTATTGCTGACTTTGCTTCCTTCAGAATCGGGCATTAATTGCCCTGAAATCCTCCTCACTTTCTTATGTCATGGGTATGGCCTTCTGCACCTGCTCCGACGTTATAGTCGTACGACTGTAATTTAATTACAGTCGCACGACTGTAACGATAGTCGCACGACTGTATGTTATAGTCGTGTGACACGCGCGATATTTTTTTTAAGGATAGAAAATTCCAGTGCTTACAGCTGCCCCTCGCGTGATCAAATTCGACACCCGGATCCAAGTTAAAATACCTGAGATGATGAATTTGAGAGCGCGAATCAAAGCGCCGCAAACACAAGAAAGAATCCATTGCCAAAATAAGCCGATACCGGGTCTAGGTTACCCGAGGCGAAGTTGGGGAAGAAATAAGCCAATACCGGGTCTAGGTTACCGGAGGCAAAGGAAAATGAAAAGTGGATTATGGATTAGCCGATACCAGGTCTAGGTTACCTGAAGCAAAGGAAAGTGTTGAAATAAGCCGATACTGGGTCTAGGTTACTCGAGGCAAGGGTAGGAGATGAAATAAGCCGATACTGGGTTTAGGTTACCCGAGGTAAAGGAAAATGAAAGGTGGATTATGGATTGGCTGATACCGGGTCTAGGTTACCCGAGGCAAAGGAAGAATGAAAGGTGGATTATGGATTGGCCGATACCCGGTCTAGCTTACCCAAGGCAAAGGAAAGTGTTGAAATAAGTCGATACCGGGTCTAGGTTACCCGAGGCAAGGGAAGGAGATGAAATAAGCCGATACTGGGTTTAGGTTACCCGAGGCAAGGGAAGGAGATGAAATAAGCCGATACTGGGTTTAGGTTACCCGAGGCAAGGATTGCTGGAGATCTAGAATGAAGCTGATCTGGGCCGATACCGGGTTTATATTACCCGAGGTGGATCTGCTGGAGATGTGTAGTGAAGCCGATCTGGACCGATGCCAGGTTTATATTACCCGAGGTGGATCTGCTGGGGAACTTGAGATGAAGTCGATCTAGACCGATACCGGGTTTATGTTACCCGAGGTGGATCTGCTAGGGAACTTGAGATGAAGCTGATCTGGGCCGATACCAGGTTTATATTACCCGAGGCAGATCCACTGGGGATGTGAAGCTGTGGATGATGAGTTCCTGCATTTGAAATGGCAAGTCTTCATTCCTTGATCGAGAGATTTTGAACAAAAATTTTTGCCCCTTCGATCAAGAATGAAGCTGGGGATGAATGATTTGTGTATGCTATGTATGCATGTGTAATGATATATATGCATATGGAGATTAATTGATGCATTTCTCATTGTTTGTGTAAGATTGATATCCCTCCTTTCTGCTAGGGAAGGCATGCTTTGCCCCTGGCTGGTGGAAGGCGCTCTTTGCATAAGGCTTCCCCTTGTTGAAGATATATGTTAGGACTGCTGGGGAAATGAGATAATGGCTAGGAATGCGTGACAATGTTGGGGAAAAAGAATCATACTGTCCTTTGTAAATGTTTCGCTGGGGAGTGATATAGAGAATCCTGCTGGGGAGAAGATGGGAAGACTGGATTCTCACCCCTGTAATTGGTGAATCTAGAAGTGCTCTAAATTTTGCCTGGGTTGCCCAATGCGGGTTTTCAGCCCAGTGAGCTACTCTAATTTTTGCCTGAGACACCTTTTTGGTTTTCACCCCAGTGAGCTGCTCTAATTTTTGCCTGGGGTGCCTTTTCAGTTTTCACCCCAGCGAGCTTCTTCTTTCTCTTTTTTTTTTAAGTAAAGAATGATTGAAATAGCAAGTTCTTGGACAATCACTGTCGCTCTTTAGAAAGCTGGATTGGATTTCGAGGACGATAAAAGATTTCATATTAGATGTATTTAGTGCATTTTCATCATTAAACAATATGATATGTTTGACCAGTTAAATGCAAAGTGCTTTCTTTAAGTGGATGTTTAAGCATGATAACTTTGTTTATGTGTTTTGTCATAACCATTGCAAATATATTTAAACAAACATTTCACTTTATTGATGAAACCAAAATGAGTACATTTGAAAAGATTAATTCCCAGATGGTATACATTCCACACAGAGTCAGAATCCGTCATCAATCATCCCTTTTGGATTTTTCGACTAATTATTTTCTCTCGTGTCTTAATTTTTGCCTAGGTCACTCTTTCAAGTTTTCAACCTAGCAGACTCTCTTTTTTTTTTTTTTTTACACATGATAAAGCTTTAATCGGTCTTGGTTGACAGGGTTCGTGAATTCATTTCCATCCATGTCCATGATGCTGACACCACCTTTTGATAGCACCTTCTTCACAATATAAGGCCCTTCCCAGTTGGGTCTGAACTTGCCCCTGATATGGACATTTGAAGGCCTTAATTGTTTCAGAACTAAGTCCTTTGCTTTTAACTGTCGCTTGGAGTATTTCACATTTCAGTTATAAGCCCTGGCCATTCTACGCTGGTACATCTGTAAATAATCTAGTGCTTTCAGCCGCTTTTCATCTAGTGCTGCCAACTGTTTGTATCTAGCTTGAACCCATTCAGTCTCTGATAACTGAGCTTCCAAGGCAACTTTGAGCTATTTGAGCTCTATTTCTATTAGCTTGTCAGCCCAATCTCTGTAGGTGGTTACCATTTTTGACAAGATCTTCTCTATCACCTTATTAGCTGCTTCGACTGCACCGTTAGCTTGCGATCTGTATGGAGACGACTTATGATGCTTAATGCCATATTCTACAAGCAGCTCAGTTGTTGCCCCTAGAAACTACACCCCGTTGTCAGTTACTATGTGGTGGGGAATCCCGTATCTGGCAAAGATGTTCTTCTGGATGAATTTGACCATCTACTTGGCTGTTTAGCGAAGGATTCTGCCTCTACTCATTTGGAAAAGTAATCAACTACCACAACTATAAATCTGTGCCCATTAGATATAGTTGGATGAATTTCACAAATCATATCGATCCCCCATGCTGAAAACGGCCAAAGGGTTGCTAGGTTCTGTAATTCAAGTGCTGGAAGATGACTGATGTCTGCATATATCTAACACTCGTGACACCTCTTCACTTTTCTCATACAATCTATCTGCATAGTCATCTAGAAGTACCCTTGTCTCATTATCTTCCTGGCCATAGCTAGTCCATTCATATGCGGCCCACAGGAACCTGCATGTACCTGCTGCATCACTGTTTCTGCTTCTTGCTCTATTAGACATCTTAGGAGAACTCCATTTGCTGTTCTTTTGTAAAGTTTATCTTCAAAGATTTTGAATTGACTAGCTAGCTTTCTTAATGACATCTTATCAGTAGTACTGGCTCCCTCTGGCTATTTTCCTTCCTTCACATACTGGTAAATGTCGAAGAACCATGGCTTTTCTTCAGCTGTTAGCTCCATTACTTTGTACACTTCGAAGCAAGGTTGTCTGGAAGTTGCTATAACGAGTGGCTGAACTTGAGTTTCTTCTGGATTCTCCCACATAGAGGATAGAGTCGCTAGTGCATCAGCCATTCTGTTTTCATCCCTGGGGACATGTCTGAATTCACATTGGTCGAATAATTCTCTTCTGAACTATAGAAGCTCCAAGTAAGGCCGTAAGGCTTCCTCTTTCAACTCCCATTCACCTTAAGCTTGTCTTATCACTAAAAGTGAATCTCCGATGATCAAGACATCATTTGCCCCTAGGGTTAACAGAGCTTCCATCCTGAACAAGCATGCTTCATATTCTGCCCCGTTATTGGTTATAGGAAAATTCAACCTCTTTGATAAGGGAATGATCTCACCATCCGGCGTTGCCATAAACACTCCGATTCCAGCACTCTTTCTGTTCATGGCACCATTGAAGCACATAACCCACCTTTTTACTTCAACCATGGCTAACTATTCATCTGGGAACTCCAAATTCTCAGTGTATTCTGATTCTAGAGGTTGATTTACTAGAAATTCTGCCACAGCTCACCCTTTAATGGTTTTTTTAGTGATGTACTTGATATCAAATTCCGATAAGAGTAGCAGCCATCTGGACAACTTTCCGACTAGCACTGGTGCTTCATACAGATACTTCATTGGATCCACCTTAGCCACGGCTTGTATCTTGTAGGACTGGAAGTAATGGCGCAGCTTCTTAGTCAGCCAGATCATTGCCACACACATCTTCTCCACTAGTGTGTACTTAGTTTCATACTCCAGCAGCTTCTTACTGAGGTAGTAAATGGGATACTCCTTTTTGTCATCTTGCTCCTATGCCAACATTGCCCCTACAGAGGAATCCTCAACCACCAAGTACAAAATCAGAGGCTTCCTTGGAATTGGTGGGCTCAAGACTGGTGGATTTACCAGATAAGCTTTGATTTTCTCGAATGCTAGCTGACATCTGTTGTCCCACACAATCGGCTGATCTTTCTTTAACAACTTAAAGATTGGCTCACAGGTGGAAGTCAACCATGCTATGAAATGACTGACATATTGTAAGGAGCCCAAGAATGAGTGGACTTCCTTTTTTGTTTTTGGAGTTGGCATATCACGTATGGCTTTAGTTTTATCTGGGTCCATTTCTATTCCCCTCTGGCTGACTACATGGCCCAACAACTTCCCTGATGTGACTCCAAATATGCACTTCTTAGGATTAAGTCACAAGTTATACTCTTCGATGCGAGTAAGAAATCTATCTAGGATAACAGGATGTTCCTCTCGGGTCGTTGATTTAACCAGCATATCATCAACATATGCGTCGACCTCTTTATGGATCATATCATGCAGCAGGGTTGTGACAGCCCTTTGATAAGTGGCTCCAGCATTCTTTAACCCGAAGGGCATTACTCTGTAGCAGAAGGTACCCCACTCTGTGATGAAGGATGTGTTCACCTTGTCATTTACATCCATCAGGATATGGTTGTACCCCGAAAAGCCATCCATGAAGGAATACACTACTGCTTTTGCTGCACTATCAACTAGGACGTCGATATGAGGCAGTGGAAAGTTATCTTTTGGGCATGCTTTATTCAGGTCCCTGTAGTCGACACATACTCTGACCCTTCCATCCTTATTAGGCACTGGAACAATATTGGCTAGCCATTTTGTGTATTCTACCACTTCGAGAAACTTGGCGTTTATCTGCTTAGGCACTTCCTCTTTTACCAGTGTAGCCCATTCTGGCCTCAGTCTTTTCAGTTTCTGCTTTACCAGCCTGAACTTGGGGTCCGTTGGAATCTTGTGCACTACTATCTCTGTGTCTACACCCGGCATGTCTTCATATGACCAAGGAAAAGCTTTAACATGTTTTTGTAATATTCTTATTAATTCTCTCTCTTCTTCGGGTTTTAGCTCGCGTGAAATGAATACCATTTTGGGGATTTCATCTGTACTTATGTTGATTTCATGCAATGCAGTGTCATGTATGCTAAATATGCTTGATGGTGATTTAAATGCATACACAGAATTATCAGGATAAACATCACACAAGTAAGCAAATTGAGATTTCATTGCATTGAACGTGTCATAAAGTACATCATTCATATTGAAAATGGAAGAAACAGATACAACAAAATCATTTTCATCCTCCACAAGTGGAGGGTCTTGTACTTCTTCAACTTCCACTTTCATCTTCAAAGCATCATCCAAGTCTGCAGCTACTTCGGCTTCTTTTTCAGCCACTTGTGCCTTAACATTTTCCATGATCTTGGCTATTTTGGCGACCACAGAGTCCAGATTCACCTTGGCTATCAGCTCCTCGCCGAACCCTTCCTTGGATTTTCCAAGCGCCTTGCTTAAGGCAGCAGTCAATGCACCTGAAATAACTTCTATAGTTTGATCACAGGCTTTCTCTTCATTTTTACCTTCGACCACCTCTATTGCTTCTGCTATTACTTCAGACGCCTCACATTGCAGAATATCAGACTTAGCAGCTATTTCTTCTACCACCACGGGGGCCACTGGTTTCTCCTGGCTTTTCTCAAAGTCAACCACATCAGCAAAAATTTCAAAACCAAGGGTATTCAACATTTCCAACCCTTACCGGTTCAACCTGGCCCTTGTATAGCCCTTCTCCCGCTTTCAGGAATGGTTTCATCATAACTTTGCCATTCCTGCCCCTTCTCTGGTTTTTCTGGTCAAATGTATCCTCTGTATACCCTAGCCCGAACTGCTTCGGTTTCCCTGAGTCAATGTGAATTCAGGTACTCCTTGTAAATTGATTCCAAGTCCAATGCCCGGGACAAAATTCTGTTTTTATAAGTAGCGGGACAGCTGTTCCGGCATATAATTTTCATAGATCACTATGGGAGCATTTGTAGCTCCCTCTTCCCCGATCACTACAACTTGGAAGCCGCCAAAAGGGACAACACCTTCATTCACAACAGCAATCACCGATTAGGCATCCGCCTCAACAGTCACAATCTCACAATCTATCGAGAACTTAATTTTCTGGTGCAAGGTGGAAGGGACACCGCCTAGAGGATGGAACCATGGCCTTCCTAACAATAGGGAGAAGGTGATCGGGATATCTATCACCGTGAAAATGACCATTGACTTGATTGGCCCAACCTCTACATCAGTTTCAAAAGTCCCTATCACTTTTCTCTTGGAGTCGTCATATGCTCGAATTACTGTTGAGGACTTTTTCAGAAAATCTTCATTCAAGCCCAAATATGGCAGCACCTTCAGTGGACATATATTCAGAGCTAAGCCATCATCCACCATCACCTTATCCATCACATGGGCCCCGATGTAAAGGGCCTTGTTGTGAGCCTTTCCTTCACCAGGTAGATCTTGCTTAGAAAAACTGATGTCAGGAGTCCCAGAATGGACTTTATCCAACAGACAACACATGGCTTCCGGGGAAGCAATAGGGGAGACCTCAATCTCTGATAGTTTCTTCACTAAAGCAGCCCTATTCTCCTTAGAGGTCAGAAGCAAATGCCATAAGCTAGCTTGTACAGGAGTCTTCTTTAACTAGGAAATGACCAAATCTTCTTTCTCAACTCCCTCCGGTGCTGATGTACTACCCGACCTAGTCATCGGGGCTTTGTCCTTCACCTGATCCGCTGGTTGATACACCCTGCCACTCTGGGTCACATTCTGGACCTCTTGAACTTTTAGCTTCTCAATGGCTGGAGGCTTAACTGACTCCTCTCCACTAAAATCTTCATACTCATCTTCGGAATCAAGGTCATTCAAGCTTATCAGCTTGATCTCTTTCTGTTCTGCCTTTTTTTCACATCCTGACCCCACTTCAGCTTCCTCTATTACTACAGCCTAGATTATGGGATTTGCTTGAAGGATCTGAGCAAAGATGAAATTAGCCGATAGTCCTGAATGCACCATGTTGACCCGCTTCTCAAATGCCGGTAGCAGGTTCGTCTTCGTGTTGGGCTTGGCTGGCTCTTGCAGCTTCCCTTCATCTATCAACTTCTGAATGACATCTTTTAGCTTGTAAAAAATTATTAGTTCTATGACCAGCAACCACATGACACGTGCAAAAATTGTCCTTATCCACCTCAGAAGGTTTTTCAAATGGCCTCAGTGATTGCAGCAACCCACCATTTCTGCACTTAGCGAAAATCTTGACCAAAGGAAGAGTCCAAGGTGATATGCCCTGCCCCCCTGGATTCCTGTTCTGACTGCCTTGTTGCTGGGTTACTGTAGCAACCTCTACTTGTTTCACCTCTGAAGTCTGCCCCCCTTTTCCACCAGAACTTGAGCTAAAACCGCCACCAGACCCGGCTGCAGTCATTGATCTATATCCAAAACTGTAACATGAACTTCTTCCACCCTTATGGCTTGGTGGCTTCTTTTCTTCGTCCCACCCGATCTTCATTGCCATACTGTAGACTTCACTAAGCTCATTGAATGGATGGAATTTCATATTGTTTTTGAAGATGTCCTTACTGCCATCAATCAACTTCTGTCAGCTCATCTTCATCTGGGCGGTTTTTCAGAAGGATCATCTTAGTCATCCACCACTGGTAATACTCATCAAAAGGCTTATTGGGTTTTTGCTTAATCCATTCCAAGTCATACAGCTCCACCTGAATCTTGGTGTTGAAGCTGTAATACTTGATAAAGGTTGCTGATAGAACCTCCCAATCTGACTACTCTACCTCTGATAACGAGTTGTACCACCCCAATGCTCCTCCCTCCAAGGTAGTCAGGAAGAGATTAATCACTTGTTGCTTAGTGGTGCCCGCCATCAGCATGACCCGACCGTAGAGATTTACATGGGCCTTTGGTGAGCCTATTCCCTTATAAGAAGGCACCCTTGGCATTTGGAATCCAATGGGAAAAGTCTCGATGCCCCTGCTGATCATGGCATCAATGTTAACACCCTTCTTAGACTCTGCACTTACACTGGCCCCTTTCTTCAACTGAGCCATCGCCTCCTCCAATTCTGAGCATTTCGCCTTCATCTTTCTGTCCATGGCTACCTCTATTTCCTGCAGCTTCTCGAGACAAGCCGAGGTATCACCACCCTGCTGGGATGACTCGGCCTCCTTCTCTTTTTCGGCTCCACTACCACCAGTTTCTCCAGCCTCTCTCACTACTGCCCGTACTTCCTCCTTCAGCATATCATGAAGTCTGGCGATCTTAGAAAATCCTTCAAAGCATCAGCAAGGCTCGATATTGGATTAGCCATTTCTACTTCTTCCCCAGAATCAGAATCACTTTCTGTCTCAACTGCTCTCCCTCCCCCAATAGCCCTCAAAGCCTGAGATCTTGTCCAAGGTCGCTCCAGCTTATTCTGCTATTAGGGACATGCATGAACGGCATGGTGACATAAAGAGTAAGGCATTAAAAGTGCTTGTAATGAATGAATGGAGTGAGGTTATGAGTGAAATGATAGTATGAATGATTTTTTTTTTATTCTTTTTCTTCTTTTTGGGACATTCTAAGAACAACCAATGTTATGCAAAAATATCATGTATGGACCACCACACGGATAGAGGTTCGGCGCCTTTGGGGGGCCTAGTAAATTCATGGAATGGTCGCATGTGTGCCGACACACAGACAGATTTTCAACACTTTGTAGGTCTCTGAGATGATATGAAATGGTCACATGGGACCTCCCCTTGGACAGAGTTCTGATGCTTTTGAGCATATGATATGAAATGATGTTATGAGGGAGTCACGTGTGGCAGGGACACGGACAGAGGCTCGGTGTTTAGGGAACACCTTTCATGATTAGGGATGTTATGAAATGCCCTTACATGTGTACTAACCCGGCACCCAGGGAGCGCCTTGAATAATGTAGTAATATCATGAAGTAACCCGATGTGGATCACAGTGCTATATGATAAATGAGTATGATGTCGTGAAATGCATCATGCGGATTTCACGCGGAAGTATGCCTAGGACCATTGTGGTCTCTATTGAATGAGATAATTTGATGGAATGGCTGAATGTAATCTGGTGCATTGGTAGAACACGGGTAATTTGGGATACCCGATATGTTATGAAATGATATGATCCCAGTGGGCATCCTTTGGAATGTCCTTAATTTAATTTAGGTGACATGTCATGAATGCTTATGACACACAAAATGCATATGGCTGCACAAAAACGTGGTCAGGATGCATGACACACAAGATGATGCTATGTATGCTATGCGAAAATGCTAACACACAAGTATAATGCTATGGCTACGAAAAGAAACGGTTAGTATGAATGGCAAACGGTTGAATTAATGTTTCTCACGCAAAAATAAAATGCAAATGGCTACATAAAGACATGAGTTAATTATCATGCAAATGTTTATTGTATGATATGTCATATGTATGAAAATGTTAATTATGGCATGTCATGAGAGGATGAGAGGTGTGAAACACGTAGCACATGAAGCAAATTCTTCCAACCTTATTTCTCCAAGTGTGGTCAGTCTCGAAAATTCTAACCGAGTCCTAGGTGGGGTTCTCTTCGATCATCAACCAAGGATGATGAAGGCATGATTTTATTTTATTCACACAATTTATTTTGGTGTCCTAGGGGAATCCAACTAAGGTTGCCTATATGAGTTCGGTCCAAGTCGAGATAACCTCAAGGCTCCCATAGCAAAATATACTCCTCACTTCTCCCCACTCAAGGGTCCGAACGAAGGGGTTCATACGAGGCTATGGGTGGTGTTTCGCATCCGTGCCCTTAAGACCATGAGGAACAAAGGCGACACTTCAACAATTCACCGGGCTAAAGTGGGATACTTAACCTAATGCAAGCATGTCTAACTAAAATGCAAAAATAAAATACCAATCAAGAATCATCCACCTTATTTTAATTAGACACTTTTCCGGGCTTGTCAAATTCTTTTAAGTTTTTAAGAAAACTTTTGGTAAGAAATCCCCAGCGGAGTCGCCACTGTGAGCGGACGACATTTTCGACGGAACACGGACTCCCTTTCGAAAGGGGCGCCTCGATTTCGGGCGAATCCCTCCCTCGCGTGGGGTTTTTAGAATGGAAATTCGTTTTTAGAAAATTAGATTATTTCATAAAAGAACCGAGACCTATGTCTCGATGAATATTGTAGGAGTCGCCACCCGGCTCAGCTCAACCGGGAAATTTATAACGTAGCTGAACCGGACAAACGGCCACTACACTATCCAGAGATCTAGGTCCGGATAAGTCCCTTATTTTGTGTCTAATTAAAATAAAAACGGCCAATGTTCATAGACGGTATTTCATAATTCAAAAGTCAATTTTATTGAAATAATTCATATAGCGCACATACACAGAAAATAAGAATAAAAGTAAAACAGTAAATATTTAAGCGGCTTACAGCCCAATCGAATCAAAAATAAAAACTTTCGGCCTCACTTTTACAACCGCCTAAAATACACGATTTATCTAAAAATTACAATCTCCTAAAATACACGAGTAATTCTATTAAATACATCAAAAATAAAAATAAAAAGCTGCATAATAGAGGGTTAGCACAATTTACAACACGCAACAAAAAAGACTCAAATAGGATAGAATTGGAGAAATTAGGAATTGGGGGCATGCATTTAGGGGGATAACCGGGTTGGCTCGGCTAGCTGCCCGATTAAAACTGGGAAACATTTTGAAAAGTCCCTGTATGTTTGGTTTTGTGAGAAAATCATTTTTTGAAAATGATTTATTTTCCAGTTTACTTAATTTTAGCATGTGAGTTGGGTCGGTTTTCAGGAGAATCAGGTCTCCGTCATGGTATTTTTCTAAATGTAAAAACACTGAAAATTAAATCTAAGTAGTGAATGCACACAACAAAATTCATTTTTGGTGATTTTCCGATTTTCTGAATTTTTATGGATTTTTAGAAATTTTTGGGGATTATTCTGGAAATTCTGCTTTTGGACGAGCATTATAGTCATGCTACTGTAACTACAGTCGTGCGACTATAAATCAATCCAACTTCAGAATTTCGCCAAAATTATTTAAAATAAAACCGAGAAATTAAGGAAAATCAAGAACACTCGTACGATTGTATTTACAGTCGTACGACTGTTCATCAACTCAAGAACAGTTGTACGGCTGTTCTTGATTTCCAGAAACAAAAAATGCAAAAAGTGAACAAAAATGCACAAAAATACACCAATTCACCCAGAAAGCATGAAAAATAAAGAGAATGAAGAGTGTTTACCTCTTAGGCGCTAATCCACCATAGGAATGACCCATGGCGTCACACTAATCCACTCAAATTCGCTCTTTTCTCCTTGAATTGAAGTTGAGAAGTTTGGGTCCAAAATCTCCAAAATGCTTGGGAATCATAATGTTTCTAGTCCAAAATTTAATTTGTTTAGAGAGTCAGATTATCAACTTATTGATTTCTAATAGATTTTAATCCTAATATTTGAGAATTAAAAGAAAAAGAAAAGGAAAAAAGCTTAAGTTTTGTGTGGTTCTTTTCCTTCTCTTTTTATCTCTTTTTCTCTCTAAAATCTCTCTCTCTAAAAAATAGAAATCAAGTGTCAAAAGTCCCCTTTCCTTCTCCTTTTTCCCTTTCTTATTGCTGACTTTGCTTCCTTCAGAATCGGGCATTAATTCCCTGAAATCCTCCTCACTTTCTTATGTCATGGGTATGGCCTTTTGCACCTGCTCGGACGTTACAGTCGTACAACTGTAATTTAATTACAGTCGCACGATTGTATGTTACAGTGTTGTGACATGCGTGATTTTTTTTTTAAAGACAGAAAATTCGGGTGCTTACAGTAGGGAGGAAAGAAGGGGAAGGGTTTTGGTTTTGAAGACAGGAAAGTTCAAATCTTTCACAAAGAGGGTATAAAAATATGATAATGATGGAAATTGAGAAGTGGAGATTACTTATTATACCTTACCATTTAATGCTATGAGACACTCCGGCGGCCTTGTATAAGAGGGAGAAAGACTTCTGTTTGCACCAATTTTTTTTTAGGACTGAATCCAAGCCACATCCACCTGTTGGTTTTCCTGTCGCATCCAAATTCATGCATGTCATGTGTGTTTAATATGTCTTTTTGGATGAACAATGCCTGCGTGATGTCATGTGCACATGGATGCCATATGAACATAATAATATATGCACTACGACCAAGAACTGTGTCATAGTTTTACCACATGATAGGTGATGAGGATGATGAAAGACATTTGAATTCCCCACGGGTTGAAGATTTTGGTGAGTATGGAATTTTAACTTTAGGGTTCCGGTGTGGGCTACCTTCTTAGGTAAGGAATTAAGCTTGGGGCTTTATTTTGGAGTTTTATTTTGAGTTTCAATAATAGCTTTTGGCTTGGAATGGTTTGGGTACTATGTGTGCTATTTAAATTGAAACTCTGAGGCAGGGCCAATAGCATCTTGCAAGGATTGTTGATTTGGATCAGCAGATGATTCGGCGGAGGTGATGCCATCATATCATTTATTTATCTCACAAGCTCACCTTTCAAGAGAGAGTTCGATCAGGACCAGATTCACTTTTAGGTTCCCTGCAGTATTCAGATTAACGTAAGGCATTTTGATATTATGCATATTGGATATGTCATTTTAGATTATCAAATGCATGCATAATGTCATGTACATGCAATCACCACATAAGTAGGAAGACAATGAACCGTATTGCATTCAAAATGAGTTTAATACACCTTACAAACAAAATGAGTCTCCTACAAAAAGGAAGCCTCTAAGGGTATTGATTTCATAGCATCTGATTATACCCTGACTAGTCGGCATCTCGGCTTCAATGTCATTGCCCCACTCTCATCAAACCAGACCTTTTAGTTCTTCATCATATTCCTCTCCCCAGGAAGTTTGAGAAATTTCCTTGGCGGTTTCCTTGCTTGCCCCTAGCCGCTTATTAGAGGTAGATGGGACCCTTAACTTTCCTTCGTCGATTAGCTTCTGGATCCTCCTTCGCAGAGTGACACATTCATTGGTCCGGTGGCCTGCTATCACATGATAGCTGTAGTAGTTACCCTTTTGTTCTGCTGTTGGCCCCACATACGGTCTGACACTCTATAGCAAACCCTTCTTTCTGCATATGGCAAATAGCCTGTTCACCGAACGAGGCCCAGAGGATGTGATTTTTCCACTATCTTTGGGAGGTGAACTCCAGATATGTCGTGGAACAGGGTCAGCATTGGCACTGGTGTCAAGAGGCCCTTTCAGTTCTCTTTCATTGGTCAACCTTGGTAAGCACAAATCCTGGTGAGAGGACCCCCCGAGGTATCGACAGGGAGTTTTAGCAATCTAGACATCCTGCTTCTTATCAGTATCGGCATTGGAGTTCATGCTTGCCATGCCCCTTATTTTTCCATCAAGCTTTGCCACCCGAGCTTCCAACTCAGTGCACCTTGTCGTCAGTCTCTCTACTCTGCCAAGATCATCCCCTAGCATTTCCCTCAACATCGCTGCCGCTTCTTCCCTAACTGCCTTTCGAAACCGCGATGAAGCAACATAGTCCTTCACAATGCCTGTTACAGTGTTGGAGTTCAACGGGTTGGCCATTCCCAAGATTCTTTCCCCTTCCCCTGATAAGAACACTTGTTAGTGTTGACAGGTGCATGAGTGGTAGATACCAAACAGGGAAAGATGTATGCGTGAGTGTGTGATGCGACGTGTATGTACATGAATGGTGGGTTACACGTGTGATGCCATGTAATGCCATGTCATGCTATACAATTCCAAGCCAGCCAAGTGTATACAAAGCCAAGAATGGTAATGTATAAATGTAATGAATGTGGTTAGGGATGATGCATGCTAAAGCCTGGTGCATAAATTACACCACATGGATAAAACGACACACAGGGGTGTCCACGGATCGAAGCAAGGTATGACTTGCAAGGGAATTGAGATAGGGTGCATAAGTCTGCACCCAGGGGTAAAATGACACACAGGGGTGTCCATGGATCGAAGCAAGATATGACTTGCAAAGGAACTGAGATAGGGTGCATAAGTATGCACCTGGGGGTAAAATGACACGTGGGCGTGTCCACGGATCGAAATAAGGTATTACTTGTGAAGGAATTGAGATAAGGTGCATAAGTATGCACCCCGGGGGTAAAATGACATGCGGGGGTGCCCATGGATCGAAGCAAGATATGACTTGCAAAGGAATTGAGATAGGGTGCATAAGTATGCACACGGGGGTAAAATGACACACAGGGGTGTCCACGAATCAAAGCAAGATATGACTTGCAAAGGAACTAAGATAGGGTGTATAAGTATGCACCCGGGGGTAAAATGACATGTGGGGGTGTCCACGGATTGAAGCAAGGTATTACTTGTGAAGGAACTGAGACAGGGTGCATAGTAAAATGACACGTATGGGTGCCCACGGATTGAAGCATGGTATGACTTACGAGGGAATTGAGATAGGGTGCATAAGTATGCACCCGGGGCTAAAATGACACACGAGGGTGTCCACTGATTGAAGTAAGGTATGACTTGCAAGGGAATTGTATGCTATGGATGCGTGCATATGCACGGTGATCGGACATAATTTTCGGTGCTCAAGGAGTACCTTGGCTCTTCATGCATGATATGGGATGAGACAAAATGGTGTGCTTGGCACGCGAATAGCATTTCGGCGCTCGAGGAGCACCTTGGGCTCTTATGTGATGAAATAATATGAAATAACGTGCTTGGCACACGTGCCGAGTTCTGGCACTCGGGGAGCGCCTTGCGTTCATGTGTGAATGAGATATACAGTCGTGGGTTGATACACGGGGTGATGTCTTGCATGCTTCGTGGAAATGTCAACACACAATGTACGTATAGCACGCGACAAAACATTATTGCTGCACAAGGATATGGTTAGTGTCAACGTCATACAAATGTTGATGTCTTGAAAATGATTGTATAAAGGCATGATTAGAATGACACATAGATGACTGCATGCATGTTTGATGCTTTATGAATGAAAAGAATAATGGGTGTGAGTTTTTTATTACGGATGTTCCAAGAATGCCTAATGCTATGTAAAAGATAATGCAAGAATAGTTGCATGCAGAGTGTCACACGGACAGAGGTTCGGCGCCTTTGGGGCACCTAACGGATGTTATGAAATGGTCACGTGTGTATCGACACACGGACAGAGGTTCGACACTTTGTAGGTAAAAATGAAGTAGCCTGAAAGAGTCATGTGGAAACTGTTCCTCGGATAGAACTCTGATGCTTTTGGGGCATCTAATATGAAGTGATGTTACAAACAAGTCACGTGTATATAGGGGCACAAACGGAAGTTCGGCGTTCATGGAACACCTTTACATGAATTGATGGTGTCATGAGATGTTCCTATGTGTGTAAAAACTTGGCACTCATGGAGTACCTTGGATGAGTTATCAATGTCGTGACACAATTCCGATGTGGATTACGACACACAAGCAAGGTTTCGGTATCACCGTGACACCAACAACAAATGGACATGAAATGGAGATGATGTAATGTTAAGTTGTCGTGCGACTTGCCACACAACCAGACCTAAGATCTTTGTGATCTTTTAGTGAATGATATGATGCAGTGAATTGGCCTAGTGCATATAGGTGCACAGGTGGACCACGGGTAGTTTTTGGGTACCCCGATATGGTATGAAATGAAATGATCATGGTAGGCATCCTCAGAACGTCCCTTATTAGATGGAATGGAATGAAATGGTATGAATGTGTATGTCACACAAAATGTTAATGGCTGCAGAAAAATGTGATTAGAAATGCATGACACACGGGATGATGTCGTGTATGCTTTCCGGAAATGTTGACACATGAGATGTATATATCTATGGCATGCGAATAAAATGTCGTGGCTGCACGAACACGTGATTAGCACAAATGCCATACATATGTATATGTAAAAAGATGGCTACACGAGAATGTGGTTAAAGAATGACACACAGATGATCATGCGTGTTGGATGCTTCATGAAAAGGTAAAAAGAAAATCACCACGGAACAAACGTTAACACAAGCAAAAGTATGCTCTCCCTTCCAATCTTATTTCTCCTTTCGATTGGTCTCGCATTCTTCCTAGGTGTTGGGTCTCTTTGGCATCAACGGGGGATACCAACGGCGCACACTCAATTGTTCACTTTTAGATTTATGTTTTGGTAATCCTAAGGGAAGTTGCTAAGCCATTACATGTGGGCCAAAGTCAAACCAAGGGTCGTACAGGTTCCCATAGCAAATATACACTCCTCACCGTGGAACACGATGTAAGGTCATGCGGTGCTATGAGTGGTTTACCCCGTCAGGTTTCTCCAATCCTGGCGGTAGAGGTAGGCCACCTTTTTAGGTAAACCGGGCTAATCAGTGTATTTGAGGGGTTGAGAAGAAGAAAATGTCAAGATATGCAGAGGTATGAATAAATATGGTATTTATAAATCGATAAATGAATACAACCGAGGTTATATTTCAATAGTTGCCTAAGTTCCTAAATTTAAAAAAAAAAACATTTTAAGAAAACTTTATATCCCCATCAGAGTCGCCACTGTGAGTGGACTACCTTTTATTAGAACGGAACGCGACGAAGCGAACCGGGGATTCTCGAAAACAAGTTTGTTTTGTGATTTTTTTTTTTTTTTGGAAAATGAGGTTTGTTTATCTTGTTTTAAGAAAAATTGTTCGTTCGTTTTAAAATTCATTTTGTAGAAAGCATTTTCCCATTTTAACTTAAACACCTCGAAACCTACACTTCAAGATCAGTGACAGAGTCGCCACCCAGATTAGCTCATCCAGGAAATTCTGGTACAGCTCCCTACCGAGCGTAGACTGCCATACCTAATCCAGAGATTTACGGTTCGGGCAACTTACCTACTTAACCTCGAGCTTGTATTCAATTTATAATTTATATTTCCATATTTATTCAATTTATTATCTTTCTCTACCCAATTATGTTTATTTATCAGCCCATGCTCAAGCAAATGACAGAAATAAATTGCAGAAAAATAAACCATACATCCGAGCAATTAAAAAGTATAAAAATAGAGGCCGATTATACAGCCAAATCGAATAAAAAAGAAAACCGGGTTGACCCGATCGGTCAGACGGGTTAGACCTGGAAAACGGTTTTAAAAAGCCCTGTAGATTTTGTGCTAGAAAACAATTTTAGGAAAGCATTTGGCTCAATTTCATGTAAATTTTCCTTTTCAGTGGTCTGTATCCCGGAACTCGGGGTTCCGTTCATGCGGGTTCCTAAATCCAAAATCCATCTAGGGTTCAGAATGCAGTAAACACGCCAAAAACAATTTGAATGAGAAAACAGCATCGCACGACGACGTCCGTTCAGGTCACTTCGTGATTCTGTCTTATTCCGGAAACTAAACCGTACGGCCGTAATCATAACGGTGCAGTTGTAACTCCAAGAACTCGAGAAAATGGTTTTCTAATTTTTGTGAAACTACTGTTTTGCTCGTTTTCGATATTTTCCGGAGATTTTACAGGGTTCGGAGGTCCGCAAATGATAGACTACAGATCTAGTTCAGATGAAATAACCCCGAAACTCAAAAAAACTGGGAAAAACCAAAAACCTTGATATTCGTACGTACAGAAATCCGAAAACAAAAATTTTACAAGATACGGATGCATTTGGACTGAAATCGATCATATCAGAATGCACAAAATGGAAAACGGACTATTTTCGGCCAATCGGGGTAGTTTGGGAATCTGCCCCCCTACGGGACAAAGCTGTGCGGCTCTGTTATTGAGAACTAGAGCTGCCCGGCTCTGATCAACAGCCAATTTCCAGAAATTTTTGCAAAAGAAAGAGAAAATCACAAGAAATGCAACCAAAACGAGTTTAAGGCCTCTCAGAGTTTACCTTGGTGTTGTTTTGATGCTTGGAAAGTCAAGTAATAGATTAAGAATTTGGAATTTGCCCTGGATGCTCAACCAGCTGAAAACTAAAACGATCCGAAATAATCGGAAATCAATCCGAAACGATCTCGAATCAATGTGCAAAGGTTGTGGAACTTGTTATTGATGTTTGAAGATTGGCTTAAGGTTTTGAATTTATGATTTTTGGTTGCTCAAGCTCTCGATCTCTCACCTCTCTTTTCCTGCTTTTTTTTTTCTTTCTCTGTTTCTTTCTTGAGATTTGGTTTTCTCCCACTCCTCCCTTTTTCTGATTTCTTTTCCTTCTTTTTATATCCCTCTCTCACCATCAATTCAACCCATAAATGAGCCACCTGAATTCACTGAAAATTCACCCCTTTCCTCTTTCTGTCGAGGCAAGTTGCGCTGCTTTACAGAGCAACTTGTCTCACCGACTAGAGCTGCCCGGCTCTAGTTTGTACTAAAGCCGCCTGGCTCTAGTTTAAACTAGAGTCGTGCGGCTCTAGTAAGAGCCGGGGCAAAATTCTCGAAAATCCAGGCTCACCCTAAACCCTAAAAATCACTCAGGGGACCTTTTCGGGGGTTTCGGATCGCTGATAGCTTGGTTTTCAGTATGTTTGAGATACTCCGGGCGACATTCCGGTCATTTTCAAGTCTAGTTCGAGTCCGTCCGCTCCACATGTAATAAGGAGTGCTCATCATAGAGGTTGGGAAGAACCCTTGCTCATAGTATGATTATTGTATCATAAGGTATAACTAACGTATAATATTTATAAAAGTTTTAAATACAATGTTATACACTGCTTATGCACTATAATGCTTAAACAATGTATAAATAAAGTATAATCAATGTATCACAATGTATAATTAATATAATTAATGTATAATTACAGTGATTATACCTTAGTTATACCTTAAGTATACCCTAAAAGACACTATTACAGTGATAATACCTTAGTTATACCTTAATTATACCCCAAGATACACTATTACAGTGATTATACCTTAGTTATACCTTAATTATACCCTAAGATACATTATTACAGTGATTATACCTTAGTTATACCTTATAACAGTTTCCTATTGTTGTTATATATGTTTTTATTGTCACATACGTTGTTTATATATTTTTTTCTGCTATATATTATTTTCCTACATTGTTTATACATTGTTTATACAAAAACTGATGAAGAAAAAAAATCGAAAAAAATATATAAATATGGATTTCATTTCGAAGAGAAAAAAAACAAAAAAAAAAGTTTCTAAAGTCGCATGACGAAAAAATAAATGAATTGTAAGTTAAATATGAAATTAAATTAAAATTATAAAAGAGGAGAGAGAAAAGTGGACAAATTAGAGAAGGTATTTTGGAGATTATGATTTTTTGCTTTGTTGTTTATTGGACAAGAATCACATAAAAATGAATATTTTGTTTTTAAGTATTTTTGAAATTTTGAAAAGTTTTTAATGTATTTATGCAAACTTTTTATTTTCAAGTAAAAATATTATATGGTGTCAAAAGGTAAATATTTTTGTAAAATGCCCTAATATTAATATAGGTATATTATGATTTTCCTTTAAATGAAAAGAAATAAATAAATAAAAAAAACCTGCACGTGGCTCTTGACATGGTAGATGCTACATATATATAAACCAAGGGTAAGAATAGCATCCAAGAAGAGGTCATGAAGCTCAGTAGTCCATCTTATTCTTTGCTTATGTGAATTAGTTGCTTTTTCTATTTCTTCATCCCATTTTGACGTCTTCTCCTTCTTATTAATATTGTATTTGTTGCAATCCAATTCCAAGTACTCACTGCAGCTTTTTGGGATATGTAATGTTGATTCTCCACTTGTTTTCAGCATTTCCTATTTCACACCAAAATTTTATCAAATTCTGTTGCTAAAGATATATATATATATGCTCACAGCTTTGTAACAACAATATGCAACAACTTTTTTATTGCCGCTGCAAGTTGAGGTAACAATTTTTATATTTCTATCAGACAAATGTCTTATTTTTTGTAGGGTTTTTGGGCAAATTGAGCTTTCTTTGATCTAACCCTTACATGAGCATTAAAAAAAAGTCTCTTTTGAACCAAATTGAGATATATTAGATAGAAGTGCAAAATACAACTCTCAACAAATTGGTTGAAACTAAATTTTCACAAAAATACATAATTGGACTTACAAATTTTGAATAAGTCATACTGAGTCAAGAAAAACAAGTAATACATTTAGGGGATGTTTAGTTAGACTAAATTAAGCAGCGGAATGGGAATGAGAATCAATTATTCCCTTTTTTAATTAATGTTTGATTAAGCATTATTAGATTGGGAATGAAATCTTATTCACCCATCTTACCCCCACATCAATCAACTTAATTTCATTCTCTTTGCCTTCTTAAAACTATTCCAAAAAAATTATCATCCCCACCATTTCATTTTTGTTCCGAACAAATTATCTATCCCACTACCCAATCTTAACCATACTACATTGAATTTCAGCATCTGATATTATATATATATATATATATATATATATATATATATATATATATATATATAATGAAATATTATAAATTGTTTGTACCATAATATTATTCAAGTAATATAAATTATATAATATAATTATACACAAACTAAATAATATAAAAAGAGTAAAATATATAAAAATATAATTATTATATATTAGTAATATTTTGTATTTATGCAACTTAATTAGTTATCTAAATAAATAAACAAATAGAAAAATAAATTTTGATTCCGATTCCGGACTAAACCAAGCAGAATTATTAAATGGTAATTCTAATTCCAATCCCTATCATTTCGATTTCAATTCCAATTCCTAACTTTAAACCAAACACCCCCTTAGTACATGTACCATCATTCATTGATGAAATCATAATGTGTATATAAATTGACTGTACAACTAATGTACAAATTTCCATAAACAACATAAATAAACGGACTTACAGTTTATATGCAGCGGAAATTTGTTTACGGATTGAATCTGATCAACACAAGAAATCGGATCGTTCTGGTTGCCTTTCCTATGTATGTATGAATACACAGAGTACGGGCTTTATCCATGAATTCTTCCGACGAACGAAAATAGTATGTTTCGTGTTTTCTCTCTGGGAGCGTTTTTCCCGATTCTATGGAATCTCTACGATTATATCTCGTGTTGAAATAGAGAAACCATCCCAACTTCCATCTATTTATAGTTAGTCCAAATTACACATTTGGTCCCTGTAATTTACACATAATTACAGTTTAGTCCCTGCTATTCCAAAATATCATGAGCGGACCTAAAACCAACATCTCCCACTCGCACATGACAAGACATACTTTCACTGCGATTGAACACACATACTTCTTTCAATTCTTATTCGACGAATTCACGCACCCAGTCAACATAATGGTTAAACCTTTGAAGCTCTTCTTCATCGTTCCACCTTTAGCTTAGCGCGACTTCCCCCTAGTCCATTTTTACATACCTTTTCCATGAAAAAGTATTGAGCTCAAGTGTTATATGATTAAGAAGTGACATGTTACTAAAAATGTACTTCCTCTCTATAAATAACCTTCCACCATATATCCAATGTTTATCTGAAAGGTCCCAATATGCCCATTCGTTGCTAACGCAGCCCGGTTTGGGGTTCCAGTCAAGATAATCATTAGACATACCCTTCTTGTTATTTACAAGAGCCTTTAAGGTGAATTGAAACTTATAGTTTCATTTAGGTCTCACATTAGGAAAGTTGAGATCAATTTTCTTCTTTCCATCCCTTGGTCGGCTTTTAAACATATTACTAAAATATGCCATAGTGTTAATCCACTTAGGACACATGTTTTATAAACACTATGCGAAAGCATTTAGTCTCTAAATGCAACTCATGCATCACAATCTTTAGTCCACATTTAAGCCTTTCACAGGATAGCTTTCGGTATCAATGAAATAATGATATTTTACATATCACATATGGTGTTTCTCTCATCTCCATCTATACTTTTACCTATGAACACACCGCTAATAGTAAAAGATTCATCTTTGTGAGTAGATGCATTTCGTCAACATACTGAACTATACTCAATAGCTCTATGTGTATTGCTTCAAATAGTGAATGAATTTGAACACAACAACTAACTCACATTCTATTCCAATAGAATTTACCAAAGTTATTACAATAGTTCAAAGACAATAACATGTTCCTATAACCTACAAAGACTAAATTCCAAAATGTGTTTACTAAAAACATTTGGTGCTATTGGCTTCGTTAACGAATCTGCAATCATATCTATAGTTGGAACATGCACTAAACTTATTTCCCCCTGTGCTACTTTGTCTTTAACAAAATGATATTTTATATCGATATGCTTGCTTTTTCCATGATAACAAGGATTCTTGGAATAAGTTATCAATGCAGTGCTGTGAGAATAGATAGTAGTACATTTTTCTTTAGGCAATAGATCCAAAAGATCTATGAAGCATCTTAACCAAACCACTTCTTGTACTGTAGCTGCTGTAGCTACATATTCCTACTCCATAGTCGACAATGCCATGAAAGTTTGTTTCTTGCTACACCAGGAAATTGAACCATTTCCTAGAGTGAAAATATACCCAGTTATCAGTTCCATGATCAACATTTGTATATCTCTTTAACTGCAAATTATTTTGTTGAAGTCCCCTTCAAATATCTCAATATCCTTTTCACTGCTGCCCAATGCTTCAAACCTGGATTTGCCTGATATCAGTGTGAACACGGAATTTTTCGGGTCTTGAAAAAAAAAAGAGAGCCTTGATTACCATGACTGTAACTACAGTCATGGGAATATTGTTACAGTCGTATGACTGTACGGTCGGGGTAGGTTGCATAGCCAATACCTTTGAAATAAAAAATTGGGGAAAATTAAGAGTAATTTATGCTCGTTGATTTTCAGAAGGAAAGGGGGGTTAAGAGGCAAAAAACCAACAAGAAAGAGGGGACTTTTGGCAGAAAATAATTGAGAGAAAAACTTGAGAGAGAAATTGAAGGAACTGAGAAAAAAGAAAACCCAAAAACTTCATCCTTTCTTCTACTCTTTTCTTTTTTAATTTCAAAGTGTTAGAGCCTAAAATCAATTAGAAATCGTAGGTTAAACTTGTCACACAAAGCATAAATCAATTTCAGACCTTAGATTTACATAAATCCGTGACATTTTGGAGATTTTCGGACCCATTTTGCAACCTTGACTCACCAAGGAAAAGGAGAGATTTGAAGTGGATTGGTGCATTGCTAGGGGTCATTCCTACGGTGGATCAGCAACAAAGAGGTAAACATACCTCAATCCCCTATTTTTCTATGTTTTCTGGGTGTTTTGGTTGATTTTCGTGAGTAAAACTCATTTTTCTTGGCTTGCTGTTTCTGGAAATTAAGAACAGTCGTACGACTATTCTTGTCACAAAGAACAGAGGTACGACTGTAATTACAGTTGTGCCATATTGACTATAGTCGTACGACTGTTATTAAATTTCCCCGGTTTTTACCTTTTCATTTAAATAATTTTGGCGATTTCTGCTTAACTAAGCTATAGTCGCACGACTGTAGTTATAGTCGCACGACTATAGTGCTCGCCTAGAAGCAGAAAATCAGGAAAAACCCATAAAAATTATAAAAATCACAAAAATTCATAAAAATCCTAAAAATTCAGAAAAACCAGAAAATCACCTAAAATGAATTGTTGTGTGCATTCACTACCTTAGATTTAATTTCCAGTGAAATTGCATTTAGGATAATACCACGACGGAGACATGATTCTCCCGAAAACTGACCCACCTCACATCTTAAATTAAATTAAACCGGAAAAATGTTTTCAAAACGATTTTCTCACAAAACCAAAATACAGGGACGTTTCAAAATGTTTTCCAGGTCTAATCGGGCCGGTTAGCCGAGCCGACTTGGTTATCCCCCTAGATGCATACCCCCGGTCTCTAAAATCCCCAATTCTCTCCTATTTGAGTCCAATTTGTGGTGTGCTATAAACTGTGCTAACCATTTGTTTTGCAGCTTTAATTTCTTTATTTTTACTTTTAATGTAATTTGTAGCTTAATTCATGTATTTTAGGCGATTGTAATTTTTAGATTCTCATGTATTCTAGGCACTTGTAATGTGAGGCCGAGAGTTTTTATTTTCATTCGATTGGGTTGTAATAATTTATATATATTTACTGCTTTATCTTTATTTGTGTGCACACTGTATGTTTCAATTCAATAAAATCAATTTTTAGAAATTTAAAGTGTCATCATAGAACATTGGCCGTATTTATTTTGATTAGATATGAAATAATGGACTTGTCCGAACCTAGATCTCTGGAAAGTGTGGTAGTTCCCACTTTGGTTCAGCTACACTGTAATTTCCCGGTTGAGTGTAGCTGACCTGGGTGGCGACTCCTACACTTTTTATCGAGATTTAGGTCTCGATTCTTTTACGAAATAAATTAGTTTTCCAAAAACGAATTTCTAATCCAAAAAACCCCACGCGACGGAGGGGTCCACCTGAAATTGAGGTGCCCCTTCTGAAAGGGAGTCCGTGTTCCGTCGAAAACGTCGTCTGCTCACAGTGGCGACTCTGCTGGGGATTTCTTAAAAAAGTTTTTCTTAAAACTTAAAAGAATTTGACAAGCCTTGAAAAATGTCTAATCAAAATAAGGTGGGTGATTCTTGCATGGCATTTTATTTTGCATTTTTAGTTAGACATCCTTGCATTAGGTTAAGTATCCATTATTTAGCCCAGTGAATTGTTGAAGTATCACCTTTGTTCCTCATGGTCTTAGGGGCACAATTACGAAACGCCACCCATAGCCTCGTACAAACCCCTTCATTCGGACCCTTGAGTGGGGAGAAGTGAGGAGTATATTTTGCAATGGGAGCCTTGATTTTAACCCGACTTGGACCAAACTCGTGTAGGTAACCTTAGTTAATTCCCTTAGGATACCAAAATAAATTGTGTGAATATTATAAATTGCACCTTCATCATCCCCGGTTGATGATCGAAGAGAACCTCACCTAGGACTCGATTAGAATTTTTGAGACCGACCACGTTTGGAGGAATAAGGTTGGAGTAATACGCTTTGTGTGCAATATGCTACCTATCTCTTGTTTCCTCATGACATACCATCATCAACATTTTTTTACGAACATGACATACTAAACGCAAAGCATTTATGTGATACTAACTCATATCTTCTATACAACTACTTGCATATTTCGTGTGTAAATACATTAATTACCCGTGTGACATTTACACTAACCATATTTTTACAGCCATGCATCTCTTCATCATGTGAAAAATTAATTCATATGCATCACTTGAATATCATAAGCACTAACTGATTTATTTTGTAGCCATATGGAACGCATGTCATGCATAAAACATTCATGCGGGTCTTGAACGATCCCATAACACACATCACACCGCCTACCAAGCAGGAAATCATTTAGGTGCTCCACGAGCGCTAAAAAAAATTCATTCCATACATTAAATCATTTAGGTGCTCCACGAGCGCTGAAAAATTTCATTTCATACACCATATCATTCAGGTGCTCCATGAGCGCCGAAAAATTTCATTTCATACCATATCATTTAGGTGCTCCACGAGCACTGAAAAATTCCATTTCATACCTCAAAACGTTTAAGCGCTCCATGAATGCTGAAAATCTCATTTCATACATTAAACTATTTAGGTGCTCCATGAGCATCGAAACCTTACTTCACACATCAAACCACTTAAGTGCTACACGAGCACTGAAAACATCGTTTCATTTAAGCGCTCCATGAATGCCGAGAACCTCATTTCATGCGTCAAGCCGTTTAGGTGCTCCATAAGCACTGACAACCTCATCTCATACGTAAAGCTGTGTAGGTGCTCCATGAGCATCGAAGATCTCATTTCATGCACCAAACCATTCGGTGCTCCACGAGTGTCGAAAAATTTCATCTCCTACATCAAGTCATTTAAGTGCTTCACGAGCGCCAAAAATCTCACTTCATACATAGATGTTCCATGAACGTAAAAAAAAAATCCCATACATCATAAAAAACCAAGGTGCTCCCCCGAGTGCCATAGCTTTACTCGTGTACTAAGCACGAGATCATTTCATTTCATGTCACGACATTAAAACCCAAGGTGCTCCCCGAGCACCGAAATCTGGACCATGTGCCAAGCGGGCGTTCATCTCATGTCACAACATGAAAACCCAAGGTGCTCCCCGAGCACTGAAACTTTGCCTATGTGCCATTCTAACCACGTTTTTGTGCAGCCATTTTCAAGACATCAACATAAGCATGGCATTTATTCTAACCACATTTTCATGCAGCCATGACATTTTATTTGTGTACCATGCATATTTACGTCTTGTATATTGTTATCTTCGCAAAGCATACACGACATCATCAAGTATGTCATGCATCCTAACCACGTTTTTGTGCAGCCACTTACATTTTTGTGTGACACAAGCATTCACATCATTTCATAGCATTCAAATTAAGGACATTCTAAGGATATCCTTCATGGTCATTTCATTTCATAACATATCAAGAGTCCTAAAAACTACCCATGTTCTGCCCGTGTACCGGAATACACTCGGCCATTTCACTAGACCATTTCATTCAATAGGAGACCACAATGTTCTTAGGTCTATTTTCATGTAGCAGGTCACATGACATCATTGCATGGCTTCATGTCATTTATCATTGGCGTCGTGGGGATGCCGAAGTTCTGTTGGTGTGTCGCGATCCATTTCTGATTGTTACATGACATTATTGTATCATTTGAGATGCTCCACGAGTACCGGATTATTACGCATATAGGGGCATTTCATAACATTATCGAATCATGAAAGGTGTTCCATGAACGTCGAGCTTCTGTCCGTGTCCTTACCTACACATGACTTGTCTGTAAACACCATCTCATATCATATGCCTCAAAAACATCAGAACTCTGTCCATAGGCCGGCCCCTGTGTGACCATTTCACTTCATCTCATAGACCTATAAGGTGTCGAAACTTTGTCCATGTGTTGGCACACACACGATCATTTCACAAAGCTCACTAGGTGCTCCAAAAGCACCGAACCCCTGTTTATGTGGCGGTCCACACGTGATCTTTTCGCATTGTCTCTTGCATGGAATTAGGTGTTCTTAGAATGTCCAGAAAATAAATAAATAAAATAAAATAAAAAAGAAAAGAAAAAAAAATCATCCTCATCATCATCTCCCTCGTGACATCACATATGCAACTCATCATACATGCACATACATATCCCTTTATGCATTCATGCCTATATCATCTGTGATTTGGTATTCTTCATGTGTATGCGCCCGTTAATGCTAATAAGTGTTCTTATCAGAGGGAAAAGGGAAAAGATTTCAAGAATGGCCAACCCAATGAACTTCAACACCATAACAGATATCATGGACGATCATATCGCCTCATCATGGTTTCGAAAGGCAGTTAGGAAGGAAGCGGCAGCAATGCTGAGAGAAGTGCTGGGAGGTGATCTTGACAGAGTCGAAAGACTGACAGCAAAGTGCACCAAATTGGAAGCACGAGTGGCAGAACTCGAAGGGAAAATGAAAAATACGGTATTCTCAGACTCCAATACTGATGCAAGCGAGAAACAGAATGCCCAGATTGCTAACACTTTCCCTTGACACCTTGGAAGGCCCTCTCTCCAAGATTTGGGTTTGCCAAGGCCGACTAATGAAATAGAACTGAAGAGGCCCCTTAAGACGAATGTTGTTATCGACTCCATTCCACGGCATACCAAAAACCCACCTACCGGGGGTAGCAGAAAAGGCATTTCTCCATGGGCTGACTCATTAAGCAAGCTATTCCTCAGATGTAGAAAGGAGGGTTTGCTACAGAGTATTAGACCATTTGTAGAGCCGAAAAAAGCACAAAAGAACAATTTCTGTAGCTATCATGTAGCAAGAGGACCTCAGACCAATGATTGTTTTGCTTTAAGAAAGGAGATCCAGAAGCGAGTTGATGATGGGAAGTTGGAAACCTCTACCCTCTTTGATAAATGACCAGGGGCAATCAAGGAGACCACCAAGGAAATTTCTCAAGTCTCTCGAGGAGAGGAATATGATGAAGAACTTCAAGGTCTGGTTTGATAAGAGTGGGTCGAGGAGGCTAAAGCTGAAATGGTGACCAATTGGAAGAGAATCAGATTCTATGAGATCAATGCCTCTTGGAGACTCCCTTCTCACAAGGGACTCATTTTCTTTGTGGGATGTATTGAATTCATCATGAATGCAATGAGATTTATTTTCGTCTTACTTATGTGATGATTACTTGTACATTGCATTATACATGCATTTGACCATCTGAAACGATATATCCAACACACATAATATCAAAATGCATGACATCATTCTGAGTATTATGGGGAACCTAAAAGTGAATCTATCTCTGATTGAACCCCCTCTTGAAAAGTGATCTTGAGCGAGAAATAAGTAATGGGATGGCATTACCTCTGCCGAGCCATTTACTGACCCAGATCAGCGGTCCTTTCAAATCACGATCCAAAATGCTTTTGAACCTGCCCTAAAGTGTCAACTTGAGCAACCTACATCATACCTAAATTATTCCAAACCCAAGGCTATTGCTAAAATTCAGAGTAGATCCCCAAAATGAAGCTGTAAGCCTAATTCCATACCCAAGAAAGTACCCTATACCAAAACCCCGAAGATAAAAACCTAAACTTATCCAAAGCACCAACCACTAAGAAATTCAAATGACCTTCACCATCCACCTTATTGTAAAACTCTGAATCATTCCTTAGTTGTAGTGCATGTATAATCTTGTTTGCATGACATTCCTGTGCATATGACATTACACATGTATTGTTCATCCAAAAAGGCATATTAAGCACACATGACATGCATGAATTTGAATGCAGCAGGAAAACCAAGAGGTGGCTGTGGCTTGGATTTAGTTCCTTCAAAAAAAAAAGATCAGTGCAGATGGAAGAATCTCTCTCTCATATGGCAACTACAGTTAACACGGGAATGTATCACTCTCTTAATTTCCATCGCCACCGGATCTTTCGCACCCTTTCTGTGAAAAATTTGGACATTCTCATTTTCAAACAACCTGTGAAAGATTTGGGCTCCTATATTTTCAAATCCAAAACACTCCCCATCTCGGTCTTCATCCATACCTTCAACACCCTTTCCCTTTCGTTTACATATAGGGCTAACACTTGTTTGATGAATTGCTCGTTTATTCTTCTCTCTAGAACTGATTCTTTGAAACCTTATTCTTTGCCACCAATGGTTTCTAACAAGAAATTAAACCCCAATGCTATCCAATATCATACTTTTCCACATCATCTCATCACCAGAAGGACGACGGAGCAAATGGTTATGGCACTGTTTCAATCAGTCTTTGTTTAACATCAACTTGTACCAGATTGAGAATACTCTTTTATCCCACACCACTTCTCTTCAATCTTAGTGGTGCATTAGTGGACTTCATCAACAATATTGGAGTAATGCTAAAAATTCTAGACAAACATTGTCTGAAGGAAAACAAAGGCAAGTCCAAAGAACAGTTTGCTTATGATTTCCTCTGTTTGCCTATGGATTCCAAGATTGGAGGAAATTTTGGTTATGCACCCATAAACTTCACCAACAGTGTTAGGGCAACTAGGTTTTACAAACCCTTTAACAATCGTGAATGGGAGGACTTGCAAAGCCTGCTACAACAATATCCAAAAGAAAGTTGCATTTACCAACCATTTCAAGAACTCAGTCTTCGGCCACAACGGAAGAGACTACTTATCGGTGGTTCTTTAATCTTCTGGGGCCGTACTTTGAAGGATTAAAAGCTGTGTTCATCTTTGAGAACTGTGCGCAAGTTTGAATTTGAGGTGAATTGGAAACATGCATATGGGTTTACACTCTTGGAGGATCCAGTGGGTAATCAATTGATTCAGTTCAGTGCTCAATTGTACACTCTCACATATGTTAGCAAAAAAAAAAAAAATCCTCCAATGTGGAAAACCAAAAGGACATATTGGTAATTTGAAGGGGCATCAATCAAAACTAGAGCCACACTTTGGATTTTCCTAATGCATCCACATTCATTATGTCATAGATGCTTTATATTCAATTTTGATGTTCAATATGCACTCGTCATGTCATTGCATGTCAATGTCCACATATGGGTAACAGCACACATCGAACCATATCTGATTCAGTGTTTTATACCCCAAATACAAACCTCTAATACTAAGGGCAGGTAAAGGCCAAACCACTGGATGTCATCAGCAGCAATGTTCTTACGACTTCTGATGAACATTGTCAAGGTGTGCTTTCCAATCTCAAAATGGATCAATACGGAGAGATCAATCCGGCTGGAATGCTCAAGCAGGACTCTTAGACCATTAAAAAAAATCATCACAAAGAGAAAATTTCTAACACGGAAAACTGAGAGGACGAAGAGGGTGATGTCTAAAGCCGGAGTCACTGTTAATTTCTCTATCGTACCCATTGTGATGTCGTCATAATGATATTATGCATGTTTGATATTCTGCTTAGACGTTCATATCGCATACATCATGCCATTACATATAAACATCCATTAGTAGGTTGTTGCATCCAAGCCCACGATAATGAATATAAAGTTCATGTAATAAATAAGTGAAGCTCAGTAGAATGTTATGCAAAAAAAAGTGTAGTACATAACAACCCATCTAGCTCTCATCCTCTCCCTCCTCAGATGACTCAGACTCACTCGGATGCACTGCCCTGTAAGTATCGAAGTCTTCCTGCACCCAATTCAGATTAGCCTGCACCCGATTCAGGTCAGCTCGAGCCCGAGTCAGCTCATGTGTCGCAACCAAGGCCCGAGCCTTGGAAGCAGCCGCCTGCCTAGCCTGATCCTGCAACATCTGCACTTGAGTTTACAAAATAATAATACAAATTAACATGCATACATACATACATATTCATTCATACATTACATAAATCAAGTGATAAAACAGGGACTACAGAATGCTTACCACCCATGCAGCATTCTCCTGAATCATGAAGGTCTCTAAGCCCAAGTACTGATGGGATATATCCTGCACTTGAGCCCGAGGGACCTAAAACATAAAAGAGTGTAAAAAAAGGGGAGAGACAGAAGACTTACATGAGTGGTGTCTGCCGGGGCAAACGTAAGTGGTCGCTCACAGTGAACCGGCACATTCCTATAAGTATAACCACCATCTAGCCCCATCATGCTGAAGCTGGTCCTAAGCTCCATCACCAACTGACCCTCCACCACTCCAGCAGCCTGAGAAATAGATGCCGCAACACTGCCGCAACGCACAGGATGACTCCTGTCCTGAACAGAGGCTAGTAGTGGCAGCCTCAGCATCCTCATATCGTGGACCAGACTGCTGTGCAGAACTTGACCCTCTATGCCTTTTGACCTGCAAATAGAATAATATTAAAAAAAAAGGAGAAGAATAGAATAAACCTGACGGGAAGGAGTCGCCAGTGCATCACCCTAGACGGGCAACAGGCACTCGCGAATGAAAGTCAAATAATCACCGTCAATAGTGTCAGCTCTGTATCCATCCCCAAAAATATCTGGGTCCTCAGTGGGATCGGTGAAGCGAGGCCAAAATAATGCATGGGGGAGCAGCGGAGGAACAAGCAGGCCAGCAGGGCGGTCTACGTGATCAGCCAAGCGTAGACACTCGCCCAGGTACCACTCCTAGGACATAGGACTCCAGGATGAGCCGGCGGTCATCATTCCACAGGGAAGTCTGCACGACAAGAGATATGGCTCCCTGACCACGCCATGGGTGGTGCTCAATCTGCAAAATACAATCAAAAGAATAAAGATTTCAACACAGGTAATTAAATGGTAAATTAAATTTCTCTTACTAACGAGAATTAGTTTGCTTACCCTCTGCCAGGAGACCTCCAGAAGACCCTGCCGGATCTCCCTCAGATCACGACCGATGCCCTGCCATCCCTGCGTCCAGGAATGCAGAACAGTCAGGTGATCCTCACCCTGCACATCTCTCAACTCAGATGGCTCCAGGATACGATGCTCAAATACCCAAATCTGCAATTAGTAAAAGAGCCAAAAAATAAATAAATAAAATAATAATAATAATAATAAAGAAAAGGGAGAAAAGGTAATACCAGTAGGCCGAGCCAAAAGCCTAATATCTCCTGCTGCCTCCCCCTAGCACACAAGTCTAGTCCGTAGTACAGCTGCCCTAACGCAGCTCGGGCCCAATCCAAAGAGGGAAAGGCAGCCAAATCCACCAGAGTAGGGAGCAGCGTCATGTTACAAGTACTCTGCCTGGTGGGGAACAGCATGCAGGATAACAAAACGAGCACCTAGGCCCGAGTATACCTCTCCACGTCCTCCTCCGATGGGTTTGGGCGAGCAGCCCAATAAGCCTCTACCCTAGAACATAAAAAGGAAAAATATTGAAAAATTCAAAATTGAGGCTTGGATTCGGGTACCAACCTTAAGTGACGACAAATGGGAGCCCATCTCCAGCAAGATAGGGATCTCCGACTCGAAGCGGACTCCAAAGTGGTCCATATAGCGAAGGTGCCCGTATACGTCCGCGATGCTAACAAATGGAATATCCTGCACATTACTAGGTCCCTGGATCTGATTTGTAGTGAATTTCTTCAACTTTTTCCCGAGTTTGTTCAACATCTTGTCGAAATCAAAAGTTTGAGGATCGTTTTTTTTAGAGAGAGAAAATGAAAATGAGTAAGAGATGAGAAACGAAGGGGGGTGAAATGCCCCTTTAATTCTTTCTACCCGCGAAGTACAGTCTGTCTAAAGTCATACGACTATAGTTGAATTTCAAATATAGTCGTACGACTGTAAAAGGAAAAAGGAGGAAAAAAATAATAATAATAATATTTTTTTAGTTCCTTATTTATTTCCTAAACCCTATTTTATCACCAAATATTTGATATTCCCCACGGGAAGATATTTCAATGATTTTGGAGGGCCAACACGACAGTGAATAATTTTTCTAACAATGGTCCGCCTTGTCCAGGGGCACAAAATCCGAGGAAATCGAGAAAAATTCACTGTAAGTACAATTTCACAAAATTGCATTTTCGACGCATCCTGTATGCCAAGTCATACAAGATCATCACACATTTTTAACAAATCACAGTCCACCATGACTTTAAAAAGGAACCCAAAATTCAGTCTCAGTCCGTTGAAAGCGCCTAGTTGCACATGGCTGTCAGGCATTTCAACAAATCATAGTCCACCACGACTTTAAAAAGGAACCCAAAATTCAGTCTCAATCCGTTGAGTGTGCCAAGTTGCACACGGCTGTCACGCATTTCAACAAACCATAGTCTACCACGACTTTAAAAGGGAACCCAAAATTCAGTCTTAGTCTGTTGAGTGTGCCAAGTTGCACACGGCTGTCACGCATTTCAACAAATCACAGTCCATAACGACTTTAAAAAGGAACCCAAAATTCAAACTCAGTCCGTTGAGTGCGCCAATTTGCACACGGCTGTCACACATTTCAACAAATTTAGTCCACCACGACTTTAAAAGGGAACCCAAAATTCAGTCTCAGTCCATTGAGTGTGCCAAGTTGCACACGATTGTCACACACTTCAACATATTCAGTCCTGCATGACTATAAACGGTAACCAAAAACGCATCTACCCATATTTATTCTTTATTGAAGGGGCAAAAATTTTTGTTTCCAAATTATGGATCAAGGAATAAATACGTTCACCAATTACACATTACAAACACCATGGCTCTGTATGGTAGGTCATAAGCGGCTATCTGGTCTCAAAAGTCATGTTTTTGTTGGCGTCCTCTTTATCTGAAAAGGATCATAAGGAACCGATTGGCTCTAAGAGCTGTATTTCCCCGGCGTCTTTCTTATGTGAAAAAGGATCATAAGAAACCGCCTAACTGCCAAAAGTCTCAAGAAATTAATTCATAAGCCACGCACGTGCACACTACCTTTGATCCCGTGTTCTTTATCGTGTACTTAAATCCGTGCAAAGGATCGGACTTTAGCTACACGAGGGGCAGCCTATGAACACGGAATTTTTCGGGTCTTGAAAAAAAAAGAGAGCCTTAATTACCATGACTGTAACTATAGTCGTGGGAATATTGTTACAGTCGTACGACTGTAACTCAAATTATAGTTGTACAACTGTACGGTCGGGGCAGGTTACAGAGCCCATGCCTTTGAAATAAAAAATTGGGGAAAATCAAGAGCATTTAATGCTCATTGATTTTCAAAAGCAAAGGGGGGTTAAGAGGCAAAAAAAACCAGCAAGAAAGAGGGTACTCTTTTCTTTTTTAATTTCAAAGTGTTAGAGCCTAAAATCAATTAGAAATTGTAGGTTAAACTTGTCACACAAAGCACAAATCAATTTCAGACCTTAGATTCACATAAATCCGTGACATTTTGGAGATTTTCGGACCCATTTTGCAACCTTGACTCACCAAGAAAAAGCAGCGATTTGAAGTGGATTAGTGCGTTGCCAGGGGTCATTCCTACGGTGGATCAGTGCCAAAGAGGTAAACATACCTCAATCCCCTATTTTTATGTGTTTTCTGGGTGTTTTGGTTGATTTTCGTGCGTAAAATTCATTTTTCTTGGCTTGCTATTTCTGGAAATTAAGAACAGCCGTTCTTGTCATAAAGAACAGAGACACGACTGTAATTACAGTCGTGCCATATTGACTATAGTCGTACGACTGTTATGAAATTTCCCTGGTTTTTACCTTTTCATTTAAATAATTTTGGCGATTTCTCCTTAAGGGTAAGCTACAGTCGCACGACTGTAATTACAGTCGCATGACTGTAATTGCTCGCGCAGTAGCAGAAAATCAGGAAAAACCCATAAAAATTCATAAAAATACAAAAATTCATAAAAATCCTAAAAATTTAGAAAAACCAGAAAATCACCAAAAATGAATTTTGTTGTATGCATTCACTACCTTAGATTTAATTTCCAGTGAAATTGCATTTAGAACAATACCACGACGGAGACCCGATTCTCCCGAAAACTGACCCACCTCACATGTTAAATTAAATTAAACCAGAAAAGTGTTTTCAAAATGATTTTCTCATAAAACCAAAATACAGAGACGTTTCAAAATGTTTTCCAGGTCTAATCAGGCCGGCTAGCCTAACCGACCTGGTTATCCCCCTAGATGCATGCCCCTGATCTCTAAAATCCCCAATTCTATCCTATTTGAGTCCAATTTGTGGTGTGCTATAAACTGTGCTAACCATTTGTTTTGCAGCTTTAATTTCTTTATTTTTACTTTTAATGTAATTTGTAGCTTAATTCGTGTATTCTAGGCGATTGTAATTTTTAGATTCTCATGTATTCTAGGTGCTTGTAACATGAGGCCGAGAGTTTTTATTTTCATTCGATTGGGTTGTAATAATTTATATATATTTACTGCTTTATCTTTATTTGTGTGCACACTGTATGTTTCAATTCAATAAAATCAATTTTTAGAAATCTAAAGTGTCATCATGGAACATTGGCCATATTTATTTTGATTAGACATGAAATAAGGGACTTGTCCGAACCTAGATCTCTAGAAAGTGTGGCAGTTCCTGCTTTGGTTCAGCTACACTGTAATTTTCCGGTTGAGCTGAACCGAGTGGCGACTCCTACACTTTTTATCGAGATTTAGGTCTTAATTCTTTTACGAAATAATTTAGTTTTCCAAAAACGAATTTCTAATCCAAAAAACCCCACGCGAGGGAGGGGTCCACCCGAAATCAAGGCGCCCTTTCCGAAAGAGAGTCCGCGTTCCATCGAAAACGTCGCTAGCTCATAATTGGCTTGCGAGACCAACTGCAAAACCTATATCAGGTCTTGTACAAATCATAGCGTACATCACGCTACCAATTGTACACCTATAAGGAATTCTCTCTATCTTTTTAGTCTCTTCTAGCATCGTGGGGCACATACTTACATTTAGTTCCGTGCCTTTAGCAATAGGGGTTGGATCAGGATCACAGTTGGCCATAACAAACCGTTCTAAGAACTTATTGATATACGTCTCTTGTGAAAGAGCCAATAATCTCTTAGATGGATCTCTTAAGATCTTAACCCCAAGAATGTAATTGGCTTCTCCTAAATCCTTCATCTCAAAGTTAGAAGACAACCAAGTCTTTACTTTCTTAAGTAAGGAAATGTCATTTCCTGCTAACAAAATATCATCAACGTATAATGTTAGAATGACAAACTTCCCTCCATTTTCACGCTTAATGTAGACATACGAACCTGCATTAATCACCTTAAATCGCATTAATATAATCGCTTCATGGAAACAAAAATACCATTGTCTTAAAGACTACTTAAGGCCATAAATTGATCTTTTCAACTTACAAACCTTATGTTCTTGACCCTGGACAACGAAACCTTCAGGTTAAACCATATAGATTTCTTCGTTCAGTTCACCATTTAAGAATGCAATATTTACATCCATTTGATGTAATTCAAGGTCCATACATGCTACAAAAGCAAGTACTATTCTAAAAGACAAGAAACGGACAACCGGTGAAAAAGTCTCCTCATAGTCAATTCTTTCCTATTGTGTGAACCCCTTCGCAACCAGCTGACTCTTAGTCTAGATAGGTTTCCCATCCAATGATCGCTGAATAGTATGTACCCACTTATTCCCAATGGCTTTACGCCCTTTGGGTAGATCAACTAGTTCCCAAACTTTGTTGACCCTTATTGACTCCATCTCACTTTCCATTGCTTTTATCCATTCTTCCTTTACTGGAGATCCCAATAACTCTCTTATGTTAGTGGGAATTTCTGCAATTTGAGCTACGATTGAGAAAGCTTCGCTATCAACTAAATGACGGTGATGTGGAACATTTCCTCTCTTTGATCGCTTCAGAGGTTCTGTTTCTTGATAAACGAATCTTATATATTCATCAAGACTTTTGGCAGTACTTCCACTAGGACCACCCCCACTAGGATCTATATCCATATTCACACTTGAATTTTGGATAAGCTCCCACTCAAATCAAGACCTCTCAAGTTAGGGTGAGGATTACTCAAATCCGCCTGTGAAGGTTGAAAAACATCATTTTCTTCCCTTTCCCTTATGTCTTCAACTTTATTCCTCCCACTTGGATTGAGTGATCCTGAAGTTTCAGACTATTGAGTTTCAAAGAAAGTGTATTCCTTATCCACCTCTCCCAGCATAGGAAATTCATTCTCTAACAATGTTACATCTCGTGACTCAAATTCTGTCATTTGACCATTTTCATTCTCTCCCATTAGAACATAACCTTTTAAGAGATAAGGATATATTATAAAGATACCTTTCTTGCCTCTTAGACCTAGCTTGCCATGCTTGTTAGTGTTATAAACATAGTGTTGGATATGCCCTAGTCCCGAGGCATTGGACCTTGAATTTGTATTGTACATTTATTGGATTCATGTATTATACATATTTTGTGTCATTAATAAAGGCATTAAATCATTTATTTTATATATCTTGTGCAATATTCTAAATGAAGTAGCCAATGGACATATCCATATCCATGTTGACAAGTGTTATGCACTTGGCAATAAGACCATGGATGGGGAAAACGATATGATCATAAAGAGATCCATAGTCTGTTCCAGTCATGGGAATGAATGGAACTAGAGACTGTCATTAACATGGTTGTATGGCGATGTCTTACTGGTCATTGGACATGGGATGTCAACCAAGTTAATAGGTACATGCAAAAGGGGCATAGTACTGGATAGATCCACTAAACGAGAAATCCACATGCTATAGTATCACAAGTGATTCTCATGTAGTACTTGTATGGATCCTTTGACCTAACCATATGATGGTGTTGTATGCGAGGACGTATACTTAGGGGTATGCCTAAAGGGCCTGTAATAGAGTGCCAAGTATGGGTACTTTCGGGTATGTCACTAAGTATGGCAGTGCTATGGATATGCATAAGGGATATGTCACTTAGTAGTCCACTGAGAAGATATCACCGGCCTCTTGATGAATGTGACTGATAAGAGTGTGGCCACACCCAAACAAGTTGCAACTTGTTTGTGAGCATCAGTACATTCGGGATCAAGTAAATGTCCAGACACAAAAAAGGGTGATCGATCCATGCCTCTATGTTGGACACCGATATCAATGACATGGGATATACAAGTTCAAACTACAGGGTTATGATTACAATTGAACTACCATCTCCATCTTAATTGGGGCTGCAGTGGCTTGCTAGAGCCCGCTTACAGTCTGTGGGCCATAAGCCCACTACCAATATAAAGATGGGCCCACGGGATTGTACACATTGAACGTCTGAACACAGACTTAAGGAATCACCTGTATACTTGGAGCATACACACCAGAGAGAGAGGATTATATTAATTGTATTATAAAGATCAATTGGATTGATCATAATAATAAAATTAATATTTGATTGACCTTCTCATAATTAATTAGATTAATTTATGAGATTATTTCCTAGGTAGAAATATTTCACATGTATAGGTTTACATGTGTCTTTGTTTTATGGATGTCAAAATTAATTCCATGGTATAATTAATTGATCAAGTTAATTTTAATTTAATTGTATCGAATATATTATTTGGAATAATATGTTAAGGATACAAGTTAAATGAAATTGGGTTTGATAATTAATTGGACCTAAGGAATTAATATCGGACTGGGTTTTAAATGGAGAAAAGCCCACATAAAACAAGGAAGCGAATTGGGCCTAAATTGCAAGGAGAATTTCGGTCCACCATAGGTAAAATACCTAGGGTTGAATTCTGCCAGGGCAAGCAATAGAGCCAGCTGAAATTTTCATCCTCTATCTCTCTCAAAGTTGATCGATTCCAACGTAAGCATGGGTCGTGTTCTAGAGCCGTTCGTGTACGTGAACGCAGAGGGAATCTGCTTTGATTTCTACAGCCATCTCTAGAAGAGATATTCCGGGTTAGAATTAATTCTCTTCTATTTAATTTTAAAGTTTTACAATTTTCATCTCAATTGCTCCTGGGCACGGATTTGAGGAAATTGTCGTGATATTCCGCATTTATTCGGATGATTTCCGTGAAAATCCCAATAGTGGTATCAGAGCGGGCTTTTGATCCGTAGAAATTGTTAAAATTAGATTGAATCCCTTGGTTTTAATATTGGATTTTTTATTTGGGATTCTTGGATTGGGATTTGTGATTTTCCCCTTTGATTTTTGCAATTGAAAAATTGCATTTACATATTGGTTTATGTTGATTTAATTTTTGTTGGATGGATGTGTTTCCTGGTGAAATTCATTTTGTTGGCTGCAATTTTATTTATTTTTGGAAAATCACGGGCTGTTTCCGGGCATGCGGGACTGCCGGCGGCGGAAATAGCTGCAGCAACTATGCCAGCAGCAGCCGCTACTGCCCCTAGCTGCAGTGGGCCGGGCCCTTTTTTTTGGATTTGGCGGGTTTTGGGCCCAGGGCCTAGTTTAAAATTTTAATTGGTTTTAAAATTTCATGTGTTTAAATTTTTGCAATTTGAATGCACATGGTTTCTTGAATGAAATTTTAATTTTATTCATGGGATATTAATTTTGAAAATTAATATGGTTTATTGAAATTGGTTCGGTATTTTTGGCACAATTACCCGGACGGCTGATATGGACCCATAGTTTCCCAATTCCAGTGGGAGCAGTTAACTACCTGGGCTGGAGGCCCAAAGCCCGTTAAGGGCTAGAACCATGGTGGGCCAAAATTGGCGATTTCAAAATAATGGCTCGGACATAATTGAAATGGGCTTAATTCATGCATTATAACATGCTTGTAAATTTATGTATTGGATGCATATGGTGTGATTAAATGTATCTATGGTTGGATGCTATTGGGCCTTATTCAAGATGGGTTGTATTTTCTTTTTGGGTAAATAGGATCTGCGCACCATTTTTCTTTTTTTAATGTAATTTTATTTTAATTCATTTATTATAAAATTTGTAAAAGAAGAAGAAGCCCAATGGAGTGGTGAGCCCATGTGGAGGTGCAAGCCCAGAAAGAAGGAAATGGAGGAGGCCCACCTTATATTTGTTTCTAGTAGAGGTTTACTTGAATAATATTAGGATATAATATAGGCCCATAGCAGTCCATTTTACTTATTTAATTATGCTTTATATTTATTTGCATGTGTGAATGTATGATCCAAAAGCCAATTTCACCCACCTTATGCATGTAAGCCGTTATTAAATGAATCTAATAACCTAATGGAAATTACTAAGTCGCTTAAAAGTGTTTCCCTCATTCAAAACCAGCTCAAAGTGGGGATAGGCAAGTTGTAGACCTTGCCCTCGTAGGATACACTAGAGTATCATCATTTTGTATTGGGTTAGAGTATGGGATACTCTAACACTTGGATCAAGGTTTTGACTTAGAGTGGGTAGTAGGATTCTCCTGGCCCTAAGCACAGATGGGTAAGTGCCAACAAGCCCATCAAACTGAGAGTCCCCAGGTTGGGATTGGACGGCGCTCCTACCTAAATAATTAGGGTATAGTTTTTCCAGGCCCTCGTCTGGCTATATCTTAATGAAATATTGATCTCGGCCCATGAGCCTAACAACTCGGATTAATTAATAACTTGATTCACTATTAATTATATATGGGAAACAAAATAAAGTCCTTTATTAACACTCTTAAATTTTTCTATGTAGAAATTCTAAATGGAAAATAACAACACACTTTCACTGCAATCTATCCTAGAGAGGAACAAGCTTTCTGGTCCAAACTTCTTAGACTGATCTAGGAACTGAGGATAGTTCTAAGACAAGAGTCCAAGGAGTACGTACTGGAAAGGCCTGTGCCGACTGCACCTCAGGGACGTAATCTACCAGCTGCCTAGCTGGAGGAATACGAGGTCATGTAAGGGATAATAGGAATGTGACATGCCTTATGTTGGCGTGTATGGTCCCTCAGTTGCAAAAGCAGTTCATGGACCATCAAGCCTATGCTATGATAACAACTCTTAATGAGATGTTTTAGGAGCAAGCTCGTCAGGAAAGGTACCTGACCAATAAGGCATTCCACTCCTGTAAGATAGGGCTTGGGACATCTATGAGTGCACACATGCTCAAGATGAAGGGCTATTTGGACACTTTGGCCCGTGTCGGATCACCTATCTCACAAGAGCTGGTGGTGGACACAATCCTTTCTTCCCTACCGGATTCTTATGATCAATTCATCTTGAACTATAACATGCAAGGGATGAACCACACTGTTACTGAGCTACATGGGATGCTTAAGCTCATGGAACAGTCGATCAAGAAGACTCCGCCGGTGTTGCTGGTCAATAAGGGGAACCCTCCTCTTGCGAAGGGCAAGGCCAAGGAAAAGGCTAAGGCCAAGGCCAAGAAGCCTAAGGCCAAACCCAAGATCTAGCATAAGGCAAACCTGAGGATGTCTATTTCAGGTGCAAGCAGGTAGGGCATTGGAAGAGATCGTGTCCCAAGCTGATGGGAGATCATAGGAAGACCAGGGGTGCGTCTTCATCTGGTATTTATGTCATAGACATTAACCTTACTATTTCAACATCCTGGGTATTGGATACTGGATGTGGTTCTCACATTTGTTGCAATGTGCAGGGACTTAAGAACAGAAGGTCACTGGGATCGGGGGAGGTGGACTTGCTGGTCGGTAATGGAGCAAGGGTTACTGCCATAGAGATCGACGAATATCACCTCATGATGCCTAGTGGATTGGTTTTGATTTTGGAACAGTGTTATTTTATACCTGCTATGTGCAGGAATATTATTTCTGTTTCAATGTTGGATATTTTTGGATTTAATTTTACTATCTCTAATGGTAGAATTTGTTTATCTAGAGAGGGATTATTTTATGGAGAAGCTCTATTAAATAATGGCCTATATATCCTAGATTTAAATGAAACCAATCATGTCTATAACATAAACACTAAAAGGGTTAAGCCCAATGAACTTAATCCTGTCTACATATGGCATTGTCATTTGGGCCACATAAATGAGAAGCACATAGCTAGGCTTCACAAGGCGAGAGTCTTAAGGTCATTTGACTTGCAGTCAATTGATATATGCGAGTCATGTTTACGAGGCAAAATGACTATGGCGCCTTTTAGCAAGAAGGCTGAAAGGGCCATTGGCTTATTGGACCTAATACATTCAGACGTATGCGGGCCCATGAGCGTAGTGACCAGAGGTGGACATCTGTACTTCATCACGTTCACGGATGATTTCAGCAGATATGGCTATGTCTATCTGATGAAACATAAGTCTGAGACCCTCGATAGGTTGAAGGAATTTGGGAACGAAGTACAGAACCAGCTAGGCAGAAATATCAAAACCCTTCGACCAGACCAAGGAGGTGAGTATATGAGCCTAAAGTTCGACTCATATTTGAAAGAGCATGGAATAGTTCCATAGCTCACTCATCCAAGAACACCACAGTGGAATGGGGTGTCTGAATGGAGGAATAGGATGCTGTTGGACATGGTCCACTCAATGATGAGTCATGCCTCTCTCCCAATAAGCTTCTGGGGACACGCCCTAGAGACAGCCGCTCTTATTTTAAATAATACTCTGACTAAGGCACTGGAAAAGACCACATATCAGATATAGATGGGCAGGGAGCCCAATGTGTCTTTCCTAAGGATTTGGTTATGCGAAGCACATGTCAAGAGATTGACTAGTGGCAAGCTTGAGCCCAAAACCGATAAATGCCTGTTCGTGGGCTACCCTAGGGAAACCAAAGGGTATTACTTCTACAACCCCACCGAGAACAAGGTGTTCGTGGCAAGGAAGGGGGTCTTTCTAGATAAGGAATTCCTTTCCAAGAAAGACAATAGGAGCAATGTTAAACTCAGGGAAGTTCAAAGTCCACAAGCTCCTGAAGAGGATAACTCGGAGGCCCAGGTGGAGCTTCCATAGGAGGAAGCACCGACCCAAGCCACACAAGGACCTAGAAGGTCTGGTAGGGATCGTTGGGAACCGGAGAGGTATGGTTTCCTCTTCACCGATGATCAAACTCTTCTCATCTTGGATAAGGAAGAACCCAAAACCTACCAGAAGGCTATCATAAGGCCACAGTCTGCAAATTGGCGTAAAGCCATGGAGGTAGAGATGCAATCTATGTACGATAACCAGGTTTGGAACTTGGTTGATCCACCTCCGGGTGCTAAGGTAATAGGTTGCAAGTGGTGCTACAAGCTAAAAGCTGATAATACCTTCAAGGGGTGCCTAGTTGCGAAAGGTTTCAGGCAAGTCTATGGAATAGACTATGATGAAACTTTCTCTCCAGTCGCTATGCTCAAATCCATCAGGATCTTGCTAGCCATAGCCACTTGGTACGACTATGAGGTCTGGTAAATGGATGTCAAAACCGCTTTTCTTAACAGGAAGCTACTCGAGGATGTGTACATGACACAACCTAAGGGTTTTGTTGATCCAGAGCATCCTGGGAGGGTATGCAAACTTCAAAGGTCCATTTATGGACTGAAGCAAGCATCCTAAAGTTGGAATCTTAGATTCAATAAAGCTATAAATGAATATGGCTTCATACAGAATCAAGATAAGCCTTATGTGTATAAGAGGATTAGTGGGAGCATTGTCACATTCCCGTTACTATATGTAGATGACATCCTACTCTTTGGAAGCGACATACCTACACTGCAAGGTGTAAAGCAGTGGCTGTGTAAGTGCTTCGTAATGAAGGACTTAGGCAAGGCTGAGATGATCCTAGGGATCAGGATCTACAGGGATAGATCCAATCGGCTTCTGGGCCTAAGTCAGGCCTCATACATAGAAAAAGTTCTAAAGAGATTCAGCATGGATCGGGCCAAGAAAGGTTTCTTGCCAATGGGTCATGGGCTGAAACTCAGCAAGAAGAACTGTCTTAAGATAAGGGAGTATGGGGAGAACATGACATTGGTTCTATATGCTTCGGCTATAGGATCAATTATGTACTCGATGCTATGTACGAGACCTGATGTTGCCTTTGCACTAAGTATGATGAGCCGATACTAGCAAGATCCCGAGGAGGATTATTGGAAGGTTGTCAAAGCAATCCTCAAGTACCTTAACCAGACTAAGGATAGCTTCTTGGTGTATGGAGGTCAGGAAGAACTGTCAGTTACTGGGTACACTGATGCGAGCTCCCAAACCGACTAGGATGATTACCAGTCACAATCTAGGTATGTGTTTTTGCTAAATGGTGGTGCTGTAAGCTAGAGGAGCTCAAAGCAACCGACCATCGTGGACTCTACAATAGAAGCTGAGTACATCGCAGCGTGTGATGCAGCTAAGTAAGCTGTGTGGATAAGGAAGTTTATCATTGAGTTAGGAGTAGTGCCAACTACCCAAGACCCAGTTGATGTCTTCTGTCACAAAAATGGGGTCGTTGCACTAGCTAAGGAGCCCCGATCACACAAGAACACAAAGCACATGCTCAAGAAATTTCACCTCATATGAGAAATCGCAGAGAGAGGTGATATTGCATTACATAGAGTGGACACCGAGGATAATGTCACAGATCCTTTGACCAAGGCACTGGCTCAGCCCAAGCACAAGGGTCATACTAGATCTATAGGGATTAGGACCATGCCTAGTTGGAACTAGTACAAGTGGGAGATTGTTGAATATGCCCTAGTCCCGAGGCATTGGACCTTGTATTTGTATTGTACATTTATTATATTCATGTATTATACAAATTTTACGTCATTAATAAAGGCATTAATTCATTTATTATATATATCTTGTGCAATATTCTAAATGAAGTATCCAATAGACATATCCATATCCATGTTGACAAGTGTCAAGCACTTGGCAGTAAGACCATGGATAAGGAAAACGATATGACCATAAAGAGATCTGTAGTCTGTTCTAGTCATGGGAATGAATGGAACTAGAGACTGTCATTAACATGGTTGTATGGCGGTGTCTTACCGATCATTGGACATAGGATGCCAACCAAGTTAATGGGTACATGCAAAAGGGGTATGGTACTGGATAGATCCACTAAACGAGAAATCCACATGGTATAGTATCACAAGTGATTCTCGTGCAGTACTTGTATGGATCCTTTGACCTAACCATATGATGTTGTTGCATGTGAGGTCGCATACTCAGGGGTACGCCTAAAGGTCATATAATAGGGTGCCAAGTATGGGTACTTTCGGGTATGTCACTAAGTATGGCAGTGCTATGGATATGCAGAAGGGATATGTCACTCAGTAATCCACTGAGAAGATATCACCGGCCTCTTGATGAATGTGACTGATAAGAGTGTGGCCATACCCAAACAAGTTGGAACTTGTTTGTAAGCATCAGTACATTCGGGATCCAGTAAATGTCCAGACATAAAAGAGGGTGATCGATCCATGCCTCTGTGTTGGACACCGATATCAATGACATGGGATATACAAGTTCACACTACAGGGTTATGATTACAGTTAGACTGCCATCTCCATCTTAATTGGGGGCTGCAGTGGCTTGCTAGAGCCCGCCTACAGTCTGTGGGCCATAGGCCCACTACCAACATAAAGATGGACCCACAGGGTTGTACACATTGAACGTCTGAACACGGACTTAAAGAATCACCTGTATACTTGGAGTATACAGAGAGAGAGGTTATATTAATTATATTATAAAGATCAATTGGATTGATCATAATAATAAAATTAATATTTGATTGACCTTCTCATAATTAATTAGATTAATTTATGAGATTATTTCCTAAGTGGAAATATTTCACATGTATAGGTTTACATGTGTTTTTGTTTTATGGATGTCAAAATTAATTCCATGGTATAATTAATTGATCAAGTTAATTTTAATTTAATTGTATCGAATATATTATTTGGAATAATATGTTAAGGATACAAGTTAAATGAAATTGGGTTTCATAATTAATTAGACCTAAGGAATTAATATCAGACTGGGTTTTAAATGGAGAAAAGCCCACATAAAACAAGGAAGCGAATTGGGCTGAAATTGCAAGGAGAATTTCAGCCCACCCTAGGTAAAATACCTAGGGTTGAATTCGGCCAGGGCAAGCAATAGAGCCAGCCAAAATTTTCAGGCTCCATCTCTCTCAAAGTTGATCGATTCCAACGCCAACACAGGTCGTGTTCTAGAGCCGTTCGTGTACGTGAACGCGGAGGGAATCTGCTTTGATTTCTGCAGCCATCTCTAGAAGAGATATTCCGGGTCAGAATTAATTCTCTTCTATTTAATTTTAAAGTTTTACAATTTTCATCTCAATTGCCCCTGGGCACGTATTTGAGGAAATTGTCACGATATTCTGCATTTATTCGGATGATTTCTGGTGAAAATCCCAACACATAGGTAGCACATCCCTATAGTTGTAATAGGTTCAAATTAGGCTTGCGGCTTGTCCACAATTCATAAGGCATGGTGTGTACGAACTTGGAAGGTACTCTATTGAGTACATATGTGGCAATCAATAATGCGTCTCCCCAAAAGGAGATAGGCAAATTGGGTTCAGCCATCATAGACCTCACCATCTTTAAAAGGGTTCGGTTTCTTCTTTCTGCAACTCCATTTTGTTGTGGAGTTCTTGGTATGGACAACTGATGTTCAATACCTCTTTCATCACATAAAATGTTAAATTCCTTGGAGAGGTACTGTCTTCCCCGATCGGTCCTTAAAGCTTTGATTCTCTTATCTAGTTGATTTTCAACCAGAGCCATAAATCGTTTGAAACATGCTAATGCTTCAGATTTATATGCAATCAAATAGACATGACCATACCGTGTATAGTCGTCTATGAATGTAATGAAATAATACGCATCATGCCTTACCCAAACATTCATTGGGCAACAGATGATAGATTGGATTAGTTGCAATGGTTGGTTAGCTTGCGTAGCTTTACCAAATGGTTTTCTTGTCATTTTTCTTTTTAAGCAGCTTTCACAAGTTGGGAGATCTACTTTTGATAAATCAGCCAACAAACCTGCTTTGGCCAATCGTATTAAACGATGTTGACCAATGTGACGAAGTCTCGCATGCAACATTTTTGAAACGCTAACATTATCCATAGATGAGTTAACAGATAAGGGCAGAAACAGATATCAAGTTCCTTCGAATTCTAGGAGCATAGAGGACATCTTCAAGAAATAATGGTCGACCACCATTTAAGACCAACTGACAACAGCTAATCCCTAAGACTCCTCTTTAGATTTGTTTCCCATGTATATCCACCTATTTCCCCATGGAACACTGCGGAACTCAACAAAGGAATCTCGATCCCTTGTTACGTGGTATGTTGCTCCTGAGTCTATGATCCACAAAGGACAAGATTTAATTAGGAAAACAGAACTTGAAACAAATGTATAACACTTATACACTTCGGAAACATTTACCTTAGGAGCTGTGCAATCTCTTGCAAAATGTCCTCTCTGTCTGCAATTATAACATTTCACTCTAAAATGTTAAGTTCTTGCCCTTCTTTTGAACCAGAACACTACCCGCCATTCCCTTTGCCTTTTTCTTGAAGAACCTCTTATTCTTTCCCGTGGACTTCGGATCAGAACTTGAACTAGCCATGTGAACTTCAGATTTCACACTAAGAGAAGCCAAACGGTCCTTTCCCAGCTCAAGATGATGAACAGAATCATCAAAGGTCTTAATGTCGTTGGCATGAGTTAGGTGCAACTTCATATGCTCCCACCCGTTCGGTAGAGAACATATCACAGCTTGAACTTTTTGCTCCTGGGTCAACTTATGACCAGCATCATGAAGCTCATTTATCATGTTAGACATTCCCTTAAATGCCTCTTCATTGTATGGTCAGCTCTTTTCTTATAAGTATTAAACTTGATACTTAAAGAACGGAGTTTTGTCAAGGAGACACCTCTAAAGTTCTCCTTAAGAGCATCCATAATTCTTTAGCTATGTTGTATATGCGAAACTTTTTTGCGATGTCATCATCCATCGCACTAAGCATGATGATGCGGGGAGACGAGTTCTTCCTCTTCCAGGTTTGATGAGCCTCAAGGTCCTTCCTTGCTTGAGCGGTATTACCCTCTTCAAGAGGAACCATAATCCTCTCTAGAGTGTCCAGAGCCTCCTGCTCTTCAATTATGCATTGGACTTTCATAGCCCAAAATTCAAATTGTCACCGTTCAAACGAAGATCCTTATTAAGCTCAGCAACTATTGATCTTGAAGCAGCCACTGAAAAATTCTAAAGACAAAGTAGCACTAATAAGTAAGCGATACACCATATTTATTATAAGATTATTTAAAACTAAGAATAGTGTTTGGTTCACATAAAATCAAACACTATGCGTAATGCATAGAGTCACCATTTACCCGGGCTAATACAAACACTATTTTAGGTTTAAATTTCCAATAATAAATATTTCTATTTTAGTTTTGTTTTAGATTCCATTCTAATTTATTTAACATTTATACTTCTCTTAAGTATAAGACTAATGAGCAGTATAACACTTAGTTATAGTCTCAAAATAAATAAATTAGCTTAACTAAAACAACTAACCAAAATAACAATGTTTAATGAATAAACATTTATTATACCATATATAAAAAAAATCCAACATGAATTAAAATTACAACCACTTGAAACAAATTTAGTATGAAGCTATTCAATACAAATTTGAAAAATGAAATCAGCAAGAGAAAGAATGGAAACTGAAGAGTTCAATCTTCATTTCCAGACCAATACTCCTGTGGTAATTTTTTGGAGTCATTGGATCATCCTCGACACTAATGTCGATCTCTTCCTCTACATTCAATTTAACAATCTCAATTTTCTTAGAGGTGATGGTGATCATCTCTACAAACTTATAGTAGAGATCCAAAGGCATGTTCGCAACACCTTTAAAAACAGCAATCAGACAAGGGCTGTGAACCAATTTGTTACTTTTGAGTAGCATGGTTCTAGGATTATGAGATAACTTGGCTCCCGTTTCAGCCAAGTTCAACACAAATACTTTGCATTGGGACTCATAATCCTGTTCAGGAACTAATCCTTCAATGGAGTCCACCAGTTCGTCAAATTTAGAGTTTTCTCCATACCAGAATTTCTTAAAATGCTTTTTACAAAAAGCCTTTTTCGCAAATTTTAACATTTTAAATTGATCAGTACCAGAGGAAATCCTCCTTTACAGACAAGCTCTTGGATTTCCCGGTGTAACACATTAAACCTCTCTATAACTCCAATAATATCCTCTTTTTCTAACTGGGAATATCGTTAGAGAAAAGCTCATCTTCAAGTCTTTGTATTGTCCTTGCCTCCTCCTGAGACTAGATCACCTTCGCTGTTTTTACGAAAGTTGTCATTTCTATAACACATATAGAAATAACAAAAACTTGTTAATGATCAACCAAAAATCATTGTACAAATACACAATAAATATACTGAATTTTCTTGAAATTTTTTAAACATAAATAAAGCATTTATACATAATAAATACTAGTAAATTTAGTTTAAAATATCAAATGAATTTCAAAAATTCATCAAAATATACCGAAAATTCAAGAAAAATGTAAATTTTAATTCTAGAAAAAATTTGACGAAATTTGGATGCCGAAAATGCCCGCACGCAGCTCTGGAAAGACTGCTACGTGCGTCCACGCGCTTTAAGGGTTTTGCTAACTCACATGACATGTGGCGACATGTGATTGGTGCTGACGTGGCACACATGCCACGTGTCACCACATGATTGGTTCAAGTACTGACATGGTTGATGACATGGCATACTGACATGTCACATACATAATTGCTCTAATACATTTCATCACGCTATTGGTCCACATGGACACAAGTGTCATGTTGACCGTTTCAGCGGTGGTTAGGCTTTGACACGTGGCAACACATGATTGGTTTAACTTTTCAACCATTGGAAAAAAATCTAACCCCATTGCACCATATGTCTCACAACCCTAACTTCCGTTAACCACCCTAACTTCCCTCAACCATCCCAACTTCCCTCAACCATAGTGGTGGCGCGTGTGCTCCACGTACTGCCTTTTGAGGGTCTGTTGGTCATGAAATTTGAGATTCTGACTCAATTTTTCATGTCGATTTCAGTGGTGTGATTAGATTTTCAAAAATCTGACAAAAAAAAATTTTTTTTTTACACTTTATACTGTTGGATCAAGTACGGTATCAAATAGATATGGAAATCAACACAGAACCATATCGAATCAAACAAAAACACATTTTATTCATGGATAACCAGAATTAAAGATTTGAACACATCAATCTTTGAACCTTATGGCTTTCATACCAGTGAAATCATAATTTCTATAATTGATTGTACAACTAATGTACAGATTTCCATGAACAACGCAACTAAAAGGACTTATAGTTTATATGCAGCAGAAACTTGTTCACAGATTGAATCTGATCAATACAAGAAACCAGATCATTTTGGTTGTGTTTCCTACATATGTACGAATACACAAAGTACAGGCTTTATCTGTGAATTCTTCCGACGAACGAAAGTAGTATGTTTTGTGTTTTCTCTCTAGGAGCTTTCTTCCCGATTCTATAAATCTCTACGATTCTATTTCGTGTTTGAAATAGAGAAACCACTTCTCTATTTATAGAGGAAATCTCAACTTCCATCTATTTATAAGATTAGTCCAAATTACATATTTGATCCCTGTAATTTACACATAATTACAGTTTAGTCCTTGTCATTCCAGAATGTCGTGGGCGGACCTAAAACCTACAATTGATATATTATTCACATGTATATGAAAAATTATGAATATATCATTTTTTTTCTTGACTCAATGGGCGGGACTCATCGTGAAACCACAATTTGAACCAAAAAGGTGGTTCCTTCACTTAAATCCTAAAATAAAAGAAAATTAATTAAGAGGATATATACTCAATCAAGTGTAGGATGTGATAAGTATTAGTAATATGAAGCTGTTGATTCGAAAAATATTCAACATCTCCAACATTCTTCTCTTGAAAATTATTATTAAACGGATCATCAAGCAAGTCCAAAAGGGTATGCAAATTCTCCACGTGAAATGAATCATCACTACTCTCCGACATAGCAAGGTGGTTGGAGGCAGCTGTGTTTGAGTAGTGGTGGTAGGAATGGAACAAGGATGGGTGAGGCATGTTGTCATTGTAATTTAAGGAATAATTAGTAGAAGATTTAGTGGGTTGGTAGTGTTTGATGAAATATTGTTCAAACAAGAATACAATATTATTAGGCAGATTTCTGTTTTATTGTAATGCTGAGAATTTTCTCTTCTCTTTACACTAGCCATCTTTTGGATATTCATGTCCCTTCACTTTCAGTCAAACACACACCAAAAAAGAAAAAAAGAAAAAAAACTAAAATTAATTTAATAACAAAATTAATTATTGAATCAATCATTAATTTTGAATTAAAAACTCAATTTCTTTTGCCCATCTACTGAATCATATACATATGCACTATTTTCCTAAAATCTTCTGCCTAATAATATTGACTTCACTCGTATTAAGCCTAAAGAAGGTAATTAACATCTCATTAGCAAAAAAAAAAGAGAGAGAGAGAGAAAGAGAGTCACCTGAAAAAGAAAATGAAGATTCAATAGAATCAGAAGAAGAATTAATGAAAAGCATATGAATTAGCTTGTCTGCCCATGCCCCTTTATGCTCTTTTAGCCACTTCTTTATTCCATCACACAAAGTTCGATTTAATAATTTTGTCCTGCCGTTAGTCTGAGGATGGGATACTAAGCTGGATCTGTGATTGATGGGAAAGTTCTCACAGAATCCTGTGAACTTCGTAGATGTAAACTGCGTGCCATTATCTGTAATGATGAATCATGAATTTCGAATCTACCTAGGATATGCTCCTGGATGAAGCTTATCATTTTCTCTGGAGTTATGATTAAGACAGCCTCGGCTTCGACCCACTTGGTTAAATGGTCAACTACCACTATTGGGGTCATATCTAACACTGCCTTGATCTTCTTCAAGTTTGCTTATATCCCTCTTTGAGAAATCATAAACCCCAAGAATTTTTCTCCCTTCACTCTGAACATACACTTCTCTAGATTGAGCTTAAGCTTGTATCTTTGAAGGATGGAAAATGTCTCTTTGAGGTCTCTAAGATGTTCTTCTAATGTCCGGCTTTTAATGATCATGTTATCCACATAAACTTCCACCTTTTTCCCAATCTATTCCCTCAAAATGTGATTGAGCAACCTCTAATAAGCTGCACCTACATTCTTTAGCCCAAAGGGCATGACTTTGTAGCGATATGTCACTTCATGTGTAATGAAGGAGCTTTTCTCTTGGTCGAGTGAACCCATTGGTATCTGGTGGTAGTCGATGCCACATCCAAGCATGAGTATATCGTATATCCTATTATGGAGTCCACCAGCTGGACTATGCTTAGCAGCATTAATTGTCCTTTGGGCAGGCCTTATTTAGATTTTTTGTCGATAAACTTTCAAAGTTTGCCTCTCTTGATCAACTCTTCGATATCTTCATTTATAATCATCAGTATCATGACCGTTTACTCGATGGTACTTGCAATAGGCCTTCTTATCATTACCCATAATCTTCTCCCTCCTTACTTTTGGATAGGAGAGGCCCTTCTTATCTAAACTCTTCTTAACCGCCGCCAACACCTCACTGAGAGGTCTGTTCAAGGGGTTGAACCCACCATATTGTTTTTGTCTGGAATCCTTCCAGTCTCTTTTTCTCCTGTCATCTGATTTACTACTTTCCTTGTCTGAGTCTCTACGGTTCCTAGTTGGAGCTCCTATTTCGTCAAGTTTAATGAATGTTTTTTCCATAGAAATCATTTGAGTTATGTTTTGTGGTTTCCGTAGGACCAGATCCGCCCTTAGTCTCTCATTGGTGATGTTTGCTATCAATGCTTACATCATTGTATGGAAGTCGAGTTTCCAGAATTCTATAGTTGCCAAGTTGAATCAGTCTACAAAGTCACGGAGGGACTCACCTTACCATTGCTTCTCTTCATACAAGGTCCGGATGGTGATTCTGATGGGTACAGATCTGTAAAACTTCATGCAGAATTATTCCCTCGGTTGCTCCCAGCTGTTTATAGAGGCTGGTTCCAGTGTCTTGAACGAGTAAGATGTCGGACCTACCAGTATTAAGGAGATAACTCTGCATATTAGCCCCTCATTCGTCCTTACAATCTCCATTCAGTTTTTGTAGTACTTAGAATGAGCATAAAGGTCCGTATCTCATTGAATTACCACAAAGGGGAAATGTCATAAATTAAAACAAGCCTCCTTTGGGGGCTTAGAAATTACAAATCAAGGTTGATATTCCTCGTTAGGTTTGGCTACTAACGAATCAGAAGAGACAACATTGACCTCGGGCTGGGGCAATGCTAAATCCTCGTTGTCCAAAACAGGAGATGGGAGAGGTGAGATTCACCTTTATAGCTTTTGAAATTCAACTCTTTGAATTTTGGATCACACAGCATCTCTAGGATTTGGTTTACGAAACATGATCCACCGCTTTCAATCAATGGCTCCTGGATTGGCATTGAGAACCGAGCAAAATAATGCTTGAATAGTGTCATCATCTTTGGATCATTTGCTCCTTTTGGTGCAGCAACTGCTGTTAGGGTAGGTAATGGTCCCAACATATACTTGTGCATGGGGTGGAAGCTAGAAGGAGGGGTCTGCATCACGGTGTGGTAGTTAGGGAACCTACGCTATAGGGTCATTGGGTGACCAAATTGGTTGCATTACCATCACCAGATGTTGTTGATATGTTGTCAGGTAATCTCCATGTTGTACGAACTCATTGTTGACCTAACTCATCTGCTCCACGCCCTCAGAGAAAGCGAAGGCAGGTGGTGCTGCCATGTACTACACCAACTGGTCCTTTGGTGGTAGAGGCGGTGGGAAGAGACTCCTTGCCATCCGGACTCCTTTGGAGCTGCCTGCTATATTGGTGATCAGAGGGGATGTGTTACTACTGAAGGTGGATCTTGCCATACCAAAATTTTAGAGATGTAGAACCGCTTACTTGAGTTCCCTGGCATCGACTTGGCTAAGGCTGCCGGCGATGCGATTGATTGCAGTTGCTTGAGGAGATACTGTAGAGTTCAATACTGACACAGTTAGTGGGGCTGCCACGGTGCCCACGGAAAAGCTTTCTACGATCGCTCCTGAAGTACCCATGTCTGTTGAACCCAATGAAGCCATTATTCAGTCAGGTCCACGCTCACTGCACCAAATGATGGATTCGATTGAAATCCTTCAACGGATCTGGATCTTTTTTGTAGAAGGCTATGCTTTCTCTCAGATCCCTACACAATAGAATGAACGAGACACCGATAACCCTTAGGTTAGTCTTTGATGCCTAGGTTAGTTTAGGAATAAATATATGATCTTTGGCTACATCAGCTTAGAATGAGTCGATCTCTCACCTTCTCACCTGTTGGGACCAATCCAGGCTTGAAAACAAAACAAAATTATGAAATCAATGTTATCAAGCTAAGGTTCTGTGAGCGGATGATGTTTTCTCGGAGAAAGGAGCCTCGATATCAGCCAACCCTCCCTCGCGAGGGTTTTTTTTATTGCTAAAATTTGATTTTGGAAAATTCATCATTTATTTCATAAAAGAATTGAGAGCTCAGTCTTGATAGAAAATGCAAGAGTCATCACCCGACTCAACTCAACCGGAAAATTATAGCATAGCTGAACCAGAAGAGGGCTGCTACACTTTCCAAAGATCTAGGTCCGGACAAGTCCCTTATTTCATGTCTAATCAAAATAAATTTGGCCAATGTTCATTGATGGCATTTTATATTTCTAAGGTTAATTTCCATTGATTTAATCATGCGGCGTACATGCGGATAAAAAGTGATAAATAAATTAATTATTCACAACCCAATCGAATCACAACAAAACTATCCTAGGGGATATATTTATATAATTTGGGGATCGGGGTACAATCGCCTATAATATATGAGTATCTAATGAAATCAAAATTAAAATAAAAATAAAAATAAATTCAAATCCTGCAAAACAAAGGTTAGTTCAAATATATGCATCAAGTCGAACTCAAATAGATAGAATGGGGAAACGAGAGATTTGGGGACACGCATTTAGGGGATAGTCGGGTAAACTCGGCTAGTTCGCCCGATTAGACCTAAAAAATGGTCTTGAAACGTTCCTGCGTTTTTATTTCATGAGAAAATATATTTTTGAAAATATTTTCTTTTACCAGTTTATTTCCATTTTAACATGTAAACGTGGTAAATTTTCGGGAGATTTGAATCTCCGTTGTTGTTCTGTTCTAAGTACGATAACTTCAAAAATTAAATCTAAGGTCGTGAATGCATGAAAAAAATTTATTTTTATTTTTTTAATGATTTTCTAATTTATATGCATTTTTATACTTTTTTGAATTTTTTTGGATTTTTCTGGATTTTTTGTGATTTTTTGTTACTGGCCAGAAACTATAGCTGTGCGGCTGAAATTACAGTCATGCGGCTTTAATTACAGTCATGCGACTGTAATTTGCTTCTGGTTAGAAAATTGCCGAAATGATTCCGGTGGAAGAATTTACAACCGTGTGACCAACAGCACGACTGTAATTATAGCCGTACGGCTGTTCATCCTGTCCAGAAACAGCATACTTGTATTTTGGTTTTAGGTGATTTTAATGCACAGAAATGAACCAAAACCCATGGAATATGAAGCAAAACACGAGTTTTAGGTATATTTACCCTTGTAGCGTAGATTCACCATAGATTTGATCGGAAACACACCTTGAATTAGCTCCGGATTACCTCCTTTTCTTTGTATGTCAAGGTACAAAATATATGTCCAAAAATCTCTACTAATTATGGATTTGAGTGTGTTTAAGACTCTGGAACAATTTGTATGCGTTTTCCAAGTTTTAACCTATGATTTCTACAAGTTTTAACCTTACAAACACAAGAATCAAAAAAAAAAAAAAAGAGTAGACGAAGATGATATTTTTGATGTGTTTCTCCTCTTCTTTTTCCTTCTCTTCTCCTAATCTCTAGAGCTCTCTTCAATCCAAATCTCTATCAACCATGGTTCCTCCCTTTCCTCTGATAAAAAAGGACAGAAAGATACAATAATGCCCCTAAATCATGCCCCATCCTTCTCCCATGTAGGATGAACAGTAACTAGCTGTTGTAAACCTACAATTGTACGACTGTAATTTGAATACAGTCGTGCTGCTGTGTTTTTTTATTTTTCATTTTTTTTATTATTATTCTTTTCATTTTTTTATCCCAAAAAATTCTTTGTTTACACCTATAAAAATGACTTTCGGGTTTTCATTATTGAGGTTGGAAAATTTCAGCTCTTACAGCTGCCCCTCGCATGATCAAATTCAATACCCGATATCAGGTCTAAACTACCCGAGGTGAATTTGAGAACGCAAAGTGAAGCACCATACACGGAAGGAAAGAAAGGCAAATCTGACTTGGTAAAGCCATATTGATGCAGTGATGATCTAATTTGAGCCGATATCGGATCTACATTTACCCAAGGCGAGGCGGCTTTGAGTCGATACCGAGTCTATATTTACCTGTGGCGAAGCTGATTTGAGCAGATACCAGGTCTACATTTACCCACGGCGAAGTTGATTTGAGCCGATACTGGGTTTACATTTACCCACGACGAAGTTGATTGGAGCCGATACCGGGTCTACATTTACCCACGGCAAAGTTGATTTGAGCCGATACCGGGTCTACATTTACCCATGGCGAAGTTGATTGGAGTCGATACCAGCAAAGTTGATTGGAGCCGATATCGGGTCTACATTTACCCACGGCAAAGTTGATTGGAGCCGATACCAGGTCTACATTTACCCACGACGAAGTTGATTGGAGCCGATACCGGGTCTACATTTACCCACGGCGAAGTTGATTTAAGCTGATAGCAGGTCTACAATTACCCACGGTGAAGTTGATTTGAGCTAATACTAGGTCTACATTTACTCACAACGAAGTTGATTTGAGCCGATACCAGGTCTACATTTACCCACGGCGATGTTGATTGGAGCCGATACCGAGTCTACATTTACCTGCAATGAAACTTTTGAATTTCTATAGTTGAAACGATAAGTCTTCATTCCTTGATCGAGAGATTTTGAACAAAAATTTTTGCCCCTTCGATCAAGAATGAAGACTGCAGATGAATGTTCCATATATGTTATGCATGTATGCATAATGATGCATATGCATGTGGACCCTAAAAAATATATTTCCTGCTATTTGTCCAAGCTTGATATTTCACGTTCTGCTGGGGAAAAATGTGTCATGCCTCTGATTGACTTTAGCTGGGGGAGTACATTCTTTATACAATGCAATCCTTGTATTTCTGTTAAGGATATATGATGATTGTTAAAAGTTGTGATATTCTCTGTAACGGTTCCGCTGGGGAATAATGAGAAGACTTTACAACTTTGCCCCTGGGAAGAGTGAATTTGGAAGTGCTCTAACTTTTGCCTAAAATGCCCAATGCTAGTTTTCAGCTTAGCAAGCTGCTCTAACTTTTGCCTGAGGTGCCTTTTCGGATTTCACCTTAGCGAGCTTTTTTTTTATTTGGCATACGTGCTTCATATATAATGATCACAATTACATGAAGCCTTATAACATTCAAGCTTAGATCTGTCTCGAAATTTTAAGCCACCACAAGAAAAGATGAATTAGATTTAGAGGATGGAAAAGATTTTAGATTGCATGTATTTGGTACATTTCCATTGTTAAACAATATAAGCCTTACAACCAGCTAAATGCAAAGTGCTTTCTTTAAATGGATGTTCAGACAAGATAACTTTGTTTATGGATTTTGACATAACCATATGAATATATTTAAACAAACATCACACTTTATTGCTAAAATCAACATGAGTACATTTGAAAGGATTGGTTCCTAAAATGGTATACTCTCTATACAGAACTAGAATTAGTTACCATTTGTCCCTTTTGGATTTTCCAACTGATCATTTTCTCTCACGTCTTAATTTTTCCCTAGGACACACTTTTTGAGTTTTCGACGTAGCAAAATTTTATTTTATTTTTATTTCTTTTCTTTTAAACATGATAAAGCTTTAAGCGATCTTGATTGACAGGATTTGTGAATTCATTTCCATCCATGTCCATGATGCTGACACCACCTTTTGATAGCACTTTCTTCACAACATATAAACCTTCCCAATTTGGCCTAAACTTCTCTCAAATATCGACATTCGTAGGCCTTAACTATTTCAGAACCAAATCTCCGACTTTCAATTGCTTTCTGGGATCCTTCACTTTTTGATTATAAGCTTTAGCCACTTTGTGTTGACACATCTGCAAATTATCCAATGCTTTTAATCACTTCTCATCAAATGCTGCCAACTGCTCATATCTAGCTTGCATCCATCTAGTTTCTGTTAATTGAGCTTCCAAGACTATTCTGAGTGACTTGAGCTCTATTTCCACTGGCAACACCGCTTCCATACCATACACCAAGGCATAGGGAGTTTCACCTGTTGGTGTCTTGACACTGGTTTTGTAACCCCAAAGAGCATTCGGCAGCTTGTCAACCCAATCCCTGTAGGTGGTCACCATCTTTGATAAGATCTTCTTTATCGCCTTGTTAGCTGCCTCCACTGCACCATTATCCTGTGGTCTATATGGAGAAGATCTATGATGTTCAATGCCATGTTCTGCCAATAGTTTAGCTATTGCCCCTTGAAACTGCAGTCTATGATCAGTCACTACCTGATGGGGGATTCCATATTGAGCAAAGATGTTTTTATGGATGAACTTAACCATCTGCTTAGCTGCTACGCTAGTGAAGGATTCTGCTTCTACCCACTTTGAAAAATAGTCAACTGCAACTACTATGAATCGTGCCCATTAGATGTTGTGGGATGAATTTCTCCAATCATATCTATCCCCCATGCTGAAAATGGCCAAGGAGATGCCAGATTCTATAACTCAAGTGGGGGTAGATGACTGATATCAGCATGGATTTGGCACTTATGACATCATCCCACCTCCTTCACACAATCAGACTGCATTGTCATCTAGAAGTACCCCTGCCTCATTATCTTTCTAGCAATAGAGACTCCATTCATATGCATCCCATAAGATCCTGCATGTACTTTCTGCATCACTGCTTCTGCTTCTTGCTCCGTCAAACACCTCAGAAGAACTCCATTTGCAGTTCTCTTGTATAGCTTATCTTCAAAGATTCTGAACTGGCTGGATAACCTACTTAATGAGAACTTATCAGCAGTATTAACTCCTTTCGGACACTTTCCCTCCTTCACATAATGATAAATGTCAAAGAACCATGGGTTCTCTTTAGCTGTCAATTCCATCACTTCGTGAACATCAAAGCAAGGTTGTCTGGAAATTGCAATAACCAGAGGTTGTATTTATGTCCTCTCTGGATTCTCCCACATAGAAGACAATGTTGCTAGCACATCAGCCATTTTATTCTCCTCTCTGGGAACATGTCTGAATTCACACTGGCCAAACAACTCTCTTCTGTATTGTAACAGTTCTAAGTAGGGTCGTAAGGCTTCTTCTTTCATATCCCATTCACCTTGTGCTTGCCTAATCACCAAAAGTGAATCTCCAACAATTAACACATCATTTTCCCTTGGCGTCAAAAGAGCTTCCATCCCAAATAAGCATGCTTCGCACTGGGAAAGTCCAATTTTTTGACAACGAAATGATCTCGCCGTCTAGTGTTGCAATGATTATCCTGATTCTAGCACCTTTTCTATTTATGGCACCATCGAAGCACATAACCCATCTCTTTACTTCTACCATAGCTAGTTGTTCATCAGGAAACTCTAGATTCTCCATATAATATGATTCAAGTGGTTGACTTGCTAAAAATTTTGTCACAGCTCGCCCTTTGATAACTTTCTTAGCGATGTACTCAATATTGAATTCTGATAAGAGTAGTAACCATCTGGATAATTTTCCCACCAGCACTGGTGCTTCATATAGATACTTTATTGGATCCACCTTATCCACAGCTTGTACTTTGTATGACTGAAAGTAATGGCGCAGCTTCTTGGTCAACCAAACCATCGCCACACATGTCTTCTCTACTAGTGTGTACTTGGTTTCATACTCCAGCAGCTTCTTGCTAAGATAGTAAATAGGGTACTCCTTCTTTCCATCTTGTTCTTGTGCTAGCATTGCCCCTATGGAGGAATCTTCAACAGCCACATATAAAATCAAAGGCTTTCCCGGGATTTGTGGGCTTAAAACTAGCGAATTTACCAGATAAGCTTTAATTTTCTCGAACACCAACTAACATCTGTCACCCCATACAATCAGCTGATCTTTCTTCAACAGCTTGAAAATTGGCTCGCAAGCTAAAGTCAACCCTACTATGAAACAGCTGACATACTCTAAGGAACCCAAGAACGACCAGACTTCCTTTTCTGTCTTAGGAGCTGGCATATCCCGAATAGCCTTGATTTTATCTGGATCCATCTCTATTCCTCTCTGGCTAACCACATAACCCAACAGCTGTCCTGATGTGACCCTAAATATGCACTTCTTATGATTAAGTCGTGGATTGTGCTCCCCAATACGTGTAAAAAATCTATCCAAGATGGCAGGATGCTCTTCCCAGGTCATTGATTTAACAAGCATATCATCAACATACACCTCCACTTCCTTGTGAATCATATCATGCAAAAATGTTATGATAGCCCTTTGATAAGTGGCCCCAGCATTTTTCAATCCGAAGGGCATTACCCTATAGGAGAAAGTGTCCTACTCTGCGACGAATGATGTCTTCACTTTATCAATTACGTCCATTAGGATATGGTTATATCCTAAAAACCATAAAAGAGTACATTGTTGCCTTAGCTGCACTATCAATCAGAACATCAATATGAGGCAATGGAAAGTTATCTTTCGGACATGCTTTATTCAAATCCCTGTAGTCGATGCATACTCTGACCCTTCCATCCTTCTTAGGCAGTGGAACAATGTTGGCTAACCATTCTGTGTACTCCACCACCTCAAGAAACTTAGCTTTAATCTATTTAGCCACTTCTTCCTTTACCAATGTAGCCCATTTTGGTCTCATCCTTTTCAGAATCTTGTGTACTGGTATTTCTGTGTCAACCCCTGGCATGTCTTCGTATGACCAAGCGAAGGATTTAACATGTTTTTGCAACACTTTTGTCAATTTTCTCTCTTCTTCATGTCTTAGCTCATGTGAAATGGATACCATTCTAGGATTTTCATCTGTACTTATGTTGATATCATGCAATACAGTTTCATGAATACTAAATATGCTTGATGGTGATTCAAATGCATACATAAATTTATCAGGATGAATATCACACAAGTAAGCAAACTGAGAATTCATTGCATTAAACTTATCATAAAGTACATCATTTACATTGAAAATAGACGATACGGATAAAACAAAGTCATTTTCATCCTCCACAAGCAGAGGGCCTTCCACTTCTTCATCTCCCTTATTCAGCTTTAAGACATTGTCTACATCAGTAGCTATTTCAAATTCTTCTTCCACAGAAAGAGTTATCTTCTTGAGTTCAGCTAACTGTGCCTTAGCCTTCATCATGATTCCCATAATTTCATAAACCACAGAATTCACTTTTGCTTTAGTCATTAGCATTTTCTTGCACCTTTTCATGGTCTTTGCAAAGGTATTGTTCAAGGCGACGACCAGCGCCTTTGAAATCACCTCCACAGTTTCATTACAGATCTCTTCCTCAACTTCTTCCTTAGACGCTTCCACTACATTTGATGTCTCTTCCAACGGCTCCTTCTGGAAATTAATGGGCTTGAACACTATCTCTTCCTTTGTCACGGGTGCCACTGGTTCTTCTTGGCTCTTTTCAAAATCCACCACATCAGAGAATATTTCAAAACCCGGATATTCAACATTTCTGACTTTCACAGGCTCGGCTTGTCCCTTGTACAGTTCTTCACTAGCTTTAATGAATGGCTTCATCATGACCTTGCCGTTCTTTCCCTTCTTTAGATCCTTCTTTTGGCTGTTTCTTTTGTATAGCCTAACCCAAATTGCTTTAACTTCCCTGAATCTATGTTAAATTCAGGCACTCCCTGTGAATTAGCTCCAAGTCCCATACCCGGGAAAAAGTTCTACTTGCATAAGTAATTAGACAACCACTTCGGCATATAATTCTCATACAAAACCATCAGAGCATCTGTGACTTCTTCTTTACTGACCATGGTGATCTAGAATCTGCCAAATGGTGGAACCTCTTCATTCACAGTGGTAATCATAGACTGAGAATCCGCTTCGACTGTCACAACCTTATTACTCATCGAGAACTTTATCTTCTGGTGCAATGTCGAAGGGGCACCTCCCAATGGATGAAACCAAGGCCTTCCTAACAATAAGGAGAAAGTGACTGGAATATCAATTACAATGAAAGTGACCATCGACTTGACCAGTCCCACTTCCACCTCAGCCTTGAATGTTCCAATCACAGTCCTTTTTGAGTCATCATAAGCCCTAATCGCAGTTGAAGACTTCTTCAAAGTGTCTTCGTTCAAGCCCAGGTATGGCAACATCTTCAATGGGCATACATTCAAGGCCGACCCATCATCTACCATTACACATGGCATAATTCTATCCATGATGCTAGCTTTAACATAAATGGCTTTGTTGTGGGCTTTTCCTTCACTTGGAAGATCTTTCTCAGAAAATACAATATTAGGTAACTAGTATTCACCCTGTCCAGCAAGCAGCACACCGCTTCTAGAGATGCAGTAGGGCAGACCTCAACCTCAGACAACTTCTTTATTAATGCTGCCCTATTCTCCTTCAAGACTAACAATAAATGCCATAGACTCGCCTAAGCTGGAGTTTTCTTCAGTTTTGAAATAACCATGTCTTCTTTCGCAACTTCCTTTGGGGGTGACATGCTCCTTGATCCTATCATTGGGGCTTTATCTTTCTGCTAAACAACAGATGGCTAATAAATTCTACCACTCCTTGGGACATTATTGATTTTAGGATCTTTCGTCTTCTCAGCAGCTAGCAACTTAACTGATTCGCTACCACCATACTCTTCATACTCATCATTTAAGGCTAGATCATCCAAATTTACAGGCTTTACCACTCTCTGGTCTTCTTCCTTGACTTCACTAGCCACTACAGATTGTAAACTGGGATTTTCTTGTAAGACTTTAGCAAACAAAAAGTTAGCTAACAACCCTGATTGCACCATATTAACTTGTTTCTCAAAGTTTGGTAGTGGGTTGGTTTTTATGTTGGGCTTTGTAGGCTCCTTCAAATTCCTATCATCTATCAATTTCTGAATAGCATCTCTCAGCTTATAACAATTATTGGTTTTATGACCCACAACATCGTGGTATGTGCAGAAATTATCCTTATCTACAACCGCTGGCTTTTGAAACGGCTTCAAGGAACTCAGTAAGCCTCTGTTTCTGCATTTCATAAAAATCCTGGACAAGGAAATCAGCCAAGGAGAAATGCCTTGATTTCTCAAACTCCTCTCCTCACTAACTTGTTGTTGGGACACCATAGCCACTTTAACCTTCTTCACTTCCGATGATTGTCGCCCTTTAGAACCAGAGCTAGATCCACCACCTAACACAGCTAGGGTTGTTGATCTGTATCTTGTACTCCTACTGCTTCTATGACTTGCTACTTTCTCCTCTTTATCTCTTTCAACTTTCATGGCCATACTATAAACCTCACTAAGCTTGTTAAAGGTATGAAACTTTATATTGTTTCTATAGATATCCCTGCTACCATCGATCAATTTCCAGATTAGCTCATCTTTGTCAGGGCAGTTCTTCATTAGGATCATCTTGTTCATCCACCTCTGATAGTACTCATTAAAGGATTCATTCGATTTCTGCTTAATTCTTTCTAAGTCATACAGCTTCACCTGGATCTTGGTGTTGAAACTGTAATATTTGATGAAAGCTGCTGATAGAGCTTCCTAATCTGACTGTATGTCCTCAGCTAATGAACTGTACCAAGACAAAGCCCCTTCTTCGAGTGTGGTTGGAAAGAAATTGATCAATTGTTGCTTTGTTGCACCTGCTGTCAACATGATTCGGGATAAAGGTTTACATGAGCTACTAGCGAACCGATACCTTTGTAAGAAGTAATTTTCGGCACTTGAAATCCAATGGGGAAAGTCTCAATGCCTTTGTTTATCATGGCATCTATATTCACACTGCTCTTGAACCCCATATTGATGTTAGCCCCCTTCTTTAACTCAGTAGCTAATTCATCTAGTTCTGTACACTTAGCCTTCAGCTTTTTCTCCATCGCAGCTTCAATCTCTTGTAGCTTCTCCACACTAGCCGAGATATCAGCCCCAAACTGAGATGATTCAGCCATTTTCTCCTTTCCAGGTCCACTGGAATCGACTTCACCACCTTCCCTCACAACAGCCCGTATTTCCTTTTTTAGGATATCACGAAAGTCCTGGAATTTCAGGAAATCTTTTAGAACATCAGCAATATTTGGTGTTTGGTTTGCCATCTCAACTTCCTTATCGGATTCAGTTTCACCTTCTGTCTCGACTGTTCTTTCTTCCTCAACCACCTTCACAGATTAAGATCTCATCCTACGTCGATCCAGCTTACTCAACGGACTGTCTATGAGAAGCTTCTTTCTTTCTAGTCTTTACCCAGTCTTTCTTCTTCACGTACGTACTATTTTACATTATACGTGAAATATTAGGGATAATGAATGAATGAAATGATGACATGAGGAATGAAACATTAAGAATGATTCATGATTAATGGATGAAATGACGACATGGGGAAAGTTGAACAAACAAAAGAATAAATAATCGATGAATAAATGAATGCCGATATGTATGTATTTTTAAGATGGAATGTCATATATGCGTATAGAGCTAGTCTTATACGGAGTTTCGTAATGGACGTATAGAGCTCGTCTTATACAGCATGGGTTTGGGTATATATAGAGCTGGTCTTATACATGTGTTTGGATGCATACATGTGCATGGCACATGGAAAGAGTTTTGGCACCTTGGGTTTTCATGTATGAAATGAGCTAAAATGGTGCGCTTCGCACACGGAGAAAGTTTCGGCACTCAGGGAGCACCTTGGACTTTCATGTATGAAATGAGATGAAATGGTGTGCCTAGCACACGGTCAGAGTTTTAGTGCTTAGGGAGCACCTTGGGTCTTCATGTATGAAATGAGATGAAATAGTGTGCTTGGCACACGGGTAGAGTTTTTGTGCTCGGGGAGCACCTTGGATTTTCATGTATAAAATGAGATGGAATGGTGTGCTTGTCACACGGTCAGAGTTTCAGTACTTGGGGAGCACCTTGGGTTTTCATGTATGAAATGAGATGAAATGGTCTGCTTGGCACATGGTCAGAGTTTCGGTGCTTGGGGAGCACCTTGGGTTTTCATGTATGAAATGAGATTCAATGGTGTGCTAAGCACAGGGGTAGAGATTCGGTGCTCGTGGAGCACCTTAGACTTTCATGTATAAAATGAGATGAAATGGTGTGCTTGGCATACGGTAAGAGTTTTGATGCTTGGGAGCACCTTGGTTTTTCATGTATTAAATGAGATGAAATGGTGTGCTTGGCAAATGGTCAGAGTTTCGGTGCTTGGGCAGCACCTTGGATGTTCATGTATGCAATGAGATGAAATGGTGTGCTTGGCACATGGTCAGAGTTTTGGTGCTTGGGGAGCACCTTGGGTTTTCATGTATGCAATGAGATGAAATGGTGTGCTTGGCACACTTATATAGTTTTGGCGCTCGGGGAGCAACTTGGGTTTTCATGTATAAAATGAGCTGAAATGGTGCGCTTAACACACGGAGAAAGTTTCGACGCTCGGGGAGCATCTAAACGGTTTGGTGTGTGAATGAAGGTTTTCGATGCTCTTAGAGCACATAAACGGTTTAATGTATGAAATGTGGTTTTTAGTGTTCATCGAACGCCTAAACAGTTTGATGTATGAGATGTGGTTTTCAGCGCTGGTGGAGCACTTAAACGGTTTGATGTACGAAATAAGGTTTCCGGTGCTCATGAAGCACCTAAACGGTTTCCTACTTGGTAGGTGATGTGATGTGTGTGATCCTTATGGGATTCTTCAAGGTCTATATGAACGTTTTATGTTTGACATGTTGGGATTTTTCACCGAAAATCACCCCATTAAATGCGGAAGAACACGGTGATTTCCTCAAATCTGTGCCCAGGAGCAATTGAGATGAAAATTGGAAAACAAAATTTTTCAAGAAGAGATTAAACTCTTACCAGGAGTATCTCTTCAAGAGATGGCCGCAGAAATCAACGTAGATTCCCTCTTCGTTCACGTACACGAACGCCTTTGGAACACGACCCGTGCTAGCGTCGGAAATCAAAAACTTTGAGAGAGGGAGAAAGAGATTTTGGCTATGGTGGTTGTATCTGTCTTGGCTGAAAATCCTAGGGGTTAACCCGAGAAAATTTCGGCCCATGTGGCTTCATTTTGTGTGGGCTTTTCCATTTTATTTTTAGGCCCAAATCCATTCTAATTCACTTGGCCCAAATTAATTTCAAACCCAACTTTAATTTTCACATGTATATAATATATTACACCATGTAACATAGTATTTACATTTAATCAAAATTGATTTGATTAATTAATTCGACCCATGGAATTAAAATTGGATCTTCACAAAATAAACTCATATGTAAACCTATACATATGAAATATTTCCACCTAGGAAATAATCTCATAAATTAATTCATTGAATTAATTATGAGAATGCCAACACTAATATTAATTTTATTATTATGATCAATCCAATTGATCTTGATAATACAATTAATATAATCCTCTCTCTCCAGTGTGTATACTCCAAGTATACTGGTGATTCCTTAAGTCCGTGTTCAGACGCTCAATGTGTACAATCCCGTGGGCCCATCTTTATGTTGGCAGTGGGCCTATGGCCCACAGACTGCAGGTGGGCTCTAACAAGCCACTGCAGCCCCTAATTAAGATGGAGACGGCAGTCCAACTGTAATCATAACCCTGTAGTTTGAACTTGTATATCCCATGTCATTGATATCGGTGTCCAACACAGAGGCATGGATTGATCACCCTCTTTTGTGTCCGGACATTTACTTGATCCCGAATGTGCTGATGCTCATAAACAAGTTCCAACTTGTTTGGGTGTGGCCACACTCTTATCAGTCACATTCATCAAGAGGCTGGTGATATCTTCTCAGTGGACTACTGAGTGACAAATCCCTTCTGCATATCCATAGCATTGCCATGCTAAGTGACATACCCGAAAGTACGCATACTTGGCACCCTATTACAGGCCCTTTAGGCGTACCCCTAAGTATGCGACCTCGCATGCAACACCATCATATGGTCAGGTCAAAGGATCCATACAAGTACTACACGAGAATCACTTATGATACTATACCATGTGGATTTCTCATTTAGTGGATCTATCCAGTACCATGCCCCTTTTGCATGTACCCATTAACTTGGTTGACATCCCATGTCCAATGACCGGTAAGACACCTCCATACAACTAGGTTAATGATAGTCTCTGGCTCCATTCATTCCCATGACTGGAACAGACGAATCTCTTTATGGTCATATCATTTTCCCTATCCATGGTCTTACTGCCAAGTGTATGACACTTGTGATCATGGATATGGATATGTCCATTGGATACTTCATTTAAGATATTGCACAAGATATATATAATAAATGAATTAATGCCTTCATTAATAACATAAAATGTGTATAATACATAAATCCAATAAATGTACAATACAAATACAAGGTCCAATGCCTCGGGACTAGGGCATATCCAACATGACATGTATTCCATATGGCTACAAGACAAATTGGTTAGTGCTTATGCATTCAAGTGATGTGTATGCATTTTTTTTTACACAATGAGGGGGTGCATGGCTACAAAAGAAATGGTTAGTGTGAATGTCACACGGGTGATTAATGTATTTACACACGAAAAATTCAAGTGGCTATACAAAAGATGTGAGTTAGTACCACACAAACGATTCATGTGTTGCATGTCATATCCGTGGAAAATGTTGATGATGGTATGATACGAAGAAATGAAAAACACGTAGCATATAGCATGGGAAGCATATTCCTCTAACCTTATTCCTCCAATCGTGGTCAATTTTTGAGAAAATTTTAACCGAGTCCTAGGAGGGGTTCACTTCGATCACCAACCGGGGATGATGAAGGTGTAATTGTAACATTCATGCAATTTGTTTTGGTATCCTAAGGGAATCCAACTAAGGTTGTCTACATGAGTTCGGTCCAAGCCGGGATAAAACCAAGGTCCCTATAGCAAAATATACTCCTCACTTCTCCCCACTCAAGGGTCCAAATGAAGGGGTGCATACGAGGCTATGGGCAGTGTTTCGTATCCATGCCCCTAAGACCATGAGGAACATAGGCGACACTTCAACAATTCACCGAGCTAATTGGATACTTAACCTAATGCAAGTATGTCTAACTAAAATGCTAGATAAAATGCCACCAACGAATCATCCACCTTATTTTGATTATACATTTTTCAGGGCTTGTCAAATTTTTTTAAGTTTTAAGAAAACTTTTGTAAGAAGTCCCCAGTGGAGTCGCTACTGTGAGCGGAAGACGTTTTCTCTAGGAAGGGAGCCTCGATATCGGGTAACCCTTTTAATCGCTGAAATTTGATTTTGGAAAAGTCATCATTTATTTCATAAAAGAATTGAGAGCTCAGTCTCGATAGAAAATGTAAGAGTCGTCACCCGGCTCAGCTCAACCGGGAAATTACAGCGTAGCTGAACCGGACAAGTGCTGCTACACTTTCCAGATATCTAGGTCCGAATAAGTCCCTTATTTCATGTCTAATCAAAATAAATTTGGCCAATGTTCATTGATGGCATTTTATATTTCTAAGATTGATTTCCATTGATTTAATCATGCGGCGTATATGCGGATAAAAAGCAATAAATAAATTAATTATTTACAACCCAATCGAATCACAACAAAACTATCCTAGGGGATATATTTATATAATTTAGGGATCGGGTTACAATCGCCTATAATACACTAGTATCTAATGAAATCAAAATTAAAATTAAAACAAATTCAAATCTTGCAAAACAAAGGTTAGTTCAAATATATGCATCAAGTCAAACTCAAATAGACAGAATGGGGAAACGAGAGATTTGGGGACACGCATTTAGGGGATAGTCGGGCAAACTCGGCTAGTTCGCCCTATTAGACCTAGAAAATAGTTTTGAAACGTTCCTGTGTTTTTGTTTCATGAGAAAATACATTTTTGAAAATATTTTCTTTTACCGGTTTATTTCCATTTAACATGTAAACATGGGTCGGTTTTCGGGAGATTTGGATCTCCATCGTTGTTCTGTTCTAAGTGCGATAACTTCAAAAATTAAATCTAAGGTCGTGAATGCATGAAATAAATTTATTTTGATTTGTTTTTGATGATTTTATAATTTTTATGCATTTTTATAATTTTTCCTTTTTTTATTTTTCTGAATTTTTTTGGATTTTTTGTGATTTTCTGTTGCTGGCCGGAAACTACAGCCGCGAGGCTGAAATTACAGTCATGTGGCTTTAATTAAAGTCGTGCGACTGTAATTTGCTTCTGGTTATAAAATTTCCGAAATGATTTAGGTGGAAGAATTTACAACCGTGTGACCAACTACAGTCGTACGATTGTAATTACAGTCGTACGACTGTAATTATAGTCGTATGGCTGTTCATCCTGTCCAGAAACAGCAGACTTGTATTTTTGGTTTTAGGTGATTTTAATGCATAGAAATGAACCAAAACACACAGAATATGAAGCAAAACACTAGTTTTAGGTATATTTATCCTTGTAGCCCATATCTACCATCGATTTGATCGAAAAAACACATTGAATTAGCTCCGGATTGCCTCCTTTCTTTTGTATGTCAAGGTACAAATATATGTCCAAAAATCTCTGCTAGTTATGGATTTGAGTGTATTTAAGACTTTGGAACGATTTGTGTGTGTTTGCCAAGTTTTAACCTATGATTTCTACAAGTTTTAACATCACAAACACAAGAATAAAAAAAAGTAGAAGAAGATGATATTTTTTATGTGTTTCTTCTCTTCTTTTTCCTTCTCTTCTCCTAATCTCTAGAGCTCTCTTCAATCCAAATCTCTGTCAACCCTGGTTCCTCCATTTCCTCTGATACTTATAAACCCTATAAAAAGGACAGGAAGACACAATAATTCCCTTAAATCATGCCCTATCCTTCTCCCATGCAGGATGAGCTGTAACTAGCTGTTATAGACCTACAATCATACGAATGTAATTTGACTACATTCGTGCGGCTGTGTTTTTTTATTTTTGATTTTTTTATCCTAGAAAATTCTGTGTTTACACCTGTAAAAATGACTTTCGAATTTTCATTATTGATATTGGAAAATTCCGCCACTTACAGGTTCGTGCCCAAAACCCAAAGCTATGTTATGGATCTACCAAATCAAAGAGGGAAAAAATTGGATTTCTCACCTAGGCCATCCTCGCATAAGATTGACTTGACTAAGGGCTCCATTTATCACCCCTCTATGTTCCCACACGTGGAGTCTTCTCAATGGGACTCGAGTGCTAGCTCTTGGACCAATGGTTCTTACCTTGCACCAAAACCCCTTTTGCACAAGTTAGAGAAAATGAAAAGGACGCTAGGTCATTAACCCGTGGGTCTTAGAATTTTATTCTTTTCCTTTTATGTATGAAACATAAAGCAAGATACCCAAAAAAACCCTTAATGTAAAATATCAATCATACTACATTATTTATGATTTAACCAAAGTCAGCACATGGTAACTCTGAAAAACCATAAAACCAATTTCTCATCATGTGTTATTTTTTTATTTAACAATTAATCCATAAAATAAAATAATCCAATAATTAATATGTATTCAATACATATTAATTGGTCCATCATAAAGTCCATCTAAACTCCTAAGCATGCGATCCTGTATGCCCATACGTATGTTGACCATAGGCTCGAAATGACATTCGGCCCATAAGTTGTAAATGAGCTCTAGCAAGTCGTTACATCCCCCAATTGGAATGGAGATGTCAAAATCAAAACAATATGCACCTGTAGTATTCTTTTATGATTCTTTGCACATCTGATATTGGTGTCCTACACAAGACATGACACTATCATCCTTCTAAGTGCTAGGACATTTATTTGACATCCAAGTAGACTGATGAGAACAAATAAATGATTATCCAATAATCATTCAATTTGGGTACGGCCGTACACTACTCAGTCTCACTCGTCAAGAGGCCGGTGATATCATCTCTTCAGTGAAGAAATACGCAATTCCTTCACGTTACTCTCAGTCCTAACAAGCTTCCCGATATACCGAACATACCCATACTTGGCACCCAGTTACAGGTCCGTTAGGCGCACATCAAATATACAAGGTCACATCTAGGAGTGTAGTAATATTAGGTCTAAGGATCCAATATAAGCAATATGTGTGAAACACGTACGACACTAGACCATGTAGTGTTCTCATAAGCGGATCGATCCAGTACACTATTCACTAACATGTACCTATGTCCTTGATAGACTTTCCAAGTCCTATTGTCAGTAAGACACCACCCATCCCACAAGGAACATACTAGTCTTTAGTTATATTCATTCCCATGATTATAATGGACTAGGGATAGGTTTAAAACTGTATTATTTAAACTCATGGTATTACTCATTCAGTACATGCTACTAACAAACATAAGTGAACACCAGTTTATGGATTATCAATATTTATTAATTGCACAAGTAATTCAATAAATATGATTATGCCTTTTATTAATACAGAACAAATGTGTTCTCATACACAAATTAAAACAAAATACATCATGTAGGGACTAGGGCATAACCCAACATCACCTACCTCCTTTTATAAGGTTAGTAGTAGAGATTGATATGGATTAGGAATTTCGACCGTCTTTCTCAGAGTTTTACTAGGAGAGAATGACCTTAAATCCCACGTGAGACCTGAGAATCCATCTAAACACGCATCTTGAGTAGAGGTGGACTTTAAAGAAGACATTGTCTCCTGCCTTCTGGAAGACTCCATAGGCCATAGATCCGGATGACCAGATCCAACCACCGAGTCCCATCTGATGGATCCACTATTACTACCCGTCCTTATTGGAGATTCAATACTGATATATTAAGATGTCATCACTTAATATATTGAAAAAAATTAATCAGATGACTAATTACAAAATTTATAAAAATTCAAGAAGTTTAAATGAATTTTTCATTCTTATCTCCAATAGTTAATTTGAAACCCCTCATTGCTTTCTATTGATCGACATTCTCATATTATCGAGAACAAATAAAAAAGAAACAAACAAATAAATAAATGTATAGTTTGATAAATTTCTTTTTGTTATACTCAATTTTAGAGTTACCGTAACTTCGATATGGGACAAGTGTCTCATGAAAATACTAAAAAATGACTTAATCTCGTAATGTCAACGTTAGATAGGATATAACTGTCCGTATGTCAACCCTCGAAGGAGAGTTGCAAATCAATAAATTGTAATTTGTACTTGCAGAATAATTGGTTCCAGTGGTCAAACAAGCACACACAATATTTTTTTCCCCCTGGAGAAGCACACATAATATGTTTATTCCCCTTGGATCATAATAAATATTATGATATCTACTACATTGAAATATGAAAAACTATAAATTTTCAAGCATAGATGATCGTGTATTAGACAATTACATGTTAATATTTTATTGTTTTTGATTGATCATAAGATTTTATAAATATAAGATGTATTCTGTTGGGATATCAACTTACACAATGCATAAAAAATTTAGTAGGTACAATTATTATTTTTATTGTGTTTATAATCCTATGAAATATAATATAGTTACTATACGACAATCTATATATATATATAAATGCTGATCTCATTATGAAAGCATCTTAAATTGAATTAAAATAAAATATCTGTAATGTATAAAGTATAGAGAGTAGTGAATATAAGTAAATAAAAGTTAAGAGTACATGTGTTAAAAAAAAAGTGAATGGAATATAAGTAAATAACGTTGGAAAATTGGCATTTGATAAGTGATGTTTGTCAACTTTAGTCTTAGTTATATTGTGGTTAGATTGCGGTTTGAATAATTTGAATTGTATCATCTCGTATTCTACCTAACAAGATTTTTTCAACGATATATAATATGCCTAAAACAGATTAAGGATGAATGAGAAATTGATGTTCAAAGTGAGCTTGAAGGAAAAGAAATTGTAGAGAAAAAATATCTCACAATTTTTTTTATGAGATGGTTGATGAGTTTATAAGGAAAAACTTTTCCTTATGTTATTAAGAATTTTCAACCTAGAGTCTCTTTCTTGCGCATGCAAGAGGGCTGTAAATCCAAGCCCGAGCATCCAAAGACCCAATATGCACCTGTACTATGTGGGCAACGCGGATACCAGACCGAAATGGGCCTGCTTACTTTTGCTCCAGCTTATTTTATTTTTCTTCTACAGATTAGAGACTTTATGTATTCTCTAACTTCTTTTCCATCAGTTTAATTGTTTTAAATATAATTAAATCTGTTTAATTTTCATCATGTGTTAAATATCAATGAATCCTGTCATTTATTTTCTATAACTCCTCTATTGCAGCTTATATCTTTTTCTATTTTGTTTTCTTAAAAAATACATTCCAGAACATATTTTTCTCTTTGTATTTTTTGAAAGTTTAGGTTGCTAATGCTAGATTCTTCAGTCTGGTGATAATTCTAGTGCACAGTTGAGTTTGATCTTGTCACTGTTGCATCCTGGAAGACAAGTTCGTCACGGACTAATCTATCTTACAAAAACTGATACTTTTTAGATCTCAATGTTCCTTCCTTTCGTTTTCCAGTTAAGGTTTATTATTATTTTCTGTATTCTTATTTATATTAATAAAATACTACTTTTGTTTATATTTGCTCTTATTCCATTTATATATACTGCTTGTAACAAATAACAGTTAGTATATGTGTTAAAAAAGTGAATAGAAATAAAGAAGAAATATAAATATAAATCCTAACGGGAAAAATTGTAATGTATAAAGTGAATAGAAAAAAGAAAGTGTCTTAGCCTCATCACCTTGATAACGAAGTTCCAAATCTAAATTCAAACCCAAACAATATTTTTTAGTATAACGATACCTGTTCCTTTTTAGATATGATTTATGTTTATACACCACTACCAATAAGAATCAATTAAAATATTAAAACAATTAATTCATTCTTGATATTACTCTCATAAAAGTCTATAATTCATGCAGGAATTCTTTTTTTTTTTTTCTTCATTATCATGCTTTACCTATATGGTAACCCTAATATTAACTCCCTCCTTATTGCACAAAAACGGAAACGAATGTGGATACAAAGAAATGATATTTATAACAAATATATGAAACAGCAACGTGTAAATAATAAAAATATAAAGATATATTTATAAATTTAAAAACTATAAGGATACATTTTTTAGTGTTTCCATATATATACAATAAAGAAAAATTAATAGAAGTCATATTAAATAAAAATAAATAAATTTTCAATTTTCTACATCATAGAAAATGAGTTTTCAATTTTTTAAAATTACGGAAACATAACTCGAAACATTTTGTATAATTTTTTTTTTTTTTTTTGAAGAAATACAGGGGAAAACGGGCTAGAAAAAGCTAGACATCCCAACGAGGTTGGCACCCCTAGCAAAACCTAAACCGCAAACCCCAAAAAATAAAATATAATATATAATGGGGACCTCGAGAAGAGGTCAAAAGTAAACAAACAAAGTTACAAGTAAGACGGAAACAAGAAATGAGAAGGATTCGCTAAAAAAGCAGAAAACTGAAAAACCGAGGAACTATGATTACATTTAAAGGAGAAAAAAGCTTGATGGAAACTATGGAATAAAATGTCCTTCGCCTTCGGAGTAGATGCCGGCTCAAAAACTCTTCTGTTGCGACGTTTCCAAAGTTCCCAGCACAGATAGAGCCACATAGAACAAGCAAGATCGCGGATGTGCTTGATGGAGAACAAACCCCGCCATTGGATAAAAAAGTCGCAAATAGTCCGAGGAACAGCCATTGACACTCCAATAATTCACAAAAAAGAACACCACACCACATAGCTCGAATTACAATGCAAAAGAACATGATCTTGAGTTTCATAATCATCACACCAGGGACAGGTAACCAGATCAGAGCTAATAATATGCATTGTGGACAGTAATTGACGGCACGGTAAGAGACCATGAATCAGAATCCAAAAGAAGAAGCGAACCTTAGGAACAGCTGTTGGGATTCATCACGGGAAACCGACCGATAAAAGCGGAAATACGCGTCGATTTCCTCGAATCCGGCCCAGGAGCTTAAGATGTGGAAATCAAAAACTTAAAGCATAAAAAGAGGGTTTCAAAAACTTACCACAAAGTCTCTCTAAGAGACGGATGCGGACTGCAGAAATCAAGTGTAGATTTCCTCCACCGATGCGTACACGAACGGCTCTCGGACCGAAACCCGTGCTAGCGACTCGGATGTTATTGCAAGAGAAAGAGAGAGCTGAAATTTTCTTTCCAAAAGAAAATATCACCAAAGATTGACTTTACTCCTTATGCATTTAAAGGGTGAAAGTGATGTGTCATAGGTTTGACATAGGTTTTATTCTTTTGGAAAAGAAAACAAAACTAATTCATCACTTGTTAATTGATGGCCGTATTATGGCAAAGGAGATGTATGGTGAGTCACCATTTTGGACTAAGAGGTTGCAAAGTTAGACTTTGAATTTTTGGACCAATTAGAAGTGGTGACTCACACTTGAAAAACTATATCATCATTGCCATAAGGGTTGAGCAGAGACAAAAGAATGACTCATCCAAATGCTAAGGATTCGGCCAACACTCAAGGAAATGGTCATCATCTTTTCCACTTTCTTACCAAAAGTTAAGGAAAGATCAAATGGAGCAAAGTCCAACTTTGCCACTTCTTAAGTCAAACCAATGACTCACCATTTTCTTATTGGTTCATAAGAATTGGTCATCATCATTTTTGTCCATAGAATGACTCACATTCTTATCCCAAATGCATGTAAATTTCGGCCAACACAATTCCAATTCATGTGGGACAATTCATTTTACATCTTAAGCCCAATTTTAATTCCTTTGATTTAATGAATTTCAAATGCAACTTTAATGTAACATGTATGCTTATATATTATTCCATATAATATATTACATACATTTAAATTAAAATTCATTTGACCTATTAATTTAATCAAGGGATTAAATTAGACATACATAAAATGAGATACATGTAAACCTATACATGTATTATAATATTTCCACCTAGGAAATAATCCCATAAATTAATTCATTGAATTAATTAAGAGAAGGCCAAAATAAATATTAATTATATAACTTTGATCAATCCAATTGATGCATATAATATAATTAATATATCTCTCTCTCTTCAAACGTGTATACTCCAAGTACACACTTAATCCGACTAGTTAAAGTCCAGACGTTCAATGTGTACGATCCAATGGGCCCGTCTTTATGTTGGCAGTGGGCCAAGGCCCACAGACTGCAGGCGGGCTCTAGTAAGCCACTGCAGCCCCCAATTAAGACGGAGTAAGCAGTCAAACTGAAAACGTAACCCAGTAGTTTGAACTTGTAAATCCCATGTCACTGATATCGGTGTCCAACACAGAGGCATGGAAGTATCACCCTCTTTGTGTCTGGACCTTTACTTGATACCGAATGAACTGATGCTCACAAACAAGATCCAATCTTGTTTGGGTGCGGCCGCACACTTATCAGTAACATTCTTCAAGAGGCCGATGATATCGTCTCAGTGAATCACTGAGTGACATTCCCTTCTGCATATCCATAGCACTGCCATGTTTACTAACACACCCGAACGTACCCATACTTGGCACCCTTTTACAGGCCCGTTAGGCGTACACCAAAGTGTGCCACTTCACATGCAACACCATCATATGGTCCGGTCGAAGGACTTATACAAGTACTACGCGAGAATCATTTGTGATACTATACCATGTAGATTCCCGTTAAGTGGATCAATCCAGTACCATGCCCTTTTTGCATGTACCCAGTAACCTGGTTGACATTCCATGTTCTATGACCGGTAAGACACCGCCATACAACCAGGCTAATGATAGTCTTTAGTTCCATTCATTCCCATGATTGGAACAGACTACGGATAACTTTATGGCCATATCGTTTTCCCTATCCACGGTCTTACTGCCAAGTGCCTCACACTTGACAACACGGATATGGATATGTCCATTGGATACTCTATTTAAAATATAGCACAAGACATATAATAAATAGATTAATGCCTTTATTTCCTTGACACAAATTGCATAATACATAAAGATTACATTAATGTACAAATGTATTATACAAACACAAGGACCAATGCCTCGGGACTAGGGCATTTCCAACAATCTCCCACTTGCACTAGTACCTACTAGGCATGGGTCTAATCCCTATAGATCTAGTATAACCTTCGTGCAGAGGCATAGCCAAGCATGTTGGTCAAAAGATCTGCGACATTGTCTTTGGTGTCCACTCTTTGTAATGAGATGTCACCCCCTCAGCGATTTCTCGCAATAGGTGAAACTCCCTGAGTTCGTGCTTCGTGTATATGTGTGACCGGGGCACATAGCTTGTGCAACAGCCCCTAGTTGTCACAGAAGATATCAACTGGTTCCCGGACAGTAGATACTATCCCCAGTTCCGTGATAAACTTCTCTATCCACACAGCTTCCCTAGCTGTGTCACACGTTGCAATGTACTCAGTTCCTGTGATAGAAACCGCGATGGTCTATTACTTGGAGCCTCTCCAACAATAGCACCACCATTTAGCATGAACACACCTAAACTGTAACTTATATTCATCCTGGTGGGTCTGGAAGCTTGCATCAGTGTACCTAGTAACTGACTGCTCTTCCTAACTTTCATGCACTAAGAAGCTATCCTTAGTCCGGTTAAGGTACTTCAGGATTGCTTTGACAGCCTACCTGTGATCCATTCAGGATCCGGCTTATCATACTTAGTGCAAAGCCGACATCAGGTCTTGTACATAGTATGGAGTACATGATTGATCCTATAGCCGAAGCCTATAGAACCAATTCATGTTCTCCTAGAAGTTTCAGCTCATGACCCATTGGCAAGAAACCTTTCTTAGCCTGGTCCATGCTGAATCTTTTCAGAACTATGTCTATGTACTTGGCCTGACTTAGGCCCAGAAGCCGATTGGATCTAACCCTGTAGATCCTGATCCCTAGGATCGTCTCAGCTTCGCCTAAGTCTTCATTGCGAAGCACTTACACAACCATTACAATTCCCTTGTAGTGTTGGTATGTCGCTTCCAATCAGAAGGATGCCATCCATATATAATACCAGGAAAGTTACTATGCTCCCACTAAACCTTTTATACACACCCTTGTCGGCCTATAGCTTATAGCACCATTTGCAACCTATTACCTTAACACCTGAAGGTGAATCAACCAGGTTCCAAACCTGATTATCGTACATAGATTGCAAATCCACCACCATGGCAGACAGTGGGCTAGCTATAGCCTACTAGTAGGTTTTGAGCTCCTCTTCGTCCAAGACAAAAGGAGCGTAATCATTAGAAACAAAAACCGATGTTTCTCATGTTCCTGATGATCCCTACCAGACCTTTTAGGTCCTTGTGTGACCTGGGCTGGTGCTTCCCCTTTTGGAAGCTTCACCCTGGTCTCCGAGTTATCCTTTTCAGGAGTTTCTGAGCTTTGAACTTCCCTGAGTTCAACATCGCTCCCACTGTCTTTCTTGGAAAGAAACCCCTTTTCAAGAAGGACCCCCTTTCGCGCCATGAACACCTTGTTCTCAGCGGGGTTGTAGAAGCAATACCCTTTGGTTTCCCTAGGGTAGCTCACAAACAGGCATTAGTCGGTTTTGGGTGCTAGTTTTGCTCACAGTCAATTTCTTGACTTGTGCATAACAACCCCAAATCCGTAAGAAAGACACATTAGGCACCCTGCCCGTCCATATTCCAAATGGGGTCTTTTCCAAAGCCTTAGTCGGAGTATAATTGAAATTAAGAGCCATTGTCTTAAGAGCGTATCCATTAAAAACTTATTGGGAGAGATGCATGACTCATCTTTTGAGCGGACCATGTCCAACAGGGTCCTATTCCTCCGTTCGGACACCCCATTCCATTGTGGTGTTCCTGGAGGAGTGAGCTATGGAACTATTCCATGCTCTCTCAAAATGAGTCAAACTATAGGCTTATATGCTCACCACCTCGGTCCAACCGAAAGGCTTTGATATTTCTGCCTAGTTGGTTCTGTACTTCGTTCCTTACACCCTTGAACCTATCAAGGGTCTCAGACTTATATTTCATTACATAGGCATATCCATTTCGGATGAAATCGTCTGTGAAGGAGGTGAAGTATAGATGTTCACCCTTGGTTGCTCTGCTTGTCGATCCATATACATCTCAATGCATTAGGTCCAATAAGCTAGCGACCCTTTTAGCCTCCTTGCTAAAAGGTTCTTTAGTCATTTTACCTTATAAACAAGACTCGCATATATCAAGTGACTCCATGTCAAATGATCCTAGGATTCAAGCTATGTGAAGCCTAGCTATGCGCTTCTTGTTTATGTGGCCTAAATAACAATGCCAAAGGTAAACCGGATTAAGTTCGTTAGGCTTAACCCTTTAAGTATGTATATTATAGACATGATTAGTTTCATTTAGATCCAGGATATAAAAGACATTATTTAATAGAGCTACTCCATAAAATAATTCTTTTCTAGATAAACCCTTTTTACTATTACCAATAGTAAATGTACATCCAGAAATATCCAAAAAGCTGAAACAGAAATAATATTCCTGTACAAAACAGGTACAAAATAACATAGTTTCAGTAACAAAACTAATCTACTAGGTATCATAAGCTGGTCCTACTGATCTCTATGGCAGCAACCCTTGCTCCATTTGTGACCCGCAAGTCCACTTGTCCCGATCCCAGTGATCTCCTGTTCTTAAGTCCCTGCACATTACAACAAATGTGAGAACCACATCTAGTATCCAATACATAAGATGTTGAAACAGAGGTTAATGTCTATGACATATATACCTGATGAAGACACGCCCTGCGTCTTCCTTTTCTCTCCCAAAAGCTTGGGACACGATCTTTTCCAATGTCCAGCCTGCTTACAACCGAAGCAGACATCCTTGGAACGGGCCTTGGGCTGGGCTTTAGCCTTTTTAGCCTTGGCTTCCTTAGCCTTGGCCTTGGCCTTTGCCTTGCCTTTAGCGAAAAGAGGTTTCCCCTTGTTAACCTCAAGTACCGGCGGAGTCTTCTTGATCGACAGTTCAGCGAGCTCAAGCATCCAATGCAGCTCACTAACAGTACGGTCCATCCCTTGCTTGTAAAATTTTAGGATGAATTGATCATAAGAATCCGGTAAAGAAGCCAGGATCGTGCTAACCGCCAGCCCCCGTGAGATAGGCGTTCCGAGACGGGCTAAATTATCCAGATAGCCCTTCATCTTGAGCACGTGTGCACTCACAGATGTCCCGGCTCCCATCTTACAGCTACGGAATGCCTTGTGGATCAGGTACCTTTCCTGATAAGCTTGCTCATAAAACATCTCGTTAAGAGTTGTCATTATAGCAAAGGCCTGATGATCCAGGAACTGCTTTTGCAATTCAGGAACCATACTAGCCAACATCAGGCATGTCACATCCCGGTTATCTTGTACATGTGCCAAGTATTCCTCCAGCTAGGCAGCTGGTGGATTACTTCCCATTGGCACAGCCGGTACAGGCTTTTCGAGCACATACTCTTTAGACTCTTGTCTTAGAACTTTCCTTAAGTTCATAGACCAGTCCCAAAAGTTAGGGCCAGAAAGCTTGTCCCATTCCAAGAAAGATCGCAGTGATAAAGTATCATTCGTAGCCATTGGTTTCTACACAGAAAAATTACGAGTGTTAATAAAGGACTTAACATGTTCTTCCCATATATATAATTAATAATGAATCGTGTTATTAATTAACTCGAGTTGTTGGGCTCATGGGCCGAGATCCATATAATATGAAGATATAGCCAGACGAGGGCCTGGAACAACTATATCCCAATTTTTAGGTAGGAACGCCGTCCAATCCCAACCTAGGGACTCTCGGTTTGATGGGTCTGTCGGCACTTACCCATCTGTGCTTAGGGCCAGGAACATCCTACTACCCACGCTAAGTCAAAACCTCCATCCAAGTGTTAGAGTAACCAATACTCCAACCCAATACAAAATGACGATACTCCAGTGCATCCAACGAGGGTTGGTCTACAGCTGGCCTATCCCCACTTCGAGTAGGTTATGAATGAGGGAAGCACTTTTAAGAGACTTAGTAATTACCTTTTGGTTATTAGATTCAATTAATAACGGCTTAGATGCATAGGCGGGTGAAACAGGGTTTGTACATACATTCTCACATGTAAATAAATAAAGCATAATTAAATAAAATGAAATGCTATGAGCCAAAATTTACATCCTAATATAATTCTAGTAAACCTATACTAGAATGACATCAGGTGGGCTGCATCCTCATCCTTCTAGCACGCCAATCCAATCGGCTTCTTCTTCTTTACATAATTCCATAATAAACACATAAAATAAAATTACATAAAAAGAAAACGGCGCATAGGCCGTATTTACCAAAAGAATATTACAACCCGAATAAATAAGGCCCAAAACATCCATTCATGCATTTAATCATACATACACGTATCCAATACATACAATTTATAAACATGTTAAATGCATGAATTAATCCCATTTCATATATGTCCATAGCCATTATTTTGAAATCGCCAAATTTTGGCCGATCATGGTTCTAAACCCGTGCGGGCTTTAGGCCTCCAACCCAGGCAAAATTGCTCCCAATCCAATTGGGAAACCATGAATTCCAAAATTAGCCGTCCGGGTAATCGTGCCAAGAAAACCCGAACCAATTTCAATTAACCGTATTTATTTCCAAAATAAATATCGCATGAACGAAAAATAAATTCATTCATAAAACATGCGCATAAAATTTCCAAAATTAAACACGCACAAGTTTAAAAACAATTAAAATTTTAAAACCCCACGCGCATAAAAATTACCAAAATTTAAACACGCATATTTTTAAAATTTTAAATCCAGCCCGGCCCTAAAAATCCCGCCAAATCCAAAAACGGGGCCCGGCCAGCCGCTCGGGGCAGCCGCGGCGCTGCTGCCCAGCAGCAGCCCCGCTGCCGCGCAGTGGCTGCTGCCCAGCAGCAGCTGCTGCCTGTGGCGCCTAGCGCCGCAGGCAGCGGCTGCTGCCCCCGTTTCGACCCGAAACGGTCCGTGATTTTTCCGAAACAAATATAGCAACATGAAATTAAATCACCAAGACATAAAATCATGCAACGGAAAAATAAATCTAGCATAAACCTATATGCAAAAAATAATTTACCCATAAACAATTCACAAATAGAAAATGAAACCAAGCATAAACCAATATGCAACAAAATTTTCCATTTGCAAAATTCAACGGGCAAAATCACAAACCCGAAACCAAAAGAATCCCGTCCACAAAAAATCTCCAATTTTAAAACACGGGATCCGCCAAGTTAAAGATTTCCACGGATCAAAAGCCCGCTCTGATACCACTGTTGGGATTCATCACGGGAAACCGACCGATAAAAGCGGAAATACGCGTCGATTTCCTCGAATCCGGCCCAGGAGCTTAAGATGTGGAAATCAAAAACTTAAAGCATAAAAAGAGGGTTTCAAAAACTTACCACAAAGTCTCTCTAAGAGACGGATGCGGACTGCAGAAATCAAGTGTAGATTTCCTCCACCGATGCGTACACGAACGGCTCTCGGACCGAAACCCGTGCTAGCGACTCGGATGTTATTGCAAGAGAAAGAGAGAGCTGAAATTTTCTTTCCAAAAGAAAATATCACCAAGTCATGGGCGGCCAAGCTCAACCCTTATGGCAATGATGATATAGTTTTTCAAGTGTGAGTCACCACTTCTAATTGGTCCAAAAATTCAAAGTCTAACTTTGCAACCTCTTAGTCCAAAATGGTGACTCACCATACATCTCCCTTGCCATAATACGGCCATCAATTAACAAGTGATGAATTAGTTTTGTTTTCTTTTCCAAAAGAATAAAACCTATGTCAAACCTATGACACATCACTTTCACCCTTTAAATGCATAAGGAGTAAAGTCAATCTTTAGCTTAGAGACAAAAGAATGACTCATCCAAATGCTAAGGATTCGGCCAACACTCAAGGAAATGGTCATCATCTTTTCCACTTTCTTACCAAAAGTTAAGGAAAGATCAAATGGAGAAAAGTCCAACTTTGCCACTTCTTAAGTCAAACCAATGACTCACCATTTTCTTATTGGTTCATAAGAATTGGTCATCATCATTTTTTTCCATAGAATGACTCACATTCTTATCCCAAATGCATGTAAATTTCGGCCAACACAATTCCAATTCATGTGGGACAATTCATTTTACATCTTAAGCCCAATTTTAATTCCTTTGATTTAATGAATTTCAAATGCAACTTTAATGTAACATGTATGCTTATATATTATTCCATATAATATATTACATACATTTAAATTAAAATTCATTTGACCTATTAATTTAATCAAGGGATTAAATTAGACATACATAAAATGAGATACATGTAAACCTATACATGTATTATAATATTTCCACCTAGGAAATAATCCCATAAATTAATTCATTGAATTAATTAAGAGAAGGCCAAAATAAATATTAATTATATAACTTTGATCAATCCAATTGATGCATATAATATAATTAATATATCTCTCTCTCTTCAAACGTGTATACTCCAAGTACACACTTAATCCGACTAGTTAAAGTCCAGACGTTCAATGTGTACGATCCAATGGGCCCGTCTTTATGTTGGCAGTGGGCCAAGGCCCACAGACTGCAGGCGGGCTCTAGCAAGCCACTGCAGCCCCCAATTAAGACGGAGTAAGCAGTCAAACTGAAAACGTAACCCAGTAGTTTGAACTTGTAAATCCCATGTCGCTGATATCGGTGTCCAACACAGAGGCATGGAAGTATCACCCTCTTTGTGTCTGGACCTTTACTTGATACCGAATGAACTGATGCTCACAAACAAGATCCAATCTTGTTTGGGTGCGGCCGCACACTTATCAGTAACATTCTTCAAGAGGCCGATGATATCGTCTCAGTGAATCACTGAGTGACATTCCCTTCTGCATATCCATAGCACTGCCATGTTTACTAACACACCCGAACGTACCCATACTTGGCACCCTTTTACAGGCCCGTTAGGCGTACACCAAAGTGTGCCACTTCACATGCAACACCATCATATGGTCCGGTCGAAGGACTTATACAAGTACTACGCGAGAATCATTTGTGATACTATACCATGTAGATTCCCGTTAAGTGGATCAATCCAGTACCATGCCCTTTTTGCATGTACCCAGTAACCTGGTTGACATTCCATGTTCTATGACCGGTAAGACACCGCCATACAACCAGGCTAATGATAGTCTTTAGTTCCATTCATTCCCATGATTGGAACAGACTACGGATAACTTTATGGCCATATCGTTTTCCCTATCCACGGTCTTACTGCCAAGTGCCTCACACTTGACAACACGGATATGGATATGTCCATTGGATACTCTATTTAAAATATAGCACAAGACATATAATAAATAGATTAATGCCTTTATTTCCTTGACACAAATTGCATAATACATAAAGATTACATTAATGTACAAATGTATTATACAAACACAAGGACCAATGCCTCGGGACTAGGGCATTTCCAACAACAGCTGGTAAATTCCACACGAGTTTGAACAACATTTGGGGCTGAGAGTGGGCTGACAAAGAAAGAAAACCGCGGATAAAAGTTGCAGCAGAAAACTTGTTGGAAGAATCGAGCCTCCAAAGACATTTTGTCGGCTGCATTGGAGCACAGAGAAGCCGGCAGAGACTGCACAAGATCCGACACTAGGGGCTGTGTTCTAGGCCTGAGACGCCTAGTCCAAAAAGGCCGGCCAAAAGCTGAACGGATCTGCACCATCGCTGAGGAAACGCTTCAAAACTAAAGTTTCCGTGCAATATGGACTCTTTCGTTCTCTCCTAGGATCAAAAATATATAGTCTAGTAGTAAAGCATCTTTCTCAACTGGGAGGTTTAGGTTTCGAGTTTCATTGAGACCAAATGCTACACTGTTTACTAAGAATGAGAATACTCAAAAAAGTACTTAAATAATATAAAATGTCATATAAAAAAAAATCTAAAGTTTTAAATGACATAAAAAAAAGGATCATCTCCTTCAAGATTGGAGGTATGCACAGGAACCAGTAAAAAGGTTAAGTAGTGCATCTCAGGTGGTGGTGGAAGAAAGCTGGCAGCCTCCTTCTCTAGGTGTCTACAAGTGCAATGTAGATGCATCCTTTCTTGACAATGGTTCTTCTGGGGTTGGATTTGGTTGTGTGATCCATGACATTACTAGTTTGGTTGTAGTAGAACGAAGCTCAGTTTTACAAAGAGTTGCTACGCAGAAACCAGTACATGTCGTGAGGTCCTTAGTTGGATCAAGTCTTTAAATTTGTAAAATATTGAGATAGAGTTAGATGCGAAGCTAATTGTTGATGAGCTTATATGTCCTAGATTGCATAGGTATGCTTTAAGCTTTGTTTTGGCAGATTATGGTCAGTTAGCTTAAAATATTAGCCGTGTTTCTTTCTCTTTTGTTAAAAGGTCTGCAATTAGCATGTGCTACGTATTCTTCAACACTCCCCCACATGTTTGGTCTCGACTGGATTCTAACCTTTTATTTATTGAATTGCTTGGTTATTAAAAGAAAAAAGGAAAAGCAACTGATATAAAAAGAAGAAACGGAAGGAGAGGATGAGGGAGTATATGTCCGTTTTCCCTTACAAACACAACCATTAGTACACTCTTTCTTTCTCATCTACACTTGGTCCATTTAATTTAATTTTCTTAATATTTTCCATTCACATGCATCCACAACATTGAATAATCAATGGATAGTACGTAGTGGGTATTTGACTAGTTCAAAAACCAATTCAGATTTTTCTTTATTTATATTTTCACCCTTTCTGTCTTTCCCTCCAAACACTCGCTCACCCATCTATGTTCTTCCAATTAAGTTTCTGAATTTGAATCAACAAATCATGCCGTCCGCCACCTCCCTCTACATCTTCTTCGTTTTTGCTTTTGGAATTTTGCTTATGGATTTCCGATCTCTCGCTCAAACCTTGCCCTTGCCGCCCCATGAAGGTATCGTATCATTACTCTCTCCTATTTTAATTCATTGTTCAACCCTTTTTCATTTCTTATTTTTTTCACTTGCTTAATTCCAACCAAATTCTTTGTATCCACTCTGAATCTCAACCAAAAATTAAACAAAAAAACCCCATTTTGAATCTGTTTTATTGCACTGATAAAACATTGCGGCAGTTTAATTAGTTTCCAATAATTTTCAATTTCAATTTTAATTTTAATTTTTAATTTTTTTTTATTTTTTAATTAATTGTGATATTGTCCTTTTACTTTTTCGGGATAATCTTCCTTCTTCCTACTTTGTGCCGCCGGCTTCTAAAAATCAACATTTGACTAGCTGGAATTTTAATTTAAAAAAAAAAAAAAAAAAAGTCAAACTTGAACAGGTTTGAAACCGTACATTTGATTTTCAACGACATGAATTAATATTCTATAAACCTAACTGTTAAATCATTAAATCATTAAATCATTTTTGCCTACTAAGTCATATGTGTTATTGCTAATTAAGGGTTCAAATTGATGAGAGATATTACCGATTTAATTCAATTTGAATTTGTATACTTCTATGTTTATCAAAAAAAAAAAAAAAAGGAATTTATGATGGTTGGCACTATGGCCCCTCAATTATTACATTGTAATTATATTATCTTTCATGACGTTTGATTGGAATTGGTATTTATTATTCATTTTGTAAGATAAAGATATATTGTGTTGATTTTTTTTTTTTTATTAGATATTTATATATTTCTAATATCTCTTTGATTGTTGAACCCCCTCGTTCGGAACCTTGAATGGGGAGAAGTGAGGAGTATATTTTACTATAGGAGCCTTGATGTTATCCCGACTTGGACCAAACTCATATAAGCAACCTTAGTTGGATTCCTTTAAGATACAAAAATAAATTGCATGAATATTACGAAATAACGCCTTCATCATCCCCGGTTGATGATCGAAGTGAACCCCTCCTAGTACTCGGTTAGAATTTTCAAAAATTGGCCACGATTGGAGAAATAAGGTTGGAGGAATACGCTTTGTGTGTTATATGCTACGTGTCTCTCGTCTCTTTATAACATACCATCATCAATTTTTTTTATGAACATGACATACTACACGCAAAGCATTTGTGTGCTATTACCTCATATCTTTTGTACAGTCATTTGCATTTTTCGCGTGTAAATTATTACATTATAATTATATTATCTTTGATGACGTTTTATCGGACTTGGTATTTATTATTCATTTTGTAAGATAAAAATATACTGTGTTGATTTTATTTTATTTTATTATATATTTATATATTTCTAATATATCTTTGGTTGTTGAACTGATTTATTGCATATAAAATTTAATTTATTATAATAGTAGTCATTTATTGTTAAAAAAAATGAAATTTTGACTTTGTCATTGTATTGTAATAAGCATGCGCGGTATCAATATGAGTCAGAGCTGAAAAAAATTCAATTGTACACTGTTTGCTACCTGCTCAAAATTATTATTTAATTTAATAAATATTATAAAATTATATTCAGGTCAATTTTAATTGTACGAATAATTTAATTATTAATTTCATCTTGTTTTTGGTTTGAATTTGACCCAATAGCCTGTTTAGGCCCACATTGCCTTAGCTTCTAGTTTAGGCCTATCAATATGATAGATTTTGGTCATATCATATACAAATTTTATTTAAATTGCAAAAAACAATTTTTATTTAGAATAATGTTATTGAAACAAATAAATTTATTTAATTAAAAGGACATTGTTTGAGACATGAAGTAGAAGGAATTTTTATATGGAATGCTAATAAATTGGGTGGAATTCTCAATTGAACAGTTGAAATACTTGGAACAATATCTATGAAATTAAACATTACAACATGGAATGTGAGTGAAACTTCATGCCAGAAGGCAGAGTGGAACAACAGTATTGTGGGAACCAGAGTTATTAGCAATGTCACCTGCGGCGACTGTTCTGCCACTTTTTGTCACGTCACTAACATGTAGGTATCCTTCACTTATTTTATTTCTTTTTCAATTTCAAATTGGTTAATATTAAATACAAAATTTTAATTTTACAGCCAACTGAAGGGTTTCAACTTGACTGGAACAATACCACCTGAGTTTGGAAATCTTTCTCATTTGGTTGAAATGTAAGTCATCACAGTTTCTATATATATATATATATATATATATATATAAGACAGACATATATAAAAATCTTTGATGAACACAGTGACCTTTCTCGCAACTATCTGAATGGAACAATTCCTACAACACTTGCTCAGCTCCCTAATCTTCGGACATTGTAAGTTGTCTGTCTTCATTTTCATTTTCCTATGAAATTTTCATATAGCCATAGAAATTAAAAATCTATTTTTATGATTAGTATGTGATTGCTGATTGATTCTTAATGCCTATTAGGGCTATGATCGGAAATCGCCTCAACGGATCAATTCCTCTGGAAATTGCTAATATAAGTACCTTGGAGGAGTTGTAAGTGATGAAAACTGAGTTGATTGCCTGCTGAGTTACGACATATATCGTATCTTCATTTTAATTGATGCTTCCCAGGATCTTGGAAGATAATCTGTTTGGAGGACCACTTCCACCAAATCTTGGAAATTTGAGAAACTTGAAGAGAATGTAATAAGATTTCCATTTATTCTCATTTTATAATATTTTTTCCATATATTAATAATTGTTGCCATTGGTTTACTGCTGCAGTCTTCTTTCTGCAAACAACTTCACAGGAACAATACCAGAAACATATGGTAATTTAAAGAACTTGACTGACTTGTAAGTAACCAGTTATCACAAAGTTATTTTACAAATATTATCAAATTTATTAGACATGGCATATATTAATGAAGTTGAAAGTACGTACACTTGGTACAGTCGGATAGATGGGAGTACACTTTCAGGGAAAATACCTGATTTTATTGGGAATTGGACCAACCTCACTAGACTGTAAGTCACTCACATTGCATATACTTAATTTGCAGAAATTGGAAACTAGCTAGATTCATCTTACTCAATTTTGCAGAGATTTGCAAGGAACATCTATGGAGGGTCCTATTCCTCCTAACATTTCCCTTTTGACAAATTTAAAAGAATTGTGAGCAAAAAGTCACCCTTTTTATTTACATATGTGTTTATTTTTGTGTTGTTAGAATCATGAAATTGTATACAAATTAACCAAAGAACATAAATGTCAACTTTTTCAGGAGAATATCAGATTTGAGTGGACCAAGTTCAATTTTCCCAGATTGTCAGGCTATGGTGAACTTGGAATTATTGTAAGTTTTGACTGTCCAATCCGACATTATTATTCTTACCATTATGCTTTCTCTTGGGTTTTATTTCGTGATTCATCATGAGTTGTCTTCATTTTTTGTGTCTCAGAGTGCTGAGGAATTGCTTAATCAATGGTTCAATCCCAGAGTACCTAGGACAACTGCAAAAATTAAAAACTATGTAAGTTGTTCACTCCAAAATTCTTTGGATAAACAAACAACACATTTCAACTTGACTTGCGGTGTCAATTTTTTCAAAAATAAAATCCATGTACAGTTTGGTACTTCAAATTGATGTTTTTGACAAATTAATAAAAAATGCCACGTAGTATGTGATTCATTGTTCCTAAGTTGAAGGATTATACTGATTGTTTACTTGAAATCCTTTCTAAGATATTCTTTTGCTTTTTTGTGACAATATTCTTATTTTACTGCAGAGACCTTACCTTCAATAGGTTAACAGGCACAATTCCAGGCAGTCTTCAGAGTGCTACAAGTCTACAGTACATGTAATTAGTCAACGAATATGTATCGAAAATAATATTCTGTTTGAGTATTCATTATTCTTTAGTCACCTATGTGAACTCAATCTGTGTAGGTTTTTGACCAATAATTCACTCACTGGACAAGTACCTGGTTGGATATTGGATAACAGCAATGGTAACAGTGGATTGTGAGTTTTTATCTGAAGCTATGAAACATAAGCCAGATTCGAGTTTTTGTCAACTTGCTAGAGAGATTTTGATGTTACAGCTCGCTCTTGTTATTTTGAACACGTGTTATTTTGAATTCATTTGTCAAAAAATATGAAGCCAAAAGACTAAATTATACAACAAATTTATTTTGGGAAAGTGACCATAAGACAGAAGTTGGAAGTCCAAATTGACCACCATTTTTCCTGTTATTCAATGACTGATATTCTTGACTTGAATTATTTCAGTGATTTATCTTACAACAATTTTACTGGTTCTGTTTCGGGCGGCTGCCAGCGTCAATCTGTGTAAGCATTTTTAATTAGTTGTTGTTTCCCTTTGCTCTGCTGTATTATTTAGTCAACTTTATGTACAACACGTAACAGGAACTTAGCTTCAAGTTTTTCGTCTTCTGTGAGCAATGAGTAAGTTTCTTGATTACTGAGTTTTATTTAAAAAAATGGAAATGTTGGGTTATTGACATTCAATATATGCCATCTTGTAGGATTTCCTGGTGCATGGAAAAGGGCCTTACTTGTCCTCGAAATCCTGAATGTGAGTTTAAAATTAATAATTTCTACACACTAAACTTCAAAACTCACTCCCAACACAACTGGTTAGAATAAATAAGTTTCGATTAAGTTTTGTGTCTAAAAAATCCCTCCAACTTTTTTTTTTCGAACCGTTTTAGTTCAGCTTGCAAGTTGACTCACCTAGCTCAATACTGAATCAACTTGCAAATTCTAAATTCGTCCAAAAATAATCGAATTGATCCTTTAACTTGTTAATTAAGGTAGTATTGCTTTTTTGCACTAATTATCTATTTTTACACTGAGAAACTTGAGTTGGCTGTGAAGATAAGAAATTGGTTAAATTTGCAGTTCATTCGTTATTTATAAATTGTGGAGGCAATAGAGTTTCCTTCAATGATAACGACTACCAAGAAGACACATCGGAGGGAGGGCCGTCGAGGTTTGTTCCATTTGCAGAACAATGGGCATATAGCAGCACCGGACTGTACATGAACAATGACAACGCGCCATTTATAGCCAGAAACAGTTTTGATTTGAATATAAGTGGTGGAGAAATTTATCAAACTGCCCGCCTTGCTCCTCTTTCACTCAAGTACTACGCGGTCTGTTTGCGGCCAGGAAGCTACAAAGTGCAACTTCACTTTGCTGAGATTATGTATACTAGCAATCAGTCCTTTGCCAGCCTTGGAAGACGCATATTTGATGTTTCAATTCAAGTACGTTCACTTTGATCTTTTCTTCATTAGGACTTTCTTATTGAATGCTAAATTGATCAATCAAGCTGAATCATTTAAGTTCAAAATGAAGTTTGTCTACAATTTGGCCTTTGAAATTATGTTTGAATGAGTCCGAAATCACAAAATCACGTTTTTAGAAACGACAAATCATGTCATCCTTGGACAAATTTGACCCAACTGCCAAGTTATAGGATCAATTATTCTCTCATAGGAATAGCTATAATTTGAGGATAAAGTACAAATCTGTTAGGAGAGTAATTTAGCCGTTAATACTAGGAGCATCCCTCCATCTCAATGTTATGGTTTTTATTAGAATTTGAAAAGCCTAACTGACAGACATTAAGTATTTTTCATTAACTTGTGATTCCACACACAGGAAATCCTGTTTAATTTATTGCTAAAGCTTTTGCAGTTCTAACTTGACATATTTTCATTATGTAGGGAAAAGTTGTTCTAAAAGATTATAATATAATGGAGAAAGCTGGAGGCGTTGGTATCGGAAGAACTGAGGTATTTGAAAATGTACCAATAGATAATAGCACCCTAGAGATCCATTTATACTGGGCAGGCCAAGGTACTACTGCTATTCCTGATAGAGGTGTCTATGGACCTCTCATTTCAGCCATCACTATCACACCAAGTAAGTTATATGCCTTTAATAGGAAAGAAACATAGAGCCACATTTAGTTGCAAATATTTTGGCAAGTTGAGGATTGAATTGGCCTTTTTCGGCTTTATATACTATTTTGATCTGTAGCTTGACTTTTGCCAGCCAAATCAGTATTTCGTCTTCTGCTCTCTTTGTATGTATCTTGTTGTTCAAGAAGTTTTTCTTTTTGTAGACTATGAGATAGATGATGGTAGCGGTGGTTTATCGGCTGGAGGCATAGTTGGAATTGTAGCAGCTGTATGTGTTGTTGTCATGTTGGTCTTGCTAGTCCTTCGAATGAATGGTTACTTAGGTGGCAAAGAACCCGAGGACAATGGTAAGATCAGTTTTTGATAGAAGATCAATTTGATTTTCCAATTTAGCCTGAGGAGTTTATTACTCTAGAATTTAAAAAAAAAGAAACTTCGTACAATTTTGTACTTTCTTGTCAAATCAATTCAAAACAACACGTCTAATCACGTGTCACATTATGATTGAGTGTATCATTTTGAATTGATTTTTCAGAAATTAAAAAATTAAAATGTACAAGAATTTTCACAACAATGATTTTTCTTCTTCTTACCAATTTGCATTCCTAATTGGAGATTCAATTGTTACAACAGAACTTCGAGGACTAGATCTTCAAACAGGTTATTTCACTTTGAGACAAATTAAACGAGCTACAAATAATTTTGATCCTACATACAAGATAGGGGAGGGAGGATTTGGGCCAGTGTACAAGGTAATAAATAATTAATGGGAAATTATGCATGATGAAAATGATTGTTTAAGAGATTGAAATTAAATAATTCTGCGGTTGATTTATATAAATTTCAGGGTGTCCTATCAGATGGTGCAGTAATTGCTGTGAAGCAGCTGTCATCAAAATCAAAGCAAGGGAACAGGGAATTTGTGAATGAGATAGGAATGATATCTGCTCTACAACATCCCAATCTTGTCAAACTCTTTGGCTGTTGCATTGAAGGAAATCAATTGCTTTTAGTATACGAGTACTTGGAAAACAATAGCTTGGCTCGTGCACTTTTCGGTATTTGACTCAACTAATATAATAGCTTCTACATCAATTTAATCTTGCATAAAGGGTCTAACCTGGTGCTCCAACTTTTCTTTTTTTATAAATCGGTCCAAAATGACTTATCAATATGTTATAAATATACAATGAACTGAATATTGGTTTGTATACATTAGGTCCACCGGAACACAGAATTAACTTGGATTGGCAAGTAAGAAAGAAGATTATATTGGGGATTGCAAAGGGATTAGCATATCTTCACGAGGAGTCTCGGTTGAAAATAGTACACAGAGATATAAAAGCTACCAATGTGCTTCTTGATAAGGATCTAACAGCCAAGATATCAGATTTTGGTTTAGCCAAGCTTGATGAAGAAGAGAACACGCATATCAGCACTCGAATTGCTGGAACTATGTAAATTTCTTGCATTATAGTATGGGTGAAAATGTAATTTAAAAAAAAAAAAATAGTAAGTATGATTTTGCTGACATTTTGTGATTTTTTTTTTCTTTGGCAGAGGTTATATGGCTCCAGAATATGCAATGAGAGGTTACTTGACAGACAAAGCTGATGTTTACAGCTTTGGAGTTGTTCTTTTGGAGATTGTTAGTGGGAAGAGCAACACCAATTACAGACCAAGGGATGAATTTGTTTATCTTCTTGATTGGGTAATATATCTATACCACTCTTTTGAACTTGGGCCTTAATTTTGTCGCATTAAGTCTCTGCACTTTTGTTTTCAAAAAGATTTGGCTGTGTTTTGCACGCATAGTCAAGGTGGTTTCACTAGTGCACCTAACCGATCCCTTCAATAAAAGAACATGAATTGAACAAAATAAAAGTATACATATAGGAATTATATTGACAAATTTGTTCAAGTTGTGAGACTAAAATGGGCTTTTCACCTCGTTTCAGTCTCTGCATAAAGTATGCCTGAAAATGTATAGAATGTTGTACGTAATCTTGATTTAGGAATAAAATTTGCAAGAGAAAAAATTCTGAAAAGACTTTTGTTTGTGATGTGAATGAAGGCATATGTGTTGCAAGAGCAAGGAAATCTGTTAGAACTAGTGGATCCAAGCTTGGGAACAAACTACTCAAAAGAAGAGGCAAGAAGGATGCTTACTCTTGCTCTATTATGCACCAATCCATCTCCCACATTAAGACCTTCAATGACTTCTGTTGTTAAGATGGTAGAAGGCAAAATTCCAATTCAAGCTCCCATTATCAAGAGAGGTTCCATTGATGAGGAAGCTAGGTTTAAAGCTTTTGAAATTCTATCACAGGACAGTCAAACTAACTTCTCCAATTTCTCTCAAGACAGTCAACCTCAAAAGAGTATATCAATGGATGGCCCTTGGATTGATTCCTCTGTTTCTCTCTCTAGTAAAGATCCAATCTCTGAAGAACATTCTGAAGCTAGACTTCTATAAGCTATAAGATCTTTACTCCATAATTCTTCTTTTTCTTTTGAAAAATAGATATATTATGTAGATGCATATATTGGTTGATTGATTCTTGTGCAAGTTATTGTTTAAGTTAGGAGTTGGGTTTTGATTACATTGTAAAGTAATTCGGCTAATACATCTTGTTATTTGTTTATGTATTGCTTCCAATGTCCAAAACTATTTTTGCTTTAATCTAATCTTATTTCCTTGCATTTGGGAGATAAAGAAACATTCTCTTTTTCATTTGAGATGAACTAAATATGTATCAATTAATATTTGATTTGATTAATATTCTTTTCATACATTCTCTTGGTGATGAATTACTACTTTTGATTAATTTTATTATTTTGTATACACTTTGAAAAACTCAACTTAAGAGATTATCTTTAATAAATCACGAACATTCACATATAATAGTTGATGATACATTTTTTAGTTTTACTCTAAATAGGCTTGCATGGGTATTTTAGTTTTTTTTTTATTAGTTTCGCAAAGAACCTTGCTGTTTGGAATTCATCGAAGCAGACAATGAGATGAAGGCAAGCAAAAACGGTTGGGGGGACGAGACTAGAAGAGAGAGGTCGGCGTTGGTGCTGGAAATGCGTGGGAGATGATGAAGCCGTAGGAGAAGACCGTGTCAGGTATATGGATCGGGTGAGGTCAAAGTAATTGACATGTGACATCTATGGATAGGTGATGATGTCCATGTGTGCGCTTAACTAGGGGCGCATCAACAGTGCATAATAGGGCAATAGAAAATATTACAATGTTTGGTAAAATCAATTTTCACCAAATAACCATAGGGCCCTTTGGAATGTGCATAATATTCCAGGGAACATCATTTGAAGCATTTTCGTAACACACTTATATTTTTATTAACTAATAATTAATATATATATATATATATATATATATATATATATATATATATATATATATATATATATAACAAAAATCATAAAAGTAGAAAAATGAACGAAAAATATTTAAATATTCAAATATTTATGGAAAATTATTAAATAATGTGTATAAAATATTGAGATGTCATACAGTAAAAATCTACGATTCACTTGTAAAACTTATTATTATTATTATTATTTTTTACTATATAGTATCTCACGACATTATTAAAGGAAATGTAAGAAAAAATTTGAATATTTTTTTACCATTTTTATATGTTTTGTGTTTTTCATTTTTTTGCATTATTAATTAAAGGAAATAAATGCACTCCCGGAAAATTTATGACTTTTGTCATTAAGGTCCATTATATTTTTATCAACCAACATGCAAAATTTCAAATGAAAATTTGAAGGTTAAATGAGTTTCTAGTAGAGATTATTGAGCGATAGATTCCTTTTGCTAACATTACGAAACCACATGTCCCAGTTTGTAGCATTTTAAACTACATATATTAGTTTGTAAATGGCTGAAACTACAGGGTTTATTTTTTGACTTATCCAAAAATTATCTAGGATATATGAAGATATTAAAATTTTTTTCCTATTGGTAAGTATTCTAGTTGGTCGTATCTCTTCTTTTATTGAAGTTTCTAAGAATAGATATGCTCACCTCTTATATAAGGTACAAGTAGAGGTGACCAAATTGAACCTGAACCGGATGAATCGGACCGGATCGGATCCAGTCAAAACCAGTCAATTCTGAACCGGACTTGAACCAGACCGATGGTTTAGAAGAAAAGAAGGTTAAGGTCAGCGTCGATCAACCCCTGACCTTTGGAACCAGCGGTTCTGAACCGTCAATTGAACCGACGGTTTAACCCTTATATTTTTAATATGTTTTAACATGTTTAACATATTTCTCTCTCTTTTTTTTTTTTCTTTTAACATGTTTAACTTCTTTCACTTGATTTTCTTTTTAAAGGTGCAAGAGAAATAAATAGTGTATTTGTACAAATTATATTTTTGTAATAATTTGTATACCATGTAAATTATTAATTTTAAAATAAAAAATGTAAGTTGTTAGAATCATGAAATTGTATACAAATTAACCAAAGAACATAAATGTCAACTTTTTCAGGAGAATATCAGATTTGAGTGGACTAAGTTCAATTTTCCCAGATTGTCACGCGATGGTGAACTTGGAATTATTGTAAGTTTTGACTGTCCAATCCGACATTATTATTCTTACCATTATGCTTTCTCTTGGTTTTATTTTGTCATTGATCATGAGTTGTTTTCATTTTGTGTGTCTCAGAGTGCTGAGGAATTGCTCAATCAATGGTTCAATCGGAAAGGACCTAGGACAACTGCAAAACTTAAAAACTATGTAAGTTATTCACTCCAAATTTCTTTGGATAAACAAACAGCACATTTCAACTTGACTCGCGGTGTCAATTTTTTCAAAAATAAAATCCATGTACAGTTTGGTACTTCAAATTGATGTTTTTGACAAATTAATAAAAAATGCCACGTAGTATGTGATTCATTATTCCTAAGTTGAAGGATTTTATTGATTGTTTACTTGAAATCCTTACCTTCAATAGGTTAACAGGCACAATTCCAGACAGTCTTCAGAGTGCCAAAAAACTACAGTACATGTAATTAGTCAACGAATATGTATCGAAAATAATATTCTGTTTGAGTATTCATTATTCTTTAGTTACCTATGTGAACTCAATCTGTGTAGGTTTTTGACCAATAATTCACTCACTGGACAATTACCTGATTGGATATTCGATAACAACAAGCATACCAGGAGATTGTAAGTTTTTAACTGAAGCTATGAAACATAAGCCGGATTCGAGTTTTTGTCAACTTGCTAGAGACATTTTGATTTTACAGTTCTTACTTGTTATTTTGAACACGTGTTGTGTTTGGAACACGTGTTATTTTGAATTCATTTGTCAAAAAATATCAAGCCAGAAGCCTAAATTATACAACAAATTTGTTTTGGGAAATTGACCATAAGACAGAAGTTGGAAGTCCAAATTGACCACCATTTTTCCATTTGTTCAATGACTGATATTCTTGACTCCAATTATTTCAGTGATTTATCTTACAACAATTTTACTGGTCCTGTTTTGAGCGGCTGCCAGCGTCAATCTGTGTAAGCATTGTTAATTAGTTGTTTTTTCCCTTTGCTCTGCTGTATTATTTAGTCAACTTTATGTACAACATGTAACAGGAACTTAGCTTCGAGTTTTTCGTCTTCTGCGAGCAATGAGGAAGTTTCTTGATTACTGAGTTTTATTTAAAAAAATGGAAATGTTAGGTTATTGACATTCAATATATGCCATCTTGTAGGATTTCCTGGTGCATGAAAAAGGGTCTTACTTGTCCTCGAAATCCTGAATGTGAGTGTAAAATTAATAATTTCTACACAATAAACTTCAAAACTCACTCCCAAAACAATTGGTTAGAATAAATAAGTTTAGATTAAGTTTTGTGTCTAAAAAATCCCTCCAACTTCTTTTTTTCGAACCATTTTAGTTCAGCTTGCAAGTTGACTCACCTAGCTCAATACTGAATCAACTTGCAAATCCTAAATTCATCCAAAAATGATCGATTTGATCCTTTAACTTGTTAATTAAGGTAGTATTGCCTTTTTGCACTATTATCTGTTTTTACACTGAGAAACTTGAGTTGGCTGTGAAGATAAGAAATTGGTTAAATTTGCAGTTCATTCGTTATTTATAAATTGTGGAGGACGTAGAGTTTCCTTCCATTCGTTGTTTATGTATTGCTTCCAATGTCCAAAACTATTTTTGCTTTAATCTAATCTTATTTCCTTGCATTTGGGAGATAAAGAAACATTCTCTTTTTCATTTGGGACGAATTAAATATGTATCAATTAATATTTGATTTGATTAATATTCTTTTCATACATTCTCTTGGTGATGAATTACTACTTTTGATTAATTTTATGGGTTTTTATTATTTTGTATACACTTTGAAAAACTCAACTTAAGAGATTATCTTTAATAAATCACGACCATTCACATATAATAGTTGATGATACATTTTTTAGTTTTACTCTAAATAGGCTTGCATGGGTATTTTAGTTTTTTTTTTTTTTAGTTTCGCAAAGAACCTTGCTGTTTGGAATTCATCGAAGCAGACAATGAGATGAAGGCAAGCAAAAACGGTTGGGGGGACGAGACTAGAAGAGAGAGGTCGGCGTTGGTGCTGGAAATGCGTGGGAGATGATGAAGCCGTAGGAGAAAACCGTGTCAGGTATATGGATCGGGTGAGGTCAAAGTAATTGACATGTGTCATCTACGGATAGGTGATGATGTCCATGTGTGCGCTTAACTAAGGGCGCATCAACAGGGATTAAAGAAAAAATTATGGCACTATTACAAACTATTACCCAATATAGGGTAGAAATGAAACTAATTCCAATTTTATGGTGTTTTTGTCAAAGTCCGCATATGACATTGGCGGACACCCTTTTTTTTTCTCCCGCCGCAGGTCCGCCAGTCAAACTAATGGACCCAAAGAGGTCCGCCTACAAAAATAGGGGACTGAAAATGTCCGCGCTTAATAAAGGCGGACTCTCAGGTCCGCTTTCTGAAAAGCTGCCTTGTCCCGTGGATGGGACAAGGCAGAGTCCGCTTATAGGGAATGCGGACATAGATGTCCGCATTCTAAAGACGCGGACTCATGTAGGTATATAAGTCTGCGTCTTTGGAATGCGGACGTCTGTGTCCGCATTCCAAACACGCGGACCAACATCCAGAATCATCAGCCCCAGCAGTCCGATCAAATGTAAATATAATCCCAGCCGTCCGATGAATTTATATATTTACTCATTTATACGTTCTAAACACAGATCTGTGAATCAGAAAAAAATTTTTTACGGCTTCCTTCTCCTTCCTTCTCCTTTTAAGCTTTCCTTCTCCTTCCTTCTCCTTTTAAACCTTCCTTCTCCTTCCTTCTCCTTTTAAGCTCATTACTTCAGCTCCTTCTACATTCTTTTCTTTTTTTTGGTAGGTTAATTTTATTAACCGTAATTTTTATTTTATATTTATAATTATATAATTAATTTTTGTTAATAATGTTAATTAACTTTTTGTAATTTTTTCTCATGATTGTCAGCATCAAATTGGAAACAAAAAATTTTATCACTACAACCACCAGACAACAGTTATTGTAGTATTAAACAGGAAAAAAGGTAAATATAAAATTTTTGTAAAAATTTTTAATTTCTGGAATAATATATATATATATATATATATATATATATATATAGGAGATTTATGAAAAAATGGAATATGTATAAATTTGTATTAGATTTATTTTTGTGAAGTTAGTATATAATATTTATATGTTTGAAAAATCATATAGATATGATATAAACTATATAGTTAGTAAATATCTCTATAAGTTTTGTTTAAAAATTGTTATTAAAATTTGAAATATTATTATTTTTACAGAATATTGGAAAAAAAAATAAAACTGAGCTAGTAAAAAAGAATTTTTTTTAATTTGGTGTAAAATTTTATATTTATTTTTATCATTATTATTGTTATTGTTATTATTTTTAATACAAGTTATTTTTTTTAAATTATATTTTTATTTTTATTTTTATTATTGTTGTTATTAATATTAATATTATTATTATGATTATTATTATTACAAGGGTTTAAAATAGAAAACTAGTGTAGTGATATATAATATTTTATTTAAGTTGTTGTTTAATTAATTAATTAATTAATGTGTATTTGAAATGGTTCAATTAAGGTTTTTTTTTTTTATGCAACTTGTAGATGGTTAAAATAATACTGACCCCAAAGATTATGCGGTTCCCGGAATTTGCATTGAGGAAAATAGAAAATTTTAAAAAAATTCGGATAAGAAGGGGAAAAAAGTTACTGGAGTACCTGCTAAATATGAACGAAAAATTACAAGACATAATAATGTCTGGCTACAAATTTGATGTGCAAACGAGGGAACAAATGTGGATGCTAAGAAATGGATTATCTTGGCGTTATCAACGCTTATTTGATGAGATTTTTGACGAATCACCTGTAGATTATGACAATATGGTAAAAATATTAATTACGAACGAGAGTGAATATATAAAATTACCCCAAGAATTGGTTGGCAAAGTTCTAGAAACTCTGCCAATATGTCAAGTAGACTATTGTAATAAAGTTAACGCTAGGAATGGTTTTAAATTTAAGATTAGGAGATGACTATAGTAGTAGTTTAATTTTATAATTATGTAACTTATGTATTTTTTGTTGTTTAGTGTTATAATGTAATTTAATATTATAATGTAATTTAATATTATAATGTAATTTAGTATTATGATTATCTAATTCAGTGTTAATATTTTTAGTAAAGTCCTTTAATTATATAGAACATAAATGAACTCTAGAGTTATAAGAATCGTTAAATAAATATACAATTTTACTATTATGGTATTATTAATAACAGTAAAAGGGGGAAAAAATAAAATAAATATGGAAATAATTTATGACCACTCGTTAAGAGCTTGCTTTTAGAAAAGTGATTAGCATCATTTTCTATCTCTAATTTTAATATTGCCAATTTTACCATAAGATTTTCCAAGTGTGAAATTAATCAAAAGATATCATCAAACAATCATTCCAATTAAAGGATTTCTGTAATTTGGTATTGAAATTCGTAGCAAGATTTCTCACTGCAATTTCTTTCTTTTAACTTTTTCCTTTTTAATTCAACCCTTGCCATCTAATTTCCCTTATATCATCCAAATTTTGGACTCTTGTCAACCATATGAAAGGCATGAAGAAGAATTCACTTTAATGTAGAAAAATCCTATATAAAAAAAGAAAAAAAAAAATTAATTGAATGGTTTTTTTTATTGCTTTGGATGTTGAGAGTGTTTTAGGAAAGAGTAAATAATTACGGACTCTTTGCATTTTCGTCAATCATTTTCTCTTTATTTTACCCATTAATTTAATTTATACATTTATTATGCTATAACATCTTTTCATTTGTTTTTGATTATTTTCGTTTAAAATAATGAAATGGCAAGTTTTAAAAGACAAATTTACACATTCTTGTCTTCCATTTTAACAATTTAAATTTGCCTAAAATTTGATTTTGAACAATAATTTCAACCTTTCTATATTTTTATTTTGTCCTTGTATAATCGTCTTCCATGAGTATTAAAGGTATTTTTGTTGTTAAATACATGTCAAATAACCATATTGCTCTTCTTCTTAATTGTTTCTAATTCAAATTTATATAATTTTTAATTAATTTTGTACTTTCAAGATTGGGAGACTTATTTCTAGAGTTAAATTTTTAATTCTTGAAATATGACATGATTAGAATTTAATAACTACAAAGAATAAAAAAAATTAAGAGCTCATCAAAATTGAAATTTAATTTGACAATTAAGCTCATTAATCTCAGAAGTAAGAAATTCGTTTGAGTCTTTTTTTTTTTTTTTTTTTTTTGGAAGATTTAAGAAGAATAAAATCATTATATGAATATGTGATTATATTAAATATTTAATTTAATTGTTTGTCCAAATGTTGAACTTGTAAAGATGCAAGTGGATTTCTTTTCTTTCACTATAAAAATTAAGAGATTTAACAGCAAAAAGTTTTGTTGATAAAATTATAAAGTTTTTATCATAGCTTTAGGCGGCAAAAAAAAAATTACAATATATTTTTGTTGTAAAGTTTTAACCGTATATATTTAGTAATCAAATTTAATAAATATTTTCTACTATAAATATATATAACAATAATTTTCTACTACAATATTATTATTATTATTCTTATTTTCAATACATTTATTCATGAAAATCTATGAAAATAAAAATGTTACTATAAAAAAACAATGAGTACGTTGAAAAATTTTACATTACTTTGAAAATCTGCATTACACTCGTTCGATTAATTATTTAATAGTTTAATAATTAATTATAAAAAACTATGATTTAAAATAGGAAAAAATTTTAATAACAATATACAATTTTTTAATTAATTAATTATAAAATGTTCTATCTCTAATAATTACAATTATACAATTTTTAAAAAAGTAGACATTATACAAAAAAACTATGATTTCAAATACAATAGATAAGGTAATAAAATCTTAATTACAACTCGTTCGATTTCAAAGGAATTGGAATGCACAATTAAAAAAACATATGACCTTTTATTTATAGTAAATGTTCTAAATATTCAAAGATATAAGTTTCGAACTAAAACATAAAAATATTATACATTGTTTAAAAAGAAACATCAAATATTACGTCCACTTCTATTGGAAGGCTGCGATGGATCAGTACACTGTGATGGATTATATTCAACATTTGATATTGTTCCAAAGTTGGAATATGGAAAAGGAGGTTGTTGCTGAGAGTACATACTAGACATACCAACACACTGTTCCACTGAAGATGGCCGCGCAAACGATGGAAATATCATATTAGAAGGAGTATGTGGTGTACCCATACCATGCATAGCCCAAGGTGATTGGCCCGACCCACTCCATTGTGTAAATGGGTTTTGAGAAGTGTTAAACCCATACTGTGGTAGACCACTTGGACTAACAAATGAACCAGGAGCAGATGGGTTAGGAACCCATGATGAATATTGCTGTGTTGGTTGTGATTGTTGTGAAGTGCTTGCTCCATATGGATCATGTGAATGGTATGATACTGGATGTGGCACAATGTCACAAGAAGGATCTGTTGGTCTTGTGACCTCACGTCTCCTCGATGTGGTACGTTGGCGGCGTCTACCAGTGGCAGCAACGGGTGCCTCTTCATCCACTTCAAAATTTGGATAAATAGCAGACGGAGCTGGATGAGGAGGTTGGGAACCCCGAACATAACGCCGTTCCTCCCCAAGCGCCCCGCATGCGACCCAGTAGGCCATTTTCTGCATAATGGAACCTTTAACCTGAATCAGTTCAATATCACGCAGCTCATTGGTTTGCATGAGCGCAACAGGTATGTGTTGTTGCAAACCAAATTGTCGAAGAACTCTGTCTGGTTGATGCCATTCCACAATGTGCATGCAAATCAATGGCACAACAGCTCTCCATAAATGATTTCCTTGAAAGCAATATTCTGGTAATGCTGCCCGGATTTCATCTGTGTATGGCTCCCAAGTGAACTACAAGCAACACAAAATAACATATATATGTATATGATTTTACCATTCCAAAAAAAATATTTTTTCGTAAAATGTTTAACATGACTGCATGCCTAATTTGTATGACTTACAGAATCTTTGTCAGCCAAATCAAGTACATATCGTATATGTCTCAGCGTATGAGTTGGCACAGCAGTAGAATCCTTAGGTGTGCTCCATCTGTAATTAATTAGGAGATATTAATTTACATGGTAAACATATAAGAAAATTGTACAACTATATCATAACAACGAAATATAACTATGCATAAGTAATTTTGAATTCTAAATTACACAAGTTCGGCATCGTATACCCTAAGTTGTTGTATTTTATTAACTGTTCGATAGGAACTATGTGAATTCTATTTTGTTTTCCTTTTACAAAGTAGGAGAGCAAAATTGATTTCTCTTGCTTATTTGTTATTTCAATGATTTGTCTCTCTCTCTCTCTCTCTCTCTCTCTCTATATATATATATATATATATGTACAAGTGAAAACAAAATTGATAGATTAATACATAAATATCATAAGTGTTATGTATACGTACCGCCGACCAAGTGGTAAACCAGGCGTGATAACTCCACTCCGTAGGTTCGGCGATATATCTCTCAATCTCTCATATGCCCAAACCTGCAACAAAATTAAAGCACCACCAATTTGTGCAGTGTTGTGTCGGGCGGCTTTACACAGCTCTCTATAAAGATATGCTAAACACCCGCTGCCCCAGCTATACTGACCAATTGTTGCAATATTCTCCAACAAAGGTAGAAACAAAAGGTTGACATAACCTGATGTTTTTGTGCTAAATAATATGCCCGATAATAGTTGTAACAAGTATGCACAGATGTACCGTGAAATGTCTTCTTCATTATCATTAGCCGGCATAGCAGGAAAAGTAGCATTTAACCAACTCAATTGCAGCATATTTTTTTTGAAGGCATTTCTAGGAGGACGAACGCCTAATAGTCGTTCACACTCATCTACCCATTTTAAAGGAAGTGGTCAAATCAATGGATTACCATCTATTGGCAGTCCAGTTTGTATAGCAACATCCTGCAGTGTAATTGTTGTCTCACCTTCAGGAAGATGAAAAGTATGAGTCTTCGGTCTCCATCTCTCAACTAGTGCCGTAATGAGATGGTGGTCCAACTGAAAAAAAACCCAACCGTGCAACTCCATAGAAACCAGTCTGTCTCAAGACTTGTTCTAGTCGATCATCAATTTCTTCCTCACGTAGGATCGTACCGTCCCTCCTGCAAGTAAGGGTTGTCTCCTCATCCTAATATTTTGACGAAAAATTATATTAATTAATAACATAGTAACAAATATAACAAAATAATATACACTTAAATGAACTTAATATATTTCTTAATATATTAAAGAGGACAATGTTTTTATAAGTAAAAATTTTGGATAAATTTATAAAATAATGCTACTTATGATCATAAGTAACATTAATTTAATTCATCACACAATATTTAATTCATAGTTCAATTATGTAAATAGAAAGTGATATATTTGCACCTCATTGAACCATGCTGCCTCCGATCTATGTGATCTCTGTGAATGTAAAACGCTAGGGTCAATCAGCCCAGGCTCAATGTATGCTCGCTGTGGTCGTGGATTACCTGACATACCTAACAACACAAACATTTGATGTCAATATAATAAAATGATGCACATTAAGATTTCAACATACTAATAAGGTTTACCAATTGAGTGTATTACTATTAAAGCAATATAGCCACAAAACACACATTATCATAGTAGTTTGCATTCCCAAATAACATATTAGAATCCATTACAAATTAGTCATTATAATTACAACATATTTAACTACGCCCACATGTCCTAGTGTTATCACCGGGTAGGCCACATTTACTACAAAAACTGGTGGTGTTAGCACCGGCAACTTTCCAATCCATCTCATTCCAAATCCTTGTTGTTTTTGGTCGACCCTTATTTCTCATCAAATTCGGATTTGGTACAGGTGATGGTCCATCGATTGTTGGCCAGTAGTCACGTTCTCCAAGTGGGGTAAATGCTGTCGACCAACATTTCAAGTTGTTTTCTAATTTATAAATTGGATGAATAAATTGTCTATGGTTAATGCCATATGCCAAACACCCAGCAATGGCATGGGAGCATGGTATTCGCAGTTGTTGAAACTTTCGACAACTACAAGTCATTTCTTTCAGATTGACCACTTGCTTGTGTCCTCCCTTCCTTCCTGAATTCCAACGGGCAGTTTTAATCTCAAAAACACCATTCCTCGTATCAAACCTTTGTACTACATGTCCAGATGCCTTTTCAAACCTTGTCCTCAATAGTTCTATTGCAAATGTAGTATATGAGAATCCCTTTTGCATTTCAGCTGCAATTTCACGTCTGTGTTTTTCGAAACGATCGACCAATTTTAAAAAAAGGCTTTCCATCATTGTTGTTATTGGCAATCCCCGAATATCTTTTAGCAGCCATCCGTTTACTGATTCAGCAATGTTAGTTGTCATACTACCCCATCGACAACCACCATCAAAAGTGAAAGCCCATTTCTCCTTTGGCAGCTGATTCAACCATTGAAAGCTATCAGGTTCTTTCTCCTCAAGCAACCTCATCATCAGTTTAAACTTCCGAGGTTGATGTTGATATGCTAAAAAAACATGAAAACATATTTGAAAGCCTAATGAGTTAAACAATTGTATAACTTGATCCTTATGGTTTAGGTTTACGGTAATTGAAAAAGCAATACTCTTAAATACCTGCATTGATGATAAAGTTTTTAACTTCTTCATTTTTGAATTGCTTATTGTAGTTGCTTGCTAGATGGCGAATGCAGAATCGATGAGGTGCCGTCTTCCATTTTTCAGACTCCATGGCTCTTAAGATTCCAGCATGCCTATCAGATACGACACAAACATCGAGCATGTCTGGGCAAACAAAATCTCGTACACAACGCAAGAAGAATTCCCAATTTGCAATATTTTCAACTTCAGCTATGCCAAATGCTATCGGAAATATGTTTCGGTCGCCATCAAGCGCTGATGCTACTAGTATTACACCTTTATACTTTCCAGTTAAAAAAGTGGCATCAACGTGCAAGACTGGCATACAATGTTTGAAACCATCAATGCATGGTTTCAGAATCAATATAAGACGCTCAAAACGTTTAACTCCTAGCACAAAACGACCATCGACAAAGTGATTAGACTCACTAATATGGTAGATTGAGACGGGGTTCATTTCGGTTACAGCATAAAGCCAAGGGCGAAGATGGTTATATGACTCATCAAAACCTCCATATATCTTCTCAATGGCTTTATTTTTTGCCAACCATGCCTTCTTGTAAGAGATTTTTATCTTATATCTTTCATCAAAGTTTGCAACAATGACCTTGACCTTTAGTGAGGGATCCTCCCTAATCATAGCCTCCACTATGGGATACATATAGGCTGTGTCAAGATTTCGGTTGTCTTGAGACTTTTTCAGCCCATGACAAGTATGTTCACCGACATACTTTGTGATCTCCCACAGATGAGACTTCTTCTTCAGCGTCGCACGTAACCTCCATGGACATCCCTCATCATAATAATGACATACCAATGTGATAGTATTCATCCTTGTCTCCCTACTCCGAAACTCTTTTTGTATTCTCATAGAGTATTCCTTAGCTGCAGTTTTAACTGCTTCTCTTGGATAAAATAACATCCCCTTTGAGAGTTCCATTGACGAATCCCATCTTATAGCATTCCTGGTTTGATCAATATCATGGACTGTCATCGCTGATGCATCAAATTGGGTAAGCTAGGGAATATTTGGGAAAAATGTAGGGGTATAATTATTGTATAATGTAGTGTCATCAACATTTGAAGAAGAAGCCCTATAATTCCCTTGAAGCTCATCCTCATTGTGCAACCCATCATGATCATTATCAGCATCAGCATAATCCTCAGATTCACTATCATCACCATCAACATCATCCTCTTCATCATCATCAGATTCGCTATCACCATCACCATCACCACCACCACCACCGTTAAAACCAATAGGTTCATAATCATCGCTATCATCATCATCATCATCATCATCATCATCACAACCATAACCACCAAGTCCACCACTACCACCAACATCATAATCAACAGCTTAAGAATTAGAAGGTCCAGCTATATCCCTCGTATGTGTAGAAGGTGTATTATGATTGCATTCGACGTATAATTCAATACAGAACAAGGTATGACCTAAACTGCTGACTATCCCCAACATCATATTCAAATCATCATCGCCACACAGATCAAAACACTTATACACTAACTGTACTCCATTCATTGCAATTGGGTTTCGAAATTGCACCCTAATCAAATCTTCGGTTGCTGGCATATTCATAACAGTCCTAATCTTATCAAACAATGAACTAAGATTGAATAAACCATTCATTGATATTACTTTGCAATATCCATTCTCATAATCAACTCCAAATTGACTCCTTATGATTTGACCACCCCAATGAATATATATTGGCAATGAAGTCGACATTATTCTGTCATATAATTAAAAAGCATTCATTAGGGCATCTCCAATATCCAATTTCTTTTTTTGATGTTTAGTGTTATTTTAGTTTCTTTTCCATTTTTCTTTCAGTGTTAATTTTTTTTTTTTTTTTTTTTTTGAAAATGTCTAATTTTTTACAGTATTTCGCTTATGTGTTTTTATTATGGTTTTCAGACCCGGACTGGTCATCGAACCGGTCAAGGGATGGATTCATGGATTTCAGATTAAACTGTAATAAACCTAAATTGAACCGGATTTTGTAAATATATTAATATATATTTTTTATATTTATAATATATGAAACTTTGAACATTTTTATTATAATTCTTATAATTAAGCATTTCAAACACAATATAGTAAATTAAAAAGCTCAATTTATGAAATATAGGTTTTGTATTTACAATTAAAAATACAAAATATATTTTATTTTAATTAAATACACCTCAAAATAATAACTTAAATTTTATATTTAAAAAAAGATTTAAAAAAAAGTTTGGTCGAACCGGATCCAAACCGATCGGCCTGACCTCTGGTTCCAGTCGAACCCGGTCCGACCGGCCGGTCCTGTTCGGTTTTCACAAATATGGTTTTTATTAATTTGTGTGTTTGATAATTTATATGTGTATTTGTGATCTTCATTTATTTTAATAATTTTCCTTAAATTCTTAAAATTTTTTAAATTAATATTGATAAAATATCAAAACTAAATTAAAATGCTGAAAATTCAAAAAAATATTAATACATATACAACTTGGAACTATCATAAAATTTGATATATCCTATTTTTGAATCATTAAGTATTATTTTTGCATTAATATGTTAATTTTTTTTAACTATATCCTATACGATTTTATTTTATAAAATTATTTATTTATTAAAACATTATCCAGTCTATTAAATTTTTTTATATATTATTAACACTAAAATGTTTTGAATTAGGCTTTATTAAAAACAATGAATAATATAATTGTATGTAAAAAGTAATATAATAGTAATAAAAATGTTTGTCGAAAGGAATAAATTAAAAATATTTTAATTTGGAGTGCAAATTTAGACTGAATAGTTGGAGATGGTCTTATATACTAACTTCACAAAAATCAATCTAATAAAAATTTCTAAACAAATATTATATACATATTCTATTTTTGCATACATCATATATATATTGGTAATGAAGTCGACATTATTCTGTCATATAATTAAAAATCATTCAATATATATATGTAAAAAATTATCTTAAATAAAATTATGATATTTTTTAATTAATTCTAACATAAATGCAAATATATATATATATATATATATATATATATATATATATATATATATATATATATAAATCAAATAGACATTTCTAATACAAACTATATAGTTTATATCATATATTTAAGATTTTCGAAACATATAAACATTAAAAAATTATTATGTAATTTAAATTATTTTTTTATATTTAATTAACATTAATTTTTTTTTAAGAATTTCATAAAAAATATGTTAATAATATTATATAGTATGTAAAAAGAAATATATTAATAATAAAAATGTTAGGTGGAAAGGAATAATTTTAAAATATTTTTATTATAATTGGAAATTTGGAGTGGAGAGTTGGAGATGGTCTTATATACTACACAAAAATCAATCTAATACAAATTTATAAACAAATATTATATACATATTCAATTTTTCCATGCATCAATCACATATATATAACACAAATTTAAAGAAATTCACAACATAATTTCAAAAAAATACAAAAATTACAAAATTTCATAAATTTTTTTTATTTACCTTTATTACGTTTAATAAACGCGGACAATAGCTGCTATTTGATGATTGTAGTGCTAGGATTTTCGTTTCTAATTTGTTGATGCTAATCCTATATATAAAATACACAAAAATTAATAATTTAATTAAACACATATTATACATCTAATATAAATTTATAAACGAACATTTTATAAATATTCCATTTTTTTACACATTACATATATATTACTACAAAAATTTATAGAAATTCACAACATAATTTCTACAAAATCTACAAAATATAAAATTTGCAAAAAATTTAGTATTTACCTTTCTTGGGTTGAATACTTCACAATATCTGTTATTTGATGGTTATATTATTGTTAGTATTTTCGTTCCTAATTTGATAATGCTAATCCTACAAAACAAAATTGTAACAAAAATTAAGAACTTAATTAAATATATATAAATATAAAATAAAATTATAATTACTAAAAACTTACTAAAAATTAATTAAATTGATAATTAAAAGAGGTAGGAAACTTACTTGAAAGAGATATAATGTTGAACAAATTTAGCTCTTAAAATATTAAAGATGGAAGGAAATCAATTTTTTTTTATTAAGCAGATGAAGGTTGGAGAAGGAGAGGAAGAACAAATCTGTGTTTATTTTACCAAACGTATAAATGAGCTGAACAAAGCAGATGAAGGTAAGATGAAGGTATAAAATTTGATCGGACGGCTGGGATTATTTTACATTTGATGGAATGGCTGGGATTTGTCGGTTGGATATTGGGAAACGCGGATTCTGCATGTTGTCCGCGTGTTTGGAATGCGGACACAGACGTCCGCATTTCAAAGACGCTGACTTAAATGAGTCCGCGTCTTTGGAATGCGGACGTCTATGTCCGCATTTCCTATAAGCGGACTCTGCCTTGTCCCATCCATTGGGACAAGGCAGCTTTACAGGTCCGCTTTCCTTGAAAGCGGACCTGAGAGTCCGCCTTTGTTAAGCGCGGGCTTTTTTAGTCCGCTATTTTTGTAGGCGGACCTCTTTAGGTCCATTAGTTTGACTGGCGGACCTGCGGCGGGAGAAAAAAAAAGGGTGTCCGCCAATGTCATATGCGGACTTTGACAAAAACACCATAAAATTAGAATTAGTTTCATTTCTACCCTATATTGGGTAATAGTTTGTAATAGTGCCATAATTTTTTCTTTAATCCCATTAACAGTGTATAATAGGGCAATAGAAAATATTACAATGTTTGGTAAAATCAATTTTCTGCAAATAACCATAAGGCCCTTTGGAATGTGCATAATATTCAAGGGAACATCATTTGAAGCATTTTCGTTACACACTTATATTTTTATTAACTAATAATATATATATATATATATATATATATATATATATACAAAAATCATAAAAGTAGAAAAATGAACGAAAAATATTTAAATATTCAAATATTTATGGAAAATTATTAAATAATGTGTATAAAATATTGAGATGTCACACAGTAAAAACCTACGATTCACTTGTAAAACTTATTATTATTATTTTTTTCACTTTATAGCATCTCACAACATTATTAAAGGAAATGTAAGAAAAAATTTGAATATTTTTTTACCATTTTTATATGTTTTGTGTTTTTCATTTTTTTGCATTATTAATTAAAGGAAATAAATGCACTCCCGGAAAATTTATGACTTTTGTCATTAAGGTCCATTATATTTTTATCAACCAACATGCAAAATTTCAAATGAAAATTTGAAGGTTAAATGAGTTTCTAGTAGAGATTATTGAGCGATAGATTCCTTTTGCTAACATTACGAAACCACATGTCCCAGTTTGTAGCATTTTAAACTACATATATTAGTTTGTAAATGGCTGAAACTACAGGGTTTATTTTTTGACTTATCCAAAATTTATCTAGGATATGTGAAGATATTAAAATTTTTTCCCTATTGGTAAGCATTCTAGTTGGTCGTATCTCTTCTTTTATTGAAGTTTCTAAGAACAAATATGCTCACCTCTTATATAAGGTACAAGTGGAGGTGGCCAAATTGAACCTGAACCGGACGAATCGGACCGGATCGGATCCAGTCAAAACCAGTCAATTATGAACCGGACCTGAACCAGACCGATGGTTTAGAAGAAAAGAAGGTTAAGGTCAGGGTCAATCAACCCCTGACCTTTGGAACCAGCGGTTCTGAACCGTCAATTGAACCGATGGTTTAACCCTTATATTTTTAATATGTTTTAACATGTTTAACATATTTCTCTCTCTTTTTTTTTCTTTTAACATGTTTAACTTCTTTCATTTGATTTTCTTTTTAAAGGTGCAAGAGAAATAAATAGTGTATTTATACAAATTATATTTTTGTAACAATTTGCATATCATGTAAATTATTAATTTTAAAATAAAAAATGTAAGTTGTTTTTCATATTTGAAAAATTATATTATTTTGTTACGCATATTAATAATTTATCGAGAAATGTCTACATCGAAACCACATAAATTGAATTCTAAATGTTTATTCGAAAGGGTTGAATCTGAACTGGACCGAACCTGAACCTGATCAAACCTTGGTCACATCGTGGTCAAACCTTGAACCTGAACCGGACCGGACCGAACCGGCGGTTCAATTCTTTTGAAGGTTAAGGTTAAGGTTCAAGGATTTCTTGAACTTGAACTGGCGGTTCATAAAACATGGCCATGTACAGGTATAAGAACTATAAATAGGAAAAAAAAAAAAAGTTGAATAGAATATTGAAAGGTATATATTAGAAACTTGGATATATATAACTGATAAATCCCTGAAGGGAGAATAATATACCAAATGATCATTTGATGAATTTGGTGTACAAGTAAATAAACTATAGTCATTTATTCTCTCAATGATCATAAATAAATAAATATGTTATTATGAACTTATAGACATTAATTAGAATTAATTAGAACGAAAGGGTTGAGATAAAGAGAAATCATTAATTATAATAGAAGAGTGATGATGGCACATTAATTAAATTGATTAATTATTTGTACCAATTGTATTATTTTGTTTTTCTATCAACTTTCTCAAGAATTCTCCATTTTGTTCTATGCTTAGCTGCAACTCTCTTTGTGCCTGTCAAAAAAAAAAAAAAAAACAACAACAATATTTTTACAAAAATGAAGAAAATAATTAAGATATATTTGCAAAGTTTATATAGTTCACATTACACAATAATTAGAATATTCCAATTAATTAATTTGTGTGTTTAAAGCAAAATAGAAAATACGATTTGTGTTGTTCTTTTGAAATAAAATTCAAATGAATTTTGTTACTCTAATATCTAATTGTTTGAAATATATATGTTTGTCACAAAATTATTTAAATTGAATTCTTTTATTTTTTCAAAGAGGCCCCTAATGAAGTACAAAATCTGGATTTGCTTTTGATGTGAAAACTTAATTAATTAGACGGTTTGCAAATTTCAACTTTTAGATTAAATTTCATGATTAATTATGAATGCAATATTATAAATTAATTAACTAATTAACTCATAAATTAAAAATGGAAATGGCCAGAAAAGGAAAGAACCTTAAGTTGTTCATGAAGCAGCTTTTGAAGTTGTATTTGCATGCGTAGAGCTTCTGTTACTGGCGTATTATCACTGCAACATATAATTAAAAATGAATTTCTCAAAAATTAATTAACAGTTTTTTACCAAAAAAAAAAAAAAAAAGAGAAATGACCTGTTAATATTGTCATTGTGGTGATAAGTTTGCTTCTTTTCTGTAGAGGTGGTGGATCCCTTTTTCTCTAAAATTCCATAAAACCAAAACAAAACTTCATCATTTAAAAAAAAATAAATAAAAACCAGGCAAAACACATTCTAAACCCCTGAATTTTAATGGATTTTATAATTAGTTCCTTAATCATTTTTTTTAAACACATTGATTACATGATCTTTCAGCTTTGATAGTATTAGCCTAATACTTGACACTATTTTTTTTTTATAGCATAGACTGTAGTATCATTTACCTGCCATGTCACATAATTTTTAAGCAAAGTAAAAAAGTATAGAGTTTACTAAAGATATCTAAAGTGTACTTCATATGCAAGTATGTCATTGTTACGGATGTAAACCATATTCTCAATTTAGTCTAAAGTGTTTTGAAAAATTGTATCACGCGCTAGTTATTTGATACTACAATCCATGAGGGAAAAAATGTCAAGTCTGGAGTAAATAAAACCAAAACAAAAATATCATGTACTCAATGTGTTGATAACATTAATATCAAATGCAATATCCATAAAAGTTTAAACAGCTCAGGATGCGTTTAGCCTAAAAACTATACAAACAAACAGAATATCAAATAAAATATTTGTATCATATCATGTCTAATAAGTAGTATAGGTTACATGATGGGCCCCATTGGCCCATAAAGCCCATATCTCAATTTAAGATAGTTATGGCCCTTTCTTATAAATTGATTGGGCTTTATGGGCAAAATTAAAAAAGACAAAAAAAAAAACAATTTTAGAAATTCCAAACAACACAACATGGAATTCATTGTGAAATTGCATTTGATGAAATGGCAGAAGAAAATTGAACAGGGTATTTACCGTGTTTAAGGTCTGGCACATTCTTAGCAAGCCGATATTTCTGCAGATCCACCATGTATGTTAATAATTTTTTTTTTTTTTTTTTTTTTGTAAAAAAAAAAAAAAAAAAAAAAGTTTAGGTAAAGATATAGGGCAAACCACATATTGGATTTACGGTGAAATTTATGGAGTACCTACCAACAAAGCTCAATTTGGATAGAGTGAGAAATTGAACCTCAAACTTGTCAAGTAAGAGTTCAACTACGTACCACTCGGATCAACCATTGCTGGCATATTAATATTAATATATGTATATTATGATTTTCCTTTAAATGAAAAGAAAGAAATAAAAAAAAAAAAAACCTGCAAGTGGCTCTTGACATGGTAGATGCTTAGGCCTTTAACGTTCATGATCCCCAATATCTTCTTTGGAGTTGCAACTAGTGCACATATATATATATATATATATTTGTATGATTAATTAATTATTTTGATAATAATTAAAAAAATAAAAATAAAGAAACGAACAGACATTCAGGGCCACCAAGGGTAAGAATAGCATCCAAGAAGAGGTCATGAAGCTCAGTAGTCCATCTTATTCTTTGCTTATGTGAATTAGTTGCTTTTTCTATTTCTTCATCCCATTTTGTTGTCTTCTCCTTCTTATTAATATTGTATTTGTTGCAATCCAATTCCAAGTACTCACTGCAGCTTTTTGGGATATCTGATGTTGATTCTCCACTTGTTTTCAGCATTTCCTATTTCACACCAAAATTTTATCAAATTTGGTCACTAAATACATATATGCTTATAACTCTATAACAACAATATGCAACAATTTTTTTATTACTGCTTTAAGTTAAGGCAACAATTTTTATATTTTTATCGGACAAATGTCTTATAGAGGTGGGCAAATTGACCTTTCTTTTATCTAAGCCTTACATGAACATTAAAAAAAAAAAAAAAGTCTCTTTTGAACCAAATTGAGATATAGTAGATGTAAGTGCAAAATACAACTCTCAACAAATTGGTTGAAACTAAATTTTCACAAAAATACATAATTGGACTTATAAATTTTGGATAAGTCATATCTAGGGGTGAGCATGGACCGGTTCGGTTCAAAAACCGAACCGAACCGAAAAAACCGATCCAAAAAACACTAGATTTTATAAACCAATCCGATCCAAACTAAATTTTGGTTCGGTTCAGTCCAAACCGAACTAGTTCGGTTTGGTTCGGTTTGGACTAGCTCGAACCAAAAACATCAACTTTTTTTTAAAAAAATCAAAATAAAAATTTTATATAAGTAGTTTGTTTAAAAAAAAAAGAAATACAAAAAAATTAACTTAAAAAAACAGTAATACTAAATAATACTATTACATCACATCACAATAAAATACTATTATTTTTTTTTTTTCAACTCTCAAGTTTTAACAACTATAAATTAGCATAAAAAAATCACAATATAAAACTATAAAACAATATAATGTCTAAAATTCTCTAAAATTAGTATATATTAATTTTATATTTAATTTTAATATTTTATCAATTATTCGGTTTTTCGGTTTTTTCGGTTTTGAACCGAACCGAAGTCCAAACTTCTTCATAACTTAAAACCAAACCGAACCAAACTATGAAATGGATCGGTTCGGTTCGGTTCGGTTAGGTTTGGATTTTTAGTTTCTGGACATTGGTTCGGTTTTGCACACCCCTAATCATATCGAGTCAAGAAAAACAAGTAATACATTTAGGGAGTGTTTAGTAGTGGAATAGAAATGAGAATCAATTATTCCTTTTTTTAATTAATGTTTGATTAAACATTACTAGATTGGGAATGGAATCCTATTCACCCATCTTAATTTCATTCTCTTTCCCTTCTTAAAGCTATTCCAAAAAAATTATCATCCCCACCATTTCATTTTTGTTTCGAACAAATTATCTATCCCACTACCCAATCTTAACCATACTAATATATTGACATTGAATTTCAGCATCTTATTACTTTAATAATATTATGGTGCAAACAATTTATAATATTTCATTATAATATATATATTATAATGAAATATTATAAATTGTTTGTACCATAATATTATTAAAGTAATATTAATTATATAATATAATTATACACAAACTAAATAATATAAAAAAGAGTAAAATATATAAAAATATAATTATTATGTATTAGTAATATTTTGTATTTATGCAACTTAATTAATAATCTAGACAAATAAATAAATAGAAAAATAAATTCTGATTCCGATTCCAAACTAAACCAAACAGAATTATTAAATGGTAATTCTGATTCCAATCGTTATCATTTCGATTTCAATTCTGATTCCAACCTTAAACCAAACACCCTCTTAGTACATGTAGTATCGTTCATTGATATATTATTCACATGTATATGAAAAATTACGAATATATCATTTTTTCTTGACTCAAAATGAAATGACAATTTGAACCAAAAAGGTAGTTCCTTTCACTTAAATGATAAAATAAAAGAGAATTAATTAAGAGGATATATACTCACATCAAGAGTAGGAATGTGATGAGTATTAGTAATATGAAGCTGGTGATCCGAAAAATATTCAACAACTCCAACATTCTTCTCTTGAAAATTATTATTAAACGGATCATCAAGCGAGTCCAAAAGGGTATGCAAATTCTCCACGTGAAACGAATCATCACTATTCTCCGACATAGCAAGGGGGTCGGAGGCAGCTGTGTTTGGGTAGTGGTGGTGGGAATGGAACAAGGATGGGTGAGGCATGTTGTCATTGTAATTTAAGGAATAATTAGTAGAAGATTTAGTGGGTTGGGGTACAATATTACTAGTGTTTGATGAAATATTGTTCAAACAAGAATACAATATTATTGGGCAGATTTCTGTTTTATTGTAGTGCTGAGAATTTTCTCTTCTCTTTACACTAATCATCTTTTGGATATTCATGCCCCTTCACTTTCTGTCAAACACACACCAAAAAATAAAAAAAATAAAAAAAAAACTAAAATTAATTTAATAAAAACATGTATTATTGAATCAATCATTAATTTTGAATTAAAAACTCAATTTCTTTTGCCCAGCTGCTGAATCATATTCATATGCAATATTTTCCTAAAATCTTCTGCCTAATAATATTGACTTCACTCTTATTAAGCCAAAAGAAGGTAATTAACATCTCATTAGCAAAGAAAGAGAGAGAGAGAGAGAGTCACCTGATGAAGAAAATGAAGATTCAATAGAATCAGAAGAAGAATTAATGAAAAGCATATGAATTAGGAGTCAATTAATTGTATCTGTTTTGGCTTCTTTCTTTGTTTATATTCTCTTCTCCCACAATTACAAGGCAATTCCCTTCTTCTTTTTTCTTTTTTTTTATTCATTCGAATTTCACTTCCTAATTAAACCTACGTTTCCTTATTTTTAATTTGAATTAATTAGTATTTAATTGTATAATATTTTATGTTTTGGATTAGAACGACAGCATGAGGCGAGCAGAGAGAAGAACACCTTTCTTGTTTTATACGTTATTTCCTCTTCATTGGATATTTTCTATACTAAATTATATTGAACTAATATATATATTTCTGTATTGTAAGATAACAATCCACCATTTGGATTCTTCCTTTTATTAATTATTATTTATTCATTTGCAGAACATCAAATATATATAATATTGCCTAGCTCTACAACAATGTACGTACGCTTTCCTTTTCCTTTTCTTTTTTCTTTTTTTTTTTGGAAAAAAGATTTTCGAGAGAATTTTTAGTATTGACCTTTAATGATTTCATTTAATTAAATGAATTAACTAGTACAATTTTTCTGATAAAAATACATCCACATATATGCTAGATTAAATATAATTAGAGTTGAAAAATATTTGGTAGCTCATAAGATAAACGGTGAGCTGAGCTAGAGACAGAATAGATATTCAAATTCCAGTACTAACATTAGGAAAGGTCTTGATTGTTGATTGTTGGCATATATTTTTTAATTTTAATCTCAATTAGATTTACTAGTTGAGGTTATTAATTGCCTTGAATGGAATAAGCTTCCATTGACTTAAATTATTTCTTGGGTTTTATATATATATATATATATATATATATATATATATATATATATATATATATATATATATATATATATATATATATATATAAAATCTCAATTAGAGTATCATATAATTACAAACAAATATCTACGAGTTGTAGCTCAGCAAAGAGTGAGCAACCGTAACTATAACCGAGTCTGGACAAGGATAATTTGAATGAGAATACATATAATTTATAGTAAAAATATAATTATCAAAAAATTAGGTAATATCAATTTGGTTTTCTTTTCTTTTTTTTTTTCTTTTTTTTTTTTTAAGATAAATGTGATTGTTGGTTAAATTAGGAAATGAAAAATTTTAGAATACTCCGAGAGTAGGGTACCCCTTGAAAATATATTAGTAACAAGGATTGTTGCAAGTCCTTTTAGGATATACATATATATAATACAAATCTTATTTTATAACTAAGGGAGTAAGTATTCTTGAAGTATTGTAAAATTTCTTGAATCGAAAAACATAGAGTGTCGTTGAAATGTGGATAAATTTTTTAAATGAATAAGGTATAAAGGAGTATTAATGGAGTTAAACACATGTATTGCTTAACCATACCCAATAATAATAATAATAATAATAATAATAATAATAATAATAATAATAATAATAATAAGAGAGAGAGAGAGAGAGAGAGAGAGAGTAAGTTGACGATATTAGTAAAGTAATAAAAATGGAAGTATTAGGAGGAGGAGGAGGCAGACGGCCACTTTTTCCCATTTGTTAATTTCAATTTCTATGTTGTGTCGCCCCTCCTATTGTCTTTTTCCATTATTCCACCCATATCAAATTTTGAATTATTTTAATAACATATATATGAATCTGTAATACTAAGTAAGTAAATAGTAGTATACTTCTAACAATTTCTGTTGTGTTTGTATATTCAAACCACCTCACAATACTATCAAAATACCTAAACCTCAATTAGTTTGCTCATCATTAATTTGTTTTAATTTACTTTCGTGCTTATGAATAGGTCAATTGTAGCTCCTACTATTTATCTTTGCTCCCCGACAATAATTGTGTTCACCACCAATTTTAGTGGTACTCGTTTAAATTAAATTTCAAATTCTATTAAAACAAAACGAGAGAACCTCTTTAGAAGTGTCTACCGATAAATCTAATCTAATTAAAAAAAAAAAAAAAAACTTGTAGGGGAGAAAAATCTAAGGGCTTAGAGGAAAATTCCCCATAAAAAACGCCAAAGTGGCCGTTATGAATGGTATTAAAATAAGACTCTATAAACATGCTTTTTAGCAAAGTCCAAGGCTTAAAGATTTTTTTTGTCCCTTTGCTATCACCATTTTACCCTTTTGGTTAATGTCCTATTAAATTACCCTTTCACTCCCTCTAGTATACCAAACGAAGCCCATTTAGTCCAAATGTAACGCCCTACTCTCACGTCGTTAACTGTCATTCAGCATTAATATTTGTTCACAAATCATCATCATGTTAGCACAATGATCTGCCACGAAGAATTTTGAACTACCTATGTGGATTTTTACACGGGGCCCACAAAAATAACAAAGATAAAGTCTTCCCTTGCTTTCTTCCTTTTGGTTTTCGTTTTCTTGTTCTCTGATTTACTTTCTCTCTTTGTCAATGGAGATCAACATCTTAAGTCTAAAATGTCTTCGTCTTTTTCTTCGAGTGACACAATTGATCCTGAGATTGCTGAGTTTGTCAAACTTGATAGCACGCTATGGTGCAAATGTGGGGAGACCCTGATGTTAACGAGTTCAAATCACAGCTTGACAAAAGGATGAAGGTTTTGGGAATGCAAGAAGGCAATTCTAGTATCCTTTAATTTTATATGTTATGGCCTTGTAACTGAAAAAAAGATACGAATTTCGGTATATTTGGTATATTAGGGTTTATTAAAATTTTACAGGCTTAGTTTGTGAACCACTTTAGTTTTGTGATGATAACTTAATTTTCATGATAGTTTGTATACACAGAAATTAGGATATAAAAAACAAAAAATGATCAAACAACTTGACACCTTGTATTCAAACAAGTAAATATGATGATATTGAATATGTCGGTCCAATTATGATAATGTGTTTAGGGTTTATCTTGAATTAAAATTAAGAATGATCTCTTGATGATACTAAATTTTGATGATGAACATTCACACAAGAACAATGTCATTGTTTACCATGTTTTTTTAGATAGAAATTGACACATTAACATCTGCCTTTCAATAAGATTATAAATTTCAAGTTCTTGCTCAAGTTATATAGACATACAAATGAAAAATTGTGTCTAGATAATTTAAAACGAATAATTTAGCAGTGACAATTTAATTGGTATGTGTATAGGGTAAACACAATTACTATAATTAGTATGATGCACAAGGTGTGATGCAATTACTATAGCTGGGTTGTGGGATTTGTCCGTGAGAGAAATGAGGAGTTTAAACGTCACTATGGATCATTTCATGTATGGCATCAACCATCAACTTCTTCATTCAAACTATGTCATGAATGAGTATGCTGCTTGCGTGAAGTTTGCAGTGATGGAATCCAAAAGAAATCAGATTATCATGTTGAATCTGCAACTTGAAGAACTGAAGATGAAGGTCAACGAATTTCAGTTTACTGTGGAGGGACTTATCAAAGAAACTGTAAGGAATTTCACTGTGCAAAACAAAATTTTTTCAGCGGAAGCTATTGAATTGCACTGATATTAGGTCTAGAAAAACATTCAGAAAGGGAAGAAACAGACTCAACCAGAAAGCGATATAAAACTTACCCGAATTTTACAGTTTTCAATGGCAAATTTTCAAAGAGGAAATCTCCACCTTCACACACGCAGGCCTCGAATGATTGAACAGGCATGCTAGCACTAGACCAAGAGCAAGACCGAAACCTAGAGAGCAGTAAAAGGGGCAACATGCAACTCATAGGGAATGAAGAATATAAGATGCTATTCATACCCTAGGTCAATTAGGGTTTTAACTAATCTAACTTTATGTTAAAGTTTTAATTCAATTATAAACCCATAAACCTGATAATAAAAATATGCACGCATCCTTATATTAATTTATGTCAAAATCCAATTTTGTCATAATTATATTTTAACCTTAATTTATATATTGCACTATGCAATAAAATAAATTAACCTAAATATAATTAAATTCCTTATGATGTTAAAATCCAATTTTGACAAATTATATTCTAATTAAATTATTTATTTTACCATATAATACTTAATTAATATGACTATAATATAAATCCCATAAATATCAAAATCCAATTTTCAAAAATTATATTTTAATCAATTAATTTATTGTACCAATAATTAAATCAATATAAATATTGCTGGGATTCGTCACGGGAAACCGACCGACAAAGTGCGGAAACACGCGTCGATTTCCTCGAATCCGGGTCCCGGGAGCTTAAGTAGTGAAAATCAAAAACAAAACACAAAGGAGGAGAATAAAGTCTTACCAAGATATCTCTTTAAGAGATAGAAGAAGACTGCAGAAATCAAGGATAGATTTCCTCCACCGATGCGTACACGAACGGCTATCGGACTGAAACCCGTGCTAGCAACTCGGAAATTCAAGAAGAGAGGGAGAGATGGCAGCCAAGAGCACTTGCTTAGAATGAAAATGGTTGAAGCCTTTCATCTAATATCTCTCACCAAGAGGCAAAAAATATCCCATAAAGCAAAGTCAACTATGACTCACCACAAAGTCAACAATGACTCACCACTTTCACTCATTACATTTTGGCTAAAGAATGAGCCATCTCCCTTGTCCAAAGACATAAGGATTCGGCCAAGAGGTAGAAAGGAAATGGGGAAGACACTTGTCTTTAGTCATAATGACCAACTCATAATGACCAACAAATATCCAAGTTGGTAAAGTCCAACTTTACTAACCAAAGTCCACCATGACTCACCCATTTAATCATCACCTTTTGTCCCACCATGACTCATTCTTCTCATCTTAAAAATTCATCATTCTTGCCTTAAACCCACCATGGATTTCGTCCAACATATGATGAAGAAGTGGGCTTACCATTTCAAGCCCAAGTCCACTTTAATTCTTTGGTTTCTATTTGATTTCAAATATCATTGTAATTCAACATGTATGTAAGCATATTGTACCATATGACATGCTACATACCTCTAAATTACAATTAATTTGACACATCAAATGCATCAAGGAATTAAATTAGACACATATAAGATGAGATACATGTAAACCTATACATGTATAAATATTTCCACCTAGGAAATAATCTCATAAATTAATTCATTGAATTAATTAAGAGAATGCCAAAAATAAATATTAATTATATTCTTTTGATCAATCTAATTGACCTAGAAGATAATTAATAAATCTCTCTCTCTTCAAACGTGTATACTCCAAGCACACACTTAATCCGACTAGTTAAAGTCCAGACGTTCAATGTGTACGATCCAATGGGCCCGTCTTTATGTTGGCAGTGGGCCAAGGCCCACAGACTACAGGCGGGCTCTAGCAAGCCACTGTAGCCCCCAATTAAGACGGAGATAGCAGTCAAACTGTCACCGTAACCCTGTAGTTGAACTTGTATGTCCCATGTCACTGATATCGGTGTCCAACACAGAGGCATGGTTGATCACCCTCTATATGTGTCCGGACATTACTTGATCCCAAATAAACTGATACTCACAAACAAGATCTCATCTTGTTTGGGTGTGGCCACACTCTAATCAGTAACATTCATCAAGAGGCCGGTGATATCGTCTCAGTAAAATACTGAGTGACATTCCCTTCTGCATATCCATAGTACTGCCATGCTCACTGACACACCCGAACGTACCCATACTTGGCACCCTTTTACAGGCCCGTTAGGCGTACACCGAAGTGTGCCACTTCACATGCAGCACCATCATATGGTCCGGTCAAAGGACTTATGCAAGTACTACGCGAGAATCAGTTGTGATACTATACCATGTAGATTCCCGTTAAGTGGATCAATCCAGTACCATGCACCCTTTTACATGTACCCATTAACCTGGTTGACATTCCATGTTCTATGACCGGTAAGACACCGCCATACAACCAGGCTAATGATAGTCTTTAGTTCCATTCATTCCCATGATTGGAACAGACTACGGATGACTTTATGGCCATATCGTTTTCCCTATCCATAGTCTTACTGCCAAGTGCCTCACACTTGACAACATGGATATGGATATGTCCATTGGATACTCTATTTAAAATATTGCACAAGACATATAGTAAATAGATTGTTGCCTTTATTTCTTAACACAACTTGTATAATACATGAAGTTCATATAAATGTACAAAAGTATGATACAAAGACAAGGACTAATGCCTCGGGACTAGGGCATTTCCAACAATCTCCCACTTGCACTAGTACCAACCAGGCATGGGCCTAATCCTTATAGATCTGATATGACCCTCGTGCTTGGAATGAGCCAGCACCTTGGTCAAAGGATCTGCGACATTCTCCTCGGTGTCCACTCTGCGTAATGAAATGTCACCCCTCTCAACAATTTCTCGGATGAGGTGAAACTTCCTGAGTACGTGCTTTGAGTTCCTGTGTGACCGGGGCTCCTTAGCTTGTGCAACAGCCCCATTGTTGTCACAGAAGATATCAACCGGTTCCTGGATAGATGATACTATCCCCAGTTCCATGATAAACTTCTTTATCCACACAGCTTCCTTAGCTGTATCACACGCTGCAATGTACTCAGCTTCCGTGATAGAATCTGCAATGGTCGGTTGCTTGGAGCTTCTCCAACTAATAGCACCACCATTAAGCATGAATACGTACCCTGACTGCGACTTATATTCATCCTGGTCGGTCTGGAAGCTTGCATCAGTGTACCCAGTAACTAACAGCTCTTCCTGACCACCATACACTAAAAAGCTATCCTTTGTCCGGTTAAGGTACTTTAGGATTGCTTTGACAGCTTTCCAGTGATCCTCCCCAGGATCTTGCTGGTACCGGCTTGTCATACTTAGTGCAAAGGCGACATCAGGTCTTGTACATAGCATAGAGTACATGATTGATCCAATAGCAGAAGCATATGGGATCTCACTCATCTTCTCCCTGTCCTGTTTTGTCTGAGGACAGTTCTTCTTACTAAGTTTCAGCCCGTGACCCATTGGCAAGAATCCTTTCTTAGCCTGGTCCATGCTGAATCTTTTCAGAACCTTGTCTATGTACTTAGTCTGACTCAGGCCTAGAAGCCGATTAGGTCTATCCCTGTAGATCCCGATCCCTAGGATCGTTTCGGCTTCGCCTAAGTCCTTCATTGCGAAGCACTTACACAACCACTGCTTTACCCCAAGCAGTGTTGGTATGTCGCTTCCAATCAGAAGGATGTCATCCACATATAGAACCAGGAATGTTACGATACTCCCACTAATCCTTTTGTACACACAAGGCTCATCTTGATTCTGTATAAAGCCATATTCCTTTATAGCCTCATTGAATCGAAGATTCCAACTTCGGGATGCTTGCTTTAATCCATAAATGGATCTTTGAAGCTTGCATACCCTTTCAGGATACTTTGGATCGACAAAACCCTCAGGTTGTGTCATATACACATCCTCGAGTAACTTTCCGTTCAGGAAAGCAGTTTTGACATCCATCTGCCAGACCTCATAGTCGTACCAAGCGGCTATGGCCAGCAGGATCCTAATGGATTTGAGCATAGCGACTGGTGAGAAAGTTTCATCATAGTCGATTCCATGGACTTGCCTGAAACCTTTCGCTACTAGCCGCCCTTTGAAGGTATTATCTGGCTTCAGCTTGTAGCACCACTTGCAACCTATTACCTTAGCACCCGGAGGTCGATCAACCAGATTCCAAACCTGATTATCGTACATAGATTGCATTTCCGCCTCCATGGCCTTTTGCCAATTTGCGGATAGTGGGCTAGCTATAGCCTCCTGGTAGGTTTTTGGTTCTTCCTCGTCGAAGACAAAAAGAGTGTTATCATCGGTAACAAGAAACCCATATCTCTCAGGTTCCCGACGATCCCTACCAGACCTTCTAGGTCCTTGTGTGACCTGGGCCGGTGCTTCCTCCCGTGGAAGCTCCACCCTGGTCTCCGAGTTATCCTTTTCAGGAGTTTCTGAGCTTTGAACTTCCCTGAGTTCAACATTACTCCCACTATCTTTCTTGGAAATGAACTCATTTTCAAGAAAGACCCCTTTCCGTGCCACGAACACCTTGTTCTCGGCGGGGTTGTAGAAGTAATACCCTTTGGTTTCCCTAGGGTAGCCCACAAACAGGCATTTGTCAGTTTTGGGTTCTAGTTTGCCCCCAGTCAGTTTCTTGACATGGGCATAACAACCCCAAATCCGTAGGAAAGACACATTGGGCGCCCTGCCCGTCCATATCTCAAATGGGGTCTTTTCTACTACCTTAGTCGGAGTATTATTCAAAATGAGAGCTGCTGTCTGAATAGCATATCCCCAAAAACTTGTTGGGAGAGAGGCATGACTCATCATTGAGCGGACCATGTCTAACAGGGTCCTATTCCTCCGTTCGGACACCCCATTCCATTGTGGTGTTCCTGGAGGAGTGAGCTGTGGAACTATTCCATGCTCTCTCAAGTATGAATCAAATTCTAGGCTCATATACTCGCCACCTCGGTCCGACCGAAGGGCTTTAATATTTCGGCCTAATTGGTTCTGTACTTCGTTCCTAAATTCCTTGAACCGATCAAGTGTTTCAGACTTGTGTTTCATCAGATAGACATAGCCATATCTGCTGAAATCGTCTGTAAAGGTGACGAAGTATAGAAACCCACCCCTGGCAGCAGTGCTCATAGGTCCACATACATCCGAATGTATTAGGTCTAATAAGCCAGTAGCCCTTTCAGCTTTCTTGCTAAAAGGCGCTTTAGTCATTTTACCCCGTAAACAAGATTCACAAATATCAAGTGACTCCAAGTCAAAAGATCCTAGAATTCCAGCTTTGTGGAGTCTAGCTATGCGTTTCTCGTTTATGTGGCCTAAACGACAGTGCCAAAGGTACACAGGATTAAGTTCATTTGGTTTAATCCTTTTAGTATTTATGTTATAGACTTGATTAGTTTCATTTAAATTCAGGATATAAAGGCCATTATTTAATAGAGCATTTCCATAAAATATGCCTTCTCTAGATATAACCATATTACCATTACCAATAGTAAATACATATCCAGAAGTATCCAAAACTGAAACAGAAATAATATTCCTGCACATTGCAGGTACAAAATAACATTGTTCCAGTAACAAAACTAATCCACTAGGCATCTTAAGCTGGTACTCGCCGATCTCAATGGCTGCAACCCTTGCCCCATTCCCGACCCGCAAGTCCACTTCTCCTGATCCCAGTGATCTTCTGTTCCTAAGTCCCTGCACATTACAACAAATGTGAGAACCACATCCAGTATCCAATACCCAAGATGTTGAAACAGTAAGGTTAATGTCTATGACATATATACCTGATGAAGACGCGCCCTGCGCCTTCTTTAGCTCTCCCTGAAGCTTTGGACATGATCGTTTCCAATGTCCCGTCTGCTTGCACCCGAAACAGACATCCTCAGGACGGGCCTTGGGCTGGACCTTGGCCTTCTTAGCTTTGGCTTTCTTGGCCTTAGCTTTAGCCTTTGTCTTAGCCTTGGCCTTTACAAGAGGAGCCTTCCCCTTGTTTACCATAAGTACCGGTGGAGTCTTTTTGACCGACTGTTCCGTAAGCTTAAGCATCCCATGCAGCTCACTAACAGTTTTGTTCATCCCTTGCATGTTGTAATTCAAGATGAACTGATCATAAGACTCCGGCAAGGAAGCCAGGATGGTATCAATCGCCAATTCCTGTGAAACGGGCGACCCGAGACGGGCTAAAGAATCTAAATAGCCCTTCATCTTGAGCACATGAGCGCTCACAGATGTCCCAGTCCCCATTTTGCAGGAATGGAATGCCTTATTCGTCAGGTACCTTTCCTGACGTGCCTGTTCCTGAAACATCTCATTTAGAGTTGTTATCATAGCATAGGCCTCATGGTCCATAAACTGTTTTTGCAGTTCGGGGACCATGCACGCCAGCATAAGGCAAGTAACATCCCGGTTATCCTTTACATGCACCCCGTATTCCTCCAGCTGAGCAGCTGGTGGATTACGCCCAGTAGGTGCGGCCGGTACAGGCCTTTCTAGTACATATTCCTTAGACTCCTGTCTTAGAACTATTCGTAAGTTCCTAGACCAGTCCAGGAAATTAGGACCAGAAAGCTTGTCCTTCTCAAGGATTGTGCGCAGTGATAAAGTGTTATTCGATGCCATTGATTACTACACAGAAAAATAAATGAGTGTTAATAAAGGACTTATAAACATTTTCCCATAATTAATAATGAATCATGTTATTAATAAAACCGAGTTGTTGGGCTCAAGGGCCGAGATCCATATTATATTTAGATATAGCCAGACGAGGGCCTGGAACAACTATACCCAATTTTTAGGTAGGAACGCCGTCCAATCCCAACCTAGGGACTCTCGGTTTGATGGGTCTGTTGGCACTTACCCATCTGTGCTTAGGGCCAGGAACATCCTACTACCCACGCTAAGTCAAAACCTCCATCCAAGTGTTAGAGTAACCTATACTCCAACCCAATACAAAATGACGATACTCCAGTGTATCCAACGAGGGTTGGTCTACGACTGGCCTATCCCCACTTCGAGTAGGTTATGAATGAGGGAAGCACTTTTAAGCGACTTAGTAATTACCATTTGGTTATTCGATTCAATTAATAACGGCTTAGATGCAAAAGCGGGTGAAAAAGGGTTTGTACATACATTCACACATGCAAATAAATACCGCATAATTAAATTAAAGAATGGAATGCAACGGGCCAAAATTTACATCCTAATATCATTCTAGTAAACCTATACTAGAACAGCATCAGGTGGGCCGCCTCCTATTCCTTCTGGGCTCGCCAATCCAATCGGCTCCTTGCTTACATAATTTTAGAATACATATATATAATAAAATTACATAAAAGGAAAACGACACGCAGGTCGTAAACACAAAAGAATATTACAACCCAACATAAATTAGGCCCATATATATCCATCCACATATTCAATCATACATGTAAACCAATACATCATGTATATTATAAGCATGTTAAATGCATGATTTAATCCGATTTCATTTGTCCATAGCCATTATTTTGAAATCGCCAAATTTCGGCCGATCATGGTTCTAAACCCGTGCGGGCTTTGGGTCTCCAACCCAGGTAAAATTGCTCCCAATCTAATTGGGTAACCATGAATTCCAAAATTAGCCGTCCGGGTAATCGTGCCAAGAAAACCCGAACCAATTTCAATTAACCGTATTAATTTCCAAAATTAATATCCCATGAACGAAAAATAAATTCCATTCATAAAACACGCGCATAAAAATTACCAAAATTTAAACACGCAAAAATTTTAAAATCAATAAAATTTTAAAATCCGGCCCGGCCCAAAAATCCCGCCAAATCCAAAAACGGGCCCGGCCCACCACGCGGGGAGGCTGTTGCCCAGCAGCAGCCCCTGCGGCCAGCAGCAGGCTGCTGCCTGGCGTGCTGCCCAGCAGCACGCCAGCAGCAGCTGCTGCTGCCTGGCGTGCTGCCCAGTGTCACGGGGTCACTCCTCGGACACCGTGGGCGCTTACGTCTACTCCTAGAAGTAAGCCAGCCAACACACTTTATACGCTAATTCTGCATGAGGAACAAGCATGAGGTTAGACCAAGGTATAACATTTGTTTATATTAGGCTCATAGGCCAATCCGCATTCTATATGAGATATATCGGCACATAAGAAGGGCATAATCAAGGATAAGCATCCATTCACACAGATATAAGCATACACGAGACACATATGAAAAGTGATGCGCAAGGCTTTCATTCATATAAGAATAACAAGTACATCAAACAAGTCCACACCCGTAGTAGTAGGGGGTCCTACTACGGATGGGGCATTCACAAGCACCCACGTGCGGCTGACACTGGTCTCACAAGCAACACCGTGCAACTGACACTCGTTGAGACCTGCCACACCCCCCTATAGTAGTCCTTATACCGCTTTCAAGGGTGGGAGGAACAACCATCAAGATGTCTCACCTCCCACACTTTCACTATTCATGCTACTATTACAATGCTACTATTACAAAGTATTCCCCCCCTTTACACTCTCCCCCATTCAGAGGGTTGACGTCCTCGTCGACCTTGTCTTCTGGAATTCTTCAATCTTCTGCTTGTAAGCTTGTAGATCATCTGCTTTCTCCCAGCTGGTTTCTTCTTCTCCTTCGGCTCGCCATCGAACGAGGTACTCCTTGTATGTTCTCCTGGATGTTGACGCCGTACGATCTGCTAAAATCTCCTCCACTTCTCTGCTGGCTGGTGCTTTCTTCATGATTGCAGGTCTTGTACTCCTGTTTCGCTTGTCGTCTGTGGGATCTGGATGATACTGCTTCAAGTTGCTGACATGGAAAACAGGATGGACCGACATCCATTCGGGCAAGTCCAGTTTATATGATACTGGACCTACCTTCTTGACGACTGGAATCGGTCCTTCATATTTCCTCACCAGCCTGTTGTCTCTGTTACGGAAGAATCGTAGTTGCTCCGGCAGAAGCTTCACCAACACCAGGTCACCAGCTTTGAACTCCATTGGTCGACGATCTGTATCAGCCCATTTCTTCATCCGCCGGGATGCCTTCTCCAAATGTGCTCTTGCAATCTCCTCGTTCTGCTTCCATTCCTTTGTGAAAAGATATGCTTTGGGATTCTTGCCTTTGTAAGGCATCTCGATGGAATGGGGCACCAAGGGCTGTTGACCTGTCACAATTTCAAAAGGGGTCTTGTTAGTAGCAGAGGACTTCTGGCTGTTAAAGCAAAATTGGGCCACATCTAGGAGGGATGCCCAGTTCCGTTGGCTGGCACAGACAAAGTGTCGCAAATACTCCTCAAGCATGCTATTGAATCTCTCTGTCTGACCATCAGTCTGTGGGTGATAACTGGTGGACATGTTCAAGTTACTCCCCAACAGACGAAAAAGCTCCGTCCAAAAACTCCCCAAATATCGCCCATCCCGATCACTGACAATACTCTTCGGGAGACCCCAATATTTGACCACATGTTTGAAGAAGGCCCTGGCCGTTGTTTCTGCTGAACTGTATTTGGGCATTGGAATAAAGGTTCCATATTTGGAGAACCTATCAACAACCACCAGAATGGAATCAAAATCTTCAACCCTGGGCAAGCCCGTGATAAAATCCATTGACACACTCTCCCAAGGGCGTTGCGGTACTGGCAGTGGTTGAAGTAGCCCAGCAGATTTTCGCCTCTCGACTTTGTCCTGCTGACACACCAAGCATGTCTTAGTGTACTCTCTCACCTCTTCCTCCATCTTAGGCCAATAGTAGTGCTGTTGAAGCAAAGCCAACATCCGATGCCACCCCGGATGTCCCGCCCAGAGGGTATCATGACATTCTCGCATCAACATCTTCCGCAAATTGGCAACCTTCGGCACGTACACTCTTTGCTTGGTAGTCATTAATAGCCCGTCACTGATCCAGAATTGCCGAGTCTTTCCCTGCCTCACCAAGTCCATTATGGCCACCGCCTGGGGGTCCTTTGAGAGTTTCTTTTGAATTAACCGTCGCACAGAGGTAGATAGCTGGCTGCTAGACAAATGGGCTATCTGTTTCAAGACTGCCAGATCTGCCTTACGACTCAGCGCATCTGCCACCTGATTTGACCTTCCTGTGTGGTGCTCCAGCACAAAATCGAATTTAGCCAAGAATTCCTGCCAGCGGGCTTGCTTTTGAGACAAAGTCTGTTGGGTAAGGAAGTGGCTCACTGCTGCATTGTCTGTCTTCACCACAAACCTAGATCCCAGCAAATAATGCCTCCAAACTCGTAAGCAATGAACGACGGCCAGTAACTCTTTCTCATGCGTGGAATACCTCCGTTCGGCATCATTCAACTTCCGGCTCTCAAAGGCAATGGGATGTCCCTCTTGCATGATGACTCCCCCCAAAGCAAAATCCGATGCATCCGTTTGGACTTCGAACGGTTTGGCCATGTCCGGCAGGGCTAGAATTGGTTCTTCTTGGATTGCTTTCTTCAACTTCTCGAAAGCTTCTTGGCATTCTTCTGTCCAGACCCATTTCCTTTCCTTCTTCAACAAGTCGCTGAGGGAGACCACCTTCCGCGAGTACCCTTCAACAAATCTCCGGTAGTAATTGGCCAGTCCCAAAAAGGATCTCACTTCTGGAACATTCCCAGGTGTCCGCCATTCTGAAATAGCTTTCACCTTAGCTTGATCCATGCGAATCCTGCCTTGTTCGATCACGTGGCCAAGAAACTTGATGCTTGTCTGCCCAAAAGCACACTTTTCTCTCTTCAGAAAAAGCTGATTCTCCCTCAGCTTCATGAATACTAGCTTCAAGTGTTCTCGGTGCTCCTCCAGGGTGGTACTGTATACCACGATGTCATCCAGGTACACCACCACGAACTGATCCAGATATTCCCTGAAGACCTGGTTCATGAGAGTACAAAAGGTGGCTGGAGCATTTGTTAGTCCAAAGGGCATAACCAAAAATTCAAATGAACCATACCGGGTGACACATGTGGTTTTGAATACATCTTCATCTTTCACTCGCACCTGGTAGTATCCCGAACGCAGATCAAGCTTGGTGAAATACTTTGCCCCACTAAGTTGATCGAACAAGTCAGCTACAAGAGGGATAGGATACTTGTTGCGTACTGTGATCTTGTTCAGGGCTCTGTAATCCACACACAGTCTTAAGCTTCCATCTGCTTTCTTCTGGAACAACACGGGGGCACCAAAGGGGGAGTTTGAAGGTCGAATGAACCCTGCTTCCAAGAGTTCCCCCAGCTGCTTCCGTAACTCTGCCAACTCAGGAGGGGCCATTCTATAGGGAGCCCTTGCGGGTGGCTTCATTCCCGGAAGCAATTCTATTTCATGATCTACCCCCCTCTTTGGTGGCAACGTCTTTGGTAAGGCCCCCGGCATGATGTCTTGAAACTCTTTCATCACTTCGTCAAGCATTTTGGGAAAGCTAGAGTCTTCTTCTGAGTTGCTAGCCAGCGGAACCACCACATAAGAGCACTCCCCCCTTTTTACTCCCTTTTTGAACTGGAGTGCTGAGAGACACTTTTTCTCACAAATGGGACTCACGGTTACTGGCACGACACAGGGATTCTGATTCATAAAGAGGAGGCAGCTCGCTGAGACCATCGGAACTGCGAAACTCTCCTTCAAGAAGTCCATCCCCAGAACCACATCAAAATCATCCATCGGCACCACTGTAAAGTCTATCGAGCCAGTCCAGGGTCCCAACTTACAAGATACATTCTGAGTTGCTCCCAATATCTCTCTGGCCGGGGAGTTGACCGCTTTGATCTTTCCTGCCTCCTTCCTGACTGGTAACCCTAGCCGAGAAGCTTCAGTCCCTGACATGAAGTTGTCGGTGGCCCCTGTGTCAATCATAGCCCTGGTGGCCTTCCCATTGATAATCAGCTCGACATACATCAGCCCTTTTTCTCTTCTTTGACTTGCAGCCTTCACCTGCTTCTCCAGGGCTGAAAGGAATCGCAAAGATCCCATGGCCGAAGGCTCCGACCCTTCGAGTCCTGCATCGACTCTCTGTTCTTCTTCTGTCCTCTCAGAAACGAGGGCATTAACAGCACTTCGATGTGGGCACTCCGCCATCCGGTGTGGCCCCTTGCATATAAAACAAGAGATGTTCCGAACTCCGGGGACAGCTTGCCTAAATGGAAAGTTTTTCGGAGGGCCACCGGATTCATTATTAAACTGATTATTTCTCCTTTCACCCCAAGTGCGACGATTACTCCCTTCTGAAAAGGAACTCGGGCGGCCTCCTGTTGAGGAACTGCTACGATCACTTCCCGTCCCCAACGGTTTCGCCCACTTACTTGGTCTAGTCTCAGGCCCTGAGGTGGGAGGTTGCTTCCTCTTTCCAAGACCATCCGAGAAGTCATCTAAGCTTTCGGCCACCATAATGGCAGTAGCATGATCTCGGACGTTCCTTCTGTTCACTTCATTCTTTGCCCACGGTTTCAACCCCTTGGTGAAATGATACAACTTGTCATACTCATGCATCTCCGGGCATTCCAAGATAAGCTTCTGATAGGCTCTGACATAGTCTCTGATGGAACCCGTTTGCTGGAGTTCTGCAAGTTGACGTCGGGCCACATGGTGGACATTTTCGGGGTAGAAATGGGCTTTGAACTCCTTCTTGAACTCATCCCAGGTGGAGATGGTGGCCAAAAAAGCTTTGTGTCGCCACCACAACTTGGCGTCGCCCTCCAAATACATCGGGATCAACTCCAAGCGGTGGGTATCTGTTCGGGCCCTAGTTGCATTGAAGAAGGCCTCTACATCAAAGAGGAAGTTCTCCACTTCACTAGCATCTCTGGCCCCATCGTATGACTTTGGATCTTTGATTTTGTATTTGGAGGACTCTGGGGCTCTCGACTCACCCCGCTCGTAAAGGTCGGTTAGCATTTTGACCTTGAGCTTCACTTCATCTAGTTCCCCCTTCAGGTTGCCATATTCTTCCATTGCCTTGCCCTGGAACTGTTCTACTACCTCGCATAACTCTTTATGCTCGGTTTGAAGTCTCTCCACCGCCTCTGCGATGTGTAGATTACTCAATTTCTCATTTAAATCTACCATCTCATCAACATTGGAAGTACCACCTCCTCGGGATGTCCCAGTCTCAAGGGCCCTCTCCCTTCGGTCGGACTTCTTAGCCATCATCTCTCGGATGGCAGTGGAATTTGTCACCACAAATTCAAAAATGTCGAGATTGGCCATCACGGCCTGAAAGATCTCCGCCTTCTCATTCAAGGCCTTTATCAACTCACTTTGCCCACTCGTGGCTCCCTCCACTTCACTACGGACAAAGGTCCCAACATTTTCACGAAGGTCTCGGACATCACGGCGGAGCGTTTTGACTGCCCCTAGTGATTCCTCAACCCTTTGGCCACATTCGAATACGGTAGCCGAAAGGCGTTCCGGAGCTATTTCAGCCCATTGTCTTTCCAGGGCCTCAATGCGCTTCAACGCCTCAGAGTTGGACATCTTGCCTTTCGCCAAATCGAACTGTGCTCTGATACCAAATGTCACGGGGTCACTCCTCGGACACCGTGGGCGCTTACGTCTACTCCTAGAAGTAAGCCAGCCAACACACTTTATACGCTAATTCTGCATGAGGAACAAGCATGAGGTTAGACCAAGGTATAACATTTGTTTATATTAGGCTCATAGGCCAATCCGCATTCTATATGAGATATATCGGCACATAAGAAGGGCATAATCAAGGATAAGCATCCATTCACACAGATATAAGCATACACGAGACACATATGAAAAGTGATGCGCAAGGCTTTCATTCAGATAAGAATAACAAGTACATCAAACAAGTCCACACCCGTAGTAGTAGGGGGTCCTACTACGGATGGGGCATTCACAAGCACCCACGTGCGGCTGACACTGGTCTCACAAGCAACACCGTGCAACTGACACTCGTTGAGACCTGCCACACCCCCCTATAGTAGTCCTTATACCGCTTTCAAGGGTGGGAGGAACAACCATCAAGATGTCTCACCTCCCACACTTTCACTATTCATGCTACTATTACAATGCTACTATTACAAAGTATTCCCCCCCTTTACACCCAGCAGCACGCCAGCAGCAGCTGCTGCTGCCTGGTGTGCTGCCCAGCAGCACGCCAGCAGCAGCAAGCAGCTGCCTGGCGTGCTGCTCAGCAGCACGCCAGCAGCAGCTGCTGCTGCGGCCAGCAGCAGCTGGCCGGCAGCAAGCTGCTGCCCCCCACACAACTATTTTTTTTTTTTTTCATGCATAATCAAATAAATACATCAAGAATAAAATCAACAAGTCCAAGAGACATAAAATTAAATCCAAGATGTATAAAATTAAATCAACATGCATAAAAAAAAATAAACAAATTGAAACATACATATTACCTAATATGCAAAAACCATTTCAATTTGAAAAATCAAATGGGGAAAAATATAAAACCCCAAAACCGAAAGAATCCCGATCCATAAAACACCAATTTTAAAACACGGGATCCGCCAAGTTAAAGATTTTCACGAAACAAAAGCCCGCTCTGATACCACTGCTGGGATTCGTCACGGGAAACCGACCGACAAAGTGCGGAAACACGCGTCGATTTCCTCGAATCCGGGTCCCGGGAGCTTAAGTAGTGAAAATCAAAAACAAAACACAAAGGAGGAGAATAAAGTCTTACCAAGATATCTCTTTAAGAGATAAAAGAAGACTGCAGAAATCAAGGATAGATTTCCTCCACCGATGCGTACACGAACGGCTATCGGACTGAAACCCGTGCTAGCAACTCGGAAATTCAAGAAGAGAGGGAGAGATGGCAGCCAAGAGCACTTGCTTAGAATGAAAATGGTTGAAGCCTTTCATCTAATATCTCTCACCAAGAGGCAAAAAATATCCCATAAAGCAAAGTCAACTATGACTCACCACAAAGTCAACAATGACTCACCACTTTCACTCATTACATTTTGGTTAAAGAATGAGTCATCTCCCTTGTCCAAAGACATAAGGATTCGGCCAAGAGGTGGAAAGGAAATGGGGAAGACACTTGTCTTTAGTCATAATGACCAACTCATAATGACCAACAAATATCCAAGTTGGTAAAGTCCAACTTTACTAACCAAAGTCCACCATGACTCACCCATTTAATCATCACCTTTTGTCCCACCATGACTCATTCTTCTCATCTTAAAAATTCATCATTCTTGCCTTAAACCCACCATGGATTTCGTCCAACATATGATGAAGAAGTGGGCTTACCATTTCAAGCCCAAGTCCACTTTAATTCTTTGGTTTCTATTTGATTTTTCAAATATCATTGTAATTCAACATGTATGTAAGCATATTGTACCATATGACATGTTACATACCTCTAAATTACAATTAATTTGACACATCAAATGCATCAAGGAATTAAATTAGACACATATAAGATGAGATACATGTAAACCTATACATGTATAAATATTTCCACCTAGGAAATAATCTCATAAATTAATTCATTGAATTAATTAAGAGAATGCCAAAAATAAATATTAATTATATTCTTTTGATCAATCTAATTGACCTAGAAGATAATTAATAAATCTCTCTCTCTTCAAACGTGTATACTCCAAGCACACACTTAATCCGACTAGTTAAAGTCCAGACGTTCAATGTGTACGATCCAATGGGCCCGTCTTTATGTTGGCAGTGGGCCAAGGCCCACAGACTACAGGCGGGCTCTAGCAAGCCACTGTAGCCCCCAATTAAGACGGAGATAGCAGTCAAACTGTCACCGTAACCCTGTAGTTGAACTTGTATGTCCCATGTCACTGATATCGGTGTCCAACACAGAGGCATGGTTGATCACCCTCTATATGTGTCCGGACATTACTTGATCCCAAATGAACTGATACTCACAAACAAGATCTCATCTTGTTTGGGTGTGGCCACACTCTAATCAGTAACATTCATCAAGAGGCCGGTGATATCGTCTCAGTAAAATACTGAGTGACATTCCCTTCTGCATATCCATAGTACTGCCATGCTCACTGACACACCCGAACGTACCCATACTTGGCACCCTTTTACAGGCCCGTTAGGCGTACACCGAAGTGTGCCACTTCACATGCAGCACCATCATATGGTCCGGTCAAAGGACTTATGCAAGTACTACGCGAGAATCAGTTGTGATACTATACCATGTAGATTCCCGTTAAGTGGATCAATCCAGTACCATGCACCCTTTTACATGTACCCATTAACCTGGTTGACATTCCATGTTCTATGACCGGTAAGACACCGCCATACAACCAGGCTAATGATAGTCTTTAGTTTCATTCATTCCCATGATTGGAACAGACTACGGATGACTTTATGGCCATATCGTTTTCCCTATCCATAGTCTTACTGCCAAGTGCCTCACACTTGACAACATGGATATGGATATGTCCATTGGATACTCTATTTAAAATATTGCACAAGACATATAGTAAATAGATTGTTGCCTTTATTTCTTAACACAACTTGTATAATACATGAAGTTCATATAAATGTACAAAAGTATGATACAAAGACAAGGACTAATGCCTCGGGACTAGGGCATTTCCAACAAATATAACAATTGCTCTTTCATTAAATATATATTAAATATATATTTATGTCCTTAACATTCAATCTTGACCCTGTACGTGTGATTCGGTAGACTCATCTTTATGTTGGCAGTGGGCTCTAAACCTTTGGACCCACAGACTTTATGTGAGTGTGAGCTTCGGGTTTTCCCGATTTCAGTGATGATAGAATACCAAACGTCATATATCTTTTTTTATCATTTCGGGAGTCGATACGAAAAGTGAAGATTCGGATTTGATTGAACTTGAAACTTGAAACAAAGAAAATTTAGACTTATAAATTTTCACAAAAATACATAATTGGACTTATAAATTTTGGATAGGTCATATCGAGAAAAGAAAAACAAGTAATACATTTAGGGAGTGTTTAGATAGAATAAATTGAGCAGTGGAATAGGAATGAGAATCAATTATTTCCTTTTTTAATTAATGTTTGATTAAGCATTACTAGATTGGGAATGAAATCCTATTCACCCATCTTAATTTCATTCTCTTTCCCTTCTTAAAGCTATTCCAAAAAAATTATCATCCCCACCATTTCATTTTTGTTTCGAACAAATTATCTATCCCACTACCCAGTCTTAACCATACTAATATATATATATATGAAATATTATAAATTGTTTGTATCATAATATTATTAAAGTAATATAAATTATATAATATAATTATACACAAACTAAATAATATAAAAAAGAGTAAAATATATAAAAATATAATTATTATATATTATTAATATTTTGTATTTGTGCAACTTAATTAATTATCTAAACAAATAAATGAATAAATAAATAAATTTTGATTCCAATTTCGAACTAAACCAAGCCGAATTATTAAATGGTAATTCTAATTCCAATCCCTATCATTTCGATTTCAATTCTGATTCCCAACTTTAAACCAAACACCCCCTTAGTACATGTACCATCGTTCATTGATATATTACTCACATGTATATGAAAAATTACGAATATATCAGTTTTTTCTTGACTCAAAATGAAATGACAATTTGAACCAAAAAGGTAGTTCCTTTCACTTAAATGATAAAATAAAAGAGAATTAATTAAGAGGATATATACTCACATCAAGAGTAGGAATGTGATGAGAATTAGTAATATGAAGCTAATGATCCGAAAAATATTCAACAAATCCAACATTCTTCTCTTGAAAATTATTATTAAAGGGATCATCAAGCGAGTCCGAAAGGGTATGCAAGTTCTCCACGTGAAACGAATCATCACTACTCTCCGACATAGCAAGGTGGTCGGAGGCAGCTGTGTTTGAGTAGTGGTGGTGGGAATGGAACAAGGATGGGTGAGGCATGTTGTCATTGTAATTTAAGGGATAATTAGTAGAAGATTTAATGGGTTGGGGTACAATATTACTAGTGTTTGATGAAATATTGTTCAAACAAGAATACAATATTATTGGGCAGATTTCTGTTTTATTGTAATGCTGAGAATTTTCTCTTCTCTTCCCTTCACTTTCTGTTAAAAAAAAAAAAAAAAACTAAAATTAATTTAATAACAACATTAATTATTGAATCAATCATTAACTTTGAATTAAAAACTCAATTTCTTTTGCCCAGCTGCTGAATCATATTCATATGCACGATTTTCCTAAAATCTTCTGCCTAATAATATTGACTTCACTCGTATTAAGCCTAAAGAAGGTAATTAACATCTTATTAGCCAAAAAAAAAAAAAAAAAAAAAACAAGAGAGAGAGAGAGAGAGATCACCTGATGAAGAAAATGAAGATTCAATAGAATCAGAAGAAGAATTAATGAAAAGCATATGAATTAGGAGTCAATTAATTGTATCTGTTTTGGCTTCTTTCTTTGTTTATATTCTCTTCTCCCACAATTACAAGGCAATTCCCTTCTTCTTTTTTCTTTTTTTTATTCCTTCTAATTTCACTTCCTAATTAAACCTATGTTTCCTTATTTTTAATTTGAATTAATTAGTATTTAATTGTATAATATTTTATGTTTTGGATTAGAACGACAGCATGAGGCGAGCAGAGAGAAGAACACCCTTCTTGTTTTATACGTTATTTCCTCTTCATTGGATATTTTCTATACTAAATTATATTGAATTGATATATATATATATATATATATATATATATATATATATATATATATATATATATATATATATATATATATATATATATATATATATATATTGTAAGAAAACAATCCACCATTTGGATTCTTCCTTTTATTAATTATTATTTATCCATTTGCAGAACATCAAATATATATAATATTGCCTAGTTCGGATTTCAGAGCGTTTAAGACATTCTAGGCAATATCCCGCTCATTCTTAAGTCCAAATCACGTTCGTCTGCTTAACAGGTAACATAGGACTCTCATTACAGAGGTCGGGAAAACTCATGCACACAGCTGCATACGGTTACGAGTTTTATGATGCAACCATTTTTTCTTTAAAAAAGACTGGAATTTCTAGATCAAGCCTAAGTCGTATCGGATTGAGGATTGTCCGATATTTTCCCAGCTCATGTTCTATGAGATTTGTCCTGCATGCAGCAGATTAATATGTGACAGAGTTATTAGTCAGAAGGGTGCAAATTTTCTTCCAAGGGTCTTCAATTGGCTGACTTATGTTGAGGAGTTCTGTAGAGAAAAATTTTGCAAATTTATATTCAATAAGTCGGCCAAAAGTGTATGTCATTCCTCACTTATATATTAATTATATCTTTGTTATATTTCTGTTATACCTTAACATATACTATTACAGCAATTGTACCTCAGTTATACTTCAGTTATACCTTATTTATACCTTATTTATATGTTACTTACCCTTTAGTTATACCTTAATTATACATTAAGATATAATATTACAGTCATTATACCTTAGTTATACCTTAAGATACAATATTACAATGATTATACCTTAATTATACATTAGTTATACATTTAAGATACACTTGATTATACCTTAGGTATACCTTGGTTATACATTTGTTATACCTTAAAAATACACTTACAATGATTATACTTTGGTTATACCTTAGTTATACATTACTCACACCTAGACATACCTTAGTTATACTTTAGTTATACCTTAGTCATACTTACTGAGACATTAATTATATCTTTTGAAACACTGATTATACCTTAGTTATAGTTTGTGATACACTAATTATACCTTAGTTATGCTTTGTTTCTTTTTTTTTTTTTAAAGTTGGGATTGAAAAATATATCTGCTACTGATGAGGAGATTGAGCAGCTTTCTTTGGAAGTTTTTTTTGTGAAAGGGAAGCTTTCTTTGGAACAATTAAATTTAATAGATGGAGTTGATGGTGATGGTGATGGTAAGCATGTAGAGGCTGATATTGAAGTAAGTGATGGTAAGCATGTACAAGATGATGTTGAAATAGATGATGGTGATTTGAAAGGTTCTTTTTCTCAATCTCAGGCTTCCAATCAAGGAGCTATGTTATCTAAGATTGCATCATTTAGGAAATATGCTGGGCAATCATTTGGAATTGTTATTCAAAAGTTAGATAATATTAGCAGCCGTGTTGATAAAGTGATAATTTTTGTTTGATTATGCTTTTATTCTTATAAATTTTTTTTTTTTGGATTTTTTGAACTTTTGTTTCTTATTTTTCTTTTTTTTTTTTTAAGGAAACTGCAAGGGACATTTTGAATAAGGTTTGTTTTTGTTGTTATTCTGTGATTAGACCTTCCTTGTACTGTTATTATATCTTTTATTATTCTTTGGTTATAGCGTTTTTTATTATATCTTTAATTTTTTTTATTAACATTTGTTTTTTCTAAGCTGTTTTTAATGATGACGTTAAAGAATCAAGTGATGAGGGTGATGAGAGTGAGGATAAGGTTGATGTATCTGATGAGGATAATAGTATGAATGATATTGATGAGGTTAGTAAAACAGACTATACCTTAATTATAGCTTAGTTATAGGTTGTGACATATTATTTATACCCTAGTTATATCTTGTAATTCACTATTTATACCTTTTGTAAAACTGAGACCTTGGTTATACTTACTGATAGACTTATTATACCTTAGTTATACCTTCTGATAAACTGATTATACCTTTTTTTATACCTTCTGATAGACTGATTATACCTTTTCTTAGTAATTATACCTTAGTCGTACCATACTTATAACTTAGTTATACCTTTGATACTCTTATTATACCTTACTTATACCTTTGTACAACTGTTATATATTAGTTATACTTTAGCTCTACCTTAAACATTGTTTTCTACTTTAGTTAATACATTGTTATACACTATTTATACCTTTGTAAAACTGACACCTTAGTTGTACTTATTAATACACTTATTATACCTTAGTTATACTTTAATTATACCTTATGATACTATGTTTATACATTAGTTATACTTTGTGATACACCTATTATATCTCAGTTATACATTTTTTATACATTTAAATACTTTGTTTATACATTTATTTATACATTTTTTTTTCTTTTACAGTATGTAGATAGTCAAGGAAATAAGAGTGCTGATGTTATGTTTGGGGAACGTGATGATAAGGCTGAGAATAAGTGTAAGGAGGATGTTGGTATGGAAGACAATGTTGTTGTTGTGGAAGAGAAGCAGGAAGTTGGTATCAATATTGTTATGGAAGAGGAGGTCAAGAATGAGGATAAAAAGGATATGAATGAAGATAGTTTCACTTTTGACAGTATGGTGATGAGAGGGCTATAGTTTTGTATAAACCTCCTATTTTTCCTCCAATAACAATAAATGATCTTGATTTTGATTGTACTTAGTATTTTAACTTTGATACTATAACTTTGATTGCTGATGAAGTTATGTTATCTTTGAGTGATAATTTAAAGATTCCTTGTGTTGTTCATAAAGAGGATGATCAGGTTGGTAATAAGGAATTTTTTGTTGGTGAGGAGAGTAAGTAAGAAGGTGCTGGTGTTAGTTTAGGCATTCCTGTTGTTTTTCATAAGGGTGGTGTTGTTGTTGATAAGGAGGGTGTTGAGTTTGGTAATAAGGAGGTTTCTATTATTGTTGCGAGTAAGGAGGTAGTTGCTATTGAAAAACTCGATTTTGTGGAAGATGATAAGGCTGACAGAGTAGCTGCTAGAAGTAATAAGAGAGAGCATGAAGCTGTCGCTGCTCTTGAAAGCTAAAACAGGCTGTTTGTTTTTTGATTTTATGATTTTTTGTTGTTATTTTTGTATGTTTTGTACTCTTTATTTTTGTATTGGTTGCTTTTATACTTTGATTATATCTTGTATTATACACTAATGCATTAGTTATACATTGTCTATACCATCTTATACTTTGAATACAGTGATGATGTTTCTGACTTTACTCATTACATATTATAAGGGATTGGTGCTATGTGTTTCTTAGAGTTTATTGATCCTGATATTTTGGATCAAGTTGAAGTTGAGAGTTATGAGAGAGTATATTCTGTCAAAGATGTGTATATGTTTTTTTGTTGCTGTTGTTCTTAATATGGGTTTTATCTTTCTTATTTTTTGCTAGCTTTTTTAGGAGGATGATATTATGGTCATGGATGATGAAAATGTGAAGAAGGGCATTTATAATAGAAGGAAGAGGGTTCGTGGTCGTGCAGTTTCTTCATCGTATACTACTAAATTTGAGTCTGATGAGAAGGTTGCTTTGAAGTTTGCTCCTGGATCAACTGTTTTGGATGATTTGGCTGAGATAGGGGAGTTCATCCATTTTATCAACAAGAATAAATACCCAGCTAATAAGTAATTTTCTTCTTTTCTTTTTTTATTGCTTTTAAGTTGTTTTTTTTCTTGTATTTTTGCTTATGTTGTTGTTCTTTGGATTTTTTTTTTCAGTTTAAGGAACAACTGGTATGCTCCTAAGAATAGTTTGATAAATCCACCTTTCCGTTGCGGTATTGGTTCAGTTAATACAAATACTTTCTTTCTTGAATTGTATATTCCTAGGGAGTATTTAAATAGCACTGTAAGTATTTGTTTCTTATACCTTGTTTATATTTGTAATACATTGATTATTTTTTAGGTATACTTACTGGTACACTTATTATACCTTACTTATACCTTTTTGATACTCTAATTATACATTAGTTAAACCTTCTGATACACAGATTATACATTAGTTATACATTCTGATTCACTGATTATACCTTTGTAAAACTGCCACACTTTACTTATATGTAGTTAAACACTGATTGTACCTTCTAATACACTGAGTATACTTTTTTTTTATACCTTATGATACGTTGATTATACCTATGTAAAACTGTTAAACCGAAGTTATACTTACCGATACACTTATTCTACCTTACTTATACTTATTGATACACTTATTATACCTTAGTTATACCTTCTGATAAATTGATTATACTTTTTTTATACCTTATAATACGCTATTATACCTATGTAAAATTGTTAGAATTTAGTTATACTTAGTGATACACTTATTATACCTTAGTTATACCTTCTGATAAACTGATTATACCTTATTTATACCTTATGATATGATGATTATACCTATGTAAAACTATTAGACCTTAGTTATACTTACTGATACACTTATTATACCTTATTTATACCTTCTAATAAACTGATTATACATTATTTATACCTTATAATACACTTATTATACTTTATTTAGTTATATTTATTTAAAGACTAGTTGTAACTTCTGATACACTGAGTATACATACTATTACATTTGTATTACAATGATATTTTTTGTAAAATCGTGTTTATAACTTTCCTGATACTGTTATAATTTCTTTTTAGCACATGGATATAATTATGTATTATTTGAGGAAGAAGGGGAAATACTGTAATCGGATAACATATACATTCACAACTACTGATATGAGGTTTGCTGCTAGAGTGCAGTATGTATATGGACTTGTGGAGAATATTCTTAGGACTGATGAGGTACTTCAACACATAAAATTTAATGATGTCATCACCAGTTTGATGATGGGTGTTGATATTTGCACAGGGAAGGCATGGTCTGATGTAGATGAAGTTTTGTTTCCAATTCTTGTCGGTTAAAACCATTTGGTGTTGGGAAGGTTATGGTTAAAGTTGAGGAAACTCTTTATATACGATTCTTATTTGGGTAGACGTAGTGTTGATTCCACTGGTGAAGGCACTAATGAGTATGTTGTTATACTTCCATACTTTTTGCGTCAGTGGTCAATTCTCGGTAACAGGGTTGATCTTATGGAATCTGATGTGTATAAAGTAGGGAATCCTCTATGTCCTCTCGAAGTGGAAATTGTCAAAGGCGTACCTCAGTAGATTGATTGTGTTTTTTTTTTTTGGTTATATTTTCATTATACCTTAGTTTTACTTTGTGATACAATGATTATACATGAGTTATCCCTTGTGATAAATTGATTATACCTTGGTTATACTTTCTGATACATTAGTTATACCTTAGTTATACATTGTGATACAATGATTATACCTTACTTATACCTTTTGTAAAAGTATTAGACCTTAGTTATATCTTATTTATACCTTATAATACAATTTGAGAACTGTTAGAGCTTACTTATACTTACTTATACACTTATTATACATTAGTTAAGCATTTTTATACATTGATTATATCTTCTGATATTGTGTTTGCTGATTATACAATTTATATGGCTACTGATACACTGATTATACCTTTTTTCCAGTGATTGTGAAGTTTTTTTTTTAGCTTTGCTGAGTATCTGATAGAGCAAAAGCCTTTTCCAGATCCATTTGATGTTAAAGCTCATAGGACAAGGTTGTCAGTTTCTCTGGACAACCATAGACTATGGAGGAATCAGGAGAATGAAGAGAGTGAGAATGAATATTTGCATCCACTGGATGAGTCAAGTTTTTTACTTATGATGTTTTATAATTTTTTATATTTTTCAGATACAGTGTTTATACATTTTTAGATATAGTTTTCATTTTTTATACATTGTTTACTTTTCAAATATAGTGTTTATTGAATGAAAAAGTGAAAGTTTAATGTCTTTGTTATTCAATACAATACAATTCAATACAATAATCAGTTAATCATTGTTTTGCTCCTCCACATGTTCTCCTGTTATGGCCTTAATTTCCATAAGGTCCACATTTTACTTTCGTTTTTGTTTTTCTTTCCCAAGCTGCTCTAAATCTTGGTTTCCTTGGTCTTCCTACTTTTTACTTTGCTTTTGGTGGATTAAGTTTTGTATCCCTGATTTCTCGAAGCATGTCCCACATATCTGTTGACAACATTGGGTACATTTTCCTTCATAAGTTGCTAACATTTTTTGTTTTGTGTAGTCATGTGACCAGTAATTGTATGTGTTGAGGTGGAATTTCCTTATGTATGCAAGGGCATATGGATATGGAAGCTCATCCATTTGGAATCTATTGTAGGTACATGTCTTTTCTCTCATGTCAACTATGAAATCTATTCCATTTCTTATGACTGTTACCAGATTACTTGTGGATGGTTTTACCTGCATTTTTGTAATAATGTTTTTTTGTTGTTAATTTTTTTGCTATCTCGGATGTGTATATAGTGTATATTAAATATATAATAAAAGTGATCAGTTGTGAATTTGAACCTACATTTTCAGGGTTGGTACATAGTTTGCTTGCAGTACTTGTTCTTGCTTTTGTGTGAGCATTGTCATTGTTGCCTATGCAATACTTCTGTTTTTGTAAAAGAGATCTTGTAGCATGCTCCGTAAGTACTCCATAAGAGCCATTATTGGTAGGTTTTTTACTGCTTTGTTCATAGAGTTTATTAATTATGTAATGTTTTGTTAGAGATTGTGCCCTAAGCCAATGTTGGATTATGTAAACAATCTTCTTAAGTCATTAATAAAGACTTATTTTATCATATATATTTGTATGTTAGTATTTATGATAATGTATCCATGAATTAATTGTGTAATTCTAAATTTCCCTAGTCGATTGTTATTATGGGAATAATAACAAACTAAGACTAGTGTGAGTGATAATGGATATTCATAAGATGAATATAGTGTATACAGATACAGATTATACTCACGGGCAATGTGTTAGAGAACATGTTGCTGGAGACCCACTATAAGATCAAGTTCATGGTCACATGTCACAACTGATCTTGATTATAGTAGTGTCATCAGCTGATTCCTTTGACCTGAGGTCACCATGGATTCCGGGATGAATTCATGTTGTGCTTTGACGCAGTCAAACGCTGCTTGTAACAGAGTAGTTATAAAGGCTGTGGTTGGGTACAATATGACTCATGCTTAGGGATGTGAGTGACAGATATGGGATTTTGTCCCTCTCTAACAAGAGAGCGATATCACTGGGCCCCTCGATAAGTAAGACTGTTAAATGCATGGCCGTGCTCAAATAATTGATAAGAGTATCAATTGATTTGTCTGAACAGTTTACTTTGAGATCGAGAAAGCATATGATTAATTATATAAGATTGACAAGTGTACCATGTCTTATAATTAATCTTGATATCAATGAGACAAAATGGAATATGACATTCTATAAATAGGTATTGGATCATTCCAATCATATTAATTGGGTAGTCGTAATGGCTTGCTAGAGTCCGCTTGTGACCTATGAGGACATTATGGTAATTTCCTTATTGCCAATTAATATGATCCTATGGGGTCACACACAAGAGCAAAATGAAGTTCATCTTATCGGGTATAAATTATTATTGGATAATAATTTATGAATGAGAAAGAGAATAAATATATATAGTGATATATATTTATGTATGTATATATAAATATTAATGTGATTAATATTGCATAAAGTATGCTACATATTATAATTAAATTATATGGAGATATAATTAATTATAATATTATATATACATATATGTATTATGGAGAATTGATTTGATTTAATGTTAATTGAGAATTAATATTAAATTGTGTGGGTTAATATATAATTATAACTAATAGGTGTATTAGGTTATAATTATAATTAACTATTTAGGTTAATTATTTAAGGAAACAATTAACCTAAACCTAATCACTCTCTACACTAATACTATAGCAGATTTTCGGCCAGCCAACACAAGAGAATAGCCAGCCGAAATTCTCCTCTCCAAGCCAAGAGAAAATTTGATTTTCTGCCTCTCTCTCGATTCGAGGAAACCGTTTCTTCTATCCCGGCGCTAGCACGCGGTGAACGTATTGCTCCGTGTGGATCAACCGTAGAGGGAAGCAATTTTGGTTCCTAAGTGATTCAAACTTCAAAGAATTAAGGTAATTCTTTAACCCTCCTTCCGATTCAATGTAATGTACATGGGTCCTTGGTGGGGATTAATCTTTTTCCGCTGCGTTTTATGTTTGTTTGTGCGATTAATTCCCCAACAGTGGTATCAGAGCCACTTGTGCATTGGTTGAATTGGATTTGTTATTTTGATTAGATCAAAATTGCATGTTAGGGTTGTATGTTCTTGATTTAGGGTTCAATGTTATTGTGAATAACATGTTTAAAATTTGATTTTAATGTGAATCATTGTGAATGATTTGGTTGTAATTGTTTTGAATCAGAAAAAGGGGTGAAATTTTGGATTCAGCATGTTGGCACGCCGGCGTGCCGGTTTTGGCACGGCGTGCCAACAGGAAATCGTTCCTGGATGCTTGAGTTCAGAATGGTGGCACGCGGGCGTGCCGATTTGGCACGGCGTGCCAACCTGAAAATTTTGCATATGGCACGACGTGCTGGGCCTTTGCACGCCGTGCCAACTGGAAACCGTTTCCAGTGTTGCGACCAGAATGGCGGCACGACGGCGTGCCAACCTTGGCACGGCGTGCCACCTGGGAATTTTCAGAGGGGGCTGTTTTTTGCGCGAAAATTTTTTTTGCCTGCGGCGCTTGCTTCGCAACAGGGGCTACCGCCCCCGTACCCCCGTCCAACTCAGCAGCGAGTTGGATCGCTGGAAGTTGGGTTTGGTGTTTTTCGTTTATGTGTGGAAATTGTTTCTACACATTTACGATTTTTCAAATCAATTACTCTAAATACAATAGGATTGTATTTTACCCTTTATGAACCCTAAATCTTGTAGATATAAAATTATTGTGATAATTTTATGCATGGTGTTTTGGTATGGTTTTGGACCCTTGGATATTTTTTTATTTTCTTTTGGTTTTGGTGAATGTAAGGTTTTATAAATACGGCCTGCGAGTCGTTTGTATTTATGTAATCTTATTTTTCTAGATAAATTGTATAGGATGCAATTTATTGTTTGTAAATTTTATTTACTAGAAAATTGTATAGGATGCAATTTTGTAAAGTATGTAAATCCATGAGATGGTGCCAAGGAACAAAGACGTGAAGACGGATCCCAGGGGTGCGGCTGTGCTGTGACCATGCGATGGTTACAACCACCTAGGAAATGACCTATTGATTTTCATATTGGCCTATGAAAATCAATGTAGATAAAACCATACCATAACACGGTCTTTCGAGTCTATTGCATGTTTTATATTTTGATGCCATGTGATGCCATGCTAAGTATGAAATATGCATGCTAAATGAATGTATGACATTGGATGCCATGCTAGAATTAATATTAACTTAGAAAGATTAATGTTAATGCCATGCATTGTATGAGATACAATTGAATCACAGGAATTAATAAACCCTAAATAAACTTATGAAGTTTATATTTTGCCACCCAATTACGTATAACACTTGTCAAGTACTATGTTCACATCATGGTATACCGCCAGGGCGGGTACGCATGTTGTGACCTTAGCGAAGCAATAATATGAGAAAAGGTGATTCTCATTGTGTTGTAATTGGCTTAACTAAAGGGTTAATCAAAAAGGTGTTTGAGCCCGAGGCAAGGATGAGATGAGTAACATACAAATTAAATATGATATATGATATCATGCATCTCATAAATTAAAAGAGTTACATAATGATGTAATTGACATGGTGATGTCTACCGAAATTATATTCAATCATAGGGACATGCCAAAGCAGTGCTATGGTTAAATATGGATTTTGGGTCTTTTACCCACTTAAATTTTTTAAAGGGTTTTATAATTTTAGTGGGAGTTTAATTCCCTTATGTAATTAACTTTGCATATATTTTCTGTTGTAGATAAATGGCAAACACAAGCAATCCCGGTTCTATTCGATCTATCCTTGAGAAGGATAAACTGAACGGAACCAATTACCTAGACTGGTATCGCAACTTGAGAATTGTTCTCAAGCAAGAGCGAAAGCTATATGTTCTGGATGGGCCTTTGCCCACTAACCCTCCACCCACCACAGCTTCAAGAGCTGAAAGGGATGCTTTCCACAAGCATCAAAATGATCAAATTGATGTACAATGCCTGATGCTCGCATCAATGATTTCGGAACTTCAGAAGGATCTGGAAACATTTGAGGCATATGAGATGTCTCAAGAGCTTAAGGAAATGTTCCAAAAGCAAGCGAGGAGGGAAAGGTATGAGACCTTAAGATCTTTGGTTGGGTGCAAGATGACCGAAGGGAGTTCGGTTAGTGCCCATGTTCTGAAGATGAAAGGGTACATTGATCAGTTGGAGAGGCTTGGTTCGCCACTCAGACCTGAGTTGGCAACGGATTTGATCCTTAATTCTCTTCCCGAGAGTTACTCCCATTTTGTCATGAATTATCACATGAATGATATGGACAAAACGGTCAGCGAACTGCATGGGATGCTGAAAAACGCTGAAGTAACGATAAAAGAGAAGCCAAGCTCCAAAGGGATCCATATGGTGCAAAAGGGTAGGATCCAGAAGAAGAAGGGTAAAGCACACAAACCCAAAGAGTTTGGGAAGGATGCAAAGAAGCCCAAAGCTGTTACCAAGGCAAAGCCTCCAAAGGAAGGCGCATGCCATTTCTGCAATCAGCCTGGTCATTGGCGCAGAAATTGCAAGCTTTATTTGGAGGACTTGAGGAAGAAGAGAGGCGGTGAGACCGCTAATCAAGGTATTCATGTTATTGAAATACTTCATTCTACTTCTGTTTCTACTTCGTGGGTATTAGATACCGGTTGTGGTTCTCACATTTGTATGAATGTGCAGGGGCTTAGAGGAAGTAGAAAGCTCAAGAAGGGCAAGGTAGAATTCCATGTGGCGAATGGAGCTAGAGTTGCTGCTTATGAAGTCGGTCGCTACGAGCTCAAGTTGCCAACTGGACTTGTTCTCTTTTTGAATAATTGTTATTTTGTTCCTAATTTGTCTAGGAACATCATTTCTATTTCATGTTTGGACAAGGAAGGATTTAAATGTGTTATTGAGAATAATCACTTATTGCTTTTCAATAAAGACTTGTTTTATGCAAATGCGGATTTACATGATAACCTTAGTGAAGGTTATGATGAGCATGTATATAACATAAATACCAAAAGGATAAGAACAAATATTGTGAATCCTACTTATCTCTGGCACTGTCGTCTAGGACACATTAATGAGAAACGCATTTCAAAACTCCATAAAGATGGAATTTTGGGTCTAGACGTTTTTGAAACATATGACACTTGCGAGTCTTGTTTAATGGGTAAGATGACCAAGAGTCCCTTTACTGGTCACAGTGAAAGGGCTAGTGACTTATTAGAACTCATACATACAGATGTATGTGGGCCTATGAGCACAACTGCTAGAGGTGGTTTTCAATACTTCATTACGTTCACTGATGACTTCAGTAGATATGGTTATCTATATCTAATGAAGCATAAGTCAGAATCCTTTGAAATGTTCAAAGCCTTCCAAAATGAAGTACAAAACCAACTTGGCAAGACAATTAAAGCACTTAGATCTGATCGAGGTGGTGAATATTTGAGCCAAGTGTTTGACGATCATCTTAGAAATTGTGGGATTGTCTCACAATTGACTCCTCCTGGTACACCACAGTGGAATGGTGTGTCTGAGAGGAGGAACCGGACTTTATTGGATATGGTTCGGTCGATGATGAGTCAAACAAATCTTCCTCTATCCTTTTGGGGATATGCACTTGAAACAGCGGCATTCACACTGAACCGAGTTCCATCAAAAGCAGTTGAAAAGACACCATATGAGATATGGATTGGTAAGAAACCAAATTTGTCTTTTCTCAAGATTTGGGGATGCGAAGCTTATGTGAAATATTTGATTTCAGATAAGTTAGCACCAAAATCTGTGAAATGCAATTTTGTTGGTTATCCAAAAGAAACTAAAGGTTATTTCTTTTACAATCCTAGTGAAAACAAAGTGTTTGTTGCTAAGGGTGGTACATTCCTGGAAAAAGAGTTTATTTCCAAAGGAATCAGTGGGAGTAAAGTACACCTACAAGAAAATATGGATAACCAAGTTGAAAGTGAGTTTCAAATGGAACAACCTGATTCACAAGAAGTTGTTGAGTCAGAACCAGTAACACAAGTCCAACGTAGATCAAGTAGAGTTCGTCATGAGCCCGAGAGATATGGATTTCTCGTCACGAACGAAAATGATCTGATTCTGTTAGAAGAGAATGAACCTTCCACGTACATGGAAGCTGTCTCTAATTCAGAATCTAAAAAATGGCTTGATGCTATGAAGTCAGAAATTCAATCCATGGACGACAACAAAGTATGGACTTTGGTTGATCTCCCAAAGGGTGCTAAAGCAATAGGGCACAAATGGGTTTTCAAATTGAAAACGGGCATGGATGGGAATATTCAGACTTATAAAGCAAGGTTAGTGGCAAAAGGTTACCGACAAATTCATGGTATAGACTATGACGAAACCTTTTCGCCAGTAGCTATGATCAAGTCCATCAGAATTCTTGTTGCCATAGCAGCATATTATGACTATGAGATATGGCAAATGGATGTCAAAACAGCTTTCCTAAATGGAAATCTTGTTGAGGATGTGTACATGACACAGCCTGAAGGTTTTATCGATCCAAAGAATCCTGATAAAGTATGCAAGCTTCAAAAGGCCATTTATGGTTTGAAGCAAGCATCAAGAAGTTGGAATCATTGTTTTGATGAATCGGTCAAAAAGTTTGGCTTCATCAAAAACGAAGATGAGCCTTGTGTGTACAAGAAGTTCAGTGGGAGTAATGTAGTTTTCCTAGTTCTATATGTCGATGACATATTGTTAATAGGAAATCACATTCCTACCTTGCAAGAAGTAAAATCTTGGTTAGGAAAGTGTTTTTCTATGAAAGACTTGGGTGAGGCAGCCTACATTCTTGGAATAAAGATCTATAGAGATAGATCTAAGAGATTGATAGGCCTGAGCCAGAGTACATACATTGATAAGATACTGAAAAGGTTCAGTATGGATCAATCTAAGAAAGGAAATGTTCCTATTGGGCAAGGGAGCGTCAGCTATAGGATCTATCATGTATGCCATGGTATGTACTCGGCCAGATGTCTCTTTTGCTTTGAGCATGACAAGTAGATATCAGTCTGATCCAGGTGATAGTCACTGGACTGCTGTCAAGAGTATTCTTAAGTACTTGAGAAGAACTAAAGATACATTCTTGATATATGGAGGCTCGGACGAAGATCTTGTTGTAAATGGTTACACGGATGCAAGTTTCCAAACTGATCAAGATCAGATGCAGTCACAGTCTGGGTATGTGTTCATTCTGAATGGAGGTGCGATAAGTTGGAAGAGTTCTAAGCAAAGCACGATAGCTGCATCTACAACAGAAGCCGAGTATATTGCTGCATCAGATGCAGCCCAAGAGGCTGTTTGGATCAAGAAGTTCATCGAAGAACTTGGTGTCGTTCCTAGCATAGTGAATCCTGTGAGCCTCTTGTGTGACAACAATGGGGCAATATCACTTGCTAAGGAACCTAGTGTGTCACAGAAATCCAAACATATACTTCGGCGTTTTCACTACATAAGAGAAGTCATCTCAAGAGGAGATGTGAAGATATGCAAAGTTGCGTCTGAAGACAATGTTGCTGATCCACTAACAAAAGCTCTTTCACAAGCTGTACATGATGGTCATGCTAGGTCCATGGGTATTAGATACATTTGAGATTGGACTTAGGGCAAGTGGGAGATTGTTAGAGATTGTGCCCTAAGCCAATGTTGGATTATGTAAACAATCTTCTTAAGTCATTAATAAAGACTTATTTTATCATATATATTTGTATGTTAGTATTTATGATAATGTATCCATGAATTAATTGTGTAATTCTAAATTTCCCTAGTCGATTGTTATTATGGGAATAATAACAAACTAAGACTAGTGTGAGTGATAATGGATATTCATAAGATGAATATAGTGTATACAGATACAGATTATACTCACGGGCAATGTGTTAGAGAACATGTTGCTGGAGACCCACTATAAGATCAAGTTCATGGTCACATGTCACAACTGATCTTGATTATAGTAGTGTCATCAGCTGATTCCTTTGACCTGAGGTCACCATGGATTCCGGGATGAATTCATGTTGTGCTTTGACGCAGTCAAACGCTGCTTGTAACAGAGTAGTTATAAAGGCTGTGGTTGGGTACAATATGACTCATGCTTAGGGATGTGAGTGACAGATATGGGATTTTGTCCCTCTCTAACAAGAGAGCGATATCACTGGGCCCCTCGATAAGTAAGACTGTTAAATGCATGGCCGTGCTCAAATAATTGATAAGAGTATCAATTGATTTGTCTGAACAGTTTACTTTGAGATCGAGAAAGCATATGATTAATTATATAAGATTGACAAGTGTACCATGTCTTATAATTAATCTTGATATCAATGAGACAAAAGGGAATATGACATTCTATAAATAGGTATTGGATCATTCCAATCATATTAATTGGGTAGTCGTAATGGCTTGCTAGAGTCCGCTTGTGACCTATGAGGACATTATGGTAATTTCCTTATTGCCAATTAATATGATCCTATGGGGTCACACACAAGAGCAAAATGAAGTTCATCTTATCGGGTATAAATTATTATTGGATAATAATTTATGAATGAGAAAGAGAATAAATATATATAGTGATATATATTTATGTATGTATATATAAATATTAATGTGATTAATATTGCATAAAGTATGCTACATATTATAATTAAATTATATGGAGATATAATTAATTATAATATTATATATACATATATGTATTATGGAGAATTGATTTGATTTAATGTTAATTGAGAATTAATATTAAATTGTGTGGGTTAATATATAATTATAACTAATAGGTGTATTAGGTTATAATTATAATTAACTATTTAGGTTAATTATTTAAGGAAACAATTAACCTAAACCTAATCACTCTCTACACTAATACTATAGCAGATTTTCGGCCAGCCAACACAAGAGAATAGCCAGCCGAAATTCTCCTCTCCAAGCCAAGAGAAAATTTGATTTTCTGCCTCTCTCTCGATTCGAGGAAACCGTTTCTTCTATCCCGGCGCTAGCACGCGGTGAACGTATTGCTCCGTGTGGATCAACCGTAGAGGGAAGCAATTTTGGTTCCTAAGTGATTCAAACTTCAAAGAATTAAGGTAATTCTTTAACCCTCCTTCCGATTCAATGTAATGTACATGGGTCCTTGGTGGGGATTAATCTTTTTCCGCTGCGTTTTATGTTTGTTTGTGCGATTAATTCCCCAACATGTTTGATGTTAGGATATTGTATCTATTGTTTGTTAAGTGTACTCTGCTCCATTTGTCATACCCAAAGTCTTGAAGGAACGTTGGGATTTTTTTGTTAATATTTCCCAGTTCAGTCATGTACTTGCTAAACTCCTCTATTGTGTATGCTCTTGTTACTTTGTTGAAGTACTTCTTCATGTCTTTTGTGTTGCTTTTGTATTTGATTTTCAGGTTTTGCAGCAGATGGAATGCACAAACACAATGTGGAACATCTAGTAGCACCGTTTTGAAGCTTTTTCTATGCTCTTGTGTCTATCTGAAACTATAACCATTTCTTGTCTTTGTCCATACGCGTTTTTGAATTGTTTGAAAAACTATTCCCATGATTCATCATTTTCTACGTCAACTATTGCAAATGCTAGCGGGAAGATCATCTCTGCAACTACTACACTATTTTATACCTTAATTATACTTTAGTTATACACTATTATAGTGATTATCCTTAGTTATACCATACTTATATCTTACTTATAATACAATATTACAATCATTATACTTTAGTTATACCTTACTTATCCTTTAAGATACAATATTACAATCATTATAGTTTAGTTATACCTTAGTAATACCTTAGTTACACCTTTGTATAACTTAACATACAATACTACAGTGATTATACCTTAGTTATACCTTAGTTATATCTTAGTTATATCTTACTTACATCTTAGTTATAACAAAAGATACAATATTACAATCATTATACCTTGTCATACCTTTCTTATGTTTTACTTATACCTTAGGTATATTTTAGCTACAATATTTTATACCTTAGTTATACTTTATTTATACATTTAAGATACACTATTATAGTCATTATACTTTAGTTATATATTACTTATACCTTAACATACACTTACAGTGGTTATTCCTTGGTTATATCTTACTTATACCTTAATTATACATTTGTTATACCTTAATATACACTATTACAGTGATTATACCTTAGTTAATCCTTACTTATAACTTACTTATTCTACAATTTTACAATCATTATACTTTAGTTATAACTTAAAACACAATAATACAGTCGTTATACTTTAGTTATACCTTAGTTATACATTTTGTTATACCTTTGTTATAACGTAATATGCACTATTACAGTCATTATACCTTAGTTATACCTTATTTATATTTTTCTTATATCTTAGTTATACTTTAGTTACACTATTAATTATACATTATTTATTAATTATACCTTACATAGGAAAGCGGCTCTGTTCTGCAAGGACAGATTCCCGGTTTGTCCCGATCGGCCGAAAACAGTCCGTTTTCCATTTTCAGCTTTCTGTTGTGATCATTTTAGGCCCAAATTCATCCGTATGTTGTAATATTTTGGTTTTTGGATTTCTGTACGTACGGATATCGAGATTTTCAGTTTATCCGGGGTTTTATTTCCTGAGTTTAGGGTTATTTCATCCAAATCGGATCAATAGTTTTGCATTAGCGGACCCCTGAATCCTATAAAATTCCCAGATAATGTTGAAAATGAACAAAACAGTATTTTCACAAATGTTTTTGGTGTGTTTATTGTATTTCGGACCCTAGATGGATTGTGTATTTAGGAAACCCACACGAACGGAACCCTGGATTCCGGGATAGTAGACTCACAAAAATGGAAATTTGCATGTAACCGAGCCAATTGTTTTCCAAAAATTATTTTCTACCACAAAAATTACAGGGCATTTCCAAAACTGTTTTCCAAGTCAAACCGGTCTGACCGATCAGGTCGACCCGGTTATCCCCTAAATGCATGCCCCCGTTTCCTAAATTCCCAATTCTATCCTGATTTGAGTCCTATCTTTGTGTGTAATATAAATCATGCTAACTAATCTGTTTTGCAGTATTTATTTTTATTATTTTTACTGTATTTAATAGATTCTCGTGTAAATTAGGCGATTGTATTTTTTTTGGATTCTCGTGTACTTAGGCGATTGTAAAAGTGAGGACGAGAGTTTTATCTTCTATTCGATTGGATTGTATAATCGGCCTCTACTATTTTCTTGTATATTTCGGATGTATGCTTTATTTTTCCGCAATTTATTTTCTGCATTTTGCTTTAGCATCGGCTGATTAAAATAAACAAATTGGGGTTAGAGAAAGATAATAAAGCGAATTAAATATGGTAATATGAACGGTAAAGTGAAAGCAAGCTAGAGGTTAAGTAAGTTATTTGCCCGAACCCTAAATCTCTGGATTAGGTACAGCAGTCTGTCCTTGGTAGGGAGCTGTACCGGAATTCCCAGATGAGCTGATCTGGGTGGTGACTCTGTCACTGATCTCGGGATTTAAGTTTTGAGGTTTTTAAGTTAAAATGGGAAAATGTTTTCTGTAAAGGGATTTCCAAATCAAGCCCACAATTTTCTAACTCAAGATAAACAAAACCAGTTTTCCACAAACTTCACCAAATCAAAACATTTTCCCCGGCCACTTCGTCGTGTTTATTTCGTTAAAAGGTTGTCCACTCATAGTGGCGACTCTGTTGGGGAATAGTTTCTTAAAAAGTTTTCGTAAAAAATTAAGGAACTTAGGCAACTACCGAAATAAAAGCTCGCTTGCAGTCACTTTACCTAATTTATAATACCACATTTATTTGCACCTTGCATATCATGTCATTTTCTTCTTCTCAATCCCTCCAATACATTGTTTAGCCCCGGTTTACCCAAGAATGTGGCCTATCTCTACCGCCAGGATTGGAGACACCTGACGGGGTAAACCACTCATAGCACCGCATGACCTTACTTCTTGTTCTACGGTGGGGAAGTGTATATTCGCTATGGGGACCTGTACGACCCTTGGTTTTGACTTTGGCACACATGTAATGGCTTAGCAACTTCCCTTAGGATTACCAAAACTTAAATTCAAAATCGAACATTGAGTGTGCGCCTTTGGTATTCCCCGTTGATGTCAAAGAGACCCAACACCTAGGGAGAATGCAAGACCAATCCAAAGGAGAAATAAGGTCGGAAGGGAGTGCATATTTATGCATGTGCTAACGTTTGTTCCGTGGTGATCTTCTTTTGCCTTTTTTCACAAAGCATCCAAAATGCATAAATCATTCACGCACCATTTCTAATCACGCTTTCATGCAGCCATCTTTTACATATGCATATGTATGGCATTTGAACTAACCACGTCCTCATGCAGCCACGACATATTATTTGCATGCCATTTACATACATCCCGTGTACCAACATTTCCATAAAATATACATGACATCATCTCGTATGTCATGCATCCTAATCACGTCTTTCTGCAGCCATTTGCATTTTGTATGACATACACATTCGTGTCATTTCATCTAATAAGGGACGTTCTGAGAATGCCTACCACGATCATTTCATTTCATATCATATCGGGTACCCAAAACTACCCGTGGCTTGCCTATGTGCCGGTTCGCACTCGTCCATTCACTACATTCACTGGAAAATCACGAAGATTTTAGGTCTGGTTGTGTGGCAAGTCACATGACAACATAACACCATATCATCTCCATTTCATGTCCATTCATTATTGGTGTCACGGTGATGCCAAAACCTTGCTTGTGAGTCGCAATCCACATCGGACTTGTTTCATGACATTAACAACTCATTCGAGGTACTCCACGAGTACTAAATTATTATGCACATAAGAATATATCATGACATCATCAACTCATTCAAAGTGTTCCCCGAATGCCGAACTTCTGTCCATGTCCTTGTACACGCGTAATTTGTTTGCCACATCATTTCATGATGGATGCTCCAAAAGCCTCAGAACTTTGTTCGAGGAAAGGCTTCCACGTGACCATTTCATGCCATCTCATTTATACCTACAAAGTGTCGAATCTTTGCCCGTGTGTCAGTACACATGTGGCCATTTCATCACATCCATTAGGTGTCCCAAAGGAGCCGAATCTATGTCCGTGTGATGGTCCACGCGTGACGATTCTCGCATTGTCTTTTACATGGCATTGGGATCCTTGGGACGTCTGGAATAAATAATTTACGGCCATTATTGTTTTCATTCATAAAACAACAAATGCACACAATCATCTGTATGCCATTCTGATCATGTCTTTGCACGATTATTTTTAAGATATCGACATATATATGACATTGATACTAACCGCATCTTTACACAGCCGTTTTTGAACATCAGTATATGCGTGACACTAATCACATTTTCGTGCAACCACGATATTTTGTTTGTGTGCCATTTCCATCTCATGTGCAACATCCCACGAGGCATGGACGACATCATTCTGTGTGTCATGCATCTTAATAACATTTTTGTGTAGCCACTTGCATTTTCGTATGACATGCGCATCCACGTCATATCATCCCTCCTAATAAAAGAATGTTTCAAGCGTACCTTTCATGATTATCTCATTCCATGACATATCGGGTACCCCAAAATTACCCCGTGTTTTGCCGGTGCACCGGATTACACGCGGCCATTTCACAAATATCATATCATTCAATGGTAAACCACAATGGTCCTAGATTTGCTTTCGTGTGACAAGTCACACGACGCCATCATATGTCATCATATTCATCATAGGTGTCCCAGTGACACCAAGTCCTGTTTGCACATTATGGTTCATAACGGACCGTTTCATAACATTGTAAATCATTCGACGTGCTCCCTAAGTACCTGATTAGAACACATACAGGGGCATTCCATGGCATTATCAAATCATACAAGGAGTTCCAAGAACGCCCAATTTTTTTCCCTGTCTCGAGTTACACACGACTCTTCTGTCACATCATTTCATATCACATTGCTTCAAAAGCATCATAACTCTGTCCATGGGACGGTCCCCATGTGACCATTTCACGTCATGACATCGACCTACAAAGCATCAAAACTCTGCCCGTGTGCCAGACCAAACGCGGCCATTTCATGACAATTCACTAGGTGCCCCGAAAGCGCCGAGCTTTTACCCAGTGTGACGGTCCACACGCGGTTTTCTTTGCATTATTTTTGTATAGCATGGGGTACTCTTGGAATGTCCAAAATCAAAAGAATAAAAACAAGGGAAATCATCCTCATTATCTCATAATGTACATCTCATTCATTTATTAAACATTTAGAGGTTCCTCAAGCATTAAAGACATTTTCATCTTATGCACTGATTTGGTATCCTTCGTACGTATGCCCCGGTCAATGATAACAAGTGGTTTTATCAGGGAGAAAGGGAAAGAGTCTCGAGAATGGCTGGCCCGATGAACTTCAACACGATAACATATGTCGTGGATGATTATGTCGCTTCATCACGATTTCAAAAGGCGATCAGGGAAGAGGCAGCGACAATGTTGAAGGAGATGCTAGGAGGTGATCTTGACATGGTAGAAAAGCTGGCGAAAAGGTGCACTGAATTGGAGGCACGTGTGACAGAGCTCGAAGTGATAATAAGAGGGCTGACCGATGAAGCGAAATTGGAGATGCCCCCTAAGGCCAATACTGACCTTGTTCTGCGACATACCGGGAATTTGCTTCCCAAGGGTAACAGAAAAGGCATATCTCCATGGCCTATTTCTTTGGGCAGATTATTCGCCACGTGTAGAAAGGAAGGACTGCTCCAGAGCATCAGGCCATATGTAGACCCGTCGCCGAATCAGAAGAATAATTTCTGCAGCTATCATGTGATGACGGGTCACCAAACCAACACATGCTTTGATTTAGGAAAGGAGATCCTGAAGCTAGTCACCGAAGGAAAATTGAGGATCCCATCTACCTTTGACAAGCGACTAGGAGCAAGCAGGGAGACCAGCAAGGTAATTCCTCAAACTTCCCGGGGAGAGGAATATGATGAAGAGCTCCAAGGTCTGGTTTGATGAGAGCGGGGCGGTGACACTGAAGCTGGGGTAGTGACCGGATAAGGAATGGTCGGACGCTGTGAGATCAATGCCCTTAGAGGCTCCTTCCTGTAGGGAACTCATTTTGTTGTAAAGCGTATTGAACTCATTTGAATGCAATATGTGTTGTTATTTTCTTACTTATGTGGTGATTACATGTACATGGCATTATGCATGTATTTGATCATCTGGAATTACATATCCAACATGCATAATATTAAAATGTATAACATCAATCTGAGTGTTGTAGGGAATCTAAAAGTGAACCTAACTTTGGTTGAACCCTTCCTAAAAAAAAGTCTGTGAAACAAATAATTGGATGGCACCATTTCCGTCGAATCAATCGCCGACCTAGATCGATGATCCTTACAAATCGCAATCCAAAACGCTGTTGGTCCTACCCTAAGGTCTCAATTTGAGCAGCCTGCAACACACCTAAATCATTCCAAACCAAAAGCTATTGCTAAAATTCAGAGCCGACTCCCAAAATGAAGCCTCAAGCCTAATTCCATACCAAAGCCCCGGAGCCAAAACCTTAAACTCACCAAAAGCACCAGTCCTCAAGAAATCCAAATGACCTTCGCCGCCCACCATGTGGTAAAACCCTGAAGCAGTTCTTAGTTGTAGTGCATGTATAATCTTGTTTGTATGACATTCATGTGCACATGACATCACGCACGCATTGTTCATCCAAAATACATATTAAACACACATGACATACACAAATTTGAATGCAGCAGGAAAACCAACAGGTGGCTGTGGCTTGGATTTAGCTTCCTCAAAAAAAAAAAAAAAGTGTAGATGGAAGGCTCCTTCTCTCCCTTACAGTGAGATTTTTGCTCCAAACTTACAGGCTTGCTCTCTTCCTTCATAGATATATGACCTTGCCAATCTCTGCATGGTTTTGCAACAATGGCGGCGTAAACAAAGTTAAACCCGGAAACACCCGAATACTCCCCGATCGATTACCAATTAACCTGTCACCCTGACACCAATCCACTTCTTCCTTTGTTTCCACTACCAAATTCCAACCCCTATATCTGCTACGCCACTCCTATATCTCATCCTCATCCTTCCTCGTTTGTACAGTTTTCTAATTCTTCCTACTTAAACATTGAGACCCTAACAGACCCTGTCGAGTGATTGATGAATTCGGGGGTGACCCACCTGTTGCATGAAGTGTCGGGATCTGCGAGTTAAGGCAATGGGGAAAGAGAGCAAAGAAAAATCAGTGCAGACAGAAGTCTTCCTCCCTCTCATACATGGCCGCCATAGCTAAACTGGAGTGTCTCGTAGTGGAAGGGAACAATAGTGGTTGCCCAAGAACCTAACCATTGGAAAGCCCAAGCCAAATAAGAAGGAGATCAACGCTAACCTCAATGGGAAAATAAGCCTGATGATTAGAAATCTACCAAATCAGTCTTAAAGACATAATCTAATGCAAGTTCTGGTCAAGCATTGTCTGGAGGAAAACAAGGATGGATCCAAAGGGATGACCACTTTTCATTTCTCCTATTTGCCTATGGATTTCAAGACTGGAGGAAATTTTGGTTGAGCATTTGTGAACTTCACCAACAGTGATTGGAAAAACCAAGTTTTACAAAGCTTTCAACAGGCATGAATGGGATAATGCCGTCAACAGTAAGACTTGCAAAGCCTACTGTGCTAATATTCAGGGGAAAGTTGCATTTACCAACCATCTCAAGAACTCAGTCTTCAGCTGCAACAGAGTCTGTACTCCGGAGGACTAAAAGTTGTGTCCATCTTTGGAGATTGTGCATGAACTGGAACCTGGGGTGAACTGAAGACATGAATACAACATCAGACCTCAGGAAAATCCAGTGGTTAATTGAATCCATCTCAGGTTATCCACTCAGAGTGGCAACTCTATTCAGTGTTTGGCTATATATTTCAAAAAAAAAAAAAAAAAACCTCCAATGTGTAAAACTGAAAGGGCATATTGGTAATTTGAAGGGGCATCAATCAAAACCAGAGCCACCTTTTGGACTTTCCTAATGCATCCACATTCATCATTTCATAAATGTTTTGTATTCAATTTTGTTGTTCAATATGCACTTGTCATGTCATTGCATGTCGATGTTTTCAATATGAGCTACATCACGCAGCAAACCATGTCTGTTGAAGTGTTTTACTCCCCAACCACAAATCTCTGATACCAGGGGCAAAGGAAAAGGCCGAACCATTGGGTGTAGTCAACATCAATGTCCTCACAATTTTGGATGAACATATCGAGGCACATTTCCGATCATAAGACAAATTGTTGCAAAAAGGATCAACTCAGATGAAATGTCGTGCAGACTTTTTGGGCCATAAAGAAAAAATTACAAAGAGAAATGTTCCGACATGGAAAACCGAAAGGACGCATCGGTAACGGGGAAGGAGTGACATACAAAGTCAGAGCCACTATTAATGTCCTTATTATACTCATTCTGATGTCATCATTGCGATATTGCCAAACGGACCATCCATCGACGCGGGCTATTACCCTGAGTCACTAAGCCTGATAGCACTTTAGAATGTACAAAGGATAAAGTGGGAGGACACTCGAGAGGGTCAATTTCTCCAATACCCAGATCTGTGTGACAGTTAGTTTATCAGAAAAATGTCAAAACAATCGGATTGGGTTAGTATGATACAAAAATGTGCTTAGAGGCAGGCGGAGGCATCTACCCCGTTTCAATGAGATTAGATCATATAGTCGTGGTGTTGCAAGTCATCTGGGCTACCCCTGAGGTTAATCGCAAGACACGAATTCCATCTCTGGGCTTGCACAGATATCAAGAACCAAGCATAAGCAGCATATTGCTTACATACACATGTTTAGAATCTCGCGTGCATAAATGCATAAGTTTAAAATGAACATACATAATTCATATGCACATGCATCACAACCAATCCAGATACAAGTACCAGCCACCACCACTAGGCTGTCCGGAATCAGGATCACTCTCAAAACAGAAAATAGTCCAACATCAGGACATCCACTAGCTCTTAAGAGACAAGTTGACACCGCGCAGGCCCAAGCCTCAACGTCTCAAGTTTCCGGGGGCAAAGCAAATAAACCGTATTTATTCTTGATCGAAGGGGCAAAAATTTTTGTTTATAAAATTATCGATCAAGGAATAAATACTCATCCTCAACCAAATTCTCAAATTACCACTCCTAAAGTCAAAACCTCTCAAGCGTGGTTCATAATCCTTGACAAACCTCTCAAGCGTGGTTTTGGATCCTTGAAATTTCTTCAAGCCTGGTTCATAATCCTTGAAAAACCTCCTCAAGCCAGATTTTGGATCCTTGAAACTCCTTCAAGTGTGATTCTTAATCCTTGAAAAACCTCTCAAGCGTGATTTTGGATCCTTGAAATTTCTTCAAGCGAGATTCTTAATCCTTGAAAAACTGTCCAAGCCATATTTCGGGTTCTTGAAAACCAATTCAAGCAAGATCCTAGATCTTTGAAGCCAATTCAAATCCCCAGCCTAACCTCCACCTTCCTTTGCCTCAGGTAACTTAAACATGTTCCTTTGCCTCGGGTAACCTAGACTCGGTATCGGCCTATCCGCCTTCCACCTTCTTTTGCCTCGGGTAACCTAGACCTGGTATCGGCCTATCCGCCTTCCACCTTCCTTTGCCTCGGGTAACCTAGACCCGATACCCAGTATCGGCCTATCCGCCTTCCACCTTCCTTTGCCTCGGGTAACCTAGACCTGGTATCGGCTTATCTCGCCTTCCACCTTCCTTTGCCTCGGGTAACCTAGACCCGGTATCGATTTATCTCCCCTTCCACCTTCCTTTCCTCGGGTAACCTAGACCTGGTATCAGCTTATCTTCAATCATCACTGCAACAACAAAGCTTCTACAGGTCATGTATGTATTTCTTTCCTTCCGTTTGCGGTGCTTTCATTCGCGTTCTCAAATTCCCCTTAGGTAACCTAGACCTGGTATCGGGTATTGAATTTGATCATGCGAGGGGCAGCTGTAAGCGCCGGGTTTTCCCGAACTCTATGATGAGAATTCTTGTGTTACCTGTGGACCGGACGAACTTGAATCGGGCTTGGAGACACCCGGAATGTCCCGGAATATCTCAAACGTCCTGAAAACCAAGCTATCCGCGATCTGAAATCCCCAAAAAGGTCTCCCGAGTGATTTCCATGGTTTAGGGTGCGCGTCGGACTTTCAAAATTTTGCCCCGGCTCTAGTGGCCAAGACAAGTTGCCCTGCAAAGCAGAGCAAGTTGTCTCGCCAGAAGTAAGTATGGGCAAAATCAGAAAAGTAAGGCAGCCATTTAATATTGAAATGATATGTGAGAGGAGAGTATAAAAAGAGAAAATCAAATCAATAAAGGGGGTTAGTATTCTTGAGCAGAGAAAAAAAAACTTGAAAAAAAAACATACAGAGAGAAAAAGGAAAAGAAAAGAAAAGGAAGCAAGACCGAGACTAAGCAAGGAGAGGGAACCCAGAAACTCAAGGACTAAGGCTTAAAATCAATGCAAAAACATTGAACACAAGTCACTTAACCTTTGCTCATTGGTTGGAGATCATTTTGGATTCGTTTCGGGTTGTTTTGGATTGTTGTGGTTTTCAGCCGGTTGAGTTTCCAGACACATTTCAAACTTTCAATCCATTCCTTGACGTTCAAAGCATCAAAACAACATCAAGGTATACTCTGAGATGTCTTAAACTCGTTTCGGTAGCATTTCCTGTGATTTTCCTTTTTATTCTGTAAAATTTCCGGAAGCTGGCTGTCGATCAGAGTCGGGCGGCTCTGACCAGAGCCGGATGGCTTTAGTTCTTAAGAACAGAGCCGGGAGGCTCTAGTTCTCAAGAACAAAGCCGGGCGGCTCTGTTCTGCAGGGACATATTCCCAGTTTGTCCCGATCGGCCGAAAACAGTCCGTTTTCCATTTTCAGCTTTCTGTTGTGATCATTTTGGGCCCAAATTCATCCGTATGTTACAATATTTTGGTTTTTGGATTTCTATACGTATGGATATTGGGATTTTCAGTTTATTCGGGGTTTTATTTCCTGAGTTTCAGGGTTATTTCATCCAAATCGGATCAATAGTTTTGCATTAGCGGACCCCTGAATCCTATACAAACCCTGGATAATGTTGAAAATGAACAAAACAGTATTTTCACAAATGTTTTTGGCGTCTTTATTGTATTTCGGACCCTAGATGGATTGTGTATTTAGGAAACCCACACGAACGGAACCTGGATTCCCGGATAGCAGACTCACAAAAATGGAAATTTGCATGTAACCGAGCCAATTGTTTTCCAAAAATTATTTTCTACCACAAAAATTACGGGGCCTTTCCAAAACCGTTTTCCAAGTCAAACTGGTCCGACCGGTCGGGTCGACCCGGTTATCCCCTAAATGCATGCCTCCGTTTCCTAAATTCCCAATTCTGTCCTGATTTGAGTCCTATCTATGTGTGTAATATAAATCGTGCTAACCAATCTGTTTTGCAGTATTTATTTTATTATTTTTACTGTATTTAATAGATTCTCGTGTAAATTAGGTGATTGTATTTTTTTCAGATCCTCGTGTACTTAGGCGATTGTAAAAGTGAGGGCGAGAGTTTTATCTTTTATTCGATTGGGTTGTATAATCGGCCTCTACTATTTTCTTGTATATTTCGGATGTATGCTTCATTTTTCCACAATTTATTTTCTACATTTTGCTTTAGCATCGGCTGATTGAAATAAACAAATTGGGGTTAGAGAAAGATAATAAAGCGAATTAAATATGGTAATATGAACGGTAAAGTGAAAGCAGGCTAGAGGTTAAGTAAGTTATTTGCCCGAACCCTAAATCTGTGGATTAGGTACAGCAGTCTGTCCTCGGTAGGGAGTTGTACCGGAATTCCCGGATGAGCTGATCCGGGTGGCGACTCTTTCACTGATCTCGGGATTTAAGTTTCGAGGTCTTTATGTTAAAACGGGAAAATGTTTTCTACAAAGGGATTTCCAAATCAAGCCCACAATTTTCTAACTCAAGATAAACAAAACACGTTTTCCATAAACTTCACCAAATCAAAACATTTTCCCTAGCCTGCTTCGCCGCGTTTATTTCGTTAAAAGGTCGTCCGCTCACAGCAGTGTTGCCATCCTTGTATTGAAGCCTACATTGCTACAAAGATGTACAAGAATCTATTTCCTTTTGTTTCCAAGCTGATTATTGTTCCTGGTTTGTTTTATGGAGCATATAGAGGTTGCTCGGTAGCATAATGTATGATTCAGATGGCGAACCTCTGATTATTTTAAGTACTTCTTCTTTTGAATGCCAGGCTTTTTGGTAATTGATTTCTGCCACTATTTGTTCTTTCATGTCATATACTATATCTTTTATTGTGTATATTTTTTTCAGTCTAATATATTTGTTGTAGATCATCCTTGCTATAAATGCCTTTATTGCCTGTCTTTTCTCACCATTTCTGTCATCAATTTGCATGTGTGTTTTTCAACATATTTTCTTATTATGAATCTTTCTGTATTTTTTTCTCCTTCATGCATTGAATCTCCATGTACGCTGTTCATTAATGCACTACAGGAAGTACTATTTTTGGACTGGATTTTTGAACCTTAAATTGGAAATTTTTTCTTATTGCATAAAGACCAATTGCTTCTTTTAGTGTCTTTTTGTTTATGTAGATCAGCTTGTATATAGTCAACACTGCCATCTGATATGTCATTGTCTTCTTCTCCTTTTGTAATTTTGTTTGCGTGTTTTGTGCTGTATATTTCTTCTTTTGTTCTTTCTGTTATGTTTCTTATGTAAGCTACATGGTCTTCTTCTTCTATGTTGTACTGATCATACTCTATTTGGCACATAGATTCTTCCATGTTACTATTGTGCTCCTTTTCTTCACTTCCTATTATATATATATATATATATATATATATATATATATATATATATATATATAATAGGAAGTGGACAAATATACATAATGTTACATGTTAGATGCATTCATTATATAATGTTACATTGGATACATTGATACTCTGATTACACATTAGTCAAAACTTCTGATACACATATTATACATTGTGATACACTGATTATACATTTTGTAAAAATGTTAGACCTTGTCATACGCTGATTATTCTTTTTGTAAAATTGTTAGACCTTAGTTATACATTAGTTAGAACTTAGTTATACCTTAGTTGTACTTTGTGATACCTCAGTTATACCTTAGTTATACCTTTTGTAAAACTGATACACTTATTATACCTTTAGTTATATCTTATGATACAATGATTATACTCTTATTATACCCTTATACCTTTTAATACAATGATAATAACTTTTTTGTAAAACTGATACAGTTATTATCCCCTTACTTATACCTTGTTATACAATGATTATACCTTAGGTATACATTGTGATACACTGATTAATACATTTTCTAAACAGTAAGATCTTAGTTATACCTTATAATACAATGATTATACTTAAGTTATAGTTTGTGATACACTAATTATACCTTTTGATACACAATATACCTTAGTTATACTTTCTGATATATTGATTATATCTTAGTTATACCTTTTGAAAAACTGATTATACCTTAGTCATAGTGTGAGATACAATAATTATACCTTAATTATGCCTTTTGATACACATTATACCTTAGTTATATTTTATGATACACTGATTATACGTTTGTAAAACTTTAATATACGTTTTTGAGATAGTGTGATGATTTTAACTTGTTCATTTATTGTTATGCATAGTGGATACTCCATTAGAATGTTGCTTGCACTCTTTAGCTGTAAATAAAATTTAATGGACATGTCGTTCATTATTTCCATTGGAGGATATCCTTCCGTTACCTGGAATTTGAAATGTAAATCTTCTTTTTATTGATTGATATTTATATTTCATTTGATGGTTCGGTTGAAGTCATTAAATGTTGATGTTGTTGGTATTAGGACTCCACTTACTTTGTAGTTGATGAATCTGTAATCTTCAGTCCAAGTTCTATTATAATGGAGTAGAATTGCGATTTATTGCATATCTCTGTGATTGATTGAATATTTTGTTGCACTGTTGTGTTTGTTTTCAATGAGGTAGTGAGGGAGTGAGTTTTGTTATTCTAAGATTGTCGTAATTCTGAATTCTGCGATTTGATATCTTTGCGTTTGAGAAGATACGTATTTTGGAGATTATAATTTTTTGCTTTGTTATTTATTGTGGAAGAACCACGTAAAACATATAGGTACGTATTTTGGAGATTATAACTTTTTACTTTGTTGTTTATTGTGGAAGAACCACGTAAAACATAAATGTTTTATTTTAAGTATTTTTGAAATTTTAGAAAGTTTTTAATGTATTTTTGCAAATTTTTCCTTTTCAGGTAAAAATATTATATGGTGCCAAAAGGTAAGTATTTTGTAAAATTTCATTCCTAATACCCTTTTAATTATATGTTATTCCGTTAGAAAAGAGCATTTTGGTTAGACTCTTATAATGTTGGGCCATTTTTGTTGAAATTAAAATGTTAGGGGTAAACTTTAACTTATGTACTAAAGTTAGGGGCCTTTTTGCGCACCCTGACCCTTTTTCTTCTTTATCCCAACATGTACTAGCATTTTCATTTTTTCTTTTAAAATTTTTTTATAATTTTTTGTATGCTTTAGTTATCATTATTATTAAGCGTAATTGTTTTACTCCAATATGATATATAGATTTGTAATATTAGAAAGTAAAAAATTCAATTATGTTAATCTTTTTAGGTTAAAAATGTAATCTGAAAAATGTTTGAAATTACTAGCAAAAGAATTTCTGTTTCCAAAGGCTGGGCATTACAAGCTTGGGTTGTCTTCAATTTTTCAATATGCACTCCCTTATTTCTTCAATTTTAAAATATGACTGACCAACATATTTGGAAATTCCATCATCTAAAATAAAGAAGAATAAAATTTCCTTCAAGTATAATTTTCGTTTTTCATTCTGAAATCTTTTTTTGTTTTCCTTTTTTTTTTTTATGATGCAAGTAACCAACTTGTGACTAAGAGAATTTTGCGTACTATGAAAATTTATTGTATAATATTAAAATTATGATGGCTAACTATTATCACGCACACAACTCTCTACTAGTTAGGACATGCGGCACCAGCGAGCAAAACCTCAAGTTGCGATGCTAGTCAGCCATTCAAATGCTAAGCTAGATTGCTTAAGCAAGAAGAGTGACAAGTAAACAAAGAGCAAAGTTTACAATCTTAAGGAGAGCTTTTATTACTTGAAGAATGCTTTACAACTTTTGGATAATTTACAAATAAAGGGGTGATGACTATTTATAGCCATTCCACTTTCTTAACATGGTTGATATTGATTTGGAATATTCCTAGAATATTCTACTCAATAATGTACAAAATATCTCCTAAAGGCGGTTTAAAGGCTTCTAGAGACACTTCTAGTGGTTTCCTACGGATCTGGAACGGACTAGTCATTTATAAAAGCTTCTAGAACCGAAACAGCTACGAAATTTTCGTCGCTAAGACGCTGCGTGCTGTGCTGGGCTGCCTGCATGCGACCTGGGCTTGTTCTCCGCCCAACCACTGTCTTTTGCTGCATAACCTCCTTTTCTTTGGCAAATTTTGAGGCGACCCATGACATTCCCCCCCGGTATGCCTCAATCTTGTCTCGAGAGTTCCATAGCGAGAGCTCATGCTCCTAACTTACCTCACTATCCAGTAGTCCCTTCCATTTGACAAAGTACTCCATATAACTCGAATGTGAGCCCCTGGCTTTGATCCTTCGGTGGGATATATCTCTTCTACCTCGTGCTCGTGTTGGGTTGTCACGGCAGTCGGTTGCTTCTTTGATTCTCCTCAGCTCGGATCATCCTTATCCTCGTGATAAGATTTTAGAAAGCTCACATGGAATACTGGATCCATCTCCAAGTGCGTTGGTAATTTGACTTGATAAGCCATCTTACCAACTCTTTTCTCGATTGGAAATGGGCCCTCATAGCGCCTCCTTAATCCCTAATGTAACTTGGGGGTTTGATGGGGAAGGAGCTTTACCATCACCAAGTCTCCCTCTTCGAACTCTAAGTGGCGCCTCTTTTTGTCAGCCCATTTCTTCATCTTTTTGGCAGCTTTGGCCAAGGAGGAGCGTGTCATCTCTTTCTTTTCTTACCATCCCTTGGCAAACTTGAATGCAATGGGGCTTTGGCCTTTGTAGCCAACATCTTGGGGCGTTGTAGGCTGTTGCCCTATGGCAAACTCGAATGGACTAGCCCCTAATTCGTTCTTCTATAGGTTGTACGAGAATTGGGAGATGTCTAGCAACTTCGTCCAATCCTTTTGGTTAGTACCCACATAGTGCCTTAAGAATAGCTCCAACAAGGCATTCACCCTTTCTATTTGTCCATTTGTTTAAAGGTGAAAGCTAGTGGAGAAGTTGAGCTCGGACCCCAATAGCTTGAACAATTCTGTCCAAAAGTGGCCAGTGAAGCGAGTCTCTCGATCACTCACAATGGACTTTGGTATGCCCCAATACTTTACCACATGTTTAAAAAATAACCTAGCAGCATCTTTACCATTGAACTTAGTAGGCACGAGAATGAAAATTCCGTAGTTACTAAATCGATCCACTACGACCATGATGTTGCTACATCCATCAGACTTGGGCAGACCAACAATAAAATCCATTGAAATGCTCTCCCAAGGTCTTTCGAGGATTGGCATGGGCTGTAGTAGGCTAGTAGGTTTATGTTGCTCTACCTAGTCTTATTGGCACACAAGACAAGTTTTCACATAAAGCTCCACATCGTCTCGCATTTGGGGCCAATAATAAGTTCGTTCGATGAGTGCTAACGTGCGGTGTACGCCCGAACGCCCTTTTGGAGTCGTGGCACTCTTTGATGATTGTCCTCCTTAAGCCTTGCCATTTTGGCACATACAAGCTGTTGCCCTTAGTAAACAATAACCCATCCTCAAGCCAAAACCGATGAGTTTTTCCACTCTTCGCCAATTCTATCAAACTCTTGGCTTGCGAGTCGTGCTCCATTCCTTCCTTTATGCAAGATGCTAAAGGGAAATTAGGTTGGGTGATGGCGGCTAGCTCACCCTTCCTACTTAAGGCATCCGCCACTAGATTATTCTCGCCCGGTTTATGCTCCATGGTAAAGTCGAACTCTACCAAGAAAGCTTGCCACCTCATCTGTTTTGGCGTGAGCTTCTTCTGATTTAAGAAGTAGCGAATGGCTACGTGTGTGTCTTTACCACATACTTGGACCCCAATAAGTAATGCCTCCATAGACGTAAGCAATGAACGACGGCGGTAATCTCCTTCTCCTGGACCGTATTGCGACTCTCAGTGTCGTTCAACTTTCTACTTTCATATGCAATCAGGTGTCCTTCTTACATAAGAACTCCCCCTATGGCGAAATCAGAGGCATCGGTATGTACCTCGTATGCCTTCTTGTGATCGGGTAGTGCCAAGACAAGTTCTTCGGTCATGGCACTTTTAAGGTCTTCAAATACGGCTTGGCACTTATCATCCTAATTCTATGCGCAGTTCTTCTTCAATAAATCTCTTAAAGGGGATGCCAAGGTCGAATAGTTTTTAATGAACCTTCGATAATAATTAGCAAGGCCCAAGAACGATCGTAGTTCGATCAACTTTCTAGGTGGTTCCCAATCTACGATTGCTTAGATCTTTGCATTATCCATCCGAATCTTGACTCCTCCCACAATGTGCCCTAAGAATGGTACTTCTCTTTGGGCAAAGGCACATTTTTCGTTCTTAACATATAACTCATGCTCCCTTAATACTTGGAAAACTTGTCGTAGGTGATGTACGTGCTCCTCCAACAAGTTGTTATACACCACTATATCATCGAGATATAGAGCACTTGATTCGTGCAAAATGTGGCAGGAGCATTAGTTAAGCCAAAGGGCATGACTAAGAATTCGTAAGAACTATACCTCGTAACGCATGCAGTTTTGGGACATCCCCTTTGTGAACTCTCACTTGATAATAACCCGACCGCAAATCCAGCTTAGTGAACCATCTTGCTTCTCCAAGTTGGTCAAACAAATCCGCGATGAGGGGGATAGGGTATTTGTTCTTAACTGTTACTTTGTTAAGCGCCCTATGGTCGATACACAGCCGCAATGACCCTCGTGCTTCTTTTGAAATAGCACTGGTGGCCCATAAGGTGACTTTGATGGTTGGATTTGGCCTGCATCCGACATCTCCTTCAACTACTTCCTTAATTCTTCAAGTTCAGGAGGTGTCATTCGGTAAGGAACTCCCGCAGGTGGCGTGGCACCAGGTACCAATTAGATTTTGTGGTACACTTCCCTTTCCAAGGGAAGTTTCTTTGGTAACTCGGATGGCATTACATCCTTGAAGTCTTTCAGGACACGGAAATCTCCTTGGGCATCTCATGGCTACTTTCTTTATCTCGATCTTCCTTGATAGTTACAAGGAATGTGGACTCATCCCTCTTTAAGCCCTTGGAAACTTGTATGGCCGAGAGTTGCTTAGTCTTTGCTGGACTTTCTCGAGCCAACGGCACCATGCATGCATTATCCTTCTCCAAGATGCACATGGCATCGGCGAAGGGAATAGGCACGGCTTGTACTTGGTCCATAAACTCCATGCCAAGTACAATGGGGCAGTCAACCATGGGTACAATTGAAAAGTTTATACGGCCAGTCCACGTACCCAAGGTTACACGAACTCCTTTAGCTATGCCGTGGATTGCCTTTGGTGCGGAGTTGACGGCCTTTAACCACCCGCTTTCTTTTGTGTAGCGAATGCCCAAGCTGTCGACCTCTTTCACTTCGAGGAAGTTATTGGTAGCTACAGTGTCTACTAGCGCCTTGACAACATTGTTGCCTACCTTCGCTTCCACGAACAGTCGACCCTTCTTTTCAGTCTTGGGCATCTCTACCTTCGCCTTGATAGCGCTAAGAAGTTGCAAGTAACTCATCCTTGTAACCCGCTATTGTTACTGCTCTTGTTGTTCCCTCTCTTCAACTAAGGCAGACAACTTGGTCTTTGTAGGACAGTCCCTTGCTTTATGCGGCCCTTCACAAAAGAAGCATTTTAGCGGCCTATATCCGCTCTCCTCATCCTTCCCTTTGGGTGAATTACCATCCTTAGGCTTGTTGTCATTGTTGGGCTTGGAACTACTGGCTCCCCCACTATTGCCCTTGCTACCCTTGTCTTGGTCAGACTTGGGTTTCTCGGACTTATTGTACTTAATTAATGAGTCAGTAATAGTAATGTCAGTAGCATTCCTACGTTGGATATCCATTCTCGCCCATGGCTGGATTCCTTCTAAGAAGAGGTAGAATGCCTCCTCTCGAGGATACCCAGGAAGCTCCAAAAGAACCTCGGAGAACTCTTTAATGTACTTACGGATGCTACCTCTTTGCTTGAAATGCTTCAACCTAGCCCTCTTTTCTAATTCACCAGACTCGGGATAGAACTGGGCCTTGAGCTCTCTTTTAAAGTCCCCAAGTGCCGATAGTGCAAGTTCCATTTTGCATGTCCAGCTCCTTCGTTCTCCACCATACTGCAGCAGCGTATTGGAGATATAGTGAAACGGTGTCCATCATTTGGGCATCGTTTACAATCGCGTGAGCCTGATAGTATTTCTCCAAACTCAAAAGGCTTGCGCCACCGTAAGCCTTTGGTTTTGGCGCATCTAGTCGTTGAAGGGTAGAATAAGTTGACGAAGTAGCCCCACTTGCAATAGCCTTCTTGCGAAGGACTAACTCCTCCTTCGTCTCCCCTAGCTCTCTCTTGGTTAATGCCAACTCGGCAAGAACCTTCTCCAATTCTTGCCTAAGTGTTGCTAATTAGGAATGAAAGACTCCTTCCAAGGCTTTAACGTGATCCTCACCTTCAGCAGCAACCTTGTTTAGAGTGGTCAGCACCTCCTCCCGGAGCTTATCTCCCTCGAGCTCCTCTACGCACCTTTCGACCTCCTCCAACCTATTAAGAAATTGATCTTGACCTTCAGCTATAGCAAGTTCTACCTTTGCTAGCCGGGCGTTGAAGTCCACCAAGGTATCACCTGCCGAATCCCTTGTATTTGACCGCCCCCTCATGGCCTTGGTAATCTTTGGTTCCTCCACGTGCGTAGCAGCAGCACCTAATTCAATGGTCGTGCTTCCCTCGTCACCAATTGCCATTCTCGAACCTAGGCTCTGATACCAACTGTCACACACACAACTCTCTACTAGTTGGGACGTGCGGCACTAGCGAGCAAAACCTCAAGTTGCGATGCTAATCAGCCTTTCAAATGCTAAGCTAGATTGCTTAAGTAAGAAGAGTGACAAGTAACAAAGAGCAAAGTTTACAATCCTAAGGAGAGCTTTTATTACTTGAAGAATGCTTTACAACTCGTGAATGATTTACAAATGAGAGGGTGAGACCTATTTATAGCCATTCCATCTCCTTAACATGTGGCTGATATTGATTTGGAATATTCCTAGAATATTCTACTCAATAATGTACAAAATATCTCCTAAGGGCGGTTTAGAAGTTTCTAGAGACACTTCTAGTGGTTTCCTACGGATCTAGAACGGATTATTATTTCTGGAAGCTTCTGGAACCGATACAGCTTCGGAATTTCCATGGCTAAGGCGCTGCGCCCTGGGTTGGGCTGCCTGCGTGCGGGCTGAGCCTGTTCTCCGCCCAACCACTATCTTTAGCTGCATAACCTCCCTTTCTTTGGCAAATTTTGAGGCAACCCATGACACTATATATGTGTGTGTGTGTTATAATATTGCTGACCGTTCTTCTTGGGATGCCAATTGCCTAGAAAATAGCATTTCAATCTTGACAATATCATGTCATGGGCCGCCTCAAAATTTGCCAAAGAAAGGGAGGTTATGCAGCTAAAGATAGTCGTTGGGCGGAGAACAGGCCCAGCCCGCGTGCAGGCAGCCCAGCGCGCAGCGCCTTAGCCACAGAAATTCCGAAGCTGTTTCGGTTCCAGAAGCTTCCATAAATAACCAGTCCGTTCCAGATCCATAGGAAACCACTAGAAGCGCCTCTAGAAGCTTCTAAACCGACCTTAGGAGATATTTTGTACATTATTGAATAGAATATTCTAGGAATATTCCAAATCAATATCAACCACGTATTACGGAGGTGAAATGGCTATAAATAGGCCTCACCCCTTCATTTGTAAATCATCCATGAGTTGTAAAGCATTCTTCAAGTAATAAAAGCTCTCTTTAAAGATTGCAAACTCTGCTCTTTGTTTACTTGTCATTCTTCTTGCTTAAGCAATCTAGCTTAGCATTTGAAAGGCTGACTAGCATCGCAACTTGAGGTTTTGCTCGCTAGTGCCGCACGCCCCAACTAGTAGAGAGTTATGTACGTGATAGTTGGTATCAGAGCCTAGGATCGTGAATGGCAAGTGGTGACAAGGGAAGCACGGGCATTGAATTAGGTGTTGCTGCCACACACATGGAGGAACCACTTAGGCAAGAATTGGAGAAGTTTCTTGCCGAGTTGGCTTCAACCAAGAGAGAGCTAGGGGAGACGAAGGAGGAGTTAGTCCTTTGCAAGAAGGCTATACTTCGTCAACTTATTCTAGCCCTCAAAGGCTAGATGTGCCAAAACCAAATGCTTAAGGTGGTGCGAGAAATGCGGAGGACATCGATAATTTCCTTTGGAGTTTAGAGAAGTACTTTAAGGCACATGCCATAGTAAACGATGCCCAAATGATGGACACCGTTTCGTTGTATCTCCAAGACGCTGCCGCAGTATGGTGGAGAACTAAGGAGCTGGACATGCAATATGGAACTTGGGACGATTTTAAAAGAAAGCTCAAGGCCCAGTCCTATCCTGAGTCTAGCGAATTAGAAAAGAGGGTCAGGTTGAGACATCTCAAACAAAGAGATAGCATCTGTGAGTATATTAAAGAATTTTCCAAGGTTCTTTTGGAGCTTCCTGGGTATCCTCGAGAGGAGGCATTCTACCTCTTCTTAGAAGGAATCCAACCATGGGCGAGAATGGAGATCCAACGAAGGAACGCTACTGACCTCTCCACTACCATTACTATTGTCGATTCATTAATCGAGTACAACAAGTCCGAGAAATCCAAGTCTAACCAAGACAAGAGTAACAAGAGCAAGAGTGGGGGAGCTAGTAGTTCCAAGACCAACAATGGCAACAAGCCTAAGGATGGCAAGCCACCCAAAGGGAATGATGAGAAGAGCGGATATAAGTCGTTAAAATGTTTCTTTTGCGAAGGGCCATATAAGGCAAGGGACTTTCCTAGGAAGGCCAAGTTGTCTACCTTAGTTGAAGAGAGGGAACAACAAGAGCAGCAACTAGAGCAGGATACAAGGATGGGTTCCTTGCAACTTCTTAGCGCTATCAAAGCCAAAGTAGAGATGCCCAAGACCGAAAAGAAAGGTCAACTGTTCGTGGAAGCGAAGGTAGGCAACAATTTCGTCAAAGCGCTAATAGACACTGGAGCTACTAATAACTTCCTCCAAGCGAAGGAGGCCGACAAGTTGGGCATTCGCTACACAAAAGAAAGCGGGTGGTTAAAAGCGGTCAACTCTGCGCTAAAGGCAATCCACGACACAGTTAAAGGAGTTCGTGTAACCTTAGGTACATGGACTGACCTCATAAACTTTTCGATTGTACCTATGGATGATTACCCCATTGTCTTGGCATAGAGTTTATGGACCAAGTACAAACCGTGTCTATCCCCTTCGCCGATACCATGTGCATCTTGAAGAAGGATACTGTATGCATGGTGTCGTTGGCTCGAGAGAGTCCAGTAAAGACTAAGCAACTTTAGGCCGTGCAAGTTTCCAAGGGCTTGAAGAGGGAAGAGAACACATTCCTTGTAACTATCAAAGAAGATGGAGATAAAGAAACTAGCCATGAGATGCCCCAGGAGATTGTCCGTTTCCTGGAAGACTTCAAGGATGTAATGCCATCCGAGTTACCAAAGAAACTTCCTCCGAAAAGGGAAGTGGATCACAAAATCGAATTGGTACCGGGTGCCACACCACCTGCAGGAGTTCCTTACCGAATGGCACCTCCCGAACTTGAAGAATTAAAAAGAGGCAGTTGAAGGAGATGTTGGATGCAGTCCAAATCCAACCATCAAAGTCACCTTACGGAGCACCAGTGCTATTTCAAAAGAAGCACGACGGGTCATTGTGGCTGTGTATCCATTATAGGACACTCAAGAAAGTGACCGTGAAGAACAAATACCATATCCCCCTTATCGCGGATTTGTTTGATCAACTTGGAGAAGCAAGATGGTTCACCAAGCTGGATTTGCGGTCGGTTTATTATCAAGTGAGAGTTCACAAAGGGGATGTGCCAAAGACTGCATGTGTTACGAGGTATCGTTCTTACGAATTCTTAGTCATGCCCTTTTTAGCTTAACCAATGCTCCTGCCACATTTTGCACGTTGATGAATCAAGTGCTCCAACCGTTCTTAGACAAGTTTGTCGTAGTGTTTCTCGATGACATAGTGGTGGATAGCAACTCGTTGGAGGAGCACGTACACCACCTACGACAAGTTTTCTAAGTATTAAGAGAGAATGAGTTATATGTTAAGAAAGAGAAATGTACCTTTGCCCAAAGAGAAGTACCACTCTTAGGGCACATTGTGGGAGGAGGCAAGATTCGGATGGACAAAGCAAAGATCCAAGCAATCGTAGATTGGGAACCACCTAAAAAGGTAACCGAACTACGATCGTTCTTGGACCTTGCTAATTATTATCAAAGGTTCATTAAGAACTATTCGACCTTGGCATCCCCTCTAACGAATTTATTGAAGAAGAACACCGCATGAAATTGGGATGATAAGTGCCAAGCCGCATTCGAAGATCTTAAAAGAGCTATGACTGAAGGCATATGAGGTACATACTGATGCCTCTGATTTCGCCATAGGGGGAGTTCTTATGCAAGAGGGACATCCGATTACATACGAAAGTAGAAAGTTGAACGACACTGAGTGCCGCTATACGGTCCAGGAGAAGGAGATGACCGTCGTCGTTCATTGCTTGTGCCTATGGAGCATTACTTATTGGGGTCCAAGTTTGTGGTAAAGACGAACAACGGCTACTTCTTAAATCAGAAGAAGCTCACGCCAAAGCAGATGAGGTGTCAGCTTTCTTGGCAGAGTTCGACTTTATCATGGAGCATAAACAAGGCAAGAATAATCTAGTGGCGGATGCCTTAAGTAGGAAGGGTGAGCAAGCCGCCATCACCCAACCTAATTTCCCTTTAGCATCTAGCATAAGGGAAGGAATGAAGCACGACCCACAAGCTAAGAGTTTGATAGAATTGGCAAAGAGTGGAAAAACCCGTCGGTTTTGGCTTAAGGATGCGTTATTGTTCACCAAGAGCAACCGCCTGTATGTGCCAAAATGGCAAGGCTTGAAGAGGACAATCATCAAAGAGTGCCATGACTCCAAGTAGGCGGGGCATCCGGGGGTACACCACACATTAGCACTCATCGAACAAACTTATTATTGGCCCCAAATGCGAGATGATGTGGAGCTTTATGTGAAGACTTGTCTTGTGCGCCAACAAGACAAGGTAAAGCAAGATAAACCTGCTAGCCTACTACAGCCCCTGCCAATCCCCGAAAGACCTTGGGAGAGCATTTCGATGGATTTTATCGTTGGACTGCCCAAGTCCGAGGGATGTAGCAACATCATGGTCGTAATGGATATATTTAGCAAGTACGGAATTTTCATTCCCTTGCCTACTAAGTTCAATGGTGAAGATGCTGCTAGGCTATTTTTCAAACATTTGGTAAAGTATTGGGGCATACCAAAGTCCTTTGTGAGCGATCGAGAAACTCGCTTCACTGGCCGCTTTTGGACAGAATTGTTCAAGCTATTGGGATCCGAGCTCAACTTCTCCACTAGCTTTCACCCCCAAACAGATGGACAAACAGAAAGGGTGAATGCCTTATTGGAGCTATTCTTAAGGCACTATGTGGGTGCTAACCAAAAGGATTGGACGAAGTTGCTAGACATCGCCCAATTCTCGTACAACCTACAGAAGAACGAATCATCGGGGGCTAGTCCTTAGAGATTGCCATAGGGCAACAGCCTACAACGCCCTAAGGCTTGATATTGGCTACAAAGACCAAAGCCCCACCGTATTCAAGTTTGTCAAAGGATGGAAAGAAAAGAAAGAGATCGCACGCTCCTCCTCAGCCAAAGCTGCTAAAAAAATGGAGAAATAGGCTGACAAAAAGAAACGTTACTTAGAGTTCGAAGAAGGAGACTTGGTGATGGTGAAGCTCCTTCCCCATCAAACCATAAAGTTTGCCAAGTTACATAAGGGATTAGCAAGGCGCTATAAGGGCCCATTTCCAATCGAGAAAAGAGTTGATAAGATGGCTTATCAAGTCAAATTAACAACGCACTTCGAGATGCATCCGGTATTTCATATGAGCTTTCTAAAATCTTAGAACAAGGATAACGACGATCCGAGCCAAGGTGAATCAAAGAGGCAACCGACTGCCGTGACAACCCACCACGAGCACGAGGTAGAAATGATATTATCCCACCGAAGGATCAAAGCGAGAGGCTCACATCCGAGTTATATGGAATACTTTGTCAAATGGAAAGGACTAACGGATAGTGAGGCAAGTTGGGAGCATGAGCTCTCGCTATGGAACTCTCGAGACAAGATTGAGGCGTACCACCAAGAGGCAACAAGGATGTTGCCCGATTGAGTGGGAGAGAATGTTATGGACCGCCTCAAAATTTGTCAAAGAAACGGAGATTATACAGCAAAACATAATGGTTGGGCGGAGAATAGGCCCAGTCCGCGTGCAGGCACCCCAGCCCAGTGTCATGGGATCAATCCTCGGACACCGTGGGGCACTTACGTCTACGTCTAGAAGTAAGCCAGCCAACACACTTTATGCACTAATCCTGCATTGTGAGCAAATACGATGTTAGATCCGGTTATAACATCTTATAATAGGCTCGGGGGCCATTCCGCGTTCTATACGAGAAATATCGGCACATTAGATTGGAATAATCAATGATAAGCATCCATCCACACATACACAAGCATACGCGAGACACATATGAAAAGTGATGCACAAAGCATCAAGCAAGTTCCCACCCGTAGTAGTAGGGGGTCCTACTACGGATGGGGCAATCACAAGCACCCACGTGCAGCTGACACTGGTCTCACAAGCACTACCGTGCGGCTGACACTCGTTGAGACCTGCTACACCCCCCTATAGTAGTCCTTATACCAACTTCAAGGTTGGAAGGAACAACCATCAAGATGTCTCACCTATCACACTTTTACTATTCATGCTACTATTACAAAGTATTCCCCCCCTATACACTCTCCCCCACTCAGAGGGTTGACGTCCTCGTCGACCTTGTCTTCTGGAATTCTTCAATCTTCTGCTTGAAGGCTTGTAGATCGTCTTCTTTCTCCCAGCTGGTTTCTTCTTCTCCTTCGGTCCTCCATCGAACGAGGTACTCCTTGTAGGTTCTCCTGGTGGTTGACGCCGTACGATCTGCTAAAATCTCCTCTACTTCTCTGCTAGCTGGTGCTTTCTTCGTGCTTGCAGGTCTTGAGCTCCTGTTCCGCTTGTCATCGATGGGATCTGGATGATACTACTTCAAGTTGCTGACGTGGAAGACAGGATGGACTGACATCCATTCGGTCAAGTCCAGTTTATATGATACTGGACCTACCTTCGTGATGACTGGAACCGGTTCTTCATATTTCCTCACCAGCCTGCTGTCTCTGTTGCGGAAGAATCGTAGTTGTTCTGGCAGAAGTTTCACCAACACCAGGTCACCAGCTTTGAACTCCACGGGTCGACGATCTGTATCAGCCCATTTCTTCATCCGCTTGGATGTTTTCTCCAAATGCGCTCTCGCTATCTCTTCGTTCTGCTTCCATTCCTTTGTGAAAAGATATGCTTTGGGATTCTTGCCTTTGTAAGGCATCTCAATGGAATGGGGCACCAAGGGCTGTTGACCTGTTACAATTTCAAAAGGGGTTTTATTAGTAGCAGAGGACTTCTGGCTATTAAAGCAAAATTGGGCAACATCTAGGAGGGATGCCCAGTTCCGTTGGCTGACATAGACAAAGTGCCGCAAATGCTCCTCAAGCATGCTATTGAATCTTTCTGTCTGGCCATCAGTCTGAGGGTGATAACTGGTGGACATGTTCAGGTTACTCCCTAACAGACGAAAAAGCTCTGTCCAAAAGCTCCCCAAAAATCGCCCGTCTCTATCACTGGCAATATTCTTCGGAAGACCCCAATATTTGACCACATGTTTGAAGAAGGCCCTGGTCATTGTTTCTGCTGAACTATATTTTGGCATTGGAATAAAGGTTCCATATTTGGAGAACCTATTAACAACCACCAGAATGGAATCAAAATCTTCAACCCTGGGCAATCCCGTGATAAAATCCATTAACACACTCTCTCAAGGGCGTTGAGGTACTGGAAGTGGTTGAAGTAGCCCAGAAGATTTTTGCCTCTCAACTTTTTCCTGCTGACATACTAAGCATGTCTTAGTGTACTCTCTCACCTTTTCCTCCATCTTGGGCCAGTAGTAGTACTGTTGAAGCAAAGCCAACATCCGATGCCACCTTGGATGTCCCGCCCAGAAGGTATCATGACATTCCCGCATCAACATTTTCTGCAATTTGGCAGCCTTTGGCACGTACACTCTTTGCTAGGTAGTCATTAATAGCTCATCACTGATGCAAAATTGCCGAGTCTTCCCCTGCTTCACCAGGTTCATTATTGCCACTGCCTGGGGGGTCCTTTGAGAGCTTCTCCCGAATTAACCGTCGCACAGAGGTAGATAGCTGGCTGCTAGACAAGTGGGCTATCTGTTTTAAGACTACCAGATCTGCCTTACGACTCAGCGCATCTGCCACCTAATTTGACTTTCCTGTGTGGTACAGCAGTACAAAATCGAACTCTGCCAAGAATTCTTGCCAGCGAGCTTGCTTTCGGGACAAAGTCTGTTGGATAAGGAAGTGGCTCACTGTTGCATTGTCTGTCTTCACCACAAACCTAGATCCCAGCAAATAATGTCTCCAAACTCGTAAGCAATGAACGACGGCTAGTAACTCTTTTTCATGCGTCGAATACCGCCGTTCAGCATCGTTCAACTTCCGGCTCTCAAAGGCGATAGGGTGTCCATCCTGCATAATGACTCCCCCCAAAGCAAAATATGATGCATCTGTCTGAACTTCGAACGGTTTGGCCATGTCAGGCAGGGCGAGTATTGGTTCTTCTAGAATTGCTTTCTTCAACTTCTCAAAAGCTTCTTGGCATTCTACTGTCCAGAGCCATTTCTTCTCTTTCTTCAACAAGTCAGTGAGTGGGACAACTTTCCATGAGTACCCTTCAACAAATCTCCTGTAGTAATTGGCCAGTCCCAAAAAGGATCTCAATTCTGGAACATTCCCAGGTGTCTACCATTCTGAAATAGCTTTCACCTTAGCTTGATCCATGTGAATCCTGCCTTGTTCGATCATGTGGCCAAGAAACTTGATATTTGTCTGCCCAAAAGTACACTTCTCTTTCTTCAGGAAAAGTTGGTTCTCTCTTAATTTCATAAATACAAGCTTCAAGCGCTCCTTGTGTTCTTCTAGCGTGGTGCTGTATACCACGATATCATCTAGATACACCACCACAAATTGATCGAGGTAGTCTCTGAATACCTGGTTCATGAGAGTACAAAAGGTAGCTGAAGCATTTGTTAGTCTAAAAGGCATGACCAAGAATTCAAAGGAACCATACCGGGTGACACAGGTGGTTTTGAACACATCTTCCTCCTTCACGCGCACTTGGTAGTACCCCGAGCGCAAGTCAAGCTTAGTGAAGTATTTTGCCCCACTCAGCTGATCGAACAAATCTGCTACCAGAGGGATGGGGTACTTGTTGCGCACCGTGATCTTGTTGAGGGCCCTGTAGTCTACGCATAGTCTCAGACTTCCATCTGCCTTTTACTGAAATAATACTGGAGCACCAAAGGGAGAGTTCGAAGGTCGAATAAACCTCGTCTCTAAGAGTTCACCCAATTGCTTCCGTAGTTCTGCCAACTCGGGAGGTGCCATTCTGTAGGGAGCCCTTGCCGGCGGCTTCATTCCCGGAAGCAATTCTATCTCGTGATCTACTTCCTTCTTTGGTGGGAAAGTCTTTGGCAAATTTTCTGGCATGATGTCCTGGAACTCCCTCATCACTTCATTAAGCATTTTGGGAACACTGGTGTCCTCATCAGAATGACTACCTAGTGGAACCACCACATAAGAGCTGTCCCCCTTTTTCACTCCCTTCTTGAACTGGAGCGCCGAAATACACTTCTTCTCGGATATGGGACTCATAGTCACTGGCACGACACAAGGATTTTGGTTCATGAAGAGGAGGCAACTTGCGGAGGCTATTGGAACTGCAAAACTCACTTTCAAGAAGTCCATTCCCAGGACCACATCAAAGTCATCCATTGACACCACCGTGAAGTCTATCGTGCCAGACCAGGGTCCAAACTTACAAGATACGTTCTGTGCTGCTCCCAGTATCTCCCGGGCTGGAGAGTTGACAGCTTTGATCTTTTCTACTTCTTTTCTGACGGGTAGACCCAGCCGAGAGGACTCAGCTCCCGGCACAAAGTTATCTGTGGCCCCTGTGTCAATCATGGCCCTGATGGCCTTCCCATTGATGGTCAACTCAACATACATCAGCCCTTTCTCTCTCCTTTGACTCGTGGCCTTCACCTGCTTCTCAAGGGCCGAGAGGAATCGTAAAGACCCCATGGCCGAGGGTTCTGATCCTTCAGGCCCCGCATCGGCTTTGATTTTCTCTTCGGTTCGCTCCGAAACTAAAGCATTGACAACACTTCGATGCGGGCACTCTGCCATCCTGTGAGGCCCTTTGCATAAAAAACAAGAGATGTTCCGAACACCAGAAGTAGTTTGTTTAAACATAAAGTTCTTCGAAGGGCCATTTGACTCATTATTGAACACGGTATTTCTCCTTTCACCCCAGCTTCGACGGTTACTCCCCTCCGATACTAGAGTCGGACGGCCTCCTGCCGAGAAACTGTTATGTTCACCTCCTGCCCCTAATGGTTTTGTCAACTTACTCGGCCTAGTTTCTGATCTCGAGTTAGGAGGTTGCTTCCGCTTTCCAAGATTATCTGAGAAGTCGTCTAGGCTCTCCGCTACCATAATAGCAGTAGCATGATCTCGAACATTCCTTCGGCTTACCTCATTCTTCGCCCATGGCTTCAGCCCTTTTGTGAAGTGATACAGCTTATCATACTCATGCATATCCGGGCACTCCACGATAAGCTTTTGATAAGCCCAAACATAATCTCATATGGAGCCAGTTTGTTGAAGTTCAGTAAGCTGACGTCTGACCACATGGTGAACATTCTCTAGATAAAAATAGGCTTTAAATTCCTTCTTAAACGAAGTGAAGCTCAAGGTCATGATGCTAACTGACCTTTACGAGCGGGGAGAGTTGAGGCCCCAAGACTCCTCCAAATATAAAGTCAAAGATCCAAAATCTTACGATGGAGTGAGAGATGCTAGTGAAGTTGAGAACTTCCTCTTTGATGTAGAAGCCTTCTTCAATGCAACCAGGGCCCGAACAGATGCCCATCGTTTGGAGTTGAATCCGATGTATTTGGAAGGCGACGCCAAGTTGTGGTGGCACCATAAAGCTTCTCTGACTACAATCACAACCTGAGATGAGTTTAAGGAGTTTAAAGCCCTTTTTTATCCAGAAAATGTTCACCATGTGGCCAGACGTCAGCTTGCTGAACTTTAACAAACTGGCTCCATACGAGATTATGTTCGGGCTTATCAAAAGCTTATCCTGAAGTGCCCGGAGATGCATGAGTATGATAAGCTGTATCACTTCACAAAAGGGCTGAAGCCATGGGCGAAGAATGAGGTAAGCCGAAGGAATGTTCGAGATCATGCTACTGCTATTATGGTAGCGGAGAGCCTAGACGACTTCTCAGATAAATCTTGGAAAGCGAAAGCAACCTCCTAACTCGGGATCAGAGACTAGGCCGAGTAAGTGGACAAAACCGTTGGGGGCAGGAGGTGAACGTAACAGTTCCTCGGCAGGAAGCCGTCCGACTCCAATATCGGAGGGGAGTAACCGTCGAAGCTGGGGTGAAAGGAGAAATACCCCGTTCAATAATGAGTCAAGTGGCCCTTTGAAGAACTTTATGTTTAAACAAACTACTTCTGGTGTTCGGAACATCTCTTGTTTTTTATGCAAGAGGCCTCACAGGATGGCAGAATACCCGCATCGAAGTGCTGTCAAATCTTTAGTTTCGGAGCGGACCGAAGAGGAAATCAAAGCCGATGCGGGGCCTGAAGGATCAGAACCTTCGGCCATGGGGTCTTTACGATTCCTCTCAGCCCTTGAGAAGCAGGTGAAGGCCACGAGTCAAAGGAGAGAGAAAGGGCTGATGTATGTTGAATTGACCATCAATGGGAAGGCCACCAGGGCCATGATTGACACAGGAGTCACAGATAACTTTGTGTCGGGAGCTGAGTCCTCTCGGCTGGGTCTACCCGTCAGAAAAGAAGTAGAAAAGATCAAAGCTGTCAACTCTCCAGCCCTGGAGATACTGGGAGCAGCACAGAACGTATCTTGTAAGTTTGGACCCTGGTCTGGCACGATCGACTTCACGGTGGTGCCAATGGATGATTTTGATGTGGTCTTGGGAATGGACTTCTTGAAGGAGAGTTTTGCAGTTCCAATGGCCTCCGCAAGTTGCCTCGTCTTCATGAACCAAAATCCTTGTGTCGTGCCAGTGACCATGAGTCCCATATCCGAGAAGTGTATTTCAGCGCTCCAGTTCAAGAAAGGAGTGAAAAAGGGGGACAGCTCTTATGTGGTGGTTCCACTAGGTAGTCATTCTGATGAGGACGCCAGTGTTCCCAAAATGCTTGAAGAAGTGATGAGGGAGTTCCAGGACATCATGCCAAAAAATTTGCCAAAGATTTTGCCACCAAAGAGGAGAGTAGATCACGAGATAGAATTGCTTCCAGGAATGAAGCCGCGGGCAAGGGCTCCCTACAGAATGGCACCTCCCGAGTTGGCAGAACTACGGAAGCAATTAGGTGAACTCTTAGAGGCGGGGTTTATTCGACCTTCGAACTCTCCCTTTGGTGCTCCAGTATTATTTCAGAAAAAGGCAGATGGAAGTCTGAGACTATGCGTAGACTACAGGGCCCTCAACAAGATCACGGTGCGCAACAAGTACCCCATCCCTCTGGTAGCAGATTTGTTCAATCAGCTGAGTGAGGCAAAATACTTCACTAAGCTTGACTTGCGCTCGGGGTACTACCAAGTGCGCGTGAAGGAGGAAGATGTGTTCAAAACCACTTGTGTCACCCGGTATGGTTCCTTTGAATTCTTGGTCATGCCTTTTGGACTAACAAATGCTTCAGCTACCTTTTGTACTCTCATGAACCAGGTATTCAGAGACTACCTCGATCAATTTGTGGTGGTGTATCTAAATGATATCGTGGTATACAGCACCATACTAGAAGAACACAAGCAGCGCTTGAAGCTTGTATTTATGAAATTAAGGGAGAACCAACTCTTCCTGAAGAAAGAGAAGTGTACTTTTGGGCAGACAAGTATCAAGTTTCTTGGCCACATGATCGAACAAGACAGGATTCGCATGGATCAAGCTAAGGTGAAAGCTATTTCAGAATGGTAGACACCTGGGAATGTTCCAGAATTGAGATCCTTTTTGGGACTGACCAATTACTACAGGAGATTTGTTGAAGGGTACTCGCAGAAGGTTGTCCCACTCACTGACTTGTTGAAGAAAGAGAAGAAATGGCTCTGGACAGAAGAATGCCAAGAAGCTTTTGAGAAGTTGAAGAAAGCAATTCTAGAAGAACCAATACTCGCCCTGCCTGACATGGCCAAACCGTTCGAAGTTCAGACAGATGCATCAGATTTTGCTTTGGGAAGAGTCATTATACAGGATGGACACCCTATTGTTTTTGAGAGCCGGAAGTTGAACGATGTTGAACGGCGGTATTCAACGCATGAAAAAGAGTTACTAGCCGTCGTTCATTGCTTACGAGTTTAGAGACATTATTTGCTGGGATCTAGGTTTGTGGTGAAGACAGATAATGCAGCAGTGAGCCACTTCCTTACCCAACAGACTTTGTCCCAAAAGCAAGCTCGCTGGCAAGAATTCTTGGCAGAGTTCGGTTTTGTACTGGAGTACCACATAGGAAAGTCAAATCAGGTGGCAAATGCGCTGAGTCGTAAGGCAGATCTGGTAGTCTTAAAACAGATAGCCCACTTGTCTAACAGCTAGCTATTTACCTCTGTGCGACGGTTAATTCGGGAGAAGCTCTCAAAGGACCCCCAGGCAGTGGCAATAATGAACCTGATGAAGCAGGGAAAGACTCGATAATTTTGAATCAGTGATGAGCCATTAATGACTACCAAGCAAAGAGTGTACGTGCCAAAGACTGCCAAATTGCAGAAGATGTTGATGCGGGAATGTCATGATACTCTCTGGGCGGGACATCCAGGGTGGCATCGGATGTTGGCTCTGCTTCAACAGCACTACTACTAGCCCAAGATCCCATCCAGATCCCATCAACGACAAGCGGAACAGGAGCTCAAGACCTGCAAACACGAAGAAAGCACCAGCCAACGGAGAAGTATAGGAGATTTTAACAGATCGTACGGCGTCAACCACCAGGAGAACCTACAAGGAGTACCTCGTTTGATGGAGAGCCGAAGGAGAAGAAGAAACCAACTGAGAGAAAGAAGACGATCTACAAGCCTTCAAGCAGAAGATTGAAGAATTCCAGAAGATAAGGTCAACGAGGACGTCAACTCTCTGAGTGGGGGAGAGTGTAAAGGGGGGGAATACTTTGTAATAGTAGCATAAATAGTAAAAGTGTGATAGGTGAGACATCTTGATAATTGTTCCTCCCAACCCTAAAGTTGGTATAAGGACTACTATAGGGGGGTGTGGCAGGTCTAAACGAGTGTCAGCCGCATGGTAGTGAATGTCACGGGGTCAATCCTTGGACACCATGGGACGCTTACGTCTACGTGTAGAAGTAAGCCAGCCAACACACTTTATGCACTAATCTTGCATTGTAAGCAAATACAAGGTTAGATCCGGTTATAACATTCGCTTATAATGGGCTCGGGGGCTATTCCTCGTTCTATACGAAAAATATCAGCACATTAGATTGGAATAATCATTGATAAGCATCCATCCACGCATGCACAAGCATACGCGAGACACATATGAAAAGTGATGCGCAAGGCTTTCATTCATATATCAACAAGAAGTACATCAAGCAAGTTCCCACTCGTGGTAGTAGGGGATCCAACTACGGATGGAGCAATCACAAACACCCACGTGCGGCTGACACTGGTCTCACAAGCACTACCGTGCGGCTAACACTCGTTAAGACCTGCCACACCCCTCTATAGTAGTCTTTATACCAACTTCAGGGTTGGAAGGAACAACCATCAAGATGTCTCACCTATCACACAAGATGTCTCACCTATCACACTTTTACTATTCATGCTACTATTACAAAGTATTCCCCTCCTTTACACCCAGCGCACAGCGCCTTAGCAACGGAAATTCCAAAGCTTTTTCGGTTCCAGAAGCTTCCAGAAATAACCAATCCGTTCCAGATCCGTAAAAAACCACTAGAAGTGTCTCTGGAAACTTCTAAAAAGACCTAGGAGATATTTTGTACATTATTGAATAGAATATTCTAAAAATATTCCAAATCAATATCAACCACGTGTTAAAGAGATGAAATAGCTATAAACAAACCTCACCCCCTCATTTGTAAATCATCTAAGAATTGTAAAACATTCTTCAAATAATAAAAGCTCTCGCTACAGATTGCAAAGTTTACCATTTGTTTACTTGTCATCCTTCTTGCTTAAACAATCTAACTTAGCATTTAAAAGACTGACTACTATCGCAACTTGAGGTTTTCCTTGCTAATGCCATACATCCCAACTAGTACAGAGTTGTGTACGTGACAATCATAATGGAATTGGAAGTGGTCTATAGTGAAATAGAAGATATAAAATCCAAACCAAATTCAAAAGTAAACATACAGTACAAGTTAAATTCATTGAGTTCCCCAAACGTTTTCTCCTAATTAGGGTTCCAAATGCAATCAGAACTCTTCTACGTTCTAATCATAACTAACAAAGCTTTTGCCTTCTTCAGCTTCATTACGTTGTATTCGAAAGATAAAATAAAACATAAAAATTAGTTGCTACGAACATGAAAATTAACAGTTACAGTCCAATGATTATATCATAAGTGCAATTGCTTGTTCCCTACCGATCTTTAAGTTCCTGCTCAAACTGAAGCAGTCTTTTGCGAACTGGCTGCAGAAACAGCTTTAGATCCTGCTTGATTCGCAGCTTATCTTGCTGCTGAAGATCCTTCTCATCGCTCAACTGAACCTCCATCTGCAATAGCAATACCACAATTATGTATAACTCTTTACCTCAAAGACATCTCACAGCATATGCAAAACCATCACTAGCAAAAATACATACTACTCTTTACTTGTCATAAGCATCAAGAATAACTAATACAATGAAAAACATTCAAATTGGTGTAAACAAGAATCGCTGCACTGCAATTACGTGCCAAGACAGTAAATATATATATATATCTTACAAATAAGTTTTGAATGGAATGACCAAGTGGAGTCGTTCAATTAATTGAGATGCATCATTCACCATCTGACATGTCAATCGAAAAATTTAAAACACAATTGTAGAGGAAGATTATATAATAAAAAAAATCGTCCTTCCCAGATTTCCACTTCTAATCCTGTATAACTTTAGAAAGACAAATAAATAAATTTGGTTGACACGTTAATTTTGCGGCAGCGACATCTTAATGAAATAAATACCACATCATTCCGGAGAAATCTTGTCCTGAAATTTATCCGTTGACTTTCTTCAGTACTGCAGCACTGTGTTTTTTTTTTCGTTTTTTTTTGCATGAATTAATTTTCATGTAACCCTAGTGAAACATCTCTTTAAGTATAATTAGTGACCAGCTGTACTTTTTACCCTAAAAGACAACAGGACATACAAAACCTGTAACTTGCAAATAGATACACTACAAGAATGAGCTCAATTGCTAAAAATCTGAACTACCAGCAAAGTTTTCCTAATTCTAATTTGCAAAGTTTTAAAAGTAGCTATCAATTAGACCAAGTCTTTGTTTCCTATCGAGTTCAAAATTGCTGCTAGTTCTTCGAAACCACTCTTTTGTTGTAAAATGCAATTCAAAACCAGCGTCAATGGATTCTGCCTCCAAAATACAGACATTTCATCAACTACAACATATATGGCAGTTGTTCTAGGTCCAATGCCTTTTTCTTTTAACATTATAATAGGAATACAACATTTCATCAACTACAACATATACGGCAGTTGTTCTAGCTCCAATGCCTTTTTCTTTTAACATTGTAATAGGAATACCAAAGACACACTGTATTCATGGCAGACAAACCCCAGCCGCACAATTAAGGACGAGATGGCATCATTAAGCATCTGTATAACTCAAATCAGATCAAGCATATTGATCCTTCTAGTTTAAAACTATGCCTTTAAGAACTTTCATGGAAACTAAAATCATTTCCACTGCTTCCCCCCCAGGATGGCAGTAAACACAGTAATCTAAAATACCCAATCTGTTTAAACAGTCTTTTGGAATTTTTTAGAGGGTTTGCACTAGTACAAATAAAATTTAGATTAAATTAAAATATCCTAATAAAATTTGAAGAGAACATATTTGATACATCAAGAATCCTTTACTCAAATAAACAGTATATAAGTTATCAAACGCATAAACAATCTCATTGTCATCCAGACTTTGGGAAGGATACAAATAACATGGAAAGATATGCAAATACGTTTAAATTAAATAGGTTTGAGAAAAGATTGGAGCAATTTTTGCAAGTTCACTATCAGTTCTTTTTCCTACTTTCCAATCATCCTAGGCTCCTCCTCAACTGTTTTCTTTTTACTCCTACACCTTTGCCAAGCTCTATGTACTAATTTTTGTGCATACGCCTACACAATCTCAATATAATTCTTCTAAGCTCTTTGAATGTCGCATCCAAATTCCTATAATTATTTTTTAGTTGTTCCATTACATCTTTACATCCTCAGTTCTCCAATGCTTCAAAGCCAATTACAACTTTATCTATTAGAATTCTATCATCAGAAAACAACAGAGAATGTTCCCTAGAAGGCGCTTTCAGCTTTGGGACCAAAGAAAAATAACAAGGGCTCACTGCCAATATCACAAACCAGTTAAGTCAAACTAGCGAGAATTAAAATCTACATGGGGCTCCATGAACATTTCATCCAAGTAAAGCATGTTATGTGCTCACAGAAATTCCATGATAATATTAAAATGTATCTGCGTGTATTTGTGCGAGTGTTTTAAGTATTTATTGTCCTTGGTATAAGTGCCCTATGTCTGTGCCTTAAATTGATTGTTGTCCTTTTAGTAACTACACTAGGCAGCAGTTGCAATAGCAGTTAGAATCAGGGAGCAGTTTCATAACCTGTATACTGTTTATTTCAAATCAAACTTAATGGAAGGCAAGCAAGTATTTCCAGAAAAAAGTTCTAAAGAGATCAAAGGGTCTCTCTAACGAGCCCTTAACTTCAAGAGATCAAGGATTCTCTCTAACCAAGCCCTTAAACTAAACAGAAAAACATACTATTCCCATAACTAGATCCTAGAAACATAAAGAAGCATGCTTGATATTACACCACAATTTCAGTTACCTTTCAATCCTGTTAGGTTATATCCCACTTTTAAGCTATAATTATAACAGAAAGAAGTGAGGTAAATTCATAATACTAAAAGAAAGCCACATAATTTGGAGAGGCTTTATCAAAATAGAAAGTGATATAATATAAGGAGAAACGAGTCGAGTATTTACCTGATACAACTCCGTATAAAGATACAATGAAAAATTTAACATTTCTCAATTTCATTCATTTGCTACACATAATATTTCAGCATGTATAAATATGTTAACAGTTGAACTTTTGATCTATTTGATTTTGGCAGAAATTCTCTTTAAATAAATTTGTTCAATTTGACACCAAGTCCCCATTTGAAGTGATAGGACAATATGCTAGTTTTTTTAAACAAAAAAAAAAAAAAAAGATTTGGCACTAATTTCACCCTTTTTCTCTTTCCATCATAGTGATTGACTAATCAGCCAAAATGACATTTTTTAAATATAAACATAAATATTCAAATTGATTTTACAATTTGATTTTTACAATTGGGATAGACCTTTAATCAATAATAAAATTTGACATATCCATATAATTAATATCATTTATTTCTATTAAAATATATCTTTTCTAAATATGTTTCTGTGGCTCATATTAAAATGACGAACCATGAATCCCTCATCTATTATTTTTCAATTTAAGAAATTCAAAATATGGTTAACAATCAATGGTTAGACATTTTATGGTCATTGCCTCAAGCCCTTCCTTTTATCTCAAACCAAGGGCATTCCTACTCTAGTCAACCAAAAACAATATATGCACATCTGTTTTTCTTTTCTTTTCTGAGAAAGAAACAATCAATTTCAAGCTCATGGAGGAGAAGTCACATGGAAAAACAAGAGCAGCAAATCTGCAACACAATTATACAAATAGGATGTTTTAGATCATCCATAATTATTTAAATTATGCCACCATCCTTGTTAATCATTGATGCTACCTGCGTAAAGCCTAATTAGGCCCCACATGGGTCACTCCTAAGCCCACAAAAGTGCTTATAAAAGACATAAACACATTCAGAATAAGGAAGGTGAATAAACTGCTCTTATTTGACTTCATGCAATCATCCTATTGGCCATAGATCTAACTTAACCATCGTGGACCTCTGACTCAATTCCACTTGTGCAGTTAACTGACCCAGGGTTGGAGAAGGCAGCATAGGTCCAGATTGGGCCCGGTCCACACATTTGAAGGGAAAATTATCAATAGTTGATTTTTTAACGTCAATTGTACAAAACCAGAAATCGAGAACGCACCTGCAGGTCATCTAGCTCCCCAAAGGAAAACTCTGGTATATCTATATGGGCCTTCACATTCTTGCTCTCCTCTTTGATAATCCATTCACCTATTCCAGGACATCCAAATGCAATAAGTGTATATTAAATAGATTAGTAATAAAAGTGAAGTTAGAATTCACCAGATTACCCTTAATTTTCAATGTTAACTCATAAGTATAACCAACCCGTTTCTTGTTCCTCACGGTCACCAAAAATGCCTGCTCTTACAGAAAATTCCCACCAATAAGTGCTCAAACCAGTTATATTTTCAAATAGAATATAAAGTTCAACAATATTGTTGTTAAAGTAAACTCCACAGCAAATCCATGAAGGTGGATAATGTGGTTAAGAGATTAACTTATTCCCAGGCATAAATACTTTAATATCTGAATCTAATCAGTTCAGAAGAATTAATTTTACAAGAGTTTACCCAATACTTCTAAAGTATCACTCCAAAATTATCACCTAATAAGAAGCACAGCAATAACATATGAGACATAGATAAAAAGTTTACGCAAATGGAGAAACAATCACAATGAATGAAAGGTATATATCGGGTTAGAAAGTAACAGAACCCCTAAACCTCGATTACAAGACCTAGTCACACAGAAGAAAAAAAAATCGTGATCATAGCACACAACATAAAGAGGTAAAAGAACTAACAGTTAACCAATGAAATCAATCAATAGCCCAAACAGAAAAAGGACTTAGATTTCCTATAGTTTATAAACTAACATTCCACAGCACAAAATGATGAAAAACAAATAAGTATATTATTCTCACCTTAAGACCAAAGGTGAAGAAAAAAAAAGAAAGAAGATATTTTCTTCAGCATCGCATAAACGTTTCAGAATGCATACACAAAGACAATTTTGTGCTAAATGCACAAGAAAAGTGATAATGTAAAAAAAAAAAAAAAGTGCATATAGGCACTAGAAAATTAAGAAGATAAATAAGAAAGAAAAGATATTGTAAATCCAATGCAAAAGGAATAAATGGACAACAACTCACATCGCCAGAACATTTTGACACATCTGCTATTTCCGCTTTGCCTCCAGAGAACTCCAAGGAGCCTACTGATACAAGCAGCTCCTGCAACAGAGAAAATAGAATAACTCAAGTTGAACACATTAGAAACAATTTACCTACTTGTGAATGATACTGAAAAGAAAAGGAAAAATGGCTTACAGTTAAATGGAGGTACAGACCTTTATCCTATCACTTGCCCATTTATTAAGGTTCTTTTCCTCCCAAGTTCCAGCCTGCACACGAAATTACAACGAATAAGGAAAAATATCGTATAACAAGCATAAAATGGAAGAAAAAAGAAAACAGTTTGATTGAGATACCATATTCCAGACAGAACCAAGTGTGGGGGGCTGAGATTGGGTTGAAAGAACATCATTTGGATCCAATTTCTTAGGAAGAGGAAGAGGCGCCGCATCTGCAGTGACTTCCCTAACCCAGTAAGTGTAAGATGCTCCTTCAGGGTGATGCTTCTTCTCCTCTTCTTCCGGCATTGTTCTTCCATTCTCCTCCATTCTAGATCTTAGATTTTATCAGAGATATAAGTCGGAAAATGAATCTAGTTTTTACCAAAAGGAAATCAAAGAAGGAAGAAGAAATGGAAAACGGTAGGGTAGGGTTGGCTATGTATTTCTTCTGAGGCCTGGTCGAGAACTTTCGTGGTTGTGCCAGAAAAAAAAAAATTTGAGTAAACGATCTGATTTGACTCTTGTTTAAAGCAATCCCTATTTTCCAATCCCCCTCAACTTTCTCTTTATTTGCTTACAACTAGGGTTGTAGACGGACCCTACCCCCGTTGCGGATTCGTCTTCGCGGCTGCGGAGATTTCGCGATAAAAACTTCCCAAGTAATATGAAATTTTTTATTTCCAAACCTTTTTGAGGGGATGAGAAGAATTCAATAACTTTTTTTTTTTTTTTTACCTACAAAGTTATTAAAGCTAAAACACTATAGAGTTATTAATTTTTTTAAGTTTTTAGGTGTAATTATGTGAATTTTTTAAGCTGAAAAAAATACAAAATTATTTAAGTTTATTGGGGAATATGGATCCCTATGGAGATAGAGTGAGAAAAAATTCCTCATTTTCTTAACAATAATGGAACGAGGATCTCCTAACTTATGGAGAATCTAGATGGTTTTGCTGCTCCTGTCTCGCCTCGTTTACAACTCAACTTATAAGGTAAATTCAATTAAAATTAAATACACTAAACTCCACTCAAATTCAAATTTTAAGAAAAAAAAAAATTTAACGAAAAGATATTAGTCTAGAAAATGTGTAATGAACCTTGACCCAATTAATCATACCCAATAAAGGAATACACAATATAGCAACCAGCTTATAAGAAGGTGGCATTAGAGTGAAAGGCCTAATCAATAAGCGGTTTTCAAAAACTAGCGTGAAGGAAGGAATAAACTAAATCCTACATCAAAAATGAAAAGATAATGAATGAATTATATTAATTTAGACGGGGTGGTATTCAATTGAGACTTTTATAGATTTTTTTAAGTGAATAACTTTTATAGAATTTGATGACTTTTAGTGACTTTTAAAGAGTTTTTAAAAGTATGATAACTTTTAAAAAGTTTATTCTATAGACTTTTATAAATTTTTTAAAGACATTTATAGACTAATTAAAATGCTAAAATATAGTAATCTCTAAATGTGCAGTGATAATACACCAAAAAAAATAACCACAAAAATTTCCAAACATATAATATGAAATAATAACCCATAAATTGAATGGTCATGTTAATTAAAAAAAAATATTAGTTTAGCTATAATATTTCAAATCTTCATTATCATCCATATGTTCAACATTATTCTACACGTCAGCAACGATTATAGCTCTCCATTCATTAGCATCATTTATTTGTTTTTGTTGTGTTCCAACAAATGGTTCAAAATAAACATAATTTAAAGTTTAAAAAATAATCTCATGCAAACTTATGGCAATTCTATAACTTGCAACAAAATTCAACAATCAATGTCGGGTAATAACCTCTATAAGGGCCACTACTAGTAGCAGAGACCATCACAATAATAAGAAAAAGCTTCAATCTTGTCATTCTTTCTCTAGAAAAAAGAATAAATTCCTTTCTTCTGTAAGTCCTTGTAAAGTTTTATTAATCTTTCAACTAACCCAATATGAAAGAAACAAAAAAAAAAAAAAAAAAAAAAAAAAAAAAAAATTAGAACCTACCTCAAATAAAAACAAAAGAAAGCAGAAGAAAAACAAAAATAGATGATACTGATTCTCCAACGTTTTTTCCCTACTTCAGTTTTGCTCCTCTTCATAATAATTTTAATTTTTTTCCTTTTTGAAACTAAAAAATCTGCTTTTTTTTTCTCACATTTTGTGTTAGGGTTTCGAATTTCAATGGCTAGAAAAGAGAAGCAAAGGATTATGGGGATTGGTGAAGCATGACTTGGCTAAGATGAAGATGATGTTGATAGTCACAAGAAGAAGAAAGTGGCCATCGGCGGTGGTGGATAGAAGGGTTTAGGCAGTGGTGGAGTAATGAAGTGTTGCCAAGCTAAAATAAAAAGTCTTAGATAAACATCAAAGACTTTTTCCATTGTATTTTATGTTAATAAATTATAAGAAAGTTTATAAAAGTCATTGTCATCAAATATTAATGACTTTTCTAATACATGAATACTTTTATAGACTTTATAAATATCCTAATTGAATATCTGATAACTTTTAAAGACTTTAAAAAGTTATAATTGAATATCTAATAACTTTTAATGGCTCCTAAAAAGTCTTAATTGAATACTACTGGATTTTAAAAGTATATAAACATCTTAATCCAATACGTTCTTGTTAATCTAAAACATATAGAAGCGTATTTTAGTAATGTGTTAAAAAGGGTACAATAGTTACATGATCTACATAAAATGGATGAATACACACAATTTATAAATCTTCAAGTTTTTAAAAGAAAGTTATTATAGTTTGAATTTGGTTTCACCAAGTCATTTTGTTCGGAAACTAGCTAATATTTATATAAATTGAATATACCACATGAATAACATGACATCAAATTTTCGCTATGTGGATGGTATGTCATTAAAATTTTGTGATGTGGAAAATGAAAAAATATTTTTTTATTTTCATATGAAAAAAATTTTGATGACATGTTATCCACGTGGCATTTCTGGTGAATATGTTTTTGTTGATTTTCGGGTAAAAAGTACGTAAGTGAAATTAAATTTAAATGATGATGACTAATTTGTTGTTAAGAATTTAAGATTTATGATATCTATTTGTATAGTAAAACAAGGTTGTAGGGTTTTCTCTCTTGTTCTTAAATCATCTCATTTATATTTATCATTTTTTCTAGCATTTTGAATTTTTAAAACCAATTATTCAATATTATAAGGGTGGTTACAAAGTTTTAATTTTTTTTTTGTAACTAACATCCTTAATGATTTTGTAACTTACTTTGATTTTTTCACTATAAAAAGAGGAGCTTGATTCTTTCATTTTTGCACACACCAAAAAACTATCTTCTCCTCTCAAAACTTTTTGCTTTTTTAAGCTTTTTGGGCAATTGTAGTTGATGTTTCAAAGTGTTAGCCTCAAGTGCATGATTTTAAAGCTTCTCGGGTTAAATTTGGAGAGCGATCGATGTTGTAATTTGCACCTTTGTCTCACTAGAAATTCGCTATTGTGCACTTCAAAGTTTTCATCTTCCTCTCTTTATAGCCATTGTAATAATTTCATCTAAAATGCATCTCATGGAAAAATTCTAAAAGTGGTATGTTCTAATATTTGTTGATTCTATTTTTGCACATAAATACAAATATATATATATATATATATATATATGAAAACAAGGTCAAAGGTATTTTTTTTCTTTCTTACATGGAGGTATCAAATGGTTAGAACACTATTTTTTTCTCCCATTTTTTTGGATTTTTTAAAATAGTTTTCAACTATAAAAAATTCTATTACATAATAATTTTTAAAATGATAACTCAATGAATATAATTATTATCATAAACTAAAGAAAAAAAATGGAGTAACAAAATGGATTAATTGATTTTGTAATAGTTAAATAAATATACGTTTTTCCTCATACTATAAATTGGCTTTTATTAGCTCCTTCTTTTTTCATTGTAGTTGAATCCAATCATTCCCTATGTAAGTTATTGATACAATATTTTTTAATAATTTTATTAATATAGTGGTGATATAAATCAAACTAACTATGATATAATTCAGATCGATGGAGATTAGATATATGGTTGCAAATAGTGCATAGTTCATAATTTGAAAAAGATGGATCGATCGATGTTTCCACTATAACACATATTGCTTCAAGATCACTTACTATTTGTTGATGGCATGATCATTTAGTTTTTCATGGTTTCAAAATCCATTAATATATTCTCTCTCACTTTGGATTTTACTTCTAACTTTTGGAATGTTTGTGTAGGAATTATTTCATGGTCTTCTATCAGGAATGACTCTAAAAATTTCTCTTATACTCCTACCTTCGATATTGATGGTAATATCTTAAATTCAAGATAATCACTAAACTATTTTTCAATATCTTAATATGATTTTATTTACGATTAACAAATGAGCATATGTATTCTAATAATATAGGTATTCATTTATTAAGCTCATATATCCTAATAGGCCGAATACATAGATACCCCCCTGGACTTTGAAAATGTCCTAATGGCCCCCAGAACTTCTTGAAAGTGTTCTAATGCCCTCTTGAATTTCTTAAAATTGGCCTAGTTTGCCCCCTAAATCCCATAAAAACTTGAGTTTGCTTTGAAAAGTTAAACATGAGACAACCAATAATTGAGTGACACATGGCAGCAAGGGGGCAAACTGGGTCACTTTTTCAAAGTTCAGGGGGGGCATTAGGACAGTTTCAAAGTTCAGGGGGGCCGTAAGCATTTTTGGACCAGTTCAGGAGGTATCTATGTATTTGGCCATCCTAATATTAATACTTAGCATTTCTTCTTATAGGGGTGCACAAAAAAAACCGAAAAACCATGAAACCGAACTGAAACCAAGTTAAAAATATGGTTAACCGAAACCGATGGACTAGTGTACGGTTTTTATTTTTAGAAATTAATGGTTACGGTTTAGGTTTAGGTTTTTATACCAAAAGTCCATGTGAACTCGCGGTTAACCGAATTTTTACAAATATTTTTCTTAAAAAAATATATAATTATATATATAAGTATATGAATAATAAGTGAAACATTTGGGCCTTTGATGTTATTTTACTTCCTTACTATACAACATCAAGTAGTCTCGGTCACTCCCTCCCAATCACATCTCCTCTCAATTCTTAATCTCACACTCACTGAAAAACGAACAGCGAAAAACAATTTCATTAATTAATGTTTGATCTTGTACAACAATTTCTATGTTTGAGAACTTTTTTTTATTAATACTTTAATTATTGGAGTTTATGGTTAAAATGTTATTTTAATTAATAATTAAGACTATGGTTTGTAATTTTATATTTTTATTTGACATTTGAGATTTATGGTTTATTTATTTGAGGTTTCAAATATTATAAATTTAGCAAAATCATAATGTCTATTTCGTAAATGGTTAACCGTAAAAAAATGGTTAACCAACCGAAACAATGGTTAACCAAATTTAATGGATAGTGTATGGTTAGTAAATTAAAAAAACCATTCAAATGGTTAACAATTTGTAAAAGTCCACATGGACCGGTTAACCGACCGTGTGCACCCCTATCTTCTTATACACCTTTTAATAGACATATCAATCTTTTATGCTTTCATTTGTATTCTTATAAGTTTTGTATTCAACCATAAAGATGAAAAACTTTGATGTTACATGAGATTGAGATTTAATTTATAACAATGAGAAAAACAAATTCAACAATAATAGTTAAACATTCAATTTCAAACCTCTCATCTTCCTCCTTTCTATCTCTATATATATCCAATATTACCTTTATACACATCTTCACCTTTATATATGAGGTACTTTTTCTTCATTCTTTAGATATATTCTTTGAGGGTGCTAAAAAATATGTGAGTAAAGTGAAACAAAAAGTCTTTTTTTTTTAACTAAGATACTCAAATTCAGTTATTCCTATTTATCTATTTTCTTGCATTTTAAATTTTTTTAGCACACAAAATTTTACATTATGTAAAATGCAAAGGTTACCTCTAAACAGATCATTAATACACATAGATCTTATTAATGCTAAAAATTAATAATGATGATCATAATACCCACATACATTAATCAATTCAATTTTCTTTAAATAAGTGTTGTCTCACAACTTTTTAAGATACTCGAAGATATTCAATTTGAAAGCTAAAATTTAATAGAGGAATTTACATCTTAACATTACAAAATTAATTGTCATTCATGAAAAATGAATAATGAAATAAAGAGAGTATTATGCAACAATTCAAATAATTTAATGGATTATAATGGATATGGAATCATATTAATTCAATAATCTTTCTTATATAAACTAGAAACATACCCTCACGTTGCTTCGGGACAACTCTTTTGTTTCAACAACTGAATTTATTATAGGCCAAATATATAAATACCCCCCCCCCCCCCCGAACTTGTCCAAAAACGCTTTCTGCCCCTCTGAACTTTTAAAATATCCTAATGCCCCCCTCCCCCGGAACTTTGAAAAAGTGTCCTAATTTGCCCCCTTACTGCCAGGTGTCACTCAATTATTGGTTATCTCATGTTTGACTTGTCAAAGCAAACTCTTGGTTTTATGGGACTTAGGGGGCAAAGTGGGCCAATTTTAAGAAATTCAGGAGGGCATTAGAACATTTTTAAGAAGTTCAGGGGGGCATGAGGCCTTTTTTGCCAAGTTTAAGGGTAGATATTCAGTCTTTATTATACAACATAATCCAAATTTAGGAAACTTGAATCTAATGAAGGCAAATTAAAAATTCCCTGGAAGCAATCAAATGAAGCCATGATCAATAAGGTTGAAAGCTTAAATATACAACATTTATGTATAATATTTGTCCAAGTTAATTGCTTTAGTCACATGTCATTGTTATTTGGTGTTATTCTTTGTAGTTTACTTTGCTAAAAGTGGATTTCATAAAAAAACCTATATATCTTGTGAAAAAATTATCCACAGAGTACACAAAAATAACACCAAATAACAGTTTTATTTATAAGATAAAAGGGACATTTACAATGGATGTTTAAATGGAACCAAAGCACCTAATAAAACATTTATATTACAAAACAACATAGGTAATAAGACCTATGGTTACAAAAAAAGTGGCCAACTAAAAAAGAGCTTAGTACATAACTCGATCCCTTGAAAACATCTCCAAAATCACCAAACAATCTTACTTCTTTGGTGCCCAAAACACAGCTCTCCAACACCAGGAGTTCTATAGTAAATTGCAACTTGTTGCGTTTGTTTTACAACAGTACAAATCTATTACTTAGTTTTTGATAATAATAATAATAATAATAAAGATAATAATGATGTTGGTAGTTTCAGAGATTAGTGCTCGCAAGTATACAAATCGCAACGTAGTAATAAAAGATATCGTCCACTTTAGTTTATTTTTCTTCGCGTTTATAGAGTACCGAATTATAAAGTGATATCGAATTTAGTAAATAGCAAGTTAATTAAAATACTAGTATGAGTTGAGTTATTGTTTAACATTTAATCACATAAATATACAAGTATTTTATCTTAGATATTCATTATTTATGCATTAATTATTCGTTCAATCTTTATGATAAGAGTATGTTGGGTTAGTTCTATTTCAACAGGTATGTCTAGAAATAGATTTTATTTAATAACTCACGGACAAATTATTGAATACCTTTGCCAAAATAACTAAAGGTCTTAATATACAATGACCAAGCTATATCAAAATGATCTTTAATTAATCTAACAAAATGAAGCAAAACAATCATACATCATAATTTACTCTATCTTATTGACTAAACAAGACAAAGTAAAATGCGATCTTCTCTATATCTTATTATAAATCACAATACATACTTGGCGTTAGTCATGGAATGTAAAACAAGAATTCAATACCTACTTGGCATTAGTCATGCAATGAAGAACAAGATATAAAAAAACTTATCGATATTGATTTCGTAAATATTCAATACATATACAAGTGTGATGCTTTTGTAAAGGAAAAGCATAAGAATAGACTTAAGAAAGTAATTGGGCATAAAACACTCCATTACGCCTATAGGTATATTGCAACCTCGGGGTATCTTTTCTCTATACAGCGACAATACTTGATTCGAGGACCTTGGCGTTAGGCTTCCCTTTATGCATACTAAATATTACAACAATACTCAAACTCTCTAGGCACTTATAACATTGCCGATCTCTTTCTTGCTATCTATATGTGTCACGAAATATGGAATTTCATCCTCTATTTATAGGCATTGAACCATTGTGTCCCTCTATGAAAGGTTGTGTTGGTTCATGAAGAGTTGTGTCTCTTTGTAAAGTTGTGTTGGTTCATTAAATAGTTGTGTCTTTTTGTGAAGAGTTGTGTCTCTTGAATACTATTGGTCCTCCTAGGAAAGTTGTGTCCTTTCATGAAGAATTATGTCTTTTTATGAAGGGTTGTAACTATCCAAAGTGGTGGTTGAAGTTCCAAGTGGATAAGATTGAGTAACTTCTTCTAGAGGCGTGTCACGATCGTGATATAAAGTTGCGATCGTGATTCATATGGATTTCTTGGATAATTTGCTTAAGTCAAGCTGGGTCGCGCTCGTGATACATGTCGCGCTCGTGACTTGTCTCTTTTCTTTAATCTTTCTTTGTTTTTGCTCCATTTTATAGCTAAACTCCACATATTTGTATATTTAGTCTTTAAAACTGTAAATCATCAAAAACATGCAACACCAACTTGAAATCTAATATAAAATAAGTAAAAACATCATAAATTCCTTATAGATTATATCATAAATAAGTGCCTTTTTAGCACTTATCAGGCCCCTATACTTATCTTTTTGCTTGTCCTCAAGCAAAATATGAATCTCTTAATCTTCTTTGATGATCAAATTTTACTTTAATCTTTGATACACAAAATAAAGAGTCTCAACCTTCAACTTCTAAGACAATTATGAGGCTTTGTGAATTTTATCAACACATATGTATATTCTTCTTTTAATAAGTATGTGAATTGCCAAAAGATTGTTTTAGTAAGCTAAACTTAGAACCATCGACCATAAGTAGAGTGTGTATACACCTTTAACCATGTTTATGCCTTAATCAACATAATTTCTGCTTCCTTGACCAAAGCATATCGGTGAAAGCTTTTCGGGACAAATTTTTAGCACACGTTTAGCCATTATTCTCAAAGCATTTTTAGGTAACCTAGATTTTTCTAAGCACTCATGTGTGGTTGCGTTTCGCTCCATACCACACCTCCCCTTTTATCTCGTTTGTTGCCACTTATATTGCAATTTTTATTTTCTTGTATTATATAGAAGTAGATTTTCTTTTATTCTTTAACTTGCTTTTTAGTGGTTGCATTTTATGCTCCATACCATTCTCCCTTTTTACATAACACTTTGGTTATTCACTCAATACTCAATTTTTTTTCTCTTATTGCAATACCCTCATCTTTTATTGAACAATGCTAAACCGTATTATGGCTTTAGTTTCCCTAGTTCAATCACTTCAAACTTAGTTTTATAAGACAGAAAATTATACATCTTTTTTACATTGAAACAAGAATTGCCAATGGATACCCAAACACTTATAGGATTTGTTCTTTTGTCTTGCTTTTCAAACTATTTCAACAATAAACATACTCAATATTTTACCATTTGAATTCACATATTTTTATATCATCAAGGCCTTTTATTCTTAAGGTGAGATGATCTTCTTTTGTATTTATCTAAAGATTATATATTATGATCATACATTCCACTCAAGATAGAAAAAGATATCATAGGCTTTTGACAATCACAAAATAAGATAAAAATGCAAGAACACTTGATATTATAATAATAGAAAGTTTAAAATTATCCTAATTACTCCCCTACACTTGAATTACACATTGTCCTCAATGTGTAGGATAAAAGACTAACTTCAACACAACTTAAAAGCTAGAAAACACTAAAATCATAAAAGAAAGTTAGAAAATAAAGAAGAAAAGATAAAAAAAGAAAACCAAATTAAGCCTCCAGTGATCCTGGTGGACTTGGAGTAAGTTCGATGTTTTGACACCGAAAGAACTTGAGAAGCTTTCTTTTTAACGATGCATTCTCCTTTCGTATGGCTTTAACTTCTTGACGAACTTGGTGGACATTTTGCTCCACCTCTTCAACCTTGGTTAGCACTTGTTGCCAACCTTGAGATTCGGTTTCGTGCCCTTGATTGACAACCTCCTCTTCTTTCTCATCTTCATCACTACTGTCATCCCGTTGCACTTGCTTTCCTTTGCTCTTGGATCGTGTGATGGAAGGTCCTGCTCCTCCTTCTTTTTCCAAAGTGATAAGAACCTTTATTTTTCTTTCTTCATAGGAAGTGAATTTGAAACCTTCGTTTATTTCCTTCACCAAACCAACATTTTTCATCAATCCCCCGTCTAGGAATTGCAATTTTTCGCCTTGTTGCAAAGTGTAAGGCAATTCTCCTCTAGCAGCAAAAATCAAGGCTATCATTACATGACCGCCTCCAACTTTCTTTTTGTTGGAATCTGCTGATCGAGAGATACCTTCCCAAATGTGATTCGTACAATCTACTTTTCTTCCCTTTACTGCTTGGTTCAAGACATATAAGTCTTTTGTTTGCACCTTATTGCTCTCTACCCTGTAAAAAATGGAATGACACAAATACTTGTGCAAATATAAAAGAGCATTATTCTTAATCAATCGGTTAGGCGAATTCTTTACTGAATATATGTCCAACCTGGTGATACTTTTCTAGAATGGATGCGTGTTATAATCAGAGAATGGAAATCGCCAACCCTCACTTTCTGTAGGGAAATTGAACCAATTGCCATTTCTTCATAGCCAACCGTATATTCATTACCTTCGTTACAGAAAGTAATGGCCATGCGGTTCTTATCCTTATAATGAAAGGTTGTTAATAGTTCAATAATCCAATCACGGTTTAGGGGAAAGGACATGGATGCAAACGTCAAAAGCCCAAGATCAGTTAAGAACTATCTTACCTCGTCATGAATGCAATTATTGATCATAAAAACTTCATCAAGAAAGAACATACCAATGATTTCGACATTTATAACTCTAGTACATTGCCGTCCCTCCTTTTCATTACGGATGGGAAAATTGGCACCATATGTGTCTCGCAAATCCACCGGTTGCGAAGAACTTTGGCCCTTTTTTGTTGCTATTCTCTTTTGTCTTGGCATTCTTAAATAATATGGTAATGAAAAGATGTATGTAGAAGAAAAGTGATGGGCTAGAGTGTTGATATTCTGATGTGCAAAGGAAGTAAAATAGTAGAAGAGTTTGTATTGTGAAGAATAACAAAGAGATTGAATCCTATTTATATTGAATTACATCAAAAGACACAATCTTTCGCCACTTAAATTCATTGAATTAATCAAAATATAAATAATTTATAATTAATAACCAATAAAAGCAAGTTTTGACTAGTCCAACAGTCATAAAACGGCCATATTTTGAAAATTGGAGCCAATTGGACCGTTGAAAAACAAAATAAGACCGTTATGTGTTTTTCAGGTCTTGATCGTGACACTTAGGTCACGATTGTGATAGACACGAAATAAGTACATAGTGCATTTTTGTATCCGGGTCGCGATCGTGATTTGGAAATAGAATGTTTTTTGTGGTTTTTGTACTTGAGTCGCGATCGTGACGGTTGATCACGATCGCGATGCATGCTTTTTCTTCTTTTTCCTTCTTTTATCTTAGAGATCACGATCGTGATACACTAGATTCATGCAATTTCAGTCTTTTAATAATATTTTTGTCAATGGAAACAACAAAAATAAAAAATCTAACACAAAAACTTATAAATCACATACTAATATTGCAAAAAGAAACATAAGAACAAGGGATACTTTATTTATGTGAGCATCAAATATTAACAACAATCATAATAAAAAAAAACTAATCAAAGAAGCACTTTGAATAAAAGATATGTAGGAAATAGCATACCACACTTAACATATAAATAAATGGAAATGTGTAGACTTGAAGGAGAATTATTCCTCGGATGACAATGAGGAACACAGAGTGAATGTGAAGTTGGCATTGTTAGCCCAGGACAGGATTTCGTTCTTCAAAGACTTATGGGCTTGACGAATTTGGAAAATTGTCCTACGCATATTATTAACTTCATATTGCAGCTCTCTAATACGATCCATGCAATGCAAAGTACTTGTAAGTTCTGGACCATCCTCCCAAGTTATGGGGGAGTCATCAACTTTGTCATCTCCTTGGTTATCAATAGTTAATGACTCGTATGGATCAACTGGACATAAGGTTGATTTTAGGCGTTCCATATAAGGTAAGAACATATGGCACCCTAGATTATCCACCTTAGATAGTTCTTCTTGAATCATAACTATACCATCAAGGAAATTGACACATGCCCCTGAATCAACATGATAAGGGAGTTCTTCTCTTGCACCCATAACTATTGCACTCATGATGTTTGCTCCACCAATCGACCCATATCTTTGTTTTGATGCATTGTTAATTGCACTGAAGAGAATGTCGCATGAATCAATGGGAACACCCTTAAATGCGTGTTCTAACACAAAAAAGATCAGGAGGCCGAACAATGGAACTATCTGCTCGGTAAAATAATGAATGTGCAAGGAACATATGTAAGTACAACATTGCCTCATCTGGAATGAGTTTTTTGGATGTATGGCCTGGCACATAACAATGCAGACCTGTCAGGGAACTCCAAATGCTGTCCGGCTTGAAACTAGAAGGCATAACAGCCAAGTTTTCCTTTGGAAAACCAAACCATTCAGACATTTGATCATACCCTACGGTATATTCGACTTCAATGTTACGAAACACAAAATTCCTCCTTGTATTATCTAGAAACTGAAATGTGCACAGCATCTCCAACACATAATTATCTTTTTGTGGGAACAACATAGCCCCAAACTTACTCCACCCTAGGTATTGTAAGTACCCGGATACCACATCTTGGATATCATTGTTGATAAGAAACAAGATATCGAGAAACAACATTCCTCGAAAATCCATCTTCTTCAAATGTGCATACCGTTTCCCTTCATGCACACTACGAATGGGAAAAGGTGCTCCATATGTTGGGGAATTAATCACACAAAAACAATACGCAGCGGAAATAAAAGGATTAATCCCCACCAAGGACCCATGTACATTGCATTGAATTGGAAGGAGGGTTAAAGAATTACCTTAATTCTTTGTAGGTTTTGAATCAATTAGGAACCAAAGTAGCTTCCCTCTACGGTTGATCCACACGGAGCAATTCATTCACCGCGTGCTAGCGCCGGGATTGAAGAACGATTTCTTCGAATGGAAAAGCCAAAGTTTCGAAAACCTTGGGTGAAGGAGAAGGGTGAAGTCGGCTGGCTCCATGGAGGCTGCAGAAAAAAAACTGCATCTTATGTGTAGGCTAGGGTTAAAGATTTTAGGTTATAAAACTTCCTTTTATATCCATTAAACTTAATTATAATTATAACTTAATACCCTTATTAGTTATAATTATAAATTAACCCACACAACTTAATATTAATTCTCAATTAATATTAAATCAATTCCATTCTCCATCATACACATATGTATATTGATATTATAATTAATTATATCTCTATATAATTAAATTATAATATGTAGCATACTTTATGCAATATTAATCATATTAATATTTATATATACATATATATATATAAATATATATATCATTATATATATATTTATTCTCTTTCTCATTCATAAATTATTATCCAATAATAATTTATACCCGAAAAGATGAACTTCATTTTGCTCTTTGTGTGTGACCCCATAGGTTCATATTAATTGGCAATAAGGAAATTACCATAATGTCCTTATAGGTCACAAGCGGACTCTAGCAAGCCATTACGACTACCCAATTAATATGATTGGAATGATCCAATACCTATTTATAGAATGTCATATTCCCTTTTGTCTCTTTGATATCAAGATTAATCATAAGACATGGTACACTTGTCAATCTTATATAATTAATCATATGCTTTCTCGATCTCAAAGTAAACTGTTCAGACAAATCAATTGATACTCTTATCAATTATTTGAGCACGGCCATGCATTTAACAGTTTTACTTATCGAGGGGCCCAGTGATATCGCTCTCTTGATAGAGAGGGACAAAATCCCATATCTGTCACTCACATCCCAAAGCATGAGTCATATTGTACCCAATCACAGCCTTTATAACTACTCTGTTACAAGCAGCGTTTGACTGCGTCAAAGCACAACATGAGTTCATCCCGGAATCAATGGTGACCTCAGGTCAAAGGAATCAGCTAATGACACTACTATAATCAAGATCAGTTGTGACACATGACCATGAACTTGATCTCATAGTGGGTCTCCAGTAACATGTTCTCTAACATATTACCCGTGAGTATAATCTGTATCTGTATACACTATATTCATCTTATGAATATCCATTATCACTCACACTAGTCTTAGTTTGTTATTATTCCCATAATAACAATCGACTAGGGATATTTAGAATAACACGATTTATTCATGGATACTTATCATAAATGCTAACATACAAACATAAATGATAATATTAATCTACACTAGATTAATCTTAGAAGTCAAATTACATAATCCAATATTGGCCTTAGGGCACAATCTCCAACACCATATTCCTCCTTCAAATCAACTCTTCCATTCACAGGGGTCACCATTTTTTTTTTGTGGAGAAAGGGTAGGTTACAGAAAGGTTTGAAAAGGGTTGAGAATGAAAACTCTGTTTTGAAGTTATGATGATTTTAGGGTTTTGATTACTTTGAAAGTGAGAAAATTAAAATGTAGAGATTTGTATTTATAGTAAAAACATGGAAGGACATGACTTTTGGAGTAGATATGACAGTTAAAATGGTCAAAGATGGCAGTTGATCACTTATGGCCGTTTTAAGGCAAAAATAACCGAAAATCAAAAATCTGAAAAACACAGGTGTCACGATCGTGATGGTGCGTCACGATCGTGATGCACTCAGATTTCACCTTTTAATGCATTTTATCTATGTATCATCATTATACCATAGTATATACTTTACACTAAACTTGAACACACATCTATAGGTATTGGAACACACTACAAAACACAGCAAAACATACAAATCACACGAAAGCAAAAAGTAAAATCAAAGTTAAGAAGAATAATTAAGGTGTAGGGTCGTCCATAAATTGCTGTTGAATGGTATCATCCCATCGCAAATATGGTTTATAACGCTGCCCATTAACCTTGAATACATTATTTTTGGAACTCTTTAACTCTAATGCTCCATTACTAAAGACATTAATAACGGTGAATGGCCCATACCAATGTGATTTTAACCTACCTAGAAATAGACATAACCGAGAATTGTACAAAAGCACTTTATCACCAACATTAAAAGTTTTAGCTTTAATTTTCAAATCATGCCATCTCTTAGTATTCTCTTTGTAAATCTTAGCATTTTCAAAAGCCATGGACCTAATTTCATGTAATTCGGATATTTGCAGCAGCCTATTCTTACCGGCTTGATTCGCATCAAAGTTTAGGGAACGGATAGCCTAATAAGATTTCTGTTCTAACTCGATCAGAAAATGACACGCCTTACCATATTGTGAGCACGGGTTTTTTCCCGACCTCAGTGATGAAAGCTACTGTTACCTTTTTCACGGATAAACGTGAAGCGGATTCGGACCAACCGGGATAATGTCGGAAATGTCCCAGATAGTCCGAAGGTGTGTGACAAGTCCTAGTACGGAACCCCGAAGAATTCGAGTGAGTATTTTAAGAGAACCAAGGAAAAGAACGAAAAATAAGTGAAAATGGCATTTTCTGGACATTACAGCCACTCGGCTGTAAACTACAGCCGCGCGGCTATAATCTTCATATTTCCTTTTTTTTGTCAAAATCAACATTTAATTCGGTTTTTAAGCAAAATAGGCATTTTGGCCGCTACAGCCGCTCGGCTGTAACCTATAGCAGCGCGGCTGTAGTCTACAGGGGCGCGGCTGTAATCTTCATATTTCCTTTTTTGGGCAAAATCAGCATTTAATTCGGTTTTTGAGCAAAGTAGGAATTTTTGATGCTACAGCCGCCCGGCTGTAACCTACGGCCGCGCGGCTGTATATTACAGGCGCGCGGCTGTAATCGTCAGTTTTCTTTTTTTGACGAAATTAACAATTAATTCCGATTTAATACCAAAACAGGAGATATTTAAGGTTGCTATTCGGGAATTAGGGTTAAGGGAGGCAGAAAACTAAAAAAGAAAAAAAAGAAAGAAAGGATTTTTGGAGAGAAAAACACCATCACTTGGATTTTTCTAGGGTTCTTAACACAATTAAAAAAAAAAAAAAGAGTTGCACCTAAAATAAAAAAAAGAAAACAAATATAATCTTAAAAGAACACATAGCAACCAATCCTTTAATCTTCTTCGTGGTTCCGTTCGGGCTTCAGAAATCGCACTCTGTTCGAGTTGTTCGTGACTGCAAGACGTTTCTGGGATCCGAATCCATTTTTCGTGGTCCAAGCACTGGAACACAGACAAGGTAATCTTCTGAGAGGCCTTAGAAATCCGTTTTGTTCATCTTGGTTGTGATTTGATTACATGTTTTGAGTTTTTTTATGATTTTTGGGAGTTTTTCGGTTACAGCCGCCCCACTCATGATCACAGCCGCTCGGCTGTAACCTACAGCCGCGTGGATGTAATCTACAGGGGCGCGGCTGTAGTTAAGGCAAAATTACTAAATTTGCAAAACGATTTTCAAAAACGAGAAAACACACTGGAATTAATTCTGGGGCATTACAGCCGCCCGGCTGTAAGCTACAGGGACGCGGCTGTAATGTGGGCAGAATTACAGTTTTGCCCTTTGGGCCCCAAACTTGTAATTTTGCATTCTTTTCACATTGAAAAATGAATTTTGGCGTGTTTGCATACTTTTGGACCCTAGATGAATGTTTGTTTCAGGCCCACACACGAACGGGACCCCGGGTCTCGGGATATCCGGCCCGCTAAAGTTGGATAAGTGCATGTAAATGAGCCAAACCGCTTTTAAAACCGATTTTTCATCCATAAAACATACAGGGCGTTTAAAAAACCGTTTTTCAGGTCTAACCAGGCCGACCCGTCTGGTCGACCCGGTTACCCCCTTTGCATGATCCCGTTTCCTAAAATACCCCTATTCTGTCCTATATGAGTCCTTGTTGTGATTTATTTATCTGTGCTAACCGTATTTGGATGCAGCTTTTATTTTTGTGTTGTTTTTATTTTTGAATGTATTTTATAGATTAAATCGTGTATCTAGGCGATTGTAATTTTCTAGATCATCGTGTATAATAGGCGATTGTAAAAGGTGAGGATGAGAGTTTTTCTTTTTCTCAGGTTGTATAATTTGGCCTCTGATTTACTTTTTCGCACTTTTACTTTTTCGTATTTTTATTTTGGTTTTATATTTATGTCATATGTATGAGCATTGGCTAATAATAAAAGAAGAGGTAAAATGGGTAGATTTAAGTGAGTGAAATATCAAATTATGAAATAATAATTAAAAATAAGTGAGGATAGTAAATCTGTTGCCTGAACCCTGAATCTCTGATTAGGTACCGCGTCTACACTTGGTAGGGAGGTGTACCGGAATTTCCCGGATGAGCTGATCCGGGTGGCGACTCTGTATCTAATCTCGAAATTCGCGTTTCGAGACCTTTAAGTTAAAATGGGATTTTCTAAAAAGCTTGTTTTCTAAAATTCATGCCTAAAATTAAGTTTTCTACAAAAAGACTTTTCCAATAAAATGAAAGGTTTCTCAAAGAAAGATTAAAACCCGTTTTCAAAACCAAAACATAACCACCCAAAAAGAAAATCCCCGGTTCCCGCTTCACCGAGCGTTCCGAAAAAGGTCGTCCGCTCACACATATAGTAACCGATAAGGAGACATCCCAATGGGTGTCTTATAAGCTGTTCGATAAGCCCGTAAAGCTTCTTCGCCCAATCCTTACGCGAATTAGAAACCGTCTTTTCCAAAATCCTTTTAAGTTCTTTATTTGAAATTTCCACTTGACCACTAATTTGAGAGTGATATGGAGTTGCAACTTTATGATGAACTCCATATTTCCTCATAAGTGACTCAAATAATTTATTAATAAAATGCATACCACCATCGCTAATTATAGCTCATAGTATCCCAAATCTACTAAATAACTTCTTTAAAAACTTAACAACTATTCTCGCATCATTTGTCGGGCATGCACAAGCTTTACCCCATTTGGAAACATAATCAACAACTACTAAGATATATTTTTGCCCTTGAGATATAGGAAAAGGACCCATAAAATCTATTCCCCATACATCAAAGATTTCAACTTCTAGGATATTCTTTAATGGCATCTCATCTTTATGACTAATATTACAAACACATTGACACTTATCGCAATGATTGACATAGAAACGAGCATCTTGAAACAAAGTAGGCCAATAAAATCCATTTTCCAATACTTTGGCAGCGGTTTTATTTGCTGCATGATGGCCTCCATAAACACTATCATGGCAATGAGATAAAATGGACTCATATTCTGACTCATCAACACATCTCTTAATAATATTGTCAGCACATATTCTAAGTAAATAAGGATTGTCCCAAATATAACTTTTCACATCATGGAAGAACTTTTTCCTAACATTTACATCTAAGTTATATGGTATAATATTAGCTTCGAGGTAATTAGTATAGTCAGCACACCAAGGTTCCTTAGCATGTTGCACAGCCATTAAACTCTCGTCGGGAAATGTTTCATTAATAGTGTCAGACTCACCAATTGGACTGTTCTCATCTTCTAATTTAGAAAGATGGTCAGCAACCAAATTTTCTGAACCCTTTTTATCTCTTAGTTCTAAATCAAATTCTTGCAAAAGTAACACCCAACTAATAAGGCATGGCTTAGCATCTTTCTTAGCAAACAAGTATCGCAAAGCAGCATGATCAGTATAAACTATAACTTTAGAACCTAATAAGTAAGATCTAAACTTACCACATTCAAACACAACAGCAAACATCTCCTTTTCCGTAGTCGTATAATTACACTAAGCACTAGAAAGATTATGACTTGCATAGTAAATAACATGCAACTTTTTATCTTTCCTTTGACCTAAAACACATCCTACTGCAACATCACTAGCATCACACATAATCTCAAATGGCAAGTTCCAATCTGGACTTGTGATTATAGGTGCACTAACTAATGCTTGTTTAAAAATATTAAAGGCATTCATACATTCAGGTGTAAATACAAAAGGTGTATCTTTAACTGACAAGTTGGTCAATGGTTTAGCTATTATCGAGAAGTTCTTAATAAATCATCTATAAAAACCAGTATGTCCTAGGAAAGACCTCACTCCTTTAACTGAAGTTGGTGGAGGTAAATTTCCTATCAAGTCAGTTTTAGCTTTATCAACTTCTATTCCTCTTTCACTAATCTTATGGCTAAGAACTATACCTTTCATCAACCATAAAATGTTTTATGGCATTTCTCCTAATTAAGCACTAAATTAGACTCTTCACATCTAGACAAAACTTTATCTAAGTGAACTAGATATTCCTCAAATGAATTCCCGTAAATAGAAAAATCATCCATGAATACTTCCATAATATCTTCAATAAAATCACCAAAAATAGAAGTCATGCGTCTTTGAAATGCAGCAGGTGCATTGCATAAACCAAAGGGCATTCTACGGTAGGCAAAAGTTCCATATGGACAAGTAAAAGTAGTTTTCTCTTAATCATCCGGATGTATAAAAATCTGGAAATAACCTGAGAAGCCATCTAGAAAACAATAGAAAGCATGTCCGACAATTCTTTCCAACATTTGATCAATGAATGGAAAATGATCTTTCCTAGTTGCTGAATTTAACTTTCTATAGTCAATACACACTCTCCAACCAGTTGTTGTTCTTGTGGGTACCATTTCTCCTTGTTCATTCTTAACTACAGTCATACCACCCTTTTTAGACACACATTGAATCGGACTAACCCATTCACTATCCGAAATTGGATATATGGTACCGACATCAAGCAATTTAATCACTTTTTGCTTAACTACCTCTTTCATGTTAGGGTTTAATCTTCTTTGGCTATTCGCCTTAGGTAACATACCCTCTTCTAAATAAATACGATGCATTACCACATTAGGACTTATACCTTTCAAATCAGAGATTTGCCAACCTATACTTCCAATCCTTTTCCTAATCACCTTAACTAATTCCTTTTCTTGGTCTAAACTAAGTTTATCGGAGATTATTATAGGTAACTTATCATCTTTCATTAAAAATGCATATCTTAAATGACTTGGTAACTCTTTCAATTTAAAATTTGGTGGAACATCAACAGATGCAGGTAAAGGTCCCTCATTTCTTACTAATAATTTAGGTTTAACACATTCATTTTCATGTTCAAAAGTTTTATCTTCTATATCAAGATCATTATTATTTATATCTAAAATTTCCTTAACACACTCATCAACAATATCAATTTTTATGCAAACTTCATTATCCATAGGGCATTAAGTAGCTTTATCTATGTGAAATTCAATTTTATCATCACCGATGCGTAAAATTACTTTTCCTTTTGAAACATCAATCAAGGCATGACCGGTATTCATAAAAGGTCTACCCAAAATGAACGGACATTGCTCATCATAAGCAAAATCTAGGATCACAAAATCCGTAGGAAAAATAAATTTATCAACTTTTACTAAAACATCCTCAATAATACCAAAAAGTTTTTTAATAGATTGGTCAACAAGTTGCAAAATCATAGAAGTACGTTTCACATCTTCTTCTAAACCTAATTTCTTAAAAATATTCAATGGCATTAAATTCACTCTAGCTCCTAAATCACATAAACATCTAGGAAATTCTACTTTACCCAATGTACACAGAATAGTAAAACTACCCGGATCTTTAAGCTTCGTACGGATTTTACTAGACACTATAGCACTACAATCTTCATTTAAAGCAATAGTCGAAACATCAGCCCAATTCTTCTTTTTAGAAACAAGTTCCTTCAGAAATTTACCATAATTGGGAATTTGACTAATGGCTTCAATGAATGATAAATTAATATGAAGATTTTTCAATTTATTAATAAAGTCATGAAATTGCTTATCTTGATCTTTGACTCGATCCTTTGAAAACATCTCCAAAATCACCAAACAAGCTTACTTCTTTGGTGCCCAAAACACAGCTCTCCAACACCAGGAGTTCTATAGTAAATTGCAACTGGTTGCGTTTGTTTTACAACAGTACAAATCTATTACTTAGTTTTTGATAATAATAATAATAATAATAATAATAATAATAATAATAATAATAATAATAATAAAGATAATAATGATGTTGGTAGTTTCAGAGATTAGTGCTCGCAAGTATACGAATCGCAACATAGTAATAAAAGATATCGATCCCACGAGGAATAAATATGTCCACTTTAGTTTATTTTTCTTCGCTTTTATAGAGTACCGAATAATAAAGTGATATCGAATTTAGTAAATAGCAAGTTAATTAAAGTACTAGTTATGAGTTGAGATATTGATTAACATTTAATCACATAAATATACAAGCATTTTATCTTAGATATTCATTATTTATGCATTAATTATTCATTCAATCTTTATGACAAGAGTATGTTGGGTTAGTTCTATTTCAACGGGTATGTCTAGAAATAGATTTTATTCAATAACTCATAGACAAATTATTGAATACCTTTGCCAAAATAACTAAAGGTCTTAATATACAATGACCAAGCTATATCAAGATGATCTTTAATTAATCTAACAAAGTGAAGCAAAACAATCATACATCATAATTTACTCTATCTTATTGACTAAACAAGACAAAGTAAAATGCGAACTTCTCTATATCTTATTATGAATCACAATACATACTTAGCGTTAGTCATGGAACGTAAAACAAGAATTCAATACATACTTGGCGTTAGTCATGCAATGAAGAATAAGATGTAAGAAAACTTATCGATATTGATTTTGTAAATATTCAATACATATACAAGTGTGACGCTTTTGTAAAGGAAAAGCATAATAATAGACTTAAGAAAGTAATTGGGCATAAAACACTCCCTTACGCCTAGGGGTGAGCAAAACCGAACCAAGAACTAAGAACCGAACCAAACCAAGACTGAAAAACCGAACCGAACCGAACCAAATTCTATTTGGTTTGGCTTTGGTTTTATAAATTATAATAGTTTGGTTTTTGGTTCGGTTTTTGGTTTTTGTTAAAAAAACCGAAACTGAACTGAACCGAACCGTAATAGGGAAAAATATTTTTTTAAAAAATATATATGTATATATTTGTATTATTATATAGTTTGTATTTGTGAGACTTTAGTAATATATATGTAATATAAATCCTTTTTAAGCAATACTTTACATGTAATTTATAAAAAATAATGACAATAAAAAATTCAAAAATTAAAATTTTTGTTGATTCGGTTTGAACCGAATCAAACCGTAACCGAACCGAACTAGTTTGGTTCGGTTTGACCCGAACCATATGAACTTTGGTTTGGTTTTGTTTTTTATTTTTCTTCTACTTTGGTTTTTGGTTCGGTTCGGTTTTTAAACCGAACCATGTTTTGCTCACCCCTACTTACGCTTATAGTTATAGTGCAACCTCGGGGTATCTTTTCTTTATATAGCGACAATACTTGATTCAAGGACCTTGGCGTTAGGCCCCCCTTTACGCATACTAAATATCACAACATTACTCAAACTCTCTAGGCACTTATAACATTTTCGATTTTTCTCTCTTTCTTGCTATCTATATGTGTCACAAAATCTGGGATTTCATCCTCTATTTATAGGTATTGAACCATTGTGTCCCTCTATGAAAGGCTGTGTTGGTTCATGAAGAGTTATGTCTCTTTGTAAAGTTGTGTTGGTTCATTGAATAGTTATGTCTTTTTGTGAAGAGTTGTGTCTCTTGAATACTATTGGTCCTCCTTAGAAAGTTGTGTCCTTTCATGAAGAATTATGTCTTTTCATGAAGGGTTGTAACTATCCAAAGTGGTGGTTGAAGTTCCAAGTGGATAAGATTGAGTAACTTCTTTTAGAGGCGTGTCACGATCATGATATAGAGTCGTGATCGTGATTCATACGGATTTCTTAGATAATTTGCTTAAGTCAAGCTGGATCACGCTCGTGATACATGTCGCACTCGTGACCTGTCTCTTTTCTTTAATCTTTCTTTGTTTTTGCTCCTTTTTATAGCTAAACTCCACATATTTGTATATTTAGTCTTTAAAACTGTAAATCATCAAAAACATGCAATTCCAACGTGACATCTAATATAAAATAAGTAAAAACATCATAAATTCCTTATATATTATATCATAAATAAGTGCCTTTTTAGCACTTATCAAGCCCCTACACTTATCTTTTTGCTTGTCCTCAAGCAAAATATGAATCTCTTAATCTTCTTTGATGATCAAATTTTACTATAATCTTTGATACACAAAATAAAGAGTCTCAACCTTCAACTTCTAAGACAATTGTGAGGCTTTTTGAATTTTATCAACACCTATGTATATTCTTCTTTTAATAAGTATGCGAATTGCCAAAAGATTTTGAAGTCTCAGCAACAAGCCTCAAAATATTTGAAGTCTCAGCCTCCACCATTTGCTGAAACATAACAATGAAGTAAAATTAGCCAAGGTGGAACAACAAACTTGTAAAGGCATCGATAACCAAAACATTATAGGTTTTGCTAGAACTTACCATTGTAAGAGGTGGAAGCTCTATTGAAATGAAACAAATAAGCAAAACAACTCTGTGGGCACAAAGCTCCTTAGTGATCTGGCAAACAAAGCAACATGATGGGATAGGCTGGATTCATTCTCTCTAGAAACAAAGAGCTAAAGCTTAGTTTGGACTAACATAGCTCGAATTTGTGCCTTCTCTATCTCATTTTCCTGAAGCTTGTCTTACAACTTCTCATATAAATATAGGTTGATTTTAGGGCACTGAGTTGGTGATACAGATCTAAACACATCTGCATTCTCAAGGTAAGCAGATTGCAACTGCAAATCACTAAAGCGAGGAGATGGTGAGCCATGGAAATTGTCAGAAGAAGCTTGTGTAAAGCCAGTACTACGATCTACCATCTCAGCATCTCCACTAACCAAACCCAAGTCACCTTTGAGCATAGCACAAATATCATAATGGTCAGTTTCAAATAAAGGATGCAAAATGATGTCCTTAAAAGAGGAAGATTTTGGTTGACGGTCAATAAGAATAGGACTTTTCGAGTTAGTTGGCTGCAAACTAGATTGGGTAGAAGGAACAATATTGGTTGAGGTGGGAGTATGAGGCAATTTTTCATCAAGAAGAGGCAGAGGAAGAAATTTATGATTAACATCGATGACAGAGAACTTATATGCATACATGAGGTTAAGGGAAGCTTTGTGCTAGGCATCTTTTAGACTCTCAGTACTGGCAGCACCAAAAACCATCAATTTCCAATCTCCATTGAGATTGAGGCAATGAAGAGAGATGCAAGCATCATAATCACCAGTTACAGGGTCACTCGGCAGATTCAACTTAACCAAGAAGAAAGGAAGAAAATCAACAAAAGGCAGCATGATGGTTTCCATATTGTTTCACCTTGTCGAAACCAGCCCAATCGGGTGCAAACTTCATTATCATCATTTTTTTTTGTTTTAATTTGAGTCGCCACCAACCGATTTGTAGTGCGGTTGGACACTATTATTAACTAGAGATTCTTTTTTTTTTCGTTTACTGATTACGTGTACGGAAGACGAATGTCACCCTACCCCGCCCCTATTAGGTACTAAATGTCGTAAATTATAAATATTTTCATGATGATGTAATTTTTATGTTTTTCACTTTTATGGCTATCCAAACTTAAAATATAAAGCTCCTATATAGAACATAATCAAGTTAAATCCTAATAATAATAAAAAATACTAATTTATCAAGTTATAAACTCTAAAATGATTCTAAACAAATTATATACAAAAATCTTATTATATATATATATATAACTCTATTTTGGAAAAACATCTAAATTAGACTTAGATTTAGCTAATACTAAAAGTAAAACCATAATAAAAAATAAGCTAAACCCCATAAGAGCACCAATGGTCCTGGTTCAATGTTTATTACTTGGCTTCCTGGCCAACCGGGTTTTGGCCCAATTCCACATCCTAGGTTAATACCCACCATATAAAACCCACGTTTCCTTTCACTCATCCCTAACCTAATTCTCTCTTCTTCTCAGTGCTCTTCACCGGCCAACCTCACCGTTAACCACCCCTGCTTTTGCCCAGATGCTCGGTACAGTGACTCTCTCTCTCTCTCTCCCTTTCTGGCGAAGCTTAGTCTCCGTTTTTCTCATCATCATCCGGTGATTTGAACTCACCGCTCCTCTCCAGCTTCCATAATCTATTTAGAACCCTACCCTCACCGGTTCGGCCACCGGTGCCATAATCCTATCGCCGGATCCAAGCCGAAACTCTTACTCACCATTGATTTCGGGTACTCTTCTTCCTAACCCGGCTTTGGTTTTATTTTCTTTGCTTTATATTTCTCATCACACATTGCTGTTTTTTTGTTAATTTTTGTTGATTTCATCTTTATTTTTTATTTTTGTAAGTTCAAGGTTTTCCCTAACCCGCTGTTTATCTTCTGAAACTCGAGGAAAATATGACGGTGTTCGCTCAACAGTGATATTTTGAAACTCTACGTGGGTAAATGACAATGAGAGTGGAGTCTAATCGCCAGCCCCAATGAACCAAAGGTACCCTTTTTTACTGTATATCTGTTTCCATTTGCTTTTGTAACTTGAAAGCTAATGGGTTTTGGTAATTTTTACAGGTTTTGGAGTCTATCCGTGACTGAAATTCCTAAAAAACCTACTATTTCTGAACCGTTCCAAATGATAAGTCCCTAAATTCTTTCTTTCATGATGCTCTTATGAATGGGAGTGCATATATGTGTGACTTGTGCAGGGGCCTATATGTTTGGTGACTAAGAATGCTTGTTGTTTTTGTTTTGTTTTCAATTGTGAAATGGACTTGGACTTTTGAGAATTTAGAGGACATGCATGCTGGTTCATGAATTAGATCTGATCCCTTCACGTATGTGGGATATTCTGAAACTAAATTCCTTATTTGGGGAATTTCAGCCTGCTGTATGCTTATGGGAATGTGATGTCCTCTAATGTTGATGTATAAATGCTTCAAGTCCTTATGCTTGCTGGCCTGGATGAATATGAAATGGATTTATGATTACATCTATCTTTATGGCATGTGTTCTGATATGAAAGCATGAAATGCTGCTGACGTGTATATTTATGTGATAATGATGATGAAGAATGCATATGCTGGTTTATGCAAATTATGAAACCTCGGGAGCCATTGAGAATGATGATGTCTTGACTATTCATTGATGAGGCTGATTAAGATTTTCTGTTTTCGATTTTTGCTGCCTAAATGCATGAATGTGGGTTGACCCTTGTCTTAAATATGCAAATTCCTGTCATATGAATAGTGTGTTTGCTATTTGATGTATTATCATTACATAATGAATGGGTAATGAGGAAGAGGTTAAAATAAGGCTTGTGGTCAATGGTTTTCTCCTACTTTGTGAAAATGATTTTGAGTTGGATTTCCCTAAGCAACCAGCTGTCCTTTTTGAGTTTCCTCTTTTAAGAGGTTTAGGGCTCAAAAATCTGATTTTTTGTTGGTACTATTCCCCTTTGGAAAGAAGAAAGCAATGCTTTTTGAAATGATGCTAGGATAGCTTACAAGGAACCTTCTACTCTTATGCATTTTTTCTAATGGAAAAACCATCCCCTATGGTCTAATAACTCAACACAAAATTCTGAATCTACTTTCTTACATAAATGTCCAAAACTAAAAGTATCTGTTCATAAAAAAAACTACAAGACCTAGACCTCTGATCATTAGTAGGAAATTGGTACATTACTTGTCCTTTTTCCCATTAATGACCCTGGACACTACTCAAAGGGGGTATCCCTTCTCCATAAACATGGAGCAAGGATCTCCCCTTGAGTCATGAAGGACTTGTATATCAACCATTAAAAAAAACTTAAAAAAAAGTTTACATGGAAAGGACCTACTTAAATGAGTGGTTGTTTTAGAGATGAAGAGAAATAATGTGCTTGTCCTTGATGCTTTGTGCTTGGATGCGTTGCTGGTGTTTAATGCTTCTTTTTGTTGCTTTAGTGCCTCTAAACACCAGCTGCTCGTGCAAGAAAATGATGAACAATGAAAAGGGGATTAACAACTGAAAGAGAGATGACTGAATAAGAGGGAAAAATGGAGAGGGCTTGAGATTGTTTTTTCTGGATAAAAGAAAGCCGGAGATGGCTTCTACTGATGTCCCTTCTTCTGACTTTCTAATTTCTCACTCCTAGATCTGCGTCTTTTTACGCCATCTTTAGGACCCTTTTATAGTCCTGTTTCTTATCTGATAGTCCTGTTTCTTATCTGATTGTAACTGAATTAACTCTGGTTTGTCTCTTTTTAGTTCTGTCGAAACTAGACGCTAAATTTCCCCACATATTTCCCCATATAGTCTGATCCAGCACTGTGGCTTCCTCCTTTTTCCTTTCTTTTTTTTTTTCTTTTTTTGGACTCTTATTAGGCCTGCAAATTTTGGGTTTGGGCTCCCTTTTTTTTTCTCTGTTTTTTGTAATTTAAATTATAATCAAATAATACAATAAAAATTATTTGTTTCTTTTTTTTTTCTATGTTCTCTTTTCACTTTTATTCCCTTTTTTTTTTGCTTATCTTAGTCTATACGATGAAAATAAAAAGGCTAAATTAATATAAAAAAATTATTTTATTTTTGAATTTTTTACATAATTAAACACATAAATAAAAAAGAAAATATCACCCGGATAAAATGGGTATCTACACACCTAAAAAGGAAAGTCTAAGTTAAAAGAGGTCTACAGTTAATGGATAAAGAAGTAAAAGTAAAAGAGTCTAAATTACCAAATTGTAAAGTGGTTAAGAGCAAAAGAGGAAAGATGCAGTTAAAGTGAAAAGTAAAAAGCTTTTGATAGAGGAAAAAAAAAGTAAAAGGAAATTAATCGGCTCACAAAGAGAAGCATTAAGGGGAAATTAACTATCAAATCAAATAAAGTTTAATTAAAGAATATATTTTTAAAAGATTTGAGAGAGAGAAGCAATAAAGAGAGTAAGTAAATCAAATCTATAATAAATACAACAATCATCCTTATCCCTTCCCAAACCTGAAAAGTCAACAAACCTAAATAAACTCTCAACCACCAAATATTTTGCTGCTTCACTTCAAAAAATATGGCAATAATTATAAAAGAGTGCAAAAGTAAAATTTTTTGCAAGAATAACGAAATTTGCAACACAAACTTGTAATATAGAAAGTCCAACAAAAAGAGTCTGAAATGCAGAAGGGGAAGAAGGTTTCAGGCACAAAATGAGTCTAAAATGCAAGAGGGGTAGAAGGTTTCAGACAACAAAAAAGCTAAAAATCATGAATTTACAAATGAATTTAAAACTGAATCAATAAATCATCACATATTTCAAATGTAGAAGAAAATCTGAATGAATTTAAAATAGAAATAGATCCAAGTTTAAAGCTTCACTATAAATAACTATAAAGAGTTGTATTAGGATGGAACTATTAAGTTGTAAAATAAACTTATCTTTGGTAGGACAGTGATGTGAAAGCTATGTAGCAACGAAATGGTAGTATAAACTATAATTAATAATATTCGAGAAAAAAAATATAAAGAAAATTTAGAGAACACCAAGAGGAAAGAAAATAAATGAAGTCTGCCACAACAGAACCAAATATATGCATCTATCATTGTCAAATATAAGTCTATATTTCTTAATTTCCTTTCATTAACATGGGCCTCACATTTTCTTAATCACACTCCAAAATAAGAAAATTCCAAAAGAGGCTCAAATTTAGAACATGATCATAGTGAGACTAAATTTGGAAGATGCAAACTAAACAGTAAAATCTTAAATCTACACAAGATGAACAACAAATACAGCTCCAAATCAAGAAGTTGCTCACCAGTCCGTAAATCAAAAGTTGCGATAAATGAGTTCGGGTCATTAGCGATGAGAACCCAAAGCTATAAACGTGGTACATGAGCAAAATTAGATGAAATTTATGAGATCTAAGATAGACAACAAAAGTTGGAGCCTAACATGTCTTATTGTGAAAGTAAAAATAAATGAAATAAAAATATAGTAAAAAAAAGAATAAAAAATTAGTTCAATTGTATGTTAAACAAAATTAAATTTATTTATAATTAAAAGTAAAATAATACTACGACCAAGTATTATAAAATCCATCAATTTATGAAAAAAATTTTAGGTGATTAATCGTCTAAAAAATGAACTTAATCTAACAAATCAACTGAATTAATTGAACTTAAATCCCCAAGCCAAGTCAATCCAATCCAATCAATTTATTATATTTATAATCCCATCCAATCCAACCCAACTCATGGATAAAATCAAAAGTTTTTAAGGAATTGGATTGTACTTTATTTTCATAGATGGATTACGTCAAGAATAAGTGACTTTTTACCATTTTAGTTGTAAGGGCAAACTAAAGCAATTTTATAATTCGAACATTATAAAAGAAAGGAAAAGTGCAAAAAAAAAAAAAAAAAAAACCTATGGTTTGACCGATTTGCAGATCAAGGGCTGTATTTCAAAACAGTACAAAAACATAACACATGGTTTTGCGATTTTGCAGGTTAAGGGTTTATCATCCAATACACTCCCCTAAAACTCTCTTATCCTTCAAAATTTCACCTGAAATTTTTCAAGTTTATTAATTAAAGTACAATGAACCTCGATGTGAAAGTTTTGAAATTTTTGGGAAGTGGGTATATTTTTATTAATTAATAATGCAAAAAAATTAAAAAAATCATAAAAAAAAAATTTCCGAAAAATATCCAAATTTTTAAAACTTATTGTAAAGTTATTATATAATATGCATATATTTTTCAGATACTTGTCAATAATTTTTCTTTTTTTAGTGATTTTTTTGCATTATTAATTAATAAAAATATATTCACATTCTGAAAAATTCCAAGCTTCCACACTAAAGTCCATTGTACTTTACTTAACAAACTTCCAAATTTTGGATTTTTTTTGCAATTTTTATATTTTCTATGATTTTTATATTTTTTTATTATTAATTCATAAAAATATGCCCACTACCAAAAAAATTTCAAGCTTCTATACTAGGGTACATTATACTTTAATCAACAAACTTGAAAAATTCTAGGTGAAATTTTGAAGGACAATAGAGTTTTAGGGGTTGATCTGCAAAATCGTCAAACCACGTGTCCTGCTTTTGTACCATTTTGAAACACAGTTCTTTATCTACAAACCGATCAAATCACAAGGTTTTTTTTTTGTACTTTTCCATAAAAGAAAGAAGGCTAGAAATGGCACTACCAAGAATAAACATTAAAAAACCAATACTAATCGATGGAATGACGAAAATAATAATGCGCTCTTTCCTTTCATGTTCTATCAAGCTTGTGTAACAAAAACACAATTTGTTAAGCCATATTTGAGTAAATTGTTTGTTAAGCATCCCTGGAAGAATTAGCATGTACTTTATTCTCATAAATGGTTTGCATCAATAATAAGTTGCCATTTACAATTTCAACATAAAACAAAAAAAATCTTGAATCTAAACGCAGTAAACAAAAAAATACAACTCCAAATTAGGATCTTGCTCACTAGTCCATAATTCAAACAATAATGGTACATGAGTTTGAATAAGTGGCCATGAGTAACAAAACCTATAGATGCAGTGCAAAAGCAAAATTAGATGAAACATATAAGATCTAATACGGAGAGCAAAAGCTGAAGCCTAAACATGGTAGAAGAAGAATAAAAAATAATACACAAATAAAGAGTAAAAGCGAACACCAATGTCCCACAAATCCTACTAAAGCGCACTGGCTTTGTGTTTTGATCATCGTGCCTGTATTTGATGGTGCGTAAGTACACAACTAGACAATACAATGAGTAAGAACACAACTACGTAATAAAAGAAAAGAAAGTTTTTGAAAGGGATTCGAAGGCGATAACAATATAGGTAATCTATACATAAAAGAGGATGCAAATCAAGGAACGAATGACAAAAATTAATCTAAATTTCTAAGATTAAAAATAAAACAAAGAAATCTTGAATCTAACGCAGTGAACAAAAAAAATACAGCTCCAAATTAGGATCTTGCTCACCAGTCCATAATTCGAAAAGTTAATGGTGCATGAGTTCGAGTAAGTGGCCATGAGTAACAAAACCTACAAACGCAGTACAAATGCAAAATTAGATGAAATTTATAAGATCTAAAATGAAGAGCAAAAATAGAAGCCTAAACATGGTAGAAGAAGAATAAAAGATAATATATAAATAAAGAGTAAAAGTTGAGATGTACCTGAAAGAGATACAAAATCCAAACATACATAAATTAGCAAGTAAAAATAAAGTATAATCACAACCATGGACAGAACTCCAAGACAAACATCATACATCAAGCTGCTGAGTAATTAGAATATCATGTAAGCTAATTCAAATTCATGGAACTCCATAAGAACCCCTAAGGTAAAAATGCACACTAAACATTAAAACCAAACTAAAACCAAATTAAATCAGAGAAAACTATAAACCTCACAATCAAAAAACACAAGTAGTTGAGGAAAAAGCAAAATCTAGCTCTAACACAATTATGAGTTCAGACCCATTTGAAAGAAATTGAAGAAAATGAATCAATTACAGAACTAAAATACATAGAAACCATTACTTGTAATCAACTGGTAGAGAACACTTGGCAAAAAAGAAACCACGTAGTGCTAGACCAATTCCATCGGCAAGTGATAACCTATAACAGAAATGAATGACATGATTGGAAACGAAGAGGAACAATAAGTATGGAGGCAAATATGATCTACAGAAACAAAAGCAAAAATCGTAGCACCCACCTAAAGACCACTAGTGATAGAGTTACGACGAGAAAGAAGAGGACAGAAATAAGAATAGTTGGAGTAGATCGAAGCCAAATCCGATGGAAAATGGCTGTTAATAGAAGAAATAAGCACCGATGCAAAAAATGAAGCATAAAAGGAAAGAAAAACCAAGGAAAATACCTTCTTGAAGGAAGCGGTGGATGAAAAAGAAGCCAAAAGAAACACAAAGACGAAAATCAATGACTGCAAACCAAAGGACAATGAGCATCAGTATGAAAAAAACAAACAGTATAACCAAAGAAAATGTAGAGAAAGAGATAGATTGATCAAAATCATGGCGATGAAGCCAAAAATAAAAGGAAACTCATCGATGAAGTTGAGAAAAGATAATGCGACTGCCAAAGAAAACCTATGGTTTTTGCATGTCTGAGCCACCTGAAGCATACGCTGGAAAAGCTGCAAAAAAAAAGGAAAAACTGGCTTGGAACGGAAGAGACACAGATGGTGATGCATTGATGATAGCTCATCATCTCCGGAGGAAAAGGAAAGAGTAAAAGAGAGAAGATAGAGAGAACAAAGAGAGAGAAGGAATAGAAGTAAATGAGACACATAAAACAGTTTGAAGAGAGGCTTGTAGAGAAGTAAGAAAAAGAGAAAAAAAGGGAGGACATAATTGGAAACTTAGTTTTAAGGGGTAACATTGTCACATTTGGTGGCTAAATATTGCAATTGGAAGAAATCGCCCTTCAGTTTTAATATGTAACATTAATAAGTGTCAATACAATTCTTATACATGCATAATAATTCTCTTTATTGTTCAATAACCATTTCATATTGATATCTATTTCTCTCTCTCTCAATCAGGTTTCTCTTTAAGATTTTGACTTCCTTTGTTGTTGTTGTTGGTATGCCCTAGTTCTTAGGGCATTAGATTCTCGTATTTTGTATTATACATTAAGACTCTTTGTATGTATACATTCTTTGTGTCACATTAATAAAGGCATTTAATATATTCCATTTATATCTTGTACTATAACATGAATAGACTATCCATTGATTGATCATCATAAAACATATCTCAAGTCTATTCTAATCATGGGAACGAATAGAACCACAGACTTATATATTCGATGACTATATGGTAGTTCTTAACTAACCATAGTACTTGTAAAGTCAGTCATGAATATAGGTACATGTCGTTAACATGGGACTTGATCGATCCACACAAGAAAGCCACATGGTTGTCACATAATAGGTCTTTCTTGAGTAGGCCTCTTTTGTCCTCAGACCAGATTTCATTATAGTATCAATATGGAATCCTGTTTACTTTGACATACGCTTAACAAGTCTGTAAAAGGATGCTAAATTATGATTGGGTGGAGAGGTGAACATACTGATATTGATGATGAAGTGATGAATTACTACTAGGGTAACACCAAGATGATATCACTGGCCACTTGTTGAGTGGGACTGGTAAGTGTATGGCCATACCCAAATAAGTTGGTTGCTTATTTGATTAATCAGTTCACTCAAGATCAAGAAATATGATAAACAACAGAAGAGGATGACGGACACCATACCTCTTGTTTATTCATATCGATATCATTTGGCAAAGGACACTATGATATTACTACTGGGTAAGTGTCTTCAACAGACTGTTGTATCTCTATCTTAATTAGGGGCTGTAACGGTTTGCTAAAACCCACTTACAGTCTGTGGCCCTTGGACCTACTGCCAACATAAAGACAGACCCATAGGATAGTGTACATAGATCAACTGAGCCAGAACTTATAGAACTTGTACATTTAATGTACATTGGAAGGAATGCATTAATTAATTAGTTGACATTCGGTGTCAACGTAATTAATTAACATTGGGTTGATTTGATTTGATTTAATTAATAAGTTTACATAATGTAATTAAGTAATTTATCAATTAATTGAATTACATAAAGTAAACAATTAATTAAATTATTTTCCTAAGAAGGAAAATTAATATACATGTATTGTATTTGCTTAAATATGATTTAATTTTATTTAGGGGTAATTAAATTTAGCCAAATGGAATTAAATTATATAGTATAAACTTTTAATATGAAGTTTATTTATATAATTGTAATCTTAATGGGCTTGGGTTTAATTAACCTAATTAAAACCCAATTATAGAAGGAGACTATATAAAGCACACTTAAGTAGGAATAGTTAACCCTAACCCTAGCAATTACAAGGAGATTTTCGGCCCCCCCTTTGAGCAACCCCTATTGCTGAATTCTTGAGTGTAATTCCTCCATTCCTTCGCTTCTTTAGCTAGCACCGGTTCCCTCTTTGATAGTTGGTTGTGCACTGGATTGTGGAGATCCCTTCCGTTTCAAGGATTGATTCTGCAACAGTCTCTAGAAGAGACGAATCTAGTGAGTTTAATCTCTCTTGATTCAATTTTTTTTTTTTTTTTGCTTTCCAATCAATGGTAATAGGGCACGATAGGTGGATTCTAGGAAATTTAATCCCAACAGTTGTACAATTTTAGTTGTGAATTATCATAAATTTTGTATTTTAATATTTTTGTTGTCATTTTATAGGTGTTTTGTTATGAAGATTGTAGATGTTGACAAGGAGCAACTAGATATGAAAAATAATAATAAAAAAAGAAATATAAATCGTTTGTAAGGCTTTCATACAGGTTAAAGATTCTTCATATTTTCTTCATCTCTCTTTGTTTGGTCTTTTATTTCTTTCTTTTCTTTAACAAGTCATGTAGGGATTTATTTTTATGGGATCATGTAGGGATATTAAAAGATTTGATTTGTACAGATTTTAGTTGTAAATCATAACTTTTGTTTTTTTTTTTTTTTATCATTTTATAGTATTTTTTTATGAAGATTGAAGTTGTTGGTATGAAGAAACTAGATTTGATAAAAAATAAAGAGAAATGAAAGTATTTGTAAGGCTTTCACAGAGGTTAAAAATTCTTTCCTTCTTTTCATCCCACATAGGTCAACATCCATGAGGAAATTAAATAAATTTTGTAATTTATCATAACTAAAATTAATTAAAGCCTATTAAATTTTTTTTTTATTTAATCATGTAACATTAATTTATCTTTTACAAAGCATGTTAACTTTTTTAATTTGTTTAAACTATATATTTTTGAAAAGTGAAAAGTATAATAGTATTAATTTGTTAGTAATATTTTTCATCAAGTGAGGATGATACTTAAATTTTTAGTTGTATATATTATTTCATAATTAAACAAAAATTTATATAACGTATTGTCTCTTTTATATGGTAGTAATCCTCCTAAAATTATTAATATTATTTATAATTTTTAAATTATTATTTTATATATTCTTAATCCAACTATAAAAAATCTTTAATACACCAAAATAAAAATAAGTTCTTGGATAATGTTGTAACTCCTCAATCTATACCAATTTGAGAAAAATTATTTATTGCTTACTAATGTCTCCATTTAATATTCATAACCCCTATATGATTTCTTCACTATAAATTCTTTATTATCCTCAAAGTTATTTGTGTTTATTTCATATCATTAACATTCCAATATGTCAATTTTTCTTTTAAATAATTTATCATCATATCAATTAATTCATGAATTTGGTGTTCATGTAAAAGTTTGACATATTTGTACAAAGAAATGCATTAAAGCTTTAATTGTTCTGAAGATGTGATTGGTACATAATTGATCAGACTTAGCATAAGGTACATACGTTGAGCAAAGTAGTTAATTAATATGAAGAACACGATAATGATTTAACTCATTCTATCATATTTCCATTTTATATTGATTCCAATTTCTAGATTGTAATAAAAGAAAATGAACATTTATGGTATAGAGTAACTGAAACATTGGAATTTGATGAAATGGATTATATTGGTAGTTTAGTGGGTAATAGTGAAAAGTCAAAAGGATTTATCTGTTACAATAGCAATGATTATGATCAAAATCAACACGTTAGGTATAAAATGGATAGATTGTGGATACTGAAGTCCTTACATTTGTTTCCCCTAACATCATGATATACTGTAGTATAAAAATTATGAGACTTTGAGTTAAAAAATAAAAATTTAATAGCTTGTCATCATGTGATTCTATATCAAATTCTTTGTTGTGTACAAAAATAATTACTTGAATTTTAATTTTGTTTTAAAAATATGAGAAATTTTTTTGTTATTTAATCAAATTTTACTTTTTATACATGTACATCTAAAATAATTGTTTATAAGTTTATGTCTTAATTCTTATAGTTGGAGTATTAGTGTGGAAGATTGTTATTTTCTTAAGAATAACCCTAATTATAATATTTTATCAAAAATTTATACTAGAAAATTACATTTTCTTAATATTTCTTCTAGAAAATATTATATACTACTTTTTTTTTGTCAAAAGGTGATATGAGACTACCTAGTCTTACCGATTTATGTATAATAAGATAAATATATCACTTTTCTTCTTCAAACTTACTGGGTGGAACCAAAGTTAAAATAAATGAAAACTAGGCGAGCATTTCTTTCTTTTTTTTTTTTGGCAAAACTCATAGTAAATTCTCTAAAATTTTGTAGATTTTGCAATTGGTCTCTGATCAATTTTTTTTTAGCAAATTGGATACGATGATCTTTTTGTTTTAATAGTATTAGCCCAAAGTTAACACTTTTTTTCGCATGGACTGTAGTATCCGTTAACTAAATATGATACAATTTTTGTGGGTACATGAGACTAAATTAGAGTATAATTCACCTCTGTAGCTATTGCGCGACTGCATAGGAAGTATGATTCCTATCCTTTTCAATGAACTTTAGAGTTCTACTTTTTCTCAAAAATTGTGTCACATGTTAATAATAAATACTTCAGCCCACACGAGACAGAAAATGTCAAATTTGGGACTAATACTATCAAAATAGAAAGATCATGTACCTAATGCGATGAAAAAACTGATCAACAACCAATAGGGAAATTCATAAAAAAAATTCAAGGGAATGCCTTTCGCTTTTTTCTTTTCTTTTCTTTTTGAGAAATATGTGAACTTTTCATTGAAAACAAAAGATAATGTAATTCAATCAATGATATAATATACTTTCGTTGCTAAACAATTTATTAGTTTTTATGTTTTTACATATTAACTAGTTAGTTTATACATGTGTTTTAAGGTTCTTGAATTTTGTTTCAATTAACTTTTTAGTCCTTCAATCTATTTTTGCATATGAAAATACAAAACCATCCTTGATTATAAGTAAAACATATACCTTCTAATTTTCAAATTTAATTAGAATATTTTTAAAAAAGTTTTTGTTGTATATATAAACATATCGATATTTTTGTTCTTGTATATAGTAGTTATAAAAAAAATTCGCTATTATTTATCCTCTTATTTTATTTATCATTATATAAAATCTTTAAACTTAACAATAAATGTAAATATATATCTTCATTCAAAATAATATTTTTTTGTTAATGGTATTCATAAAGTCAAGATAAAATGTTTGTCCTTCTAATTTTATATAGTTCTATTTATATTTTATATTTTTGAAAATATTTATTTATTTATTTTAATGAAATAAATTATACACCAGATTATTTTATATGAGGGATAATTCCACAAAAAATTTGTGGTTACACTTATTTGCAAAAAAATTTTAGAGGTTTCGTATTTTGTAAAAAAAAAAAAAAAATTGTTGTGTTTTCATCCCGTTAACAAAAAACTGACTTTTACCTAACACCATCAAAAAGTGATGACATGGCAAGGGTATTTTTGTCCAACATTAATTAATTAAAAATTTTATTTAAATATTTGGCAAAATATATATATCTACTTTTTTTTCATTTTATTTTGTTCCTCCTTTTTCTATCTTCTTATTTCCTCATCAAATCCTAATCATCTCTTTAAACCACCAACCATCAATGTCTTGCCCTTTTTCCTCCTTGCTCTTCTCTTCTTCGTCCTGTTTCATGTGTTCTTCTTCTCCTCCTCCCAATCTAACCCTACCCAACTCTCACCACTGTGAAAGTCGCTCTCCGCCATCTGCCATGAATCAGCTCCATCAAAGAAGTTCTCCATCATTGTGTAGTAGCTGCATTGATGCAATCATCTGATGCCCCGAATCGTCCATGATTTCTGACTCACTGAAGCATCAAGTGGCAATTGATGCTCTGGGAAAATAAAGCTAAGGAGATTATCAGCAAGGAAGCCTAACCATCTCTTAACCTCTTAGTTGCAAATCCGAGCAGCCTAATCTCCATCGTGGGTCTGATTAGTCCCAACTCGCTTTTGAAATCAGAGCAGATCTCTCTTTTGATTTGTGATTCCAACATCTGATTCGTGATTTGAACTCTTGATTTAAAATTTTTTATTGGGGTAATCCAAGTGTTAGGATTGAAATGTTGTTTCTAGCAAAAAATTTGAATAATTAGGATTTGTGCAGTTTTATGGACTGATATTTTTGTGCATTTTTTTTTTTTTGCTTTTCTAGTTGGTTTACTAGTTTGCAAGCTCTTCATGTTATATGGATTTTGGAGGACTTGTTTTATGGGCTCCATTTAATAAATTAATTGGAACTATGTTTGAGAAAAAAAATAGAAATGTTAATCTGTACTACAAGTATAGATTATAATTATTGGTAATTTTGACAATTTATATAAAGATTAGAAAAGATGGTGGAATCAATAGTGTTCTCAATTTTAATTGGAACACTGTTTTCAATTTCTTACTTGATTCTCTGGAATTAGGGTATAAAACTTGTTAGAAATCATAGGAAAACTCATCACTAAGATTAATAATAGGTTTCGAGACTAAAATGCAAACGCAAACCCGTAACTCTTGAGGATTTTTAGTGATTTCGGACTTGTGAAACCTTAATCGAAACTCAACAATCTGAAGCTCCTTTGAAGTGTTTTTGAACCTATAAAGAAGTGGATTCACGTGTCAAAGGTATAATTCTAAGAACCAATGATTTTCTTGCATGTTTTCATCATTTGAGAATGATTTTGTGCAATTCTTCAAGTTGCTCTTATAGGGAATCGTCACGGGAAAAATTAAATGCAATGGGGAATACCGATTAAAATTTTCTTCGATTCCATAGCCCAAGATTCATATAAATTAATAGAATGAAACCAAGAATGAAAAGAATATTAAATTTTCTCAACTTAACTATCTGATGCAGCGGAAACTAGCACAAAAGGATACTAGAATCCATTGATCACGCACGATGTCGGATAATAGTCTTCTACTAATTGAATTTCGTAAAATTCACAGAAGCAGGGTAAAAGGAATTAATTTCTGAAATTTATTTCATCAAAAACTGCTTACAACTCAAAAAGAAAGGCCTATTTATAGGCTACAATTAAATCAACCCAAAACAGGATAACCCTTGCCTAAACAGAATTCTAGCCAATCTAGGAAACCCAAACAAAAAGGTAAAAAACAATAAAAATAAAAAAATTACCTAAATAGGCAAAAAAATCAGTAAATCGCAAAATTGAAGGCCTAAATGATGTTTTTTGGCCGAAAAGCGATGGACCATTTCGAATAAAGTTAGGCTCAAGAATCATTGAATTCAGACAATTTTTTCGAAATTACTATTCATGGTGAAATTTAACCAAATAAGCTAATGCTTGCTCCTCTACATCACTATCTCCTCCAGAGATTGCTACAGAAACCCAAATGCGTTTCCTCCACAATCCGGTACACGAATGACTCTTAAACGTGACTCGTGCTAGCGAACGGAAGAATGGAAACCAAGAAATTTCAGCCTAGGGAATCCTTTCTTTGGTGTAGGCCAAAAATATTAAGTGGCTAGGGTTAGGGAGAAATTGACTTTAAGGCATCCTTTTATACTCCTTAGTATTATCCTTAGTATACTAGTAATTCCTTTTTTATACTCCTTAGTGTACTAGGATTAAATTAAACTATAGATTATTTAATTTTATTCAATTGATTTACCTTGTATCATTAGGATTAAATAAAACCATAGTATAAAATTCTAATTGATATAATTAAATACAATTTTGTCAAATTAAAATAACCCAAAATTAAATTAAAGTTAGCCTTAATAAATTCAACCTTTGTATTTTATTTCCACCAAGGAAATATTATTTTATTTAATTAATTGTTTATTACATGTAATTAATTAATCAAATAAAATTAATTTCTCTATTATAATTGAATTAATTGTGACATAACCTAATGTCAATAACTCAATTAATTTGGTTTTCGTTCCAATTCCGATTTGTCAATGTTCAGTGGTTCTCTGTGTACGATCTTGTGGGTCTTCTGTTGGCAGTGGGCCCAAAGCCCACGGACTATAAATGGGTTCTAGCAAATCGTTATAGCCCCCAATTAAGACGGAGACTTGTAGTCTAATGTGAAACATAGCCCGGTAGTGATCTTGCATTTCCCTTGCGAAGTGACATCGATATATAAGTAAGAGACATGGCCCTGTCATCCTCTTATATGCTTATTTATTTCTTGATACTGAGTGAACTGAACCTAACGAATAAGTATCCCAACTTATTCGGGTATGGCCATACACCTGTCAGTTCCACTCATTAAGTGGCCAGTGATATCATCTCAAGGGATGCTGAGTAGCAATTCCATCAACTTCACTATCAACATCAACATGTTCACTAGCTCATCCAACGTACCTATACTTGGTACCCTGTTACAGGCCCGTTAGATGTATATCAAAGTGTATGAGATCCTATGTTAGGTTACAACGAACATCGAGTCAAAGCATAATAACAAGACCTACTAGAGAAACACCTATGACGATCGAACCATGTGGTGTTCCTGTGGCGGGTCGATCCAGTACCATGCAACCCAACATGTACCCATATCATTGACTGACATTCCATGTCCAATGGTTGGTGAGACACCATGATCCAGTCAAGGATATGCTAGTCTTTGGTTCTACTAATTCCCATCATTAGAACAGACTATGGATATCTTTATGACTATAACTTTAACTCTACTAAAACATCTCATAATCCAATGACCTACATTAGTTTACTTTAGTATGGTTATAATCATTGGATACCCTATTTATAAATAGCACAAAATATGAATAAATAGATTCATGCCTTCATTTCAACACAAAATGTATAATACAAAATATCCAAATATAAAGTATAATACAATACAAGAACCAATCGCATTTGGACTAAGGCACACCAGCAGCTCTGTTTTTATGCATTTTTGCATTCTGCCTAGAAATAATATTTCCATACGGTCACCGACATAGCTGCACAGCTGTAGTGACAGCTGTATGGATATTATCTTTCAGCCATATGGTTATTATTTCTAGAAATCCCTAAAGTTTAAATCTGTTTCCACCTTGAAATTATATCCATACAGATGTAACTGTGACTGCATGGTTATTATCCATATCCGTTCAAATATTATTTTCAGATAGAATGGCTTATAAAGTGTTTTCTGAGCTTTTCATTGCATAGTGGACTGCAGATCTGATTTCTAAAACTGATGTTAGACTAAATTGATAGTGAAAAGCTCGATCTCTTGAAATTTGAATCACATAAGCATGCTAAACATCAATCAGCAAAACCATTTTCAAAAAATATTTTCCATCCTCCATTTTCATATTCGGGTCTTATACGCATAAGTTTCGTCATATTAAAAACATCCGTTTTTGCTTAAATTTGCTATCTTTATTTTATTCCTTCATTAGTAGAATTTGTGTATTTTAGGCAGTTGTATCCCGATCCCCTTTTAATTCATATGTATCCCCCTAGAATGGCTTACTTGATTTGGGTTGTAATTTAATTATTCTTTGTACTTTGCATGAATGCCGTGTGCTATAAAATAAAAATTGATTTAGTTCTATAAAATGTTATGGTTGAATATTGTAGCTATTATTTTACTTGGATAATAAGTAAGTGACTTGTCCGAACCTAGATCTTTGGAAGGTATAGTGGTTCTCTTTCTTTTTCGGTTATACCAAATTTTCCGGTTGAGCTGAGCCGGCTGGCAACTCTTATAGTTTCTTTAAGATTTAGGTCTCGAATCTTTTACGAATGCTATGTTTTCCTAAAATAATCTTCTCATTATAATTATATGCCCGATCCAAATCGAAACAACAAAAAGCCCGGCGGCCCACTTCGCTGCGTCGAATCATCGTCCGCTCATAGTGGCGAAAATAAAAATTGATTTAGTTCTATAAAATGTTATGGTTGAATATTGTAGCTATTATTTTACTTGGATAATAAGTAAGTGACTTGTCCGAACCTAGATCTTTGGAAGGTATAGTGGTTCTTTTTCTTTTTCGGTTATACCAAATTTTCCGGTTGAGCTGAGCCGGCTGGCAACTCTTATAGTTTCTTTAAGATTTAGGTCTCGAATCTTTTACGAATGCTATGTTTTCCTAAAATAATCTTCTCATTATAATTATATGCCCGGTCCAAATCAAAACAACAAAAAGCCCGGCGGCCCACTTCACTGCGTCGAATCATCGTCCGCTCATAGTGGCGACTCTATTAGGGACTTTTCTAAAGAGTTTTTCTAAAACTTAAAAGATCTTGACAAGCATTGAAAGTATCCAATTAAAATAGCTTTAATAAAATGTTGTAACATTTTATACGCATTGCATTTTAACCAGATTTGAGCATTAGGTTAAGGTATCATTTTTAGCCCGGTGAACTATTGAAGTGCCGCTTATACTCCACCGGGTCATAGGGACATGGATATGGAACACCACCTGTAGCCTTGTACATACCCCTTCATTTGGACCCTTGAGTGGGGAGAAGTGAGGAGTATATTTTGCTGTGGGGACCTTGATGTTAACCCGGACTTTGACCGAGCCCACGTAGATAGCCGTAGTAATTTTCCATTAAGATACCAAAACAATGTGTGTGATATATATATTTTTAGCTTCGCCTTTATCATCCCCTGTTGATGATCAAAGAGAAACACACTTAGGACTCGGTTAGAATATTAATATTGACCACGAGGAGAAATCAGGTTGGGAATTTATGATCGCATGCTACGTGCTATGTGCTTCATTTTATGTACCATGTCATCATAATCATCCCTTCATGCATGTATATTATCATTTTGCATAGCATTTGTGTGACGCTAACTCACATCTTCTGTAGAGCCATCTGCATTTTCCTTTTCATGTGCAAACTACATCAACCATTCATATGTCATTCACACTAGCCATTTTTCGAGCAGCCATACATTTTTCCACTGTGTGCAATTATCACATCACCCATATACATCACTAGAGTGACATACACATTAACTTATTTTGTTGCAGCCACAATCACATGTCATGCATGAATCATTCAATACTTATGAATCCTGAACAAAGTCTCATAAAACCTCTCAAAGAGTTAACTTAGGTGCTCCACAAGCACTGAAACTCTATCCATGCACCAAACACACGCACCCCACACGTCCTACCCAAGTAGGAAATCACTTAGGTGCTCCACTAGTGTTGACACTCGATCCGTGTACCAAACACACATACCCCACATGGCCTAACCAAGTAGGAAATCACTTAGGTGATCCACGAGCACCGAAACTCTGCCTGTGTACCAAACACACGTACCCCATATGACCTACCCAAGTGGAAAGTCACTTACGTGCTCCACGAGCGCTGGAATCATACCCGTATCCCGAACACATGTAAATACTTAGGTACTCCATGAATGCCAAACCTCTGTCCATATGAATAACCATACGAGTCAGCCTTCAGCTGATGGAATCTATCACAAACCTCGGTTAGGCGTTCCACGAATGCTGAACCTCCACTTATATGACTAAACCATGCGGATCGAACCTCAGCCCTTAATATCTAGTAGAAACCTCAAGAAAGCATTCCATAAATGCCGAACCTCTGTCCATTTAGCATCAAACCCTTGTTTATTTTCAATTCACATAGCATACATGCATCTTATGTCATTCATGTATACATATCACTTCATGCATACATGCCATCTAGAACTCAAAAACTTCTCAAGTGCATATCCATCCTAACCCTAATGTGATTTTTTTTGTAGTTTGGCATCGCCCTATAGGAAGATTGGAAAGAGTGAAAATGAGGATCCAGCACCCAGTGAGTCAATCGAATTGGAAGAGTAGTCTTTAGTTAACACAGAGATGAACAGTGTAGTTTTTGGTTCAGTGGTAGTAGAAACAAGGTTAGATATAGAGTCGAAGACCGAATTTGAATCTTTACTTAAAGTTGATCAGTTCAAGCATAACCATATAGAAATGCAAACCCATCTAATATTGATGCCAACTCTAGTGCAGCTTCCATGACTATTGTACTCCGGGACTTTTTGAGTTCAGATAAGTTCAAAAGCATCATCAAAACCAAGTCCAAGTAGCTCTGAGCAATCCCACCGTCAACAAAATGGAGGAATCCAATAGAGAGTTTGGGAATGGTAGTAAACAAAACAGGGATAACGATAGACAATTTGATTTAAGGGATAGAGGGAGACAAGCTGAGACGGCCCTAGAAAAGAAATGGCGAGAGAAATGTGCAGAGATGGATGAACTAATGGCTAAGATGCGCGGGAGCACAAAGGTAAATGCCTCAAAATACATTGACTCGAGCGTCTTGATGGTTGGCGGTATTGAATTACTGCCAATTGGATTTCAAATACTGAGAATTGCCCTATACATGGGAAAGAGCCCCACGACGACTCATCTCAACCAGTATGTGAGGATTATAACAATGGCGGGCCTAACAATGAACCAATTGGTAGGACTCTTCCCTACCACATTAGAGGGAGGAGCTATTAATTGGTACACAAATAACCAGAAAGTTTTTAGGAAGATTGGAATGCCTTATTTGATGCCTTTGTGAAGTATTATAGCTTTATTACTTAGCTAGAGGTGAGTTTATAAGACCTTGAGGCCATAAAGCAGAAACAGAATGAAACCTTTACAGAATACTATCAGAGGTGGATGGACAAGATGATCCTCCTACATCAAAGACTCTTGGAGGATGAATTGATTCTTAAGCTAATTAATGGTAGTCTGGAAGTATACAGGAACAACATGAAGTACTACAAGTTTAACACACTAGTGAAAGTCCATAAGATGGCTAGAAGGGTTGAGAAATATGAAATTAAAGCAGTCCAAAGCAACCTGAACAATGGATATCGAGGAGGGGGCCGGACATACACCTCGAGATACAAGAATAATAATTCTCCCACAACATCTTCCAAGACCAGTGCCAAATGTGCTCAGGCGACCTCCCCTGTCAAGTAAGTAGAAATTGTGGCAGCGACTCAGGAAGCATCCCCTCAAGCTTGGAATAGAAGCATTGCCCAGTGGGCTGAATCCTTATGTAGAATATTTGTTAAGTGTAGAAAGATGGGCTTGTTGGAAAGCCTAAAACCAATTGTACCCCCTCCCACGGCTGATAGAGATAATTTCTACACCTGTCATGTGGCGAAAAGTCACCGAACTACTGACTGCTATGGATTGAGAGATGCTATTCAATGGCTGATCACAGAAAAGAGAATTAAAGAGCTTGATCACAAGCCCAATGTTCAGAAAAACCCACTGCCAAATTTCAAAGGTCAAGTCAACATGGTGCAAACTGGAGTACCCTTAAATTTTGTCTTCGCCCAGATTATGCAATCAAACCCTACAGTACAAACACTATCAGTTGGTAATGAGTTCGAAGAGATAGTTAAGCTAATGATAGCTACTGAAGACAAATTCAAACCACTCAATTTGAAGGATGTTGAATTTGATGATGATTTTGATGAGTTTAAAGTACCCATTGTAAAGCAGGTATTCCCAGTCAGTACCAAGACAAGGACATATTTATGCAAGGAAGATGGTCCGGTCAATTAAATGATAAGAAGTGGGAGATTTATCAGCTGAATGTTTCTACTCCACACCCTGAACGAAGGATGGGACCCCTAATCTATGTTCCTTCTCCAGTGCCACCGATCGAAGAAGAGGATCTAATGGTTGAACAGCTAAAAAGGATGCTCAGCAGAACCAATGTTTGGCACATACTGATGGAATCCCGGAAACACCAAGCTATAGTGGTAAAGAAGCTAATGGATATAGAGGCTACTCCCTTAACTTCCCCAGAGGAGGTTGCATGATGATCAACAAGTTTGGTAGCCTAATGAACCATCCAACTGAGATTACTTTCAGTGATGCCAACTTACCTTCTGAAGGCGTGAATCATAACAAAGCCCTATACCTCAAAGTGGAAATTATGGACAGAGTGATGCCCTGTGTCATGGTAGATGATGGTTCCACCCTTAACATCTGCCCTCCAAAGATTTTACCCCATCTAGGGATGAGCAAGGATGCACTGCTCAAATCCAACATTATCATTCGTGCTTATGATGATTTTAAATGCACGATGCTTGGTACATTTAAGGCGGAAGTAGTTATTGGAGAAGTGAAGTCCAAAGTCCTTTTCACTGTAATTGACATCCAGTTACCTTCTCCTTATTGTCGGGGCATCCATAGCATACCATCCACTCTCCACTAGAAAGTTCGGTTTCCTATAAGGCAAAAAATCGTGACCTTGGAGGCCGATGAGCCATTGGTAGTAGCTACATTGAGCTTCGATGAATAGCCAATGATTGGGTTTCAAGTGGCTGTCATTTCAGATAAGAAAGATCTTTAGTTCCTTGAGTGGATTTACAAGTATCTGGAAAAGTAGAAGTTCACACCGGGAAAAGGGCTTGGTACAAATTAGCAGGGTCCACCAAGGTTCAACATTGTTTCTGGCATGCTGCACCAGACCGATCTCGAGTATAAGGGGGAACCAAGAACAAATAGGTTAGAAAGGCTGTAAATCTGGTGGATACTTTTCTTTGCAGTTTTGAAGAGCCTTATGATGGTACACTCGAGCCAATTACAGTGGGAAAGATTAACGTCCTTGGTTTTGAAATTTTTGCTGATGTTGTAGACTTTTCCAAGTATGGCATTGAGCCGATTGTAAACATGCTCAGGGTGGGGGAAATGAATGGAAAGAAAGATGACGCTATGATAATTCTGATGACACCGTTTAGGGAAGAAGTGAATGTAATAACCCTAGTTGATCAGGGAAAGAAGCTAGTTGATGGAGTCCAGCATCTAGAGGAGATCGATGCGGCTGTGGAGGCCATATCAAAGGTCTAAAGGAGTAGTTTGATTAGAAGTGTGTTACAACAAGCCAAACTGATATGATTGAGAATGTCATGGTTGAATTGACGAAGATAATGACTAAGGGCAAGGCGAAGATGGGGGAAGCCATCCTCTCTGAGATTTAGAAAAAAGCACCGGAGACTGACTTGATAGACCTGTTCAAGAAAGATGAAACTGATGATGCTGGAGATGCTGTTAAGGAAGACCCTCCACATATGGAGGATGATAATGATTTCTTTGTAAACATTTCTTTTGTATTTGATGTGAACAATTCTACCTATAAGGCATTGAATGAAATGAATTCCAACTTTGCTTACTTGTGTGATGTTTTTCCTGATGGATTCGTACATGCATCCAAGCATTCATTTAATTTGTTTATCATACATTGCATGAAATTAATTTGGGAATAGATGAAAATCTCAAAATGGTATCTATCTCAAGCGATCTAACTCGAGTGGAAAGGAGAGAGATGATAAAAATCCTACAGAAGCATGTCGAGGCATTCTCTTGGTCTTATGAAGATATGCCCGGAGTTAATAGAGAGATTACAAAACAGAGGATCCCCGACAGACCTGAAGATAATGCCAGTTAAGTAGAAGTTTAAACCACTCAGACCAAAGTGGGCAGACAAAGTCAAGGCTCATCAAAACATAATGATACCAAGTTTTTGGAGTTGGTTGAATACCCAGAATGGCTCGCCAATGTTGTTCCAGTAGCCAAGAAAGACGGAAGGGTTAGAGTCTGTGTGGATTACAGGGATTTAAATATAGCATCTCCGAAAGATGATTTCCCACTCCCACATATTGATGTCTTAATATAGTGTGGCTAGAGTAACAATGTACTCGTTCATGGATGGATTTTTGGAGTATAATCATATTTTGATAGACATCATTGATAAGGTCAAAACGGCCTTTATCATGAAATGGGGAACTTATGGCTACCTATCAAAGAGCTGTCATTTCACTGCTCCACGACATGATCCATAAGGAAGTCGAGGTGTATGTGTTGGGTTTTTTCACCGGAAATCACCCGATAAAAGCGGAAGAACGCAGTGATTTCCTCAAATCCAGTCCCAGGAGCAATTGAAGTGGAAATTGAAAAACTAAAAATTGAACAGAAAGGGATTAAATTTCTTACCAGAAAAATCTCTTTCTGAGATGGATGATGACTGCAGAATTCAAGGTAGAATTCCTCCACTCTCACGTACACGAACGCTTGGCGAATGCAACCCGTGCTAGCGTCGGAAAAACGAAACAATGGAGAGGAGGAGCTAGAGAATTCGGCTAGGAGTGTAAATGCATAGGGGTGGCCGAAATTTCTAACCCTAGGTATTTATACCTAGGGTTGGCCGAATTCCCTTAGGGGAATTCAGGCCCATCTTGGCTCCTGTCTATTCTGTGCGGGCTTCCATGTTTTAATTTAGTCCAAGTCTAATTTTAATTATTCTGGTTTAAATTAATTTCAAGCCCAATTTTAAAATACCCATGTATTTAATATATTACTCCAAGTAATATATTATTTACATCTAAATTAAAATTAGTTTGACAATTAATTTAATCCATCAAATTAAAATTAAATCTACACAAAATAAAATCATATGTAAACCCATACATATGAATATTTCCACCTAGGAAATAATTTCATAATTAATCCAATTAATTATGAAGAGCCAATTGAATATATTAATTTTATTATTATGACCAATCCAATTGATCTTTATAATATAATTAATATATACATGCTTCTCCCTCCATTGTGTATACTCCAAGTATACATGCGATTCCTTAAGTCTGCATTCTATCGTTCTATGTGTACGATCCTGTGGGCCCATCTTTATGTTGGCAGCGGCCTTTGGCCCGCAGACTGCAGTTGGGCTCTAGCAAGCCACTGCAGCCCCCAATTAAGATGGAGATGGCAGTCCAACTGATATCATAACCCTGTAGTTTAAACTTGTACATCCCATGTCATTGATATCGGTGTCCAACACAGAGGCATGGATTGGTCACCCTCTTTTGTTTCCGGACATTAACTTGATCCCGAATGTACTGATGCTCACAAACAAGTTCTAACTTGTTTGGGTGTGGCCACACTCTTATCAGTCACATTCATCAAGAGGCCGGTGATATCTTCTCAGTTGGTTACTGAGTGACAAATCCCTTCTGCATATCCATAGTGTTACCATGTTCAGTGACATACCCGAAAGCACCCATACTTGGCACCCTATTACAGGCCCTTTAGGCGTACCCCTAAGTATGCGACTTCACATGTAACACCATCATATGGTCAGGTCAAAGGATCCATACAAGTACTACACGAGAATCCATTGTGATACCATACCATGTGGATTACTCGTTTAGTGGATCTATCTAGTACCATGCTCCCAGGCATGTACCCATTAACTTGGTTGACATTCCATGTCCAATGACCGGTAAGACACCGCCATACAACAAGGTTAATGATAGTCTGTTGTTCCATTCATTCCCATGACTGGAACAGACTACGGATCTATTTATGGTCATATCGTTTATCCTATCCATGGTCTTACTGCTAAGTGCATGACACTAGTCGTCATGGATATAGATATGTCCATTGGATACTTCATTTAATATATTGCACAAGATAGATATAATAAATGAATTGATGCCTTTATTAATGACACAAATGAGTACAACACATAAATCCAATAAATGTATAGTACAAATACAAGGACCAATGCCTCGGAACTAGGGCATTTCCAACAGTATGTTGATGACATGTTAGTCAAATCCATGACCCAAGAGGAGCATCCCACCATTCTGGATAGGTTTTAGACTAGGATTGAGAAATACAATCTCCTTTTAAATATGAAGAAGTGCGTGTTCAGAGCAACTTTGGGAACTGTTAGGTCACATTGTCAGCCAAAAGGGAATTGAAATGGATCCTGATAAAATTAAAGCCACACGGGACATGTCAGTCCCGAAGACAGAAAAAGAAGTGAGGTTGTTCCTAGGATCACTTTAGTATGTTAGTAAATTCGTTGAAAGACATTTTGTCAACACATGAATTAAATAATAATAAGTTCCCATTTAGAGGGAAAACTATCGTTTTAGGTGGCAATTTTAGGCAAATTTTGCTAGTTGTACCTGATGGAACAAAAGAAGATATATTAAATGCATCCTAAACTAACTCTTATCTGTGGAAGGACTTTTAAATTTTACTTTGAAAACAAATATGAGTCTAAAACCAAGCCAAGCTAATTTCACACATGAAACATTTACATCGTTTAGGGATTGGATAATGGCAATTAGCGATGGCAATGTAAAAACTACAAAGTTACCAACAGTCGATGATGAACAAAACTGGATTTAAATACCTTCATCTTTGTTAGCACCACCTGCCGACAATCCCATAGAAACTATCGTTTCTGAAACTTTTCCCAAATTTATAGAAAAATACAAAAATTGCGATTCTTTAAAAGAAAGAGTGATAATAACACCAAGAAATGAAGTCATGAACAATATCAATGAATTCATTCTAAACAAAGTTCCAGAAATAAGTCAGACATACTATCGCAACGATTCAATTTGCAAACTTTCATCAAATATAGATGAGTTAGAAGATTTATACACTATCGATTTCCTAAATACTCTTAACTTTTACGAATTCCCACAGCATGAATTAACACTTAAGATTAACACTCAAATTATGCTTCTACGCAATCTTAATCCAATAATAGGCCTTTGCAACTGGACTAGGTTAATAATTATACATCTAGGAAATAGGGTCTTACAGGCTAAAATACTGATTGGTTCTTTTGCATGAGAGCATGTGTTCATACCTAGAGTAACACTAAATGCATTCCAAAATAAATTCCCTTTCACTCTACATGGATGATAATTTCCAATTGAAATTTGTTATTGCATGGCAATAAATAAAAGTCAAGGTCAAACACTAAATCAATGAGGACTATTTTTAAATGAACCTGTATTTACTCATGGCCAACCGTATGTTGCACTCTCTAGAGTGACAAGTCAAGAAGGCATTCGATTAGCTTTAGATAGAAAATACACAAACAAAATAACGATTTAGTTTATTTAATAAAAAAAATGTTGTTTACTATGAAATATTTGAAAGTTTAACTAATGTTATTAGCCATTAATATTTTTGGCAAAACTATCGAACGCCTTTTTTTACAGGTACCCCGTAATGAATTAGTTACCAGTTTCAACATTGACTCTCACTACTAAGGATAAGCAATCAAGGTTAGAGTAGTACGAAAATGGGACTTCTAAATTCATGAAACAACAATGAAGTGTTTAGCTTCGATCTTCTACTCACTGATGAGAAGGTATCATTTATGTATTATATATAGATATAAACATACATACATACATTTTTTTCTAAAAAAATACAAAACCAAAATTCATAAACCATGTAAAAATTAATCGAATATATCTTTTTCTTCAAAGAAAATTGAGGCTTGATTAACCACAAAAGCATACATATGTATCTTAAAGGGTAACTATAACACCCCTTATTTTCTGTGCTATATATGACAATTTCCTGATAACATTTTTTTTAAGAAGTGTACTATATTTACTTATTAACACAAATTCACTGTTACATCACACATGTACATTTTCGACTACACATACTTCAAACCACACTTATAATACAAAATGTTGAAACCAGAATTATCTATTCTACATGGTTGAGATAAGAGGAGAAAGAGTGAGATGGAAATAAGCTGGCTGACCTTTCATCCATGGTATCCACTATACAAAAAAAAAATTTTCTATTTCCAAGCTTTATCTTACAACTTCACCTAGCTAAAAAAATTAGCGATTTTTATGAGTCACTACTCAGTGAGTATAAACAAACAATATAAACACAACCACACATATTCACACATACAAAATTTATCACACAAGCATACATATATGCAAATGAATGAACCATTTCTTTACTTGTTGTGACACAACCAGCCAAACAACTGCCCCCGTACATATACCAGATATCAAATGATTTCGCTGGCCAGCTCAGGTAAACATGTATTTGACCTTTCGGTCCATATAATCAGATACTCTATGTGATTAACCATATAGGTCCAAATAATCAGATAATCCATGTGTGAGCAAATGATGTTTTTACGGAACGCGAGGTGAAGCGGGAACTGGGGATTTTCTTTTTATGGTGATGAAGTGGTTTTGAAAACGGGTTTTAATTTTCTTTAAGAAAACCTTTCATTTTATTGGAAAAACCCTTTTGTAGAAAACGTAATTGTAAGTGTGAATCTTGGAAAATAAGTTTTTTTTGGAAAATCCTAATTTAAACTTAAAGATGTTGAAACCTAAATTTCGAGATTAGATGCAGAGTCGCCAGCCGGATCAGCTCATCCAGGAAATTTCGGTACAGCTCCCTACCAAGTGTAGACGTAGTACCTAATCCAGAGATTCAAGGTTCGAGCAACACATCTACTAATGCTCACTTATTTTCAATTACTATTTCATAATATAATATAACATCCACTTAGTTCTACTCATTTTATCTTCTTTTTATTTTTCGTTAAATGCTCATACATATGACATCAACATAAATCCAAAATAAAGTGCAGAAAAGTAAAAGTGCAGGAAAAAATAAAGTAGAGGCCAAATTATACAACCCATAAAAAGAAAAAGCTCTCATCCTCACCATTACAATCGCCTAGATACACGAAAATCTAAAAAGTACAATCGCCTAGAATACACAATTTAGTCTATAAAATATATCCAAAAATAAAAATAAAGAAAAAAAAAGCTGCATCCAAATACAGTTAGCACAAGTAAATAAAACACTCCAAGGACTCATACAAGACAGAATAGGGGTATTCTAGGAAACGGGGTCATGCATAGGGGGGTAATCGAGAAGTCCGGGCGACTACTCAATTAGACCTGGAAAACATTTTATTGGAATGCCCTGTAGATTTTGTGAATGCAAAACCAATTTTGAAAACAATTTGGCTCATTTTATATGCATTTTCCACCTTTTAGCTGGCCGAATATCCCGGTACCTGGGGGTCCCGTTCATGAGTGGGCCTAAATTAGACATCCATCTAAGGTTTAAAAGTGTAAACATGCCAAAAATCTATTTTCAATGGGAAAGAGAGGCAAAATTACAAGTTAAAGGCCCAAAAGGGCAAAACTATAATTCTGTTTCTTGGGTTATAGCCGTGCGGCTGTAACACCTACAGCCGTGCGGCTGTAGTGGTCCATAATGCATTTCAGTTTTCTTCTCTCGTTTTGAAAATCGTTTTATAATTTGATGATTTTGAGCGATAGGGGATTTCTGGAAACTCATAAAACACCATGAAAGCAGATCCAAAGCAGATCAAATGAGTTCAGAAATCCCTAAAAACCCGAAATCAACAAACTTTACCATTATATCCACCAATTATAAATCCGAAAACCGAAAATCAAATACATATGGATATAATTGGACCAATAATATTCATGAAAAATACATTTGATTTGAAAACGGAAACGTTATCGGTCGATTTGAGGCATTCGAAGCTTCTGCCCCTGAAGGTTACAGCCGCGCCCCTATAGATTACAGCCGTACGGCTGTAATCTTCAGGTGGGGCGGCTGTAACCGGACTCGCTTCAAAAATAGCAAAGAACACAAAATCACAAACCAACAACATCCAGAATAAATAAGAAAGAGTTTTTAAGGCCTCTCAAAATTACCTTAACTGTGCTCTAGCATTTTGGATCACCAGAAATGGATTTGGATGTCAGGGAAACGCCTTGCAATCACGAACAACCCGAAAATGTATGTGATCTCCAAAGCTAGAATGGAACCACGAATTGAATTGGATGAGTGTTTATAAATTAAACCACTCCAGAAAATTAACCCCTAGGGAATTCTAATCATTTCTTATTGATTTAATTAAGGATTTTCAATCGTTTTTTATGGAATCGTTTGATTTTTTTTCTCTTTTCTCTTTCAAAACTCTCAGAAAACCCTAAAAATCTCAAATGATGCCTACTCCTTCTATTTTCTACCTTCCCTTTCCATTCTTTTCCTTTTTATATTTCCCAAATAAGTTAACAAAATCAGAATTTAAGACTGATTTATGAAATCTGATGATTACAGCCGCGCGGCTGTCATAGACTACAGCCATGCGGCTGTTGTAGACTACAGCCGTGCGGCTGTAGTGACCAGATTAGTCTAATTCTATGATTTTCGCCTTTCCTCTTTGGTTCTTCCAAACGCTCGCTTGATCTTCTTCCGGGTTCCGTACCAAGACCTATCATACATATTCGGGTCATCCGAGACATTTCCGACGTTGCCCCGGTTATTCCAAATCCGCTTCACGTTTAACAATGAAAAAGGTAATAACAGCTTTCGTCACCGAGGTCGGGAAAATACCCGTGCTCACACCATGTGAATCATGTAATTGCAGTGTTTGGTCAGGTATGTCACAACGCCCCTTTTATCTATCATGTAACAATGTACACCAACTTTCACACATATAACATTTATCCCAAATAATTCCATATAATTCACGTAGTGCATATAATCGGTTTAACAATATTTCACGTCACCATGCAATCACCACACACTCAACATATACTCGTATACATATGGTTTCATCTCAACACAAAAATCCACTTAAAACCAGTTCCAACAAATCATAGCAATACAAATACAAACATAACAATATAATAAGTCACAATCTTAATCAGCTCATGTCACATTAATCAATTCGCAACTATCACCACACACAAGCAAATACAAATCAAGTTTATACTCACAAATTAGCCGTTAATTTCCTTGGGGCAGCTTGTACCGTCCTCCGGATTATCTCCAAAGTTTTGAGTTCCTATAAATATAAGTTACATTAAATACAAATATACATTTTGCATTTCTTTTCTATAAAATATTCTTTATCCCAAAACTTCTACTTCTTGTTTTTAGATTCTCATAACCTTACAACACTTAAAAATTCATGACTTACACTATATATATTCAAATGATTGATTCTTGTTTTATTTTACTCCTAACATACAGATATATAACATAATAAAATTACATAATTTTTGGACTATCATACAATTATTATCAAATTTACTTCTCAGTCCTGTTTCTGCCCAGTTTCACCTGAACAGCTCCTAGTAATCTCACTATAACTTTATCCATACAACTTGGATCAAGCTCATTCTTTTTTCTACTTAAACTAGACACATAAAGGAACAACCTATCGAAAAATTAGCAAGTTCTGGATGCTAAAATAATTATAGAATAACTTTGAATCTGACCCTATCTCGTTGATTATCTAGTTTTTAGCATATCCTATTTCAAAAATTCTAGCTTTCACTATACTTGCCTAAAAATTACGAAATTTTACAGAAATGTTCCTGAGACAGAGATTAACAATTTACTCTCTTATAACTTTTACTGATTTTACTCCTAAGACTATGAAAATAATATCAAAAAGTATAGAACTTACCTTTCTCTTCTTCTTCTCTTCTGTATTTCTCTTCTTCTTTCCCTCTGCTATATTTTCTACCAATTCTCCCAATTTTTCTATGCTTACAAGACCCATATTAACTCTCTCCATCCTTATCTCTGCCTCATTGGACTAATTGTCTTTTAACCCTTAAGGTTATTGGTCCATTTGTCTAACATTTAACTAATAATTCTAATTCTAATAATAATAATAATAATGATAATAAATAGGCTGTAGAGATATTAATCTCTAACAAAATATTCCCCCAAATCACATTTTAATCCCTTGATTTCTAAGTTACTCAATTATAGCCTTAGACATTTAAGACACATTTAATTTCTAGTGCTTCACTTACGTATAATCAAATAAATACTTTATAAATATTTTTACCTTATTTCGTAACATGTATAATGCAAATGTATTCTCTACTTTATCTAATTATGACATGTAATGGTCGTGCATAAATGCCAAATGAATGCATTAGAAATGGGATGTTACATTTCTCCCCCTCTTTAAAAGAATTTCGTCCCCGAAATTCATTACCTGTATCTTGAAACAAATATGGATATTCCTTTCTCATCCTTTCTTCTATTTCCCATGTAGCTTCCTCTACTGAATGACTCCTCCAGAGCACTTTTACCAATGGTATCTCCTTGTTTCGCAGCTGTTTTGTTTTATGCCTGATAATTGCTACTGTTTACTGCATATAACTTAGATTATCTACAATCTCCATTTCTTGATCCTTTAATATATGTGTAGCACCTGAGCGACACTTTCTGAGCATGCTTACATGAAAAACATTATGGATTTGAGCTAACTCTGGTGGTAACGCCAATTTATAATCAAGTGGATCAACTTTTTCAAGAATTTCATAGGGTCCTATGTATCGCGGACTCAATTTTCCTTTCTTCCCAAACCTTAACACACCTTTCCAGGGTGACACTCAGAGAATTACTTTGTCCCCTACTTTATATTGCATATCCCTTCTATGTTGATCTGCATAGCTTTTCCGTTTATCTTATGCTACTTTAAGTCTACTTCTGATTATCTTCACCTTCTCCATAGTATCTTGAACTATCTCAGGCCCTTCTAAAACACGCATTCCTTCTTCATCCCAATAAATAGGACTTCTGCATTTTCTTCCATATAATGCCTTGTATGGTGCCATGCCAATACTGCTATGATACTGATTATTATAATCAAATTCCATCAAAGCAATATATTCATCCCACGAGCCTTTAGATTCCAGAACACAAGAATGTAGCATATCCTCTAATGTCTGAATTGTTCTTTCTGACTGACCATCTGTTTGAGGATGAAATTAAGTGCTAAAGTTTAACCTTGTACCCAATGCCTGTTGCAAACTTTTCCAGAATCGAGATGTAAATCTACGATCCCTACTTGATATAATAGATACTGGTACCCCATGTAGTTTGACAATTTCATTCATGTACTTCTTAGCTAAATTCCCCAGTGAACAACCCCATTGAATAGGTAAAAAGTGAGCTGACTTTGTCAATCGATCAACAATCACCCAAATAACATCATTCTTTCTTGGAGTCTTTGGAAGTCCATATACAAAATCCATTGTTATTCTTTCCCATTTGCAAACTGGTATAGATGTGGCTGTAATTTCTGTTGGAAATGCCCTAGTCCCGAGGCATTAGTCCTTGTCTTTGTATCATACTTTTGTACATTTATATGAACTTCATGTATTATACAAGTTGTGTTAAGAAATAAAGGCAACAATCTATTTACTATATGTCTTGTGCAATATTTTAAATAGAGTATCCATTGGACATATCCATATCCATGTTGTCCCTCGTCGAAGACAAAAAGAGTGTTATCATCGGTAACAAGAAACCCATATCTCTCAGGTTCCCGACGATCCCTACCAGACCTTCTAGGTCCTTGTGTGACCTGGGCCGGTGCTTCCTCCCGTGGAAGCTCCACCCTGGTCTCCGAGTTATCCTTTTCAGGAGTTTCTGAGCTTTGAACTTCCCTGAGTTCAACATTACTCCCACTATCTTTCTTGGATATGAACTCATTTTCAAGAAAGACCCCTTTCCGTGCCACGAACACCTTGTTCTCGGCGGGGTTGTAGAAGTAATACCCTTTGGTTTCCCTAGGGTAGCCCACAAACAGGCATTTGTCAGTTTTGGGTTCTAGTTTGCCCCCAGTCAGTTTCTTACCTTATGCTGGCGTGCATGGTCCCCGAACTGCAAAAACAGTTTATGGACCATGAGGCCTATGCTATGATAACAACTCTAAATGAGATGTTTCAGGAACAGGCACGTCAGGAAAGGTACCTGACGAATAAGGCATTCCATTCCTGCAAAATGGGGACTGGGACATCTGTGAGCGCTCATGTGCTCAAGATGAAGGGCTATTTAGATTCTTTAGCCCGTCTCGGGTCGCCCATTTCACAGGAATTGGCGATTGATACCATCCTGGCTTCCTTGCCGGAGTCTTATGATCAGTTCATCTTGAATTACAACATGCAAGGGATGAACAAAACTGTTAGTGAGCTGCATGGGATGCTTAAGCTTACGGAACAGTCGGTCAAAAAGACTCCACCGGTACTTATGGTAAACAAGGGGAAGGCTCCTCTTGTAAAGGCCAAGGCTAAGACAAAGGCTAAAGCTAAGGCCAAGAAAGCCAAAGCTAAGAAGGCCAAGGTCCAGCCCAAGGCCCGTCCTGAGGATGTCTGTTTCGGGTGCAAGCAGACGGGACATTGGAAACGATCATGTCCAAAGCTTCAGGGAGAGCTAAAGAAGGCGCAGGGCGCGTCTTCATCAGGTATATATGTCATAGACATTAACCTTACTGTTTCAACATCTTGGGTATTGGATACTGGATGTGGTTCTCACATTTGTTGTAATGTGCAGGGACTTAGGAACAGAAGATCACTGGGATCAGGAGAAGTGGACTTGCGGGTCGGGAATGGGGCAAGGGTTGCAGCCATTGAGATCGGCGAGTACCAGCTTAAGATGCCTAGTGGATTAGTTTTGTTACTGGAACAATGTTATTTTGTACCTGCAATGTGCAGGAATATTATTTCTGTTTCAGTTTTGGATACTTCTGGATATGTATTTATTATTGGTAATGGTAATATGGTTATATCTAGAGAAGGCATATTTTATGGAAATGCTCTATTAAATAATGGCCTTTATATCCTGAATTTAAATGAAACTAATCAAGTCTATAACATAAATACTAAAAGGATTAAACCAAATGAACTTAATCCTGTGTACCTTTGGCACTGTCGTTTAGGCCACATAAACGAGAAACGCATAGCTAGACTCCACAAAGCTGGAATTCTAGGATCTTTTGACTTGGAGTCACTTGATATTTGTGAATCTTGTTTACGGGGTAAAATGACTAAAGCGCCTTTTAGCAAGAAAGCTGAAAGGGCTACTGGCTTATTAGACCTAATACATTCGGATGTATGTGGACCTATGAGCACTGCTGCCAGGGGTGGGTTTCTATACTTCGTCACCTTTACAGACGATTTCAGCAGATATGGCTATGTCTATCTGATGAAACACAAGTCTGAAACACTTGATCGGTTCAAGGAATTTAGGAACGAAGTACAGAACCAATTAGGCCGAAATATTAAAGCCCTTCGGTCGGACCGAGGTGGCGAGTATATGAGCCTAGAATTTGATTCATACTTGAGAGAGCATGGAATAGTTCCACAGCTCACTCCTCCAGGAACACCACAATGGAATGGGGTGTTCGAACGGAGGAATAGGACCCTGTTAGACATGGTCCGCTCAATGATGAGTCATGCCTCTCTCCCAACAAGTTTTTGGGGATATGCTATTGAGACAGCAGCTCTCATTTTGAATAATACTCCGACTAAGGTAGTAGAAAAGACCCCATTTGAGATATGGACGGGCAGGGCGCCCAATGTGTCTTTCCTACGGATTTGGGGTTGTTATGCCCATGTCAAGAAACTGACTGGGGGCAAACTAGAACCCAAAACTGACAAATGCCTGTTTGTGGGCTACCCTAGGGAAACCAAAGGGTATTACTTCTACAACCCCGCCGAGAACAAGGTGTTCGTGGCACGGAAAGGGGTCTTTCTTGAAAATGAGTTCATATCCAAGAAAGATAGTGGGAGTAATGTTGAACTCAGGGAAGTTCAAAGCTCAGAAACTCCTGAAAAGGATAACTCGGAGACCAGGGTGGAGCTTCCACGGGAGGAAGCACCGGCCCAGGTCACACAAGGACCTAGAAGGTCTGGTAGGGATCGTCGGGAACCTGAGAGATATGGGTTTCTTGTTACCGATGATAACACTCTTTTTGTCTTCGACGAGGAAGAACCAAAAACCTACCAGGAGGCTATAGCTAGCCCACTATCCGCAAATTGGCAAAAGGCCATGGAGGTGGAAATGCAATCTATGTACGATAATCAGGTTTGGAATCTGGTTGATCCACCTCCGGGTGCTAAGGTAATAGGTTGCAAGTGGTGCTACAAGCTGAAGCCAGATAATACCTTCAAAGGGCGGCTAGTAGCGAAAGGTTTCAGGCAAGTCCATGGAATCGACTATGATGAAACTTTCTCACCAGTCGCTATGCTCAAATCCATTAGGATCCTGCTGGCCATAGCCGCTTGGTACGACTATGAGGTCTGGCAGATGGATGTCAAAACTGCTTTCCTGAATGGAAAGTTACTCGAGGATGTGTATATGACACAACCTGAGGGTTTTGTCGATCCAAAGTATCCTGAAAGGGTATGCAAGCTTCAAAGATCCATTTATGGATTAAAGCAAGCATCCAACTAGTAAGACTATGGATAGGGAAAACGATATGGCCATAAAGTCATCCGTAGTCTGTTCCAATCATGGGAATGAATGGAACTAAAGACTATCATTAGCCTGGTTGTATGGCGGTGTCTTACCGGTCATAGAACATGGAATGTCAACTAGGTTAATGGGTACATGTAAAAGGGTGCATGGTACTGGATTGATCCACTTAGCGGGAATCTACATGGTATAGTATCACAACTGATTCTCGCGTAGTACTTGCATAAGTCCTTTGACCGGACCATATGATGGTGCTGCATGTGAAGTGGCACACTTCGGTGTACGCCTGACGGGCCTGTAAAAGGGTGCCAAGTATGGGTACGTTCGGGTGTGTCAGTGAGCATGGCAGTACTATGGATATGCAGAAGGGAATGTCACTCAGTATTTTACTGAGACGATATCACCGGCCTCTTGATGAATGTTACTGATTAGAGTGTGGCCACACCCAAACAAGATGAGATCTTGTTTGTGAGTATCAGTTCATTTGGGATCAAGTAATGTCCGGACACATATAGAGGGTGATCAACCATGCCTCTGTGTTGGACACCGATATCAGTGACATGGGACATACAAGTTCAACTACAGGGTTACGGTGACAGTTTGACTGCTATCTCCGTCTTAATTGGGGGCTACAGTGGCTTGCTAGAGCCCGCCTGTAGTCTGTGGGCCTTGGCCCACTGCCAACATAAAGACGGGCCCATTGGATCGTACACATTGAACGTCTGGACTTTAACTAGTCGGATTAAGTGTGTACTTGGTGTATACACGTCAAAAAGAGAGAGGTCTATTAATTATATTATATTGATCAATGGTATTGATCATAATATAATATGATTAATTTTATTTTGGCCATTACATAATTAATTCAATGAATTAATTGTGTGTATTTATTTCCTAGGTGGAAATATGTCTACATGTATAGGTTTACATGTATATCATCTTATGTATGTCTAATGCAATTCTTTGGTCCATTTGATATGTCAAATGTATTTTATTTTAAGTGTAGGTAACGTATTAGATGGTATAATATTGTTACATACATAATGGAAATAAAATTACATGTGAATTCAAATAAACCAAATTTTTACATATGGACTTGGGCATGGAAATTTGGATGCCCACATTTGGATGGTTTGGCCGAAATATTTGGGAGATTTTTTTGCCCATTATGATGAGTCATATGGTGACTCATAAGGTGGACTAAATTAAGTAATTAATGGCTTTAATTAAGGTGGGTTTCTTCATTAATTATTTTTGTTTCTTCTTTGATTATTTTGGTTAAAGTAATCATAAAAATAAAAATAAGGAAAGGAGAAAGCCATCCATCTTTTGAGTTAGCAAAATTGCTGGGCAGAAAATTGTATCTCCCTTAACTCTCTCTTATTGATTTTCCAAACCGCTAGCACGGGTTTCAGTCCGAGAGCCGTTCGTGTACGCATCGGTGGAGGAAATCTATCCTTGATTTCTGCAGTCTTCTTCTATCTCTTAAAGAGATATCTTGGTAAGACTTTATTCTCCTCCTTTGTGTTTTGTTTTTGATTTTCACTACTTAAGCTCCCGGGACCCGGATTCGAGGAAATCGACGCGTGTTTCCGCACTTTGTCGGTCGGTTTCCCGTGATGAATCCCAGCAATTTCCCTGTTGGAGCTTGATGTTCTATTTTCACCTGTTGGTAAGTCAGACATTTACAAATATATTCTGCAACATCCTTCTTCATTCTAGTCCACCAAAAATGAGACCGAAGGGTATGGTACATTTTTGTCATTCCTGGATGCATAGCATAAGGAGCAGTATGAGCTTCTTCCAAAATTTCTTTCCACAGATTATCAACATCTGGCACACAAATTCTCTGCCCCATCACCAATGTACTATTATCATTTGTAAAATTAGTACTTTTCCCTTGCTTAACATTTTCCATTATCTGCTTTAATTGTGGATCTCGATCCTATGCTTCTTTTATTCTATCATGCAACACTGGTCTCACCTTGAAGTTGTCCCATTTTCTCCCAATTTCAACTCAACATTCATAGCCCATAATTGCACCAAATAAGGAAATTTTGAAACTTGAACACTAGCCATTACACTGCTAGATTTTCTGCCTAAAGCATCAACCAACACATTAGCTTTTCCTGGATAATACTCTGTTGTGAAATCATAATTGTTAAAAAATTCTAGCCATCTTCATTGCCTCATATTTAATTCTTTTTGAGTCAACAAATATTTTCGACTTTTATGATCAGTGAAAATCTGGAATGTTTCTCCATACAAGTAATGCCTCCATATTTTCAAAGCAAACACAGCAGCAACAAGTTCCAAATCATGCACTGGATAAGATAATTCATATGGTTTTAATTGTCTTGATGCATATGCAATTACCTTACCATGTTGCATTAAAACACACCCCAAGCCTTGATGAGATGCATCACTATATACAACAAATCCTCCTGTTCCAGCTGGAATTGTCAAAATTGGAGCCGAAGTTAATCGTCTTTTTAACTTATCAAAACTCCTCTGGCAATTATCTGTCCACTAAAATGGTGTATTCTTCGGTAATAATTTAGTCAACGGCGCAACAATGAGAGAGAACCCATTAACAAATCATCTATAGTACCCAGCTAACCCCAGATAACTTCTCACCTCAGCTACATTTTTCGGTGCCTCCCATTTAACCACTGCTTCTATCTTCTTTGGATCAACCTGTATACCCTGACCAAGAACTACATGTCCCAAAAATAAAACATGGACCAACCAAAATTCATATTTGCTAAATTTTGCATACAACTGCTTTTCTCTCAAAATCTGAAGCACAATTCTTAAATGTTGCTTGTGTTTCTCGTTACTCCTTGAATATACAAGTATGTCATCAATAAAGACAATAACAAACTTGTCAAGGTATTTTTGAAATACCTTATTCATTAATGCCATAAACCTACAGGTGCATTTGTCAATCCAAACAGCATTACAAGAAATTCATAATGCCCATATCGAGTTCTGAATGCTGTTTTTGGAATATCTTGCTTTGTAATTCTAAGTTGATGATACCCCGATCTCAAATTAATTTTTGAAAATACCCATGCTCCTTGCAATTGATCAAATAAGTCACCAATTCGGGGTAATGGATATTTATTTTTCACAATGACCCTATTCAACTGCCTGTAATCAATGCATAGACGCATAGTACCATCCTTTTTCTTGACAAATAATACTAGAGCACCTTAAGGTGACACACTAGGTCTAATAAACCCCTTGTTAAGTAATTCCTGTAACTGTGTTTTCAACTCTTTCAATTCAACTGGAGCCATTTTATATGGTGAAATAGTCACTTGTAAATTCTGCTTCTCTATCAGGTGGCGACCCTGGTAAATCCACAGGAAACACATCTGGAAATTCCTTGACTATCGGAATATTTTTAAGAGGTATATCAGATGTTTTTGTATCAATATCATGTGCCAGGTATGCTACATCCACCTCGAATTAAAAAGCCTTGACTGTAGAAATCAAACAAGTAGGCACTACCTGATGTTCACCCTGGAAAATAACTCTTGGGTGACCTGGTGTGTAACGCCCCAGATATAAGTTGACTTAGTTATGTTGTGATGTGTGCATATGAGTGAGCATTTTTGCATTTAACCGATGTTTTGTATGCTTATAACAATTCGTAGGCTTTGGCCTAGCGGTAGATAGTCCTGACTAATAGCTAGTGGTCTAGAGTTCGAACCTTACCTGGCTTAAATTTATTTTTTTTTTTTTTGTGCCTTTTTATTTTTGTGTTGGGAAGGTTGGAATTCCGAAAATCCATGATAAATATCCCATTTTTCAGTTGACCAATTCAAAAAAATTAGGAATCCTTAACCTAAGGAGAAAATCTCTCCTTAATCTCTTCCACTTTCCAAGTTTCACTCCAAGGCAATCTCTTCATCTCTATTAGGGTTAAAATTTCGGCCATTCCATTGTGTGGAGCTCCAGTGCAGCCGAAATTCTTAACTTTCTCTCCCTCACTTTCATTCATTCAGACTCTGCTTCATTCTTCTCCATTCCGAGTTAATTGCCTCAGTTGGTTTCACTGCAAACAGGGTAACAACTAAACCCTAAATGTCGGTTCGAAATTTATATAGGATGTATGGTAGATGAATTTGATCCTAGGTTGTATTATTACTGAAATTATTGTTGAGACATGAATGTATATGATATTGGTGTAAGAAATTGCTTTTAGGTTAAAAGATTGGTAGAAATATGAAAATACATGTGATTGAGTCGAAATTGGTAAGCTGCTGTATTTTCAGAATTGACTGTTTATGGTAATTATGGCATAACTTCCGTTATATAACTCCGATTGGCATAATTCAACTTTCTGTGTTTTCCTGAGATATAGGTGTACAAGGTTGTTTTACATTATTTTGGAAAATTCCGTGAGTAAAGTGCTCATATTCCCTATTGAAACTGCCTTATGTGCATTGTGCCGATTTTTCTTGAACTGCTGAATTTCAGATTGTACAGGTTGTGATAATTTTAGCTTTATTTTCGTTATATAACTCCGATTGGCATGATTCAACTTTCTGTGTTTTCCTGAGACATAAATGTACAAGGTTGTTTTATACTATTTTGGCAAATTCTGTGAGTAAAGTGCTCGTATTCCCTGTTGAAACTGCCTTATGTGCACTGTGCCGATTTCCTGGAACTGCTGAATTTCAGTTTGTACAGTTTGTGTTGATTATGGCTTTATTTTCTCTCTGTAGCTCCGTTTGCCATGAAACAAAATTCTATGTATTCCTGAAATTCTGATGTTCAATGTTGCTTTATATTATTTTTGCTAAATCAGTGAGTAACACATCTGTTTTGTCTGTTGAAGTCAGACTATGTGCAGTGATCTGAAGTGAATTTACAGATTGCATGTTTTTAGTGTTTCCTTAATATCTTTTGCTATAGGAATCCGAATTGCATGATTTAAGTTGGCGTGTGTTCCTAAGATGTAAGGCTAAATTTACCTTTGTATTGCCATGCTGAATTCTGAGTCTAACCTACTGGAATATTATATGCAAGTTGAGGCATGAACTATGAATTCTGAAATTTTCACCTTAGGCCTTGAACTGATTTTTTTTAATGTGTGCAAAGCATAATTTGATTCTAGGAATTTATGCTAGAACTCTTGACATGAAATCTAATAATTACATATATGGTTTGGTAAATTTAATACATGTTGGAATTATGAAATCGAGTTTGGGGTAAGTCCTATTTTTTTTATGGCACCATGTGTTTATTGATGTATCAGATTATGTTTTGGGGTAAGTCCTATTTTAATGGCACCTTATGGTTATTGAATTGGTTGGGATAAGTCCTATGTTAAAGGCACCTTTTGAATATTGATATAATTATGATAATTAAATTGGTGTTTGTAGTGGCATATGCTCTGGTGTCTTGGTTAGTTTGGCTAAGTGTTTTCCATGTTTGATTGGTTGACACTAGGACAGCGCCCTTTGTTTCGAGGTAAGTCCCTTCGTTGGCACTCAGAGAGGTAAATCCCTTCGTGGTACTCTAATTTATTTTATTTTTGAGGTAAGTCCCTTCGTTGGCACTCTGTGAGGTAAGTCCCTTCGTTGGCACTCTGAGGTAAATCCCTTCGTGGTACTCTTTTCTTATTGATAAGGGGGTAAGTCCCGTTGTGGTTCCCCGAAGCGTCTGAGCCGAACTCTCTAAGGACATAGGTGTATAGGTCAATACAAATGATTTATACGCGTATACCACAAGATTAATAAAGGTTAAGGTATAATTGAGTTGATGTCAAGTTTGTGATGAAGTACTTTGATTTGGGATGTTGGTATGTATTTGTATGTACATGACTTATCTTGGAAATCTGAATTTTGATGATATTGATTATCCACTTGGAATGTTTTGTACTATTATTTGAAATAGATAATTATGTGATATGCTAAACTTGAACTTTATATGTTGTATGTGATGCAGCTAACAAATAAGGGTAAGATCCCTGATACATGATTGTTACTATGAGAATTATGCATGCTTGTATAAATTGATAAATTTGCTTTCTATTAATCATGATGAAGTATACTTAAGTAATGTAATATGAAATTTATGATCTGTCATCTTCCTATGTGAACTTTGAATTGATGTTTGGGATTTATTAGTTACTCGTCACTAAGTGGCGCTGTTGATATTTTCAGATTTTGCCGGTGCAGAATAGGAGATGCCTGATGTCTGTTCTCGGGGATTGTGTGGAGAGTTTCCGTCATGTTATTTTATCATCTATTCGTAGTTATGGATGTTCAAAGATTTATTTATTTATTTATTTTTTTTTTTTACTCCGTTATATTACCTTTTGAAATACCTATTTATGTTAAATTACTGTTTTTGAAATGGAAATTTTCGAGTACTCATTTATGATTATGTTATTTTAAAGATAAAAAGGAAGTTTTGAAAATGATGACCTAAACTTTATGTAATGTTTCCGCCATTGCATGCTTGCAAAAGTTAGGGTTGTCACAGTTGGTATCAGAGCCCGCGTTGGTTCCAAGGCTTTGGTAGCATAAGTCACTTGGAACCAAAACTCAGAATCCTAGGATAGAGATTTGAACATAGTGTGAGGTGCATGGGTAGGTAGAACGGGTTTAATTGCTTTGGATTACTTGTTTTCTATTATTAGCTGTATGTATTATATGCTTAGACCTAACTAGAACAAAAATTTTAGAATGCCTCCACGTAGAGATTCCGTTCGCGATGACTCTCCTCAGCGACGTATGCGGCTGTTGGAAGATGCCGTGCTCGCTATGGCTCAAAGAAATCCAAATAACCAAACTGTCTTTGATCGCATTGCTCGTCACCGACCCCCAACTTATGAAGGATCTTCCGACCCGGTGGTGCTTGAGGGATGGATCCGGGAGATAGAGAAACTCTTTGATGTGACCGGCTGTCCGAACGCCGAGAAAGTCGTGATTGGAGCCTACTACTTGAAAGGCGAGGCTGATAACTGGTGGGGCATGGTTAAGGCCGAGTGCCTGGAATTAGCTGAGTTTGGATGGGGACAATTCACTGAAAGGTTGAAGAATCGTTTCTACCCAAGTGAGTTGAGGTGGCAGAAACGAGAGGAATTCCTATGCTTGACTCAAGGAAGCATGTCTGTTCAGCAGTACACCAACAAATTTACTGAACTGTCCAGATTTGCAGGTTCAGTCATCCCCACTGAAGAGGAGAAGGTACAGTTCTATATCAAGCGGATGAGTCCCAAAGTGAGGACACATGTCCTATGTTCTGGAGCAACAACTTTCCAGAGAGCCTATGAAGTGGCTTTAGGAGTTTATGCATCCGTTCAGGAGGATGAAGCGGTGAGGCGGACCATGTTCTTAAAGAGGTCTCAGCCTACCTCGTATGTTCATCCGACTTCCAAGAAACCCAAGTATGTTCCGGCAAAGGAAGCTGCTAGTACCGCTCAGACTAGGGAGAAGAAGTGCTTCAAGTGTAAGAAAGAGTGGCACTATGGGAAGAACTGTGATGGGACGCCTGTCCGATGCTACACTTGTAAGGAAGAGGGTCACTACTCTCAATCTTGCCCGAAGAAGTCAGGAAGTAAGAAGCCCGATTCTAGCTCAGGAGGCCCTGTTCGCAACAGAGTCTATAACATGATGGAGTCCGAAGTTGACGAGGCAGGGAATGACATCGTTGCAGGTACCATCCTTGTCAAATCTTTTCCTACTTATGTATTATTTGACACTGGTGCGTCTATATCCTGTATTTCTACTACTTTTGCTCAGAAGTTGAATTTATCTGTATCTGTTCCAATTAATTCTGTGGTTTCCCTCCCTAATGGGGAGAGTGTTGCTTGCGGTCGTGTTTTCCTCGAAGTTCCCGTAGTTATCGAGGGAGTTGAATTGAAGGCGAATTTGAGGGAATTTCCATTGACCGAATTTGATGTTATCTTCGGTATGGACTGGCTGAAGCAGCATCAAGCGGTGTTCTATTGTAGGGATGAGAAAATTGTGCTGAAGGACGGTAAAGGGAAGAGGGTTTCTTATTCAAATGTTAAGATGAAACCAGGAGTGAAGGTAGTTTCGGCTATGAAATTGAAAAAGATGGCGATGAAAGGCGAAGAAGTATTTCTGTGTAGAATAAAGGATACCTCGGAAGAACTGAAGATCGAGGATATTCCTATTGTTCGAGAATATGCGGATGTGTTTCCTGATGAACTGCCAGGGATTCCACCAGGAAGGGATGTAGAATTTGCCATCGACCTAATTCCGGGGTCAGCTCCAATCTCTAAAGCTCCTTATCGGATGGCTCCCTCGGAGATGCGAGAATTGAAGACCCAGTTGCAAGAACTTGTTGATAAGGGTTTTATTAGACCCAGCGTGTCACCTTGGGGTGCTCCGGTACTCTTTGTCAAGAAGAAGGATGGAAGCATGCGATTATGTATTGACTACCGTGAGTTGAATAAGGTGACCATCAAGAATAAATATCCCCTGCCAAGAATTGAAGATTTGTTTGATCAATTGAAGGGTGCAGGTGTGTTCTCTAAGATCGATCTGAGATCCGGCTATCATCAGATTCCGGTAAAAGAAGACGACATTCAGAAGACTGCCTTCCGGACAAGGTATGGGCACTATGAATTCGAAGTAATGCCCTTCGGTCTCACTAACGCACCAGCAGTGTTTATGGATCAGATGAACCGAACCTTCCACGAGCTCCTTGATGTGTGTGTTGTGGTATTCATTGATGATATCTTAGTATATTCGAAGAATGAAGAGGAGCATGCTAAGCATCTCAAAATGGTGTTGAAAGTATTAAGAGAGCAGAAGTGGTACGCCAAGTTCTCTAAGTGTGAGTTTTGGCTTGGAGAGGTGGCTTTTCTAGGCCATGTGATTACCAAAGAAGGTGTGAAGGTGGACCCGGCGAAGATTAAAGCCGTTCTTGAATGGTCCAGTCCTACTAATGTGACCGAAGTAAGAAGTTTTCTTGGTCTTGCTGGATACTACAGAAGGTTTGTGCACAACTTTTCAATTATTGCACGACCTTTGACTCAGTTGATGAAGAAGGACTGTAGGTTTCAATGGACTGCAGAATGTGAAGAAGCGTTCCAGATATTAAAAGAGAGACTTACTTCAGCCCCAGTTCTTGCATTGCCGACTGACGGAGTAGAGTATGAAGTGTTTAGTGATGCTTCCAAGTACGGACTTGGGTGTGTACTTATGCAGTTGGGAAAAGTGATTGCCTATGCTTCAAGGCAATTGAGGGTTCATGAAAGGAACTACCCGACTCACGATTTGGAGTTAGCTGCGGTGGTGTTTGCTCTTAAAATTTGGCGCCATTACTTGTATGGTGTGCCGTGCAAGATATACACCGATCATAAGAGCCTCAAATATATTTTCACCCAGAAAGAACTAAACATGCGACAGAGACGTTGGTTAGAGCTTATCAAGGATTATGACTTAACCTTGGAGTATAAAGAAGGAAAGGCAAACAGAGTCGCAGATGCATTGAGCAGAAAGAGCATCCATTCGGTGAACTTCATGAAAAGACTTCCTATTGATCTTTGCAAGGAGTTTAACAAGTTGGAAATTGAAGTGGTCCCGAGAGGAGTGGTTCGGGCGAGTTTAAATGCAATCAGTGTGGAACCAGTATTGTTTGTAGAATTGAAAGAGAAGCAGTTGAGTGATCCTGTACTTCAGAAGATTCGTGCAGCGAAGGAGCAGGGTAATGCTGTAGATTTCGAGATTCTTGCAGATGGGAGTATGAAATTTAAAGGCCGATGGTGTGTGCCTAATGATTCAATGTTGAAAGAGCAGATCTTAAGTGAAGCTCATTGCACTCCCTACTCTGTGCATCCGGGAGGTGCGAAATTGTACAAAGATTTGAAGATGCAGTTTTGGTGGCCTAGAATGAAGAAAGAGGTAGCTGAGTTTGTGGCCCGGTGCTTGACTTGTCAAAAGGTGAAAATTGAGCATCAGAGGCCTGGGGGATTATTGCAGCCCTTGGCTATTCCAGCATGGAAGTTTGACTTGGTTTCTATGGACTTTGTGTCGGGTTTACCAAAGGTTGCTAATGGTTTAGACACAGTGTGGGTTGTTATAGACCGTTTGACCAAGGTGGCTCGGTTTATTCCTATGAAGAAGACCTGGTCTATGGAGCAGTTAGCTGAGGCATATGCGAGTGAAATTATAAGGCTACATGGTGTGCCTAGGGAGATTGTGTCAGATCGTGACCCACGGTTCTTGTCACATTTTTGGACATCATTGCAAGAAGCTTTGGGCACTAGGTTGAAGTTGAGTACAGCTTTTCATGCTGCTACAGATGGACAGACGGAGAGGACAATCCAAACCTTAGAGGATATGTTGCGGTCATGTGCTCTTGACTTCCAGAAATCTTGGGTGAAATGTCTGAGTTTGGTAGAGTTCTCCTATAACAATAGCTATCACGCTAGTATCCGTATGGCCCCGTATGAAGCCCTCTATGGGAGGAAATGTCGTAGTCCGACATGCTGGGACGACATTAGTGACACATTGGTATTGGGTCCGGAACTGATTCGGGATACAGTTGAGAAGGTGAAGGTGATTCAGGCGAATATGAAGGCTGCCCAGGATCGTCAGAAGTCTTATGCAGATCTCAAGAGAAGACCTCTTACCTTCGAAGTCGGTAGCAAGGTATTGCTGAAAGTATCTCCTATGAAGGGAGTGATGAGGTTCGGCAAGAGAGGCAAGCTCAGTCCCAAGTATATTGGTCCATATGAAGTGCTTGAAAGGATTGGGGAAGTTGCATATCGGTTTGCTCTACCACCGGAATTGGCAAAAGTTCATAATGTATTCCATGTTTCACAGCTACGAAGATATGTGAGCGACCCTTCTCACGTTATTGCTGTGGATTCGGTGGAGGTGGAACCCAATTTGACATATGAGGAGAAGCCTGTTCAGATCCTCGACCGTCAGGTTCGCAAACTCAGGAGAAAAGAGATGCCTTTGGTAAAGGTGCTTTGGCGTAGCCAGAAGTTTGAAGAGGCTACTTGGGAGCTAGAAGAGACCATGAGATCCAAATATCCGGAATTGTTTGCAACTAATCAAGGTTAGAACCTAGCTTACTCTTTTGTCCTTGAGTTTCGAGGGCGAAACTTTTTGTTAGTGGGGAGGATTATAACGCCCCAGATATAAGTTGACTTAGTTATGTTGTGATGTGTGCATATGAGTGAGCATTTTTGCATTTAACCGATGTTTTGTATGCTTATAACAATTCGTAGGCTTTGGCCTAGCGGTAGATAGTCCTGACTAATAGCTAGTGGTCTAGAGTTCGAACCTTACCTGGCTTAAATTTATTTTTTTTTTTTTTGTGCCTTTTTATTTTTGTGTTGGGAAGGTTGGAATTCCGAAAATCCATGATAAATATCCCATTTTTCAGTTGACCAATTCAAAAAAATTAGGAATCCTTAACCTAAGGAGAAAATCTCTCCTTAATCTCTTCCACTTTCCAAGTTTCACTCCAAGGCAATCTCTTCATCTCTATTAGGGTTAAAATTTCGGCCATTCCATTGTGTGGAGCTCCAGTGCAGCCAAAATTCTTAACTTTCTCTCCCTCACTTTCATTCATTCAGACTCTGCTTCATTCTTCTCCATTCCGAGTTAATTGCCTCAGTTGGTTTCACTGCAAACAGGGTAACAACTAAACCCTAAATGTCGGTTCGAAATTTATATAGGATGTATGGTAGATGAATTTGATCCTAGGTTGTATTATTACTGAAATTATTGTTGAGACATGAATGTATATGATATTGGTGTAAGAAATTGCTTTTAGGTTAAAAGATTGGTAGAAATATGAAAATACATGTGATTGAGTCGAAATTGGTAAGCTGCTGTATTTTCAGAATTGACTGTTTATGGTAATTATGGCATAACTTCCGTTATATAACTCCGATTGGCATAATTCAACTTTCTGTGTTTTCCTGAGATATAGGTGTACAAGGTTGTTTTACATTATTTTGGAAAATTCCGTGAGTAAAGTGCTCATATTCCCTATTGAAACTGCCTTATGTGCATTGTGCCGATTTTTCTTGAACTGCTGAATTTCAGATTGTACAGGTTGTGATAATTTTAGCTTTATTTTCGTTATATAACTCCGATTGGCATGATTCAACTTTCTGTGTTTTCCTGAGACATAAATGTACAAGGTTGTTTTATACTATTTTGGCAAATTCTGTGAGTAAAGTGCTCGTATTCCCTGTTGAAACTGCCTTATGTGCACTGTGCCGATTTCCTGGAACTGCTGAATTTCAGTTTGTACAGTTTGTGTTGATTATGGCTTTATTTTCTCTCTGTAGCTCCGTTTGCCATGAAACAAAATTCTATGTATTCCTGAAATTCTGATGTTCAATGTTGCTTTATATTATTTTTGCTAAATCAGTGAGTAACACATCTGTTTTGTCTGTTGAAGTCAGACTATGTGCAGTGATCTGAAGTGAATTTACAGATTGCATGTTTTTAGTGTTTCCTTAATATCTTTTGCTATAGGAATCCGAATTGCATGATTTAAGTTGGCGTGTGTTCCTAAGATGTAAGGCTAAATTTACCTTTGTATTGCCATGCTGAATTCTGAGTCTAACCTACTGGAATATTATATGCAAGTTGAGGCATGAACTATGAATTCTGAAATTTTCACCTTAGGCCTTGAACTGATTTTTTTTAATCTGTGCAAAGCATAATTTGATTCTAGGAATTTATGCTAGAACTCTTGACATGAAATCTAATAATTACATATATGGTTTGGTAAATTTAATACATGTTGGAATTATGAAATCGAGTTTGGGGTAAGTCCTATTTTTTTTATGGCACCATGTGTTTATTGATGTATCAGATTATGTTTTGGGGTAAGTCCTATTTTAATGGCACCTTATGGTTATTGAATTGGTTGGGATAAGTCCTATGTTAAAGGCACCTTTTGAATATTGATATAATTATGATAATTAAATTGGTGTTTGTAGTGGCATATACTCTGGTGTCTTGGTTAGTTTGGCTAAGTGTTTTCCATGTTTGATTGGTTGACACTAGGACAGCGCCCTTTGTTTCGAGGTAAGTCCCTTCGTTGGCACTCAGAGAGGTAAATCCCTTCGTGGTACTCTAATTTATTTTATTTTTGAGGTAAGTCCCTTCGTTGGCACTCTGTGAGGTAAGTCCCTTCGTTGGCACTCTGAGGTAAATCCCTTCGTGGTACTCTTTTCTTATTGATAAGGGGGTAAGTCCCGTTGTGGTTCCCCGAAGCGTCTGAGCCGAACTCTCTAAGGACATAGGTGTATAGGTCAATACAAATGATTTATACGCGTATACCACAAGATTAATAAAGGTTAAGGTATAATTGAGTTGATGTCAAGTTTGTGATGAAGTACTTTGATTTGGGATGTTGGTATGTATTTGTATGTACATGACTTATCTTGGAAATCTGAATTTTGATGATATTGATTATCCACTTGGAATGTTTTGTACTATTATTTGAAATAGATAATTATGTGATATGCTGAACTTGAACTTTATATGTTGTATGTGATGCAGCTAACAAATAAGGGTAAGATCCCTGATACATGATTGTTACTATGAGAATTATGCATGCTTGTATAAATTGATAAATTTGCTTTCTATTAATCATGATGAAGTATACTTAAGTAATGTAATATGAAATTTATGATCTGTCATCTTCCTATGTGAACTTTGAATTGATGTTTGGGATTTATTAGTTACTCGTCACTAAGTGGCGCTGTTGATATTTTCAGATTTTGCCGGTGCAGAATAGGAGATGCCTGATGTTTGTTCTCAGGGATTGTGTGGAGAGTTTCCGTCATGTTATTTTATCATCTATTCGTAGTTATGGATGTTCAAAGATTTATTTATTTATTTATTTTTTTTTTTTACTCCGTTATATTACCTTTTGAAATACCTATTTATGTTAAATTACTGTTTTTGAAATGGAAATTTTCTAGTACTCATTTATGATTATGTTATTTTAAAGATAAAAAGGAAGTTTTGAAAATGATGACCTAAACTTTATGTAATGTTTCCGCCATTGCATGCTTGCAAAAGTTAGGGTTGTCACATGGTGACTCTATAATAACCTCTTTTGTAAAACAATTAACGATTGCATGATGTCTTGTTAACCAATCCATACCCAGTATCACATCAAATTCTCTAATATTTAACCTTATCAAATCTACACTTAATTCTACCTTATCAAATTGGATCAAACAATTACAATACACATGATTTGCAACTACTAGTTCACCTAAAAGAGTCCCCACATTTAAATCAAATCCTAAAGGTTCACAACTTACATGCAAATGCAGTGCCAAATGTGATGATATAAAAGAATGACTAGATCCATGATCAATTAATGCATAAGCTTCTAAGTTGCAAATAAAAATTTTACCAGTAACAACTTTTGGTGCAGCAACTGCTTCCTGTCTAGCCATGGCAAATACTTAGGCTTGCGTTGAAGGCCTAGAACTCTGAGCTTCAAATCAACCAATACCACCAGCAGCACTTACTGTTGTTCCTCTACCTCTGCTTCTACCTACTACTGCTCCAGCTCCACTGGTTCTTGTATTTTGAACTATAACCTCTGATGTAGCCTTTTCAGGTACTCCAATTCTTTTAGGACAATCACGTATCAAATGTTCAAAAGAGCCACATAAATAACATGCTCCAGTCAATTTCCTATATTCTCCCTCATGAAATCTTCCATATTGATTACATTGGGGTTTTTGTCCTAACTCTATCCTTTACTTTGTTTTGAAAAAGTTGGAGCAGTAATTCTTCCACCTCTAGTTCTAGAATATCCTCCCCTGGAGCTAAATTATGATGGAGACGAATTGGTTTGATGTTTTGCAAACTTTGTACTTTGCTCTACTCCCGTGTCACTGTAAACCCTTTTTGGTTTATACTCCACACCTTCTTTCTCTAATTGTTCAGCACTAACAACCACATGTCTTAGTTTTATAAAAGTTTCAATATCTGAGGCTGTAATTCTATTTTGGATTTCATATCTCAGCCCTTCCTCAAATTTTCTACACTTATCCCTTTCAGTAGCCACTAAAAAACGGCATATAAGTGGATAATTGATTGAATTTTACTTCATACTCTGCCACTGTCATCCTCCCCTATTTTAGATTTAGAAATTGTCGTCTTTTATCATCCAAATAAACCTCTGGCATGTAGTTATTTTTTTAATTCGTGTACAAAATCATTATAGGTCAGAACTGGAGGTTGAACTGTACTTCTAGGGACAGTCTCCCACCAATCATATGCATCTTCTTGGAGTAAATAAACTGCATAGTCAAATTTTTCTTCTGGAGTACAATGCATTAGAGCAAACACTCTTTCTAATCTTTTCAACCACCTTTCTGCAATTTTTGGGTAAGTATTACCAGCAAATTCTTTAGCACCCTGTTTTTTCAATTTATCAAATCTCCTCTCCCTATGAAGAATTGATTCTTCTCCCCTTTTAAAATAAACTTCTGGTTGATGCACATGTGATGAATGTGAACGTAAAGATGATGGTGGTGGATTTAATTGTGCATTTTATGGTTGTGATCCTACTAGTGGTGATACGGCTGGTTCCTCTCTCCTCGGGTTATCATTCCGATTTTCATCAACCCTATATGAAACAATATGTTATATGATAGTTTATATTGATGCTATGTCATGTATGTATATGCATGTCCCTATGATCATATCCCTGCTCTGATAACAATCAAATTGTAACACCCTTATTTTTTGTGCTATATGTGACAGTAACGCTATCCAAGCAACAATGCAGCCTTATACAGTAGTGAAATTTCAATCAATATTACACGAAGGCATCGTGGACCATCCATCAGGGTTTAAGGTTATTAATCGACAACAAAACTATAAAATAACCGACCATCCTTACTGCGTGCGGATACAAGACATAACATATGTTAAAAAAAAACTTAATAAAGAGGAACCGAAGATACCATACGACATCTTCAATTTCTTGGATTTGATTCCTTAAGGTATAAATTCAATAAGATTGACTATTTTGTCAGGTAATATTTAATATTTTTTTAGTAAGTTGTCATTACCATGGTTATTTTTCATTTACTATATAATTTTTATTACACACAAACTAAAATAGTATTCTTATTTTATCATAAACAGATACATTTGGCATGGTTAAAAAGATAAGAAATTATGAACAAGTGTGACCAAATGAACAAACTAAAAGCAAAAGGAACTTCACACTTTAGTGTGCAGAGTACTAATTTTTCAATAATTCTTGCATACGTTGTATTATCTCATTTGAAACTTTCTTATAATGGTCTTTTAGGGTTGATGAAATTGAGGTTACATTGTGGTATAATTTATCTTTAGAATTCCCTGAAGATCTCATAGTCACACTTAGCGAAGATGGACTTGTTGTCGAAGCTTTGGTTGTAATGTTAGTAAAATGCTTCAATGGTGAGCATTTGCTTAAACAAATTAAAAAATTTCAATCTCAAATCCAGCTAAAAGATATTTTTACAACATAGGTGATTACACACTTAGCAGCACATCGAGATTGAAATTCTTCATCAATCCAGCTCTACCAGAGGTTTATCACCCATTATTTGTCTCTAAACACTTTGCCTCAATACCAATTATATTGACATTCATATTAACTTCACCTTTCTTTCCTACAAAATCAATGGACCATTTCACATATTGGAAAAAATGATGATGCATATATGACATCGAGACAGAGAAGGAAATAAACCGGAAAACAATTTCAGAACTCTTGGAAGTTGATGTTCAAATAGAAAAGGTATGCATATAGAGTATTATATTTACTCTACAAAAAATATTTACACTTATTAATTCTTCATCAGATGACAAAATATATGTGCAAAGAAAAATTTAAAGGAAATCGATCAAACCAATGGATGGTGGTACTGAGCCTGTAGAAATTGCAAAAGAAGTTTACTAAATGATAAAGCCAAAATTTCAGGCAATTTTTGCAAATTCGAAGATGATTTATCGTTGCCTTAGTAAGTTTGAGTAAAACAATTACAATCATATACGAAGTCAATTAAAAATAATCACCAGCCATTTATGCATGCATTGAATAAACTTAATTGTCGAAGACAACACGAGAATTGTCCCTTTTATTGTTTTTGGACGTACGGCCGAAGATTTAGTTAAACAAACTGCCAATTCTCTACTAGATAAAGTCAAAGACATGCTGGTGTGCCCTAGTCCAAATAGCATTGGTTCTTGTCTTGTATTGTAATTTATATTTGGCTATTTTGTATTATACATTTTGTATTGAAATAAAGGCATGAATCTATTTATTCATATCTTGTGCTATTTATAAATAGAGTATCCAATGACTATAACCATACTAAAGTAAACCAATGTAGGTCATTCGATTATGAGACCTTTTAGTAGTGTTAAAATTATAATCATAAAGATATCCCTAGTCTGTTCTAATCATGAAAATGAATAGAACCAAAGACTAGCATATCCTTGACTGGATGGCGATGTCTTACCAGCCATTAGACATGGAATATCAGTCAGTGATATGGGTACATGTTGGGTTGTATGGTACTGGATCGATCCGCCACGGGAACACCATATGGTTCGATCGTCATAGGTGTTTCTCGGGTAGGTCTTGTTATTATCCTTAGACCTGATGTTCATTGTAACATAACATGGGATCTATACACTTTAATATATGCCTAATGGGCCCGTAACAGGGTGCCAAGTATGGGTATGTTGGGTGGGCCAGTGAACATGTTGATGTCGATAGTGAAGCTGACGGAATTGCCACTCAGCGTCCCCTGAGATGACATCGCTGGCTACTTGATGAGTGGGACTGACATGTGTACTATACCCGAATAAGTTGGGATACTTATTCATTAGGTTCAGTCCATTCGGTATCAAGAGATAAATAAGCATATAAGAGGATGATAGGGCCATGCCTCTTGCTTATATATCGATGTCAGTTAGCAAGGGATATACAAGATCACTACCGGGTTATGTTTCACATTAGACTACAAGTCTCCGTCTTAATTGGGATTTGTAACGGTTTGCTAAAACCCACTTACAGTCTGTGGGCCTTGGGCCCACTGCCAACATGAAGACGGACCCACAGGATCGTACACATAGAACGACTGAACGTTCACAAATCAGAATTGGAACGGAAACCAATTTAATTGAGTTATTGACATTAGGTTATGTCATAATTAATTCAATTATAAAGGGAGAAATTTATTTTATTTGATTAATTAATTACATGTAGTAAATAATTAATTAAATAAAATAATATTTCCTTGGTGGAAATTAAAAATACAAAGGTTGTATTTATTAAGGGTGACTTTAATTTAACTTTGGATTATTTTAATTCGATGAAATTGTATTTGATTGTATCAATTAGGATTTTATAATATGGTTTTATTTAATCCTAATGATATAAGGTAAATCAATTAAATCAAATTAAATAATCTATGGTTTTAATTAAAATTTTAGCAGGCTAAGGAGTATATATAGGAAGCCTTAACCTAATTCTCCCTAACCCTAATAGAGAATTTGCAGCCACAATAAGAAAATTACAGTAGCCCCCTTTTTGTACTTTCTCTTGGTTTTCGTTCAATCCATTCGCTAGTACGAGTCCCGTTCGAGAGTCATTCGTGTACCGGATTGTGGAGGAAATGCATTTGGGTTTTTACAGCAGTCTTTAGAGGAGACAGTTAAAATGAGAAAATTTATTTTCTCCATTCTTGATTTCATTCTATTAATCTACATGTATCTTGGGCTTTGGAATCGAGGAAAATTTTAATCGTTATTCCACATCGCATTTAATTTTTCCCCGTGATGATTCCTACAAGACATAAACAAAATTTCTCATCAACTTAAAAAAATTATTAGTGTGGAAAAGGTATTTCAAGTTCAAATTAGTAGAGGAGTCGATGATCCATCAAACATATCATTCAAGGTCTTTCATGTATTCAAAGATACCTTTGTAACCCCCAAAAAAGAAACCATTAGTCCAACAACAGCAACAAATTATCTTCTAAAGTCACCATTGTCCATTCATTCCATTTCCACAACTGCGCCAAGAGCCCTCCAGTAGCAGGAGATGAACCAATGAAAGAAAAAGATGAATCATCACTATCCAAAAGGAAAAGAACCAAGTAAGCACAAAAAAATCTATTTAAAATAGCCATTAAAGCCATGTTTAAATTTATTAACATTAATTTTTCCTTTTCAGATCCAAAACATCAACCAGCAACAAAAATTGAACGCACCACGACAATGCAAGGCGCTACAACTTATGTCGATCCAGCAATTTATGTTTGATAAAGTCTACTTAATAAATGTTTATTCCATAAAAGAATGATAATTAGCATTTCATTCAAGAAATATCCAAACAATATATTCTTATGCTTGCTTTATAATATTGAAAATCATAAACAATATTTGTTGTGATTGTTATGCAATTGATAGTCTCTGTAGTATTGTATTTATAATGGTTTTAAGTGATAAATAAATTGTTGGCATTAGTAAACTTAATTAAAAAAAATTTATAAAAACTAAAGATGAAACAACAATAATTAAACTATCAATATATGTCGACAACCTTTTTAAAATCTATAAATATCATATAACGTCTAATACATGTCAAAAGAATTGCATCTTCTTATTATTGCAACTGTTGTTGAATATAAATATCATATAATGTCAAATAATTGAATGCTAATACTATTGCAACTGTTGTTCAGTTGAAAATATGATACCAATAGTAAAGATTGTTTTATGCATGTTTGTATCCATATGTATGCATGTACTACATAAACAATATATGCATATATATAAACTTATACTATCAACATAACAAATCTAAATTCAAAAGAAGTTCTAGCTAAATGCAAAAAAGAAAAACACGATGCTAACTTCAAAAACCTGCCAAAAAGTTTAAATTCAAAAATTCTTGCAAACGTATCTTTAACATCATTCATTGATCTTTTCAATGCAAAAATAAGTTGCAAAGAATTGTACAAAGCAGCATCAGAAGACTTCATTTATGAGCATGTATCAATTGATTCTTTTCCTATAATTCCATAAAAGAAGATGAGCAACGGTGCACCATATTTTTAAAAGAAACGTATGAGCTGTGGAAATCAAGAATCTTTATTTAGACAATGTATAATCGATTACTTTAGCAAATCAAATATGATCAAGAAATTGAATATTTGAAAAGAACAAGCTACAAAGAGCATTTAACGGCTAAGTATGTTTACGCTATAACATTAGTACATTATGGAGGTGAATTCAAACAACATGGTTTGAAGATAATTTTTGACTTTAAAAAATAAGAATTGAATTCAATCGTGAAAGAATGTAGGGAGAAAGTGAAAAAAATTATTAAAGTAACGTGGGTAAATAATTATATAATTGAAACGAAACCTACCGCATAAGAAGAATTCATACTGAAAAGAAAAAAATGTAGTTGCAAAAATCGTATTATTAATAATAGAAAAATACCATTCGGATGGACGAACAAAGAAGAATTCGATGATGAAGTGTCATGTGAGAGTTGTTTATGAAATATTGAAGCAACAAAGTTTTATAATATGTTAAGAATTAAAAAGTTTATTTTCTTCAATAATATGTTTTATAAGAATTCTACAACTAAAAATTAAATGAAAAAAATACTTATTTTCGTTATTTTATTAGGAAATAGATATTTTCAAATTAATTAAAAATGTCGCAAAATGAAATGGGGTATGATTCGAGTTTAGTGATAATTTGAGTAGGGGTGAGTAAAACCAAACCATAACCCGAAAACTGAATCAAACTGAAAAAAAAATCGAACCAAAGTTAGTTTGGTTTGTAAAAATGTGATAGTTTGGTTTTTGGTTTGATTTTGGTTTTAAAAGAAAAACCAAACAAAAACCGAACCGGACCGAACTAATTATAAATATTTAAAAATTATTTATATATATGTATAAAATACATTTCATTTGATATAATATATATTTATATTATTATAAAATTTATATTTATGAGATTTTAACAATATATATATGTAATATACACCATTTTTTATAATAATTTATATATAATTAATAATAATTTAGTGATAATAATAATTTATTTAAATTTTAAAATTTGAAAAATTTTGGTTTGAAATTGAATCGAACTAGAACTAAACAACTAAATATATATTAGTTTAGTTTTGATTTTTATAATTTTTAATGTTTAGTTTTTGATTTGGTTTGGTTCGGTTTTTGAACCAAACCGTATTTTTTGCTATTCTTTCTACTTTAGTTAATGTTAAAGTTGTTCATATTAAGCGATCTGCGAATTTGACAGCCCATACCCTTGTTAGGGCGGCCAATTCTATATCAGATTTCCATGTTTGGATTCGTTTCCTCCTCAGTGTATTCAAGTCATTTTGGCTTCTGATTTAGTTTAATACAAGTGATTTTGTTTTTCAAAAAAAAAAAAAAAAAAAAAAAAATTTGAGAATTGATTCTCAGAGAAGAAATAAAGAGCTGACACTAACGGAAAAAAGAAGTTTGCATCAAATTAACTCTGCTCTTCATTCTTCAAAATCAAACCCTAAACTTTTTTCATTCTCTTTCTCAGGCATTGAGAATGCGAATTCCTAAGCATTAACCGCCACCACCACCACCGCCGCCGACCGCTCGGACTTCCATCGACTACGCCGTCGACCCCTCCTAATCTCCTAGTAGTTTTCTTTCAGGTCTCTCTCTTTCCATCTCTTTCCATCGACTACTTTTGATTTATTTTGTCAATATGTGTGATATATAATGCATGTGATGGCCGTAATTAGTTTGATATTATACAATCCATTCTATGTATTTGTTGTATTTACCGAGCTCTCACCTACTGAATGGGGTGAAAACTCGGTTGAGCAGCAGTAAATGAAGCTTGAGTTTTATGGGGAAAAATACGCTGTATGCACAATTAAGCCCTCTCTACATTTGCGCTTGTTTTTTTACTTGAACACTATCGATTTATAGAAATCTATAATTTTTTTAAAATTGATAATTATAATTGTTAATAGAAGGTTGATTATGTTAGTGTCTGTTGAGTTGATTGCTATTACTTGGTGAAATTGTTACTAACATATGTTGAATGTTTATGTGTTTAACGAAAGCCAACTGGTGGACTCTGCTGTCACTCTTTCCCTCTCTTAGCTTTTCCTCCCTCTCACTTGGTTAAAATTCTGATGGAAGAACCCAAACCTATGGTTATAACTTCCTTTCCACATCCACGTCCGCCTCCACCTCTACCCTCACCCACACCTCTAGTTTCAACTCCGGCTCCTGCTCCGGCTGCTACGGTGACGCCTGCTACTTCTGCTAATAGTGAGTCACTCATTTGTATTCCTTTTATGATCTAGATAATTTTGTTTGTATATAATTTCTTTATATATCTCATTTTGATATCTTTTCTTTAATCCATGAATCAGATTTTTTGATACATGTTTAGCTTTTTAGGGGTACAGGAGTTGCTGAAAAATACAGTTTTAATTTCAAATATCGGTCTAATTTCCAATGTTTCTTTTTATCTGTCTGAAAGTGCATTTTGAAAATGAATTTAAACCTTTTCTTCTGGTAGAAATGTTTGAATATGTGGCTAAACTGATTATACTATATGCATAACCACCTTACTATGTTATCATTACTGTCGGAACTATTTCTTTCTTTATTTGGAGCCTATGTTATCTACTTAAGTAGTCATTGTTTGCATTTGCAAGTGAAGTTGCTTTAGCATGCTTTTGTCATTGCACGGTGAATTTCCTTCACTGATTAATGGTTACTTATTTGTTCTTTGGGTTTTGCTTTTATGGCAATAAGGATCAATTTTGGTCAGTGTCCACTACTGGTAGTTGTGTAGATTGGATTTTGCCAATTTGTTGGTTACAAGTAGCCAACAAGATTCAACTTGGCAATATTGTCATTGGTGTTAGTTAATTACTTTGATAATCAATAGTTTGGATTTGGCTACATTGTCCATTATATTACTTCTTGTTCCAAAAATATAAATTCAATTTTATGGAATGTCTATTATATTGTGTAATTACTTTTGCTGTTCAGTTAACAGAGATTAATAAGATATGTAGCCAAAAGCCCATGCCTTTTAACACATGTTCAAGATATTCATAGGAAACATGAGAGGCCTGATTACTTTCTTCTTTAATAAAACTCTCCTTTTCTTTTGCAAACTCTCCATTTTATGCTGTAGTTTCATGCAGCATCCCTTTGGAATCCATTTAAGCATGAAAATTATTATGTAAACTACTTGTAACATTATTGGTCCCCATTTTAATCTTCAACAAATTGAGAACAAAATCGTATAGGGGGTAGTTGATGATAGAAAACACCTCATTTTAAATTTTTTGAACATTGAAATTGTTTTTTTCTCTCTGTAATGAAGATTGTGTTTGAGTACACATAGCTATAGGTGATAAGCCTAAAACTGTTTGTATAACTCGTTACGGTGCATTCGTGTTTCTTGTTATGCCTTTTGGCGTTACAAACGCACTACAACGTTTTCACATTGATGAACAAGATCTTCTACTCGTTTCTTGATAAGTTCGTTGTAGTATACTTGGATGACATAATTGTCTATAGCAACATGCTCTAAGAGCATGTGCAACATTTGAACCAAGCCTTCTAAGTACTACACGAAAACGAGCTATACATTAAACTTGAGAAATGCTCTTTTGCACAACAAGAGGTGGAATTTTTTGGGCACAAAATCAGAGACGAAAAGCTGCTAATGGATCCCGCCAAAGTGCGAGCAATCTTAAGCTCCGAAAAAAGCACCTGAACAACGATTGTTTCTTGCCTTTGTGAACTATTATTGTTAGTTCATCAAGGCATATTTAGCCATTGCAGCTCCTTTAACGGAATTGCTAGAGAAAAACAAAGATGGTGTTGGAGTGAAGGATGCCAAGCTGCCTTCAAGAAACTTAAGGAGGCAGTTTCGCAAGAGCTTGTCATGGTATTGCCAAATTATACAAAATCGTTCGAAGTACATACAAACGCTTCGAACTTCGCAATTGCGACGTGTTGATGCAAGAGGGATAACCCATTTCGTGGGAAAGGCGCAAGCTAAATGATACTAAAAGTCGATATACGGTACAAGAAAAGGAGATGACTGCCATCATGCATTACCCATGGAATTGGCGACATTATCTCCTTAGGAGCAAGTTTGTGATAATGATCGACAATGTGGCGACGAGCTACTTTCAGACACAAAAGAAGCCTAGTCTGAAACAAGCACGTCTCATGTCCAACTCTTCTAAATTCGTTGTAGTATACTTGGATAGGACAACACCCCCTCATTTGTAAACAACTCAAGTTTGAGTAGTACAAAGCAATCATTCCTAAACTCTTAAGTGCTCTCTTACTCTCCAAAAACCTCTCTACGTCCTAAGCGCCTATAACATCTCTTTCCACATACAACCAAAAGGCTTACTTAGCAAGTAAACGTCTAAGTGCTGAGCGGATAAAGAGTGAATCCGTTACAGATGGTATCAGAGCAAAGGTTTCTAAACCTAGGTACCTGTGTCGGTGAAGGAGCTACGCACGATGGTTAATGAGGTGGAGAATGTTGTTGCCACGGATTTGCAAATCGAGCAGACCCGAGGGCGAGGTGATGATGCTAGTCCCAAACAACCCAACCGTGCCCGCTGTCATCGTATTGGAAGCAACGGTTGCAGATAGCAAAGTCTCTATGGGCGAGATATCCGATCAGTGCGACACCTTCATTAGTGACAATGAGGTAGACCTGTGCAAACGACCCGCGGCCCGCAAAGCCCAACCAAACTCGCACGTTCTGGGTTGGGCTTGGACATACATATTTTACTTTAAGTCCGGCCCGGTCCGAACCCGTAGAAGCCCAAGTTAATGATGGGTTGGGCTTGGGAATAACTATAAGACCCATGACTGGTCCGGTCCAGCACGGATAATTTTATAATATATACTTTTATATTTTTATTTATATAATTATATACTAAATATTTAATCTGAACCATTGAAAAACTTATAGAAGATCTTGACCATTATAATTTCTCTATGAATACTATCTGTAAATTAAATTTGTCTATGAATACTATTTATAAATTAAATTTGTTTAAAATAAGTTATATTAGAAAAATATAAACATTTATTTGATGGGCTGGTTGGGCTGGGCTTGGGAATAAGGTTCAATTGCCCGGCCCGGTCCGGCCCGAGCCCGATGTAAAATTAGTGCGGGCTGGGCTGGGCTTGGACAAGAGATTTTTATATCAAACCCGATGTAGCCTGGCCCGAATCCGGCCCAGCTCGACCCATGAACAGGTCTACAATGAGGCGGTATCAACAGCAGTAAGAGAAATGTTCGATAGTCTCAAAATGCTGCTTATGGACAAAATGTCCATGATTGAAGCTGAAGTAAGGGAGATCCATGCCGACGTCATCGATCTCTAACAAAAGTGGCAAACACACCATTGTTTGATCAGCCCTAATGGTGCCAGCACCTCAGCGGCGGTTCTAAACCTCATGCAAACTCTTCAAAAGATGACAATTACGCTAGAGCTTGAAGTGTTGTTGCTGTAGAGAATTTTCTCTTCAGCATGAACCAATACTTGAAAGGGTTGGCGTTGACTGACGACGAAGCAAAGATTAACACTGTTTAATCCTTTCTTCACGATTCGGCCCAAATGTGGTACCGATAACGCTCTCTCGATGCGGAAGAAGGCGATACTGGCATTGAGACATGGGAATAGTTCAAAAGAGAATTGCGGGAAAGATTCTACCCTTCCAACGCATATGAAAGTGCGAAGAAGAAGTTGTGGAACCTGAGGCAAACGGGCAGTGTTGCCGACTACATCAAAGAGTTTAACACTCTTATGTTTGAAGTCGGTAGGATATTGAGGGAGAATGCGTTCGTGTGTTTAAAAAGTGTCTTGAAGGATTTCTTCAAGACTGTCGTTATTCAATCGCATATGATGAATGTTGACAACGCCATCCCACTCGTGGAAGCATTGACAGACACTCACTCATACGACAAGAAACCTAATTGGGGTAAAGGGGGGGAGATAAATCCAAGAAAGGGGTGACAAAAAGTGTAATCAAAAGAATAAAGGTGGAACCTTGAAGGGGAAAAACCATCCCATGGTAAGAAGGCTTTTAAACCCCCGAAGCCATATTTTATCTGCGGCAGTCCTCATTGGATGCATGATTGCTTGGAACGAAAGACAATAAACACTATAATCATCGAGTACAAAGAAAAGGCTGCTGAGGAACCACAAGCTGAACTTGGTTCCATCCAACGCCTTAGTGCGATGACTAAAGTTTTTGCCCCAAAGAAAGGCGAAGACAAGGGGCTGTTTTATGTTGAACTATCACTAAATGGAAAGATGGCTGCCGCGACGCTCGATATGGGAACGACACATAATTTCATTAATGTCCAAGAAGCCAAGCGCTTGGACATGACATATAAGCTGAAGATGGCACCATCAAAGCAGTGAACTCACAAGCCAAGTAAATCATCGGTGTGGTCGAAGCAGTAAAGGCGAAAGTTGGCAAGGTGAGCTCAACTTCACTGTCGTACCTATGGACGATTTTAAAGTTGTGCTCGGACTGGATTTCTTTTGCACGGCACGTGCATTTCCAGTTCCGCATTCCAGCTCGCTTGTTTTCATTAACAAAGGAGTGCAAGTGGTACCGTTAAGTTGTAGGTCGAAAGCTAGCCCAATACTTTCGGCCTTACAATTCAAATAGGGCCTCAATGACTCGGAGTGTTACATTGCAAGCGTGCAAGACGAAGAGGACCAAACTAAACCACAAAATATGCTCCTATAATGTGTGCAAGTGGTCCTTGACGAGTATAAGGATGTGACACCCAGTTACATCTACGTCTAGAATTAAGCCAGCCAACACACTTTATGCACTAATCCTGCATTAGGAGCAAGTACGAGATTAGATATGGTTATCACATTCGTTTATAGGAGGCTTAGAGGCTACTCTGCATTGTATATGTTAAATATCGGCACATTAGATTGGAATAAACAATGATAAGCATCCATCCACACATACACAAGCATACACAAGACACATATGAAAAGTGATGCGCAAAACTTTCATTCATATATCAACAAGAAGTACATCAAGCAAGTTCCCACCCGTAGTAGTAGGGGGTCCTACTACGGATGGGGCAATCACAAGCACCCACGTGTGGCTGACATTCGTTAAGTCCCGCCACACCCCCCTATAGTAGTCTTTATACCAACTTCAGCGTTGGGAGGAACAACCATCAGAATGTTTCACCTATTGCTATCCATGCTATTATTACAAAGTATTTCCCCCCCTCCCCCTTTACACTCTCCCCCACTCAGAGGGTTGACGTCCTCATCGACCTTGACTTTTGGAATTCTTTAATCTTCTGCTTGAAGGCTTGTAGATCGTCTTCTTTCTCCCAGCTGGTTTCTTCTTCTCCTTCTGCTCTCCATCGAACGAGGTACTTCTTATAGGTTCGCCTAGTGGTTGACGCTGTGCGATCTGTTAAAATCTCCTCTACTTCTCTGCTGGCTGGTGCTTTCTTCGTGATTGCTGGTCTTGTGCTCCTGTTCAGCTTGTTGTCGACGGGATCCGGATGATACTGCTTCACGTGGAAGACAGGGTGGACTGACATCCATTCTGGCAAGTCCAATTTATATGATACTGGTCCTATCTTCTTGATGACTGGGACCGGTCCTTCGTATTTCCTCACCAGCCTGCTGTCTCTGTTGCGAAAGAATCGTAGTTGCTCTGGCAGAAGTTTCACCAACACCAAATCACCAGCTTTGAACTCCATTGGTCGGCGATCTGTATTAACCCATTTCTTCATCCGCTTGGATGCTTTTTCCAAATGTGCCTTCGCTATCTCCTCGTTCTGCTTCCATTCCTTTGTGAAAAGATATGCTTTGGGATTCTTGCCTTTGTAAGGCATCTCGATGGAATGGGGCACCAAAGGCTGTTGATCTGTCACAATTTCAAAAGGGGTTTTGTTAGTAGCAGAGGACTTTTGGCTGTTAAAGCAAAATTGGGCAACATCTAGTAGGGATGCCCAGTTCGTTGGCTAGCACTGATAAAATGCCGCAAATACTCCTCCAGCATGCTATTGAATCTCTCTGTTTGGCCATCTGTCTGAGGGTGATAGCTGGTGGATATATTCAGGTTACTCCCTAACAGACGAAAAAGCTCTGTCCAAAAGCTTCTCAAAAATCATCTGTCCCTATCACTGACAGTATTCTTCGGAAGACCCCAGTATTTGACTACATGTTTGAAGAAGGCCTTGGCCGTTATTTCTGCTGAACTATACTTTGGCATTGGAATAAAGGTTCTATATTTGGAGAACCTGTCAACAACCACCAGAATGGAATCAAATTCTTCAACCCTGGGCAGCCCCGTGATGAAATCCATCGACACACTCTCCCAAAGGCGTTGAGGTACTGGAAGTGGTTGAAGTAGCTCGGCAGATTTTTGTCTCTCGACTTTATCCTGCTGATAGACTAAGCATGTCTTTGTGTACTCTCTCACTTCTTCCCCCATTTTGGGCCAGTAGTAGTGCTGCTGAAGCAAAGTCAACATCTGATGCCACCCTGGATGTCCCGCCCAGAGGGTATCATGACATTCCCGCATCAGCATTTTCCGAAATTAGCTGTCTTCGGCACGTACAGTCTTTGATTGGTGGTTATTAATAGTTCATCATCGATCCACAACTCCTAGTCTTCCCCTGCTTTACCAGGTTCATTATTGTCACTGTCTGGGGGTCTTTTGATAGCTTTCCTCGAATTAACTGTCGCACAGAGATTGATAGCTGGCTGCTAGATAAACGGGCTATTTGCTTTAAGACTGCCAGTTCTGCCTTACGACTCGGTGCATCTGCCACCTGATTTGACTTCCATGTGTGGTACTCCAATACAAAATCAAACTCTGCCAAAAATTCTTCCCATTGAGGTTGCTTTCGGGACAAAGTCTGTTGGGTAAGGAAGTGGCTCACTGCTGCATTGTCTGTCTTCACCACAAACTTAAATCCCAGGAAATAATGTCTCCAAACTCGTAAGTAGTGAACGACAGCTAACAACTCTTTCTCATGTGTCGAATACCACTGTTCAACATCATTCAACTTCCGGCTCTCAAACGCGATCGGGTGTCCATCTTGCATAATGACTCCCCCTAAAGCAAAATCTGAGGCATCTGTCTGAACTTCGAACGGTTTGGACATGTCGGGCAGGGCGATATTGGTTCTTCTAGAATCGCTTTCTTCAACTTCTCAAAAGCTTCTTTGCATTCCTCTGTCTAGAGCCATTTTCTCTTTTTCTTCAACAAGTCAGTGAGTGGGACAACCTTCCGAGAGTACCCTTCAACAAATCTCCTATAGTAATTGGCTAGCCCCAAAAAGGATCTTAATTTCGGAACATTCCCAGGTGTCTGCCGTTCTGAAATTGCTTTCACCTTGGCTTGATCCATGCGTATCCTGCCTTGTTCAATCACGTGGCCAAGGAACTTGATACTTGTCTGCCCAAAAGTGTACTTCTCTTTCTTCAGGAAGCATTGGTTCTCCCTTAACTTCATAAACACTAGTTTCAAGTGTTCCTTGTGTTCCTCTAGAGTGGCGCTGTATACCACGATATCATCTAGATATACCACCACGAATTGATCTAGGTAGTTAGTGCAAAAAGTAGCTCGAGCATTTGTTAGTCGAAAAGGCATGACCAAGAATTCAAAGGAACCATACCGGGTGACACAGGTGATTTTGAACACATCTTCCTCCTTCACGCGCACTTGGTAGTACCCCGACCGCAAATCAAGCTTAGTGAAGTATTTTGCCCCACTAAGCTGATCGAACAAGTCCGCTACTAGAGGGATGGGGTACTTGTTGTGCACCGTGATCCTGTAGTCTACGTATAGTCTTAAGACTTCCATCTGCCTTCTTCTGAAATAATACTTCCGAAGCCGAGACGATCGAAGAATACGACAGCCGAGACGATCGAAGAATACGACAACCTGAAGGGAGAAGTCAACGAAGTGAAGCTCAAGGTCAAGATGCTAACTGACCTTTACCAACGAGGAGAGTTGAAGGCCCAGGACTCCTCCAAATATAAGGTGAAAGACCCGAAGTCTTATGATGGAGTGAGGGATGCGAGTGAAGTTGAGAATTTTCTCTTTGATGTAGAAGCCTTCTTCAATGCAACCAGGGCCCGAACAGACGCCTATCGTCTTGAGTTGATCCCGATGTACTTAGAGGGCGACGCCAAGTTGTGGTGGCGCCACAGAGCTTCTTTGGCTACAATCACCACCTGGGAGGAGTTTAAGAAGGAGTTCAAAGCACATTTTTATCCCGAGAATGTCCACCATGTGGCCAGACGTCAACTTGAGGAACTCTAACAAACGGGTTCCATCCGAGATTATGTCAGAGCTTATCATAAGCTTTTTTGGAGTGCCCTGAGATGCACGAGTACAACAAGTTGTATCATTTCACAAAGGGGCTGAAGCCATGGGTAAATAATAAGGTAAACAGAAGGAACGTCCGGGATCATGCTACTGCTATTATGGTAGCAGAGAGTTTAGATGATAATCCTGGAGTCCGGAACATCTCTTGTTTTATATGCAAGGAGCCACACCGGATGGCGGAGTGACTACATCGAAGTGCTGCCAATGCTCTAGTTTCGGAGCGGACTGAAGAGGAACATAGAGCCGATGCAGGACCTGATGGGTCGGAACCTTCGGCCATAGGATCTTTACGGTTCCTCTCAGCCCTAGAGAAGCAGGTGAAGGCCGCGAGTCAAAGGAGAGAGAAGGGGCTAATGTATGTAGAGTTGTCTATCAATGGGAAGGCCACCAGGGCCATGATAGACACCGGGGCCACAAACATCTTTATGACAGGAACTGAGTCCTCTCAGCTGGGCTTATCCATCAGAAAAATGGTAGGAAAGATCAAAGCTGTCAACTCTCCTGCCCGAGAGATACTGGGAGCAGTACAGAATGTATCTTGTAAGTTGGGACCCTGGTTTGACACGATAGACTTTATGGTGGCGCCAATGGACGACTTTGACGTGGTTCTGGGTATGGACTTCTTGAAGGAGACTTTTGCAGTTCCAATGGCCTCCGCGAGTTGCCTTCTCTTTATTAACCAGAATCCTTGTGTTGTGCCAGTAACCATGAGTCCCATATGCGAGAAGAAGTGCATTTCGGCGCTCCAGTTCAAGAAGGGAGTGAAAAAGAGGGAAAGCTCTTATGTAGTGGTTACACTAGTCAGTCATTCAGATGAGGACGCTGGCGTTCCCAAAATGCTTGAAGAAGTGATGAAGGAGTTCCAGGATATCATGCCGGAAACTTTGCCTAAGACTTTGCCACCAAAGAGAGGAGTAGATCATGAGATAGAGTTGCTTCCAGGAATGAAGCCGCCGGCAAGGGCTCCTTACAGAATGGCCCCTCCTGAGTTGGCAGAACTACGGAAGCAGTTGGGTGAACTCTTAGAGGCAGGATTTATTCAGCTTTCGAACTCTCCTTTTGGTGCTCTAGTATTATTTCAGAAGAAGGCAGATGGAAGTCTTAAGACTATACGTAGACTACAGGATCACGGTGCACAACAAGTACCCCATCCCTCTAGTAGCGGACTTGTTCGATTAGCTTAGTGGGGCAAAATACTTCACTAAGCTTGATTTGCGGTCGGGGTACTACCAAGTGCGCGTGAAGGAAGAAGATGTTCAAAACTACCTGTGGTTCCTTTGAATTCTTGGTCATGCCTTTTGGACTAACAAATGCTCGAGCTACTTTTTGCACTCTCATGAACAATGTATTCAGAGACTACCTAGATCAATTTATGGTGGTATATCTAGATGATATCGTGGTATACAGCGCCACTCTAGAGGAACACAAGGAACACTTGAAACTAGTGTTTATGAAGTTAAGGGAGAACCAACTCTTCCTGAAGAAAGAGAAGTGCTCTTTTAGGCAGACAAGTATTAAGTTCCTTGGCCATATGATTGAACAAGGTGGGATACGTATGGATTAAGCCAAGGTGAAAGCAAATTCAGAATGGCAGACACCTGGGAATGTTCCGGAATTAAGATCTTTTTTGGGGCTGGCCAATTACTATAGGAGATTTGTTGAAGGGTACTCTCTGAAGGTTGTCCCGCTCACTGACTTGTTGAAGAAAGAGAGAAAATGGCTCTGGACAGAGGAATGCAAAGAAGCTTTTGAGAAGTTGAAGAAAGCGATTCTAGAAAAACCAATACTCGCCCTGCCCGACATGTCCAAACCGTTCGAAGTTCAGACAGATGCCTCAGATTTTGCTTTGGGGGGAGTCATTATGCAGGATGGACACCCGATCGCGTTTGAGAGACGGAAGTTGAACGATGCTGAACGGCGGTATTCGACACATGAGAAAGAGTTGTTCACTGTCGTTCACTGCTTACGAGTTTGGAGACATTATTTGCTGGGATATAAGTTTGTGGTGAAGACAGACAATACAGCGGTGAGCGACTTCCTTACCCAACAGACTTTGTCCTGAAAGCAAGCTCGATGGAAAGAATTTTTGGTAGAGTTTGATTTTGTATTGGAGTATCACACAGGGAAGTCAAATCAGGTAGATGCGCTGAGTCATAAGACAGAATTGGCAGTCTTAAAGCAGATAGCTCATTTGTCTAGCAGCCAGCTATCAAACTTTGTACGACAGTTAATTCAGGAGAAGCTATCAAAAGACCGCCAGGCAGTGACAATAATGAACCTGGTGAAGTAGGGGAAGACTAGGCAGTTTTGGATCTATGATATACTATTAATGACCACAAATCAAAGAGTGTACCTGCCGAAGACAGCTAATTTGCGGAAAATGCTGATGCGGGAATGTCATGATACCCTCTGGGCGGGACATCCAGGGTGGCATCAGGTGTTGGCTTTGCTTCAACAGCACTACTACTGGCCCAAAATGGAGGAAGAAGTGAGAGAGTACACAAAGACATGCTTTGTCTGTCATCAGGATAAAGTCGAGAGACGAAAATCTGCCGGGCTACTTCAACCACTTCCAGTACCTCAACGCCTTTAGGAGTGTGTCGATGGATTTCATCACGGGGCTGTCCAGGGTTGAAGAATTTGATTCCATTCTGGTGGTTGTTGACAGGTTTTCCAAATATGGAACCTTTATTCCAATGCCAAAGTATAGTTCAGCAGAAACAACGGCCTGGGCCTTCTTCAAACATGTAGTCAAATACTGGGGTCTTCCGAAGAATACTGTCAGTGATAGGAACAGATGATTTTTGAGAAGCTTTTGGATAGAGCTTTTTCGTCTGTTAGGGAGTAACCTGAATATATCCACCAGCTATCACCCTCAGACAGATACCCAAACAGAGAGATTCAATAGCATGCTAGAGGAGTATTTGCAGCACTTTGTCAGTGCTAGCCAACGGAACTGGGCATCCCTCCTAGATGTTGCCCAATTTTGCTTTAACTGCTAGAAGTCCTCTACTACTAACAGAACCCCTTTTGAAATTGTGACAGGTCAATAGCCCTTGGTGCCCCATTCCATCGAGATGCCTTACAAAGACAAGAATCCCAAAGCATATCTTTTCACAAAGGAATGGAAGCAGAACGAGGAGATAGCGAAGGCACATTTGGAGAAAGTATCCAAGCGGATAAAGAAATGGGCTGATACAGATCGCCGACCAATGGAGTTCAAAGTTGGTGACTTGGTGTTAGTGAAACTTCTGCCAGAGCAACTATGATTCTTTCGCAATAAAGACAACAGACTGGTGAGGAAATACGAAGGACCAGCCCCAGTCATCAAGAAGGTAGGACCAGTATCATATAAACTGGACTTGCCAGAATGGATGTCAATCCACCCTGTCTTCCATGTCAACAACTTGAAGCAGTATCATCCGGATCCCCGTCGACGACAAGCAGAACAGGAGCACAAGACTAGCAATCACGAAGAAGGCACCAGCCAGCAGAGAAGTAGAGGAGATTTTAGCAGATCGCACCAGGCGAACCTACAAGGAGTACCTCGTTCGATGGAGAGCAGAAGGAAAAGAAGAAACCAGCTGGGAGAAAGAAGATGATCTACAAGCCTTCAAGCAGAATATTGAAGAATTCCAGAAGTTAAGGTCGACGAGGACGTCAACCCTCTGAGTGGGGGAGAGTGTAAAAAGGGGGGGAGGGGAATACTTTGTAATAGTAGCATGAATAGTAAAAGCGTGATAGGTGAGACATTCTGATGGTTGTTCCTCCCAACCCTAAAGTTGGTATAAGGACTACTCTAAGGGGGTGTGGCAGGTCTCAACGAATGTCAGCCTCACGTGGGTGCTTGTGATTACCCCATCCGTAGTAGGACCCCCTACTACTACTGGTGGGAACTTGCTTGATGTACTTGTTGTTGATATATGAATGAAAGCCTTGCGCATCACTTTTCATATGTGTCTTGTGTATGCTTGTGTATGTGTGGATGGATGCTTATCATTGTTTATTCCAATCTAATGTGCCGATATTTAACATATAGAATGCAGAGCGACACATAATTTCATTAATGTCCAAGAAGCCAAGTGCTTGGACATGAGATATAAGCTGAAGATGGCACCATCAAAGCAGTGAACTCACAAGCCAAGCAAATCATCGGTGTGGTCGAAGCAGTAAAGGCGAAAGTTGGCAAGGTGAGCTCAACTTCATTGTCGTACCTATGGACGATTTTAAAGTTGTGCTCGGACTGGATTTCTTTTGCACGACACATGCATTTCCAGTCCTGCATTCCAGCTCGCTTGTTTTTGTTAACAAAGGAGTGCAAGTGATACCGTTAAGTCGTAGGTCGAAAGCTAGCCCAATACTTTTGGCCCTACAATTCAAATGGGGCCTCAAGGACTCGGAGTGTTACATTGCAAGCGTGTGGGAATTACGGGACGAAAAGGACCAAACTAAACCACAAAATATGCTTCTACAATGCGTGCAAGTGGTCCTTGACTAGTATAAGGATGTGACACCCGCTGAAGAAATCTCCACGTAGGCGTGAAGTGGACCACGAGATAGAGCTGGAACCAGGTGCCAAACCCCCTGCTATGGCTCCCTATCGAATGGCGCCCCAGGAACTGGAAGAATTAATGAAGCTACTAAAAGACCTCCTCTATTCGGGGTACATACATCCCTCAAAAGCCCCATACCTTGCTCCAGTACTTTTTTAAAAGAAGAAAGACGGTTCCTTGCGGATGTGCATTAACTACCGAGCCTTGAACAAAATCACTGTCAAGAACAAATACCCGATACCACTAATAGCGGATTTGTTCGACCAACTTGGAAAGGTGAGGTACTCTTCAAAACTTGATCTTTGTTCAGGTTACTATCAAGTATGCATAAAGAAAGGCGACGAGCCTAAAACCACATGTGTAACGTGTTATGGTGCATTTGAATTCCTTGTAATGCCATTTGGACTCACTAATGCACCAGTAACGTTTTGCATGCTAATGAACAAGATATTCCACTAATGTTTAGATAAATTCATTGTAGTCTATTTGGATGACATTGTGGTGTATAGCACAACGCTTGAAGAGCATGTGCAACACCTCAAGCAAGTTTTCCAAATACTACGCGAAAATGAGCTCTAGGTAAAGTTGGAGAAATGTTCTTTTTGCCCAACGAGAGGTGGAATTTCTTGGGCATAAAATTAAAGATGGAAAACTCTTACTGGATTCGGCAAAAGTGCATGCCATCCAAGAATGGCAGCCGCTGACCAAAATACCTGAACTGAGATTATTTCTAGGCCTTGTGAACTACTACTGTTGGTTCATCAAGGGTTACTCGCCATTGCGGGCCCTCTTACGGAGCTGTTAAAGAAGAACAAGGCGTGGCAATGGTCTGACGAATGCCATACCGCCTTTGAAAAATTGAAAACCGCTATTTCAAAGGAGCCCATGATGGTATTGCTTGATTATACGAAACCGTTCGAAGTACAACCTGACGCTTTGGACTTTGCCATAGGCGGGGTGCAGCTCATTGCCTACGAAAGTCGTAAACTGAACGATAATGAAAGACAGTATACAGTTCAAGAAAAGGAGATGACAGCCATCATTCATTTCTTACGAACATGGCGTCACTACTTACTTGGGAGTAGCTTCGTTATAAAAACAGATAATGTGGCAACTAGCTACTTCCGGACTCAAAAGAAACTCAGCCCTAAACAAGCTAGGTGGTAAGATTTCCTTGCGGAGTTCTATTACTAGCTAGAATATAAGCCAGACAAGGCAAATGTTGTAGTCGATGCAGTAAGTCGGAAAGTGGAACTCGCTGCCATCACCGCAAGTGAGCCCCGAACATATTTTCTTGATCGCATCAAGCAAGGAATGAAGGAGGACCCTATAGGCAGCAACTTGGTGAAGTTGGCAAACGAGGGAAAGACTTGACGATTTTGGGAAATTGACGGTGTACTTTACACGATTGGCAACCTTATTTATGTGCCGAAATGGGGGAACTTGAGGCGAGAAATTCTCAAGGAATGCCACGTTCATTCCTACTAAGGAGGACTGCAAAGTAGATGAAGTGGCCTGCCTATTTTTCAAAATTGTTGTGAAACTTTGGGGTGTGCCGTGAAGTATTATTAGTGATCGAGATCCTCGGTTCACCGGAAAATTCTGGCGAGAATTGTTCAAGTTGACGGGGACTGACTTATACTTTTCCACCAGCTTTCACCCTTAAAGTGATGGCCAAACTGAGTGCATCAATGTATCTTCGGCACTATATGAGCGCTCATCAGCTAGGTTAGGTAAAATTGTTGGATATAGCCCATTTGTCATACAATTTGCAAAGAAACGAGTCAGCCGGGAAAAGCCCATTTGAGATAGTAATGGGGCAACAACCCTTGACTCCCTGTGCCTTAGTTACACCATACGTAGGTGACAACCCTACTGCCTATAAATTTGCCAAGGAGTGGAAAGAAGAGGCGGATATCACAAGGGCATATCTCGAAAAATAAAGAAATGGGATGACAAGAGGCGGAGGCCTGTAGAGTTTGTGGAAGGTGACTTAGTAATGCTAAAGCTATTGTCCAACAAGTTCAAGTCACTTCGCAAAGTGCATAAGGGCTTGGTGTGATGCTACGAAAGTCCCTTCCCGATTGTACGGAAAGTCGGCAAGGCTGCTTACCAAGTCCAACTTCCTCCCAAGCTTATGATCCATCCGTCGTACATGTGAGCTTGCTAAAGAAGTATCATGGCGATGAAGAAGTTCCCTCGAGGAATGTTAGCACACGAGTGCCTATGGCGGTCGTGACAGAATTTGATTAGCAGACTGAGGTTATTTTTGCCGATAGGATCGTGCGGAAATCAGGCGTCCCTCCATGCACCCGAATACTTAGTGAAATGGGAGGGACTACCTAAAGAGGAAGCGAGTTGGGAAAAAGAAGATGAACTTTGTCAATTTGCAGACTTAATTGCCAATTACAAAGATGAAAGCGTGCCGAGGACGTCACGCGATTAGGTGGGGGAGGGTGTTACGTCCTGACACATTCATACCCATGAGTAAAATTTTTACCGCGCATGACTGCCCAAAATCAGTATGAGGGCTAAGTGAGCTAAGCAAGAAGCTATGAATATAAATAAACCTCAAGAAGGTGGAGGAAAGACTAGTCCAAACCTCAGTTTGGGCTGGATTAGGCCCAGGATGTGCATAAGGGAGCCTAGCCCAGTGCACACTAATTTGCCTATAAAAATTTCTGGATAGCTACAGAATTTTTCATTACTGTCTGGAATCGTCACTAATCCATTCCAGAATGGTAGGGAAGTTGTTGGAAGTGCCTCTAGAAGCTTCTCCACCACCTCTAGGATGATTCTAGGCAATTCTATGTAAATATCTAGTGTCAATATTCTGGATGAATCATTTGTAGCCACATATTGTAAGAACAAATTGTACCCACATGTTAAGGAGGTAGAAATGCTTATAAATAGGGCAACAACTCCTCATTTGTAAACAACTCAAGTTTGAGTAATGCAAAGCAATCATTCGTAAACTCTCAAGTGCTCTCTTACTCTCCAAAAACTTCTCTATGTCCCAAGTGCACCGTACACGCATTAGTGCAAGGAGGGGAGCGACAAAAAGGACAACCCAAAGAGCAAAGGTAGCAACTCGAAGGGCGAGAAACCGCCTCAAGGTAAGAAAGATTTCAAACACCCTAAGCCATGCTTTATTTGTGGTGGTCCTCACTGGATGCGCGATTGCCTTGAACGAAAGGCAATTAGCGCTATAGTTGCCGAGCCCAAAGAAAAGGCTGTTGAAGAACCACAAGCAGAACTTGGTTCTATTCAACGCCTTAGTGCAATAACTAAAGTCTTCGCCCAAAAGAAAACCGAAGAAAAAGGGCTGTTCTATGTCGACTTAGCACTAAACGGGAAGGCATCTACTGCAATGCTCGACACGGGAGCCACATACAATTTTATTGCTGTCCAAGAGGATAAACACTTGGGCATAACATACAAAGCAGAAAATGGCACCATTAAAGTAGTAAATTCAGAAGCCAAGCGGATAGTTGGCATAGTCAAAGCCGTGAAGGCGAAGGTTGGTGGCTGGCAAGGTGAGCTCAACTTTACTGTTGTGCCCATAAATGATTTTAAGGTAGTACTTGGACTGGATTTCTTTGCACCGCACACGCATTTCCAGTCCCAGATTCTAGCTCACTTGTCTTCATAAACAAAGGAGTCCAAGTAGTCTCGTTAAGTCGTAGGACGAAAGCTAGCCCTATGCTTTCGGCCCTACAATTTAAGCGGGGCCTCAAGGACTCAGAATGCTATATGGCAAGCGTGCGGGAACTACAAGAAGAAGAGGGCCAAACTAAGCAACAAGAGATGCTTCTGCAAAGGTGGTCCTTGATGAATACAAAGATGTGATACCGGCCGAACTACTAAGGAAACATCCGCTGAGGCGTGAAGTAGATCATGAAATTGAACTAGAACCAGGTGCCAAACCTCCTGCCATGGCTCCCTATCGCATGGCGCCTCCGGAACTGGAGGAATTGAGGAACCAGCTAACGTATCTGATGGGTCCTAGGCGAAGTAGTGAAACTAAACCTAGAAACGCACAACTAAGGCAGTGTACCTATCGTTGACAAGTAATAATTCTGGTTGGTCCAGGTATCGATCCCACAGAGAAAAATATTCCGCAAACACTAAATTACTCGGGTTCCTTGCATGTCCTAGGCGGAACTTAGTTTTTGGATTTGATTATACTAACAACTAATTATCCTACTCCTAGTTGATCTATCTCAGCTTACTTTGCACTTGAATTTGGGTTATCAATTGGAGGTTTACCGCCCTATGAATGCTAATGGAGATGGCTTTATCAATTAATTACAATAGACGAATTTAACTCAACAATTAACCCTTAATTATGTTCTTTCGATAATTCAACCTAGCGTATCTAGATCTTTAGGTCCTTAGCCGGTTTCCCTTGTTTAGAGGCGGTATAATTCTAAAGCTCAGAAAATAGGGGCACGTAAGTTTCACAGTGTCGTCAATACTAATGGTTTCCTAGGTGTCAATCTTGGTAATGCCACAAATATGAACTTGATAAATTAAGATCTTATGAGACTAGATTATCATTAAAGGAATTGCGTAAAGAAAAGGAATAAAAATTGAAATTAACTTGCAATCAATTTGTATTAATCAAGAAAGGTGATACGAATTCAGTGTTTACAACCAAACACAATCAATTGCGGAATCAAAAACTAACTTAATCAAATTACAAAAGAGAAGAAGAAAAACTTATGCCTTTTTGGTCCGATTAACCGGATTCCGACGGTGTGAAGATGCTTGGGGTGTACCTCTATAGACGAACTCAAGCCGGAACCAAGAATGTCGCAAAAGGGGAAGGTTCAATGTAAGACTTCTACCAATTGATGGTTCAAAACTCAAAGAAAACAAATAGTTCAAGCCAAAACCTAGCTACAAGTTTTTGCTTTTCACTCTAAAAGTCTGGAAAAAGATCGTTAAAACTTAAAAAATAACCTATTTATACGGCTAGGTTAAAACCACGAAAAAGAAAAGATGAAAGTAGGGCAACAGCAGAATTCCGGAGTTCGGCACGCCATGCTGTGGAGGTGGCACGCCGTGCTGTGCAGAATTGTGGGTGGCACGCCGTGCTGGTAGAGGTGGCACGCCGTGCTGTGTAGATTTGGGGTTGGCACGCCGCGCTGGTAGGGGTGGCACGATTTCGTGCCGATCTGCTGGATCCCATCCCTTGGCACGCTGAAATGGCACGTCGTGCCCTCATTGTGGCACGCCGTGCCACCTTGCTTTTCAGCACTTCAAACTCTTCTTCGCTGTCACTACTCCAACTTTCGGTCCGGGTCATAATGCCTATCCAAAACAAACATAAAGAAACATAACCGCACCAAAGCCACGGACCATAAAAACGACATATTATCCAAAATTACAAAAACACTCCTAGAAAACACGAAAAATACTAAAAGTTATGAAAATCTATCCAAAACATAAAAATCACAAAATACTCAAAAACTAAACAAACATTCACACAAAGGACTCTAAAAATTGCCGTTCAAACCACGAAATTGCCTAAAAGATAAGGTCAAATACCGACCTTATCAACCACCCCACACTTAAAGTCTTGCTTGTCCTCAAGTAAATAAACTAAAGACAAAGGAGTAAACTTGCTCGCTTTTACTTGCAAATCCAACTAAGGGTTTAACCGTACGAAATTCATAAATTCAAGAAGGTAAAGCATCACTTTCGAAATGACACTAGGCGCACCAGGTTCAAAACCACTCAACACCCGAACCCAACAAAATTTAGCTAGTCAAAGGGCGAGGAACAAACAGAGTTTATACGGCCACAAAGTACCTCACAAGATGTCACTCTAACACTCAAGTTCAAGGCAAGGCGGATGAGCACATAAAAACAAACAATGGCACACATCACATAGCGAACTAATGGCAATCCTGGTGAAGTCATTGGTCAAGGAGCAAAATTAGAGAGCCTGGGGCTTGTACTGTTACGGCTTGGGGTAGGTTTGATAAAAGGGAAATTTTAGGTATACAACTCCTACAAATCAAGCAATACATACAAATTGACTAGGTACTAAAGACGGGTCATGCAACATTCAACTCAAAACTAGTCCTAAGAGCGCTTGCTTTGCTATATATTTTTTTCTTTTTCTTTTTCTTTTTCTTTTTTTTTTTTGAAATTAACTTGACAATAAGAAGGCCTTATCCACACCCAACGGCCAAAACACAACTTAATGGGGAAAAGAAAAAAAAAAGACAAGACATGGGTCAAGGCAATTAGATGATCGCCCTAATCCTTTATTCAAACAAATGAGCTGAAAATGGAACACATATACCGGCTTAAAGATGAAAACCGGACAAACAAGACATGCGTCTACAAACTCCGAATTTTACGAAAAGAAGCCGAACATATACATTGACTCTATTTGGATTTTGTTTTTTTTTTTTTTTTTAAACACAATTTTTCCATAGGACTAGATGTGAAAGAGTTGAAATGCAAACGGTGATTGACCCCAAAATGAATGAACAACTTAGCCAATTACTTGATTTAGGAGAGGAGGGTAAGAAAGGAAAATCAAAGTTAATGGTAAAAAGTTAGGATGATAGAGTTGGCTTGGTGAAGGTTTTTTAAGTCAAAAAGGTTAATTTAGTGGCTTTGGGTGATCTAAGGGATAAATTAGTAGTTAGGGTTAGGCTCATTTAAGTCAAGGGGTTAATCCTAAGGGTCTCCACATATTAAGCTCTCGATGCCAAGTGCAAAATGACACCGGGTTCTATGATCTAGTGTGCCACGATTGTTTTTACCCTCACAAAGAAATAGAACTGATGTGAAATGGTTCCAAAGGCTCAAATTCTCACAAGTGTATTAGGGGTTGTATGCTAGGTCGTGTAACTCAACCAATGTTCCAAGGCGTAATCCTAGCTCGATCATGCGAGTAGAGGTAGAGGGTTAATTCCCTAATGCAACCTTAATGACAAATCTAACCAATGGTTACCATCAAGAATCACAAATTACGCACAAACAAGCTAATGACTTGCAAACAACTCCTAGTATCCCTAGCCAATTGCTACCAATCTAAGCACAGAGACTTAGTTTCGAGGGTGGATTAAGCAATGTTATTCAAACGGCAATTGACACATAAACAACTTAAAAACACTATCAAACCAAAAACAAACCAACTCCACATGCATTAAAAACTAAAGCCTAAATCTAACAAAAAACCAACGCAAAACATCCAAATGTGCAAAAACACAAACAAACATACGAAACAAACAATCAAAAAGTGCAATGTAAAAAGAAGCAAAAGAAAGGGAGAAATCCCTTTACCCACCCCACACTTAGATTGCACTTACTCCCAAAAGTGCAATGGAAGAAGGCGTAAAATAAAACGGGAAAGGAAAAGGGTTACCTCACATATCGGGGGCTGGTGGTGGCGGCGGCGGGTACGGCCACCCTTGGGCTGCACAAAAACGAGAGGCGAATGCCTCGACATTGGCGAGCTGAGCTGCTTGCCTATCAAGGTGCGCGTTCATCCGCTCCTCAAGCATAAGCTGATGGACAGTTAAACCCTCCAATTGTTCAATTATACCATCCAACCGTCCTTCGATCCGCCCCATAAAATCCAGGCCCACCGAAACATTCTCCTCATCCTCCTCGTTATCCTCAGCTTCCTCACTCTCGTCCTCCTCATCTACGTCCATAGGAGCCTTTCCCTTACTCGAACCTCCCGCACTTGAAGTACCTGCAGCTGCCATGACATGGGAGCAAGACAAAATTTCCCTCGAAAGCTTCTTGGGAAGGATGCTATCGAGGTTCCTATAACAAGTATTACTATGAAAGAAGCACGTAATACAAGTTACAATATGTCCTAACCCTAGTTCTGACTTAGATCTGTTGTGGTGGTTGTATAGGGCTTCCATGACGAAGAAGCCCATATGCACCTTAATATCATTATGCACATGCCACAGTATTAAAAGTTCAAATGCATTAACTTGATTGCTTTCAGTTTTGCCCGAAAAATTAAAACACACAAATTTGTGGATTAATTGCAAGATAGGGTCATGAATTCGGGAAGTTTTAGCAAACCTAGGTTGGTACACCCCTTGTCCTACCATGCGCCAAAATTTCTTGGCATCCATATTCTCCGGCCATTTGTAACCATTCCCCTCAATACCTATGCAAGCCTTAAGGCCCTCAATATCTAAAGAGCGTTCAGTACCAAATAGGCGGAATGTCATGCTCCTAAGGCCCATATCAGGGTTTGTTTTGATGCTTAAGGTGGAGTAGAATTCGAGGTTCAACTCCCTAAAGACGGGTGGATTAGACTTCACAAACTCATACCATCCTAGACTAGTCAATTTAGCACGTACCGCCTCTGACCTATCTTGCACAAATAAAAATTCCCAATCGAAGGTTCAAAAGGGGGTGCTTTCTAAAGGAAACATTTTTTTAGAATTTATATTTTTGGTTTGGGAGACATAAAATCCCATAAAATCCGAAATTTACTATTTTATATATCCCTTTTATTTAGTTTGACCAATTCAAATCAGAAACTACCAACTTAGTGGAGCAAATCTCTCCCACTTACCTTTCCTTCATCAAATCAACTTCTATTTCCTATTTAACACTACAAATTTCGAAATTTCCTCTAACCCTAGCTGAAATTTATTCTTTCTCTTCCTCTCTCTTTCACTCAAACCAGCCTTGCATCATTCTTGTGAATTCCGAAATTCCATTGTCTCAGTTGAGGGTTTTGTATCTTTTACCTTCATCATCCAAAAGTAAAGGAAAGGGGCGTTTATACTTCCTGGAGAGGCTCGTTAAAGGGGCCATCTGCTGTTCGGTAGGTAATTCGTCGCTTGGCACCTGTTCCGGTGACGGGTCTATGGGCCGTCGTGACGAACCGTGTCTCCGATCAGCGACAGTCTTCTTCTTCATCCTACAATTGCACAACCATAAAAACAGAACAAAAATAAAAAACAAAAGAACCCAAATCCAAAGAAAACCCAACTGTCATAAATACAAACTACTAAAAAGAAAAAGAATGCAATACAATCACCCTATTAAGCAGTCAATCGATCAAAATCAAAGTGAGAAAAAGAACAAACAATAAAAAGAGTAAAGGAAGAGCAAAGCATGAATTCATACCTGGTTGCAAGGAGAATGAAGCAAAATAAAATCCTAGGTCAAAATAAGAGTGGAAGAGAAGGTGAGAGGGAGAAAATGAGAAGGGAAGGAAGAATAAGGGTAGAGAGGGGGAAGGTGAGAGTTGGTTCTAGAGAGAGAAAGTGGAGAGGGAGAGAGAAAGTGAGAAAGTGAGAGAGAGTGAGAAAGAAGAAGAAGAAGAAGAAGAAGAATGATGGGCGGTTACAAAGAGAGAAGTAGGAGAGTGCTTTATATAGGCGGGCGGATTTGACCTAAAATTTCAAAATTTAAACGCTCGGCATGCCCTGCCAAACAATCAGCACGGCGTGCTGAGCAGAGCACAGAAACTTACCTGGAAATAGCGTGAGGGCACGCCGGCGTGCTGGCTCGGGACGTCGTGCTGTCTTGAAAATTCCATATTTGGCACGGCGTGCTACAATTTGGCACGGCGTGCTGCTCACTCTATAACAATTCACTTTAGAAACAGCGCGACGACACGTTGGCGTGCTGTATTGGCACGGCGTGCCAACTTGAAGACCCTGAAATTGGCACGGCGTGCTACTTGCTCATGCACAACCCTTTTCCGGAACAGCATGACGGCACGTGGGCGTGCTGTATTGACACGTCGTGCCACTTTGAAGACCCTTACCTTGGCACGGCGTGTGCTCTATGTCAGTCACGGCGTGCTGAATTGCTCTTGCACGCGATTTCGGAATAGCAGTCTGGCACGATTTCGTGCCACACCAGCACGTCACGTGCTACCCTAATCTCACCTTGGCACAGCGTGCCCATGGTGACACGGCGTGCCATCCTGAATTCTGCCAACCTTTACTTTTTTTCCACATTTTGATCACGACTTTTGATTAACTTGCTTAATTACCTATTCCTACACACAAAAACACAAAAAAACATATTAACACAAAAATTAATGTATAAGGGAAGTACACGTACCTCGTTGCTATGTTTATAGTCGGAATAGCTCGACTTCTACGTCCACGTTTTCGCATTACACATCACGAAGGAGTAAGACTTGCTTCTCCTCCTTCACTCCTCCGCTGACGTAGGGCTTCAACCGATACTCGTTTACTTGTTGAATTCCCTCCGGGGTTTCAATTTCCACCATCCCAGAGGGATAGATCTTATGCACGGTAAACGGCCCCGTCCATTGACTTCTTAGTTTGCCCGGAAAGAGTTTCAACCGGGAGTTATACAAGAGCACCAACTCCCCTTGATTGAAACCTTTCTTTATTACATGCCTGTCATGCCACTTCTTGGTCCTCTCCTTGTAGATTTTGGCATTCTCATACGAACTCAACCGAAGCTCATCTAACTCCATGAGTTGCCTTAATCGAAGCTCACCTGCAGCTTGCATATCAAAGTTAAGAAATTTTAAAGCCCAATATGCCTTGTGCTCTAGTTCTACAGGTAGATGACAGGATTTACCGAAGACTAAGCGGTAAGGGGACATCCCTATAGGCGTCTTAAAAGCAGTCCTATATGCCCATAGTGCATCGTCTAACCTTAGACTCCAATCTTTCCTAGATGCACTTACTGTTTTTTCTAAGATTCATTTTAGTTCCCTATTCGAAACCTCAACTTGCCCCCTCGTCTGAGGATGGTAAGGAGTTGCTACCTTGTGCTTAACCCCATACTTGTGCAAAAGATTGTCAAATTGTCTATTACAAAAATGGGAATCCCCATCACTGATGATAGCCCTTGGGGTTCCAAACCTAGTAAGAATGTTTTTCTTTAGAAACTTAACAACGACCCTTGCATCGTTGGTTGGTAAAGCGACAGCTTCTACCCACTTAGACACATATTCAACCGCCACAAGAATGTATTGGTTGTTGTGGGATATTGGGAAAGGTCCCATGAAATCTATGCCCCAAACATCAAAAAGTTCACACACCAAGATACCCTGTTAGAGCATTTCGTTCTTTTGGGAGATATTTCCCGTCCTTTGACACGCATCATAGGCTCGAATATAACTAATGACATCCTGTTTCATGGCTGGCCAATAAAACCCACTAGATAAAATTTTTCCTACAGTTCTATCGGGTCCAAAATGGCCACTCGCTTCTCTATCATGACACATCTCAATAATGGAGGGAACCTCCTCATAAGCAACACACCGCCTAATCACATTATCAGCACATAATCTAAAAAGATAAGGGTCATCCCAAAAATAATCCTTAGCATCATGAAAGAATTTACGTCTCTGTGCATGTGAGAGGTTAGGTGGAAGAATGTTACCGACTTTGAAGTTTGCGATGTCCGCAAACCATGGTATAGAGGTTACCCCACACAACTGTTCATCGGGGAATGTGTCACGAATGTCCGCTTCCGGAGAGGATACGGATCCTTCACTTGGTAGTCTTGACAAATGGTCGGCCACTACGTTCTCTACTCCCTTCTTATCCTTAATCTCCACATCAAACTCCTGGAGGAGTAGAATCCATCGAATCAACCTGGGCTTTGCATCCTGTTTAGCCAACAAATACTTAAGAGCAGCATGGTCAGTGTACACAATGACTTTTGATAAGACCAAGTAAGACCTGAACTTATCAAAAGCAAACACAACAGCTAGTAATTCTTTCTCAGTCACAGTATAATTCATTTGAGCACCGTTTAATGTCTTACTAGCATAGTAAATTGGGTGAAAATTTTTTTTCGCCCTCTGACCTAAACATGCCCCAATAGCTATGTCACTTGCATCGCACATAAGTTCAAAAGGGATTTCCCAATTCGGACTCACCATGACCGGTGCCTCAATCAATTTCTGCTTAAGCAAATTAAAAGTATACATACACTCATCATTGAAATTAAATGGGGCATCCTTTAGGAGTAGCTCAGTCAACGGCTTAGCAATCTTAGAAAAGTTTTTCACAAAACGCCTATAAAAGCCCGCATGTCCCAAGAAGCTCCTAACTAACTTAACCGAACTTGGGGGAGGCAGTTTCTCAATCACCTCAATCTTGGCCAGATCGACCTCGATCCCCTTTCCCGACACCTTATGCCCTAAGACAATGCAATCCCGGACCATGAATTGACACTTCTCCCAACTAAGTGCCAAATTGGTGTCTTCACATCTCTGAAGCACCTGGTCCAAATTCCCCAAGCATGACTCAAAAGTATGACCAACAACAGAAAAATCATCCATAAAGACTTCCATAAAATCATCAATCACATCAGCAAAAATGGCTAGCATGCATCTTTGAAAGGTGGCCGGGGCATTACACAACCCAAAAGACATCCGCCTATATGCAAATGTCCCGTATGGACACGTAAACGTGGTTTTCTCTTGATCGAGAGGGTCCGCTGGAATTTGCATATACCCTGATAGCCCATCCAGCATACAAAAATATTCGTGCCCGGCCATCCTCTCTAACATTTGATCAATAAACGGTAATGGAAAATGATCTTTCCGGGTGGTGTCATTCAACTTCCTATAATCAATACACATACGCCAATCCGTGACAGCTCTAGTAGGGATTAGTTCCCTTTTATCATTTTTCACTATCGTCGTGCCTCCCTTTTTAGGCACACATTGAATCGGACTCACCCACTGACTATCAGAAATAGGAAAGATGATACCTGCGTCGAGGAGTTTTATCACCTCGGTTCTTACCACTTCCTTCATGTTTGGGTTCAACCGACGCTGAGGCTGTGCACACGGTTTTACCTCATCTTTCAGGAAAATTCTATGCGTGCAAAACGTCGGACTTATTCCCTTGATGTCATGGATTGTCCACCCGAATGCTCCTTTGTGCTTCCTCAGCACCTCTAGCAGCTTGTCCTCCTCCTCTCCTGTCAACAAAGAAGAGATTACAATTGGTAAGTCCTTTGGAGGATGCAGAAAAACATATTTAAGGTTAGGGGGAAGGGTTTTGAGCTCCAATGATGGAGGTTCCTTCAATGAGGATTTAGGTGCCGGCTTGACTTCACGCTCTAGCTTATCAAACCGTCCCTTCACCCATGAACATTCCTCAATTAACACTTCATTCGCCTCACTTTCACTTAGGCCTTCTCCTATGATGCATTCTAGTTCACTGCACAAATTCTCAACCACACAAGCATCAATAGGACAAAAGGAGTCCACAAAATTACAATTTTCAACATCTAATGGATATTTCATTGAATTATAGACGTTGAAACTTACCTCCTCGTTGTGCAACCTAAGAATAATCTTACCTTCCTGGACATCTATCAAAGTTCTACCGGTTGCGAGAAATGGTCTTCCAAAGAGAAGGGGCACCGAGCAATCTTCCTCCATATCCATTACCACAAAGTCCGCGGGGAAGATAAACTTGTCCACCTTTACTAACACATCCTCGACCACCCCCTTTGGTCTCGTGAGAGATCTATCCGCCAATTGGAGGGTCATATTGGTTGGCTTTGGGTTTCCCAATCCGAGTCTCCTGAAAAACGACAGAGGCATCAAATTTATACTTGCAACCAAGTCACATAGGGCATTGGCAATCTCCAAGTTTCCTATCCGGCATGGAATAGTAAAACTGCCCCTATCTTTGAGCTTAGGTGGGAGTTTTTTAGTGATAATCGCTGAACATTCCTCTGTTAAAGCCACCACTTCGTCCTCGCCTAGCTTTCTTTTCCCTGCAAGAAGTTCTTTAAAGAATTTAGCATAAGAGGGCATCTCTTGGAGAGCCTCAATCAATGGCATATTAAATTCTAACTTCTTAAAAATTTCCAGGAATTTGGAATATTTCTGCTCTAGTTTATCTTTCTTCTCCCTTTGAGGATAAGGAAGTGTAGGCACATAGGCTCTCACTGGGTCAGGAATTTTCCCTTTTTCATTTGTTCTAGGTTCGGGTTCAGAAATCGAGTCGGGGTTGCTTACCTCTCCCGACTCTTCGCTTACCTCTCCCGACTCTTCACTTACCTCAGTAGGTTGGGATGGAATATCAGCGTTTTGCACTCGGTCCTCCACTTGCCTACCACTTCGTAGGGTTATAACTTAAGCTGTCTCCCGTTGATTACCCTTAGGGTTTTGTTCAGTTCTACTCGGGAGTGCTCCTTGAGGTCTCTCCTGCCTCTCCCTACTCATTTGAGCCACCTGCTTACCCAAATCCTTACAGTATGCTTCATTATCAGCAAGCCGAGACGAGATGTCTTTTAATAAAGACAAAACCGTCTCATCTTGCTTAGACTGTTGGGGTTGCTGTGAGGATTGATCATTAGGAATAAATGGAGCCTTACCTAACCCCTGCTCACGGTGCTCATAATGGAATCCGGAAGGAGGTCTCAACACATTTTGGGTATTACCATAAGACATGTTCGGGTGTTGATACCTTCTTCCGTAATTATTATTATTATTGAAATTTTGTGGGTAAGAGTTAGAATTATTGTACCTTTGGTTTCCTCCCACAAAACTTACATTTTCGGACGGTTGGGCGAATGGGTCGCCTAATGCACATTCTTGTCAGGGATGCTCCGCTCCACATGATACACACAACACCGGCTGGTATTGTGGCCCATTTAAATTCAGGCGTGACATCAACAGGTCCAACTTCTTGTTCACATGGTCCATGGCTGCATCTTGGCGTCCCAAATCCACAGCCCGAACCTCATTCCTTGTTGGCGTGTCCGACTGCCACAAGGTACTTTTCCTAGCCAGCTCCGCGATCAACTCCTCGGCTTGCGTAGCAGTCTTGTTAAAAATGTCTCCACCTGCAGAAGAATCAATAATGGCATGGTTAGCTGGTGTCAAACAATGATAAAATGTGCTTACCTGAGTGAATCGCGGCATGTCATGGTGGGGACAGTTCCGCAACAACCGTTGAAACCTTTGCCATGCTTCATTGAGAGTCTCAGTCCCAAATTGCCGGAATCCCATGATCTCGTTCCTTAACTGAACCGTCTTTGATGGTGGGAAGTAGTATGCTAAGAACTGTTCTTCCAATTGATCCCATGAAATCACTGACCCGGGTCTCAAGGACTTGTACCATTCCATTGCTCCCCCGCATAATGAGAAGGGAAACAACTTCAACAGTACAGCATCTTGGGGCACCCCACCGATTCGGACTATATCGGCCACCATGAGAAACCGGTCTAAATGATCATTGGGGTTGTCACTTATTCCGCCACTGAATAGTCCATTCCCTTGGATCAAATTGATCATGTTGGACTTCAACTCAAAGTGATTAGCAGTAATGGCTGGGATAACCACTCCGGATCTGTTCCGGGGCCGATATGGAGCCATTAGGTCAGTCATGACCATGTTGTCTCTATCACCACCCCTTCTTCTATCAAACTCCTCCCGCTCTCGCCGGAGTCGCTCTTGCTTAACTCTTTCCCGGAGCTGTCTCTCCTTTTCCTCCTGTTGCTGATGATCCATTTGGACAATTCGCTCTTGTTGTACTCTACGGTTCCTGCTACACAAACGTTCAATTTCAGGGTTATAAGGTAAAAGCTCAGGGTGTTGAGAGCGAGTTCGCATAAGCTAGAAAAAACACACACACAGAAAATAAAGAAAACTAATTTGCAACAAATATCTACAGAAAAGAAAAATTATTTAACTATATGCACAAGAATAGTGCCTAGATCAGCAAATAGACTTTTGGCTCAATGATGCAGAAAAATAAATCTCCCCGGCAACGGCGCCAAAAACTTGATGGGTCCTAGGCGAAGTAGTGAAACTAAACCTAGAAACACACAACTAAGGCAGTGTACCTATCGTTGACAAGTAATAATTCTGGTTGGTCCAGGTATCGATCCCACAGAGAAAAATATTCCGCAAACACTAAATTACTCGGGTTCCTTGCATGTCCTAGGCAGAACTTAGTTTTTGGATTTGATTATACTAACAACTAATTATCCTACTCCTAGTTGATCTATCCCAGCTTACTTTGCACTTGAATTTGGGTTATCAATTGGAGGTTTACCGCCCTATGAATGCTAATGGAGATGGCTTTATCAATTAATTACAATAGACGAATTTAACTGAACAATTAACCCTTAATTATGTTCTTTCGATAATTCAACCTAGCGTATCTAGATCTTTTAGGTCCTTAGCCGGTTTCCCTTGTTTAGAGGCGGTCTAATTCTAAAGCTCAGAAAATAGGGGCACGTAAGTTTCACAGTGTCGTCAATACTAATGGTTTTCTAGGTGTCAATCTTGGTAATGCCACAAATATGAACTTGATAAATTAAGATCTTATGAGACTAGATTATTATTAAAGGAATTGCATAAAGAAAAGGAATAAAAATTGAAATTAACTTGCAATCAATTTGTATTAATCAAGAAAGGTGATACGAATTCAGTGTTTACAACCAAACACAATCAATTGCGGAATCAAAAACTAACTTAATCAAATTACAAAAGAGAAGAAGAAAAACTTATGCCTTTTTGGTCCGATTAACCGGATTCCGACGGTGTGAAGATGCTTGGGGTGTACCTCTATAGACGAACTCAAGCCGGAACCAAGAATGTCGCAAAAGGGGAAGGTTCAATGTAAGACTTCTACCAATTGATGGTTCAAAACTCAAAGAAAACAAATAGTTCAAGCCAAAACCTAGCTACAAGTTTTTGCTTTTCACTCTAAAAGTCTGGAAAAAGATCGTTAAAACTTAAAAAATAACCTATTTATACGGCTAGGTTAAAACCACGAAAAAGAAAAGATGAAAGTAGGGCAACAGCAGAATTCCGGAGTTCGGCACGCCATGCTGTGGAGGTGGCACGCCGTGCTGTGCAGAATTGTGGGTGGCACGCCGTGCTGGTAGAGGTGGCACGCCGTGCTGTGTAGATTTGGGGTTGGCACGCCGCGCTGGTAGGGGTGGCACGATTTCGTGCCGATCTGCTGGATCCCATCCCTTGGCACGCTGAAATGGCACGTCGTGCCCTCATTGTGGCACGCCGTGCCACCTTGCTTTTCAGCACTTCAAACTCTTCTTCGCTGTCACTACTCCAACTTTCGGTCCGGGTCATAATGCCTATCCAAAACAAACATAAAGAAACATAACCGCAACAAAGCCACGAACCATAAAAACGACATATTATCCAAAATTACAAAAACACCCCTAGAAAACACGAAAAATACTAAAAGTTATGAAAATCTATCCAAAACATAAAAATCACAAAATACTCAAAAACCAAACAAATATTCACACAAAGGACTCTAAAAATTGCCGTTCAAACCATGAAATTGCCTAAAAAATAAGGTCAAAAACCGACCTTATTAGTATCTCCTTGATTTGCCCTTACGATGCTCCTGTGCTTTTCCAGAAAAAGAAAGATGGTTCCTTAAGGATGTGCGTAGATTACCGAGCCTTAAACAAGATCACTATAAAGAACAAATACCCCGATACCATTGACTGCGGATTTGTTCGATCAACTCGGCAAGGCAAGGTATTTCTCTAAACTTGATCTCCGTTCGAGCTATTACCAAGTATGCATAAAGGAAGGCGATGAGCCTAAAACTACATGTGTTACACGTTATGGTGCGTTCGAATTTCTTGTAATGCCATTAGGCCTCACCAACACCCCAGCAACGTTTTACACACTAATGAACAAGATCTTCCACCAATTTCTCGATAAGTTTGTGGTGGTGTACTTGGATGACATAGTAGTCTATAGCACAATGCTCGAAGAGCATGTGCAACGTCTTAAACAAGTCTTCCAAGTACTACGTGGAAACGAGCTATATATCAAGCTAGAAAAATGCTCGTTTGCTCAACAAGAGGTGGAATTTCTTAGACATAGAATCAAAGATGTAAAGCTATTAATGGATCCGGCAAAAGTGCGTGCCATCCAAGAATGGCAGCCGTCGAAAAAAATCCCCGAACTGAGATCGTTTTTAGGACTTGTGAACTACTATCGTAGATTCATCAAAGGCTATTCCGCCATTGCAGCCCCTCTCACGGAACTGTTGAAGAAAAACAAGGCATGGCAGTGGACTGATGAATGCCAAGCTGCCTTTGAAAAGCTGGAGGATGCTATGTCGAAGGAGCCCGTGATGGTGCTGCCTGATTATGCGAAGTAGTTTGAGGTGCAAACTGATGCCTCAAACTTTGCCATTGGTGGCGTTTTAATGCAAGAAGGATAGCCCATTGCTTACGAAAGCCGCAAGCTTAATGACACCGAAAGGTGATACGCGGTGCAAGAGAAAGAAATGATAGCCCTGATCCACTGTTTGCGGACTTGGCGTCATTATCTACTTGGGAGTAGCTTCGTTATAAAGACGGACAATGTAGTGATTAGCTACTTCCAAACACAAAAGAAGCTCAGCCCCAAGCAAGCAAGGTGGTAGGATTTTCTGGCCGAATTTGATTATCGACTGGAGTACAAACCAAGCAAGGCCAACGTAGTTGCCGATGCGTTGAGCCGAAAAGCGGAGCTTGCTGCCATCACCACAAGCGAACCCCGGACAGATTTCCTTGATAGGATCAAGCAAGGAATGAAGGAAGACCCTATAGCCAACAACCTAGTAAAGTTGGCAAATGAAGGCAAAACCTAAAGATTTTGGGTCATTGAAGGGGCACTCTACACGGTTGGCAACCCTGTTTACGTGCCAAAATGGGGAAGCTTAAGGCGAGAAATTCTCAAAGAGTGCCATGATTCCTTGTGGGCTCGACATCCGGGCATGGCGCGCACCCTGGCGCTTATTCAAAACACCTACTACTGGCCCCGGATGCAAGATGATGTGGAGGCATACGTATGAACATGTCTTGTATGCCAACAAGACAAAGTGGAGCAACAACCTCCGGAAGGATTGCTAGAACCACTGCCCGTTGCCGAAAGACCTTGGGAAAGTGTCTCTATGGACTTCATAGTGGCACTACCAAAGTCAGAAGGGTATGAAAGCATAATGGTGATAGTCAATCGTTTTAGCAAGTATGCCACATTCATCCCCACCACGGCGGAATGCAAGGTAGACGAAGTAGCTCGTCTATTCTTTAAGAACGTGGTAAAACTTTGGGGGCTGCCACGAAGCATCATAAGCGATCGAGATCCTCGATTCATCGGAAAGTTTTGGAGAGACTTGTTTAAGCTGCTAGGAACTGACTTCAACTTTTCCACCAGCTTCCACCCCCAAAGTGATGGACAAACAGAGCGCATCAATGCACTCCTGGAGTTGTACCTCCGACTTGATGTGGCCCAATTCTCTTATAACTTGCAGAGGAGTGAGTCAACGGGAAAAAGCCCTTTCGAAATCGTGATGGGGCAGCAACCCTTGACTCCACATGCATTGGTGACTCCTTACATAAGCAACAACCCTGCTGCCTACAAGTTCGCCAAAGAATGGAAGGAGGAGGCAGATATTACAAAGGCATATCTTGGAAAGGCCTCTCGAAAAATGAAGAAGTGGGCATACAAAAGGTGAAGGCCCATAGAATTCGCGGAAGGTGACATAGTGATGCTCAAAGTGCTGCCCAACCAGTTCAAATCACTTCGCAAGACGCACAAAGGGTTGGTGCGGCGCTACGAAGGTCCCTTCCCAGTTGTACGAAGAGTTGGCAAGGTTGCCTATCAAGTCCAACTTCCTCCCAAACTCGAAATACATCCTGTTGTGCATGTGAGCTAGTTAAAGAAGTATCATGGCGACGAAGAAGTTCCCTCGAGGAACGTTAGCACACGGGCACCTATGGCGGCCGTGACTGAATTTGACAAGTAGGCCAAGGTTATTTTGGTCGAGAGAGTCGTGTGGAAACGTGGAGTCCCTCCATGCACTGAGTACTTAGTGAAGTGGAAGGGCTTGCCTAAGGAAGAAGCGAGTTGGGAGAAGGAAGATGAACTTTGGCAATTCACAGATTTAATTGGGCAATACAAGGATGAAGGCGTGCTGAGGGCGTTAAGCGATTAGGTGGGGGAGGGTGTTACGTCCCGCCATATTCGCACGCATAAGTAAAATTTTCTTCGCGCATGAATGCCAAGATCAGTCCATGAAGGCCAAGAGGGGAAAATGAGGAAGCTATGTATATAAATAAGCCCCATCTTGGGCTGGATTAGGCCCAAGGCATGCACAAGGCAGCCCAGCCCAATGCACATGACTTAGCTATGAAATTCTCTGGATGCTTACAGATTTTTCCGTCGCTAACCATAAACTTCTAGAATCCATCCATAAGTCGGTTGGAAACTGCTGGAATGCCTCTAGAAGCTTCTGCACCGCCTCAAGGGATAATTCTAGGCCATTTTGGATAAGTATTACATGTAAATAACTAGTGAATATTCTAGATATTAATTTTTAGCCACATGTTATAAGAATCAACTGTAACCACACATTAAGGAGGTGGCATTGCCTATAAATAGGGCACCACCCCCTCATTTGTAATCAACTCAAGTTTGAGTAATAAAAGCCTACATTCCAAAACTCTCAAATGCTCACTAGCTATCTCCTAAACCTCTCTACGTGCTAAGTGCTCATCACGTCCCTTTCCACACGCAACCAAAAGGGTTACATAGCGAATAAACGTCTAAGTTCTGGATAGACCAAGAGCGAGTTCATCTACCTTGCATTCCGCCGTGGTGGGGATGAATGTGGCGTACTTGCTGAAACGATCGACTATCACCATTATGCTTCCATACCTTTCTGACTTTGGTAGTGCCACTATGAAGTCCACAGAGACACTTTCCCAAGGTCTTTCGGCAACCGGCAGTGGTTCTAGCAATCCTCCCAGAGGTTGTTGCTCCACATTGTCTTGTTGGCATACAAGATATGTTCGTATGTATACCTCCATATCATCCTGCATCCGGGGCCAGTAGTAGGTGTTTAGAATAAGCGCCAGGGTGCGCGCCATGCCCAGATGTCCAGCCCATAAGGAATCATGGCACTCTTTGGGTTTTGCCTTCATTTGCCAACTTTACTAGGTTGTTGGCTATAGGGTCTTCCTTCATTCCTTGCTTGATCCTATCGAGGAAATCTGTCTCGGGGTTCGCTTGTGGCGATGGCAGCAAGCTCCGCTTTTCGGCTTAACGCATCGGCAACTACGTTGGCCTTGTCTGGTTTGTACTCCAGCTGCTAATCAAATTCGGCCAGAAAATCCTGCCACCTTGCTTGCTTAGGCTTGAGCTTCTTTTGTGTTTGGAAGTAGCTAGTCGCTACATTGTCCGTCTTTATAACAAAGCTACTCCCAGGTAGATAATAATGCCAAGTCCGCAAATAGTGGATAATGGTTGTCATTTCTTTCTCTTGCACCGTGTATCGCCTTTCGGTGTCATTAAGCTTGCGGCTTTTGTAAGCAATGGGCTGTCCTTCTTGCACGACATCGCAGACCGCTCTGATACCATTCTGTCACGGGGTCAGAGTTTTCACGCAACAGCATACCCGTGCGTCAACCCCGGTCTCTCGCATACTGAGGGTAAACCATCTGTAAATGCCCACACAACTGGTTTCGCCCTCCCATGGGCTCATCAGGGGAGCGGGGAATAGCTCCCGACTAGTGTAGCACTTGACGCTACGCCTATCAATTGCGGACAAGGTGCAGGCCCGTGCGCGTACCTTCCTTACGCATCCCCCTCAGAGCTTATATCGGGCTACCAGCTTGTGATTGGCCTTGCCACTTGTGTAACGAATAACGACCCGTGACATTTCGCTTCCTAGGATTATCTGAGAAGTCATCTAGGCTCTCTGCTACCATAATAGCAGTAGCGTGATCTCAGACATTCCTTCTATTCATCTTATTCTTCACCCACGTCTTCAGCCCCTTCGTGAAGTGATACAACTTGTCATACTCATGCATTTTGGGGCACTCCAAGATAAGCTTCTGTTAAGCCCTGACATAATCATGTATTGAGCCAGTTTGTTGTAGTTCTGCAAGTTGACATCTAGCTACATGATGAACATTTTCGGGATAAAAATGGGCCTTGAACTCTTTCTTAAACTTATCCTAGGTAGTTATCGTAGCCAGAGAAGCTTTGTGGCGTCACCCTCCAAATACATTGGGATCAACTCAAGGCGATGTGCATCTGTTCGGGCCCTAGTTGCATCGAAGAAGGCCTATACATCGAAGAGAAAATTCTCCACTTTCCTCGCATCTCTCACTCCAACATAAGATTTCGGATCTTTAACCTTATATTTGGAAGAGTCTTGGGACCTCAACTCTCCTCGCTCGTAAAGGTCTGTTAGCACCGTGACCTTGAGTTTCACTTCGTTTACTTCTCCTTTTATACCGCCACATTCTTCTATCGTCTCACCCTGGAATTGTTCGACTACCTCACATAACTCTTTCTGTTCGGTTTGTAGTTTCTCCACTGCCTCCGCCATGTGTGTATTACTCAGTTTCTCATTCACATCTACCATCTCATCAGCATTATCAGTGCCACCACCTCGGGATGTCCCCTTCTCTAGGGTCTGATCCCTTCAGTCAGACTTCTTGGCCATTACTTCTCGAATAGCGGCGGAGTTTGTCACCACAAATTCAAAGATGTCAAGGTTGGCCATAACGGCTCGAAAGACATCCACCTTATCTTTCAGGGCTTGAAACTAACTTTGCCCATTCATGGCTTCCTCCACTTCGCTTCGGATGAATGTCATTACATTTTCTCGAAGCTCTCTGACATTGCTGCGGAGCGTTTTTACTGCCCCTAACGATTCTTCAACTCTTTTTCCACATTCAAACACTGTAGCCGCAAGGTGTTTCAGGACTACCTCAGTCCACTGCCTCTCCAAGGCCTCGATGTGCTTCAAAGCATCATGGTTTGTCATCTCACTTCCTTCAAGATTAAACCTGGCTCTGATACCAAATGTCACGGAACCTAGAGAAGGGGATATCTTGAGGTGGTGGCACTGACAATGCTGATGAGATGGTAGATGTGAACGAGTAACTGAGTAATACACACATTGCAGAGGCAGTGGAGAAATTACAAACCGAGCATAAAGAGTTATGCAAGGTGGTTGAACAATTCCAGGGTGAGACGATAGAAGAATGTGGCAGTATAAAGGGAGAAGTAAATGAAGTGAAGCTCAAGGTCAAAATGCTATCAGACCTTTACGAGCGAGGAGAGTTGAGGTCCCAAGACTCTTCCAAATATAAGGTTAAAGATCCAAAATCTTATGGTGGAGTGAGAGATGCGCGTGAAGTGGAGAATTTTCTCTTCGATGCAGAAGCCTTCTTTAACGTAATTAGGGCCCGAACAGATGCGCATCGCCTTGAGTTGATCCCAATGTATTTGGAGGGTGATGCCATAAATCTTCTCTAGCTACGATAACTACTTGGGATGAGTTTAAGAAAGAGTTCAAGGCCCACTTTTATCCCGAAAATGTATATCATATAGCTAGATGTCAACTTGCAGAATTACAACAAACTGGCTCCATACGAGATTATGTCAGGGCTTATCAGAAGCTTATCTTGGAGTGCCTCAAAATGCACGAGTATGACAAGTTGTATCACTTCACGAAGGGGCTAAAGCCGTGGGAGAAGATTGAGGCGAACAGAAGGAATGTCGAGATCATGTTACTGCTATTATGGTAGCAGAGAGCCTAGATGACTTCTTAGATAATCCTAGGAAGCGAAAGCAACCTCTCAATTCTGGATCAGAAACTAGATCGAACAAGTGGACGAAGCCGTTGGGTGGGGGAGGTGAACGTAGCAATTCCTCCTCAGGAGGCCGTCCGACTTCGTTTTCAGAGGGAAGTAACCGCCGAACATGGAGTGAAAGGAATAATACTCGGTCTAATAATGAGTCAGATGGCTTGTCGAAGAACTTTGTGTCTAAGCAAGCTACTCCCAGAGTCCGAAACATCTCTTGCTTTATATGTAAGGGACCACACCGTATGGCGGAATGCCCTCATTGAAGTGTTGTCAATGCTTTAGTTTCAGAACAGACTGAAGAAGGACGAAAAGTAGACGTAGGGCTGAAGAGTCGGAGCCTTTGGCTATGGGATCTTTACGGTTCCTTTCAACTCTTGAGAAGCATGTGAAGTCCATAAGTCAAAGGAAAGAAAAGGGACTGATGTATGTAGCAATGGTCATCAATGGGAAAGCCACCAAGGCCATGATCGACATAGGAGCCACAGATAACTTCATGTCCGGAACCGAGTCCTCCTGGCTAGGTTTATTTGTTAGAAAAGAAGTGGGACAGCTCGAGAGATACTGGGAGCAGCACAGAATGTGCCTTGTAAGTGGCGGCCTTGGACAGGCACGGTAGGCTTCACAGTGTTGCCAATGGATGACTTTGATGTGGTTCTGGGGATGGACTTCTTGAAGGAGAGTTTCGCTATTCCAGAATGCTTTAGCTAGTTGTCTTCTCTTCATGAACCAAAATCCTTGTGTAGTTCCAGTCACAATGAGTCCCATATGTGAGAAGAAGTGCATCTCGGTGCTCCAGTTCAAGAAGGGGGTGAAGAGGGGGGGAAAGCTCTTATGTAGTACTTCCGCTATCAAGTCGTGCAAACGAGGATGCTAGCATTCCCAAATTACTCGAAGGAGTGGTGAAGGAGTTCCAGGACATCATGCTAAAGCCCTTATCGAAGACATTACCACCAAAGAGAGAGGAAGATCATGAGATAGAGTTGCTTCCGGGAATGAAGCCGTCGGCTAGGGCTCGCTATAGAATGGCTCCTCCCGAGTTGGCAGAACTACGAATGCAGTTGGGAGAACTCTTGGCAGCAGGGTTTATACGACTTTCGAATTCCCCTTTTGGCGCTCCCGTACTATTTCAGAATAAGGAGGATGGGAGTTTCAGACTATTTATAGATTATAGAGCTCTCAACAAAATCACTGTGCGCAACAAGTACCCCATCCCTTTGGTAGCAGACTTGTTCGATTAACTTAGTGGGGCAAAATACTTTACTAAGCTTGATTTGCACTCGGGATATTAACAGGTGGGGGTGAAGGAGGAAGATGTATCCAAAACCACATGTGTCACCCCGGAATGGTTCCTTTGAATTCTTAGTTATGCCCTTTGGACTAACAAATGCTCCGGCTACCTTTTGTACTCTCATGAACCAGGTATTTAGAGACTATTTAGATCAATTCATGGTGGTGTATCTAGACGACATCATGGTATACAGTGCCACTCTGGAAGAACACAAAGAACATTTGAAGCTAGTGTTTATGAAGTTGAGGGAGAATCGGCTCTTTCTGAAGAGAGAGAAGTGCGCTTTTGGCCAGACTAGCATCAAGTTTCTTGGTCACGTGATTGAACAAGGCAGGATAGGCATGGATCAAAATAAGGTGAAAGCCATTTCAGAATGGCAGACACCTGTGAATGTTCCGGAATTAAGATCATTTTTGGGACTGGCCAATTACTACCGGAGATTTGTCAAGGGATACTCGCGGAAGGTCGTCCCACTCACCGACTTGCTGAAGAAAGAGAAGAAATGGCACTAGACAGAAGAATGTAATGAAGCTTTTGAGAATCTAAAGAAAGCAGTGCTGGAGAAACCAGTAATCGTCCTGCCAGACATGTTAAAACCATTCGAAGTTCAGACAGATTCTTCTGATTTTGCTTTGGGGGGAGTCGTTATGCAAGATGGACACCCTATCTCCTTTGAGAGCTGGAAGTTGAGTGACACTAAACGTCGATGCTCAAATCATGAAAAAGAGTTGCTAGCCGTCATTCACTGCTTGCGAGTTTGGAGACATTATCTGTTGGGATCTAGATTTGTGGTGAAGACAGACAATGTAGCAGTGAGCTACTTCCTTACCCAATAGATATTGTCCCGAAAACAAGCTTGTTGGCAAGAATTTTTTGCAGAGTTCGATTTTGTATTGGAGTATCACACAGGGAAGTCGAATCAAGTGCCAGATGCACTGAGTAGAAAGGCCGAACTGGCAGTGATAAAGCAGATAGCCTATTTATCTAGCAGCCAACTATTAAATCTATACGACAGTTGATTCAGGAGAAGACCCTCAGGCAGTGACCATCATGAACTTGGTGAAGCAGGGGAAGACTAGGCAGTTTTGGATCAGTGATGAGTTATTAATGACAACCAATCAGAGGGTGTATGTGCCGAAAACAGCCAATTTGAGGAACATGTTGATGAGAGAATGTCATGATACCCTCTAGACGGGTCACCCAGGATGGCACCGAATGTTGGCTTGTTTACAGCAACATTACTACTGGCCCAAGATGGAGGAAGAAGTAAGAGAATACATCAAGACTTGCCTAAAATGTTAACATGACAAAGTATAGAGACGAAAAGCTCCTGGACTACTTCAACCACTTCCAGTACCTCAATGCCCCAGGGTAGAAGAATTTGATTCCATTTTGGTGGTTGTTGGTAGATTCTCCAAATATGGAACCTTTATTCTTATGCCAAAGTATAGTTCTGTAGAGACAACGGCCAGGACCTTCTTCAAACATGTAGTCAAATACTGGGGTATTCCAAAGAACATTGTCAGTGATAGGGACAGACCATTTTTGGTGAGTTTTTGGACAGAGCTTTTTCGATTGTTAGGGAGTAACATGAACATGTCGAACAGCTATCATCCTCAGATAGATGGCTAGACGGAGAGATTCAACAGTATACTAGAGGAGTACTTGCGGCACTTTGTCAGTGCCAGCCAACGGAACTGGGCATCCCTCTTGGATGTTGCCTAATTTTGTTTTAACAGTCACAAATGCTCTGCTACTAATAAAACCCCTTTTGAAATTGTGACAGATCAACAGCCCTTGGTGCCCCATTCCATCGAGATGCCTTACAAAGGCAAGAACCCCAAAGCATATCTTTTCACTAAGGAGTGGAAGCAGAACGAGGAGATAGCCAAAACGCATTTGGAGAAAGCATCTAATTGGATGAAGAAATGAGCTGATATAGACCGCCGACCAATGGAGTTCAAAGTTGGTGACTTAGTGTTGTTGAAACTTCTGCTAGAACAACTACGATTCTTCCGCAACAGAGATAGAAGACTAGTGAGGAAATACGAAGGACCTGTCCTAGTCATCAAGAAGGTGGGGCCAGTATCATATAAACTGGACTTGCCAGAATGGATGTCAGTCCATCCTGTATTCCATGTTAGCACCCTGAAGCATTATCATCTAGATCCAGCCGACGACAAGCGAATCAAGAGCACACAACCAGCAATCACGAAGAAAGCAGCAGCCAGTAGAGAGATAGAAGAGATTTTGGTAGATCGCACAGTTTCAACCACCAGGCGAGCTTACAAGGAGTACCTCGTTCGATGGAAAGTAGAAAGGGAAGAAGAGACCAGCTGGGAGAAAGAAGACGATCTACAACCCTTCAAGTAGAAGATTGAAGAATTCAAGAAGACAAAGTCGATGAGGATGCCGACCCTCTAAGCGGGGGAGAGTGTAAGGGGGGAGATACTTTATGGATTAAAGAAAAAATTATGGCACTATTCACAACTATTACCCAATATAGGGTAGAAATCAAACTAATTCCAATTTTATGGTGTTTTTGTCAAAGTCCGCATATCACATTGGCGGACATTCCTTTTTTTTCTTCCCCCACAGGTCCGCCAGTCAAACTAATGGACCCAAAGAGGTCCGCCTATAAAAGTAGCGGACTCAAAATGTCCGCCCATAGGACAGGCGGACGATTAGGTCCGCTTTCAACAAAAGCGGACCTAAAAGCTGCCTTGTCCCAGTTGATGGGACAAGGCAGAGTCCGCCTACAGAGAATGCGGACACAGAGGTCCGCATTCCAAAGACGCGGACTCATTTAAGTCCGCGTCTTTGAAATGCGGACCTCTGTGTCCGCATACCCAACAGGCGGACTTCATGCAGAATCCCTGTCTCCCCCCATCCAACCGACATATCCCAGCCATCCGATCAAAATGAAAAATAATCCCAGCCGTCCGATCAAATTTTATACCTTCATCTTACCTTCATCTCCTTTCTTCAGCTCATTTATACGTTTAGTAAAAAAAAAAACCAGATTTGTTCTTCCTCTCCTTCTCCAACCTTCATCTGTAAAAAAAATTGATTTCCTTCCATCTTTAATATTTTAGAAGTTTTTGTTCAACATTATATCTCTTTCAAGTAAGTTTCCTACCTCTTTTAATTATCAATTTAATTAATTTTTAGTAAGTTTTTAGTAATTATAATTTTATTTTGTATTTATATATATTTAATTAAGTTCTTAATTTTTGTTACAATTTTTTTTTTTTTTTGTAGGATTAGCATTATCAAATTAGGAACGAAAATACTAACAATAATATAACCACCAAATAACAAATATTGTGAAGTATTCAACCCAAGAAAGGTAAATACTAAAATTTTTTACAAATTTTATATTTTGTAGATTTTGTAGAAATTATGTTGTGAATTTCTATAAATTTTTGTAGTAATATATATGTAATGTGTAAAAAAATGGAATATGTATAAAATGTTCGTTTATAAATTTATATTAGATGTATAATATGTGTTTAATTAAATGTATAAATTTTTTGTATTTTATATATAGGAATAGCATCAACAAATTAGAAACGAAAATCCTAGCACTACAATCATTAAATAGCAGCTATTGTCTGCGTTTATTAAACGTAATAAAGGTAAATAAAAAAAATTTATGAAATTTTGTAATTTTTGTATTTTTTTTGAAATTATGTTGTGAATTTCTTTAAATTTATGTAATATATATGTGATTGATGCATGGAAAAATTGAATATGTATATAATATTTGTTTATAAATTTGTATTAGATTGATTTTTGTGTAGTATATAAGACCATCTCCAACTCTCCACTCCAAATTTCCAATTATAATAAAAATATTTGAAAATAATTCTTTTCCACCTAACATTTTTATTATTAATATATTTCTTTTTACATACTATATAATATTATTAACATATTTTTTATGAAATTCTTAGAAAAAAATTTAATGTTAATTAAATATAAAAAAATAATTTAAATTACATAATAATTTTTTAATGTTTATATGTTTCGAAAATCTTAAATATATGATATAAACTATATAGTTTGTATTAGAAATGTCTATTTGATTTATATAAATATATATATATAAATATATATATATATATATATATATATTTGCATTTATGTTAGAATTAATTAAAAAATATCATAATTTTATTTAAGATAATTTTTTACATATATATATTGAATGATTTTTAATTATATGACAGAATAATGTCAACTTCATTACCAATATATATATGATGTATGCAAAAATAGAATATGTATATAATATTTGTTTAGAAATTTTTATGAGATTGATTTTTGTGAAGTTAGTATATAAGACCATCTCCAACTATGCAGTCTAAATTTGCACTCCAAATTAAAATATTTTTAATTTATTCTTTTCGACAAACATTTTTATTTCTATTATATTACTTTTTACATACAATTATATTATTCATTGTTTTTAATAAAGGGTAATTCAAAACATTTTAGTGTTAATAATATTAATGCAAAAAATAACAGTTAATGATTAAAAAATAGGATATATCAAATTTTATGATAGTTCCAAGTTGTATATGTATTAATATTTTTTTGAATTTGCAGCATTTTAATTTAGTTTTGATATTTTATCAATATTAATTTAAAAAATTTTAAGAATTTAAGCAAAATTATTAAAATAAATGAAGATGACAAATACACATATAAATTATCAAACACACAAATTAATGAAAACCATATTTGTGAAAACCGAACAAGACCGGCCGGTCGGACCGGGTTCGACTGGAACCAGAGGGCAGGCCGATCGGTTTGGATCCGGTTCGACCAGACTATTTTTTAAATCTTTTTTTAAATATAAAATTTAAGTTATTATTTTGAGGTGTATTTATTTAAAATAAAATATAGTTTGTATTTTTAATTGTAAGTACAAAACCTATATTTCATAAATTGAGCATTTTAATTTTCTATATTGTGTTTGAAATGCTTAATTATAAGAATTATAATAAAAATGTTCAAAGTTTCGTATATTATAAACATAGTTGTGAAAACCGGACCGAACCGGCCGGTCGGTTTCTATCCGGTTTTCACTTTGGTCAATAACCGGTCAATGGCCGGTCGGACCGGCCGGTTGAAGCGGAAAACCGTAAACCGCACCGGTTTTCCGGTTCAACCAGAAATTTTTTAAAAAAAATTTATTTAAATCTAAAATTGAAGTTATTATTTTGGGGTGTTTTTAATTAAAATAAAATATAGTTTGTATTTTTAAATTAAATTGACATTTAATTGTAATTATAAAAACTATATTTCATAAATTGAGGTTTTTTAATTAGTATATTGTGTTTGAAATGCTTAAACTTAAAGAATTATAATAAAAATATTCAAATTTTCATAAATTATAAATATAAAAATATTTTAATATTTTAATATTTTAGTATATTTATAAAATCCGGTTCGATTCTGGTTTATTCCGGTTTAATCCAAAATCCATGAATCCATCCCTTCACCGGTTCGATGACCGGTCCGGGTCTGAAAACCATGATTATAAATATAAAAAATATTTATTAATATATTTACAAAATCCGGTTCGATTTAGGTTTATTACAGTTTAATCTGAAATCCATGAATCCATCCCTTGACCGGTTCGATGACCAGTCCGGGTCTGAAAACCATAATAAAAACACATAAGCGAAATACTGTAAATAATTACACATTTTGAAAAAAAAAAATTAACACTGAAATAAAAATGGAAAAGAAACTAAAATAACACTAAACATCAAAAAAAGAAATTGGATATTGGTGGTGGGTTGGAGATGCCCTAATGAATGCTTTTTAATTATATGACAGAATAATGTCGACTTCATTGCCAATATATATTCATTGGGGTGGTCAAATCATAAGGAATCAATTTGGAGTTGATTATGAGAATGGATGTTGCAAAGTAATATCAATGAATGGTTTATTCAATCTTAGTTCATTGTTTGATAAGATTAGGACTGTTATGAATATACCAGCGACCGAAGATTTGATTAGGGTGCAATTTCGAAACCCAATTGCAATGAATGGAGTACAGTTAGTGTATAAGTGTTTTGATCTGTGTGACGATGATGATTTGAATATGATGTTGGGGATAGTCAACAGTTTAGGTCATACCTTGTTCTGTATTGAATTATACGTCGAATGCAATCATAATACACCTTCTACACACAAGAGGGATATAGCTGGACCTTCTACTTCTCAAGCTGTTGATTATGATGTTGGTGGTAGTGGTGGACTTGGTGGTTATGGTTGTGATGATGATGATGATGATGATGATGATGATGATAGCGATGATTATGAACCTATTGGTTTTAACGGTGGTGGTGGTGGTGGTGGTGGTGGTGGTGGTGGTGGTGATGGTGATAGCGAATCTGATGATGATGAAGAGGATGATGCTGATGTTGATGGTGATGATAGTGAATCTGAGGATTATGCTGATGCTGATAATGATCATGATGGGTTGCACAATGAGGATGAGCTTCAAGGGAATTATAGGGCTTCTTCTTCAAATGTTGATGACACTGCATTATACAATAATTATACCCCTACATTTTTCCCAAATATTCCCCAGCTTACCCAATTTGATGCATCAGCTATGACAGTCCATGATATTGATCAAACCAGGAATGCTATAAGATGGGATTCGTCAATGGAACTCTCAAAGGGGATGTTATTTTATTCAAGAGAAGCAGTTAAAAATGCAGCTAAGGAATACTCAATGAGAATACAAAAAGAGTTTCGGAGTAGGGAGACAAGGATGAATACTATCACATTGGTATGTCATTATTATGATGAGGGATGTCCATGGAGGTTACGTGCGACGCTGAAGAAGAAGTCTCATCTGTGGGAGATCACAAAGTATGTCGGTGAACATACTTGTCATGGGCTAAAAAAGTCTCAAGACAACCGAAATCTTGACACGGCCTATATGTATCCCATAGTGGAGGCTATGATTAGGGAGGATCCCTCACTAAAGGTCAAGGTCATTGTTGCAAACTTTGATCAAAGGTATAAGATAAAAATCTCTTACAAGAAGGCATGGTTGGCAAAAAATAAAGCCATTGAGAAGATATATGGAGGTTTTGATGAGTCATATAACCATCTTCGCCCTTGGCTTTATGCTGTAACCGAAATGAACCCCGTCTCAATCTACCATATTAGTGTTGGAAAGGCCCTAGTCCCGAGGCATTGGTCCTTGTGTTTGTATAATACATTTGTACATTAATGTAAACTTTATGTATTATACAATTTGTGTCAAGGAAATAAAGGCACTAATCTATTTATTATATGTCTTGTGCTATATGTTAAATAGAGTATCCAATGGACATATCCATATCCATGTTGTCAAGTGTGAGGCACTTGGCAGTAAGACTGTGGATAGTGAAAACGATATGACCATAAAGTCATCCGTAGTCTGTTCCAATCATGGGAATGAATGGAACCAAAGACTATCATTAGCCTGGTTGTATGGCGGTGTCTTACCGGTCATAGAACATGGAATGTCAACTAGGTTAATGGGTACATGCAGAAAGGGCATGGTACTGGATTGATCCACTTAACGGGAATCTGCATGGTATAGTATCACAAATGATTCTCGTGTAGTACTTGTATAAGTCCTTCGACCGGACCATATGATGGTGCTGCATGTGAGGTGGCACACTTTGGTGTACGCCCAACGGGCCTGTAAAAGGGTGCCAAGTACGGGTACGTTCGGGTGTGTCAGTAAGCATGGCAGCACTATGGATATGCAGAAGGGAATGTCACTCAGTGATTCACTGAGACGATATCATCGGCCTCTTGAAGAATGTTACTGATAAGTGTGCGGCCGCACCCAAACAAGATTGGATCTTGTTTGTGAGCATCAGTTCATTCGGTATCAAGTCAAGGTCCAGACACAAGGAGGGTGATACTTCCATGCCTCTATGTTGGACACCGATATCAGCGACATGGGATTTACAAGTTCAAACTAGTGGGTTACGTTTTCAGTTGGACTGCTTACTCCGTCTTAATTGGGGGCTACAGTGGCTTGCTAGAGCCCGCCTGTAGTCTGTGGGCCTTGGCCCACTGCCAACATAAAGATGGGCCCATAGGATCGTACACATTGAACGTCTGGACTTTAACTAGTCGGATTAAGTGTGTACTTGGAGTATACACGTTTGAAGAGAGAGAGATATATTAATTATATTATATGCATCAATTGGATTGATCAAAGTTATATAATTAATATTTATTTTGGCCTACTCATAATTAATTCAATGAATTAATTTATGGGGTTATTTCCTAGGTGGAAATATTATGACATGTATAGGTTTACATGTTTGTCATTTTATGTGTGTCTAATTTAATCCATTGATTAAATTAATAGGTCAAATGAATTTTAATTTAAATGTATGTAATATGGTACATGGTATCATATATAAGCATACATGTTAAATTAAAGTTGCATTTGAATTTAATTAAATCAAAGGAATTAAAAATTGGGCTTAAGGCTTAAAATGAAAATTCCCACATAAGATGAGATGGTGATGGCCGAAATATTGGACCAAAAAAGATGGTGAAAATTGATGAGTCATTTTGTTAAGAATGGATGCATCCCTTTTCTTAATATGGTGAGTCATGTATTTGACTTAAAGGAAGAGAAGTTGGACTTGTCTACCTTGTGGCACCAATTAGAAAGATGGTGAGTCATTCTTGGACAAAAGTTGATGATGGCTTATTAATGGTGGACCAATGGAAGAATGGTGAGTCATTGGTTTGACTTATGGAAAAGCAAAATTGGATTTTGTTTTCATAAGTGCATATCTTTTACAATTTGGATTTGTGGAAAAAGATGGCAGTATTTTGAATCCCATTCTTGCCGTATATATATTCTTCCTTGGAATGTATTTTGCCGACTTTTAGATGCATTATTTCTTTTGGAAAGAAATTGGGTGCACACTTGAGTAAATGGGTACTATCTTTGCATAGATAGATTTTTCTTTTGGAAAGAAAAAGGGACAGCCATAAGCTCAAAGTGAGCAGCCCCTCTCTCCCTCTCTTCTTGTCATCCGAGTCGCTAGCACGGGTTTCGGTCCGAGAGCCGTTCGTGTACGCATCGGTGGAGGAAATCTACACTTGATTTCTGCAGTCTGCATCCGTCTCTTAGAGAGACTTTGTGGTGAGTTTTTGAAACCTCCTATTTTGCTTTAAGTTTTTGAATTCCACATCTTAAGCTCCTGGGCCGGATTCGAGGAAATCGACGCGTATTTCCGCTTTTATCGGTCGGTTTCCCGTGACGAATCCTAACAGTTATGTACAAGACCTGATGTCACCTTTGCACTAAGTATGACAAGCCGGTACCAGCAAGATCCTGGGGAGGATCACTGGAAAGCTGTCAAAGCAATCCTAAAGTACCTTAACTGGACAAAGGATAGCTTTTTAGTGTATGGTGGTCAGGAAGAGCTGTCAGTTATTGGGTACACTGATGCAGTGAGTCTAATCACTTTGTCGATGGTCGTTTTGTGCCAAGAGTTAAACGTTTTGAGCGTCTTATATTGATTCTGAAACCATGCATTGATGGTTTCAAACATTGTATGCCAGTGTTGTACGTTGATGCTACTTTTTTAACTGGAAAGTATAAAGGTGTAATACTAGTAGCATCAGCGCTTGATGGCAACCGAAACATATTTCCGATAGCATTTGGCATAGCTGAAGTTGAAAATATTGCAAATTGGGAATTCTTCTTGCGTTGTGTGCGAGATTTTGTTTGCCCAGGCATGCCCGATGTTTGTGTCGTATCTGATAGGCATGTTGGAATCTTAAGAGCCATGGAGTCTGAAAAATGGAAGACGGCACCTCATCGATTCTGCATTCTCCATCTAGCGAGCAACTACAATAAGCAATTCAAAAATGAAGAAGTTAAAAACTTTATCATCAATGCAGGTATTTAAGAGTATTGCTTTTTCAATTACCGTAAACCTAAACCATAAGGATCAAGTATACAATTGTTTAACTCATTATGCTTTCAAATATGTTTTTTTTTAGCATATCAACATCAACCTCGGAAGTTTAAACGGATGATGAGGTTGCTTGAGGAGAAAGAACCTGATAGCTTTCAATGGTTGAATCGGGTGCCAAAGGAGAAATGGGCTCTCGCTTTTGATGGTGGTTGTCGATGGGGTAGTATGACAACTAACATTGCTGAATCAGTAAACGGATGGCTGCTAAAAGATATTCGGGGATTGCCAATAACAACAATGATGGAAAGCCTTTTTTTAAAATTGGTCGATCGTTTCGAAAAACACAGACGTGAAATTGCAGCCGAAATGCAAAAGGGATTCTCATATACTACATTTGCAATAGACCTATTGAGGACAAGGTTTGAAAAGGCATCTGGACATGTAGTACAACGGTTTGATACGAGGAATGGTGTTTTTGAGATTAAAACTGCCCGTTGGAATTCAGGAAGGAAGGGAGGACACAAGCAAGTGGTCAATCTGAAAGAAATGACTTGTAGTTGTCGAAAGTTTCAACAACTGCGAATACCATGCTCCCATGCCATTGCTGGGTGTTTGGCATATGGCATTGACCATAGACAATTTATTCATCCAATTTATAAATTAGAAAACAACTTGAAATGTTGGTCGACAGCATTTACCCCACTTGGAGAACATGACTACTGGCCAACAATCGATGGACCATCACTTGTACCAAATCCGAATTTGATGAGAAAAAAGGGTCGACCAAAAACAACACGGATTCGGAATGAGATGGATTGGAAAGTTGCCGGTGCTAACACCTTGAGTTTTTGTAGTAAATGTGGTTTACCCGGTCATAACACTAGGACATGTGGGCGTAGTTAAATATGTTGTAATTATAATGACTCATTTGTAATGGATTCTAATATGTTATTTGGGAATGCAAACTACTATGATAATGTGTGTTTTGTGACTATATTGCTTTAATTAATAGTAATACACTCAATTGGTAAACCTTATTAGTATGTTGAAATCTTAATGTGCATCATTTTATTATATTGACATCAAATGTTTGTGTTGTTAGGTATGTCAGGTAATCCACGACCACAGCGAGCATACATTGAGCCTGGGCCGATTGACCCTAGCGTTTTACATTCACAGAGATCACATAGATCGGAGGCAGTATGGTTCAATGAGGTGCAAATATATCACTTTCTATTTACATAATTTAACTATTAATTAAATATTGTGTGATGAATTAAATTAATGTTACTTATGATAATAAGTTGCATTATTTTATAAATTTATCCAAAATTTTTACTTAAAAAAGCATTGTCCTCTTTAATATATTAAGAAATATATTAAGTTCATTTAAGTGTATATTATTTTGTTATATTTGTTACTATGTTATTAATTAATATAATTTTTCGTAAAAATATTAGGATGAGGAGACAACCCTTACTTGCAGGAGGGACGGTACGATACTACGTGAGGAAGAAATTGATGAGCGACTAGAACAAGTCTTGAGACAGACTGGTTTTTATGGAGTTGCACGGTTGGGTTATTTTCAGTTGGACCATCATCTCATTACGGCTCTAGTTGAGAGATGGAGACCGGAGACTCATACTTTTCATCTTCTCGAAGGTGAGGCAACAATTACACTGCAGGATGTTGCTATTCAAACTGGATTGCCAATAGATGGTAATCCATTGATTTGCCCACTTCCTTTAAAATGGGTAGATGAGTGTGAACGACTATTAGGCGTTCGTCCTCCTAGAAATGCCTTAAAGAAAAATATGCTGCAATTGAGTTGGTTAAATGCTACTTTTCCTGCAATGCCGGCTAATGATAACGAAGAAGACATTGCACGGTACATCCGTGCATACTTGTTGTAACTACTATCCGGCATATTGTTTAGCACAAAAACATCAGGTTATGTCAACCTTTTGTTCCTACCTTTGTTGGAGAATATTCCAACAATTGGTCAGTATAGCTGGGGGAGCGGGTGTTTGGCATATCTTTATAGAGAGCTGTGTAAAGCCGCCAGACACAACACTGCACAAATTGGTGGTGCTTTAATTTTGTTGCAGGTTTGGGCATATGAGAGATTGAAAGATATATCGCCGAACCTACGGAGTGGAGTTATCACGCCTGGTTTACCACTTGGTCGGCGGTACGTATACATAACACTTATGATATATATGTATTAATATATCAATTTTGTTTTCACATGAGTCATATATATATATATAGAGTGAGAGACAAATCATTGAAATTACAAATAAGCAAGAGAAACCAATTTTGCTCTCAAAGGAAAAAAAAATAGAATTCACATAGTTCCTACCGAACAGTTAATAAAATACAACAACTTAGGGTATACGATGCCGAACTTGTGTAATTTAGAATTCAAAATTACTTATGCATAGTTATATTTCGTTGTTATGATATAGTTCTACAATTTTCTTATATGTTTACCATGTAAAATAATATCTCCTAATTAATTACAGATGGAGCACACCTAAGGATTGTACTGCTGTGCCAACTCATACGCTGAGACATATACGATATGTACTTGATTTGGCTGACAAAGATTCTGTAAGTCATACAAATTAGGCATGCAGTCATGTTAAACATTGTACAAAAAGACATTTTTTTTTGGAATGGTAAAATCATATAAATATATATGTTATTTTGTGTTGCTTGTAGTTCACTTGGGAGCCATACACAGATGAAATCCGGGCAGCATTACCAGAATATTGCTTTTAAGGAAATCATTTATGGAGAGCTGTTGTGCCATTGATTTGCATGCACATTGTGGAATGGCATCAACCAGACAGAGTTCTTCGACAATTTGGTTTGCAACAACACATACCTATTGCGCCCATGCAATCCAATGAGCTGCATGATATTGAACTGATTTAGGTTAAAGGTTCCATTATGCAGAAAATGGCCTACTGGGTTGCAATATGGACTAATAGGGCAAATTTAATATTTGCAGCTCAACCATGTGCCGAACCACTCCATTATCATTCCGAGTACATGGAATGGTATAGGCGAATAACAAGGAGATGGATTTCTGTTAGAGGTGCTGCCCATGGTGCCACTGTAAGTCATTAAAATTGAAAATTCATGTGTTTAATTTTTTTATGACCTGTACATAGTAATAATATATATTATGTACAGGTTGATGGAATGGAGCAACTTGCCTTGGTTAGAGATTTGGATGCTGTGAACAGGATCAGAAACAGCATATGCAGGGCGCTTGGGGAGGAACGGCGTTATGTTCGGGGTTCCCAACCTCCTCATCCAGCTCCGTCTGCTATTTATCCAAATTTTGAAGTGGATGAAGAGGCACCCGTTGCTGCCACTGGTAGACGCCGCCAACGTACCACATCGAGGAGACGTGAGGTCACAAGACCAACAGATCCTTCTTGTGACATTGTGCCACATCCAGTATCATACCATTCACAAGATCCATATGGAGCAAGCACTTCACAACAATCACAACCAACACAGCAATATTCATCATGGGTTCCTAACCCATCTGCTCCTGGTTCATTTGTTAGTCCAACTGGTCCACCACAGTATGGGTTTAACACTTCTCAAAACCCATTTACACAATGGAGTGGGTCGGGCCAATCACCTTGGGTTATGCATGGTATGGGTACACCACATACTCCTTCTAATATGATATTTCCATCGTTTGCGCGGCCATCTTCAGTGGAACAGTGTGTTGGTATGTCTAGTATGTACTCTCAGCAACAACCTCCTTTTCCATATTCCAACTTTGGAACAACATCAAATGTTGAATATAATCCATCACAGTGTACTGATCCATCGCAGCCTTCCAATAGAAGTGGACGTAATATTTGATGTTTCTTTTTAAACAATGTATAATATTTTTATTTTTTAGTTCAAGACTTATATCTTTGAATATTTAGAACATTGACTATAAATTAAAAGGTCATATATTTTTTAAATTGTGCAATCCAATTCCTTTGAAATCGAACGATTTGTAATTAAGATTAATGAGCTTAATTGTCAAATTAAATTTCAATTTTGATGAGCTCTTAATTTTTTTTTTCTTTGTAGTTATTAAATTCTAATCATATCATATTTTAAGAATTAAAAATTTAACTCTAGAAATAAGTCTCCCAATCTTAAAAGTACAAAATTAATTAAAAATTAAAAAAATTTGAATTAGAAACAATTAAGAAGAAGAGCAATATGGTTATTTGACATGTATTTAACAACAAAAATACCTTTAATACTCATGGAAGACGATTATACAAGGACAAAATAAAAATATAGAGAGATTGAAATTTTTGTTCAAAATCAAATTTTAGGGAAATTTAAATTGTTAAAATGGGAGACAAGAATGCGTAAATTTGTCTTTTAAAACTTGCCATTTCATTATTTTCAACGAAAATAATCAAAAATAAATGAAAAGATGTTATAGCGTAATAAATGTATAAATTAAATTAATGGGTAAAATAAAGAGAAAATGATTGACCAAAATACAAAAAGTCCGTAATTAGTTACTCTTTCATAAAACACTCTCAACATCCAAAGCAATAAAAAAAAACCATTCAATTAATTTTTTTTTCCTTTTTTTATATAGGATTTTTCTACATTAAAGTGAATGCTTTTTCATGCCTTTCATATGGTTGACAAGAGTCCAAAATTTGGATGATATAAGGGAAATTAGGTGGCAAGGGTTGAATTAAAAAGGAAAAAGTTAAAAGAAAAAAATTGCAGTGAGAAATCTTGCTACGAATTTCAATACCAAATTGCAGAAATCCTTTAATTAGAATGATTGTTTGATGACATCTTTTGATTAATTTCACACTTGGAAAATGTTATGGTCAAATTGGCAATATTAAAATTGGAGATAGAAAATGATGCTAATCACTTTTCTTGATGCTAATCACTTTTCTAAATGCAAGCTCTTAACGACTGGTCATAAATTATTTTCATATTTATTTTATTTTTTCCCCCTTTTACTGTTATTAATAATACCATAATAGTAAAATTGTATATTTATTTAACGATTGTTATAACTCTAGAGTTCATTTATGTTCTATATAATTAAAGGACTTTACTAAAATTATTAATGCTGAATTAGATAATCATAATACTAAATTACATTATAATATTAAATTACATTATAACACTAAACAATAAAAAAAATACATAAGTTACATAATTATAAAATTAAACTACTACTATAGTCATCTCCTAATTTTAAATTTAAAACCATTCCTAGCGTTAACTTTATTACAATAGTCTACTTGACATATTGGCAGAGTTTCTAGAACTTTGCCAACCAATTCTTGGGGTAATTTTATACATTCACTCTCCTTCGTAATTAATATTTTTACCATATTATCATAATCTACAGGTGATTCGTCAAAAATCTCATCAAATAAGCGTTGATAACGCCAAGATAATCCATTTCTTAGCATCCACATTTGTTCTCTCGTTCGCACATCAAATTTGTAGCCAGACATTATTATGTCTTGTAATTTTTCGTTCATGTTTAGCAGGTACTCCAGTAACTTTTTTCCCCTTCTCATCCGAATGTTTTTTAAATTTTCTATTTTCTTCAATGCAAATTCCGGGAACCGCATAATCTTTGGGGTCAGTATTGTTTTAACCATCTACAGGTTGCATAAAAAAATATTAACCTTAATTGAACCATTTCAAATACACATTAATTAATTAATTAATTACACAACAACTTAAATAAAATATTATATATCACTACACCAGTTTTCTATTTTAAACCCTTGTAATAATAATAATCATAATAATAATATTAATATTAATAACAACAATAATAAAAATAAAAATAAAAATATAATTTACAAAAAAATAACTTGTATTAAAAATAATATCAATAACAATAATAATGATAAAAATAAATATAAAATTTTACACCAAATTAAAAAAAATTCTTTTTTACTAGCTCAGTTTTATTTTTTTTTCAAATATTCTGTAAAAATAATAATATTTCAAATTTTAATAACAATTTTTAAACAAAACTTATAGAGATATTTACTAACTATATAGTTTATATCATATCCATATGATTTTTCAAACATATAAATATTATATACTAACTTCACAAAAATAAATCTAATACAAATTTATACATATTCCATTTTTTCATAAATCTCCTATATATATATATATAATTCCAGAAATTACAAATTTTTACAAAAATTTTATATTTACCTTTTTTCCTGTTTAATACTACAATAACTGTTGTCTGGTGGTTGTAGTGATAAAATTTTTTGTTTCCAATTTGATGCTGACAATCCTGAGAAAAAATTACAAAAAGTTGATTAATATTATTAACAAAAATTAATTATATAATTATAAATATAAAATAAAAATTATGGTTTATAAAATAAACCTACCAAAAAAAAAAGAAAACAATGTAGAAGGAACTGAAGTAATAAGTTTAAAAGGAGAAGAAAGAAGAAGGAAGGTTTAGAAGGAGAAGGAAGGAGAAGCAGCAAGGAAGGAGAATGCAGGAGAACGAAGCTGAAAAAAAAATTTCTGATTCACCGATATGTGTTTACAACGTATAAATGAGTAAATATATAAATTCATCGGACGGTTTGGATTTATATTTACATTTGATCGGATGGCTGGGGGGGAAGATTCTGGATGCTGGTCCGCGTGTTTGGAATGCGGACACAGGTGTCCGCATTTCAAAGACGCAGACTTAAAATATGTACATGAGTCCGCGTCTTCGGAATGCGGACCTCTGTGTCCGCATTCTCTGTAGGCGGACTCTGCCTTGTCCCATCAACTGGGACAAGGCAGCTTTTAGGTCCGCTTTTGTTGAAAGCGGACCTAATCGTCCGCCTCTCCCATGGGCGGACATTTTGAGTCCGCTACTTTTATAGGCGGACCTCTTTGAGTCCATTAGTTTGACTGGCGGACCTGCGGCGGGAGAAAAAAAAGGAATGTCCGCCAATGTGATATGCGGACTTTGACAAAAACACCATAAAATTGGAATTAGTTTGATTTCTACCCTATATTGGGTAATAGTTGTGAATAGTGCCATAATTTTTTCTTTAATCCGATACTTTATAATAGTAGCAGGAATAGTAAAAGTGTGATAGGTGAGACATTGTAATGGTTGGTCCTCCCAACCTTTAACTTGGTATAAGGACTACTATAGAGGGTGCGATTGGTCTCAACCAAAGGCTGGCCGCACATGGGTGCCTATGTTTGCCCCATCCGGTAGTAGGACCCCCCTACTACTATGGGTGGGAACTTGCTGGATGTAATTTATGTTAATATATGAATAAAAGTCTTATGCATTACTTTTCATATGTGCCCCGTGTAAGCTTGTGAATGTGCGGATGAATGTTTATCATTATTTATTTCGATCTAATATGCTAATGTATGACCTATAGGATGGTGTATGACCACCAAGCCTATCATAAGAGAAGGTTATATCAGGGACTAACCTCGTATTTGTTATTAATGCACGATTAGTGCTTAAAATGGGTTGGTTGGCTTACTTCTAGACTTTGACGTAAGCGCCCCATGGTGTCAAAGGATTGGCCCCGTCACACAGGGCAGGCCACTCTGCTACCTTTTGAAGACTCTTAGTCCAAGGAATCAATGGCTATCTGCTTATGAGAGAGAACTACTGGCTATCCTACAAGCGTGCACCACTTGGAGACATTATCTAGAGAATACAGTATTCATTATCAAAACAGACCATGGGAGTATCAAACATCTCTTGGAACAAAAACTACACACCTACTTGCAGGATAAGGGAGTCTCCAAACTTCTAGGCTTGGATGATACTATTCAGTATAAAAGGGAATCGAAAACAGAGTAGCTAATGCCCTTTCTAGAAGAGATGCAGTGGTGTTGGGCGAAACAGCTCAATTGTAGGCTATAACAGTGGCAATCCCTACTTGGATTGAGGACATCTAGCTCTCTTATGCAGCCGATGACTTGCCTTCCCAATTAATTCCTCAACTACTGGTACAGCCTAACTCTAAGCCTCCTTATTCTTATAATAATGGTCTTCTCAAGTAACATTCTCGACTATACATTGGATCATCTACTGATTTGAGGTCCAAGATCTTATAAGCTTGTCATAACTCACCAATGAGGGGTCATTCAGGAATTAAAGTAACACTCACTGGACTACAACAACACTTCTATCGGCCAAATATGACTCTCTCTGTTACTACTTGGATAGCACAGTGCGAAACATGTCTAAGGTGTAAAGCTGACCATTTTGCTTATCCGGGTTTATTGTAGCCACTACCAATTCCAGAGGGAGCTTGGAAGGATATAGCCGTGGACTTTATTGATAAGTTCCCCAAGTCCAGTGGTTATGATATTATCCTAGTTATGGTCAATCGATTCTCTGAGGGTGGCCATTTCATTGGCCTTTCTCACCCCTACAATGCTGCCACAGTGGCGCGAGTGTTTGTCAACAACATTTTCAAACTTCACGGCATGCCAAGGTCCATAGTTTCTGACAGAGATAGGATTTCACTGGCATTTTCTGGAAAGAATTCACCAAGCTACTGGGAACCATGTTACTTTTCAGTAGTGCATACCACCCTCAGACTGATGGACAAACGGAACGATTGAATTAATGCCTCGAAAACTATTTACAGAGCATGTGTTTCCTAGTTCCTAAACAGTGGTCCAAATGGCTCAGCTTAGCTGAGTATTGGTATAATTCATCATACCACAGTGTAATCAAGATGTCCCCTTTTCAAGCATTGTATGGTATTGTACCACAGCTACTTATACTACCATCGCAAACATCAATTGTGACAGTAGTCGATGATCTATTATAGGAAAGGAATCGGATGAATTCCTCCCTCAAGGAATGCTTATTTTCTGCTCAGTTCCCCAAATGTTGATTCTTTGGGAAGGAATGTCTGCAATTGATGCCACTTGGGAGGATCAAGTCACCATTAACACTCAATTTCCAAACTTCTTTCAGTCTTGGGGACAAGAATGCAGTAAAGGACGGGGTATTGTCACATATAAGCGTCGTGCAGGGAAGTTGAAGGACTGAATTGAATATTAGTCATCCAGGTTCATTAGGAATTGTTATTTTAATTGTTAATTGTTCCCTAAAAGCTGTAGTAGCTATCTCTTATTTGTTTACTAGCTAGTATGTTTAACTATTTTGGCTATAGTGAGTTATTAGGCCACCTGTCCTTGTAGCCGTTATGACCTCATTATTTATGGTCATTCCCTAGTAAGGGTAAATTAAGGAATGAAGAATATTAATTATGTTCCTTCTCAATCTCTCAGAATTCTCTCTTCCTCCTCTATTCTATTCTCCTTCCATTTCTCGCTATCTGAATTAAAATCAAAACTGAAGTTCTGACTCCTATTGGAATTGGATTTCTGATTTGCGAACTAATTATATCCAAACTGTTTTAGGATTTGGCCCTATAGCACAAAACCAGCACCATCCTCCTCAAAATACCACTATCAATCACTTTACTATGAAAAATGAGAATGAGTTTCCTGGAACTTGAAATTTACTAGCAACCCCAATTCGCTACAGCAAGGTTGGTTGCCAAAAAGTCCAGAATAAAAACAGCAATTTAAATCTATATCGCTTGCCGGTGTTCACATCAAATCTAATGCTATATTTAGATCAATCAAGAGATAAACCTGACAAATATTCTTTCAAATAGTACACCCAACATATAACATAGTCTGATGGCTTTTGTAAGTGGTAGAGGATCTCTCGGCTATGACGAAAGCAGTCGAGCAATTTGTTGAACAAAGAAGATGACTGAAAAAGCCCTGTCATAAGGCAACATTTAAATTTAAATTGAAGATAAACCATTCACCGAACGGGCCCAATCTTTTGGCCCTAAAACCTCCTTCTCGGACGGAAAGACCTGAATTTTCTCCGCCTGAGATTGATTGAAGTCGTTTATTACCTCTTCACGTTGTTGCAATGAGAGAACAATCGCCGATGGTTGGAGATCCTTCGTGGCTTCTGTCGAAAATTCTTCCTACTTAAATTTTTCCTCGTCCCCCGACTCTCTAGTCCTCAAACTGAGTGTAAAATACCCCTTCTCTTGAATTGGGTCCCCTTCCAGCAGCTGTGAAATCTCTTGGGATTTTGTAACCTTCAAATAAGAATCAATTGCTCCAATATCGTATTTAGGACGATCAAATGCATCCCGCCAATCCTCAATCAAAATATCGCATGCTTTGATCTAATTTTCTGCCATGGAGGTTCTTCCTCCAGAAGTTCTTCACCCATTTGAGTAATTATTGGAGAAGCAAATTTAGATGTACCCAAGGTTTTTCTCTCCCTGTTTCTGGAAACTTCTACAGTGGCCAGTATGTTGCTGTACCGCTGCAACTTCTCCCTCTTCCATAGTCAGGGGCGGAGGGAGGGGGGGGCACGCCTAGGCAGCTGCCCCCCTGGCCATCGGAAAATACCCCTAGTAGGGGTGTTTCCGATGGCCATTAAGGCCAGCTGCTGATTTTGGGGGGGCTGATTTGCCCCCCTCTGATAAGGTCGGTTTTTGACCTTATCTCTTAGGCAATTTCGTGGTTTGAACGGCAATTTTGAGCGTCTTTAGCGTGAATGTTTGTGTGGTTTTTTTGAGTATTTTGTGTTTTCTATGTTTTGGATAGTTTTTTATAACTTTTAGTATTTTTCGTGTTTTCTAGGGTTGTTTTTGTAATTTTTGTTTATTTGTTGTTTTGGTCTGTGGCGTTGGTGCCGTTATGTTCTTTGTGTCTGTTTTGGACAGGTATTATGACCCGGACCGGAAGTTAGTGCATCAGTGGCGAAGAAGAGTTCAAAATGCTGAAAATCAAGGTGGCACGGCGTGCCACAATTAGGGCACGCCGTGCCAATCTGGCGTGCCATTCAGGAGCAGTCCAGTGGAGTGGCACGAAAACGTGCCACTCAGGTCAGCGTGGCGTGCCAACCCTAAAATCACACGGCACGGCGTGCCAACTCCAGCAGCACGGCGTGCCGCCTTCAGTTCTGCACAGCACGGCGTGCTAACTCCACCAGCACGGCGTGCCGAGCCCCGAAACCTGCTGTTGCCCTACTTTCATCTCTTCTTTTTGCTGGTTTTAACCTAGCCGTATAAATAGGTTATTTTCGGCGTTTCAAAGTATCTTTTTTTCAGTCTTTTTGAGTGATAGCAAAAACTTGTAGTGAGGTTTTTGAGCTTGAACTATTTGTTTTCTTCGAGTTTTGCACTATTGATTGGTTGTAGCTTTACTTAGAATCTTCCCCTTTTGCGACGTTCCTAGTTCCGACTCGAGTTCGTCTATAGAGGTACACCCCAAGCATCTTCACACCGTCGGAATCCGGTTAATCGGACCAAAAGGGCATAAGTTTTCTTCTTCTCTTTTGTAATTTGATTAAGCTAGTTTTGATTCCACAATTTGATTGTGTTTGGTTGTAACATCGAACTCAGTTCATCTTTCTTGATTAACACAATTGTTTGCAAGTTAATTTCAATTTTTATTCCTTTTCTTTATGCAATTCCTTTAATGAATGTCTAGTCTCATAAGATCTTAATTTAGTAAAGTTCATATTTGTGGCATTACCTAGATTGACACCTAGGAAACCATTAGTATTGACGACACTGTGGAACTTACGTGCCCCTATTTTCTGAGCTTTAGAATTAGACTGCCTCTAAACAAGGAAAACCGGCTAAGGACCTAAAAGATCTAGATACGCTAGGTTGTATTATCGAAAGAGCATAAACAAGGATTAATTGTTGAGTTAAATTCATCTTGTGTAATTAATTGACAAAGCCATCCCCATTAGTATTCATAGGTCGGTAAACCGCCAATTGATAACACAAAACTCAAGTGCAAAGTAAGCTGGAATAGATCAACTAGGAGTAGGGTAATTTAGCCGTTAATATATTCAACCCAAACTACGTTCCGCCTAGGACACGCAAGGAACCCGAGTAGTCTAGTGTTTGCAGATTATTCTTTTCTCTGTGGGATCGATACCTGGACCAACCAGAATTATTACTTGTCAACGATAGGTACACTACCTTAGTTGTGCGTTTCGAGGTTTAGTTTTACTACTACGCCTAGGACCCATCAAGTTTTTGGCGCCGTTGCCGGGGATCTTTATATTTCTGCATCATTTAGCAAAAGGTCTATTTGCTGATCTAGGCAACATTTTTGTGCATATAGTTAAATAATTTTTCTTTTCTGTGAACATTTATTACGATTTAGTTTCTTTAATTTCTGTGTGTGTTTTCTAGCTTATGCGAACTCGTTCTCAGCATCCTGAGCTTTTACCGTATAACCCTGAAATTGAACGTTTGTGTAGCAGGAACCGTAGAGTACACCAAGAGCAGATTGTTCAAATGGAGCAGCAGCAGCGTGATGACGAGGAGAGACAACTCCGGGAAAGAGTTGAACAAGAGCAACTCCGGCGAGAGCGGGAGGAGTTTGACAGAAGAAGGGGTGGTGACAGAGATAACATGGTCATGACAGACCTAATGGCTCCACATCGGCCCCAGAACAGATCCGGAGTGGTTATCCCAGCCATCACTGCCAACCAATTCGAGCTGAAATCCAGTATGATCCATTTGATCCAAGGGAACGGACTATTCAGTGGCGGACTAAGTGACAACCCCAATGATCACTTAGACCGGTTCCTCATGGTGGCCGATACAGTCCGAATCGGTGGGGTGCCCCAAGATGCTGTGCGGTTGAAGCTGTTTCCCTTTTCACTATGCGGGGGAGCAATGGAATGGTACAAATCCCTGAGGCCCGGATCAGTGACATCATGGGACCAACTGGAGGAGCAATTCTTAGCATACTACTTCCCACCATCAAAGACGGTGCAGCTAAGGAACGAGATCATGGGATTCCGGCAATTTGGGACGGAGACTCTTAATGAAGCATGGCAGAGATTCCAACGGTTATTGCGGAATTGCCCCCACCATGACATGCCGCGTTTCACTCAGGTAAGCACGTTTTATCATGGTTTAACACCAGCTAACCATGCCATTATTGATTCTTCTGCAGGTGGGGACATTTTTAAGAAGACTGCTACACAAGCCGAGGAGTTGATTGCGGAGCTGGCTAGAAAGAGTACCTTGTGGCAATCGGACGCGCCAACAAGGAATGAGGTTCGAGCTGCAGATTTGGGACGCCAAGATGCAGCTATGGACCATGTAAACAAGAAGTTGGACCTGTTGATGTCCCGCCTGAACTTAAATGGACCACAATACCAACCGGTGTTGTGTGTATCATGCGGAGCGGAGCATCCCCGGGCAAGATTGTGAACTGGGCGACCCATTCGCCCAATCGTCCGAAAACGTAAGTTTTGTGGGAGGAAACCAAAGGTACAATAACTCTAACTCTTATCCACAAAACTTCAATAATAATAACAATTACGGAAGAAGGTATCAACACCCGAATATGTCCTATAGTAACAACCAGAATGTGTTGAGACCTCCTTCCGGATTCCATTATGAGCACCGTGAGCAGGCGTTAGGTAAGGCCCCATTTATTCCTAATGAACAATCTCCACAGCAGCCTCAACAGTCTAAGCAAGATGAGACGGTTTTGTCATTACTAAAAGACATCTCGTCTCGGCTTGCTGATAATGAAGCGTACTGTAGGGATCTTGGTAAGCAGGTGGCTCAATTGAGTAGGGAGAGGCAGGAAAGACCTCAAGGAGCACTCCCGAGTAGAACCGAACAAAACCCTAAGGGTAATCAAAGGGAGACAGCTCAGGTTATAACCCTACGAAGCGGTAGGCAAGTGGAGGACCGGGTGCACAACGCTGATATCCCATCTCAACCTATCGAGGTAAGTGAAGAGTCGGGAGAGGTAAGCAACCCCGATTCGATTTCTGAACCCGAACCTAGCATAAACGAAAAAGGGAAAATTCCTGAACCAGTGAGAGCCTATGTGCCTAAACTCCCTTATCCTCAAAGGGAGAAGAAAGATAAACTGGAGCAGAAATATTCCAAATTCCTTGAGATTTTTAAGAAGTTAGAGTTTAACATGCCGTTAATTGAGGCTCTCCAAGAGATGCCCTCTTATGCTAAATTTTTTAAAGAACTTCTTGCAGGGAAAAGAAAGCTAGGCGAGGATGAAGTGGTGGCTTTGACAGAGGAATGTTCAGCAATTATAACTAACAAACTCCCACCTAAGCTCAAAGATAGGGGCAGTTTCACTATTCCATGCCGGATAGGAAACTTGGAGATTGCCAATGCCCTGTGTGACTTAGGTGCGAGTATAAATTTGATGCCTTTGTCCTTTTTCAGGAGACTCGGATTGGGGAACCCAAAGCCAACCAACATGACCCTCCAATTGGCGGATAGATCCCTCACGAGACCAAAGGGGGTGGTCGAAGATGTGTTAGTAAAGGTGGACAAGTTTATCTTCCCTGCGGATTTTGTGGTAATGGATATGGAGGAAGATAGCTCGGTGCCCCTTCTACTTGGGAGACCTTTTCTCGCGACCGGTAGGACTTTGATAGATGTCCAGGAAGGTAAGATCATTCTTAGGTTGCATAACGAGGAGGTAAGTTTCAATGTCTATAATTCAATGAAATATCCGTTAGACGTTGAAAATTGTAACTTTGTGGACTCCTTTTGTCCTGTTAATGCTTGTGTGGTTGAGGGTTTGTGCAGTGAACTAGATTGCATCATAGGAGAAGGTCTAGGTGAAAGTGAGGCAAATGCAGTGATTAGTGAGGAATGCTCATGGGTGAAGGGACGGTTTGATAAGCTGGAGCGTGAAGTCAAACCAGCACCTAAATCCTCATTGGAGGAACCTCCATCATTGGAGCTCAAAACCCTTCCCCCTAACCTTAAATATGTTTTTCTACATCCTCCAAAGGACTTACCCGTTGTAATCTCTTCTTTGTTAACAGGAGAGGAAGAAGACAAGCTGCTAGAGGTGCTAAGGAAGCACAAGGGAGCATTCGGGTGGACAATCCACGACATCAAGGGAATAAGTCCGACGTTTTGCACACATAGGATTTTTCTGGAAGATGAGGTAAAACCGTGTGCACAGCCTCAGCGTCGGTTGAACCCCAACATGAAGGAAGTGGTAAGAACCGAGGTGATCAAACTCCTCGACGCAGGTATTATCTTCCCTATTTCTGATAGTCAATGGGTGAGTCCGGTCCAATGTGTGCCTAAGAAAGGAGGCACGACGGTCGTGAAAAATGATAAAGGGGAACTAATCCCTACTAGAGCTGTCACGGGTTGGCGTATGTGTATTGATTATAGGAAGTTGAATGACGCCACCCGGAAAGATCATTTTCCATTACCGTTCATTGATCAAATGTTAGAAAGGATGGCCGGGCACGAATATTTTTGTACTTTAGATGGGCTATCCGGTTATATGCAAATTCCAGTGGACCTTCTCGATCAAGAGAAAACCACGTTTACGTGTCCATATGGGACATTTGCATATAGGCGGATGCCTTTTGGATTGTGTAATGCCCCGGCTACTTTTCAAAGATGCATGCTAGCCATTTTTGCTGATATGGTTGAGGATTTTATGGAAATCTTTATGGATGATTTTTCTGTTGTTGGTCATACGTTTGAGTCATGTTTGGGGAATTTGGACCGGGTGCTTCAGAGATGTGAAGACACCAATTTGGCACTTAGTTGGGAGAAGTGTCAATTTATGGTCCGGGATTGCATTGTCTTAGGGCATAAGGTGTCGGGAAAGGGAATCGAGGTTGACCCGGCCAAGATTGAGGTGATTGAGAAACTGCCTCCCCCAAATTCGGTTAAATTAGTTAGGAGTTTCTTGGGACACGCTGGCTTTTATAGGCGCTTTGTGAAAAACTTTTCTAAAATTGCTAAGCTGTTGACTGAGTTACTCTTAAAGGATGCCCCATTTAATTTCAATGATGAATGTATGTATGCTTTTAATTTGCTTAAACGGAAATTGATTGAGGCACCGGTTATGGTGAGTCCGAATTGGGAAATTCCTTTTGAACTTATGTGCGATGCTAGTGACAATGCTGTTGGGGCATGTTTAGGTCAGAGGGTGAACAAAATTTTTCATCCAATTTATTATGCTAGTAAAACATTAAATGGTGCTCAAATGAATTATACTGTGACTGAGAAAGAATTACTAGCTGTTGTGTTCGCTTTTGATAAGTTCAGGTCTTACTTGGTCTTATCAAAAGTCATTGTGTATACTGACCATGCTGCTCTTAAGTATTTGTTGGCTAAACAGGATGCAAAGCCCAGATTGATTCGATGGATTCTACTCCTCCAGGAGTTTGATGTGGAGATTAAGGATAAGAAAGGAGTAGAGAATGTAGTGGCCGACCATCTGTCAAGACTACCAAGTGAAGGATCCATATCCTCTCCGGAAGTGAACATTCGTGACACATTCCCCGATGAACAGTTGTGTGGGGTAACTTCTATACCATGGTTTGCGGATATCGCAAACTTCAAAGTCGGTAACATTCTTCCACCTAACCTTTCATATGCACAGAGGCGTAAATTCTTTCATGACGCTAAGGATTATTTTTGGGATGACCCTTATCTTTTTAGATTATGTGCTGATAGTGTGATTAGGCGGTGTGTTGCGTATGAGGAGGTTCCCTCCATTATTGAAATGTGTCATGATAGAGAAGCGGGTGGCCATTTTGGACCCGATAGGACTGTAGGAAAAATTTTATCTAGTGGGTTCTATTGGCCAACCATGAAACAGGATGTCATTAGTTATATTCGAGCCTGTGATGCGTGTCAGAGGACGGGAAATATCTCCCAAAAGAATGAAATGCTCCAACAGGGTATCTTGGTGTGTGAACTTTTTGATGTTTGGGGCATAGATTTCATGGGACCCTTCCCAATATCTCACAACAACCAATACATTCTTGTGGCGGTTGAGTATGTGTCTAAATGGGTAGAAGCTGTCGCTTTACCAACCAACGATGCGAGGGTAGTTGTCAGGTTTCTAAAGAAAAACATTCTTACTAGGTTCGGAACCCCGAGAGCTATCATCAGTGATGGGGGTTCCCATTTTTGTAATAGGCAATTTGACAATCTTTTGCATAAATATGGGGTTAAGCATAAGGTAGCGACTCCTTACCATCCTCAGACGAGCGGGCAAGTTGAGGTTTCGAATAGGGAGCTAAAACGCATCTTAGAAAAAACGGTAAGTGCATCTAGGAAAGACTGGAGTTTAAGATTAGATGATGCATTATGGGCATATAGGACTGCTTTTAAGACACCTATAGGAATGTCCCCTTATCGTTTGGTCTTCGGTAAATCTTGTCATCTACCTGTGGAATTAGAGCATAAGGCATATTGGGCTTTAAAATTTCTTAACTTTGATATGCAAGCTGCAGGTGAACTTCGACTAAGGCAACTCATGGAGCTAGATGAGCTTCGGTTGAGCTCGTATGAGAATGCCAAGATTTACAAGGAGAGGACCAAGAGATGACATGACCAGCATGTAATAAAGAAAGGTTTCAACCAAGGAGAGTTGGTGCTCTTGTATAACTCCCGGTTGAAACTCTTTCCGGGCAAACTGCGGAGTCGATGGATGGGACCGTTTACCGTGCATAAGGTTTACCCCTCCGGGATGGTAGAAATTGAAACCCCGGAGGGAATTCAACAAGTGAATGGGCACCGGTTGAAGTCCTATGTCAGCGGAGGGATAAAGGAGGAGAAGCAAGTCTTGCTCCTTCGTGATGTGTAATGCTGAACCACGGGCGTAGAAGTCGAGCTATTCCGACTATAAACATAGCACTGAGGTACGTATACCTCCCGTGTACATTAGTTTTCACGTTAATATGTTTTTGTGTGTTTTTGTGTGTAGGATTAGGTACTTAAGCAAGTTAATCAGAAATCATGTTCAAAATGTGAAGAAAAGCAATAGTTGGCAGAATTCAGAGTTGCACGCCGTGCCATCACTCAGCACGCCGTGCCAAGGTGCAGTGGGTGCGGCACGTGGCGTGCCAAGGTGGCACGAAATCGTGCCAGGCTGCTGTTCCGGAAGAAAATTGTGCACAAGCCTTCTGCACGCCGTGCCACATTCAGCACGCCGTGCCAAAGTGATCTTATGCAGGGTGGCACGGCGTGTCACATCAGCACGCCCGCGTGCTGCTGTTCTGTCCCGCGCGAGATTTGTGAGAAAAAAGTTAGCACGCCGTGTCAAAAGGCTGCACGCCGTGCCTCTTAACGCTCTGAAGAACAGCACGCCGTGCTAAGTTGGCACGCCCACGTGCCGGCTTTCTGTTCCAAAAAGGGAGTTGCGAGGAAAAGGATCAGCACACCGTGTCAAGACCTCAGCACGCCGTGTCATATGTTTAAATTTCAAGTCAGCACGCCGTGCCAAGGTAGTACGCCGGCGTGCCATCATTCTGTTTCCAGGTACGCGCATTTAACCCGCTCAGCACGCCGTGCTGAATGGTTGGCACGGCGTGCCGAGCGTTCAAATTTTGAATCCCAAGGGATTTTCACCGCCTATTTAATGCTCTCTTCCCCTTCCCCCTTCTCATAACCGCCCACTTCTTCTTCTTCTCCTTCCTCTCTCTCATTTTCTCTCACCTTTTCACTTTCTCTCTCCCCTTTTCTTTCTCTCTCTCTAAAACCCATTCTCTCCTTCTCCTTCTCCATTCTTCATCTTCTTCCTCCCTTTCTCCCCTTCTCTTTATCTTTTCTTACTTTCTTCTTCCTCTTTATCTTCTTTTTCTTTTTCTTCTTCTTCTCCTCTTTTTCTTTTTCTTCTTCTTCTCCATCTCATCCTTTTTTTTCCCCCATTCTTTTGCCCTAGGTTTTTATTTTTGTTTCAATTTCCTTGAATCAGGTATGAATTCTTGCTTTATTCTCTCTTTTATTCATTATTCTTATTATTGTTGTTCTTTTTCTCATTTTGGCTTGATGGATTGACTGCTTTATAGGATTTTATCTTTACTTTTTCTTCTGCTTTTGGGTTTTGTATATTTGACAGTAGTTACCCTTTGGTTTTGTGTTTTTGTGTTTTTGATTCTTGTTTTATTTTTATGTTTGTGCAATCGTAGGATGAAGAGAAAAACCGTAGCCGATCGGAGACATGGTTCGTCTCGCCAACCCCCGGAACTGTCATCGGAGCCGGTGCCACGTGACACGCCGCCCACCGACCCATTGATGGCTCCACTGACAAATCTCTCCCGGAAATACAAATGTCACTTTCCCTTACTTTCGGACGATGAAGGTAAGAGGTACAAAACTCTATTTCCTTTAGAAAGCACTCCGTTTCGTATTTTCGATTGGTCATTTCTTTTTGTTCAAGATAGGTCGGAGGGCGTGAAAGCTAAGTTAACTAGTCTAGGGTGGTACGAATTTGTAAAATCTAACCCCCCGGTCTTTAGGGAACTAAACTTAGAATTTTACTCTACTTTGAATTTTAAAACCAACCCGGACACAGGCCTTAGAAGCATGACCTTCCGCCTCTTTGGCGTCAAGCGAACTTTGGATATTGATGGCCTTAGGGCTTGTATAGGGATTGACGGGAATGGTTACATGTGGCCCGAAAATCTGGATGCCAAGAAATTTTGGCGATTGATAGGGCAAGGGGTTTACCAACCCCGGTTTGCCAAGACCTCCCAAATCCAAGACCCTGTGTTGCAATTAGTTCATAAATTTGTATGCTTTAATTTTTCGGGAAAGACTGAGAGCAACCGGGTTAATGCATTTGAATTGTTGATTTTATGGCATGTGCATAATGAGATAAAGGTGCATTTGGGCTTCTTTGTCATGGAAGCCTTATACAATCATCACAACAGAGCCAAGTCCGAACTAGGACTAGGGCACATTGTGACTTGCATTGCATGTTTTTTTCACGGTAATACTTGTTATAGGAACCTCGAAAGCATTCTTCCCAAGAAGCTTTCGAAGGGAATCTTGTCTTGTTCCTATGTTGGTGCAGCTGCAGGTCCTTCAAGTGCAGGAGGTTCAAGTCGGGGAAAGGCCCCCATGGAAGTAGATGCGGAGGAGGAGAGTGAAGCAGGAGACGACGGCGAAGAGGACGCGGAGAACGTGTCGGTGGGGGTCGATTTTATGGGGAGGATTGAAGGACGGTTGGATGGCATTATTGAGCAATTGGAAGGCTTAACCGTCCATCAGGTTCTGCTGGAGCAGCGGCTGAACGCGCGCCTTGATCGGCAAGCGGCTCAGCTCGCCAACGTCGAGGCGTTCGCCTCCCGCTACTGTGCCGCCCAAGGGTGGCCGTACCCACTGGCCCCACCGCCAGCTCCCGATATGTGAGGTAACCCTTCTCCTTCCCCATTTAGTTTGTTTCTTCTTCCATTGCACTTTTGGAAGTAAGTGCAATCTAAGTGTGGGGTGGGTAAAGGGACTTCTCCTTTTTCTTTTTCTTTTTTATTTTGCACTTTTTGATTGTTGTTTAGCATGTTTGTTGGTGTTCTTGCATGATTGAATGTTTTATGTTGGTTTTTGGTTAGATTTAGGATTTACTTTTCAATGCATGTGAAGTTGGTTTTGGTTGTTTTGGTTTGTTAGTATTTTTAGGTTGCTTGTGTTTCAATTGCCGTTTGAATAGCATTGCTTAATCCACCCTCGAACCTAAGTCTCTGTGCTTGGATTGATAGCGATTCGCTAGGGATATTAGGAGTTGTTTGCAAGTCATTAACTTGTTTGTGCGTGGTTTGTGATTCTTGATGGTAACCATTGGCTAGAGTTGTCATTTAGGTTGCATTAGGGAATTAGTCCTCTACCCCGACTTGCATGATTGAGCTAGGATTACGCCTTGGAACATTGGTTGAGTCACACGACCTAGCATACAAACCCTAATACACTTGTGCGAATTTGAGCCTTTAGAACCATTTCACATCGGTTCTATTTCTTTGTGAGGGTAAAAACAATCGTGGCACACTAGATCGTAGAACCCGGTGTTGTTTTGCACTTGGCATCGAGAGCTTAATATGTGGAGACCCTTAGGATTAACCCATTGACTTAAATAACCCTAACCATAACTACTGATTCATCCCTTAGATCACCCATAGCCACTAAATTAACCTTTTTGACTTAAAAACCTTCACCAAGCTAACTCTATAATCCTAACCTTTCCCCATTTCACTTTGATTTTCCTTTCTCACCCTCCTCTCCTAAATCAAGTAATTGGCTAAGTTGTTCATTCATTTTGGGGTCAATCACCATTTGCATTTCAACTCTTTCATATCTAGTCCTATGGAAAAATTGTGTTAAAAAAAAAAAATGAAAAAAGAAAAGAGAAAAAAAATATATATATATATATATATATATATATATATATATATATATATATATATATATACCCAAATAGAGTCAATGTGTTTGTTCGGTTTCCTTTTGTAAAACTCGGAGTCTGTAAACGCCTGTCTTGGTTATCCGGTTTGCATCTTTCAGCCGGTATTTGTGTTCCATGTTTTGTAATTTTTTTGGTTGAATAAAGGATTAGGGCGATCACTTAATTGCCTTGATCCATGCCTTGTAATTTTTGTTTTCGTTTTCTCATTAAGTGGTGTTTCGGCCTTTGAGTGTGGATAAGGCCTTCTTTTTTTGTCAAGTTAATTTCAAAAAAAAAAAAAAAAAAAAAAAATATAAAAAAAAAAAAAAAAAAAAGCAAACACTCTTAGGACTAGTTCTGAGTTGAAAATTGCATGACCCGTCTTTAGTGCTTAGTCAATTTGTATGTTTTACTTGATTCGTAGGAGTTGTACACCTAAAATTCCCCTTATCAAACCTACCCTAAGCCGTAACATTACAAGCCCCAGGTTCTCTGATTTTGCTCCTTGACCAATGACTTCACCGGGATTGCCGTTAGTTCGCTATGTGATGTGTGCCATTGTTTGTTTTTGTGTGCTCATCCGCCTTGCCTTGAACTTGAGTGCTGGAGTGACATCTTGTGAGGTGCTTTGTGGTCGTATAAACTCTGTTTGTTCCTCGCCCTTTGACTAGCTGAACTATGTTGGGTTTGGGTATTGAGTGGTTTTGAACCTTTTGCACTTAATGTCATTTCAAAGCTGATGCTTTACTTTCTTGAGTTTATGAATCTCGTACGGTTAAACCCTTAGTTGGATTTGCAAGTGAAAGCGAGCAAGTTTACTCCTTTATCTTTAGTTGATTCGCTTGAGGACAAGCAAGACTTTAAGTGTGGGGTGGTTGATAAGGTCGGTTTTTGACCTTATCTCTTAGGCAATTTCGTGGTTTGAACGGCAATTTTGAGCGTCTTTTGCGTGAATGTTTGTGTGGTTTTTTTGAGTATTTTATGTTTTCTATGTTTTGGATAGTTTTTTATAACTTTTAGTATTTTTCGTGTTTTCTAGGGTTGTTTTTGTAATTTTTGTTTATTTGTTGTTTTGGTCTGTGGCGTTGGTGCCGTTATGTTCTTTGTGTCTGTTTTGGACAGGTATTATGACCCGGACCGGAAGTTAGTGCATCAGTGGCGAAGAAGAGTTCAAAATGCTGAAAATCAAGGTGGCACGGCGTGCCACAATTAGGGCACGCCGTGCCAATCCGGCGTGCCATTCAGGAGCAGTCCAGTGGAGTGGCACGAAAACGTGCCACTCAGGTCAGCGTGGCGTGCCAACCCTAAAATCACACGGCACGGCGTGCCAACTCCAGCAGCACGGTATGCCGCCTTCAGTTCTGCACAGCATGGCGTGCTAACTCCACCAGCACGGCGTGCCGAGCCCCGAAACCTGCTGTTGCCCTACTTTCATCTCTTCTTTTTGCTGGTTTTAACCTAGCCGTATAAATAGGTTATTTTCGGCGTTTCAAAGTATCTTTTTTTCAGTCTTTTTGAGTGATAGCAAAAACTTGTAGTGAGGTTTTTGAGCTTGAACTATTTGTTTTCTTCGAGTTTTGCACTATTGATTGGTTGTAGCTTTACTTAGAATCTTCCCCTTTTGCGACGTTCCTAGTTCCGACTCGAGTTCGTCTATAGAGGTACACCCCAAGCATCTTCACACCGTCGGAATCCGGTTAATCGGACCAAAAGGGCATAAGTTTTCTTCTTCTCTTTTGTAATTTGATTAAGCTAGTTTTGATTCCACAATTTGATTGTGTTTGGTTGTAACATCGAACTCAGTTCATCTTTCTTGATTAACACAATTGTTTGCAAGTTAATTTCAATTTTTATTCCTTTTCTTTATGCAATTCCTTTAATGAATGTCTAGTCTCATAAGATCTTAATTTAGTAAAGTTCATATTTGTGGCATTACCTAGATTGACACCTAGGAAACCATTAGTATTGACGACACTGTGGAACTTACGTGCCCCTATTTTCTGAGCTTTAGAATTAGACTGCCTCTAAACAAGGAAAACCGGCTAAGGACCTAAAAGATCTAGATACCCTAGGTTGTATTATCGAAAGAGCATAAACAAGGATTAATTGTTGAGTTAAATTCATCTTGTGTAATTAATTGACAAAGCCATCCCCATTAGTATTCATAGGTCGGTAAACCGCCAATTGATAACACAAAACTCAAGTGCAAAGTAAGCTGGAATAGATCAACTAGGAGTAGGGTAATTTAGCCGTTAATATATTCAACCCAAACTACGTTCCGCCTAGGACACGCAAGGAACCCGAGTAGTCTAGTGTTTGCAGATTATTCTTTTCTCTGTGGGATCGATACCTGGACCAACCAGAATTATTACTTGTCAACGATAGGTACACTGCCTTAGTTGTGTGTTTCGAGGTTTAGTTTTACTACTACGCCTAGTAGGGGTGTTTCCGATGGCCATTAAGGCCAGCTGCTGATTTTGGGGGGGCTGATTTGCCCCCCCCCCCCCCCCCCCCAAAAAAAAAAAAAAACCAAAGGTGATGATTTGTTCTTCTTCTTCTTTTTTTCTTTTCCACAACAAGTGATTCACAGAGAAAACCATCTATTTTGAAATTAGAGAGGAGAGGAGAAGGATTGACAAAAAAAAAAAAAAAAAAATTGAAGCAAAAAGGTACCAAATTTGGCTTATACTCCGGCGTGGAATTTTGACAGTGAAGTTCTCTTCTTCTTCCTTTTTTTTTTTGTTTTTTAGGAAGTTGAAAGGTATGGGGTTATAGTTAATGAGTTGTTAGTGGTGAGAGGAAGGACACGTGGGGGGGGGGGGGGGGGGGGATAAAAACTGTAGTTTTGCTTTTGCTAATGTTAGAAAAATCCTAAAAATCTCCTGTGTATGCCTTTATGCCTGGTTTATGCTAAAAATATTCATTTTTTGTTTTTGCAAATAATTAATTACTTATTAAGAAAAGCTGATAAATTTTTTTATTATTATTATTATTATTATTAATTACAGTGTGTTTTGTTGTTAATTTTAAATAACAATTTTATCAAAAAATTGTATACGGTTTCCGCCTCACCTTTATCAAAAAATTTTATATGAGTTTTTGTCCCCCCGAAGTTAGACTCCTGGATTCGCCACTGTCCATAGTCTGCATTTTAGCACTAAAATGCTCCACCTTGGCCTCAACTTGATCCATAGATTGTTGCAGATTTATCATCATCTCGAAGATATCCTCAAGCATTTGATGTAAACTTCCCATCTCCAGCGAGAAAACTTCCCACAGACGGCCCCAAATGATAGAAACAGAATGCGTATTAGCAATTCTCTATCACTTCCTGTTTTGACATTAGTATTATTATCAACAATGTGTTTTCTCTCATGCTAATTATAATGGAATAGATTGATAAACATGTATTATTTATTATGTGTAGATAGTTTGGAGTGCATTATGTATAAGAGTCTATGTTCAAGCACATCCGAAAGCAATCCTTGCCGATGCCGATTTATGAAACTATGAATGAAGGATCTACACATTCGCCAAGGTTTAGGGCAGGTGATGAACGTTTCACTAATCTAAATGTATTCTTGCGTCGAAAGGAAGCTGAACATGATGTTGCTAGAATTGCTTTAGAATCCTTGCACAAAAGGATCAAGGAAGAAGCTTCTCCTCATTCATGAGGTTAGTTAGTATGAATCGAATTTTTTAATCTGTCAAATGCTTTTATCTTTGTTTTTATTTTCCCTTTTCATATATATATATATATATCAACTCTAGCTTGTCATAACATATTTAAGGTTTAGTTACTACTACTACTTGTACTACTTAATTGTTATTGTTATTGTCCTTTGTCTATCATCATTATGGTGTTGCAATTAAATATCTTTAATATACCGTGATAGTGTAGTTTTGACTTTCAGTGGGAAAATAAACAGAACAATTGAGAAGAATGAGCATAATATTTATCCAAATGTCCTTAATAAGGAATGTGTAGTTTAAACATAATCATAGGAGAATAATTATGGATATTGTCTTCCATGTGAAATGTACTTTATATTGGTTCGTGGCGTTGAGCAATGAACATTTGTCGGTGCTTAAACTGTTGCTAGGCGTCTAACCTTTTCCCTCCAATTTTTTACAAATTCAGGGCACTATACTTTGTAAGTTCATCTTAAATGAGTATGTAGACAAGAGGCAGTTAGTGTTGGAGATTTGATTCAAAATCTATTGCATGAAAACACTGATAATTAGTTATTTTGTTGGCTATTAGATAGGAGAAATTTCTGGTTTGTACTCAGTCAAAATATGTATCAGTTAGTTGCTTATTTTTCTCTATTTCTGTTAAGTGTAAGCCTATAAATAGGCACTGCTAATTCACCTTTGAGTGTGGTGAAAAGTAATAAGTGCTTTGTTTCTCCATCAGTATAGAATTTCTGTTGTTTTCTAATTTATTTACAAAAACAGATTTCCTCTTAAAAATAAACATTTGGTATCAGAGCCATCCTTGGGCATTTCGAAATGGCAAACAGTGGCAGTGCAGTAAATATAGCCCAACCTTCCATACCAATTTTCCATGGAGATAATTATCAGTTTTGGAGCACCAAAATGAAAACGTTGTTCAAGTCACAAGAATTGTGGGATTTGGTGGAAAATGGCGACAATGAGCAAGATGAGGAGACCACGCTTAGAGAAAACAAAAAGGGAGATTCGAAGGCTCTTTTCTTTATACAACAAGCTGTTCATGAATCAATTTTTTCAAAAATTGCAGCAGCCTCAACAGCAAAGGAGGCATGGACAACCTTGCAGCTGGCATTTCATGGCTCATCCACAGTAATCACGGTAAAGTTGCAGACACTTCATCGTGAATTTGAAAATCTGCAGATGAAGAATAGTGAATTAGTGCAGGATTTTATGACAAGAGTTGCAGCAATCGTCAACCAGATGAAGTCCTATGGAGAAGACATCACCGAAAGCAAAGTTGTTCGAAAAGTGTTAAGAAGTTTAACTCCAAAATTTGACCATGTGGTCGCAGCAATTGAGGAGTCTAAGAACCTGTCCACCTATTCCTTTGATGAGCTAATGGGATCTTTGCAATCTCATGAAGCAAGAATAAACAGAAGAGAAGAGAAGATTGATGAAACAGCATTCCAAGTGAAAGGAGTGAGTTCAATGTCGAAGGAGCATGAAAAAGGTGCAGGTCGTGGAAAAGGCAGAGGTGGATTTCAAAGAAAATATCACAACCAAGGCAGAGGAGGCGGCAGAGGATCTGAACAAAGGTCAAACAACAATAAAGGCAACATCCAATGTTATCACTGCAAGAAATATGGGCATGTGAAAGCAGAATGCTGGTTTAAAGACAAACAGGCAAACTTTGCAGAAGAAGTTGATGAAGAGGGTAGACTATTCATGGCACATTCAGACACATCTGACACACAAGATGAAGTGTGGTTTATTGATAGTGGGTGCTCAAATCATATGACCAGCAGGAAGGAAATCTTTAAAGAGCTTGATGAAACTCAAAAGACGAAAGTCAAATTAGGTGATGACAAAGAGATGCAAGTGGAAGGCAGAGGAACAATAGCTATTAAAACTAGCCAAGGTAAAACTAAGCTTTTACATGATGTTCAATTTGTTCCTAACTTAGCTCATAATTTGCTGAGTGTCGGACAGCTTATGGCTAGTGGATATTTTATTATGTTTGACAATGGTGCATGTGTGATTAAAGATAAGCAATCAGAACAAACAATTGTCACTGTTCAAATGACCAAAAACAGAATGTTTCCATTTGAAGTCTCCACTTTGAATGATTTCGCATTGGTAACGGGAGAACAAAACGATTCCAAATTATGGCATCTACGATATGGACATCTAAATGCAAAAGGATTGCAGCTGCTGGAAAGGAAGAAAATGGTCCATGGATTACCAAAAATTCAATCGTTTGATTTATGTGAAGGCTGCATTTATGGGAAGCAAACTAGGAAGTCCTTTCCTACAGGAAGAGCATGGAGAGCCTCAACGTGTCTTGAATTGGTTCATGCTGACCTATGTGGTCCCATGAATACCAAATCACTTGGTGGAAGTTGTTATTTTCTCTTGTTTACTGATGATTTCAGTAGAATGAGTTGGGTATATTTTCTGAAATTCAAGTCTGAAACATTTCAGAATTTCAGAAAATTTAAAACACTGGTAGAAAAGCAAAGAGGCACAAGTATCAAAGTACTTCGCACAGACAGAGGAGGTGAATTTCTGTCAAAAGAATTCGTTCATTTCTACGAGGAGAATGGAATTCGAAGAGAATTGACTGCACCATATACTCCAGAACAAAACGGAGTTGCTGAACGTAAAAACAGAACGGTGGTGGAGATGGCAAGGAGTCTGATGAAAGAGAAAGATCTACCAAACCAATATTGGGCAGAAGCCGTTGCAACAGCAGTGTACCTGTTGAATCTCTCACCGACAAAAGCCGTTCAAAATATCACTCCATATGAAGCTTGGAAAGGGACCAAACCAACTGTGAGTTTTTTGAAAATTTTTGGTTGCATTGCTTATGTTTTAATTGATGCTCAAAATCGCCAAAAATTAGATGAAAAATCAATTAAATGTATTTTTGTTGGTTATTGTACTGAGTCGAAAGCATATAAATTGTATAATCCTGTAAATGGCAAGACAATTGTTAGTAGGAATGTAATTTTTAATGAGGCAGCCAGCTGGAATTGGAGAAGTAATGACGGCAACGAGGAAGATCATCCCCAAATTCCATTAATGGAGGAAGCAAATTCAGCCCCAATTCCAACTACTTCAGCAGCGGTAACTCGAAGCACATCACCAACTTCTACTCCAATTGTTGAGACACCACCATCTACTCCAAGCAGCTCAGCAACTACACCTAGCAGCAAGAGTTCAAGTGTATCTTTAGATGACACCACCAAGGAAACTTAAATCACTGAAGGAGATCTATGAAAAGGGGGAGTTTGCACTAATTGTTCCAGATCCTATGACATATGAAGAGGCAGTAGAAAAAGATGAGTGGAGAAAGGCAATGAAAGAAGAGCTTGTGTCCATAGAAAAGAACTCAACTTGGGAACTGACGAATCTGCCAAATGGAAAGAAAGCAATAGGAGTGAAGTGGATATTCAAAACAAAATTTCATGCAGATGGAAGCATTCAAAAGCACAAGGCTCGTTTAGTTGCGAAAGGATATTCACAACAACAAGGGGTCGACTACGAGGAGACATTTTCACCTGTAGCTCGGTTTGAAACAGTAAGAATGTTCTTGGCTTTGGCAGCTCAATTCAAATGGAAGGTGTATCAATTTGATGTAAAATCGGCCTTTCTTAATGGTGAACTTGAAGACGACGTTTATGTCTCACAACCAGAAGGTTTTGTGATTAATGGACATGAAGATAAAGTGTACAAGTTGAGAAAGGCTCTCTATGGTTTAAAACAAGCTCCACGGGCATGGTACAGTAAAATTGATGCATTCTTTCATGAAAATGGCTTTAAAAGAAGTCCAAATGAGCCTACTCTTTATCTGAAGAAGCAAAGGGAAACAGATTTTTTGATAGTGTGCCTATATGTAGATGATATAATCTACATGGGGTCAAGTTCAAAGCTTATAGAAGAGTTCAAGTTCAGCATGATGAGCACCTTCGAAATGACAGACCTGGGATTGCTGCACTATTTTCTTGGATTAGAGATACATCAAGATGAAGATGGAGTATTCGTTTCTCAAAAGAAATATGCAACAGATTTATTAAAGAAGTTCAACATGTCAAATTGCAAGATGGTGGCTACTCCAATGAACAAGAATGAAAAATTCAAGAAAGAAGATGGAGAAGAAGCAGCAAATCAGAAACAGTTTAGAAGTTTGGTCGGTGGGTTAATATATTTAACACACACAAGACCTGATATTTCTTTCTCAGTTGGAGTTGTGTCAAGGTTCATGAGCAATCCATCAAAACTACACTATGGAGCAGCAAAGAGGATCCTAAGGTATATTGCAGGCACAATCAATTATGGAATTTGGTACACTCATGTAACAAATTTCAGATTGGTTGGATTTACTGATAGCGATTGGGCAACCTCATCAGATGATAGAAGAAGCACTTCTGGAAATATGTTTGGACTTGGATCAGGTGCTGTCACTTGGAGTTCTAAGAAACAACCAATAGCAGCCCTATCAACAGCAGAGGCAGAGTATGTTGCTGCTACTACAGCAGCTTGTCAGTGTGTTTGGCTTAGAAGGATGTTAAGCGATTTTCACCAAAAGCAAGAGAAGGGAACTGCGCTTTATTGTGACAATGTTTCGGCAATTGCAATGGCAAAGAATCCAGCATTTCATAACAATACAAAGCATATTGAGTTGAGATTTCATTTCATTCGTGAGTTGGTGGCCAAGGGAGAAATAACTATGAAGTTCTGTCCCACTGATGTCCAAGTTGCAGATATCTTCACCAAAGCCTTGTCTGGTCACAGACATGCTTTTCTTAGAAGCTTGCTTGGTGTATGTGATTTTGAATCAAGGGGGAGTGTTGGAGATTTGATTCAAAATCTATTGCATGAAAACACTGATAATTAGTTATTTTGTTGGCTATTAGATAGGAGAAATTTCTGGTTTGTACTCAGTCAAAATATGTATCAGTTAGTTGCTTATTTTTCTCTATTTCTATTAAGTGTAAGCCTATAAATAGGCACTGCTAATTCACCTTTGAGTGTGGTGAAAAATAATAAGTGCTTTGTTTCTCCATCAGTATAGAATTTCTGTTGTTTTCTAATTTATTTACAAAAACAGATTTCCTCTTAAAAATAAACAGTTAGATAGGCCTGTTTATAATACCACTGTTCAGCGGCCTCATGGATTCTTTTGTATGTCCTCGTTGGTTTTCAATGGTATTACTTACACTGGAGAGAATGCGAGAACCAAGAAAGACGCTGAACACCTAGCAGCCAGAGCTGCGATTCTTGTTCTCATTGGTATTATCATCATATAATATATTTATTCCATAATTACATTAATAATTACATGGTCTTTTCTTTTGTGGTTCACTGACTGACGGAACGGTCCAGATGATTCTTCATCCAGTACAATTATTTCTGAAATAGTCAAGTCTAAAAGCAAATTCATTGCTGCATTGCCTAAAAATAAGGACTGTCATATTGCCGAAAATAACACAGTGCCTGAGGGAAATAATAAAGTACCAACCACTGCAATTTCAAAAGCACCTCCAGAAATGCATCCTCCCCTCCATGCATTTGCTGTACCAGAAAGAGAAGCAGTACAAGAAGTGTCTATGGGCAATAATAATGTAACAATGATAGCAGTTTCAGAAGCAGCTCCTGAAATGCATCCTCCCCACCAGGCATTTCCCATTCCAGCAGGAGCAGCAGTGCAAGAAGGAATTAAACCTCCAATTCAAATTGTGCCACCAACAGTTGGACAATCTTCAGATCCTTTGCACCATGCATTTGTTGTACAGACAGGAGCGCAACAAGAAGGAATCAAACTTCCAAATGCATTTGTGGCACCAATTGTTGAACAATCTTCAGATGCTGCTCCTTGTTCTGGGAAAAGGAAGAAGAAGGATAGGAGAAAACCTAGGAAGAAAATGCGGACTGAATCTTGGTAAGTTTTAAACTTTCTATTCTATAATTTATGCTGCGTTAGTCTGGCGTTTTGTTTACTTATCTGCTGCAAATCATCATGCTTGTGATGCTAATGATTCATTCATGACTTGTCTTTTATTGGATGGGAAAAGTCATATATGTAATTGTTATAAGTTTGGAGGATAGTGGTCGAAAGATTGTCTGTGCTGAATAATGTTCCTATTAGGAGCTGCCAAAACATTATGTTTTTCTTTTTTGTTTTTCATCAAATTTGTGCCAAGCGGGGTTGTTTTGTTGAAACTCAATCTTTGTGCAGTTTCTTTGTATATTCATTGCTGCAATGACTTAATGTATATTCATTAGTCTTATGCTACAGGTAAGAAGTTTGGAATAATTTTGTTTTAGAAATGTCTTTTGTATCGAAGTAATTTTTTTCTATTTACTGTTTTTTTTGCATTAAGAAAAGAGGAAAACATAAATGCAAACATAAGTTTGAGTAGTGAATATATTCTCCAAGAAACGAAAGTTGGAGCGCAAAGTTGAATTTGGTTTTCCAAAATGTGAAATTAATGCATATTGAAGTTGTTTATTCTGTTAATATTAAGTTAGCGATCCCAACTCAGCGAGTCATCGATGAGAAGTATTGTTTGGTTCCATCTGTCCTCTTTGACTTGTAGTTTACCTTCTGTTTGTGTAAATGTGCAGGTTCTCTGTTGCTGCAAAAGCTTATAAAGAAAGCTGCTTCATCTGTGGTATTTTTCTTGGCACTTTGTTGAAACATTTTTGCTGTATATATTCTAGTTTGCTAAGTAATTACCCTAATCATTAGCCCATCTGTTTTAGTTAAGGAAAGGATAGCTAGTTGATTTGATATTTTGTTCAATTAGAGCATAAGCTAGAATATCATGGAATATGATTGGAAAATAATGATTAATTTTTAATGTCCGTTTATTGAGGGGAAACACACCACAAATTATATCATACAATTCATGTATTGTTCTATGTGTTTACTTTAAATTTTTCAAATCATAATTGGAATACTACGAACTTACAATCACCATTTAGTATTCTTATTTGTTTTACTTCGAAATTATAATTATACTTATAAATTTTTTCTTTTCTTTTACATCGATTGTAATTGATATTTTTAATAAATATAATTACTAAAAATTGTGAATGAAAAGTAAAATATTATTAACATATGTATATATTTATATTATATTGGGGAAATTTAAACAATCACCCTTGTTTTATTCGCTAATAAATTGAGGATTGAATTTTTATTTGTCAAAAAGAGGACACATGGATTTAAAAGTTAGGAAAAAAAAAAATCATTATATATTAGAGGATATTTTTGTTCATTTTAAACTGAAAATTGGTTAATAAAAATACAATAAACCTAAACGATAAAAGTTTGGAAATTTTCAAGAAGTACAAATATTTTTCTTAATTAAATATTAATTATAACTTTTAAAAGATTATAATAAATTAGAAAATCTACTAAAAATATTCAAATCTCGATGTAACATTCTTAAATAATATGGGTAAACTATTTTTGAGCCGCTTGGTCCTCTCAACTATTTTAGCAACCTATCTAACCCCTCATTTATTTTAAAGCTGTATTTTTAAACCTTTGAGTGAACAAAACCAGACACAATAGAGTATCATGCATTATACGCTTCTGACACTAAAGACATGTAGGACACAAGCTGGAAACCATCTTCTATTTAATTAATATTACCTCTTACTTCCAGGTCATACGACACATCAGCATTCAAGTGTCTAAAAATACCACTTTAAAATAGATGAGGGGTTAGATAGGTCGCTAAAAACGTTGAGGGGGCTAAGCGGCTCAAAAATAAAAGTTGAAAGGGCCACGTATGTATATAGCTTTTAGATGAGGGGTTAGATAGGTCGTTAAAATAGTTGAAGGGGCCAAACGACTCAAAAATTAAAGTTTAAGGGGCCACATATGTGTTCGGCCTTTATTGTTTCATAGGCGGAGTAGACTAACAATACCACAAACGCATCCTCAAAAATGCAATGTTAATGCGGCATTCGATGGATTTGGATTGTATTATCCAGGATTCAAATGGAAAAAAATTGCATTACTTTTGGGGCTTGTGACGTTAAAAGTATGTAGAAGCAATGATTTGTATGGAGGCTCTTGGTCCCGATGAAATTCAATAATTATCGAATTTGATGTTGTTGAATGGTCACCCACATTTGCATTCGAAAATTATTTTAAGGATATGTATTATATAAATATATATGTAAATAATATTTGGCATTTTATTTACAATTTTTAGTAATTTGATTTATTAAAACTATCAATTACACTTGACTTAAAAGAAATAAGAATTACATTTATATTTATATTCCAAGTAAACCAAATAAGATTATTAAAAGGTGATTTAATCTCGTATTTTTCCAATTATAATTTGGATGGTTTTTTTTATGAAATCGCCAATATTAATTATTGGCAACCATGAATTCATACCGAGTGCACACATAAACACACAAACCCTAGGCTACAAACAATGTAGCGTTGGTGAACCTGTTGTTCATTGTTACTAATAACTAATACTAGCTATTACATAGAATATTAATGTGTCATCTTAAGAATTATTAAAAGAATATAATTCAGAGAAAAGAAAAAGAAAGATTTAGAGAACCATTTGTATAATACAGGGAATTTTTATTTCTAGAAAATCTTAAACCATACAAACCAGGAAGATCTTCTTATATAGAGCAGAAGACTTCTCAAAAGGACAAGACAAATTGCCATGTAGGGCAGACAACTGAAAATGGCTTACAGCCTTACAAAAGAAAGAGGATAGAGACATCTACTTTACAGCACATTATGACTCAGTTGATTATGACTCAGCTGTATTATTACAAACAGACTAAGAAAAATTATTAAACAGATATTTCACAGATAAAGACATAAGTGATAGCAGAAATAGCTGGCAGAAACTATGCAGGGCATCTGATGACGTGGAGATACTAGAACCATTTCTTGTTTATTGGCTCATGTGATGGTGACATATTCATTGCGTCTGGACTGTCTAATTCTTTTTCTTTTTATGGAAGAGAATAGTCTTCAAACCAAGTATAAACTTCTAGACTTTCTGGCTCTTGAGAATCCTGATACAGAGTTGAATAAGAGATTTCTGGCTGATATAATGTCACCTGGTGAGATGTTAAAGTCGCTGGCTTTGGTTGCTGGATTACATATTCTACTGGTTTAACAGCTTGAAATTCTGAAGAAACTATTAAAATCAATGGATAATCAGTAGTAGCATAAACCCAGGCATCAGTTTTATCCATATGACCATTGATTTTATAGAGAAATTTTTTGACTAAAGATTTATCTTTAGGAGTAGATAATGGAAAGCCAAAATTCCTCCAGTGATAAGCTTGATTTTGAGTGAAAAAATATCCTTGAGGATGCTTGAAATATGGCCTGTGAAGGATGAAAATCCCAACTGTTGTATTTTCAATGAATTGTCCTGTCTTTCTGCCATAAAGCTCTTCATACATAAGTTGTCTTTGTAGCTCATGTTGCCACCATGAGATTCATGCAAACCAATCTAGGAAAGTAAACAGAAGAGAACTCTGGTGATTTGGATTCATGATGTAACGATACATTGGTAGTAATGGTACTTGGAATACAGTGCAGTAGAGAGTAACAGAACACCATAAACACCATAATTCATGTTCAAGAAGCTGATGGAATGGTGATAGTGCCTAAACAAGAAGGAAATAATAGTCCTTCAAGAAAGATGGGAGAAAGTGGTTGTTTCCATAGTGTAAGCGCCAGATTTTTCCCGTCCTTAAAAAAAAAAAGTACACGTGTCACACGATTGTAAATACAATCGTGCGACTGTCGTTATAGTCGTACGACTATATCGGAGCAGGTGCAACAGACCATACCTATGACATAAGAAATTGCGGTGGATTTTCAGAGCAATTAATGCTCTGTTCTTGCAGCAAGCAAAACCAGAAAATAAGAGAGGAAAGAAGATCTAAAAAATCAAAGAGAGTTTAGAGAGAGAATTGAAGAAAAAGGGAAGAAAAAGAAAACCTCAAAACTTCAAGCATCTTTTTCTCTTCTTTTTCTTTTTAATTCTTAAGTGTTTAAGTTAAAAACCTATTAAAAATCCTAGGTCAATAATTGGACACTCTAAACTCAATTAATTTCGGACTTAAAACTCTCAGAATCCTTGACATTTTGGAGATTTTGGACTTAACTTTTCAAACCTCAACTCAAAGGAAAAGAAGCGATTTGGAGTGGATTGAGGCGTTTCCAGCGGTCATTCCTACGGTGGATCAGCGCTAAAGAGGTAAGCATACTTCAATCCCTCATTTTCTTGTGCTTTCTGGGAGATTTGGTGTGTTTTGGTGCATAAAAGTTCAATTTTCTCGTTTGCTGTTTCTGGAAATCAAGAACAGTTTCAATCCCTCATTTTCTTGTGTTTTCTGGGAGATTTGGTGTGTTTTGGTGCATAAAAGTTCAATTTTCTCGTTTGCTGAGTGTTCTTGATTTCCCTCCCAGTTTTAAGTTTTATTTGAATAATTTTACCGAAATCCTGAAATTGGAAGGGTTACAGTCACACGACGGTAATTGGACGAACCTTACAGTCGTGCGACTGTAAGGCTCGTCCAATGGCAGAATTTCTAGTTTGGCCCATAAAATTTCTAAAAACCCATAAAAATTCAAAAAATCCGAAATCATCAAAAATGAATTTTGTTATGTGCATTTACTACCTTGGATTTAATTTTCGATGTAATTGCATTTAGAATAACGCTATGATTCTTAAGAAAACTGACCTACCTCACATGTTAAATTAAAGTAAACCGGAAAATAAATTATTTTCAAAATGATTTTCTCACAAAACAAAAACACAGGGACGTTTCAAAATTGTTTTCCAGTTCTAACCGGGCCGGCTAGCCAAACCGACCCGGTTACCCCCCTAAATGCATGCCCCCAATTTCTAATTTCCCAATTTTTTCTTGTTTGAGTGCTATTTGTGGCATGCCGTAAATTGTGCTAACCGTCTGTTTTGCAGCTTTTTATTTTCTATTTTGATGTATTTAATAGATCTATCCTTGTATTTTAGGCGATTGTAATTTTTAGATAAATCATGTATATTAGGCGTTTGTAAAGTGAGGTTGAGAGTTTTTCTTTTATTATTCGATCGGGTTGTAATAATTTAATTATAGACTGCTTTATTTTATTTTATCTGTATGCGCGCTGTATGCTTAATTTAATGCAATAAAATTTATTTTAGAATTTAAAATACCATCTATGAACATTGGCTATATTTATTTTAATTAGACATGAAATAAGGGACTTGTCCAAACCTAGATCTCTGGATAGTGTAGCGGCCGTTCGTCTGGTTCAGCTACGCTATAAATTTCCTGGTTGAGCTGAGCCAGGTGGCGACTCCTACAATATTCATCCAGACTTAGGTCTTGGTTCTTTTAAGAAATAATTCTATTTTTTCCAAAACGTGATTTCCCATTCACAAAAACCCCACGCAAGGGAGGGTTGCTCGATCTCGAGGCTCCCTCTCGAGAGAGTTTTGCGTTCCGTCGAAAACGTCGTCCGCTCACAGTGGCGACTCTGCTGGGGATTTCTTACAAAAAGTTTTCTTAAAAACTTAAAAGAATTTGACAAGCCCTGAAAAGTGTCTAATTGAAATAAGGTGGATGATTTTTGTATGGTATTTTATTTTGCATTTTACTTAGACATTTTTGCATTAGGTTAAGTGTCCAATTTTAGCCCAGTGAATTGTTGAAGTGTCGCCTATGTTCCTCTTGGTCCTAGGGGCACGGATATTAAACACCACCTATAGCCTCATACGAACCCATTCGTTCGGACCCTTGAGTGGGGAGAAGTGAGGAGTATATTTTGCTATGGGAGCCTTGATTTTAACCCGAGTTGGACCGAACTCATACAGGTAACCTTAGTTGGATTCCCTTAGGATACCAAAATAAATTGTGTGAATATTATATATCGCGCCTTCATCATCCCCGGTTGGTGATGGAAAAGAATCCCTCCTAGGACTCGGTTAGAATTTTCTAAAAAATTGACCACATTTGGAGGAATAAGGTTGGAGGAATACGCTTCGTGTGCTATGTGTTACACGTTTCCCGACATCTCACGACATACCATAATTAACATTTCCCATGCATATGAAATACCATACACGAAACATTTGCGTGATAAATAACCCATGTTTTTATGCAGCCACTTGCATTTTCTTTTCGCGTGTGAAAACATTAAATCATCTGTTTGCCATCCACACTAACCATTTTTTTTTAGCCATGACATTATATTTGTGTGATTAGCATTTTTTCACATAGCATACATAACATCATTATGTATGTCATGCATCCTAACCACATTTTTGTGCAGCCATTTGCATTTCGTGTGACATAAGCATTCATGACATATCAATTAAATTAAATTAAGGACATGCCAAGAGTGCCCATCACGATCATCTCATTTCATAGCATATCGGGTATCCCCAAAATTACCCGTGTTTTGCCAATGCATCGGATTACATTCGGCCATTTCCCTAAATCATTTCATTCAATAGAGACCCTAATGGTCCTAGGGCCATTTTTGTGTGATGATTTACACGATGCATTTCATGAAATCATACTCATTCATCATAAATATCATATAACACTGTGGTCCACATCGGATCATTTCATGACATTAATATATCATTCAAGGTACTCCCCGAGTGCCGAATTAGTACACCTATAAGTCCATTTCATAACATTATCAAATCATGAAAGGTGTTTCCCAAACGTCGAACTTCTGTCCGTGTCCCTGTTACATGTGACTTTCTTATAGCATTATTTCATATCATATGCCCCAAAAGCATCAGAACTCTGTCCATGGACTGGTCTCATGCGACCATTTCATATCATCTCATAGACCTACAAAGCGTCGAAACTCTGTCCGTGTGTCAGCACACACATGACCATTTCATAAAATTCACTAGGTGCCCCAAAGGCGCCGAACCTAATCCGTGTGATGGTCCACACGTGATCTTTTTGCATAGCATTCGGTGTTCATGGAATGTCCTAAAAAGAAGGAAAAGAATAATAAAAGAAGACCATTCATATCATTATTTCATTCATAACATCACTTCATCCATTCATCATAAAGCACTTTCAATATAGCACTCTTCATGTCACCATCCATTCACTCATGTCCCTAAACGTTTCCCATGTGATGTCGGGCAGAATAAACTGGAGTGACCTTGGACGAGATCTCAGGCTTCGAAGGCTGTTGGGGAACGAAGAGCAGTTGAAACAGAAAGTGATTCTGATTCTGGGGAAGAAGTAGAGATGGCTAATCCGACACCAAGCCTCACTGATGCTTTAAAGGATTTCCTGAGATCACAGGATTTCCGCGATATGCTTAAGAAGGAAATGCGGGCAGTAGTGAGAGAGGCTGGAGAAACTGGTGGTAGTGGAACCGGGAAGGAGAAGGAGGCTGAATCATACCAGCAAGGTGGGGATGCCTCGGCTAGTCTGGAAAAGCTGTAAGAAATTGAGGCAGCCATAGAGAGAAAGATGAAGGTGAAATGCTCGGAGTTAGACAAGGTTGTGGCCCAGCTAAAGAAAAGGGCTAGTGTCAGTGCAGAGTCTAAGAAGGGGGTCAATGTTGATGCTATGATCAGCAAAGGCATCGAGACATTTCCCATCAGCTTCCAAGTGCCAAAGGTTCCGTCTTACACAGGGATGGGTTCACTAGAGGCCCATGTAAACCTCTATGCTCGGGTCATGCTGACTACGGGCACCACTAAGCAACAATTGATTAATCTCTTCCCGACTACCTTGGAAGGAGGAGCATTGGGCTGGTATAACTCTTTGTCAGAGGAAGAGCAGTCAGATTGGGAGGCTTTATCAGCAGCCTTCATTAAATATTACAGCTTCAACACCAAGATTCAAGTGAAGCTGTATGACTTAGAACGAATCAAGCAGAAGCCCAATGAGCCTTTTGATGAGTATTACCAGCGATGGATGAACAAGATGATCCTTCTGAAAAATCGCTCCGATGAGGATGAATTGATACAGAATCTGATAAACGACAGTAAGGACGTCTTTAAGAACAATATGAAGTTCCATCCATTCAGTGAACTTAGTGAAGTTTACAGCATGGCCATGAAGATCGAGCGAGATGAGGAAGAGAAGGTAGGAGGCCATAAGGGTGGTAGAAGTTCAGGGTACAATTGTGGGTATAGATCCACAGCAACAGCCGGGTCTGGTGGTGGTTCTAGTTCAAGTTCTAGAGGAAAAGGGGGGCAGACTTTAGATGTGAAGCAGGTTGAAGTTGCCATAGTAACCCAGCAACAGAACAATCAGAATAGGAATACAGGAGGACAGGGTATTTCACCTTGGACTCTTCCCTTAGTCAAGATATTTGCTACGTGCAGAAACGGTGGGCTGCTACAGTCCCTGAAGCCATTTGAAAAAACCTGCCGAGGCAGATAAAGATAATTTCTGCACATACCATGTTGTAGCTGGCCATATAACTAACAATTGCTACAAACTGAGGGACGCCATTCAAAAGCTGATTAATGAAGGGAAGTTGTAGGAGCCCGCTAAGCCCAGCACGAAGACTAACTCGTTACCGACATTTGAGAAATGGGTCACCATGGTACATTCAGGACTGCCAGCTAATTTCATTTTTGCTGAAGTCCTTCAAGCAAATCCTGCTATTCAGGCTGTAGCAATTGGGGAAGCTGAGGCAGAGTCAGAATGTGAGTAGCAGAAGAACAGAAAGAGATCAAGCCGATAAGCTTGAATGATCTTGACTTTGAGGATGAATATGAAGAGTTCGGTGGGAAGGAAACAGTTAAGCTGCTGGCGATTGAGAAGCTGAAAATCCAAGAGGTCCAGAATGTGACCCGAAGTGGCAGGGTGTATCAACCAGCAGACCAAGTGAGGGATAAGGCCCCGATGACTGGGTCTAGTAGCATGTTAGCATAGGAGGGAATTGAGAAAGAAGACCTGGTCATTTCCCAATTGAAGAAAACCCCTGCACAAGCCAGTTTGTGGCATTTGCTGTTGACCTCTAAGGAGCATAGGGCGGCTTTAGTGAAAAATTTGTAAGAGATCGAGGTTTCTCCTATTGCATCTTCGGAGGCCATGTGTTGTCTTCTGGATTGGGTCCATTCTGGGTCTCCTAATATCACTTTCTCTGAAAAAGATCTACCTAGCGAAGGGAAGGCTCATAATAAGGCCCTTTATATCAGAGCCCATGTGATGGACAAGGTGATGTCATGTGTCATGGTGGATGATGGCTCGGCACTGAATATATGTCCATCGAAAATGCTGCCATGTCTTGGCCTGAATGAAGATGTTCTGAAAAAGTCCTCAACAGTAATCCGGGCATACGATGACTCCAAGAGAACAGTAATAGGGACTTTTGAAACTGAAGTGGAGGCTGAAGTGGAGGTTGGGCCAGTCAAGTCAATGGTCGTTTTCACTGTGATATATATCCCAGTCACCTTCTCCCTACTATTAAGAAGACCATGGTTCCACCCTCTAGGAGGTGTCCCTTCCACCTTGCACCAGAAAATTAAATTCTCGATAAATGGCGGGATAGTGACAGTTGAGGCCGATTCCCAGTCTGTGATTGCTGCCGTTAGTGAGCAGACCATACCATGTGGCAGGTTCCAAGTCACCATGATCAGGGAAGATGAAGCTACAGATGCCCCAATGGTCATTTATGAAAACTACATACCGGAGTGGCTGTCCAAATATCTGCACAAATAAAATTTTGTCCCGGGCATGGGACTTGGAATCAACCTGCAAGGAGTGCCTGAGTTTAACATCAACTCGGGAAAGCCAAAGAAATTTGGTCTTGGGTATATAGAGGAAGCATCTAATCAGAAGAACCCGAGAAGGGGCAAGAACGACAAGCTTATAATGAAACCATTCCTGAAGGTGGGAGAAGGGCTATACAAGGGCCAGGTTGAACCAGTAAGGGTTGGAAACATCAAATATCCCAGATTTGAAATATTTGCTGATGTCATAGACTTTGAGAAAAGCCCAGAAGAACCAGTAGCCCCTGTGGTGGTAGAAGAGGCAGCTGCTAAGTCTGATATTCTACAATGCGAGCTGCTTGAAGAGATGGCAGAAGTAGTGGAGGTGGCTGAAGAGAAAAATGAAAAGAAAGCCTATGATGAAACTGTGGAAGTCATTTCGGGTGCATTGACTGCTGCCTTAAGCAAGGCGTTTGGGAAAGCCAAACAAGGATTTGGTGAGGAGCTGATGGCCAAGGTGAACTTGGATTCTGTGATTGCTAAAATAGCCAAGGTCAAGGAAAATGCTAAGGCACAAGTGGCTGAAAAAGAAGTCGAAGCAGCTGTAGTCCCGGATAGTGCTCTGAAGATGAAAGTGGAAGTTGAAGAAGTGCAAGGTCCTTTGCCTGTGGAGGATGAAAATGATTTTGTTGTATTTATTTTTTCCATTTTCAATGTAACTGATGTACTTATGACAAGTTTAATGCAATGAAATCTTAGTTTTCTTACTTGTGTGATGTTTATCCTGATAATTCTGTGTATGCATTTAAATCACCATCAAGCATATTTAGCATACATGACATTGCATTACATGAAATCAACATAAGTACAGATGAAAACCCCAAAATGGTATTCATTTCACACGAGCTAAAGCCCAAGGAAGAAAGAGAATTAATAAGAATATTGCAAAAACATGTTAAAGCTTTTGCGTAGTCATACAAAGACATACCGGGTGTAGACACAGAGATAGCAGTACACAAGATCCCAACGGATCCTAAATTCAAGCCAGTAAAGCAGAAGTTGAGGAGATTGAGGCTAAAATGGCCTACACTGGCAAAAGAAGAAGTGGCTGAGCAGATAGACACCAGGTTTCTTGAAGTGGTAGAATACACAGAATGGCTAGCCAATATCGTCCCAATTCCTAAAAAGGATGGAAGGGTCAGAGTATGTGTCGACTATCGGGACTTGAATAAGGTGTGCCCAAAAGATAACTTCCTACTGCCTCATATCGATGTCCTGGTTGATAGTGCAGCAAAAGCAGTAAAGTATTCCTTCATGGATGGCTTTTCGGGGTACAACCAGATCCTGATGGATGTGATTGATAAGGTGAAGACATCATTCATCACGGAGTGGGGTACTTTCTGCTACAGAGTAATGCCCTTTCGGACTGAAGAATGCTGGAGCCACTTATCGAAGGATTGTCACAACTTTGTTGCATGATATGATTCACAAAGAAGTCGAAGTGTATGTCGATGATATGCTTGTTAAATCAACAACCCGGGAGGAACATCCTGTTATCCTGGATAGATTTCTTACACGCATTAGAGAATACAACTTGTGACTTAACCCCAAGAAGTGTTATTTGAAGTCACATCAGGGAAGTTGTTGCATCATGTAGTCAGCCAGAGGGGAATGAAAATGGACCCAGACAAAATCAAAGCCATCCGAGATATGCCAACTCGAAAAATAGAAAAGGAAGTCCGATCATTTTTGGGTTCCTTACAGTACGTTAGCTGTTTCATAGCACGGTTGACTTCTACTTATGAGCCAATTTTCAAGCTATTAAAGAAAGATTAGTCGATTGTATGGGATGACAGATGTTAGTTGGCCTTTGAGAAAATCAAAGCCTATTTGGTAAATCCACTAGTCGTGAGCCCACCAAAGCCAGGGAAGCCTTTGATTTTATACTTGGGGGTTGAAGAATCCTCCATAGGGGCAATGCTGGCATAAGAACAAGATGGGAAGAAGGAGTACCCCATCTACTACCTTAGCAAGAAGATGCTGGAATATGAAACCAAGTACACACTGATGGAGAAGACGTGTGTGGCAATGATTTGGCTAACCAAGAAGCTGCACCATTACTTCCAGTCCTACAAAGTACAAGCTGTCGCTAAAGTGGATCCAATGAAGTATCTTTATGAAGCACCAGTATTAGTTGGGAAGTTATCCAGGTGGCTATTACTCTTGTCAGAATTCGACATCGAGTACATCACTAAAAAAATTATCAAAGGGTGAGCCGTAGCAGAGTTTTTGGCAAATCAGCCGCTAGAATCAGATTACACAGAGAATTTAGAGTTCCCAAATGAACAATTGGCTATGGTCAAAGTAAAGAGATGGGTTATGTTCTTTGATGGTGCAGTGAACAGAAAGGGTGCTGGAATCGGTGTACTCATAGCAACACCAGACGGTGAAGTTATTCCTCTGTCGATGAGACTGAATTTTCCTATAAGCAATAATGGAGTAGAGTACGAAGCATGCCTATTTGGGATGGAAACTCTATTGACACTAGGGGCAATTGACGTCTTGATTGTCAGAGATTCACTTTTGGTGATCAGGCAGGCTCAGGGCGAATGGGAGCTGAAAGAAGAAGCCTTACTGCCTTATTTGGAGATGCTACGGTTCAGAAAGTAGATATTTGGCCAATGTGAATTCAGACACGTCCCAAGGGATGAGAACAAGATGGCAGATGCCCTAGCAACTCTATCTTTTATTTGGGAGATCCAAAAGAAACTCAAGTCCAACCACTGGTTATAGCCACTTCCAGACATCCTTGCTTCGAAGTGCACGAAGTGATGGAGTTGACAGCTGAAGAAAAGCCATGGTTCTTTGACATCTACCAGTATGTTAAGGAAGGAAAGTATCCAGAGGAAGCCAGTACTGTCGATAAGCTATCATTAAGAAGATTAGCCAGTCGGTTCAGAATCTTTGAGGACAAACTATGTAAAAGAACATCATATGGGGTTCTTTTGAGGTGCCTGACAGAATCAGAGGTAGAAACGGTAATGCAGCAGGTACATGCAGAGTCCTGTGGGCCATATATGAATGGCCTCACTATGGCCTGGAAGATAATGAGACAGGGATACTTTTGGATGACTATGCAAGCAGATTGTATAAGAAAAGTGAAGAGATGTCATGAGTGCTAGATCTATGCGGACATCAGTCATCTTCCACCGCTTGAACTACAGAACATGGCATCTCCTTGGCCATTTTCCGCATGGGGGATAGATATGATTGGTAAAATTTATCCTACAGCATCTAATGGACACCGATTCATAGTCGTGGCAGTTGATTACTTCTCAAAGTGGGTGGAGGCAAAATCCTTCACTAGTGTAACAGCCAAGCAAATGGTTAAGTTCATCCAGAAGAAGATCTTTACCCGGTATAGGATTCCACATCACATAGTGACTGACAACGGAGTGCAGTTTCAAGGGGCAACAGCTGAGTTGCTTACAGAACATGGCATTGAGCATCATAAGTCTTCTCCATACTGACCCCAAGCTAATGGTGCAGTGGAGGTAGCTAATAAGGTGATAAAGAAAATCTTATCGAAGATGGTAACCACCTATAGAAATTGGGCTGACAAATTACCATATGCTCTTTGGGGTTACAGGACCAGCGTTAGAACGCCAACAGAGGAAACACCTTATGCCTTGGTATATGGTATGGAGGCAGTGTTACTGATAGAAATAGAGCTCAAGTCACTCAAAGTTGCCCTGGAAGCTTAATTGCTAGAAACTGAATGGGTTCAAGCTAGATACGAGTAGTTGGCAGCGCTAGATGAAAGGCGACTGAAAGCACTAGATCATCTACAGATGTACCAATGCAGAATTGCCAGAGCCTATAACCAAAATGTGAAGTACTCCAAACGGCAGTTGAAAGTGGGGGATTTAGTGTTGAAACAATTAAGGCCTTCAAATGTCGATGTTAGGGGCAAATTCCCAACTGGGAAGGACCTTATGTTGTGAAAAAGGTGCTATCGAAAGGTGGTTTCAACATCATGGACATGGATGGAAATGAGTTCACAAATCCTATCAACCAAGACCGCTTAAAGCTTTATCATATGTAAAAAAAAAAAAGAAGTCTGCTAGGCTGAAAACTTAAAAAGAGCTGTCTAGGAAAAAGTTAAGACAAGAGAGAAAATGATCAGTCGGAAAATCTGAAAAGGACGACTGGTGACAGATTCTGGCTCTGTGTGGGATGTGTACCATTTGGGAATCAACTCTTTCAAATGTACTCATTTTGATTTTATCAAAAAGTGGAGTGTTTGTTTAAATATATTTGCATGGTTATGACAAATGCATAAATAAAGTTATCTTGCTTAAACATCCATTTGAAGAAAGCACTTTGCATTCAACTAGTTAAATTTATCACATTATCTAACAAAGAAAATGCACTAAATACATACAATTTAAAATCTTTTATCGTCCTCCAAAATCCAATTCATCTTCCTAAAAGAGCAACAGGGGTTGTCCAAGGACTTAACTGTCGGAAAGATCAATTCTGTGAGACCATGTTCTCCACCATCAATGGCTTCTAACAAGAAATTGAACCTCAAGGCTGCTCCATATGGCATTTCTCAGCACCAAAAGTACGGTGGGGCAAATGGCCACAACACTGTTATTAAAAAAAAAAGAGAGCTCGCCCGAAAAGGTGCCTTAGGCAAAAGTTAGAGCAGTTCGCTGGGCTAAAAACAACCCAGGAAAAATTTAGAGCACCCATAGATTCATAAACTCCCTAGGGGCAGGAAGTTAGAATTTCCCCAGCAGTTCCCCGAAGGAGTCCTACAGTATTCTCCAGCAGAATCCTCTACACTATTCCCCAACAGAATCTCCATAAAGAATACCATAATCATTTGCCCAGCAGTGTCATACATCCCCAGTAGTCATCTCACTTCTCCAACAATCATCATACGATGCCTCACACCAGCAAAGTCAGCCAGGGGCATAGCACACCTTCCCCAGTAGAAGGAAGAAACATCAAATGGTAGGAAGTGCATCCATGTTCATGTGCATCATTATGCATACATACATAGCATACATGAATCATGCATCCCCAGCTAGTCTTCATTCTTGATCGAAGGGGCAAAAATTTTTGTTCAAAATCTCTCGATCAAGGAATGAAGACTTGCCATTTCAAATATAGGAATTCACCATTCTCAATCTCAGATCTCCAACAGATCTGCCTCGGGTAATGTAAACCCGGTATCGGCCTAGATCAGCTTCATCTCAATTTTGCAGCAGATCCACCTCGGGTAATGTAAACCCGGTATCGGCCTAGATCAGCTTCATCTCATATCTTCAGCAGATCCGCCTCGGGTAATGTAAAACCCGTATCAGTCTAGATCGGCTTCATCTCAGTTCTCCAGCAGATCCGCCTCGCGTAATGTAAACCACGTATTAGCCCAGATTGGCTTCATCTCAATTCTCCAGCAGATCCACCTCGAGTAATGTAAACCTAGTATCGACCCAGATCGGCTTCATCTCAATTCTCCAGCAGATCCACCTCAGGTAAAGTGAACCCAGTATCGACCCAGATCAGCTTCATCTTCAAATCCCCAGCAAACTTTGCCTCGGGTAACCTAGACCCGGTATCGGCCTATTTCATCCCCAGCATCACCTCGGGTAACCTAAACCTGGTATCGGCCTATCCGCCTTCCACCTTTCTTGCCTCGGGTAACCTAGACCCGGTATCGGCTTATTTCTTCTTCAACCTTCCTTGCCTCGGGTAACCTAGACCCGGTATCGGCTTATCCTACATTTCATCTTCCTTGCCTTGGGTAACCTAGACCCGGTATCGGCATATTTCAACTGTGGGTTCTTTCTTGTGTCTGCAGTGCTTTGATTCGCACTCTCAAATTCATCATCTCAGGTATTTTAAACCTGGATCCAGGTGTCGAATTTGATCATGTGAGGGGCAGCTGTAGGCACTAGATTTTTCCCGTCCTTAAAAAAAAAGTGCATGTGTCACACAACTGTAAATACAGTCGTGCGACTGTAATCTCAGAGCAGGTGCAGTAGACCATACCAATGACATAAGAAATTGAGGTGGATTTTCAGAGCAATTAATGCTCCATTCTTGCAGCAAGCAAAACCAAAAAATAAGAAAGGAAAGAAGAGAAGTTTAGGGGACTTTTGGTTCTAAAAAGTCAGAAAGAGTTTAGAGAGAGAATTGAAGAAAAAGGGAAGAAAAAGAAAACCTCAAAACTTCAAGCATCTTTTTCTCTTCTTTTTCTTTTTAATTCTTAAGTGTTTAAGTTAAAAACCTATTAGAAATCCTAGGTCAACAATTGGACACTCTAAACCCAATTAATTTTGGACTTAAAACTCTCAGAATCCTTGACATTTTGGAGATTTTGGACTCAACTTTTCAAACCTCAACTCAAAGGAAAAGATGCGATTTGGAGTGGATTGAGGCGTTTCTAGCGGTCATTCCTACGGTGGATCAGTGCTAAAGAGGTAAACATACTTCAATCCCTCATTTTCTTGTGTTTTTTGGGTGATTTGGTGTGTTTTGGTGCATAAAAGTTCAATTTTTTCATTTGCTGTTTCTGGAAATCAAGAACAGTCGTACAATCATTTTTGAGTTGATGAACAGTTGTACGACTGTAAATACAGTTGTACGAGTGTTCTTGATTTCCCTCCCAGTTTTAAGTTTTATTTGAATAATTTTAATGAAATCCTGAAATTGGAAGAATTACAGTCACGACTGTGATTACATTCGTACGACCGTAGTTACAGTCGCACCACTGTAAGGCTTGTTCAATGGTAGAATTTCCATTTTAGCCCATAAAAATTTCTAAAAACCCATAAAAATTCAAAAAATCCGAAAATCATCAAAAACGAATTTTGTTATGTACATTTACTACCTGAGATTTAATTTTCGATGTAATTGCATTTAGAACAATGCCACGACAGAGACCTGATTCTCCTGAAAACCGACCCACCTCACATGTTAAATTAAAGTAAACCAGAAAATAAATTATTTTCAAAATGATTTTCTCACAAAACAAAAACACAGGGACGTTTCAAAATTGTTTTCCAGGTCTAACCAGGCCGGCTTGCCGAGCCGACCCGGTTACCCCCCTAAATGCATGCCCCTAATTTCTAATTTCCTAATTCTATCTTGTTTGAGTCCTATTTATGGCGTGCTGTAAATTATGCTAACCGTATGTTTTGTAGCTTTTTATTTTCTATTTTGATGTATTTAATAGATTTATCCGTGTATTTTAGGCGATTGTAATTTTTAGATAAATCGTATATATTAGGCGGTTGTAAAGTGAGGTTGAGAGTTTTTCTTTTATTATTCGATCGGGTTGTATTAATTTAATTATATACTGCTTTATTTTATTTTATCTGTATGCGCGCTGTATGCTTAATTTAATGCAATAAAATTTATTTTAGAATTTAAAATACCATCTATGAACATTGGCTGTATTTATTTTAATTAGACACGAAATAAGGGACTTGTCCAGACCTAGATCTTTGGATAGTTTAGCGGCCGTTCGTCCAGTTCAGCTATGCTATAAATTTCCCGGTTTAGCTAAGCCAGGTGGCGACTCCTACAATATTCATCAAGACTTAGGTCTTGGTTCTTTTAAGAAATAATTCTATTTTTTCCAAAACACGATTTTCCATTCACAAAAACCCCACGCGAGGGAGGGTTGCCCGATCTCGAGGCTCCTTCCCAAGAAGGTCCGCGTTCCGTCGAAAACGTCGTCCGCTCACACATAGGTTTTCTGAATGTGAACTGGAAGCCATGAAAATCAAAGGGATGGTTGTTTTAGTAGTGATAAGAGAGATTGGTTTCTATAGTGGTGGTGGTCTGGATAAGAAATCTGGAATCTGATTTTTGTCTCCTTTTATATGCTCCAAAGAAAAATCATACTTGGCAAACCAGTCTTTAAGTCTGAGTAATTGAGCACTAGGTAACAACTCATTCTGAAAGTCAAGAATCTTTGGAAAAGATGAGTTGTCCATTCTTACAATAAAATGATAACTGATAAGATGAAATTCAAATTTCTTTATTCCATACTTAACAGCTAATACTTCTTTGATCGGAGAATGGTAATGTTTCTATGATTCTTTAAATTGTCCACTAGCATGTCCATAGTAATGATCTGTACCATCAATGTTTTCAATCAGGACTGTACCCTAGTACTCATCATTAGCATCTGTCTGCAGAATTCTTTGTCCATCTCTAGGAATCTTTAATGGTGGTGGTGTTGGGGAATTAATCGCACAAAACAAAATATGCGCAGCGGAAAAAAAAACGGATTAATCCCCTCCAAGCATCCATGTACATTGCACTGAATTGGAAGGAGGGTTAAAGAATTACCTTAATTCTTTGTAGGTTTTGAATCAAAAGGAACCAAGATAGCTTCCCTCTACGGTTGATCCACACGGAGCAATTCATTCACCGCGTGCTAGCGCCGGGATTGAAGAACGATTCTTCGAACGAGACAGAGAAAGCGAAAAATCAGATTTTTCCTTGGAGTTTTGTTGAGAATTTCGGCTGCCACTATTCACCTTATTGTGGCTGCCGAAAATCAGTGTTTTTTTTTTGTATATCAATTAGGTTATATATTTCCTTATATATATAACCTAATAAGTTAATTATAATTATACCCTAATACACTTATTAGTTATAATTATAAATTAACCCACACAACTTAATATTAATTCTCAATTAATATTAAGTCAAATCAATTCTCCATAATACACATATGTATATACAATATTATAATTAATTATATCTCTATATAATTTAATTATAATATGTGGCATACCTTATGCAATATTAACCATATTAATATTCACATATACATATATATGTAAATATATATCACTATATATATATTCTCTTTCTCATTCACAAATTATTATCCAATAATAATTTATACCCGATAAGATGAACTTCATTTTGCTCTTTGTGTGTGACCCCATAGGTTCATATTAATTGGCAATAAGGAAATTACCATAATGTCCTTATAGATCACAAGCGGACTCTAGCAAGCCATTATGACTACCCAATTAACATGATTGGAATGATCCAATACCTATTTATAGAATGTCATATTCCCTTTTGTCTCTTTGATATCATGATTAATCATAAGACATGGTACACTTGTCAATCTTATATAATTAATCATATGCTTTCTCGATCTCAAAGTAAACTGTTCTGACAAATCAATTGATACTCTTATCAATTATTTGAGCACGGCCATGCATTTAACAGTCTTACTTATCGAGGGGCCCAGTGATATCGCTCTCTTGTTAGAGAGGGACAAAATCCCATATCTGTCACTCACATCCCAAAACATGAGTCATATCGTACCCAACCACAGCCTTTATAACTACTCTGTTACAAGCAGCGTTTGACTGCGTCAAAGCACAACATAAATTCATCCCGGAATCCATGGTGACCTCAGGTCAAAGGAATCAGCTGATGACACTACTATAATCAAGATCAGTTGTGACACGTGACCATGAACTTGATCTTATAGTGGGTCTCCAGCAACATGTTCTCTAACACATTGCCCATGAGTATAATCTGTATCTGTATACACTATATTCATCTTATGAATATCCATTATCACTCACACTAGTCTTAGTTTGTTATTATTCCCATAATAACAATCGACTAGGGAAATTTAGAATTACACAATTAATCCATGGATACATTATCATAAATACTAACATACAAATATATATGATAAAATAAGTCTTTATTAATGACTTAAGAAGATTGTTTACATAATCCAACATTGGCTTAGGGCACAATCTCTAACAATCTCCCACTTGCCCTAAGTCCAATCTTCAAATGTATCTAATACCCATGGACCTAGCATGACCATCATGTACAGCTTGTGAAAGAGCTTTTGTTAGTGGATCGGTTACATTGTCTTCAGACGCAACTTTGCATATCTTCACATCTCCTCTTGAGATGACTTCTATTATGTAGTGAAAACGCCGAAGTATATGTTTGGATTTCTGTGACACACTAGGTTCCTTAGCAAGTGATATTGCCCCATTGTTGTCACACAAGAGGCTCACAGGATTCACTATGCTAGGAACGACACCAAGTTCTTCGATGAACTTCTTGATCCAAACAGCCTCTTGGGCTGCATCTGATGCAGCAATATACTCGGCTTCTATTGTAGATGCAGCTATCGTGCTTTGCTTAGAACTCTTCCAACTTATCGCACCTCCATTCAGAATGAACACATACCCAGACTGTGACTGCATCTGATCTTGATCAGTTTGGAAACTTGCATCCGTGTAACCATTTACAACAAGATCTTCGTCCAAGCCTCCATATATCAAGAATGTATCTTTAGTTCTTCTCAAGTACTTAAGAATACTCTTGACAGCAGTCCAGTGACTATCACCTGGATCAGACTGATATCTACTTGTCATGCTCAAAGCAAAAGAGACATCTGGCCGAGTACATACCATGGCATACATGATAGATCCTATAGCTGACGCATAAGGAATCTTATCCATGCGTTGACGTTCTTCAACTGTCACAGGACATTGCTTACGACTAAGCTTTATCCCTTGCCCAATAGGAACATTTCCTTTCTTTGATTGATCCATACTGAACCTTTTCAGTATTTTGTCAATGTATGTACTCTGGCTCAAACCTATCAATCTCTTAGATCTATCTCTATAGATCTTTATTCCAAGAATGTAGGCTGCCTCACCCAAGTCTTTCATAGAAAAACACTTTCCTAGCCAAGATTTTACTTCTTGCAAGGTAGGAATGTGATTTCCTATTAACAATATGTCATCGACATATAGAACTAGGAAAACTATATTACTCCCACTGAACTTCTTGTACACACAAGGCTCATCTTCGTTTTTGATGAAGCCAAACTTTTTGACTGATTCATCAAAACAATGATTCCAACTTCTTGATGCTTGCTTCAAACCATAAATGGCCTTTTGAAGCTTGCATACTTTATCAGGATTCTTTGGATCGACAAAACCTTCAGGCTGTGTCATGTACACATCCTCAACAAGGTTTCCATTTAGGAAAGCTGTTTTGACATCCATTTGCCATATTTCATAGTCATAATATGCTGCTATGGCAACAAGAATTCTGATGGACTTGATCATAGCTACTGGCGAAAAGGTTTCGTCATAGTCTATACCATGAACTTGTCGGTAACCCTTTGCCACTAACCTTGCTTTATAAGTCTGAATATTCCCATCCATGTCCGTTTTCAACTTGAAAACCCATTTGTGCCCTATTGCTTTAGCACCCTTTGGGAGATCAACCAAAGTCCATACTTTGTTGTCGTCCATGGATTGAATTTCTGACTTCATAGCATCAAGCCATTTTTCAGATTCTGAATTAGAGACAGCTTCCATGTACGTGGAAGGTTCATTCTCTTCTAACAGAATCAGATCATTTTCGTTCGTGACGAGAAATCCATATCTCTCGGGCTCATGACGAACTCTACTTGATCTACGTTGGACTTGTGTTATCGGTTCTGACTCAACAACTTCTTGTGAATCAGATTGTTCCATTTGAAACTCACTTTCAACTTGGTTATCCATATTTTCTTGTAGGTGTACTTTACTCCCACTGATTCCTTTGGAAATAAACTCTTTTTCCAGGAATATACCATTCCTAGCAACAAACACTTTGTTTTCACTAGGACTGTAAAAGAAATAACCTTTAGTTTCTTTTGGATAACCTACAAAGTTGCACTTCACAGATTTTGGTGCTAACTTATCTGAAATCAAGTATTTCACATAAGCTTCGCATCCCCAAATCTTGAGAAAAGACAAATTTGGTCTCTTACCAACCCATATCTCATATGGTGTCTTTTCAACTGCCTTTGATGGAACTCGGTTCAGTGTGAATGCCGCTGTTTCAAGTGCATATCCCCAAAAGGATAGGGGAAGACTTGTTTGACTCATCATCGACCGAACCATATCCAATAAAGTACGGTTCCTCCTCTCAGACACACCATTCCACTGTGGTGTACCAGGAGGAGTTAGTTGTGAGACAATCCCACAATTTCTAAGATGATCGTCAAAGTCTTGGCTCAAATATTCACCACCTCGATCAGATCTAAGTGCTTTAATTGTCTTGCCAAGTTGGTTTTGTACTTCATTTTGGAAGGCTTTGAACATTTCAAAGGATTCCGACTTATGCTTCATTAGATATAGATAACCATATCTACTGAAATCATCAGTGAACGTAATGAAGTATTGAAAACCACCTCTAGCAGTTATGCTCATAGGCCCACATACATCTGTATGTATGAGTTCTAATAAGTCACTAGCCCTTTCACTGTGACCAGTAAAGGGACTCTTGGTCATCTTACCCATTAAACAAGACTCGCAAGTGTCATATGTTTCAAAAACATCTAGACCCAAAATTCCATCTTTATGGAGTTTTGAAATGCGTTTCTCATTAATGTGTCCTAGACGACAGTGCCAGAGATAAGTAGGATTCACAACATTTGTTCTTATCCTTTTGGTATTTATGTTATATACATGCTCATTATAACCTTCACTAAGGTTCAACAAATAAAGACCATCATGTAAATCCGCATTTGCATAAAACAAGTCTTTATTGAAAAGCAATAAGTGATTATTCTCAATAACACATTTAAATCCTTCCTTGTCCAAACATGAAATAGAAATGATGTTCCTAGACAAATTAGGAACAAAATAACAATTATTCAAAGAAAGAACAAGTCCACTTGGCAACTTGAGCTCGTAGCGACCGACTTCATAAGCAGCAACTCTAGCTCCATTCGCCACATGGAATTCTACCTCGCCCTTCTTGAGCTTTCTACTTCCTTTAAGCCCCTGCACATTCATACAAATGTGAGAACCACAACCGGTATCTAATACCCACGAAGTAGAAACAGAAGTAGAATGAAATATTTCAATAACATAAATACCTTGATTAGCGGTCTCACCGCCTCTCTTCTTCCTCAAGTCCTCCAAATAAAGCTTGCAATTTCTGCGCCAATGACCAGGCTGATTGCAGAAATGGCATGTGCCTTCCTTTGGAGGCTTTGCCTTGGTAACAGCTTTGGGCTTCTTTGCATCCTTCCCAAAACCTTTGGGTTTGTTTGCTTTACCCTTCTTCTTCTGGATCCTACCCTTTTGCACCATATGGATCCCTTTGGAGCTTGGCTTCTCTTTTATCGTTACTTCAGCGTTTTTCAGCATCCCATGCAGTTCGCTGACCGTTTTGTCCATATCATTCATGTGATAATTCATGACAAAATGGGAGTAACTCTCGGGAAGAGAATTAAGGATCAAATCCGTTGCCAACTCAGGTCTGAGTGGCGAACCAAGCCTCTCCAACTGATCAATGTACCCTTTCATCTTCAGAACATGGGCACTGACCGAACTCCCTTCGGTCATCTTGCACCCAACCAAAGATCTCAAGGTCTCATACCTTTCCCTTCTCGCTTGCTTTTGGAACATTTCCTTAAGCTCTTGAGACATCTCATATGCCTCAAATGTTTCCAGATCCTTCTGAAGTTCTGGAATCATTGATGCGAGCATCAGGCATTGTACATCAATCTGATCATTTTGATGCTTGTGAAAAGCATCCCTTTCAGCTCTTGAAGCTGTGGTGGGTGGAGGGTTAGCGGGCAAAGGCCCATCCAGAACATACAGCTTTCGCTCTTGCTTGAGAACAATTCTCAAGTTGCGATACCAATCTAGGTAATTGGTTCCGTTCAGTTTATCCTTCTCAAGGATAGATCGAATAGAACCGGGATTGCTTGTGTTGGCCATTTATCTACAACAGAAAATATATGCAAAGTTAATTACATAAGAGAATTAAACTCCCACTAAAATTATAAAACCCTTTAAAATATTTAAGTGGGTAAAAGACCCAAAATCCATACTTAACCATAGCACTGCTTTGGCATGTCCCTATGATTAAATATAATTTCGGTAGACATCACCATGTCAATTATATCATTATGTAACTCTTTTAATTTATGAGATGCATGATATCATATATCATATTTAATTTGCATGTTACTCATCTCATCTTTGCCTCGGGTTCAAAACACCATTTTGATTAACCCTTTGTTAAACCAATTACAACACAATGAGAATCACCATTTCTCATATTATCGCTTCGCTAAGGTCACAACATGCGTACCCGCTTTGGCGTGGCTACCATGATGCGAACATAGTACTTGACTAGTGTTATACGTAATTGGGTGGCAAAAATATAAACTTCATAAGTTTATTTAGGGTTTATTAATTCCTGTGATTAAAATGTATCTCATACAATACATGGCATTAACATTAATCTTTCTAAGTTAATATTAATTCTAGCATGGCATCCAATGTCATACATTCATCTAGCATGCATATTTCATACTTAGCATGGCATCACATGGCATCAAAATATAAAACATGCAATAGACTCGAAAGACCGTGTTATGGTATGGTTTTATCTACATTGATTTTCACAGGCCAATATGAAAATCAACAGGTCATTTCCTAGGTGGTTGTAACCATCGCATGGTCGCAGCACAGCCGCATCCCTTGGATCCGTCTTCACGTCTTTGTTCCTTGGCACCATCTCATGGATTTACATATTTTACAAAATTGCAACCTATACAATTTTTTTTTAGTAAAATAAAATTTACATATTATAAATTGCATCCTATACAATTTATCTAGTAAAATTAAAATTAAAATTTACATAAATACAAACGACTCGCAGGTCGTATTTATATAAAACCATAATAAATAAAATAAAGCATCCACGGGGTCCAAAACCATACCATAACACCATGCATAAAATTATCAACAATAATTTTATATCTAAAAATATTTAGGGTTCAAAGTGGTAAAATACAATCACATTGTATTTAGAATTAATTAATTTGGAAAAATTCGTAAATATGCAGAAACAATTTTCCACACTTAAAACGAAAAAGGGGTAAAACTGTCGGACAGCATGCTCGTCGGGCCGCGCACTGCAGTATCCAATACTGCGCGCAGCCCGATGGGCTGCGCAGCCCATGCTGCTTACGCAGCGTGTGCAATTGCAATTGCAATTGCAATTGCAGTTGGGCGCAATTGCAATTGCAATTGCATTGCACCCACAATTATTCTGGGCATTATGCCCAGAATAACGAAAACTTTTTTTTTTTTTTTTTTTAATTTCATTTAATTAATTGAAACAATTTCAATTAAAATCCCATGAATCAAATTCATGATACCAACCCCTTAAACATTTCAAATTATTAAAACAAATCATTCACAATGATTCACATTAAAATCAAATTTTAAACATGTTATTCACAATAACATTGAACCCTAAATCAAGAACATACAACCTTAACATGCAATTTTGATCTAATCAAAATAACAAATCCAATTCAACCAATGCACAACCTGGCTCTGATACCACTGTTGGGGAATTAATCGCACAAAACAAAATATGCGCAGCGGAAAAAAAAATGAATTAATCCCCTCCAAGCATCCATGTACATTGCACTGAATTGGAAGGAGGGTTAAAGAATTACCTTAATTCTTTGTAGGTTTTGAATCAAAAGGAACCAAGATAGCTTCCCTCTACGGTTGATCCACACAGAGCAATTCATTCACCGCGTGCTAGCGCCGGGATTGAAGAACGATTCTTCGAACGAGACAGAGAAAGCGAAAAATCAGATTTTTCCTTGGAGTTTTGTTGAGAATTTCGGCTGCCACTATTCACCTTATTGTGGCTGCCGAAAATCAGTGTTTTTTTTTTGTATATCAATTAGGTTATATATTTCCTTATATATATAACCTAATAAGTTAATTATAATTATACCCTAATACACTTATTAGTTATAATTATAAATTAACCCACACAACTTAATATTAATTCTCAATTAATATTAAGTCAAATCAATTCTCCATAATACACATATGTATATACAATATTATAATTAATTATATCTCTATATAATTTAATTATAATATGTGGCATACCTTATGCAATATTAACCATATTAATATTCACATATACATATATATGTAAATATATATCACTATATATATATTCTCTTTCTCATTCACAAATTATTATCCAATAATAATTTATACCCGATAAGATGAACTTCATTTTGCTCTTTGTGTGTGACCCCATAGGTTCATATTAATTGGCAATAAGGAAATTACCATAATGTCCTTATAGATCACAAGCGGACTCTAGCAAGCCATTATGACTACCCAATTAACATGATTGGAATGATCCAATACCTATTTATAGAATGTCATATTCCCTTTTGTCTCTTTGATATCATGATTAATCATAAGACATGGTACACTTGTCAATCTTATATAATTAATCATATGCTTTCTCGATCTCAAAGTAAACTGTTCTGACAAATCAATTGATACTCTTATCAATTATTTGAGCACGGCCATGCATTTAACAGTCTTACTTATCGAGGGGCCCAGTGATATCGCTCTCTTGTTAGAGAGGGACAAAATCCCATATCTGTCACTCACATCCCAAAACATGAGTCATATCGTACCCAACCACAGCCTTTATAACTACTCTGTTACAAGCAGCGTTTGACTGCGTCAAAGCACAACATAAATTCATCCCGGAATCCATGGTGACCTCAGGTCAAAGGAATCAGCTGATGACACTACTATAATCAAGATCAGTTGTGACACGTGACCATGAACTTGATCTTATAGTGGGTCTCCAGCAACATGTTCTCTAACACATTGCCCATGAGTATAATCTGTATCTGTATACACTATATTCATCTTATGAATATCCATTATCACTCACACTAGTCTTAGTTTGTTATTATTCCCATAATAACAATCGACTAGGGAAATTTAGAATTACACAATTAATCCATGGATACATTATCATAAATACTAACATACAAATATATATGATAAAATAAGTCTTTATTAATGACTTAAGAAGATTGTTTACATAATCCAACATTGGCTTAGGGCACAATCTCTAACAGGTGGAGATTGTGCTATCTGTTTTAGATAACGAACAACTTCTGTCTGTGCTAGACCCCATGGAGGAGGTTTTTACCTTATCAATCTGGACAACTAACTAGTATGAACAAAAATATAAGGGATAAAATCCCTAAAAAAATTTACTATACCAAGAAACTATTGAATTTGCTTAATAGATAAATTTTCATTAGGAAATTTAAATAAATCTTGTGCAATATGTAGACTTGGAACATAGTGACCATTAAAATGCATTCCAAGAAAGTCAATTTAGTTGACTCCAATAGTACTCTTTTTTTTCTGAAAGCATGATTCCATACTGTTGGACCAGAGAATGAAACTGGGCCAAAAGATCATTATGGGCTTGATCATTTGAAGAGAACAACAAGATGTCATCAATGTAGATAAGAGCATTGTGTAATATGTGCTGGAAAATTTTCATCATGGATTTTTGGAACAGTGAAGGAGCTATTTTGAGACTAAATGGCATGACTATCCATTAGTATTGGGTAGTAGGAATACAAAATGCTATTTTGTATCTGTCTGCTGGATGAATGCCAAGTTGCCAAAATCTTGCTTTTAGATTAAAATTAGAATAAACACAAGCATTGTTAAGATGAACAAATAAAGATTTGATCGTTGGAAGAGGAAACTTATCATCCTATAGAAAATGATTAAGAGGCTTATAATCAATGACAAGTCTCTTTTTCCCTCTGACAAGTTCTAATCGTTTTTCCACATAAAAGGCTTGGCAAGCCCATTGAGATTGAGTGGGCTCAATTAAACCTTGGGCTAGAAGCTGAGAACATTCTTCCCGGGCTAATTTAAGGTCTGAAGGTGTCATGCCAGGATGGGCTGCTTTAGTTGGGTTGATATCTTTATTGAGTTTAAAAGGAAGGGTTATGAAGAAGTCTAGGTTTTTCCATAATGGGTTTGGATGGTTGAATTGTAAATGAGAATCAACACAGGAGGAGAGAATGAGATCTCTTATGGGCTGGTAAGTGGGCTTGACATCTGATAAGGAAAAGATTTTTAGGGTATGCTAAAAAGGTTTATAGAAATGTTTAAACTTAAGCCCATCTAGAAGAATTCGAAGCCCTTTAGCCTTTCTGTAATCTCTGAAGCTGATCAGAATATCTTTTTCTGGCAAAGTAGACATAAGAACTTTGGTCCAAACAACACTGTAATCGCCGGAATTTTACTTCCTGAAAAAAAAGAAGAGAGTATAGTCGTACGACTTTAACTACAGTCGTACAAATGTAATTAAAATACAGTCGTACGACTGTAGATCGTGGTAGGTGAGCCAACCCACACCCTAAAAGCTGAAAAAACAGAAGGAGAAAGGGGAGGCAAAAACAGAAAGAAAGGAGGCTAGCAGATGGAAAGGAAAAGAAAAAGAGAGAGAAGAGAAAGAAGAAGAAAAACAAAGAAAAGAAAAGAAAGAACTGATCATCAAAAACCCTTGCATTTGGAGATCATTGGACCCAAAATCCTTAACCCTAACTCAAGGAGAAAAGTGCGGATTTCAGTGGATTGGAGCGACGCCAGGGGTCAATCCTACGGTGGACGCACGCCAAACTGGTAGACACTTCTTTTCCCCCTCTCTTTTACAAGCTTTCTGGGTGATTGGTGTGGTTTGTGCCGTTTTTGTTCATTTCTCTGCATTTCTGCTCCTGGAAATCAGTCGTGCGACTGTTCTTGGGTTTGATGAACAGTCGTACGACTGTAGTTACAGTCATACGAGTGTTCTTGATTTCCAGGCATTTTCTTTCCAGTTTGCCTCAAATAAGATTTTGGCGAAATCCTGAGTCTGGGTCGCTTACAGTCGCACGACTGTAATTTACAGTCGTATGACTGTAGTTACAGTCGCATGACTGTACGTGATTTCCAGAATCAAAATTTTTGTTTCTATCCCAAAAAATTTCCAAAAAACCCATAAAAATTCAGAAAATCCCAAAAGTCATCAAAATGAATTTTGTTGTGTGCATTCACGACCCTAGATTCAATTTTCAGTAAAATTGCATTTAGAACAATGCCACGACGGAGACCCAGTTCTCCTGAAAATCGACCCACCTCACATGTAAAAAATGCATGCAAACCGGAAAAATTGTTTTCAAAACGATTTTCTCATAAAACCAAAATACAGGGACGTTTCAAAATGTTTTCCAGGTCTAATCAGGCCGGCCAGTCGAGCAGACCCGGTTATCCCCTAAATGCATGCCCCCAATTCTTGATTTCCCAATTTTGTCTATTTGAGTCTAACTTATGGCGTGTCGTATTTTGTGCTTACCCTTTGTTTTGCAGGTTTTAATTTCTTTTATTTTTATTTTTGATGTATTGATTAACTAGTGTATCCTAAGCGATTGTATTTTTCTAGATAAATCGTGTATTTTAGGCGATTGTAAAAGTGAGGCTGAGAGTTTTTATTTTTTATTTTTATTCGATCGGGTTGTAATAATTTAATCTTTTACTATTTTACCTTAACCTGTATGCGCGCTGTATGTCTACTTATTTCAATAAAATTGGCTTTAGAATTTGAAATACCATTCAAGAACATTGACAAATATTTATTTTAATTAGACACGAAATAAGAGACTTGTCCGGACCTGAATCTTTGGATAGTGTAGCGGCCATTCATCCGGTTCAGCTGCATTATAAATTTCCCGGTTAAGCTGAGCCGGGTGGCGACTCTACAATATTCATCGAGACTTAGGTCTCGGTTCTTTTAAGCATTAATTCCATTTATTTTCCAAAACCGAATTTTCCATTCATAAAACCTCCACGCGAGGGAGAAGCCTGCCCGAGATCGAGGTGCCCCTTCCGAAAGGGAGTATCGTGTTCCATCGAAAACATCATCCACTCACAGTGGCGACTCCACTGGGGATTTCTTAAAAAAGTTTTCTTAAAAACTTAAAAGAATTTGACAAGCCCTGAAAAGTGTCTAATTAAAATGAGGTGGATGATTCTCGATTGGTATTTCATTTTGCATTTTTAGCTAGACATTATTGCATTAGATTTAGTATCCTTTTTAGCCCGGTGGATTGTTGAAGTGTCGCCTTTGTTCCTCTTGGTCTTAGGGGCACGGATATGAAACACCACTCATAGCCTCGTATGAACCCCTTCGTTCGGACCCTTGAGTGGGGAGAAGTGAGGAGTATATTTTGTTATGGGAACCTTGATTTTTAACCCGACTTGGACCGAACTCATATAGGCAGCCCTAGTTGGATTCCCTTATGATACCAAAATAATTATGTGAATAATAATAAAATCGCGCCTTCATCATCCCCGGTTGATGATCAAAGAGAACCCCACCTAGGACTCGGTTAGAAATTTTCGAGACCGACCACGCTTGGAGAAATAAGGTTGGAAGAATTCGCTTCGTGTGCTATGTGTTACACGCTTCTCGACATTGCACGACATACCATAATCATCATCTTCCATACACATTCTCCATTCATAAAACATTTTTGTGTGAGACTAACCCACATTTTTATGCAGCCACGTGCATTTTATTTTCGTGTGTAATCATTAAATCATCCGTTTGCCATTCATACTAACCATTTATTTTTCAGCCATAACATTATACTTGTGTGATTATCATTTTTCACATAGCATACATAGCATCATTATGTATGTCATGCATCCTAACCACGTTTTGTGTAGCCATTTGCATTTCGTGTGTCATAAGCATTCACGACATATCACCTAAATTAAATTAGGGGCATTCCAAGGACGCCCACCACGATCATATCATTCCATCATATACCGGGTATCCTAAAATACCCGTGTTTTGCCAATGCACTGGATTACATTCGGCCATTCCACCAAATCATTTCATTCAATAGAGACCACAATGGTCCTAGGTATATTTTTGTGTGGCCATTCACATGATGCATTTCATGACATCATATCCATTCATCACTAATATCATACAGCACTGTGATCCACATCGGGTTACTTCATGACATTACTATATCATTCAAGGCGCTCCCCGAGTGCCGGACTAGTACACGTGTAGGGACATCTCATAACATCCCAAATCACGAAAGGTGTTCCCCGAACGCCGAACTTATGTCAGTGTCTACTATGGCACATGACTCTCTTACAACATCATTTCATTTCATATGCTCAAAAGCATCAGAACTCTGTCCATGGGCCGGTCTCATATGACCATTTCATATCATCTCATAGACCTACAAAGCATTGAACTTCGTCCGTGTGTCGATACACACGTGACCATTTCATAAAATTCATTAGGTGCTCCAAAAGCACCAAACTTTTATCCACGTAGCGGTCCACACGTGGCATATTTGCATAGCATTGGGTGTTCTTGGAATGTCCAAAGTCAATATATATATAATAATAATAATAATAATAATAATAACAATAATAATAATAATAACAAAGGGATCATCCTTATTATCTCATGATGTACATCTCATTCATCCATCAAACATTCAAGCACTCCACAATGTTCAAGCACTCCACAAGCCCCAAGTACTTTACCGCATGCACTAAGTCATTTAAGTGTTCCAAAAATGCTAGAAATTCCATTAAGCCCCTTAGGTCTTCCTTAATCATTAGAAACCCTATCCTTGTGTCTCGCACACCCAAATACCAAATCTCTTCCCGTGCAAGACAAGCTCTGCACGTACCGTATCAAACTCTACCCATCCTCCCCGTGTAAGACAAGCTCTACACGTACCGCTCCAAAATATATTCCCGTGTAAGACAAGCTCTGCACACTTCCTCCCTATGTAAGACAAGCTCTACATGTATCGTTCCAAATATCTTCCCGTGCAAGACCAGCTCTGCACGTACCGCATCAAACTCTACCCTTCCTCCCCGTGTAAGACAAGCTCTACACGTACCGCTCCAAAATACTTCCCGTACAAGACAAGCTCTGCACACTTCCTCCCCGTGTAAGACAAGCTCTACATGTATCGCTCCAAATATCTTCCCGTGCAAGACAAGCTCTGCATGTACCGCATCAAACTCTACCCTTCCTCCCCGTGTAAGACAAGCTCTACACGTATCGTTCCAAATATCTTCTCATGCAAGATAAGCTCTGCACACTTCCTCCCCGTGTAAGACAAGCTCTACATGTACCGTTCCAAATCTCTTCCCGTGCAAGACAAGCTCTGCACACTTCCTCCCCGTGTAAGACAAGCTCTACACGTACCATTCTAAATATCTTCCCGTGCAAGACAAGCTCTGCACACTTCCTCCCCATGTAAGACAAGCTCTACACGTATCGCTCCAAATCTTCCTGTGCAAGACAAGCTCTGCACGTACCGCATCAAACTCTACCCATCCTCCCCATGTAAGACCAGCTCTACACGTACCGCTCCAAAATATCTTTCTGTGCAAGACAAGCTCTGCACACTTCCTCCCTGTGTAAGACAAGCTCTACATGTATCGCTCCAAATCTTCCCGTGCAAGACAAGCTCTGCACGTACCGCATCAAACTCTACCCTTCCTCCCCGTGTAAGATCCGCTCTACACGTACCGCTTCAAATATTAACTCTCCTCCCGTGTAAGATACGCTCTACACATAAGCACTTTACAAGTTTCACCTTGCTTCGATCCATGGACACCGTGCGTGTCATTTTATCCATGTGGTGTATATTTATACGCCACGCTCTCCTTCAGCATATAGCTTCATCAGTAACATTCATTGCATTTTGCACGTTTCCATTCTTGGCTTTGTGTGCACTGGACTAGCTTAGGATTACATCACATGACATGGCATCACATGACATCATCATTCATGCATGCATGCATCACGTCTCGCACTCATACCTACATCATCCCTTGACTTGGTATTCTCCATGTGCACGCCCCAATCAATGCTAACAAATGTTCTTATCAGGGGAGAAAGGGAAGGAGTCTTGAGAATGGCTGGCCTAATGAACTTCACCACCATAACAGATGTCATGGATGATTATGTTGCTTCATCACGATTCCGAAAGGTGGTCAGGGATGAGGCGGCGACAATGTTGAAGGAGATGATAGGAGATGATTGTGACAAGGTAGAAAAGCTGACGGCTAGGTGTTCTGAATTAGAGGCACGTGTGACAGAGCTCGAAGGAGTAATAAGAGGGCTGACTGGTGAAGCAGAATTGAAGGCCCCCCTCAAAGCGAATACTGACCTTGCTCCACAACAAACCAGGAGTCCACTCCCCGAGGGTGACGGAAAGGGCATATCCCCATGGGCTATTTCGTTGAGCCGATTATTTGCCAAATGTAGGAATGACGGTCTCTTGAGTTCTCTGAAGCCGTTCGAGAACCTAGCTGAGACAGACAAAGGCAAGTTCTGTTCCTATCATGTGACAGTGGGGCACCACATAAACGACTGCAAGCAACTGCTGAGGGCCATTCGACAACTGATCGCTGACGGGAAAATGGTGGAGCCTCCCTTGAAGCCCAATGTCCAGGGCAATCCTTTGCCCAGCTTTGACTAGTCCAATTGAAGTGGGCGATGCAGTAGCAAAACAAGACCCTCCGCATGTGGAGGATGTTAATTATTCTGATGTATCTATTTTGTTCTTTATCTTGTTTTGTGAACAATGAAGTCCACAAGGCGTTTAATGTAATGTAATTTGATTTCAATTATTTGTGTGATATTTTCATGGACGGAACATTGTGCATGCATACAAACATTCATTTAATGTCTTTAGCATACATGACACATCATCACATGAAATGAATCTAAGGATAGATGAGCATCCAAAATGGTATTCGTCCTGAAGGATCACAGGATGCAACATTACAAAGAATCTGGAAGACAAATCCAGCCAAGCGGAAGTTCCACAGTAAAAAAAAAAAGGGGGGTGCTAAGTTCCGAAATAAGAATGCATCTGTATCATATGATGTTTCGCACCATATCGGCCCGATAATAGAATGCAAGTTCTGGGGGCAATAGTACAATCATTTCAGAATAAACGAGAGAGGCATCATGCATCGCCTTCGCACCACCCATAATCCAGCAGGATAGTACAAGCAGCTAACAAGCACATCAAAAAGGTGTTGCCAAATATGGCATCTATCTGTAAAGGCTAAGTTAGCATGCTACCATTTGTCCCACAAATACACTGAATTAATGCAAGAATAACATTAAGGAAACGATGCAGCCATCAACCTGCAGAATCAAAGCGATCCTACCGAGAAAGTCAGAGACCAAGTCGTCAATCTCTTCAATCGGGACAGGCTCAGTTTTCAAAAAAAAAAAGTCCGATGGATTGAAAATCATGAAAGCAATCCATGCAAAAGTTAGGACAGTGAGGCGAGCATCACCGGCAGGAAAATCCGCAAGGACCAGTTGGTGGCATCGTGGGTTCGGTCGAGACGGATACCATACTCATCTTGTCCTTAATTTCATTTCATATATAAAGTGTATTATGCTAAAACATTATCAATGAATGGATGAATGAATGCCTTGCCCTGTTCATTTAAATATCCCAAGTTTTGCCTGAAATTAAATTTGCATCATGCATCACATATGGCTATACGCTTGTGAGCTTCAGCAACAGTGATGGAACAACTGAGCAAGTGGACATAGCGATGCTTCAATTAATTCTCGATTATCATCGACCTGTACAGAATTAGAAGTCTTCATCTTAAAAAAAAAAGTAGCTCGATGAGGTGAAAACCAAAAGGCACCTCAGGAAAAAATTAGCACAGCTCGCTAAGCTGAAAACCCATATTAGGCAGTTTAGACAAAAGTTAGAGCACCTAAAAAAAAAAAAAAGAGAGCTCGCTGAGGTGAAAACTGAAAAGGCACCTCAGGCAAAAATTAGAGTGGCCTGCTAAGCTGAAAACCCATATTGGGCAGTTTAGGCAAAAGTTAGGGCATATAAAAAGCTCGCTAAGGTGAATACCGAAAAGGCACCTTAGGCAAAAGTTAGAGCAGCTCGCTGAGTTGAAAACCCACTTTGGGAAGCTCAGGCAAAATTTAGAGCACTTCCAAATCCATGAAGCCTAGTGGCAAAGAAGGCAAAACCTCTCCGTCATTCCCCCAGCAGGAACATTCCATCAATCTCCAACAAGATCCTCTGTATCATTTCTCAACGACATCGTTGCCAATAACAGCATCACTTTATCACTTTATCTCCAACAGTTATCATACTTCCTCATTGGCCGTCATAAATCCCTGGCAGGAACGCAAGGGTTACATTGCACCCAAAATTTTGCTTTCCCAGTGATGGACGCTCAATCGCACAACGTATCTTCCCCAACAAGAACTTGGAATGTCAAGGTCGAGCAAATGGCACTACATGTATTTTCAAGAGTGCATTTGCATCTGCATGCATTGAAACATATACATGCATTCAAAACATACATGGATATATGTACATACATATCATAACCAACCCAAGTGCAGGTATCCATCATTGTCACCGGACTATCCTGAACCAGGATCGCTCTCAAAACAGAGATGGCACAATGCCGGGGCATCCATTGGACCTCAAGCGTCAACACAAATCCAAATCTCAACACATCAAGTCTCCAAGGGGCGGAACAATCAAGCTGTATTTATCCTTTGATCGAAGGGGCAAAAATTTTTGTTTCCAAAATTATCGATCAAGGGATAAATACTCCTTTACGTTCAAGCATGGTTTCATATCCTTGAACCTCTTATTATTTCAAGTCCATCCAATTCCAGTAAGATTTCAAATCGTCAAAAATCCATTTTCCTTTGCCTTGGGTAACATAGACCCAGTATCGGCCAATCCATAATCCATCTTCCTTTGCCTCGGGTAATATAGACCCGGTATCAGCTTATCCGCCTATCACCTTCCATTGCCTCGGGTAACATAAACCCGGTATTGGCCAATCTACCTTCCATCTTTCTTCGCTTCGGGTAACCTAGACCTGGTATCGGCTTATCCGCCTTTCACCTTCCTTTGCCTTGGGTAACATAAACCCAGTATCGACTAATCCACCTTCCATCTTCCTTCGCCTTGGGTAACCTAGACCCGGTATCGGCTTATCTGCCTTTCACCTTTGCCTCGGGTAACATAAACCTGGTATCGGCCAATCTGCCTTCCATCTTCCTTTGCCTCGGGTAACATAGACCCAGTATCGGCTTATCTGCCTTTAACCTTCCTTTGCCTCAGGTAACATAAACCCGGTATCGGCCAATCTACATTTCATCTTCCTTTGCCTCGGGAAACATAGACCCGGTATAGGCCAATCTGCCTTCCATCTTCCTTCGCCTCGAGTAACTTAGACCCGGTATCGGCTTTTCTGCCTTTCACCTTCCTTTGCCTCGGGTAACATAAACCCGATATCGGCCAATCCGCCTTCCATCTTCCTTTGCCTCGGGTAACATAGACCCAGTATTGGCTTATCCGCCTTTCACCTTCCTTTGCCTCGGGTAACATAAACCCGGTATCGGCCAATCCGCATTTCATCTTCCTTTGCCTCGGGTAACATAGACCCGGTATCGGCCAATCCGTAATCCATCTTTTCTTGCCTCGGGTAACCTAGACCCAATGTCGGCTTATTTCCTCCTCAGCTTTGCCTCGGGTAACCTAGACCCGATATCGGCTTATTTCTTCCCCAGCTTTGCCTCGGCTAACCTAGACCCGATATCGGCTTATTTCTTCCTCAGCTTGGCCTCGAGTAACCTAGACCTGATATCGGCTTATTTCAACGGCGGGTTCTTTCCTGTGTCTGCGGCGCTTTGAGTCGTGTTTCTCAAATTCACATTAACTATCCCAGACTAAGATCAGGTGGTGAATTTGATCACGTAAGGGGCAGCTGTAAGCGCCGGAATTTTACTTCCTGAAAAAAAAGAAGAGAGTATAGTCGTACGACTTTAACTACAGTCGTACGACTATAATTAAACTACAGTCGTACGACTATAGATCATGGTAAGTGAGCCAACCCACACCCGAAAAGCTGAAAAAATAGAGGGAGAAAGGGGGAGGCAAAAACAGAAAGAAAGGAGGCCAGCAAACGGAAAGGAAAAGAAAAAGAGGGAGAAGAGAAAGAAGAAGAAAAACAAAGAAAAGAAAAGAAAGAACTCATCATCAGAAACTCTTGCATTTGGAGATCTTCGGACCCAAAATCCTTAACCCTAACTCAAGGAGAAAAGTGCGAATTTCAGTGGATTGGAGCGATGCCAGGGGTCAATCCTACGGTGGACGCATGCCAAACAGGTAGACACTTCTTTTCCCTACTCTTTTACAAGCTTTCTAGGTGATTGGTGTGGTTTGTGCCGTTTTTGTTCATTTCTCTGCATTTCTGCTCCTGGAAATCAAGAACAGTCGTGCGACTGTTCTTGGGTTTGATGAACAATCGTAAATTCCTGGAAATCAAGAACACTCGTACGACTATAACTACAGTCGTACAACTGATGAACAATCATACGACTGTAGTTACAGTCGTATGAGTGTTCTTGATTTCTAGGCATTTTCTTTCCAGTTTGCCTCAAATAAGATTTTGGCGAAATCCTGAGTCTAGGTCGCTTATAGTCACACGACTGTAATTTACAATTGTACGACTGTAGTTACAGTCACACGACTGTAACGTGATTTCCAGAATCATAATTTCCGTTTCTATCCCAAAAAATTTCCAAAAAACCCATAAAAATTCAGAAAATCCCAAAAGTTATCAAAATGAATTTTGTTGTGTGCATTCACGACCCTAGATTCAATTTTTAGTAAAATTGCATTTAGAACAATGCCACGATGGAGACCCAGTTCTCCTGAAAACCGACCCACCTCACATGTAAAAAATGCATGCAAACCGGAAAAATTGGTTTCAAAACGATTTTCGCACAAAACCAAAATAAAAGGACGTTTCAAAATGTTTTCCAGGTCTAATCGGGCCGGCCAGCCGAGCCGACCCGGTTATCCCCTAAATGCATGCCCCTAATTCTTGATTTCCCAATTCTATCTATTTGAGTCCAACTTATGGCGTGTCGTATTTTGTGCTAACCCTTTGTTTTGCAGGTTTTTATTTCTTTTATTTTTATTTTCGATGTATTTAATAGATTAACTCGTGTATCCTAGGCGATTGTATTTTTCTAGATAAATCGTGCATTCTAGGCGATTGTAAAAGTGAGGCTGAGAGTTTTTATTTTTTATTTTTATTCGATCGGGTTGTAATTATTTAATCTTTTACTATTTTACCTTAACCTGTATGCACGCTGTATGTCTACTTATTTCAATAAAATTGGCTTTAGAATTTGAAATACCATTCAAGAACATTGGCCAATAGTTATTTTAATTAGACACGAAATAAGGGACTTGTCCAAACCCAAATCTCTGGATAATGTAGCGGCCGTTCGTCCGGTTCAGCTGCATTATAAATTTCCCGGTTGAGCTGAGCCGGGTGGCGACTCTACAATATTCATCGAGACTTAGGTCTCGGTTCTTTTAAGCACTAATTCCATTTATTTTCCAAAACCGAATTTTCCATTCATAAAACCCCCATGCGAGGGAGGAGCCCGCCCGAGATCGAGGCGCCCCTTCCGAAAGGGAGTCTCGCGTTCCGTCGAAAAAGTCGTCCGCTCACAAACACCGTTTGAGAAAAATTGAATACCAATAGGTCTTTTAGATCTAAGTTTTATGGCAAAAATTTCTCCATTGGCAGCCTTGAAATATGTTTTGTAAGACTCCTAGTCTTTTGGTGAAAGAATAGATGGATTCATGATAGTCTGGAATGAGCCTGTATCCATGAATGCAATTAAAAAATTGGCTTTGCATATTTGGATGGCAGAACATGAATCATCACATGAGGCCTCAGATCATCATTGTCATCTTTTAGGGAATGAAGAAAACATTCATGCAAAGAATAAATAAGAACTGTTTCATTGTTAGAAAATGAGGATTCAGAAAAATCTGAATCTGATGATGTGCATTCATCTCCAGTAGGATCATATTCAATAGCAAAGATAGTACGCTCATCTTCTTCACTCTGTTCAGAGTATAAGGACTCAATATCTATTAAAGCATCACCAATGCTTTATAAAAAGACAAGTTTCTGAGCTTTAGTAGGTTTATTAGGATAATTTTTTACAAAATGCCCTTTCTTGCCACATGTAAAACGTCTATTGGATCCTTTTTGCTTTCCTCTTTGCTGCTTATTTCTAAAGAACTTAAAACGTTTGAATGGCTTTCTAGAAAATTTCTTAGAGAAAGAAATCTTTTTCTTGGAAAATCTTCTAGAATGAGGCTTACAGTCACACTTCTTTTTGCATTTAATCTCAAGATGAGATTTATTGCAAATCTACTTAGCAATGTTGTTTTTGTAAACTATATCTGTAAATCAAGTCTACTGTTCACACATCTTTTCCAAGGTAGTAAGAGTGAACTAGTGGATTTCTCCAATTGTAACGTTAGTGAAGGGCTTTCTGGTCTGACTAATCAGACGATTAATTTCTAGCTGTAGTTCTGTAGGCAAAGAAGAAATATAAACATATCAAAGGTTAGGATCATTAAGACCAATCAACATGTAATATCTCTTAGACATCCTTTTGTAATGCCTTTCAATATCTTTCTGTTTCAAAGAGTAGCATTTCATGTCAAAATATTCTTCCCGAATTCATTTCTCATAAATGGAAAAATCACCAATGAAGTGTTGATGAATAATTCCTAAAGCAGCAGCAGCACTAGTAGTAATGCAGCAAGTTTGCGTGAAAAACGGACTCAATCAACGATTAATCCCTAAAACCGAAAATTGTGAAAATTCAAGATGAAAGTCTTCTATATTATTGAATAATTCGAAAGTTGCCTTACAATAGGAAAAAGAAAGCCTTATATAGGCTATATTCCAACCCTAACAAGGAAATTCAACCCTAACAAGGAAAAAAAATTACAAAAATACCCAAAAATTGAAATTGTCGGATGAAGGCCTAAACATCGTTTTTTAATTTTAATAGACTATCCCTTGTAGAGCTCGAAAAACACATTCCGGAAACATATTATAATAGACAATCAGACTCATATGCAAAAAGTTACGTCCGATTGATGATTTACTGAAATTAAAACTACTTATTTCCTCTCTTGGGCCTACGATCCCTTTTCTTTCTTGATTCTCGATCCAGGTACTCATCCTCTACCAGCTCTACATCAAGTTGTTTAGAGAAACTGAATCTGTCTATATTCACCAAGACTTTGGTACCATTCTCTCAGAGTTCCAGTAAATCTGGAAACAAGTTCTTGAAGAACTGTATGAAATTGAATTCCATGTTTTGTCATCTAGACATTAATCCAAGCTCCCATTTCATCTATCACAGTGTGTCATTTATGAGGTGGAAACTTATCAAAGGCAAACCATGGTCCAGAACTTGAGGGTGATGGATTAGGTGGGTGTTGATGGTGATATCCCTGTGGAGAGTCCATGTCATCTGTATCAGAGACAAATTCTTCAACTCTGGACTCATTGGAGAGATGTGGATCTCTGGTAGACTGTGGATTATCAACCATAAGAATTGCAGTAATATCAGTCATCTGATCATCAGAATTAACAGAAACAATATCATCAATAGATGTATCAAAACCAGTATGCAAAGAGATATTCTCACCATTTTCAAGAGAATATTGCATAGGTCTTTTTTCTGGATCTCTAGGGAAATCTGTAGATTCAGTAGGTTATGTTGAAGAAGGTAAAGTTTGGAACTGAGAGGTATAGGTGGTTTAGGTAAATTGGCAAAGGTTTCATAAATTGGTTTGAAAGGTTGAAAAGTATGGGATGGTGGGGAAAATGGAGTTTGGTGAATAAAAGGATAACAAGGGAAAGGAAATGGTGGATCATCAGTGGGTGTTGGTTGAGATTTAAGCTTAGCCAGATCATTTTCCATCTTTGATAATTCAAGTTTCAGGTAACGAATCTCTGCTTCTTTTTGCTTGAATTCCAGACCTAATTTCTTTTGAGCAATAAGAGAGCGAAGAGAATGATGTAACTGATCTATCTTGTTAGAAGTTTTTTTATAAGATTCTTGTACAAAAGAAAACATAGAATTAGTTTCTTTTGAAGTAGAAGCCTGAGAAACAGTCAGGTCTAGCTTTTTGTCAATTTGGTGAAGATATTGGTTCCGAACTTTTGCATTTTCTGTATGCCAATTTAGATCCGCTTCTGCCGGTTTTGGCTCTTCAAACTGACCATTAGGAATCATTGTTTGTGGAGAAACATAAAGGGTAGAGATATATAAAACCGTAGAAAAGAGAAATACCTAAAAACCATGACTGAACCAAATTCTACCCCAAAAACTACCACATCTACTCCTCCTTCTACTCCTGTTTTTACTCCTTGTTCTACTTTCACTAATACAGATCTTTTCTCTCCATCTATGAATGGATTAAATCTTCCTAGATTTGACACTCCTCTTACCATTCCTCCCTCATACAGATCCTCTATTACTTCAAAGATAGAAAACTTAATTTAGTTTTCTAAAATCCCTGAAGATGCACAGGTTTCAACTACTTCATTGCCTCTTTTAAATCCATATAGGGTTTACAGGAGAAATTCTTCTTTAACTTATTCTATTAGAAATCTTGTTTCTACTAGAAGACCTGTCGCTAAGGAATATGTCTAGACCTTTAGGATGGATCAGTGTCATTGAAAGGCTACTGCAGCTAAACAGTATGTTACTATACAAATTGATCATACTTTGATTTCTAACTGCAGACGTCAAGGATATACGCACCTTCATCTTGGTGCAGTAAAGATTATCTTGACTCTTTATGGTCGTCATGGACTCAATTTTGTTTCTAGAGTCAATCGTCTTGATTCTAGATTTCTAAAATATGAAAAAGCTGTCATTAGGACTGTTGTTAAAACACTTCATGCTAGAAGTATTGTTCTTACTTTCTTTCCCAATTTCAAATTTTCTCTTCAAGATCCACATCTTCCTACTACTTTAAAAATACAAGTTCAGATAACTAGAGCTAAACAGGTCCATATTGCTGTAGCTACCACTATTCATCATAAAGTTGTTTATAGGCTTCAAGATCATGCGATGGATCTTGCATCTCATGGTCATACCTCTTTTAAGGATGATGATCCAACCATTATTCAGTTTCCTAGATAGATTCCCAGAAATGAATTAGCTCGAATCATGCCTCTTGAGTGGCTAACAAATTATGAAAATCTTCATCAGGCTTCTCAACCTGTTGAAACTCAAGAAGTTCAACATTTCAAACTAGACCAGATGGTTTGGTCCGTATGGTCTTTCAGCCTCCAAGAAGATCTCTCCATCAAGTTATGACTCTTTCTCTGGTTTATAAAACAAAGACAAAAAGGTTCCTATCCACAGTTTTAATTCTGATGGTTCTCATAATTATGTTGCAAAGATTGATTGTCATTTTATCTGGGATACTCTTGGAAGTGGTATGTGTGATTCTTCTTGTACTTGCCATTTTGATGATTCTAATGATGAAGATGTAGGGAATCCTTGATTCCAAAGCCCAAGATACATGTAGATTAATAGAATGAGATCAAGAACGAAGAAAAATAAATTTTTTCACCTTAACTGTCTCCTCTAGAGACTGCTGCAGAAACCCAAACGCGTTTCCTCCACAATCTGGTACACGAACGACTCTCAAACGGGACTCGTGCTAGCAAACGGATTGAACAAAAACCAAGAGAAAGTCCAAGAGGGGGCTACTGTAATTTTCTTATTATGGCCGAAAATTCTCTATTAGGGATAGGGAGAATTAGGTTAAGGCTTCCTATATATACTCCTTAGCCTACTAGGATTTTAATTAAAACTATAAATTATTTAAATTGATTTAATTGATTTACCTTATATCATTAGGATTAAAAAAATCATATTATAACATCCTAATTGATACAATTAAATACAATTTCATCAAATTAAAATAACCCAAAGTTGAATTAATGTCACCCTTAATAAATACAACCTTTGTATTTTTACTTCCACCAAGGAAATATTATTTTATTTAATTAATTATTTACTACATATAATTAATTAATCAAATAAAATAAATTTCTCCCTTTATAATTGAATTAATTATGATATAACCTAATGTCAATAACTCAATTAATTTGGTTTCAATTCCGATTCCGATTTGTCAACGTTCAGTCATTCTATGTGTATGATCCTGTGGGTTTGTCTTTATGTTGGCAGTGGGCCCAAGCCCCATAGACTGTAAGTGGGTCCTAGCAAACCGTTACAGCCTCCAATTAAGACGGAGACTTGCAGTCTAATGTGAAACATAACCCGGTAGTGATCTTGTATATCCCTTGCCAACTGACATCAATATATAAGCAAGAGGCATGGCCCTGTCCTCGTCTTGTATGCTTATTTATCTCTTGATACTGAGTGGACTGAACCTAACGAATAAGTATCCCAACTTGTTCGGGTATGGCCATACACTTGTCAGTCCCACTCATCAAGTGACTAGTGATGCCATCTCAAGGGATACCGAGTGGCGATTCTGTCAGCTTCACTATCAACATCAACATGTTCACTGGCCCACCCAACAAACCCGTACTTAGCACCCTGTTATGGGCCCGTTAGGCATATATCAAAGTGTATGAGATCCCATGTTATGTTACAATGAACATCAGGTCTAAGGATAATAAAAAGACCTACCCGAGAAACACCTATGACGATCGAACCAAGTGGTGTTCTCGTGGTGGATCGATCCAGTACCATGCAACCCAACATGTACCTATATCATTAACTGAAAGTCCATGTCCAATGGCTAGTGAGACGCCGCCATCCAGTCAAGGATATGCTAGTCTTTGGTTCTATTCATTCCCATGATTAGAACAGACTAGGGATATCATTAGGATTATAATTTTAACTCTACTAAAAGGTCTCATAATCCAATGGACTACATTGGTTCACTTTAGTATGGTTATAATCATTTGATATTCTATTTACAAATACCACAAGATATGAATAAATAGATTCATGCCTTTATTTCAACATAAAATGTATAATACAAAATATCTAAATATAAAGTATAATACAATACAAAACCAATGCCATTTGGACTAAGGCACACCAGCAATCTCCCACTTGCACTAGTTCCAACTAGGCATTGCCCTAATCCCTATAGATCTAGTGTAGCGTCTTGGTCAATGGATCAGTGACATTGTTCCCGATGTCAACTCTCTGCAGTGAAATGTCTCCTATGTCCATGATCTCTCTGATGAGGTGAAACTTCCTGAGTACATGTTTGGACTTCTTATGTGACCGAGGCTCCTTAGCTTGTGCAATGGCCTTGTGGTTGTCATAGAAGACATTCACTGGGTCTAGGATAGATGGAACTACTCCTAACTCAGTGATGAACTTCTTCATCCAAACAGCTTCCTTTACAGCTTCACATGCTGCAATGTACTCAGCTTTTATGGTAGAATCGGCGATGGTTGGCTGTTTCGAGCTCTTCCAATTGATGGCCCTGCCATTTAATAGGAACACATAACCAAACTATGACGGTTTTTCATCCTGATTGGTTACAAAGCTTGCATCAGTGTACCCTAACAATGTTAGCTCTTCTTGACCTCTATACACTAAGAAGCTATCCTTAGTCCTATTAAGGTACTTAAGGATTGCCTTGACTGCCGTCCAGTGATCCTCCCCGGGATCTGACTAGTATCGGCTAGTCATACTCAGTGTAAAAGCGATATCAGGTCTTGTACATAAAATGGAGTACATGATAGATCCTATAGCCGAAGCATATAGGATCTTTTGCATCTTCTCCCGGTCCTCTTTTGTCTTAGGACCGTTGTTCCTACTTAGTTTGAGCCCAAGGCGCATAGGTAAGAAACCTTTCTTTGCCTTATCCATGCTAAACCTTTTCAGAACATTGTCTATGTAAGAGGCCTGACTTAGGCCCAGAAGCCGATTGGATCTATCCATGTAGATCCTGATCCTTACGATCATCTCAGCTTCTCCTAAGTCCTTCATTGCGAAGCACTTACTCAACCACTGCTTGACCCCTTACAGTGTTGGTATGTCACTTCCAATGAGAAGGATGTCATCTATGTTTAGGACTAGGAATGTATATACACTCCCACTAACCATCTTGTACACACAGGGCTCATCTAGATTCTGTATGAAGCCATATTCCTTAATAGCCTCATTGAATCTCAGGTTCCAACTCCGAGAAGCTTGCTTCAATCCATAAATGGACCTCTGAAGCTTGCATACCTGGTTAGGATACTTTGGATTAATAAAACCCTCAGGTTGTGTTATGTACACATCCTCGAGTAGCTTTCCATTTAGAAAAGAGGTCTTAACATCCATCTGCCATATCTCATAATCGTACCATGCAGCTATGGCAAGTAGTATCCTAATGGATTTTAGCATTGCAACTTATGAGAAGGTTTCATCATAGTTAATTCCTTGGACTTGTCTGAAACCCTTCGCCACCAATTGCCCTTTGAAGGTGTTGTCGGCCTTTAACTTGAAACACCACTTGCAACTGATTACCTTAGCACCCGGAGGTGGATCAATCAAATTCCAAACTTGGTTATCGTACATCGAATGCATCTCAGCTTCCATGGCTTTACGTCAGTTAGCTGGTTGTAGGCTTTCAATAGCCTGCTGTTAGGTCTTAGGTTCTTCTTGGTCCAAGACTAGAAAATTTCCATCATTGGTTACGAGAAACCTATATCTCTCGGGGTTGATGACAGACCCTACCAGTCCTTCTAAGGTCCTGTGTGATCGGTTCAGATTCCTTAATTGCTTGAGGTTCTGGTTTGAGCTCCCAGCTATCCTGTATAGGTGCTTGTGGATCTTGAACTTCCTTTAGCTCAATATTGCTCCCACTGTCTTTCTTGGAGATGAACTCTTTTTCAAGAAAGACACCCTTTTGTGCTATGAACACCTTGTTCTTAGCAGGATTGTAAAAGTAATATCCCCTTGTTTCCTTGGGGTAACCCACAAACAGGCACTTTTTGGTTTTGGAGTCTAGCTTGCCACTTGTCAATTTCTTAACATGGGCCTCACAACCCCAAATCCGCATGAAAGAGACGTTGGGCTCCTTGCCCGTCCATATTTCATATGGCATCTTTTCAACTACCTTACTTGGTGTACAATTAAGTGTGAATGCAGCTGTCTCTATTGTATCCCTAGAAGGATGTTGGGAGAGTGGTTTGACTCATCATCGAGCAGACCATGTCCAACAAGGTCCTATTCCTCCTTTCTGACACTCTATTCCATTGTCGTGTTCCAGGAGGAGTGAGCTGTGAGATTATCCCACACTCTCTCAAGAATGAATCAAACTCTAGGCTTATATACTCGCCACCTCGATTAGACAGAAGTGCCTTAATAATCTTGCCTAGTTGGTTCTCCACTTCGTTCTTGTACTCCTTTAACCTATCAAGGGTTTTATACTTGTTCTTCATCAAATAGACATAGCCATATCTGCTGAAGTCATCTGTGAAAGTAACAAAGTAGTGCAAACCATTTCTAGCACTAGTGCCTTAAGTCTAGGATATATAAACCATTATTTAGAAAAGCATTTCCATAAATAATATTGTCTTTCATAATATCAATTTTTCCAAATCTAATATTGAAAACAAATCCAAAAATATCCAAGACAGAAACTGAAATAATATTCCTGCACATGGCAGGTACAAAATAACAATCTTTCAAAATCAAAACCAGTCCAGTGGGCATCTCCAAGTAGAAGTCTCCAATCTCGATACCAACAACCGTAGCGCCATTCTCGACTTGAAGATCTACTTCTCCTAATCCCAATAGCCTCTTATTTCTTAGTCCTTGCAGATTGCAACAAATGAGAGAACCACATCTAGTGTCCAACGCCCAAGATGTCGAAGCAGTGAGGTTAATGTCAATAACATGTATACCTGAAGAACTACCCTAGTTCTTCACTTGCTCTTGTTGGGATTTTCACCGAAAATCACCCGATAAAATGCGGAAGAACGTGATGATTTCCTAAAATCCGTGCCCAGGAGCAATTGATATGAAAATTGTAAAATAAAAAATTAAATAGAAGAGAATATATTCTTACCATAAATATCTCTTCTAGAGATGGCTGCAGAAATCAAACTAGATTCCCTCCGTATTCACGGACACGAATGGCTAACGAACACGACCCATGCTAGTGATGGAATCAAAGGTTTGAGAGAGCATAGGTCACCATTTGACCTAGATGGCTGAAATTTTTCACAAAAAATTTCTGCCCAATCCGTTTAAATTCTACGCGGGCTTTTCTCCTTTTCAAGCCTAGTTCAATTTTAATTCTTTTGGTCTAATTGATTATCAAATTTAATTTTATTTAACATGTATTCTAACATATTATACCATATAATATGTTGTATACATTTAAATTAAAATTAATTTGATCAATTAATTTTTCCATGGAATTAAATTTGACAAACGTAAAATTAAGATACATGTAAACCTACATATGTGAAATATTTCCACCTAGGAAATAATCTCATAGATTAATTTAATTAACTATGAGAAGGCCAATGCAAATATTAATTTTATTATTATGATCAATCCAATTGACCTTTATAATATAATTAATATAATCCTTTCTCTCTGGTGTGTATACTCCAAGTATACAGGTGAACCCTCAAGTCCATGTTCAGACGTTCAATGTGTATGATCTTGTGGGCCCATCTTTATGTTGGTAGTGGGCCTATGGCCCACAGACTGCAGACGGGCACTAGCAAGCCACTGCAGCCCCTAATTAAGATGGAGATGGTAGTCTAACTGAAATCATAACCCTGTAGTTTAAAATTGTATATCCCATGTCATCGATATCGATGTCCAAAGCAGAGGCATGGATTGATCACCCTCTTTTGTGTCTGAACATTTACTTGATCCCGAATGTACCGATGCTCACAAACAAGTTCCAACTTGTTTAGGTGTGGCCACACTCTTATCAGTCACATTCATCAAGAGGCCGATGATATCTTCTTAGTGGACTACTGCGTGACATATCCCTTCTGCATATCCATAGTACTGCGATGCTCAGAGACATACCCGAACGTACCAATACTTGGCACCCTTTTACATGCCCTTTAGGCTTACACCAAAGTATGCAACTTTGCATCCAACACCATTATATGGTCAGGTCACAGGATCCATACAAGTACTACACGAGAATCACTTGTGATACTTTACCATGTGGATTTCTAGTTTAGTGGATCTATCCAGTACCATGCCCTTTTTGCATGTACCCATTAACTTGGTTGACATCCCATGTCTAATGGCCGGTAAGACACTGCCATACAACCAGGTTAATGATAGTCTCTAGTTCCATTCATTCCCATGACTGGAACAGACTACGAATCTCTTTATGGTCATATCATTTTCCCTATCTATGGTCTTACTGCCAAGTGCATGACACTTGTTAACATGGATATGGATATGTCCATTGGATACTTCATTTAAAATACAGCATAAGATATATAATAGATGAAGTAATGCCTTTATTTATGACACAAAATATGTATGATACAAGAATCCAATAAATGTTTAATGCAAATACGAGGTCCAATGCCTCGGGACTAGGGCATATCCAACAATCTCCCACTTGCACTAGTTCCAACTAGGCATGGGCCTAATCCCTAAAGATCTAGGGTGACCCTCGTGCTTGGGCTGAGCCAGCACCTTGGTCAATGGATCTGCGACATTATCCTCGGTGTCCACTCTATGTAGTGAAATGTCACCCCTTTCAGTAATTTCTCGTATGAGGTGAAACTTCCTAAGCACGTGCTTTGTGTTCTTGTGTGACCGGGGCTCCTTGGCTTATGCAACGGCCCCATTGTTATCACAGAAGATATCAACAAGGTCCTAGATAGTTGGCACTACTCCTAACTCAGTGATAAACTTCCTAATCCACATAACTTCCTTTGTTGCATCACATGCCGCAATGTACTCAACTTCTGTTGTAGGGTCCATGATGGTTGGGTGCTTTGAGCTCCTCCAGCTTACACCACCACCATTTAGCAAAAACACATAACTAAACTGTGACTGGTACTCATCCTGGTCGGTCTGGAAGCTTGCATAAGTATACCGGGTAACTGATAGCTCTTCCTGACTTCTATACACTAAGAAGCTATCCTTAGTCTAGTTAAGATACTTGAGGATTGCTTTTACAGCCTTCTAGTGATCCTCCCCGGGATCCTACATGTACCGGCTCGTCATACTTAGTGCAAGTGTGACATCAGGTCTTGTACATAGTATGGGGTGAATGATTGATCCTATAGCCGAGGCATATGGGACCAACTTTATGTTCTCCTTGTCCTCCCTTGTCTTAGGACAGTTCTCCTTACTAAGTTTTAGCCCATGGCTCATTGGCAAGAAACCTTTCTTGGCCTAATCCATGCTGAATCTTTTCAGAAATTTGTCTATGTACGTGGCCTAACTTAGGCCCAGAAGCCGATTGGATCTATCCCTGTAGATCCAGATCCCTAGGATCATCTCAGCTTCGCCAAAGTTCTTCATTGCGAAGCACTTTCACAACCACTACTTTAGTCCTTGTAGTGTTGGTATGTCACTTCCAATGAGTAGGATTTCATCCACATATAATACCAGGAATGTGACAATGCTCCCACCAATCCTCTTATACACACAAGGCTCATCTTGATTCTGTATGAAGCCATATTCCTTTATTGTTTCATTGAATCTAAGATTCCAACTTCGGGATGCTTTCTTCAGTTCATAAATGGACCTTTGAAGTTTGCATACCCTCCCAGGATACTCTATATCGATAAAACCCTCAGGTTGTGTCATGTACACATCCTCGAGTAGCTTTCTGTTAAGGAAAGCAGTTTTGACATCCATTTGCCAGACCTCATAATCGTACCATGCGGCTATGGCCAGCAAGATCCTGATGGATTTGAGCATGGCTCCTGGTGAGAAAGTTTCATCATAGTCTATTCCATGGACTTGTCTGAAACCTCTTGCAACCAAACGCCCCTTGAAGGTGTTATCGGCCTTTAGCTTGTTGCACCACTTGCAACCTATTACCTTAGCACCCGGAGGGGGGATCAACTTAGTTCTAAACCTAGTTATCATACATAGATTACATCTCTGTCTCCATGGCTTTATGCCAATTTACAAACTGTGGGCTTGCCATAGGCTCCTGATAGGTTTTAGGTTCTTCCTCATCAAAGACAAGAAGAGTGTGATCATCGGTGATGAGGAAACCATACCTCTCTGGTTCCCGACGATCCCTACCAGGCCTTCTAGGTCCTTGTGTGACTTGGGTCATTGCTTCCTCCTTTAGAAGCTCCACCCGGGTCTCTGAGTTATCCTCTTTAGGAGCTTGTGAGTTTTGAACTTCCCGAGTTCAACATTGCTCCCATTATCTTTCTTGGAAAGGAAATCCTTTTCTAGAAAGACCCTTTTCCTTACCACGAACACCTTGTTCTCGACGGCGTTGTAGAAGTAATACCCTTTGGTTTCCCTAGGGTAGCCCACAAACAGGCATTTATCAGTTTGGGGTTCTAGCTTGCCCCCAATCAATCTCTTGACATGTGCTTTGCATCCCCCGAATCTGCAGGAAAGACACATTGGGCTCGCTGCCCGTCCATATCTAATTTAGGGTCTTTTCCACTGCCTTAGTCGGAGTATTATTTAAAATGAGAGTGGCTGTCTTGAGAGAATATCCCCAGAAGCTTATTGGCAGAGAGGCATGACTCATCATTGAGCGGACCATGTCCAACAAGGTCCTATTCCTCTGTTCGGATACCCCATTCCATTGTGGTGTTCCTGGTGGAGTGAGCTTTGGAACTATTCCATGCTCTCTCAAATATGAGTCAAACTCTAGGCTCATATACTCGCCTCCTCAGTCTGACTGAAGGGCTTTGATATTCCTGCCTAGCTGGTTCTGTATGTAGGGAATTTTCACTGGAAAGCACTCGAAAAAATGTGGAAGAACACGATCATTTCCTCAAATCCGTGCCTAGGAGCAATTGATATGAAAATTGTAAAATAAAAAATTAAACTAGAAAAGAATCAATTCATATCAGGAATATCTCTTCGAGAGATGGCTGCAAAAATAAAACTAGATTCCCTCCGCGTTCACTTACATGAACGGCTAAGGAACATGACCTGTGCTAGCAATGGAATCAAGGTTTGAGGTAGTATTGGGGCTGGAAATTTCGGTTATCTTGTGTTCATCTACTCTTGGCTGAATTGCCCTAGGTGATATACCTAGGGTTGGCCGAAATTTTCAACCCTGGACTTGGCCCAATTCCTCTCTTTTATTTTATGCGGGCTTTTCTTATTTTAAAGCCCAGTCCAAAATTAATCTCCTTGGTCCAATTAATTTTCAAACTTTATTTTATTTAACATGTATTCTTAATATATTATTCTAAATAATATATTTGATACATTTAAATTTAAAATTAATTTGATCAATTAATTTTACCATGGGATTAATTTTGACTCTCTTAAAATAAAGATACATGTAAACCTAACATGTGAAATATTTCCACCTAGGAAATAATCTCATAAATTAATTCATTGAATTAATTACGAGAAGGCCAATGCAAATATTAATTTTATTATTTTGATCAATTGGATTGATCCTTATAATATAATTAATATAATCCTCTCTCTCTCTCGTACATATACTCTAAGTATACAGGTGATCCCTTAAGTCCACGTTCAAACGTTCAATGTGTACGATCCTGTAGGCCCATCTTTATGTTGGCAGTGGGCCTGTGGCCCACAGACTGCAAGCGGGCTCTAACAAGCCACTGTAGCCCCCAATTAAGATGGAGATGGCAGTCCAACTGAAATCATAACCCTGTAGTTAAACTTGTATATCCCATGTCATGGATATCGGTGTCCAACACAGAGGCATGGATTGATCACCCTCTTTGTGTCTGGACATTTACTTGATCCCGAATGAACTGATGCTCACAAACAAGTTCCAACTTGTTTGGGTGTGGCCATACTCTTATCAGTTGCATTCATCAAGAGGCCGGTGATATCGTCTCAGTAGACTACTGAGTGACATATCTCTTCTGCATATCCATAGCACTACCATGCTTAGTGGACATACCCGAATGTACCCATACTTGGCACCCTTTTATAGGCCCTTTAGGCATACACTAATGTATGCGACTTTACATGCGGTACCATCATATGGTCAGGTCGAAGGATCCATACAAGTACTACACAAGAATCGCTTATGATACTTTACTATGTGGGTTCCTCGTTAAGTGGATCTATCCAGTGCCATGCCCTTTTTGCACGTACCCATTAACTTAGTTGACATCCCATGTCCAATGGCCGATAAGACACCACCATACAACCAGGTTAATGATAGTCTCTGGTTCCATTCATTCCCATGACTGGAACAGACTACGGATCTCTTTATGGTCATATCGTTTTCCCTATCCATGGTCTTACTGCCAAGTGCATGACACTTGTTAACATGGATATGGATATGTCCATTGGATACTTCATTTAAAATATAGCATAAGATGTATAATAAATGAATCAATGCCTTTATTGATGACACAAAATATGTATAATACATGAATCCAATAAATGTACAATACAATTACAAGGTCTAATGCCTCGGGACTAGGGCATATATAACAATCTCCCACTTGTACTAGTTCCAACTAGGCATGGGCCTAATCCCTATAGATCTAGTCTGACCCTCATGCTTGGGCTGTGCCAGTGCCTTGGTCAACGGATTTGCGACATTATCCTTGGTGTCCACTTTATGTATTGAAATGTCACCCCTCTCGGTGATTTCTCGTATGAGGTGAAACTTCCTGAGCACGTGCTTTGTGTTCTTGTTGTTGGATATGCCCTAGTCCCGAGGCATTGGACCTTGTATTTGTATTGTACATTTATTGGATTTATGTATTATACACATTTTGTGTCATTAATAAAGGCATTAATTCTTTTATTATATATATCTTGTGCAATATCTTAAATGAAGTATCCTATGAACATATCCATATCCATGATGATGACAAGTGTCAAGCACTTGGTAGTAAGACCATGGATAGGGAAAACAATATGACCATAAAGAGATCCGTAGTCTGTTCTAGTCATGGGAATGAATGGATCTAGAGACTATCATTAAGTTGGTTGTATGGTGGTGTCTTACCAGTCATTGGACATGGGATGTCAACGAAGTTAATGGGTACATGCAAAAGGGGCATGGTACTGGATAGATCCACTAAACCAGAAATCCACATGGTATAGTATCATAAGTGATTCTTGTGTAGTACTTGTATGGATCCTTTGACCTAACCATATTATGGTGTTCCATGCGAGGTTGCATACTTAGGGGTATGCCTAAAGGGCCTGTAATAGGTTTCCAAGTATGGGTACTTTCGGGTATGTCACTTAGCATGGCAATGCTATGAATATGCAGAAGGGATTTTTCACTCAGTAGTCCACTAAGAAGATATCACCGGCCTCTTGATGAATGTGAATGATAAGAGTGTGGCCACACCCAAACAAGTTGGAACTTGTTTGTGAGCATCAGTACATTCGGGATCAATTTAATGTTCGAACATAAAAGAGGGTGATCAATCCATGCCTCTGTGTTCGACACCGATATCAATGATATGGGATATACAAGTTCAAACTACAAGGTTATTATTACAGTTGGACTGCCATCTCCATCTTAATTAGGGGCTGCAGTGGCTTGCTAGAGCCAGCCGACAGTCTGTAGGCCATAGGCCCACTGCCAACATAAAGATGGGCCCAGGGGATCGTACACATTGAGCGTCTGAACACGGACTTAAGGAATCACCGGTATACTTGGAGTATACGCACTGGAGAGAGAGGATTATATTAATTATATTATAAAGATCAATTGGATTGATCATAATAATAAAATTAATATTTGTGTTGGCATTCTCATAGTTAATTCAATGAATTAATTTATGAGATTATTTCCTATGTGGAAATATTTCATATGTATAGGTTTACATATGAGTTTATTTTGTGAAGATCCAATTTTAATTCCATGGGTTAAATTAATTGATCAAATCAATTTTGATTAAATGTAAATAATATGTTACATGGTGTAATATATTATATATATGTTAAAATTAAAGTTGGATTTGAACTTAATTTAGACCAAGTGAATTAGAATGGATTTGGGCCTAAAAAATAAAAGGAAAAAGGTCACACAAAATAAAGCCACATGGGCCGAAATTTTCAATGAAAATTTCGGCCATCTAGGGTTAAAAGAACCCTAGGATTTTCGGCCATAGTATGAAGCACTACCAGCTGAAAATTGTAGCCCCAAATCTCTCTCAAAAGTTTTGATTTTGACACTAGCACGAGTGTTGTTCGATAGCTGTTCGTGTACGTGAACGAGGAGGGAATCTGCTTTGATTTCTGCAGCCATCTCTAGAAGAGATATTCCGGGTGAGAATTAATTCTCTTCTTGATAAATTTTTGTTTTTACGATTTTCATCTCAATTGCTACTGGACACGGATTTGAGGAAATTGTCGCGATCTTCCGCATTTATTCGGATGATTTTCGGTGAAAATCCCAATAGTGATATTAGAAAGGGCTTTTGATCCGTGAAAATTTTTTAATTGGATTGAATCCCTTGGATTTAAAATTGGATTTTTATTTGGGATTCTTGCATTGGGGTTTGTGATTTTTCCCCATTGAATTTTGCAATTGAAATTAAATTTGCATATAGGTTTATGTTTATTTAATTTTATTGGTTGGTTGTGATTCTTGGTGAATTATTCCATTTGGCTGCAATTTTTTTTATTTTTGGAAAAATCACGTGCTATCTCTGGGCGTACGGACTGCCGGTGGCGGAATCACCGCCGATGGCCTCTGCACGCGGCGGAAACAGCGGTAGCAGCCACTGCCTCAGCAGTGGGCTACTGCTGGGCGGCAGCAGCAGGCTACCGCTAGGCGACTGCCCTAGCTGCAGCGGGCCAGGCCCAGTGTTTTTGGATTTCGCAGGTTCAGGCCCGGGGCCCAGTTTTAAAATTTTAATTGGTTTAAAATTTTGTGTGTTTAAATTTTTGCTATTTAAATGTGCATGGTTTCTTGAATGAAATTTTAATTTTATTCATTGGATATTAATTTTAGAAATTGATATCCAATGAATAAAATTGGTTCGGGTAATTTTGGCACAATTACCTGGATAGCTGATATGGACCCATGGTTTCCCAATCCCAGTGGGAGCAGTTAACTGCCTGGGCTGGAGGCCCAAAGCCCGTTAAGGGCTAGAACCATGGTGGGCCAAAATTGGCGATTTCAAAATAATGGCTTGGACATAATTGAAATGGGCTTAATTCATGCATTATAACATGCTTATAAATTTTATGTATTGGATGCATATGTGTGATTAAATATTTGTATAGTTGGATGCTATTGGGCCTTAATTCAAGATGGGTTGTATTTTCTTTTTGGGTAAATAAGGCCTGCCTGTCATTTTTCTTTTTTAATGTAATTTTATTTTATTCATTTATTATAAAATTTGTAAAAGAAGAAGCCCAATGGAGTGGTGTGCCCAAGTGGAGGTGCAAGCCCAGAAGGAAGGAAATGAAGGAGGCCCACCTGATATTTGTTTCTAGTAGAGGTTTACTAGAATAATATTAGGATGTAATATAGGCCCATAGCAATCCATTTTACTTATTTATTTAATTATACTTAATATTTATTTGCATATGTGAATGTATGATCCAATAGCAAATTTCACCCGCCTTATGCATGTAAGCCGTTATTAAATGAATCTAATAACCTAATGGAAATTACTAAGTCGCTTAAAAGTGCTTCCCTTATTCAAAACCAGCTCGAAGTGGGGATAGGCCAGTTGTAGACCTTGCCCTCACAGGATACATTGGAGTATCGTCATTTGGTATTGGGTTAGGGTATGGGATACTCTAACACTTGGATGGAGGTTTTGACTTAGTATGGGTAGTAGGATTCTCCTGGCCCTAAGCACAGATGGGTAAGTGCCAACAAGCCCATCAAGTCGAGAGTCCCTAGGTTGGGATTGGACGGTGTTCCTACCTAAATAATTAGGGTATAGTTGTACCAGGCCCTCGTCTGGCTATATCTTAATGAAATATGGATCTCAGCCCATGAGCCCAACAACTCGGATTAATTAATAACTTGATTCATTATTAATTATATATGGGAAAAACAAAGTAAAGTCCTTTATTAACACTCTTAAATTATTTTCTGTGTAGAAACTCTAAAATGGCAAATAACAACACACTTTCACTGCGATCTATCCTAGAGAGGGACAAGCCCGGTCCCAACTTTTTAGACTGGTCTAAGAACTTAAGGATAGTTCTAAGACAAGAGTCCAAAGAGTACGTACTGGAAAGGCCTATATCGGCTGTGCCTCAGGGACGTAATCCACCGGCTGCCCAGCTGGAGGAATACGAGGTGCACATCAAGGATAATAGGGATGTGACGTGCCTTATGTTGGCCTGCATGGTCCCTGAGCTGCAAAAGCAGTTTATGGATCATCAAGCCTATGCTATGATAACAACTCTTAACGAGATGTTTCAAGAGCAAGCTCATCAGGAAAGGTACCTGACCAATAAGGCATTCCACTCCTGTAAGATGGGGGCTGGGACATCTGTGAGCACACACGTGCTCAAGATAAAGGGCTATTTGGATACTTTGGCCTATCTCAGATCACCCATCTCACAGGAGTTAGCAGTGGACACAATCCTTGCATCCTTACCGGATTCTTACGATCAGTTCATCCTGAACTATAACATGCAAGGGATGAACCGCACTGTTACTGAGCTGCATGGGATGCTTAAGCTCACGGAACAGTCAATCAAGAAGACTCCGATGGTGCTGCTGGTGTTGGTGTGCCCTAGTTCTTAGGGCATTGGATTCTTGTATTTTGTATTATACATTAAGACTCATTGTATGAATACATTATTTGTGTCACATTAATAAAGACAATTAATCTATTTCATTTATAACTTGTGTTATAATATGAGTAGAGTATCCATTGATTGATAATCATAAAACCTATCCTAGGTCTGTTCTAATCGTGGGAACGAATAGAAACACAGACTTGTATATTTGATGATTGTATGGTAGTTCTTAACTAGCCATAGTACTTGTATAGTCAGTCATGAATATAGGTACATGTCATTGACATGGGACTGGATCGATTCGCACAAGAAAGCCACATGGTTGTCGCGTCATAGGTCTTTCTTGAGTAGGTCTCTTTTGTCCTCAGACCAGATTTCATTATAATATCGATATGGAATCCGATTCACTTTGACATACGCCTAACAGGTCTGTAAAAGGATGCTAAATACGGGGTATGATTGGGTGGACCGGTAAACATGTTGATATTGATGATGAAGTGATGGAATTGCCACTCGGGTAACACCAAGATGATATCATTGGCCACTTGATGAGTGGGACTGATAAGTGTATGGCCATACCCAAATAAGTTGGTTGCTTATTTGATTAATCAGTCAACTCAAGATCAAGAAATATAATAAACAACAGAAGAGGATGATGGACACCATGCCTCTTGTTTATTCATATCGATATCGTTAGGCAAAGGACACTATGAGATTACTACCGGGTGAGTGTCTTCTAAAGACTGCTGCATCTCTGTCTTAATTGGGGGCTGTAATGGTTTGCTAGAACCCACTTATAGTCTGTGGGCCTTGGGCCTACTGCCAACATAAAGACAGACCCATAGGATCGTGCACATAGATCAACTGAGCTGGAACTTATAGAAATTGTACATGTAATGTATATTGGAAGTAATGCGTTAATTAATTAGTTGACATTCGGTGTCAAGGTAATTAATTGACATTGGGTTGAATTTAATTTAATTAATAAGTTTACATAATGTAATTAATTAATTTATCAATTAATTGAATTACATAAAGTAAACAATTAATTAAATAATTTTCCTAAGTAGGAAAATTAAATACATGTATTGTATTAACTTAAGTGTGATTTAATTTTATTTAGGGGTAATTAAATTTAGCCAAATGGAATTAAATTACATAGTATATACTTTTAATTAAAGTTTATTTATGTAATTATAATCCTAGTGGGCTTGGGTTTAATTAACCTAATTAAAACCCAATTAGCAAGGTGTCTATATAAGGGCACACTTAAGGAAGAAAAACCTGATTCAACTCTAATTAATTGCTGGAAATTTCAGCCACCAATAGCAGCCCCAAATAGCCGAAAATCCCAGCATTAATCCTCCATTCCTTCGCGTCTTCGGCTAGCACCGGTTCCCGCTCAATAGATGGTCGTGCACCGGACTTTGGAGATCGGAGTTTCAAGAAACGATTCTGCAGCAGTCTCTAGAGGAGACGAATCCGGTGAGTTAATCTCTCTTGATTCTTATTTGATTTTATTCTAATCAATGGTAATTGGACACGATAGGTGGATTCTAGGAAATTTTAAATGGTGTATTTTCCGCTGCGCCACGTTATTTTTCCAATGACGAATCCCAACAGTGGTATCAGAGCCTAGGTTTTGTCCATTAGATTGATTGGAATTGGTTCTTGAAAGCGTTCTTGAAGAAAGAATGGGTTTCAAGTTTGTGGTTTTAGGGTTTTATTCAATTGGTTTTTGTTTTGGATAAACCCTAGAATTGTTGGATTGGGGTTTTTAATTATTTTTCCCCAATTGTTTTCTGCCTAAAATTGTTTTGTATATTAATTTTATATTTTTTTTTGCTGGAAATTTTTTTTTATGATTTAAAAAAAAAAAATTGTTTGGGCAAAAGATGGAATCGCAGAATTGCGATTCCATCTGCTGCCTTGGCAGCAGCTAGCTGCTGGCCGCAGCAACCTGTTGCAGCTGCAGGCTGCCGCGCAGCAGCACCGCGCGTGGGTTTTGGGTCCGGTTTTGGATTTTACGGGTATTTTTTATCCCGGACTCTAATGCAAATTAAATTAAATTTTTTTTAATTAATTTGTATTCAAATTATTTATTTTGTTGGCATGCATATTTAATTTAATTGTTTGCATATTAAATTGAATATGGACTTTGTGAAATTGGCCCAATAAACCGTGACACCGGTTAAAATTGGGAGAGCTAAATTTTAAATTTGTGACAACCCAAATTCAAGTGGGAGCAAAATTGTTAAGTTTGCATTTATGGATGTTATCCATTGGGCCTTTATGGGCCTTAGTCACATTTGTTAAAATTGGCGATTTCACCCTAAGTAACTCGGCTTAACATTTATTTTTATAATTTGGAATGCCATGATCATGCATCATATTGTATGTATGTGCACGACAGGTACTTTTTTTGAAATGTTATGTTGAGTTCTATGGGCCCTAAATTATTATCGGTTGTAATTTAATTTTGGGAAATATGGCCTGTGTGCCATTTTTTTATTTTATTTTGATGTAATTTTAGAATAGATTTTATTTTAAACAAAATTATTGTAATTGCATCAAGTATGGAGGAAGGCCCAAATGGAGCAAGCCCATGGTGGGAGCCCAAGAAGGATTGCAGTCCGGCCCATGAAGAATAAGATAGGATATCTAGTTTTTCATTAGGTTGTAATTAAAGGCCCATAGGATCTCATTTATTTTAAATTAAGTATGCTATTGCATTTGTCATATAATATGGATGTATGGATCACCAAATTATTACCCGCGTTTATGCATGCTAAGCCGTATCACTTAATTATAATCCGAAAATGAAAATATTGAGTCGCTTAAAAGTGCTTCCCACATTCACACCTCTTCCTCCCATTGATGCTGCAATGTGCGCCATGCCCTAGCTGGGTACATTGTAGTATTCGGTGGGCCGTCGAGGGTTAAGATAGTTAACATGTGAATGGTGGTTTGACTCAACATGGGTAGCATTAGCTCAGAGCGGGCCCTAAGCATAGATGGGTAAAGTGTCAATAAGTCCATCGAACCAAGAGTCCTTCGTGGAAGGATTGGATAGGTTATCCTACCAAACGACTCAATGGTTGGTTAGCGAGCCCTAGTTCGGCCAGTCATTGATAAGTTGTGGATCTTGGTCAAGTCAGCCAATTAACAACACCAACAAACAAATTAAAATCTGATTATTAATTTGAATTGGCTTAAAAGTCCTTGATTTCTAACTCAAGCAATGATTTCTTCCATGTAGATAATCCCATTTCAGTTAAGCAATTTAAATGGCTGCAACAAACAACAACTCACTCGCACTTAGGTCACTCTTGGAGAAGGAGAAGCTTTCGGGGACTAACTTCCTGGACTGGGCTAGGAACTTACAAATAGTTCTTAAACAAGAGTCTAAGGAGTATGTACTAAATGCTCCTTTACCAGCTGGCCCTCCCGCAGGTCGAGGCATTACCACGGCGATGGTGGAGCAGTACGATCGGTATGTGAGGGATGACCGAGATGTCTCGTGCATCATGCTGGGTACCATGGCTTCTGACCTTCAGAAGCAGTTCATGGACGAGCATGCTTATGAGATGATGGATTAGCTTAAAACGATGTTCCAAGATCAAGCTCGTCAGGAACGTTACCTGACAACTAAGGCACTTTCCATGACTGTGATAGCAGCTGGGACTTCTGTTAGCACTCATGTGCTAAAGTTGAAGGGGTATATTGATACACTTGCCCGCCTCGGCTCGCCAGTTCCGCAGGACTTGGCAACAGACATTATTCTCGGGTCACTTCCTGAGTCTTACAACCAGTTTATCATGAATTACCATATGCAAGGGTTGGATAAATCGGTTGTTGAGCTACATGGCATGCTCAAGCTTGCTGAGCAGTCTCTTAAGAAGACTCCTGAAGTATTGCTGGTGAACAAGGGAAATACGCCCATTGCTAAGGGAAAGGCCAAATCTAAGGCCAAGGCTAAGGGCAAAAAGGTGGTGGCCCAACCTAAAGCAAGGATTGCTTCTCCTGACGATGTCTGCCATGAGTGTCATGAGAAGGGGCACTGGAAGAGCTCATGTCCAAAGCTAAGGGAGAAACTGAAGGGCAAAACTGCTGCTTTAGGTATTTATGTTGTTGAGATTAATCTGGCTATTTCTACATCTTAGGTCTTGGACACTGGATGTGGATCTCACATTTGTTCAAATGTGTAGGGTCTAAGAAATAGGAGATTATTAGGATCTGGAGAAGTAGATCTTCGAGTCAGAAATGGTGCTCGGGTTCAGGCCATGGAGATCGGAGATTATTTCTTCGAGATGCCTAGTGGACTTGTTTTGGAACTAAGAAACTGTTATTTTGTACCTGCGATGCGCAGGAATATTATTTCCGTTTCTTTGTTGGATATTTCTGATTTTGTATTTAATATTGGACATGGTAGAATTTCTATGCAATGTGGCAATATTATTTATGGAACAGCATTTCTTGAAAATGGCATATATATCCTTGATCTAAAACGTGAAAGTTCAATCTATAACATAAATACTAAAAGGATTAAACAAAATGAAATTAATCCTACTTACATCTGGCATTGTAGACTTGGCCATCTAAATGAGAAGCGCATAGCTAGGCTTCACTCTAGTGGAGTGCTAGGGTCATTTGACATCCAGTCTTATGACACATGCGAATCTTGTTTGAGAGGCAAGATGACAAAGGTGCCTTTAGCAAGACTGCTAAGAGGGCCTCAGAGCTATTAGAGCTAATACATTCCGATGTATGTGGCCCAATGAGCATTAGTGCTAGATCTGGTTTTCTGTACTTCGTCACCTTCACGAATGACTTCAGCAGATACGGTTACGTGTATCTGATGAAGCATAAGTCTGAGACTCTCCAAAGATTCAAGGACTTTAAGAATGAAGTAGAAAACCAACTTGGCAAGAAAATAAAATCACTTCGGTCTGATCGAGGGGGTGAATATTTGAGCCAAGAGTTTGACTCGTTTTTTAGAGAGTGTGGGATTGTATCCCAACTCACTCCTCCTGGTACACCCCAGTGGAATGGAGTGTCAGAAAGGAGGAATAGAACCTTACTTGACATGGTCCGCTCGATGATGAGTCATGCTACACTCCCTGTCTCCTTTTGGGGATATGCTTTAGAGACAGCTGCTTACATTCTTAATAATACACCAAGCAAGGCAGTTGAGGGAACACCATATGAACTATGGAAAGGCCGAAAGCCCAATGTTTCCTTCTTGAAGATTTGGGCCTGTGATGCACATGTTAAGAAATTGACAAGTGGTAAACTCGAGTCCAAATCTATCAAGTGCCAGTTTGTGGGTTACCCTAAGAAACTAAGGGTTATTACTTCTACGATCCGGCCGAAAACAAAGTTTTCATAGCCAGAAATGCAGTCTTCTTGGAGAAGGAATTCCTTTCCAAGAGAGACAGTGGGAGTAATATTGAACTTTCAGAAGTTCAAGACTCACAAACTCCTGCAGCTACTGCAAAGGATGCTTCGGGAACCGATTTGACTACTCAAGAAATTGAGGAACCAGAACCGATTGCATAGGACCTTAAAAGGACTGGTAGGACATGTCATCAGCCAGAGAGGTACGGCTTTCTCGTGACTGATGATGGGGACCTTATGGTCATTGACCAAGAAGAGCCCAAGACCTATCAGAAGGCTATTGGAAGCCCACACTCAGATCAATGGCATAAAGCCATGGAGGCTGAGATGTAATCTATGCACGATAACCAAGTATGGAACTTGGTGGATCCACCTCTGGGTGCTAAGGTGATAGGTTGCAAGTGGTGTTTCAAGTTAAAGGCCCTGTGTGTATAAGATGGTTTGTGGGAGCGTTTCCACTGTCCTAGTGCTATATGTTGATGACATCCTTATCATTGGAGGTGACATACCAACACTACAAGGAGTTAAGCAGTGGTTGAGTAGGTGCTTTGCAATGAAGGACTTAGGCGAAGCTGAGATGATCTTAGGGATCAGGATCTACAGAGATAGATCCAATCGGCTTCTAGGCCTAAGTCAGGCCACGTACATTGACAAGGTTCTGAAAAGATTCAACATGGACAAGGCAAAGAAAGGACTCTTGCCTATGCACCATGGGTTGAAGCTGAGTAAGAAAGATGGTCCTAAAACAAAGAAGGACCGGGAGAACATGGAAAAGATCCCTTATGCATCTGCTATTGGATCTATCATGTACTCCATGTTATGTACGAGGCCTGATGTCGTGTTTGCACTAAGTATGACTAGCCGGTACCAGTCGGACCCCGGTGAGGAACACTGGAAGGCTGTCAAGGCAATCCTAAAGTACCTTAATCGGACTAAGGATGCTTTCTTAGTGTATAGAGGTCAAGATGAGCTGGTAGTGTCAGGTTACACTGATGCAAGCTTTGAGACCGATGAGGATAAGAACCAGTCACAGTCTGGTTATGTTTATCTCCTGAATGGCGGTGCCATTAGTTGGAGGTCCTCAAAGCAGGCCACCATTGCTGACTCTATAATGGAAGCTGAGTACATAGCTACGTGCGAAGCTACAAAGGAAGTCGTTTGGATCAAGAAATTCATAACTGAGTTAGGAGTAGTACCCACTATCCTAGACCCAGTTGATGTTTTTGTGACAACAACGGGGCCATCGCACAAGCTAAGGAGCCCCGGTTACACAAGAGATCCAAACATGTGCTTAGAAAGTTTCACCTCATTCGGGAGATCGTGAACAGAGGTGACATATCATTGCAGAGGGTTGACACCAAGAATAATGTTGCTGATCCATTGACCAAAGCGCTGCTGCAGATACAGCACGACAGTCATACCAGATCTATAGGAATTAGGGCAATGCCCACTTGGAACTAGTGCAAGTGGGAGATTGTTGGTGTGCCCTAGTTCTTAGGGCATTGGATTCTTGTATTTTGTATTATACATTAAGACTCATTGTATGAATACATTATTTGTGTCACATTAATAAAGGTAATTAATCTATTTCATTTATATCTTGTGCTATAATATGAGTAGAGTATCCATGGATTGATAATCATAAAACCTATCCAAAGTCTGTTCTAATCGTGGGAACGAATAGAACCACAGACTTGTATATTCGATGACTGTATGGTAGTTCTTAACTAGCCATAGTACTTGTATAGTCAGTCATGAATATAGGTACATGTTGTTGACATGTGACTGGATCGATCCGCACAAGAAAGCCACATGGTTGTGGCGTCATAGGTCTTTCTTGAGTAGGTCTCTTTTGTCCTCAGACCAGATTTCATTATAATATCGATATGGAATTTGATTCACTTTGACATACGCCTAACAGGTCTATAAAAGGATGCTAAATACGGGTATGATTGGGTGGACCGGTGAACATGTTGATATTGATGATGAAGTGATGGAATTGCCACTCGGGTAACACCGAGATGATATCATTGGCCACTTGATGAGTGGGACTGATAAGTGTATGGCCATACCCAAATAAGTTGGTTGCTTATTTGATTAATCAGTCAACTCAAGATCAAGAAATATAATAAACAATAGAAAAGGATGATGGACACCATGCCTCTTGTTTATTCATATCAATATCGTTAGGCAAAGGACACTATGAGATTACTACCGGGTGAGTGTCTTCTAAAGACTGCTGCATCTCTGTCTTAATTAGGGGCTGTAATGGTTTGCTAGAACCCATATATAGTTTGTGGGCCTTGGGCCTACTGCCAACATAAAGACAGACCCATAGGATCGTGCACATAGATCAAATGAGCTGGAACTTTTAGAAATTGTACATGTAATGTACATTGGAAGGAATACGTTAATTAATTAGTTGACATTCGGTGTCAAGGTAATTAATTGACATTGGGTTGAATTTAATTTAATTAATAAGTTTACATAATGTAATTAATTAATTTATCAATTAATTGAATTACATAAAGTAAACAATTAATTAAATAATTTTCCTAAGTAGGAAAATTAAATACATGTATTGTATTAACTTAAGTGTAATTTAATTTTATTTAGGGGTAATTAAATTTAGCCAAATGGAATTAAATTACATAGTATATACTTTTAATTAAAGTTTATTTATGTAATTATAATCCTAGTGGGCTTGGGTTTAATTAACCTAATTAAAACCCAATTAGACAAGGTGTCTATATAAGGGCACACTTAAGGAAGAAAAACCTAATTCAACTCTAATTAATTGCTGGAAATTTCAGCCACCAATAGCAGCCCAAATAGCCGAAAATCCCAGCATTAATCCTCCATTCCTTTGTGTCTTCGGCTAGCACCGGTTCCCGCTCAATAGATGGTCGTGCACCGGACTTTGGAGATCGCAGTTTCAAGAAACGATTCTGCAGCAGTCTCTAGAGGAGACGAATCCGGTGAATTAATCTCTCTTGATTCTTATTTGATTTTATTCTAATCAATGGTAATTGGACACGATAGGTGGATTCTAGGAAATTTTAAACGGTGTATTTTCCGCTGCACCATGTTATTTTTCCAATGACGAATCCCAACAGCTGGTCAACAAGGGGAACCCTCCTCTTGTGAAGGGCAAGGCGAAGGAAAAGGCCAAGGCCAAGGCCAAGAAAGCCAAGGTTAAGAAGGCCAAGGCCCAGACCAAGGCAAATCCCGAGGATGTCTGTTTCGGGTGCAAGCAGGCAGGCCATTGGAAGAGATCATGTCCCAAGCTAATGGGAGAGCAGAGGAGGACCCAGGGTGCATCTTCATCAGATATTTATGTCATAGACATTAACCTTACTGTTTCAACATCCTGGGTATTGGATACTGGCTGTGGTACTCACATTTGTTGCAATGTGCAGGGTCTAAAGAACAGAAGGTCATTGGGATTGGGGGAGGTGGACTTGCGGGTCGGGAATGGAGCAAGGGTTGCTACCATAGAGATCGGCGAATATCACCTCATAATGCCTAGTGGATTGGCTTTAATTTTGGAACAATGTTATTTTGTACCTACTATGTGCAGGAATATTATTTTAGTTTCCATGTTGGATATTTCTGGATTTTAATTTACTGTTTCAAATGGTAGAATTTCTTTATCTAGAGAGGGATTATTTTATGGAGAAGCTCTATTAAATAATGGCCTATATATCCTGGACTTAAAAGAAACCAATCATGTCTATGACATAAACACTAAAAGGGTTAAGCCCAATGAACTTAATCCTGTCTACCTATGGCATTGTCGTTTAGGCCACATAAACAAGAAGTGCATAACTAGGCTTCACAAAGCTGGAGTCTTAGGGTCATTTGACTTGGAGTCAATTGATATATGCAAGTCATGTTTACGAGGCAAAATGACTAAGGCGCCTTTTAGCAAGAAGGCTGAAAGGGCCACTAGCTTATTGGACCTAATACATTCAGACGTATGTGGGCCCATGAGCGCAGCGACCAGAGGTGGACATCTGTACTTTGTCATGTTCACAGATGATTTCAGCAGATATGGCTATGTCTATCTGATGAAACATAAATCTGAGACCCTTGATAGGTTCAAGGAATTTAGGAACGAAGTACAAAACTAGCTAGGCAGGAATATCAAAACCCTTCGGTCAGATCGAGGAAGTGAGTATATGAGCCTAGAGTTTGACTCATTTTTGAAAGAGCATGGAATAGTTCCACAGCTCACTCCTCTAGGAACACCACAGTGGAATGGGGTTTCCGAACGGAGGAATAGGACCCTATTGGACATGGTCCACTCAATGATGAGTCAAGTCTCCCTCCCAATAAGTTTCTGGGGACACGCTCTCGAGACAGCTACTCTAATTTTAATAATACTCCGACTAAGGCAGTGGGAAAGACCCTATATCAGATATGGATGGGCAGGGAGCCCAATGTGTCTTTCCTAAGGATTTGGGGATGCGAAGCACATGTCAAGAGATTGACTAGTGGCAAGCTAGAGCCTAAATCCGATAAATGCCTATTTGTGGGCTATCCTAGGGAAACCAAAGGATATTACTTTTACAACCCCACCGAGAACAAGGTGTTCATGGCAAGGAAGGGGGTCTTTCTAGAAAAGGAATTCCTTTCCAAGAAAGATAATGGGAGTAATGTTGAACTCAAGGAAGTTCAAAGCCCAAAAGCTCCTGAAGAGGATAACTCGGAGGCCCAGGTGGAGCTTCCACAGGATGAAGCACCAACCCAGGCCACACAAGGACCTAGAAGGTCTGGTAGGGATCGTCGGGAACCAGAGAGGTATGGTTTCCTCATCACCGATGATTGAACTCTCCTCGTCTTGGATGAGGAAGAACCCAAAACCTACCAGGAGGCTATGGCAAGCCCATAGTCTACAAATTGGCTTAAAGCCATGGAGGCAGAGATGTAATCTATGTAGGATAACCAGGTTTGGAACTTGGTTGATCCACCTCTGGGTGCTAAGGTAATTGGTTGCAAGTGGTGCTACAAGCTAAAAGCTAATAATACCTTCAAGGTGCGTCTGGTTGCAAAAGGTTTCGGACAAGTCCATGGAATAGACTATGATGAAACTTTCTCACCAGTAGCCATGCTTAAATCCATCAGGATCTTGCTGGCCATAGCCGCTTGGTACGACTATGAGGTCTGGCAAATGGATGTCAAAACCGCTTTCCTTAATGGAAAGCTACTCAAGGATGTTTACATGACACAACCTAAGGGTTTTGTCGATCCAGAGTATCCGGGAAGGGTATGCAAACTTCAAAGGTCCATTTATGGACTAAAGCAAGCATCCAAAAGTTGGAATCTTAGATTCAATGAAGCTATAAAGGAATATGGCTTCATATAAAATCAAGATAAGCCTTGTGTGTATAAGAGGATTAGCGGGAGCATTGTCACATTCCTGGTACTTTATGTAGACGACATCCTACTCATTGGAAGCGACATACCTACACTGCAAGGAGTAAAGTAGTGGTTGTGTAAGTGCTTCGCAATGCAAGATCTACAGGGATAGATCAAATCGGCTTCTGGGCCTAAGTTAGGCCTCATACATAGACAAAGTTCTGAAAAGATTCAGCATGGATCGGGCTAAGAAAGGTTTCTTGCCAATGGGTCATGGGCTGAAACTTAGTAAGAAGAACTATCCTAAGTCATGGGAGGACAGGGAGAACATGAAATTGGTTCCATATGCTTCGGCTATAGGATCAATTATGTACTCCATGCTATGTACGATACCTGATGTCACCTTTGCACTAAGTATGATGAGCTGGTACCAATAGGATCCTAGGGAGGATCACTGGAAGGCTGTCAAAGACATCCTTAAGTACCTTAACCGAACTAAGGATAGCTTCTTAGTGTATGGGGGTCAGGAAGTGCTATCAGTAACTGAGTACACTGATGCAAGCTTCCAGACCAACCAGGATGTGTACCAATCATAGTTTGGGTATGTGTGTTTGCTAAATGGTGGTGCTGTAAGCTAGAGGAGCTCAAAGCAGCCAACCATCGCGGACTCTACAACAGAAGCTGAGTGCATCGTGATGTGTGATGCAGCTAAGGAAGCTGTGTGGATAAGGAAGTTTATCACTGAGTTAGGAGTAGTGCCAACTTTCCAAGACCCAGTTGATATCTTCTGTGACAATAATGGGGCTGTTGCACAAGCTAAGAAGCCCCAGTCAGAGAAGAACACAAAGCACATGCTCAAAAAGTTTCACCTCGTACGAGAAATCACGGAGAGAGGTGACATTGCATTGCATAGAGTGGACACCGAGGATAATGTCGTAGATCCTTTAATCAAGGCATTGGCTCAGCCCAAGCACGAGGGTCATATTAGATCTATAGGGATTAGGCCCATGCCTAGTTGGAACTAGTGCAAGTGGGAGATTGTTGGATATGCCCTAGTCCCGAGGCATTGGACCTTGTATTTGTATTGTACATTTATTGGATTTATGTATTATACACATTTTGTGTCATTAATAAAGGCATTAATTCATTTATTATACATATCTTGTGCAATATCTTAAATGAAGTATCCTATGGACATATCCATATCCATGATGACAAGTGTTATACACTTGGCAGTAAGACCATGGATAGGGAAAACGATACCACCATAAAGAGATCCGTAGTCTGTTCCAGTCATGGGAATGAATGGAACTAGAGACTATCATTAACCTTGTTGTATGGCGGTGTCTTACCGATCATTGGACATGGGATGTCAACCAAGTTAATGGGTACATGCAAAAGGGGCATGGTGCTGGATAGATCCATTAAACGAGAAATCCACATGGTATAGTATCACAAATGATTCTCGTGTAGTACTTGTATGGATCCTTTGACCTCACCATATGATGGTATTGCATCCGAGGTTGCATACTTAGGGGTACACCTAATGGGCTTGTAATAGGGTGCCAAGTATGGGTACTTTCGGGTATGTCACTTAGCATGGCAATGCTATGGATATGCAGAAGGGATTTTTCACTCAGTAGTCCACTGAGAAGATATCACCGACCTCTTGATGAATGTGACTGATAAGAGTGTGGCCACACCTAAACAAGTTGGAACTTGTTTGTGAGCATCAGTACATTCGGGATCAAGTTAATGTTCGGACACAAAAGAGGGTGATCAATCCATGCCTCTGTGTTCAACACCGATATCAATGACATGGGATATACAAGTTTAAACTACAGGGTTATGATTACAGTTGGACTGCCATCTCCATCTTAATTGGCGGCTGCAGTGGTTTGCTAGAGTCTGCCCGCAGTCTGTAGACCATAGCCCCACTGCCAACATAAAGATGGGCCCACGGGATCGTACACATTGAGCGTCTGAACACAGACTTAAGGAATCACCGGTATACTTGGAGTATACGCACTAGAGAGAGAGGATTATATTAATTATATTATAAAGATCAATTGGATTGATCATAATAATAAAATTAATATTTGTGTTGGCATTCTTATAGTTAATTCAATGAATTAATTTATGAGATTATTTCCTAGGTGGAAATATTTCATATGTGTAGGTTTACATATGAGTTTATTTTGTGAAGATCCAATTTTAATTCCATGGGTTAAATTAATTGATCAAATCAATTTTGATTAAATGTAAATAATATGTCACATGGTGTAATATATTATATACATGTTAAAATTAAAGTTGGATTTGAAAGTAATTTGGACCACGTGAATTAGAATGGATTTGGGCCTAAAAAATAAAAGGAAAAAGCTCACACCACATGGGATGAAATTTTCAATGAAAATTTCGGCCATCTAGGGTTAAAAGAACCCTATGATTTTTGGCCATAGTATGAAGCACTACCAGCGGAAAATTGTAGCCCTAAATCTCTCTCAAAAGTTTTGATTCCGACACAAGCACGGGTGGTGTTCGATAGCCGTTCGTGTACGTGAACGAGGAGGGAATCTGCTTTGATTTTTGCAGCCATCTCTAGAAGAGATATTCCAGGTGAGAATTAATTCTCTTCTTGATAAATTTTTGTTTTTACAATTTTCATCTCAATTGCTCCTGGGCATAGATTTGAGGAAATTGTCGCGATCTTTCGCATTTATTCGGATGATTTCCGGTGAAAATCCCAATACTTGTGTGACCAGGGCTTCCTAGCTTGTGTAACGGCCCCATTGTTGTCACAAAAGATATCAACTGGTTCTTGGATAGTTGGCACTACTCCCAACTCAGTGATAAACTTCCTAATCCACACAGCTTCCTTTGCTGCATCACACGCTGCAATGTACTCAGCTTCTATTGTAGAGTCCGTGATGGTTGGTTGCTTTGAGCTCCTCCAGCTTATAGCACCACCATTTAGCAAAAACACGTACCCAATCTATGATTGGTACTCATCTTGGTCGGTCTGGAAGCTCACGTTAGTGTACCCAGTAACTGACAGCTCTTCCTGACCTCTATACACTAAGAAGCTATCCTTAGTCGGGTTAAAGTACTTGAGGATTGCTTTGACAGCCTTCCAGTGATCCTCCCCGGGGTCCTGCTAGTATCAGCTCATCATACTTAGTGTAAAGGCAACATCAGGTCTCGTACATAGCATGGAGTACATGATTGATCCTATAGCCGAGGCATATGGAACCAGCTTCATGTTCTCCCTGTCCTCCCTTGTCTTAGGATAGTTCTTCTTACTAAGTTTCAGCCCATAACTCATTGGTAAGAAACCTTTCTTAGCCCGATCAATGCAGAACCTTTTCAAAACTTTGTCTATGTATGAGGCCTGACTTAGGCCCAGAAGCCGATTGGATCTATCCCTGTAGATCCTGATCCCTAGGATCGTCTCATCTTTGCCTAAGTCCTTCATTGCGAAGCACTTACACAACCACTACTTTACCCCTTGCAGTGTAGGTATGTCGCTTCCAATAAGTAGGATGTTGTCCACATATAGTACCAGGAATGTGACAATGCTCCCACTAATCCTTTTGTACACATAAGGCTCATCTTGATTCTGTATGAAGCCATATTCCTTTATAGCTTCATTGAATCTAAGATTCCAACTTCGTGATGCTTGCTTCAGTCCATAAATGGACCTTTGAAGTTTGCACACCCTCCCAGGATACTCTGGATTGACAAAACCCTCAGGTTGTGTCATGTACACATCCTCGAGTAGCTTTCTGTTAAGGAAAGTGGTTTTGTCATCCATTTGCCAGACCTATAATCGTACCATGCAGCTATGGCTAGCAATATCCTGATGGATTTGAGCATAACAACAGGAGAGAAAGTTTCATCATAGTCTATTCCATAGACTTGTCTAAAACCTTTTGCAACCAGAACACCTTGAAGGTGTTATCGGCCTTTAGCTTGTAGCACCACTTGCAACCTATTACCTTAGCACCCAGAGGTGGATCAACCAAGTTCCAAACCTGGTGATCGTACATAGATTGCATCTCTGCCTCCATGGCTTTACGCTAATTTACAGACTCTGGGCTTGCCATAGCCTCCTGGTAGGTTTTGGGCCTCATCAAAGACTAGAAGAGTTTGATCATCGGTGATGAGGAAACCATACCTCTCTGGTTCTTGATGATCCCTACCAGACCTTCTAGGTCCTTGAGTGGCCTGGGTCAGTGCTTCCTCCTATGAAAGCTCCACCCTGTACTCTGAGTTATCCTCTTCAGGAGCTTGTGGGCTTTGAACTTCCCTGAGTTCAACATTGCTCCCACTGTGTTTCTTGGAAAGAAAATCCTTTTCTAGAAAGACCACCTTCCTTGCCACGAACACATTGTTCTCGGCGGGGTTATAGAGGTAATACCATTTGGTTTCCCTAGGGTAGCCCACAAATAGGCATTTATCGGTTTTGGGTTCTAGCTTGCCTCCAGTCAATCTCTTGACATGTGCTTCACATCCCCAAATCCATAGGAAAGACATATTAGGCTCCCTGCCCATCCATTTTTGATATGGTGTCTTTTCCACTGCCTTAGTTGGAGTATTATTTAATATGAGAGTGGCTATCTCGAGAGCATGTCCCTAGAAGCTTATTGGGAGAGAGACATGACTCATCATTGAGCGGACCATGTCCAACAGGGTCCTATTCCTCCATTCGGACACCCCATTCCATTGTGGTGTTCCTGGAGGAGTGAGCTGTGGAACTATTCCATGCTCTCTCAAATATGAGTCAAACTCTAGGCTCACATACTCGCCTCCTCAGTCTGACCGAAGGGGTTTTGATATTTCTGCCCAGCTGGTTCTATACTTTGTTCCTAAATTCCTTGAACCTATCAAGGTCTTAGACTTATGTTTCATCAGATAGACATAGCCATATGTGCTGAAATCGTTCGTGAACGTGACAAAGTACAGATGTCCACCTTTGGTCGCTGCGCTCATGGGCCCACATACGTCTAAATGTATTAGGTCCAATAAGCTAGTAGCCCTTTCAGCTTTCTTGCTAAAAGGCGCTTTAGTCATTTTGCCTCGTAAACATGACTCGCATATATCAATTGACTCCAAGTCAAATGACCTTAGGATTCCAGCTTTGTGAAGCCTAGCTCTGCGCTTCTCGTTTATGTGACCCAAATGACAATGCCAAAGGTAGATAGGATTAAGTTCATTGGGCTTAACCCTTTTAGTGTTTATGTTATAGACATGATTGGTTTCTTTTAAATCCAAGATATATAGGCCATTATTTAATAGAGCTTCTCCATAAAATAAACCCTCTTTACATAAACAAATTCTACCATTAGAAATAGTAAAATTAAATACAGAAATATCCAACATTGAAATAGAAATAGTATTCCTACACATAGCAAGTACAAAATAACATTGTTCCAAAATTAACACTAATCCACTAGGCATCATGAGGTGATATTCGCCGATCGCTATGGATGCAACCCTTGCTCCATACCGACCCGCAAGTCCACCTCCCCCGATCCCAGTGACCTTCTGTTCTTAAGTCCCTACACATTGCAACAAATGTGAGAACCACATCCAGTATCCAATACCTAGGGTGTTGAAACAGTAAGGTTAATGCCTATGACATAAATACCTGACAAAGATGCATGCTGGGTCTTCTTCCGCTCTCCCATCATCTTGGAACATGATCTCTTCTAATCCGAGTTGTTGGGCTCATAGGCCGAGATCCATATTTCATTAAGATATAGCCAGACGAGGGCCTGGAACAACTATACCCTAATTATATAGGTAGGAACACCGTCTAATCCCAACCTAGGGACTCTCGGTTTTATGGGCTTATTGGCACCTACCCATCTATGATTAAGGCCAGGAGAGTCCTACTACCCACGCTAAGTTAAAACCTCCATCCAAGTGTTAGAGTATCCCATACTCTAACCCAATACAAAATGACGATACTCCAGTGTATCCTGCAAGGACAAGGTCTATAACTGGCCTATCCCCACTTCGAGCTGGTTTTAATGAGGGAAGCACTTTTAAACGACTTAGTAATTTCCCTTAGGTTATTAGATTCATTTAATAACGGCTTACATGCATAAGGCGGGTGAGAATGGGTTTGGATCATACACACATACATGCAAATAAATATAAAATATAGTTAAATAAGTAAAATGGACTGCTATAGGCCTATATTATAGCCTAATATAATTCTAGTAAACCTACACTGAAAATACATCAGGTGGGCCTCCATCTTCCTTCCTTCTGGGCTTGCCTCTCCACTGGGCTCACCACTCCATTGGGCTTCTTCTTCTTTTACAAAATTTATAATAATTAAATAAAATAAAATTACATAAAAAAAGAAAAAAAAACAACACGCAGGCCGTATTTACCTAAAAAGAAAAATACAACCCATCTTGAAATGAGGCCCAATAGCATCCAATCATACAATTATTCAATCATATAAAATGCATCCAATACATCAATTTATAAGCATATTATAATGCATGAATTGAAGCCCATTTTAATTATGTCCAAAGCCATTATTTTGAAATCACCAATTCTTGGCCCATCAGCCCAGGCAGATAACTGCCTCCACTGGAATTGGAAAACCATGAGTCCATATTAGCTGTCCGGGTAATTGTGCCAAAAAAACCCGAACCGATTTCAAATAACCATATTAATTTCCAAAATTAATATCCATGAATAAAATTAAAATTTCATTCAAGAAACCATGCGCATTTAAATTGCAAAAATTTAAACACACGAAATTTTAAAATTAAAATTTTAAAGCTGGGCCCCGTGCCCGAAACCCACCAAATCCAAAACACTGGGCCCGGCCCGCTGCTGCTGGTGCAGTAGCAGGTGGCGGCTGCTGCCTGTGACGCTTAGCACCATAGGCAGCGGCTACTACCGCTGTTTCTGCCACGTGCGGTGGCCACCGGTGGCGATTTCGCCGCCGGTAGTCCCGCATGCCCGGAAATAGTCCGTGATTTTTAATTCCCAAAAAAATTACAGCCAAACAACATGTAATTCACCAAGAAATACAACCATCCAACAAAATTAAATAAACATAAACCTATATGCAAATTTAATTTCAATTGAAAAATTACAAAGGGGAAAATCACAAACCCCAAACCAAAAGCCTACTCTGATACCACTCTAGGGATTTTTCACCAGAAATCACTCGATAAAATGCGGAAGAACGCGATGATTTCCTCAAATCCGTGCCCAGGAGCAATTGATATGAAAATTGTAAAATCAAAAATTAAACTAGAAGACAATCAATTCATACCAGGAATATCTCTTCTAGAGATGGTTGTAGAGATCAAACTAGATTCCCTCCGCGTTCACGTACACGAACGGCTAACGAACACGATCCGTGCTAGCGATGGAATCAAGCTTTGAGAGACTGTTGGGGATGGAAATTTCGGCTATCTTGTGTTCATCTACTCTTGGCCGAATTGCGCTAGGTGATATACCTAGGTTTGGCCGAAATTTTCAACCCTGGACTTGGCCTAATTACTCTCTTTTATTTTATGCGGGCATTTCTTCTTTTAAAGCCCAGTCCAAAATTAATCTCCTTGGTCCAATTAATTTTCAAACTTAATTTTATTTAACATGTATTCTTAATATATGATTCCAAATAATATGTTTGATACATTTAAATTTAAAATTAATTTGATCAATTAATTTTACCATGGGATTAATTTTGACTCTCATAAAATAAAGACACATGTAAACCTATACATATGAAATATTTCTACTTAGGAAATAATCTCATAAATTAATTCATTGAATTAATTACGAGAAGGCCAATGCAAATATTAATTTTATTATTTTGATCAATCCAATTGATCCTTATAATATAATTAATATAATCCTCTCTCTCTCGTACGTATACTCCAAGTATACAGGTGATCCCTTAAGTCCGTGTTCAAACGTTCAGTGTGTACGATCCTGTGGGCCCATCTTTATGTTGGCAGTGGGCCTGTGGCCCACAGACTACAGGCGGGCTCTAGTAAGCCACTGCAGCCCCCAATTAAGATGGAGATGGCAGTCCAACTAAAATATAACCCTGTAGTTAAACTTGTATATCCCATGTCATAGATATCGGTGTCCAACACAGAGGCGTTGATTGATCACCTTCTTTTGTGTCTGGACATTTACTTGATCCCGAATGAACTGATGCTCACAAATAACTTCCAACTTGGGTGTGGCCACACTCTTATCAGTTGCATTCATCACGAGGCCGGTGATATCTTCTCAGTGGACTACTGAGTGACATATCCCTTCTGCATATCCATAGCACTGCCATGCTTAGTGGACATACCCAAACGTACCCATACTTGGCACGCTTTTACAGGCCCATTAGGCGTACACTAAAGTATGCGACTTTACATGCGGTACCATCATATGGTCAGGTCGAAGGATCCATACAAGTACTACACGAGAATCGCTTGTGATACTTTACCATGTGGGTTTCTCGTTAAGTGGATCTATCCAGTACCATGCCCTTTTTGCACGTACCCATTAACTTAGTTGACATCCCATGTCCAATGGCCAATAAGACACCACCATACAACCAAGTTAATGATAGACTCTGGTTCCATTCATTCCCATGACTGGAACAGACTACGGATCTCTTTATGGTCATATCATTTTCCCTATCCATGGTCTTACTGCCAAGTGCATGACACTTGTAAACATGGATATGGATATGTCCTCTGGTAGCTAGTTGCCCTTTCAGCTTTCTTGCTAAAAGGTGCTTTAGTCATTTTGCCTCGTAAACAAGACTCACATATATCAATTGACTCCAAGTCAAATGGCCTTAGGATTCCATCCTTGTGGAGCCTAGCAATGCATTTCTCGTTTATATGGCCTAAACGACAGTGCCAAAGCTAGACATGATTAAGTTCATTAGGCTTAACCCTTTTAGTGTTCATGTTATATACATGATTGGTCTTATTTAAATCTAGGATATATAGGCCATTATTTAATAGAGCTTCTCCATAAAATAATCCTTCTCTAGATAAAACAATTCTACCATCAGAAATGGAAAAATTAAATCCAGAAATATCCAACATTGAAACAGACATAATATTCCTACACATGGCAGGTACAAAATAACATTGTTCTAAAATTAAAACCAATCCACTAGGCATCATGAGGTGATATTCGTTGATCTCTATGGCAGAAACCCTTACTCCATTTCCGACCTGCAAGTCCACCTTCCTCGATCCCAGTGACCTTCTATTCTTAAGTCCTTGCACATTGCAACAAATGTGAGAACCACATCCAGTATCCAATACCTAGGATGTTGAAACAGTAAGGTTAATTTCTATGACATAAATGCCTGACGATGATGCGCCCTGGGTCTTCCTCTACTCTCGCATCAGCTTGGGACACGATCTCTTCCAATGCCCCTCTTGCTTGCACCTAAAGCAGACATCTTCAGGACTGGCCTTAAGCTGGACCTTAGGCTGGGCCTTAGGCTTCTTGGCCTTGGCTTTCTTAGCCTTGGCCTTAGGCTTTTTCTTGGCTTTGCCCTTCACAAGAGGAGGGTTCCCCTTGTTGACCAGTAGCACCGGCGAAGTCTTCTTGATTGACTGTTTAGTAAGCTTAAGCATCCCATACAGCTCACTAATAGTACGGTTCATCCCTTGCATGTTATAGTTCGGAATGAACTGATCATAAAAATCCGATAAAGAGGCAAGGATTGTGTCCACTGCCAGCTCCTGTGAGATGGGCGATCTAAGATAGGCTAAAGTATCCAGATAGCCCTTCAACTTGAGCACGTGTGCACTCACAGATGTCCCGGCCCCCATCTTACATGAGTGGAATAACTTATTGGTCAGGTACCTTTCCTGACGAGCTTGCTCTTGAAACATCTCATTTAGAGTTGTTATCATAGCATAGGCTTGATGGTCCATGAACTGCTTTTGCAGCTCAGGGACCATGCATGCCAACATAAGGCACGTCACATCCCTATTATCCTTAACGTGCGCCTTGTATTCCTGCAGCTGGGCAGCTGTCAGATTACGTCCTTGAGGCATAGCCGGTATAGGCCTTTCCAGTAGATACCCCTTTGACTCCTGTCTTAGAACTATTCTTAAGTTCCTAGACCAGTCTAAGAAGTTAGGACCGGAAAGCTTGTCCCTCTCTAGGATAGATCGCAGTGAAAGTGAGTTGTTGTTTGCCATTTAGAAATTCTACACAGAAAATTTAAGAGTGTTAATAAAGGACTTTATTATCATTTTCCCATATATAATTAATAGTGAATCAAGTTATTAATTAATCCGAGTTGTTGGGCTCATGGGCCAAGATCCATATTTCATTAAGATATAGCCAGACAAGGGCCTAGAAAAACTATACCCTAATTATTAAGGTAGGAATGCTGTCCAATCCCAACCTAAGGACTCTCGGTTTGATGGACTTGTTGGCACTTACCCATCTGTGCTTAGGGCCAGGAGAATCCTACTACCCACGCTAAGTCAAAACCTCCATCCAAGTGTTAGAGTAACCTCTACTCCAACCCAATACAAAATGACGATACTCAGTGCATCCAGTGAGGGCATGGTCTACAACTAGCCTATCCCCACTTCGAGTCGATTTCGAATGAGGGAAGCACTTTTAAGCGACTTAGTAATTTCCATTAGGTTATTAGATTCATTTTATAATGGATTATATGCATAGGCGGGCGAGAATGGGTTTGGATCATACATACATACATGCAAATAAATATAAAATATAATTAAATAAGTAAAATGGACTGCTATGGGCCTATATTACAACCTAATATTATTTTAGTAAACCTATACCAGAAAGAAATATCAGGTGGGCCTCTTTTTCCTTTCTTCTAGTCTTGCACCTCCACTTGGGCTCACCATTCCATTGGGCTTCTTCTTCTTTTACAAATTTTATAATAAATAAATAAAATAAAATTACATCAAAAAGAAAAAAGGTGCGCAAGCCGTATTTACCCAAAAAGAAAAAGTACAACCCATCTCGAATAAGGCCCCGATAGCATCCAACCAAATAATTATTTAATCACACAAAATGCATCCAATACATCCATTTATAAGCATGTTATAATGCATGGATTAAGCCCATTTCAATTATGTCCAAGCCATTATTTTGAAATAGCCAATTTTTGGCCCATCATGGTTCTAGCCCTAAACGGGCTTTGGGCCTCCAGCCCAGGCAGTTAACTGCTCACACTGGAATTGGGAAACCATGAGTCCATATCAGCCGTCCGGGTAATTGTGCCAAAAAAACCCGAACTAATTTCAATTAACCATATTAATTTCCAAAATTACTATCCCATGAATAAAATTAAAATTTCATTTAAGAAACCATGTGCATTTAAATTGCAAAAATTTAAACACACAAAATTTTAAAACCAATTAAAATTTTAAAACTGAGCGCCCGGGCGCAAAACCCGCAAAATCCAAAACACTAGGCTCGGTAGTCCCGTATGCGTGGAAACAGCCTGTGATTTTTAATCCAAACAAAATGCAGCCAAGGAAGAATGAATCACCAAGATCATCCAACAAAAGAAAATTAAATCTAACATAAACCTATATGCCAATTAATTTTCAATTGCAAAAAATCCAAGGGGAAAATCACAAACCCCAATCTAAGAATCCCAAATCCAAAACTCCAATTTCAAAACCAAGGGATTCAACCTAATTTTAACAATTTTCACGGATCAAAAGCCTATCTGATACCACTGTTGGGATTTTCACTGGAAATCACCTGAGAAAATGGGGAAGAACACGATGATTTCCTCAAATTAGTGCCCAGGAGCAATTAATATGAAAATTGTAAAATCAAAAATTAAACTAGAAGAGAATCAATTCTTACCAGGAATATCTCTTCTCGAGATGGCTGTAGAAATCAAACTAGATTCCCTCCATGTTTAAGTACACGAACGGCTGACGAACATGACCCATGCTAGCAATGGAATCAAAGGTTTGAGAGAGGATGAGGCTGCAATTTTCAGCTGAAAATTTACATGTGTTGGCCGAATTCTCTAGGTCACCATTTGACCTAGATGGCTGAATTTTTCACAAAAAATTTCGACCCAATCTGTCTAAATTCTACGCGGGCTTTTCTCCTTTTCAAGCCCAGTTCAATTTTAATTTTTTTGGTCCAATTGATTATCAAACCTAATTTTATTTAACATATATTCTAACATATTATACCATATAATATGCTGTATACATTTAAATTAAAATTAATTTGATCAATTAATTTTACCATGGAATTAAATTTTACAAACGTAAAATTAAGATACAGGTAAACCTATACAAGTGAAATATTTCCACCTACATAGATTAATTTAATTAATTATGAGAAGGCCAATGCAAATATTAATTTTATTATTATGATCAATCCAATTGATCTTTATAATATAATTAATATAATCCTCTCTCTCCGATGTGTATACTCCAAGTATAACGGTGATCCCTTAAGTCCGTGTTCAGACGTTCAATGTGTACAATCCTGTGGGCCCATCTTTATGTTGGCAGTGGGCCTATGGCCCACAGACTGCAGACGGGCTCTAGCAAGCCACTGCAGCCCCTAATTAAGATGGAGATGGCAATCCAACTGAAATCATAACCCTGTAGTTTAAACTTGCATATCCCATGTCGTCGATATCAGTGTCCAACACAGAGGCATGGATTGATCACCCTCTTTTGTGTTCGAACATTTACTTGATCCCGAATGTACTGATGCTCATAAACAAGTTCCAAATTGTTTGGGTGTGGCCACACTCTTATCAGTCACATTCATCAAGAGGCCGATGAAATCTTCTCAGTGGACTACTGAGTGACATATCCCTTCTGCATATCCATAGTAATGCGATGCTCAGAGACAAACCCAAACGTACCTATACTTGGCACCTTTTTACAGGCCCTTTAGGAGTACACCAAAGTATGCGACTTTGCATCCAACACCATTATATGGTCAGGTCAAAGGATCCATACAAGTACTACACGAGAATCACTTGTGATACTTTACCATTGGGATTTCTCGTTTAGTGGATCTATCCAGTACCATGCCCTTTTTGCATGTACCCATTAACTTGGTTGACATCCCATGTCTAATGGCCGGTAAGACATCGCCATATAACCAGGTTAATGATAGTCTTTATTTCCGTTCATTCCCATGACTGGAACAGACTACGGATCTTTTTATGGTCATATCGTTTTCCCTATCCATGGTCTTACTGCCAAGTGCATGACACTTATTAACATGGATATGGATATGTCCATTGGATACTTCATTTAAAATACAGCACAAGATATATAATAAATGAATTAATGCCTTTATTTATGACACAAAATATGTATGATACAAGAATCGAATAAATGTGTAATACAAATACGAGGTCCAATGCCTCAGGATTAGGGCATATCCAACAGCTCTCCCATGAGCCTTGGACATGTCTTTTTCCAGTGTCCTTTCTACTTGCATTCGAAGCACACATCCTCGGGAGCGGCCTTGGGCTTGGGCCCTTGCTTAGCCTCCTCAGCCTTGGCCTTCTTGGCCTTGGCTTTAGCTTTAACCTTGCCTTTGCCCTTCACAGCAAAGGTGTTCCCATTGTTTACTAGTAGCACCTACGGAGTCCTTTTGACAGACTGCTCAGCAAGCTTGATCATTTCATATAGCTCAGCCACAGTCTTGTCCATGCCCTGCATGTGATAGTTCATGATGAACTGATCATAAGACTCAGGGAGGGGTCCTAAGATGATGTCTATTGCCAACTCCTGCAGGACCATCATGCTGAGCTGGGCTAATGCGTCGATATAGCCCTTCATCTTGAGCACGTGGCTGCTCACAGATGTCCCAACTACCATTCTACAAGTGTTGAGTGCCTTAGTTGTCAAGAACCTTTCTTGATGTGCCTGATCTTGGTACATCCTTTTGAGATCATCCATGATCGGATAGGCTTGGTAGTCCATGAACTGTTTTTGCATCTCAGGAACCATCTTGCCTAACATAAGGCAAGACACATCTTCATCCCTCCTATGCAGGTCGTACTCCTTAATTTAAGCTTGAGTAACCCCTCGACCTACAGGCGGTGCGGTCGGTAAGGCCCTATCTAGCACATATTCCTTGGACTCTTGTCTCAACACTATTCTTAGCTGTTGAACCCAGTCTAGGAAGTTAGGCCCAGATAGTTTCCCCTTTTCAAGGAGTGATCATAGTGAAAATGAATTACCAACCATATGAAGTGATTATCTACACAGAAAAATTGCAGAGTGATTAATAAAGGGCTTTATTATTTTAACCATGTTAATTAACAGTCCATTTTAATTAATTTGCTAGCAATGTATGGTTACAAGACCAAGATCCATATTTCATTAAGAATTGGCCAAGCGGAGGCTTGTCAACCAACCTTTAACTATTTAGGTAGGAACTCCCTCCAATCCCAACCTAGAGACTCTTGGTTTGATGGGCTTATTGGCACTTACCCATCTGTGCTTAGGGCTAGGAGCTTATCCTACTACCCATGTTGAGTCCAACCACTACTCAAGTGTTAAGCGTACCCAGTAACTTAACCCTATATAGTAATTGAATAATACAATGCACCCGGTGGAGGCACGGCCCATATTGCATTATTCAAAAACCGACAAGGTTCGAATGTGGAAAGCACTTTTAATTGACTTAATATTTAATTGGATTGTTTAATAATGGCTTAGCATGCATAATCGCGGGTGATTGGAATGGCTAAAAATACATACATTCATATATATATATATAATTGACATAAGTATAAAATATGTATATAAATAAAAGAGACACTATGGGCCCTATTTTACAACCTAATGAATAACTAGTAAGCCTATTCTAGAGATCCACTGGATGGGCTTGCAAACTCCTCTTGGGCTTGGCACCAATGGGCTCAAAATAAAATAAAACGACACGCAGGCCATATTTCGAAAAATTAAATTTTACAACCCAACTTCATCTAAGGCCCAATAGTGCTCAAATCCATATAACCAAGTATAGAAAATTGTAAACACATATCAATATATATACATGTATTAAAATGCATGAACATGGCAATTCCAATTTTAATTAATTATGTCCAGCCATTTGTGAAATCGCCGATTTTGCCATCCATAACCGATGTCTGGTCATGGATCCGAATTAGCCGTCCAATTCTCAACTTGTGTGAAGGGCCAATTGGATCAATTTCATTAACCAAATTTTAACCAAAAAATTAAATTATATGCACGAATTAAATCAAACAAAAAACCACACGAATCCAATCGCGAAAATAAAACCATGCAAATTTTAAAAACAATTTAAATACACATAGGGTCCGAAGAAAAATATCCGCAAAATCCAAATCGAACCCGCACCCCGTGCTGCCACGTGGTAGCCTGCTGCGGTAAGCAATAGTTGTTGCCAAATTGGAATCACAAATTGTGATTCTAATTTGGCCAACAACAGATTTAATTTTGTTTTAGAAGAAACTCCAGCAACAGTACAGATTAAATCCAGATGCCATCCTTATGAAACTAGATTTAATGACAAACAAAACTGACAAACCTTGGATTAGAATTCATGACTGGGTTCTTGAAAAAGAATGAAAAGAAGTTAAGCAAATCAGGAAAAGTTCTTCTTACTGCAAGCCCCCTTTACCAAAAAGGACTTGCACAAATCCACCTACCTTCATTGCCAGTTGTTCCATGTATGATGTTTAATCCTCATGATCATTTAGAATTCCCTCTTGTGAGTGGATGACCTTTCGAGTGAAAGCGGAACGTGGTGAAGCGAATCAGGGAGCAAAGCAAAGAGGATTTTTGAATTGATTTTCGTTTGGGAAACGGGTTTGAATCCTTGCTTAGGAAAACCATTGATTTGTTTGGAAATCCCTTTTGTAGAATAATCTTTTCCTTGCATGTGAGTTTTGGAAAACTGGTTTTTTCATTTTAGAAAATCCATTTTATTAACTTAAAGACCTCGAAACTTAAATTTCAAGATCAGTGACAAAGTCGCACCCCGGATCAACTCATCCTGGAAATTTCGGTATAGCTCCCTACCGAGCATAGACTACTGTACCTAATCCAGAGATTTTAGGGTTCAAGTAACTTACCTATTCAACCTCAAGCTTGCTTTCATTTATAAGTGCATATGACAATATTTTACTCACTTAATTCTCTACCCATTTTTGTCTTTTGTTATTAGCCCATGCTTATACGAATGATAGAAATAAATTATAAGAAAAATAAAATGCAGAAAAATAATGTGCAAGAAAGTAAAAATAGAGGCCGACTTATACAACCAAATCAAATGAAAAAGAAAACTCTCATACTCACCAATATAATCGCCTAGATACACGAAAATCTAAAAAATTACAATCGCTTAGGATACACGATCTATCTATGAAATACATCAAAAATGATAAAGGAAAAATAAAAGCTGCAAAACAAATGGTGAGCACAATTACATTATAAACTCAAATAGGACTCATACAGGACAGAATGGGGATTTCAGGAAGCGGGAACATACATTTAAGGGATAACCGAGAAGTCTGGGCGACTTTCTCGGTTAGACCTGGAAAACCATTTTTGAAATGCCCTTTATGTTTTGTGCTTGAAAACATTTTGGAAAAACTATTTGGCTCAATTACATGCAAGTTACTTTGGTTTAGTGGGTTGGGTATCTCGGAACTCGGGGTTTCGTTCGTGCGGGCTCATAATTACAAACATTCATCTAAGGTCAAAAAAAGCAGTAAACACATCAAAAAATAGTTTGATCCTAAAGACAGGATCACGTGACGATGTCCATGTAGATCATCCAGTGATTCTGCCCCCTTTTGGAAGCTACAACCGTATGGCTCTGTTAGAGCCGCGCAGCTATACAACTACAGCCATACGGCTATAGTATCTAGAACCTAAAATTGGTTTTCTTTGCTTTGTAAACACTGTTTTGGCCGTTTTCAATAGTTTCTGGGAATTTTGAGGAACCTGGGGTCTGTTAATGCTGAACAGTGATCCGGTTTGGACCGAACAACCCCGAAACTCAAAAATCAAAACCAAAGTATTCAAAAATCTCACATCAACATCATTTGAAAACCAAAAACCAAAAAACTAGAATGTGATGGATGTGATTAGGATCGAAATAGTTTGTGACAGAGCAAACAAAATGGGAATCTGACTACTTTCGGTCAGTTTTAGGGCTTTTCGAGTGGGCTTTTCGAGTTTTTCCCTGAAGAACATAGCCGTGCGGCTATAGTACTATAGCTGCTTAGCTATGTTCTAAGCTATTACAGCCGTGCAGCTTTTTTCTTAGTGATTACAGCCACTCAGCTCTAATTAGAGTTGCATGGCTATAATCAAACAGTCAGTTTCTGGAAATTTACGAAACAGAAAAAAAATCACAGCACAAATCAAACAAATACGAGTTTAAGGCCTTTCAGAGTTTACCTTGTTGATGTTCCAACGTGTTTGACGTCCAGAAGTGGATTGAAATGTCTGAATATGCTTAGAACCTCATGAACACCCTAAAATCCTCCAGTATGCGTCCTGAGTTGATCCGAACGACCCGAAAACAACCCCGAATGAGTGAGAATCTGACTGGGAACCCCCACTCTTGTGTTTAGTTCTGGTTTCTCTCCTTCTTTTTGGTTTACTTTTTCTTCCTTCTCTCTTTTGGTTTTTTTCTCTCTTTTTTGGATCCTCTTTTCTTGATTTTTTTTTTCTCAGAATGAATCCTTCCTTTCTTTTTTGTCTGCTCTCTCTTTAAAACCTCTACAATCCCGGCTAAAGTCCCCTCATTTTTGGGATTTTCTCCTCTGTTAAGACTTTATTCCGGTTATTTGGGAGATAATATGACCGCTCGCTAGAGCCATGTGGCTATAGTATTACAGCCATACGGCTCTGGAATTACAGCCGTGGGGCTGTAGTTGTGAAACTACAGCCGTACAACTCTAATCAGAGCTATGACAAATTCTCCTAAATTCCAAACTCACCTCTAAGCCCTTTAATCACTTGAAGGACCTATTTCAGGGTTTTAGATTGAGGACCGTTTGGTTTTCGGGGCGTTTGAGACATTCTAGGCAACAACCCACTCATTCTCAAGTCCAATTCATGTTCGTCTGCTTAACAGGTAACATAAGACTCTCATCACAGAGGTTGGGAAAACCCGTGCTCACAGGCTGCCCCTAACAGGATCAAAGTCGATTCGTGGTCAGGCTATTAAGCCTGGATCAAGTTTGGTCTCACGATGGAGAGTGCAGTGAGAAAAGAAAAGGAAACATTCTTGACACGATGAAGCCGTGTTGATGCAGCGATGATCTGATTGGAGCCGATTCCAGGTTTACATTTACCCACGCAAATTTGGTTAAAGCCGATACCGGGGTTTACATTTACCCACGGCGGATTTGATTGGAGCTGATACTAGGTTTACATTTACCCACGGCGGATTTGATTGGAGCTGATACCGGGTTTACATTTACCCACGGCGGATTTGATTGGAGTCGATACCCGGTTTACATTTACCCACGGTGGATTTGATTGGAGCTGATACCGGGTTTACATTTACCCACGGTGGATTTGATTGGAGTCGATACTGGGTTTACATTTACCCACAGTGGATTTGATTGGAGCTGATACCGGGTTAACATTTACCCACGGCGGATTGTTGAATTTCTACATTTGAAATGATGAGCCTTCATTCCTTGATGGAGAGATTTTAAATAAAAATTTTTTTCCCTTTGATCAAAAATGAAGACTAGCTGGGGATGAATGTTCCATGTATGTTATGCATGTATGCATGATGATGCGCATACATGTGGACCCTAAAGAATGAATTTCCCGTTATTTGTCCAATCTTGATATTTCATGTTCTCTTGGGGAAAATGTGTCATGCCTCTTACAGACTTTAGTTGGGGGAGCACATTCTTTATGCAACGCAATCCCTGTATTTCTGTTGAGGATACATTATGATTGTTGAGGAACAAGTTGTGGTATTCTTTGTAACAGTTCCGCTGGGGAATACTAAAAAGACTTTGCAACTTTGCCCCCAGGAAGAGTGATTGGAAGTGCGCTAATTTTTTCCTAAACTGCCTAACGTGGGTTTTCAACTTAGCGAGCTGCTCTAACTTTTAACTAAGGTGCCTTTTCGGTTTTCACCTTAGCGAGCTTTTTTTTTTTTTTTTTTTGCCATACGTGCTTCATATATACTGATCACAATTACACATGGCCTTATGACATTCAAACTTGGATCTGTCTCGAAATTTTCAGCCACCCCAAGAAGAGATGAATTAGATTTTAAGGATGAGAAAAGATTTCAAATTGCATGTATTTGGTATATTTCCATTGTTAAACAATGTAAGCCTTACAACCGGTTAAATGCAAAGTGCTTTCTTTAAATGGATGTTCAGACAAGATAACTTTGTTTCACATTTTGACATAACCATATGAATATATTTAAACAAACATCACACTTTATTGCTAAAATCAACATGAGTAAATTTGAAAGGATAGGTTCCCAAAATGGTATACATTCCACACAGAACTAGAATCCATTACTGGTCCTCCCTTTTGGATTTTCCAACTGATCATTTTCTCCCATGCCTTAAATTTTGCCTAGGCCTCCCTTTTTGAGTTTTCGACCTAGCAAACTCTCTCTCTCTCTCTCTCTTTTAAACATGATAAAGCTTCAAGCGATCTTGATTGACAGGATTTGCAAATTCATTTCCATCCATGTCCATGATGCTGACACCACCTTTTGATAGCACTTTCTTCACAATGTATGGACCCTCCGAATTTGGCCTAAAATTTCCTCGAACATCGACATTTGTAGGCCTTAATTATTTTAAAACCAAATCTTCAGCTTTCAATTTTCGTTTGCGATACTTCACTTTTTTATTATAGGCTTTAGACATTTACGTTGATACATCTGTAAATGATCCAGTGCTTTCAATCGTTTCTCGTCTAACGCTGCCAACTACTCATATCTAGCTTGCATCCATCAAGTTTTTGGTAACTGAGCTTCTAAGGCTATTCTGAGTGACTTGAGCTCCATTTCCACTGGTAGCACCACTTCCATACCATACACCAAGGCATAGGGAGTTTCACCAGTTGGTGTTTTGACACTGGTTCTATAACCTTGCCAACCAATCTCTATAGGTGGTTACCATCTTTGATAAGATCTTCTTTATTGACTTGTTAGCTGCTTCCACTACACCATTAGCCTGTGGTCTATACGGAGAAGATCTATGATGTTCGATGCCATGTTCTGCAAATAGTTTAGCTATTGCCCCTTGAAACTACACTCCATTATCAGTCACTACATAATGGGGGATTCCATATCGAGAAAGGATGTTTTTTTGAATGAACGTGACCGTTTGCTTAGCTATTACACTGGCAAAGGATTCTACTTCTACCCACTTTGAAAAATAGTCGACTGCAACTATTATGAATCTGTGCTCATTAGATGCTGCACGATGAATTTCTCCAATCATGTCTATCCCCTATGCTAAAAATGGCCAAGGAGATGTTAGATTCTGTAGCTCAAGTGATGGTAGATGACTGATATCAACATGGATTTGGCACTCATGACATGTTCTAACCTCCTTCACACAATCAGACTACATTGTCATCCAGAAGTAGCCCTGCCTCATTATCTTTCTAGCCATAGCGACTCCATTCATATGCAGTCCACAGGATCGTACATGTACATGCCGCATCACTACTTCTGCTTGTTGTTCCATCAAACACCTTAGAAGAACTCCTATAAGAGCCGGGTTTTCCTGACCAATATGATGAGAATTCCTGTATTACCTGTGGAGTAGACAGACACAAATCGGTTGAAACGACCGGAATGTCACCCGGAGTATCTCAAATGTCCTGAAAACCGAGAAGGTCCTCCAAGTGATTTTTAGGGTTTAGTATTTTTGTAGATTTCGGCCCGGCTCTTACTAGAGCCACACAGATCTAGCATAACTAGAGCTGTACTGCTCTAGTGGGTTCAAACAAGTTGCTCTACAAAGTAGAGCAACTTGGCTGACCAGAAAAGATTTCAGCCTAATTTGCAAGGGATTCAAGCAGTTTATTAATTATGGGAAATCATTGTGAATGGAGGTATAAAAGAAAAGCAAAAATCAAATCAAGGAAAAAAAGAAGGTAGAAAAATTAATCTCAAGAAAATTGTGACAAAGAACAAAAGAAAAACATAAAGAGAGAAAGTGAGAAGGGAAGGCCGGGAGCAAAACCGTGGAATCAAAACCAATAATTCAAGACCAAAAAACTAATTCCTAAGCATTAAAAGAAGTTCACTTGACCTTTGCACGCTCGTTTGAGACTGTTTCCGATTGGTTTCAGATCGATACGGATATTTCGGGATTTCAGCTGGTTGAGGTTTCGGATACATTTCGACTTTTCAATCCGTTTCTTAACGTTAAACACATCGAAACAACATCAAGGTAAACTCTGAGAGGCCTTAAACCTGTGTACATTGCTTTTCTTTGTGTTTTTCTCTATTTTACAAGTTTTCAGAAACTGAATTCCCGAATACAGTTGTACAACTATGTTCTCGATGAACATAGCCGCACGGTTGTATTCCTTATGAACAGAGCCGCAAGGCTAAGTTCTGTAGGGGAAAAATCTCGAAACTGCCCCGATCAGCCGAAAATAGTTTGTTTTCCATTTTATGCATTCTGTTGTGATATTTTTCAGCTCAAACGCATCCGTATATCATAAAATTTTGGTTTTTGAATTTCTATACGTACAGGTGTTAGGTATTCGGTTTTTCCCGGGTTTTATTTTCTGAATTTTGGGGTTCTTTGATCCGAACCGAATCCGCAGTCTAGCATTAGCAGACCCCCGAACCCTATAAAATCCTCGGGAAACATCGAAAATGAGCAAAATGACATTTTCAAAAAATGAGAAAACCATTTTTTGGGTTCTGGGAGTCATAGCCGCACGGCTATAATTTAGAGCCGCACGGCTCTAGTTACAGAATAAAACAGAGTCGCAGAACGACCCGTATGGACATCATCGCGCGATGTGTTTTCAAATTCAAATCATTTTTGGTGTGTTTACTGCTTTCTGGACCCTAGATGGAAGTTGGATTTAGGAAACCCGTATGAACGGAAGCCCCAGTTCCGAGATAATAGACCCGCTAAACGGAAAAATTTGCATGAAACCGAGCAAAATAATTTTCTAAAACTTTTTTCTAGCACAAAAATTACAGGGCGTTTTAAAACCTTTTTCCAGGTCTAACAGGGTCGGTTAGCCAAACCGATTCGGTTACCCCCTAAATGCATGCTCCCCGTTGCTATAAATTGTGCTAACCATCTGTTTTACAGCTTTTAATTTCTTTTATTTTCATTTTTAATGTAATTAATAGATTTTCGTGTATCTTAGGCGATTGTAATTTTCTAGGTTCCCGTGTATTCGAGGTGCTTGTAAAGTGAGGTTGAGAGTTTTCCTTTTTATTCAAGCGGCCTATATTATTTTTTGTATAATTTGAATGTATGGTTTATTTTTCTGTAATTTATTCTTGTCATTTGCTTGAGCATGGGTTGATAAATAAACACAAATTGGATTAGAGAAAGATAATAAAGCAAATAAAATATGGCAATATAAACTGTACAGTGAAAGCAAGCTTGAGGTTAAAGTAAGTCACTTGCCTGAACCCTAAATCTTTGGATTAGGTACAGTAGTCTACCCTCGGTAGGGAGCTGTACTGGAATTTCCCGGATGAGCTGATCCGGGTGGCGACTCTGTCACTGATCTTAGAATTTAAGTTTCGAGGTCTTTAAGTTAGAATGGGAAAATGTTTTCTACAAAAGAGATTTTCCAAACAAATTAAAACCATGATTTTCCTAAGTCAAGATAAACAAAACCTGTTTTTCCATATCAAAATGAATCAAAATGTTTTCCCCGGTTCGCTTCGCCGTGCACCTTCTTTCTTCCGCTCACAGTGGCGACTCTGCTGGGGAATAAAAGGTTTCTTACAAAATTTTTCACAAAAACTTAAGGAACTTAGGCAACTACCGAATATAACGTTGCTTATAGTCACTTTACTAGTTCATATTACCATATTTGTTTGCACCTTTGCATATCATGACATTTTCTTCTTCTCAACCCGTCAAATACACTGATCAGCCTGGTTTACTCAAGAAGGTGGCCTACCTCTACCGCCAGGATTGGAGACACCTGATGGGGTAAACCACTCATAGCACCACATGACCTTACATTGTCTTCTACGGTAGGGAGTGTATATTCGCTATGGGAGCCTGTACGAATCTTGGTTTTGACTTTGGCCCATATGTAATGACTTAGTAACTTCCCCTAGGATCACCAAAACATAAATTCAAAATGAACTTTGAGTGTGCACCTTTGGTATCCCCCGTTGATGCTAAAGAGACCCAATTCCTAGGAAGAATTCAAGACCAATCGAAAGGAGGAATAAGGTTGGAAGGGAGTGCATATTATTGCGTGTGCTATCGTTTGTTCCGTGGTGTTTTTACTTGACCTTTTCACGAAGCATCAAACATGCATAAGCTTTCACGTGCCATTCTAACCACATCTTTGTGCAGCCATTTTTTAGCATCGATATATGTGTGACACTAATCACATTTTCGTGCAGCCACGACATTTTATTCATATGCCATTTACATCTCGTGTGTGACATTTCCACAAAGCATACACGACATCATCCTATGTGTCATGCGTCTTAACCACATTTTCATATAGCTATTTACATTTTCGTGTGACATACACATTCATGCCATTTCATCACACCTAATAAAGGATGTTTCAAGCGTGCCCTTCATGATCATTTCATTCCATAACATATTGGGGTATCCCAAAATTACCCATGTTCTGCCAGTGCACCGATCTACACTCGGCCATTTCACTACACCACATCATTCAATATAAGACCACAATGGTCCTAGGTCTATTTCCGTGTGATAGCTTACACGATGTCATTGCATGGCATCATATTCATTTATTATAGGCGTCTCGCGACGCTGAAGTCCTGTTTGCACATTATGGCCCACATCGGGTCATTTCATGACATTGTAAAATCATTTAAGGCACTCCCTGAGTGCCGGATTAGTGCAAATATGAGGGCATTCTATAACATTATCAAATCATGCAAGGTGTTCCATGAACATCGAACCTTTGTCCGTGTCTCGAGTTACACGCGACTTTTCTGTAACATCATTTCATATCACATGCCTCAAAAGCATTAGAACTTTGTCCATGGGATGATCCCTATGTGACCATTTCATTTCATGTCATCAACCTACAAAGTGTTGAAACTCTGGCCGTGTGTCGGCACATACGTGGCCATTCCACGACAATTCATTAGGTGCCCCAAAGGCACCGAACCTTTGTCCATGTGGCGACTCCCACGAGACATTCTTGCATTATTTTTGCATGACATCGGGCCTTTTGGGACATCCCAAACAAAGGAAATCAAACACACAAAGTTCATTCTCATTTCCATTTCCATTCACAAAGGATTATCCAAGCATCACTCTTCATGACATCACATCATTCATTTACCACCCCTAACTCTCTACTTGTGATGTAGGACCATACACACGTGAGACTAGAAAAGACCAAAGCTCCGCAAAGACAGTTCATAGGGTAAGCGGGATCGACCAAGGACAAGGTCTCAGACTTTGAGGGCTGTTGGGGAATAGAGAATAGTAGAAACAGATAGTGAGTTTGATTCTTAAGAGGAACTGGAAATGGCCAATCAAACACCAAGTCTTGCTGATGCCCTAAAGGATTTCCTGAGATCTCAGGATGTTCGTGACATGTTGAAAGAAGAGATGGGGGCTTTTGTAAGAGAGAGTGGGGAAATCGGAACCAGTAGGCCTGGAAAGGAAAAGGTGGGTAAGTCTTCTCAATTTGGGGCTGATGTTTTAGCCAGTGTAGAAAAGCTACAAGAGATTGAGGTAGCCATGGAAAAGAAAATGAAGGCAAAATACTCTGAGTTGGATGAAGTGGTCGCTGAGCTGAAGAAAGGGGCCACATCAGCCTAGGCACCAAAAGGGGTGTGAATGTGGACGTGATGATAAACAAGGGCATTGAGACCTTCCCTATTAGGTTTCAAGTGCCAAAGGTTCCTTCCTACAAGGGGATCGGTTCACCGAAGGCCCATGTGAACCTTTATGCCCGAATAGTACTGACGGCAGGTGCCACCAAACAATAGTTAATCAACTTTTTCCCAACCACACTAGAAGGGGGAGCTTTGACCAGGTATAACTCCTTGTTAGAGGATATGTAGTCAGACAGGGAGGCCTTGTTAGCGGCTTTCATCAAATATTACAGCTTCAATACCAAGATCCAGGTGAAGCTATACGACCTGGAGAGGGTTAAGCAAAATCAGAATGAGTCCTTTGATAAATATTACCAAAGATGGATGAAGAAGATGATTCTGCTGAAAAACCACCCCGACGAGGATGAATTGATGTAGAAGTTGATTAATGGTAGTAGGGACATCTTCAGGAACCATATGAAATTCCACTCCTTTAATGAGCTCAGTGAAGTGTGTAGCATGGCTATGAAAATTGAAAGGGATGAAGAGGAAGAGGCAGTCAGCTATAGGGGCAATAGAGGCTCCAGGTATAGTGCTGGGTATCGGTCGACTACTGTAGCTGGGTCAAGCAGTGGGTCAGGTTCTGGTTCTATGGGCAAGAGCATGCAGTTTTTAGAGAATAAGCAAGTAGGGGTTGCTGTTGTGTCTCAACAGCGAGGAAACCCGAGCAGAAATTCAAAAGGCCAAGGCATATCTCTGTGGGCTTTCTCCTTGGCTAAGATCTTTGCCAAGTATAGGAATGGTGGTCTGTTAAATTCTCTTAGGCCTTTTGAGAAGCCAGCAGAGGAGGACAAGGACAATTTTTGTACCTACCATGTCATGGTGGGACATAGAACCAACAACTGTCATAGGTTGAAGGATGCCATCCAGAAGCTGATTGACGAAGGAAAGTTACAAGAACCTGCCAAGCCCAATACTAAGACTAATCCTTTGCCAGAATTTGAAAGGCAAGTCAATATGGTGCAGTTAGGGTTGCCAGACAACTTCATTTTTTCCCAGGTCCTACAAGCAAACCCCACCGTGCAGTCTGTGGCGGCTAATGAAACTGGGGCAAAGCCAGAATATGGAAAGCCCACAGAGTAGAAAGAAGTGAAGCCTGTGAGTCTAAATGATATGGATTCAGAAGATGAATACGAAGAATATGGCTATAATGAGATAGTTAAGCTACCAGTTGTTGAGAAGCCGAGAGTTCCCGAAGTACAGAATGTAACAAGGAGTGGTAGGGTTTACCAACCAATGATTCAACAGAATGAAAAGGCTCCAGTGACTGGGTCAGGTAGTACATCAGCACCGAATGACGTGGAAAAAGAAGACTTGGTCATCTCACATTTGAAAAAGACTTCATCTCAGGCCAGTCTGTGGCATTTGCTGCTGACCTCCAAAGAACACAAAGCAGCACTGGTAAAAAAGCTATCTGATATCAAAGTTTCTCCACTTGCATCTCTAGAGGCCATGTGTTTCCTGCTAGACAAGATTCATGTAGGGTCCTCTAATATTGTGTTTTCAGAGAGAGATTTGCCACAAGGAGGGAAGGCTCACAACAAAGCCCTTTATGTCAAAGTTAATCTCATGGACCGGATTATGCCATGTGTGATGGTAGATGATGGATCTGCTCTGAATATATGTCCATTAAAAATGCTACCATTCCTGGGTCTGAATGCAGACGGGTTGAAAAAGTCATTACTGTGATCAGGGCTTATGATGATTCCAAAAGGACTGTCATTGGAACTTTTGAAGCCGAAGTGGAAGTGGGACCGGTCAAGTCGACGGTCACCTTTACTGTGATTGATATTCCAGTCACCTTTTCCTTGCTGTTGGGGAGGCCATGGTTCCACCCATTGGGGGGTGTCCCTTCAACTTTGCACCAGAAGATCAAGTTCTCAATAGGCGGTGAGGTTGTGACAGTTGAGGTAGATTCTCAATCCATGATTGTTGCTGTTAGTGAGGAGACCATACCATTTGGCGGGTTCCAAATCACCATGATTAACGAGGAGGAAACCATGGATGTGCCAATGGTCATCTACGAGAACTATATGCCAGAATGGTTGTCTAAATACCTTCATAGGCATGATTTTGTTCCGGGTATGGGACTCGGGCCCAATCTACAAGGGGTGCTCGAATTTAGCATTGATTCTGGGAAGCCGAGACAGTTTGGCTTAGGCTATACGGCTGAAGCATATGAGCAGAAGAGTCTGAAGAAAGGAAAGAATGGCAAGCCCATGACGAAGCCCATTCATTAAGGCAGGTGAAGAGCCATACAAGGGGCAAGCTAAGTAAGTAAAGATCGGGGGTGTTGAACCCAGGCTTTGAAGTATTTTCTGATGTTGTGGACTTCGAAAAGAGTCGGGAGGAGCCAGTTGCACCCATTACAGTAGAGGAGGTAGTTGTTAAGCCTGTCATCCCCCAGGAGAAACTATCTGAAGTAATAGCAAAAACAGCAGAAGTGGCCAAGGAAAAGCTAAAGAAAAAGTCTGTGATGAATCTATGAAAGCAATTTCAGAAGCGCTGGCTCTCGCCTTAGGTATGGCACTTGAAAAATCCAAGGAAGGGTCCAATAAGGAGCTAGTGACCAAGGCAAGCCTGGATTCTATGGTTGCCGAGATAGCAAGTATCATGATGAAAGCTAAGGTGCAGGTCACCGAGATTAAGGAGACTACTCTTCCCCTGATCAAGAATCTGAAGTTGCTGCTGACCTGGACAACATCCTAAAGCTGAGCAAGGATGGTGAAGGAGTTCAAGTTCCTCCACCTGTGGAGGATGAAAATGATCTTGTTGTATCTGTTTCTTCTCTTTTTAATGTGAATGATGTACTTTTTAACAAAATTAATGCAATGAAATCCTGATTTGCTTACTTGTGCGATGTTTATCCTGATAATTCTGTGCATGCATTTGAATCACCATCAAGCATATTTAGCATTCATGACACTGCATTGCATGAAATTAACATAAGTACAGATGAAAACCCCAAAATGGTATTCATCTCACACGAACTAAAATCTAAAGAAGAGAGAGAATTGACATAAATACTGCAAAAACTTGTTAAGGCTTTTGCTTGGTCATATGAAGACATACTAGGGGTCGACACAGAAATAGCAGTTCACAAGATTCCAACAGATCCCAGGTTCAAGCTGGTAAAGCAGAAGCTCAGAAGGCTGAGACCAGAATGGGCTGTATTAGTAAAGGAAGAAGTGGCTAAGCATATTGAAACCAAGTTCCTTGAGGTGGTGGAGTACACAGAATGGTTAGCCAACATTGTGCCAGTGCCTAAGAAAGACGGAAGGGTCAGAGTGTGTGTTGACTACAAGGGCTTGAACAAAGCCTGCCCGAAAGACAATTTCCCCTTACCTCACATTGATGTTTTAATTGACAGTGCAGCCAAAGTAGCAATGTACTCTTTTATGGATGGATTCTCCGGATATAACCAGATCCTAATGGATGTTGTTGACAAGGTGAAGACATCCTTCATTATAGAGTGGGGCAGTTTTTGCTACAGAGTAATGCCTTTTAGATTGAAAAATGCCGGGGCCACTTACTAGAGGGCTGTCACAACATTGTTGCATGACATGATTCACAAAGAAGTAGAAGTGTATGTCTATGATATGCTTGTTAAATCAATGACCTGGGAAGAGCACCCTGCTATCCTGGATAGATTTCTTGCACGCATCGGAGAATACAACCTGCAACTTAATCCCAAGAAGTGCATATTTAGGGTTACATTAGGAAAGCTGCTGGGTAATGTGGTCAGCCAAAGGGGGATAGAGATGGATCAAGACAAAATCAAAGCCATTCAAGACATGCCAGCCCCTAAGATAGAAAAGGAGGTCCGGTCATTCTTGGGCTCCTTACATTATGTCATCCGCTTCATAGCACAGTTAACTTCAATGTGCGAGCCGATTTTCAAGCTGTTGAGAAAAGACCAGCCAATTGTGTTGGATGACAGATGTCAGTTGGCTTTTGACAAGATCAAAGCTTATCTGGTAAATCCGCCAATTCTCAGCCCACCAACTCTAGGAAAGCCCTTGATTTTGTACTTAGTTGTCGAAGATTCCTCCATAGGGGCAATGCTAGCACAGGAGCAGGATGGAAGGAAGGAGTATCCACATGAGTAGGATGGAAGGAAGGAGTATCCCATCTATTATCTTAGCAAGAAGCTGCTATGATATGAAACCAAATACACACTGGTGGAGAAGACATGTGTAGCAATGATTTGGTTGACTAAGAAGCTACTCAACTACTTTCTGTCATACAAGGTACAAGTCGTGGCTAAAGTGGATCCGATAAAATATCTGTATGAAGCACCAGTGTTCGTTGGAACATTATCCAGGTGGCTACTACTCCTATCAAAATTCGACATTGAATACATTACTAGGAAAACCATTAAAGGGCTAGCTGTGGTAGAATTCCTAGCAAACCAGCCATTAGAATCGGATCACGTGGAGAATATAGAGTTCCCTAACGAACAGTTGGCTATAATAGAAGTAAGGAGATGGGTTATGTGCTACGATTATGGCGTAAACAAAAAGGGTGCAGGAATTGGGGTAATCATAGCAATGCCAGATGGAGAGATCATTCCACTGTCAATGAGGTTGGACTTTTCCATAACCAACAATGGGGTAGAATATGAAGCATGCTTATTCAGAATGGAAGCCCTCCTGACACTAGGGGCAGATAATATCTTGATTGTTGGGGATTCACTTTTGGTAATTAGGCAAGCACAAGGCAAATGGGATCTGAGAGAAGAAGCTTTACGGCCCTACTTGGAGCTGCTATAGTACAGAAGAGGGTTATTCAGCCAGTGTGAGTTCAGACCTATGCCCAGGGAGGAGAATAAAATGGCAGGTGCACTAGCAATGTTGTCTTCTACGTGGGAAGATCCAGAAAAGACACAGATACAGCCTCTGATTATAGCAATTTCCAGGCAACCCTGCTTTGACATACATGAAGTAATGGAGTTAACAGCCAAAGAAAAGCCGTGGTTCTTTGACATTTATCAGTATGTGAAAGAGAGAAAGTACCCTGAAGGAGCTAGTACCACAGATAGAGTTTCATTAAGGAGATTAGGCAGGCAGTTTAGAATCTTTAAAGATAAGCTATACAAGAGAACTAAAAATGGGATCCTCCTAAGGTGTTTGACAGAGCAAGAAGCAGAAACGGTAATGCAGCAAGTACATGCAGGGTCTTGTTGTCCGCATATGAATGGGATCGCCATGGCTAAAAAGATAATGAGACAGGGATACTTCTGGATGACAATGCAGACTGATTATGTGAGGAGGTAAGAAGATGCCATGAATGCCAAATCTATACAGATATCAATCATCTTCTGCCACTTGAACTACAGAATCTAGCATCTCCTTAGCCTTTCTCAGCATGGGGGATTGACATGATTGGAGAAATTCATCCCGCAGCATCTAATGGGCATAGATTCATAGTGGTTGCGGTCGACTATTTCTCAAAATGGGTGGAAGAAGAATCTTGCTCCAATGTGACAGCTAAGCAGATGGTCAAGTTCATTCAGAAGAACATCATCTCTCAATGCGGAATCCTTCACCATGTAGTAACTGATAACAGGGTGCAATTCCAAGGGGCAACAGCCAGGTTATTCACAAAACATGGCATTGAACATCATAGGTCTTCTCCATATAGACCACAGGCTAATGGTGTGGTGGAGGGGGCTAATAAGTCAATCAAGAAGATCTTGTAAAAAATGGTAACCACCTACAGGGACTGGGCTGATAAGCTCCCGTATGCTATTTGGGGTTATAGAACCAGTGTTAGAACACCAACTGGCGAGCCTCCCTACACCTTGGTGTATGGAATGGAAGCAATATTGCAAGTGGAAATGGAACTCAAGTCACTCAAAATAGCCTTGGAAGCTCAATTACCAGAAACGGGATGGGTTCAACCCAGATACAAGCAGTTGGCAGCATTAGATGAAAAGCGGTTAAAAGCACTGGATCACTTGCAGATGTATCAACGCAGAATTGCTAGAGCCTATAATCAGAAAGTGAAGTATCCCAGACGACAGTTGAAAGCTGGGGACCTAGTTCTAAAATAGTTGAGGCCTACAAACGTCGATGCCGGAGGGAAATTCAGGCCAAATCGGGAAGGCCCATACATAGTGAAGAAAGTGCTATTAAAGAGTGGTGTAAGCATCGCAGACATGGATGGGAATGAATTTGCAAATCCTGTCAACCAAGATCACTTGAAGCCTTACCATGTTAAAAAAAGAAAAGAAAAAAAAGGGTAAGTCTGTTAGGTTGAAAACTCAAAAAGGGCAGCCTAGGCAAAAATCAAGACACAAGAGAAAATTATCAGTCAAAAAATCCGTAAGGGACGACTGGTAACGGATTCTGGTTTTGTGTGAAATTTATACCATTTTGGGAACCAACCCCTTCAAATGTACTTATGCTACTTTCATCAATAAAGTGTGATGTATTGTTTAAATATGTTAGTATGGTTATATCAGAATGCATAAACAAAGTTATCTCGCCTAAACATCCATTTAAAGAAAGCACTTTGCATTTAATCGGTTAAAAGACTCGCATTACTTTAACGATGGAAATGTGCTAAATACATGTAATATATAATCTTTTCTTATACTCCGAATCAAACTCATTGTTTCTCAAGGTGGCCAGAATTTAAAACAAATTCAAGTCCAAACGTCACAGGACCCCAAAAAAAAGAGAGAGAGAGAGAGAAAGCTCGCTAAGGTGAAAACCGAAAAGGTGCCTTAAGCAAAATTTAGAGCAGCTCGTTGAGCTGAAAACCCACATCAGGCAGTTCAGGAAAAAATTTAGAACACTTCCAGATTCATCATTCCTTGGGGTAGAAAATCAGGAACCTTTTTGCTCTTCTCCAGCAGGATCTTCTGCACTATTCCCCTACAGGAACCTCTGCACTATTCCCTAGTAGGAACCCTTCCGCTCTTCTCTAGCAGGATTCTCTGCACTATTCCCCAGCAGAACCATCGCAAAGAACATCACCACTTTCTCCCCATCGGTCATCAGACTTCCCCAACAACCATTGTATATCCCCAGCAGAGGCACAAGAGTCACATGAAGAATGTACTCTCCCCAGCTAGAGTCAATCATAGGAGTGATGTACTTCCCCTAACCAGAGGCACAACACGGTCTCCCCAACAAGAACATAGAATTTCAAGACTGGACAAATATCGGGATATGCATCTGTTAGAGTTCATTCGCATATGCATACATTGAAACATGCACGTACAAGCATTCAAAACATATATATACACATGCATACATGCATCACGACCGATCCAAGTCTAGGTATCCAGGGGCAGGACAATCGAGCTGTATTTTTTCTTAATCGAAGGGGAAAAAATTTTTGTTACAAAATTATCGATCAAGGAATAAATACGCTTCGTCAATGCACCCTCAAAAAATTCAGCAGATCTGCCGTGGGTAATATAGACCCGGTGACAGGCCCAGATCGGCTTCTCCTCATAAATCCAGCAGATCCACCGTGGTAATATAGACCCAATGTCAGGCTCAGATCAGCTTCTCCTCAGAAACTCAGTAGATCCGCCGTGGGTAACATAAACCCGGTGTCAGGCCCAGATCAGCTTCTCCTCAGAAACTCAGTAGATCCGCCACGGGTAACATAAACCCGGTGTCAGGCCCAGATCAGCTTCACTTCAAAAATTCAGTAGATCCTCTGTGGGTAACATAGACCCGGTTTCAAGCCCAGATCAGCTTCCTCTTAGAAATCCAGCAGATTTGCCGCAGGTAATATAGACCCAGTGTCAGGCTTAGATCAGCTTCCCCTCAGAAATCCAGTAGATCCACTCTGGGTAATATAGACCCGGTGTCAGGTTCAGATCAGCTTCCCCTCAGAAATCCAGTAGATCCGCCGCGGGTAATATTGACCTATTGTCAGGCTCAGATCAGCTTCCCCTTAGAAACTCAGCAAATCTGCCACGGGTAATATAGACCTGGTGTCAGGCTCAGATCAGCTTCACCTCTGCAATACACTTCACCTCGGGTAACATAGACTCGGTATCAGCTCTAATCAAACCATCACTGCAACTCAGGCATGTTTTCCTTCCCTTTCGCTTACGGCACTTCAATTCACGTTCTCAAATTCCCCTCAGGTAACCTAGACCTGGTATTGGGTATCGAATTGATCACACGAGGGGCAGCTATAAGCCCCGGGTTTTCCCGACCTCTATGATGAGAATTCTTGTATTACCTGTGGAGAAAACGGATAAGAATCGGACTTGAAATGACTGGAATGTTGCCTGGAGTATTTCAAACATCCTAAAAACCGAGCTATCCTCGATCCAAAACCCGGAGAAGGTCCTCCAAGTGATTTTTAGGGTTTAGGGTGAGCGTCGGATTTTTGCTGATTTTGGCCCGGCTCTTGCTAGAGCCGCATGACTATAGTTTTTTAAACTATAACCTTACGGCCATAGTCTAGAGCAGCATGACTCTAGCATAACTAGAGTCGTGCGGCTCTAGTGGCTTCAACTAAGTTGCTCTGCAAAGCAGAGCAACTTGGCTGAGCAGAAAAGATTTCGGCCGAATTTGCAGGGGATTTAGTCAGCTCATTAATTGTGGGAAATCATTGTGAATGGAGGTATAAAAGAAAAATAAAAATCAAATCAAGGAAAAAAGGAGGCAGAAAAATTAATCTCAAGAAAATTGTGACAGAGAACAAAAGAAAAACAAAAAGAGAGAATGTGAGAAGGGAAGGCCAAGAGCACAGCAGCACGGCTGTATTCCTTATGAACAGAGCTGCATGGTTCTGGTACTCAGAGCTGCACGGCTGTGCTCTGTAGGGGCAAAATCCCGAAACTACCCCGATCGGCTGAAAATAGTCCGTTTTCCATTTTATGTATTCTGTTGTAATATTTTTCAGCTCAAATGCATCCGTATATCATAAAATTTTTGGTTTTCGGATTTCTGTACGTACAGGTGTTAGGTTTTTAGTTTTTTTCGGGTTTTATTTTTTGAATTTCAGGGTTGTTCGATCTGAACCGGATCCGTAGTCCAGCATTAGCGGACCCCCAAACACTATAAAATCCGCAGGAAACATTGAAAATGAGCAAAACGGCATTTTCAAAAAACGAGAAAACCATTTTGCTGGTTCTGGGAGTCATTACCGCACGGCTGTAATTTAGAGCCACACGGCTCTAGTTACAGCCGCATGGCTGTAACTTCCAGAATAAAAATGAGTCATAGAACGACACATACGGACATCTTGCGTGATGCTATTTTTGAATTCAAATCATTTTTGTCGTGTTTACTGCTTTCTGGACCCTAGATGGATGTTGGATTTAGGAAACCTGCACGAATGAAACCCCGAGTTCCGGGATAATAGACCCGCTAAATGGAAAATTTTGCATGAAACCGAGCCAAATCATTTTCTAAAACTTTTCTCTAACTCAAAAATTACAGGGCGTTTCAAAAATGTTTTCCAGGTCTAACCGGGCCAGTTATCCGAACCGACTCGGTTACCCCCTAAATGCATGCTCCCAGTTCCTAAAAATAACAGAGCCAAATCATTTTCTAAAACTTTTCTCTAGCTCAAAAATTACAGGGCGTTTCAAAACCATTTTCCAGGTCTAACCGGGCTGGTTAGCCGAACCGACTCGGTTACCCCCTAAATGCATGCTCCTAATTCCTAAAAATCCCAATTCTGTCCAATTTGAGTCTATGTGTGTTGTGCTATAAATTATGCTAACCGTCTGTTTTGCAGCTTTTAATTTCTTTTCTTTTCATTTTTAATGTAATTAATAGATTTTCGTGTATCTTAGGCGATCGTAATTTTCTAGGTTCCCGTATATTCTAGGCGCTTGTAAAGTGAGGTCAAGAGTTTTCCTTTTTATTCAATTTGGTTGTATAAGCGGCCTCTATTATTTCTTGTATAATTTGAATCTATGGTTTATTTTCTGTAATTTATTCCTGTCATTTGCTTGAGCATGGGTTGATAAATAAACACAAATTAGATTAGAGAAAGATAATAAAGTAAATAAAATATGGTAATATAAACTGTAAAGTGAAAGCAAGCTTGAGGTTAAAGTAAGTCACTAGCCCAAACCCTAAATCTCTGGATTAGGTACAGTAGTCTACCCTCGGTAGGGAGCTGTACCGGAATTTCCCAGATGAGCTGATCTGGGTGGCGACTCTATCACTGATATTGGAATTTAAGTTTCAAGGTCTGTAAGTTAAAACGGGAAAATGTTTTCTACAAAAGGGAAATCCATGATTTTCCTAACTCAAGATAAACAAAACCCTTTTTTCCAAATCAAAACGAATCAAAATGTTTTCCCTGGTTCGCTTTGCGGCGCGCCTTCTTTCTTTCAAAAAAGTCATCCGCTCACAACTCCATTTGCAGTTCTCTTGTATAGCTTATCTTCAAAGATTCTGAACTGGCTGGCTAATCTTTTTAATGAAACTTTATCAGCAGTACTAGCTCCTTCTGGATACTTTCCCTCCTTCACATACTGATAAATGTGAAAGAACCATGGCTTTTCTTCAGTTGTTAATTCCATCACTTCGTGCACATCAAAACAGGGTTGTCTGGAAATTGCTAGAACTAGAGGTTGTATTTGTGTCCTCTCTGGATTCTCCCACATAGAAGATAATGTTACTCGCTCATCAGCCATTTTATTCTCCTCCCTGGGAATATGCCTGAATTCACATTGGCTGAATAACTCTCTTCTACATTGCAGCAGTTCTAAGTAAGGCAGTAAGGCTTCTTCCTTTAGATCCCATTCGCCTTGCGCTTGCCTAATCACCAAAAGTGAATCTCTATCAATCAACACACCATTTGCCCCTAGTGTCAGAACAGCTTCCATCCCAAATAAGCATGCTTCATAGTCTGCCCCATTATTAGTTATGGGAAAGTCCAATCTCTTTGACAATGGAATAATCTCACCATGTGGTGTCACTATGATTACCCCAATTCCAGCACCCTTTCTGTTTACAACACCATAGAAGCACATAACCCATCTCTTTACCTCCACCATAGCCAACCGTTCGTCAGGGAGCTCTAGATTCTCCACACAATGCGATTCTAGTAGTTGATTTGTCAGAAATTCCGCCACAGCTTGCCCTTTGATGACATTCTTGGTGACGTACTCAATATCAAATTCTGACAAGAGTAGTAGCCATCTAGATAATTAACCAACCAACACTGGTGCTTCATGCAGATACTTCATTGGATCCAACTTGGCCACGGCTTGTACTTTGTATGACTAAAAGTAATGATGTAGCTTTTTAGTCAGCCAAATCATCGCCACGCATGTCTTCTCTACCAGTGTGTACTTGGTTTCATATTCCAACAGCTTTTTTCTAAGATAGTAGATAGGGTACTCCTTCCTTCCATCTTGCTCTTGTGCCAACATTGCCCCTATAGAGGAATCTTCAACAGCCAAATACAAAGTTAAAGGCTTTCCCGGAACTGGTGGGCTTAGAACCAGTGGATTTACCAGATAAGCTTTAATCTTCTCAAACGCCAACTGATATCTATCATCCCATACAATCTGCTGATCTTTCTTCAACAACTTGAAAATCAGCTCACAAGTTTAAGTCAACCATGCTATGAAATGACTGACATACTGTAAGGAACCCAAGAACGATCAGACCTCTTTTTCTATTTTTGGAGCTGGCATATCTCGAATGGCCTCGGTTTTGTCTGGATCCATCTCTATTCCACTCTAGCTAACCACAAGACCCAGCAGCTTTCCTAACGTAACCCTAAATATGCACTTCTTGGGATTAAGTCATAGATTATACTCCCCAATGCATGTAAGAAATGTATCCAGGATGTTAGGATGCTCTTCCCAGGTCATTGATTTAACAACCATGTCATGGACATACACTTCTACATCCTTATGAATCACATCATGCAGCAATTTTATGACAGCCCTTTGGTAAGTGGCCCCAGCATTTTTCAATCCGAAGGGCATTACTTTATAGCAGAAAGTGCCCCACTCTGTGATGAATGATGTCTTCACTTATCAAGTACATCCATTAGGATCTGTTATATCCCGAAACAATCTATAAAGGAGTACATTGTTGCCTTAGTTGTGCTATCAATCAGAACATCGATGTGAGGCAATGGAAAGTTTTCTTTCGGACACGCTTTATTCAGATCCCTATAGTCGATACACACTCTGACTCTTCCATCCTTTTTAGGTACTAGAACAATGTTGGCTAACCATTCTGTGTACTCCACCACTTCGAGGAACTTGGCTTCGATCTACTTAGCCACTTCCTCCTTTACCAATATGGCCCATTCTGGTCTCAGGCTCCTTAGCTTCTGCTTTGCTGGCTTGAAATTAGGATCCGTTGGAATCTTATGAACTACTATTTTTGTGTCAACCCCTGTCATGTCTTCGTATGACCAAGCAAAAGCCTTAACATGTTTATGTAATACTTTCACCAATTTGATGGTGATTCCAAGACAAAGCCCCTCCTTCAAGTGTGGTTGGAAAGAAATTGATCAGTTGTTGCTTTGTGGCACCTGCTGTCAGCATGATTCGGGCATAAAGGTTCACATGAGCTACTGGTGAACCAATTCCTTTGTAGGAGTCAATTTTTGGCACTCAAAATCCAATAGGGAAAGTCTCGATGCCTTTGTTTATCATGGCATCTACGTATACGTTTATGCTGCTCTTGGACCCCATGTTGATGTTAGCCCCCTTTTTTAACTCAGCAGCTAATTCATCTAGCTTTGTGCACTTAGCCTTCAGCTTTTTCTCCATTGTAGCCTCAATCTCTTGTAACTTCTCCACACTAGTCGAGATATCAGCCCCAAACTGAGATGATTTAGCCACTTTCCCTGGCCCACTGGTATCGACTTCACCACTTTCCCTTATAATAGCCCGCATTTCGTCTTTCAGGTTATCACGAAAATCCCGAGATTTCAGGAAATCTTTTAGAACATCAGCAAGATTTGGTGTCTGATTTGCCATCTCAACTTCCTCACTGGATTCAGTTTCACCTTATGTCTTGACTGTTCTTTCTTCCTTAACCGCCCTCACAGACTGAGATCTAGTCCTATACCGATCAAGCTTACTCAACGGACTGTCTATGCGAAGCTTCTTTCTTTCTAGTCTTTGCCCAGTCTTTCTTCTTCACGTATGTACTATATTACATTATACATGAAATATTAGGGATAATGAATGAATGAAATGATGAATGAGGAATGAAACATTACGAATGATTCATAATGAACGAATGAAATGACGACATGGGGAAAGTTGGACAAATAAAAGAATAAATAATCAAATAAATAAATGAATGTCGGTATGTATGTATTTTTAATATGGAATGTCATGTATGCGTATAGAGCTAATCTTATACGGAGTTTTGTGATTTGTGTTTTGTGATTTGTGCATAGAGCTGGTCTTATGCTTGTGTTTTGTGATTTGTGCATAGAGCTGGTCTTATGCATGTGTTTTGTGATTTATGCATAGAGCTGGTCTTATGCATGAGTTCGGATATGTATAGAGCTGGTCTTATACATATGTGTGGATATGTATGGCACACAGGTAGAATTTCGGCGCTCAGGGAGCACCTTGGGCTTTTATGTTATAAAGATGTAATGACTGTGTGCTCGGCACACGGATAGAGTTTCGGGGCTCTGGAAGCACCTCGGGTTTTTGTGCTATGATGTGATATGAACGTGTGCTTGGCACATGGAGTTTCAGCATTCGACGAGTACTTAATTGGTTTGATGTGTGAAATGAGGTTTTTGGTACTCGTGGAGCACCTAAATGGTTCGATGCATGAAATGAGGTATGAAATGATGTATTGGGCGCACATGGAGCACCTTAACGATTTAATGTATGAAGTGTGGTTTTTCAGCACTTGTGAAGTCCCTAAAAAGTTTGATGTGTGAATTGATATTTTGGGCGCTCATGGAGCACCTAAATGGTTTCCTACTTGGTAGGTGATGTGATACGCGTGATCCTTATGGAATTGTTCAAGGTCTACATGAATGTTTTATGCATAACATGCATTCCATATGGCTGTAAAACAAATTAGTTAGTGCTTATGATATGCAAGTGATGTGCATGAATTAATGCTTTTCACACAATGAGGGGATGCATGGCTGCACGAAGATGTGGCTAGCATCAATGTCATACATATGTTTAAGTCTTGAAAATGGCTGCACAAAAGTGTGGTTAGAATGGCACACGAATGATTATGCATGCTTAATGATTTGTGAAAGGATGAAAAATGGAAGCCAAAAAACACCACAAAACAAACGTTAGCACAGGCAACATATGCTCACCCTTCTAACCTTATTCCTCCTTTCGATTGGTCCGCATTCTTCCTAGGCGTTGGGTCTCTTTGGCATCAACCGGGGATACCAAAGGCGTACACTCAATGTCCAATTTCGAATTTATGTTTTGTTAACCCTAAGGGCGAGTTACTAGGTCATTACATGTGGCCAAATTCAAACCAAGGGTTGTACAAGTCCCCATAGCGAAGATACACTTCTCATCATAAAACATGATGTAAGGTTTATGCGGTGCTATGGGTGGTTTACCCCTTCGGTGCCTCCAATCTTAGGGGAAGAGGTAGGTCACATTCTGAAATAAACCGGGCTGATCAGTGAGTTTGAGGGGTTGACAAGAAGAAAATGTCATGATACGCAAGTGTGAGTAAAATATGGTACTATGAATTACTAAATGACTGCAAGCAAGGTTATATTTCAGTAGTTGCCTAAGTTTCTTAAGTTTTTAAAAAAACTTTTTAAGAAACTTTTCATTCCCCAGTGGAGTCACCACTATGAGCAGATGATCTTTCGAGCAAAAGCGGAATGTGGCGAAGCGAACTGGGGAACAAAGCAAAGAGGATTTTTGAATTGATTTTCATTTGGAAAACAGGTTTGAATCCTTGCTTAGGAAAACCATTGATTTGTTTGGAAATTCCTTTTGTAGAAGAATCTTTTCCTTGCATGTGAGTTTTGGAAAACTGGTTTTTTCATTTTAGAAAATCCCATTTTATTAACTTAAACATCTCGAAACTTAAATTTCAAGACAAGTGACAGAGTCGCCACCCGGATCAACTCATCCGGGAAATTACGGTACAGCTCCCTACCGAGCGTAGACTACTGTACCTAATCCAGAGATTTAGGGTTCGAGCAACTTACCTATTCAACCTCAAGCTTGCTTTCATTTATAAGTGCATATGACAATATTTTACTCACTTAATTCTCTACCCATTTTTGTCTTTTGTTATTAGCCCATGCTCATACGAATGATAGAAATAAATTACAGGAAAAATAAAATGCAGAAAAATAAAGTACAAGAAAGTAAAAATAGAGACTGACTTATACAACCAAATCAAATGAAAAAGAAAACTCTCATCTTCACCAATACAATCTCCTAGATACACGAAAATCTAAAAAATTACAATCACCTAGAATACACGATCAATCTATGAAATACATCCAAAATGATAAAGGAAAAATAAAAGATGCAAAACAAAATGGTTAGCACAATTACATGATAAACATAAATAGGACTCATACGGGACAGAATGGGGATTTCAGGAAGCAGGAACATACATTTAGGGGATAATCGAGAAGTCCAAGCGACTTGCTCGGTTAGACCTGGAAAACCATTTTTGAAATGCCCTATAGGTTTTGTGCTTGAAAACATTTTGGGAAAACTATTGGGCTCAATTACATGCAAGTTACTTCGGTTTAATTGGTCGGGTATCCCGGAACCCGAGGTTTCATTTGTGCGGGCTCCTAATTACAAACATTCATCTAAGGTCAAAAAAAAGTAGTAAGCACATCAACAGTTTGATCCTGAAGACAACATCACATGACAACATCCGTGCGAGTTCTCCCACGATTTTGCCCCCTTCTGGAAGCTACAGTCGTGCTATTGTAGCACTACAGCCATACGGCTATAGCATCCAGAACCTTAAATTATTTTTCTTTGCTTTGTAAATACTGTTTTGGCTGTTTTCAATGGTTTCATGGAATTTTGAGGAACCTGGGGGTCTGCTAATGCTGGACAGTGGATCCGGTTTGGATCAAACAACCCCGAAACTCAAAAATTGAAACCAAAGAATTCATAAATCTCACATCAATGTCATTTGAAAACCGAAAACTAAAAAATTAGAATGTGACGAATGTGATTGGGACCAAAATAGTTCATGATAGAACAAACAAAATAGGGATCTAACTGCTTTCGGTCAGTTTTAGGGCATTTTAGGTTTCTGCGCTGAAGAACATAGTCGTGCAGCTATAGTACTATAGCCGCTCGGCTTTGTTCTAAGTTATTTACAGCCGCACGGCTCTGTTCTTAGCGATTACAGCAGCTCGGCTCTAATTAGAGCCGTATGGCTGTAATCAAATAGCCACTTTTCTAGAAATTTGTAGAGCCGTATGGCTGTAATCAAATAGCCACTTTCTAGAAATTTGTGAAACATAGAAAAATCACAGTACAAATCAAACAAACATGAGTTTGAGGCCTCTCAGAGTTTACCTTGTTGATGTTCCAGCGTGTTTGACGTCCAGAAGTGGATTAAAATGTTGGAATGTGCTTTTAGAACCTCACGAACATCCCGAAATCCTCGAGTATGCATCTTGAGTTAATCTGAACGACCTGAAAATGATCCCGAATAAGTAAGAATCTGACTAGGAACCCCTACTCTTAGTGTTTGCAATGTCTTTCTTGTGTTTAGTTCTGGTTTCTCTCCTCATTTTTGGTTTTCTTTTTCTTCCTTCTCTCTTTTGGTTTTCTTCTCTCTTTTTTGGATCCTCTTTTCTTGATTTTTTTATCTCAAAATGAATCCTTCCTTTCTTTTCTGTCTGCTCTCTCTTTAAATCCTCTAAAATCCCGGATAAAGTCCCTTTATTTCTGGGATTTTCTGCTCTGTTAAGGCTTTATTCCGATTATTTGGGAGATAATCTGACCGCTCGCTAGAGCCGCATGGCTATAGTTATGAAATTACAGCTTATCTTAAATCCTAGACTCACCTCTAAGCCCTCTAATCACTCGAAGGACCTATTTCGGGGTTCCGAATTGAGGACCGTTTGGTTTTCGGGGGCATTTGAGACATTCCAAGCGACATCGCACTCAATCTCAAGTCCAATTTACGTTCGTCTGCTTTACAGGTAACATAAGAGTCTCATCACAGAGGTTGGAAAAACCCATGCTCACACCTCCTTTAACAAAAACCACAAACCCTCAAACCAAAGTTGTCTCTACCCCTTATATTTCTCCACAAACAGTGACTCCTAATGGTCAGTTTGAAGAGCCAAAACCGGTAGAAGCAGTTCTAAATTGGCACATAGAAGATGCAAAAGTTCAGAACCAATATCTTCACCAAATTAATAAAAAGCTAGACCATCTGACTGTTTCTCAGTCTTCTACTTCAACAAAAGAGGATGTTGGATATCGTGTCTCTTGTTTATTCATATTGATATAATTTGGCAAAGGACACTATGAGATTACTGCTGGGTAAGTGTCTTCAACAGACTGTTGTATCTCTGTCTTAATTGGGGGTTGTAACAATTTGCTAGAACCCACTTACAGTCTGTCGCCTTTGGACCTACTACCAACATAAAGACAGACCCATAGGATCGTGCACATAGATCAACTGAGCCGGAACTTATAGAACTTGTACATGTAATGTACGTTGGAAGGAATGCGTGAATTGATTAGTTGACATTCGGTGTCAAGGTAATTAATTAACATTTGGTTGATTTAATTTAATTAATAAGTTTACATAATGTAATTAATTAATTTATCAATTAATTGAATTACATAAAGTAAACAATTAATTAAATTATTTTCCTAAGAAGGAAAATTAATATACATGTATTGTATTTGCTTAAATATGATTTAATTTTATTTAGGGGTAATTATATTTAGCCAAATAGAACTAAATTACATAGTATGAACTTTTAATATAAAGTTTATTTATATAATTGTAATCCTAATGGGCTCGGGTTTAATTAACCTAATTAAAACCTAATTATAGAAGGAGACTATATCAGGCACACTTAAGTAGGAATAATTAACCCTAACCCTAACAATTGCAAGGAGATTTTTGGGCCCCCCTTTGAGCAGCCCCTATTGCCGAATTCTTGAGTGTAATTCCTCTATTCCTTCGCTTCTTCAGCTAGGACCGGTTTCCGCTCAATAGTTGGTCGTGCATCGGATTGTGGAGATCGTTTCCGTTTCAATGATTGATTTTGCAGCAGTCTCTAGAAGAGACGAATCTTGTGAGTTTAATCTCTCTTGATTCAATTATTTTTCTTTCTAATCAATGGTAATTAGACATGATAGGTAGATTCTAGGAAATTTTGATCGGCCATTTCCTTCTACGTCTTTTCCATGACGAATCCCAACAGTTGTACAGTTTTAGTTGTGAATTATCATAAATTTTGTATTTTAATATTTTTGTTGTCATTTTATAGGTGTTTTTTTTATGGAGATTGTGATGTGACAAGGAACAACTGGATATGAAAAATAATAATAATAATAATAATAATAATAATAATAATAATAATAATAAAAGAAATATAAATCATTTGTAAGGCTTTCACAGAGGTTAAAGATTCTTCATATTTTCTTCATCTCTCTTTGTTTGGTCTTTTATTCATTTCTTTTTTTTTAACAAGTCATGTAGGGATTTTTTTTATGGGATCATGTAGGGATATTAAGATGTGATTTGTACAGATTTTAGCTGTAAATCATAACTTTTGTATTTTTTTTTTTTATCATTTTATAGTGCTTTTTTTTATGAAGATTGAAGTTGTTGGTATGGAGAAACTAGATTTGATAAAAAAAAAAATAAAGAGAAATGAAAGTATTTGTAAGGCTTTCATAGAGGTTAAAAATTCTTTCCTTCTTTTCATCCCATATAGATCAACGAGGAAATTAAATAAATTTTGTAATTTATCATAATTAAAATTAATTAAAGCCTATTAAAAAGTTTTTTTTTCGTTAATCATGTAACATTAATTTATCTTTCACAAAGCATGTTACCTTTTTTAATTTGTTTAAACTATATATTTTTAAAAAGTGAAAAGTATAATAGAAATAATTTGTTAGTAATATTTTTCATCAAGTTAGGATGATACTTAAATTTTTAGTTGTATATATTATTTCATAATTAAAAAAATTTATATAACATATTGTCTCTTTTATATGGTAGTAATCCTCCTAAAATTATTTATATTATTTATAATTTTTAAATTATTATTTTATATAATCTTAATCCAACTATAAAAAAATTCTTTAGTACACCGAAATAAAAATAAGTTCTTGGATAATGTTGTAACTCCTCAATCTATACCAATTTAAGAAAAATTATTTATTACTTACTAATGTCTCTATTTAGTATTCATAACCCCTATTTGATTTCTTCACTATAAATTCTTTATTATCCCCCAAAGTTATTTGTGTTTATTTCATATCATTAACATTTCAATATGTCAATTTTTCTTTTAAATAATTTATCATCATATCAATTAATTCATGAATTTGGCGTTATGTAAAAGTTTGGCATATTGTACAAAGAAATGCATTAAAGCTTTAATTGTTCTGAAGATGTGATTGGTACATAATTGATCAGACTTAGCATAGGGTATATATGTTGAGCAAAGTATTTAATCAATATGAAGAACAAGATAATAATTTAACTCATTCTATCATATTTCCATTTTATATTGATTCCAATTTCTTAGACTGTAATAAAAGAAAATTAACATTTATGGGATAGAGTAATTGAAATATTGGAATTCAATGAAATGGATTATATTGGTAGTTTAATGGGTACTAGTGAAAAGTCAGAAGGATTTATCTATTACAATAGCAATGATTATGATCAAAATCAACACGCTAGGTATCAAATAGATAGATTGTGGATACTGAAGTCCCTAAATTTTTTTTCCCTAACATCATGATATACTGTAGTATAAAAATCATAAGGCTTTGAGTTAACAAATAAAATTTTAATAGCTTGAACAATTTGTTATGCAATGTTATCATGTGATTCTATATCAAATTTTTTGTTGTGTACAAAAATAATTACTTGAATTTTAATTTTGTTTTAAAAATATTAGAAATTTTTTTGTTATTTAAACAAAATTTTACTTTTTATACATGTACATCTAAAATAATTGTTTATAAGTTTACGTCCTAATGCTTATAGTTGGAGTATTAGTGTAGAAGATTGTTATTTTCTTAAGAATAACCCTAATTATCATATTTTATCAAAAATTTATACTAGAAAATTACATTTTCTTAATATTTCTTTTATAAAATATTATATACTTTTTTTTTTGGTCAAAAAACGTGATATGAAACTACCTACTCTTACCGATTACATATAATAAGATAGATATATCACTTTTCTTCTTCAAAGTTACTGGGTGGAACCAAAGTTAAAATAAATGAAAACAGGGCGAACTTTTTTTTTTTTTTAATTTTTGGCAAAACTCATAGTAAATTCTCTAAAATTTTGTAGATTTTGCAATTTGTCTCTGATCAATATTTTTTTAGCAAATTGGATACAATGATCTTTTTGTTTTAATAGTATTAGCCAAAAGTTAACACTTTTTTTCGCATGGACTGTAGTATCCGTTAACTAAATGTGATACAATTTTTGTGGGTACATGAGACTAAATTGGGCTATAATTCACCTCTTTAGTTATTGTGTGACTGCATATGAAGTATGATTCATATCATTTTCAATGAACTTTAGAGTTATACTTTTTCTCAAAAATTGTGTCACATGTTAATAATAAATACTTCAGCCCACACGAGACAGAAAATGTCAACTTTGGGACTAATACTATCAAAATAGAAAGATCATGTACCTAATGCGATGAAAAAACTGATCAACAACCAATTGGAAAATTCATAAAAAAATTCAAGGCACTGGGAATGCCTTTCGCTTTTTTCTTTTCTTTTTGAGAAATATGTGAACTTTTCATTGAAAAATAAAGATGATGTAATTCAATCAATGATATAATATACTTTCGTGGCTAAACAATTTATTAGTCTTTATGTTTTTACATATTAACTAGTTAGTTTATACATGTGTTTTAAGGTCCTTAAATTTTGTTTCAATCAACTCTTTAGTCCTTCATTCTATTTTTGTATATGAAAATACAAAACCACCCTTGGTTATAAGTAAAACATATACCTTTTAATTTTCAAATTTAATTAGAATATTTTTAATAAAGTTTTTATTGTATATATAAGCGTACCGATATTTTTGTTCTTGTATATAGTAGTTATAAAAAAAAATTCGATATTATTTATCCTTTTATTTTATTTATCATTATATAATATCTTTAAACTAACAATAAATGTAAATATATATCTTCATTCAAAATAATATTTTTTTGTTAATGGTATTCATAAAGTCAAGATAAAATGTTTGTCCTTCTAATTGTATATAGTTATATTTATATTTTATATTTTTGAAAATATTTATTTATCTATTTTAATGAAATAAATTATACACCAGATTATTTTATATAAGGGATAATTCCACAAAAAATTTTGTGGTTACACTTATTTGCAAAAAAGTTTTAGAGGTTTCGTATTTTGCAAAAAAAAATTGTTGTGTTTTCATCCCATTTGTTGACTTTTACCTAACACCGTCAAAAAGTGATGACAAGGCAAGGGTATTTTTGAGCAACATTAATTAATTAAAAACTTTATTTAAATATTAGGATATATATATATACTCTTTCCCCCATTCTCTTCTTTCTTCATCCTTTTTCCATGTCTTCTTCTTCTCTTCCTCCCAATCTAACCCTACCCAACTCTCACCACTTCGAAAGTCGCTCTCCGCCATCTGCCATGAATCAGCTCCATCAAAGAAGTTCTCCATCATCGTGTAGTAGCAGCGTTGATGCAATCATCTGATGCCACGAATCGTCCATGATTTTCTGACTTGTTGTAGCATCAAGTGGCGATTGACACTCTAGGAAAATAAAGCTAAGGAGTATCAGCAAGGAACCCTAACCATCTCTTAACCTCTCAGTTGCAAATCCGAGCAGCCTGATCTCCATCGTGGGTCTGATTAGTCCCAAGGCGTGTTTGAAATTAGAGCATATCTCTCTTTTGATTTGTGATTCCAACATCTGATTCATGATTTGAACTCTTGATTTAAAATTTTTTATTAGGGTAATCCAAGTGTTAGGATTGAAATGTTGTTTCTAGCAAAAAAAAAAAATTGAATAATTAGGATTTGTGCAGCTTTATGGACAGATATTTTTGTGCATTTTTTTTGCTTTTCTAGTTCGTTTACTAGTTTACAGGCTCTTCGTGCTATATGGATTTTGGAGGACTTTTTTTATGGGCTCCATTTATAAGAGTTTTTTTTTTTTTTGCGTAATTATCCCTCAATATAATTATAAAATTTAATAAATTAATTGGAACTATGTTTGAGAAAAAAAATAGAAATGATAATATGTATTATAAATATAGATTATAATAATGGTAATTTTGACAATTTATGTAAGGATTATAAAAGATGGTGGAATCAATAGTGTTCTCAATTTTAATTGGAACATTGTTTTCAATTTCCTCCTTAATTGTCCTTCAACTAAAAATTTTGTGTTTATTGAGCAGGCTTATTGAAGACATTTACAATCACATCCTAATTCCTATTTAAATGTTGTCTTACACTTCAATTCCACACTGTAGCTTTTTTTAGCAAGGTTTTTTAAGGCACTTCCAAATTTGTTTCTGATTTACATCCACAGCCCATAACGAAATGACCATGTATTGAATTCTCTTGTATTCCTATTGTTGTCCATAGTAGTATCAGCATATTCCTGCTGTGAGCACGAGATTTAATCCCCAGTTTCAATGATGAAAACAAACTCTTTTTTGATGTGTTTCTGCAGTCACGTGAGTTAAGAACAACTCAAGGTTAAAGCTCGGATTGCTGAACCAAACGAATTAGGGTTTATAGTCAATCAACCATATCCGTACGGATATAGACTATGACCATAGGGAAGTTCCTTTTATGACCGTATGGTTATAGGTTAAATCTATATGGATGTTCAATAATCCATCCCACTTGCATTTAGATCGGATCTAAATATCTGACTGTGATTTCCTATAAATAAAAATGATAAGGAGAGAGAAAAGGACGATCATTTGTGAGGTTAGAATCCATGATTAGATTTTTTTAGAGCTAGAGAGAAAAGAGAAAGAAAGGGGAAGAAAAGGAGGAACTTTAGGCTTTTTCTTGATTTTTCTTACTTGATTCTCTGGAATTAGGGTATAAAACTTGTTAGAAATCATAGAAAAACACATCACTAAGATTAATAACAGGTTCAGAGACTAAAATGCAAACACAAACCCATAACTCTTGAGGATTTTTAGTGATTTCAGACTTGTGAAACCTTAACCGAAACTCAATAATCCGAAGCTCCTTTGAAGTGTTTTTGAACCCGTAAAGAAGTGGATTCACACGTCAAAGTTATAATTCTAGAACCAATGATTTTCTTTCATCTTTTCATCATTTGAGAATCATTTTGTGCAATTCTTCAAGTTGCTCTTGTAGGGAATCGTTATGGGAAAAATTAAATGCAAGGTGGAATACCGATTAAAATTTTCCTTAATTCCATAGCCCAAGATTCATGTAGATAAATAGAATGAAACCAAGAACAGAAAGAATATTACATTTTCTCACCTTAACTGTCTCCTCTAGAGACTGCGACAAAAACCCAAATGTATTTCCTCCACAATCCGGTACACAAACAACTCTTGAACGCGACTCGCACTAGCGAACGGAAGAATGGAAACCAAGAAATTTCAGCCTAGGGAATCCTTTCTTTGGTGTAGGCCAAAAATATCAAGTGGCTAGGGTTAGGAAGAAAATGACTTTAAGGCATCCTTTTATACTCCTTAGTATTATCCTTAGTATACTAGGTTTCTAATTCCTTTTTTATACTCCTTAATGTACTAGGATTAAATTAAACTATAGATTATTTAATTTGATTTAATTGATTTACCTTGTATCATTAGGATTAAATAAAACCATATTATAAAATTCTAATTGATACAATTAAATACAATTTTATCAAATTAAAATAACCCAAAGTTAAATTAAAGTCAGTGATGCGTGATAAATACACACACTAATAGAAGCAAGTGTACTTCATCGCTCAAGAAATATAGAGTAAGAAGGATGTCGATCTCATGAGGACTAACTTATGCAAATCCTAAACGTAGTCAGATTTCTATCAATCTAGGCGGACAGAATAATATATCTTTGATCTTGGTTTGTGAATTAAAATTACTGCTAAAAACAATTAAATTAAACATAAGAATGTAACAAAGTTATATAAGAGAAATTCAATGAGGAAGCAAACTAAGGCATCCGGTTTCACTTAGCACTAATTCCAGTAATATTTTAAGTTATGCAACTAATCTGATTAAATTCCAAAATGGCGATTTCCATAAATAATCAATACCGGTTAGGGCTATCAATTCTAATTCTTAACCTAAACACTTAAACCTCTCAGTTCTAAGCGATCAAGCCAGAAAGCATTAAGTCTAAGAAATCCTAGCACTAACTAGTGAGCCACTAGAGCAATGGTCATGCAAAAGTCGTGTTGTGTGATTCCGTTAATCTAGTCCTTTGGTCAATTATAGATTAACTATGAACATTGGAATTGATGGTCACACATCCAAAGCATTAAATATACACAACACAATATTGGAAAAATAATACGAATTAAATTGCATAACTATAAAATAATTACATGGAACAATTGCTAAGATCCACCATAGCCTTAGCTATGGTGGAATTAGTTCATCGCTAAACTAATAACACACAAATGAATTAAGGAAAACATGGTAAAGAGAAAGGTTTAGAGAAAACTAGAATCAAAGTGGTTGATGGAAGGATATACGGATCGTTGAGTTGGAAAGATGAACACTCCTCCAAACCCTAGCTCCCAAGAACACGTTTTCCCAATACGTTCTTCCAAGAGAGAAAAAAAAATATAATCTCAAAACTGAAAACTAAAACTAAAAACTAAAAACTCTACAACTACTGCTGAAATTCCCCCTTTTAAATCCTAAAAACTAGAAAGGAAATAGAATTGCAATAAAAGTCTAATACAACTCTTTAAAGAGGAAATAACTAAAAGAGAACTCCTACTAGAATAGGAGTCAACAACCAAGGAAAATATCCCAGCAAAAGACTTTTACTTCTCTTCCATTTAGACAAACCCGCAGCTCCTCTTTGGCCCATCACAAATGCAGGCCCAGAACACCAAACCAGCTTTAAAACTCCAAAATCAGCACCTCCCAAGGCATGGTCATGCCTTAGGACTGCTCCTGGGCTGTTTCAAGTTAATTCCGCTCCTTTTTCATGAACTTTTGGCACCATTTTCTTCTCAGAAGTCCTAGCAAGGAAATTAACACACAAGGGAAGTAAAATATGCCTTAGATGAATAAAAACAACTCAATTAAAGCACAAAACAAAGGCGAAATAAGTATATAAAATACACTTATCAGTCAGCCTCAATAAATTCAACCTTTGTATTTTTTTTCCACCAAGGAAATATTATTTTATTTAATTAATTATTTAATACATGTAATTAATTAATCAAATAAAATTAATTTCTCCTTTATAATTGAATTAATTATAACATAACCTAATGTCAATAACTCAATTAATTTGGTTTCCATTCCAATTCTGATTTGTCAATTTTCAGTCATTCTATATGTACGATCTTGTGGGTCCGTCTTTATGCTTGCAGTGGATCCAAAGCCCATAGATTGTAAGTGGTTCTAGCAAACCATTACAGCCCCCACTTAAAATGGAGACTTGCAGTCTAATCTGAAACATAACCCGGTAGTGATCTTGTATATCCCTTGCCAACTAGCATCGATATATAAGAGACATGGCCATGTCATCCTCTTATATGCTTATTTATTTCTTGATACCAAGTGAACTAAACCTAATGAATAAGTATCCCAACTTATTTGGGTATGGCCATACACCTATTAGTCCCATTCATCAAGTGGCCAGTGATATCATCTCAAGGGATGCTGACTGGCAATTCCGTCAACTTCACTATCAACATCAACATGTTCACTAGCCCATCCAATATACCCATACTTGGCACCCTATTACAAGCCTATTAGGCATATATCAAAGTGTATGAGATCCCATGTTATGTTACAGTGAACATCGGGTCAAAGCATAATAGCAAGACCTACTAGAGAAACACCTATGATGATCGAACCATGTGGTGTTCCCATGGCAGATCGAACCAATACCATGCAATCCAACATGTACCCATATCATTAACTGACATTCCATGTCCAATGGCCGATGAGACGCCGCCATCCAGTCAAGAATATGCTAGTCTTTGGTTCTATTCATTCCCATGATTACAGCAGACTAGGGATATCTTTATGACTATAACTTTAACTCTATTAAAACGTCTCATAATCCAATGACCTACTTTGGTTTACTTTAGTATGGTTATAATCATAGGATACTCTATTTATAAATAGCATAATATATGAATAAATATATTCATGCCTTCATTTCAACACAAAATGTATAATACAAAATATCCAAATATAAAGTATAATATAATACAAGAACCAAAGCCATTTGGACTAAGGCACACCAACAGCTCTGTTTTTATGCATTTTTGAATTCTGCCTAGAAATAATATTTCCATATGGTCACCGACATAGCTGCATGGCTGTAGTGACAACCGTATGGATATTATCTCTCAGCTATATTGTTATAATTTCTAGAAATCCCTAAAGTTTAAATCTGTTTCCTACCTAGAAATTATATTCGTGCAGATGTAACTATGGCCGTACGGTTATTTTCCACATCCATATAGATATTATTTTCGGATAGAATGGCTTATAAAGTGTTTTCTGAGCTTTTCATTGCATAATGGACCATAGATCTGATTTTCAAAACTGATGTTAGACTAATTGATAGTGAAGAGCTCGATCTCTTTGGATCACATAAGCATCCTAAATACCAATCGGTAAAAACTATTTTCAAAAACTATTTTCCATCCTCCATTTTCATGTCTAGGTCTTATACGCATAAGTTTCGTCATATTACTAACATCTGTTTTGTAGGTTTAAATTTACTATCTTTATTTTATTCCTTCATTAGTAGAATTCGTATATTTTAGGCGGTTGTATCCCGATCCCCTTTTAATTCATATGTATCGCCTTAGGATGGCTTACTTGATCTGGGTTGTAATTTAATTATTCTTTGTACTTTGCATGAACGCCGTGTGCTATAAAATAAAAATTGATTTAGTTCTATAAAATGTTATGGTTGAATATTGTAGCTATTATTTTACTTAGATAATAAGTGACTTATCCAACCTAGATCTTTGGAAGGTATAGTGGTTCTCTTTTGGTTTCAGCTATACCGAATTTCCTGGTTGAACTGAGCCGGCTGGCAACTCTTATAGTTTCTTCAAGATTTCGGTCTCGAATCTTTTACGAATGTTGTGTTTTCCTAAAATAATCTTCTCATTATAATTATATGCCCGATCCACATCACAAGGATAAAAAGCCTAACGGCCCACTTTGCCACGCAGAATCTTCATCCACTCAAAGCTGTTAGGGACTTTTTCTAAAGAGTTTTTCTAAAAATTAAAAGATCTTGATGAGCATTGAAAATATCCAATTAAAATAGCTTTAATGAATTGTTGAAACATTTTATATGCATTGCATTTTAACTAGATTTAAGCATTAGGTTAAGGTATCATTTTTTGCCCGGTGAACTATTGAAGTGCCGCTTATGCTCCACCAGGTCCTAGGGACATGGATATGGAACACCACCTGTAGCCTCGTACGTACCCCTTCGTTTGGATCCTTAAGTGGGGAGAAGTGAGGAGTATATTTTGCTGTGGGGACCTTGATGTTAACCCGGACTTTGACCAAGCCCACGTAGATAGTCATAGGAATCTTCCATTAAGATACCAAAACACTGTGTGTGACATATATATTTTTAGCTTCGCCTTTATCATCCCCTGTCGATGATCAAAGAGAACCACACCTAGGGCTCGGTTAGAATGTTGATCTTAACCATGAGGAGAAATAAGGTTGGGAATTTACGATCACATGCTATGTGCTATGTGCTTCATTTTCTGTACCATGTCATCATAATCATCCCTTCATTCATGTATATTATCATTTTGCATAGCATTTGTGTGACGCTAACTCATATCTTCTGTACAGCCATTTGCATTTTCCTTTTCTTGTGCAAACTACATCAACCATTGGTATGTCATTCACACTAACCATTTTTTGAGCAGCCATACATTTTTCCACTGTGTGCAATTATCACATCATCTATATACATCACTAGAGTGACATACATATTAACTTATTTTGTTGCAGCCACAATCGCATGTCATGCATGAATCATTCAATACGTATGAATCTTGAACAAAGTCTCATAAAACCTCTCAAAAAGTTAACTTAGGTGCTCCATAAGCACCAAAACTTTGTCCGTGCACCAAACACACGCACCCCACATGGCCTACCCAAGTAGGAAATCACTTAGGTGCTCCATGAGCGTTGAAACTCTATCCTTATGCCAAACACACATACCCCAGATGGCCTAACCAAGTAGGAAATCACTTAGGTGATCCACGAGCATCGAAACTCTGCTTGTGTACCAAACACACGTACCTTATATGACCTACCCAAGTGGAAAGTCACTTACATGCTCCACTAGCACCAGAATCATACCCGTATCCCGAACACATGTAAAGACTTAGGTGCTCCATGAATGTCGAACCTCTGTCCATATGAATAACCATATGAGTTAGCCTTCAGCTGATGAAATCTAGCACAAAGCTCGGTTAGGTGTTCCATGAATGCTAAACCTCCACTTGTATGACTAAACCATGTGGATCAAACCTCAGCCCTCAAAATCTAGCACCAACATCAAGAAAGCATTCCATAAGTGCCAAACTTCTATCCATTTAGCATCAAACCCTTGTTTATTTTTCAATTCGCATAGCATACATACATCTCATGTCATTCATGTATACATATCAGTTCATGCATACATGCCATCTGGAACTCAAAAACTTCTCAAGTGCATATCCGTCCTAACCCTAATGTGATTTGTTTTGCTGTTTGGCATCGCCCTGTAGGAAGATTGGAAAGAGTGAAAATGAGGATCCAGCACCCAATGGGTCAATCGAATTGGAAGAGTAGTCTTCAGTTAACACAAAGATGAACAGTGTGGCTTCTGGTTTAGTGGTAGTAGAAACAGGGTTAGATATAGAGTCGGAGATCGAATTTGAATCTTTACTTAAAGTTGATCAGTTCGATCATAATCATACAGAAGTGGCAAACCCATCTAATGTTGATGCCAACTCTAGTGTAGCTTCTATGACTACTGTACTCTGGGACTTTTTGAATTTAGGTAAGTTCAAAAACATCATCAAGAACCAAGTCCAAGCATCTCTGAGCAATCCCACCATCAACAAAATAAAGGAATCCAATAGAGAGTTTAGGAATGGTAGTAGACAAAACAGGGATAACGCTAGACACTTTGATGTAAGGGATAGAGGGAGACAAGCTGAGACAGCCTCTGAAAAGAAATGGCAAGAGAAATGTGAAGAGATGGATGAACTAATGGTTGAGATGCATAGGAGCACAAAGGTTAATGCCTCAAAATACATTGACTCGAGCTTCTTGATGGTTGGTGGTATTGAATTACTACCAGTTGGTTTTCAAATGCTAAGAATTGCCCAGTACACAGGAAAAAGCCCCACGATGACTCATCTCAACTAGTACATAAGGATTATGACAATAGCGGGCCTAACTATGAACCAATTCCCTACCACATTAGAGGGAGGAGCTATTAAATGGTAATAAATAACCAGAGAGTTTTTGGGAAGATTGGAATGCCTTATCTGATGCCTTTATGAAGTATTACAGCTTCATTACTTAGCTGGAGGTGAGTTTACAAGACCTTGTGGCCATAAAGCAGAAACAGAATGAAAGCTTTACAAAATACTACCAAAGTTGGATGGACAAGATGATCCTCCTACATCAAAGACCTTTGGAGGATGAATTGATTCTTAAGCTAATTGATGGTAGTCTTGAAATATACAGGAACAACATGAAGTACCATAAGTTTAAAACACTGGTGAAAGTCCACAAGATGGCCAGAAGGGTTAAGAAATATGAAATTAAAGCAGTCCAAAGCAACCCGAACAATGGATACTGAGGAGGGGGCCAGACATACACCTTGGGATACAAGAATAATAATTCTCCCACAACATCTTCCATGACCAGTGCCAAATGTGCTCAAGCGACTGTCCCTGTCAAGTAAGTAGAAATTATGGCAGTGACTCGGGAAGCATCCCCTCAAGCTAGGGAAGCATTGCCTCATGGGCTGAATCCTTAAGTAGAATATTTGTCAAGTGCAGAAGGATGGGCTTGTTAGAAATCCTGAAACCATTTGTACCCCCTCCCACGGCTGATAGAGATAATTTCTGCACCTATCATGTGGCGAATGTTGGTGTGCCCTAGTTCTTAGGGCATTGGATTCTTGTATTTTGTATTATACATTAAGACCCATGTATGAATACATTATTTGTGTCACATTAATAAAGGTAATTAATCTATTTCATTTATATCTTGTGCTATAATATGAGTAGAGTATCCATTGATTGATAATCATAAAACCAATCCCAGGTCTGTTCTAATCGTGGGAACGAATAGAACCACAGACTTGTATATTCGATGACTGTATGGTAGTTCTTAACTAGCCATAGTACTTTTATAGTCAGTCATGAATATAGGTACATGTCGTTGACATGGGACTGGATCGATCCGCACAAGAAAGTCACATGGTTGTCGCGTCATAGGTCTTTCTTGAGTAGGTCTCTTTTGTCCTCAGACCAGATTTCATTATAATATCAATATGGAATCCGGTTCACTTTGACATACGCCTAACAGGTCTGTAAAAGGATGCTAAATACGGGTAAGATTGGGTGGACCGGTGAACATGTTGATATTGATGATGAAGTGATGGAATTGCCACTCGGGTAACACCGAGATGATATCATTGGCCACTTGATGAGTGGGACTGATAAGTGTATGGCCATACCCAAATAAGTTGGTTGCTTATTTGATTAATCAGTCAACTCAAGATCAAGAAATATAATAAACAACAGAAGAGGATGACGGACACCATGCCTCTTGTTTATTCATATCGATATCGTTAGGCAAAGGACACTATGAGATTACAACCGGGTGAGTGTCTTCTAAAGACTGCTACATCTCTGTCTTAATTGGGGGCTGTAATGGTTTGCTAGAACCCACTTACATTCTGTGGGCCTTGGGCCTACTGCCAACATAAAGACAGACCCATAGGATCGTGCACATAGATCAACTGAGCTGGAACTTATAGAAATTGTACATGTAATGTACATTGGAAGGAATGCGTTAATTAATTAGTTGACATTCGGTGTCAAGGTAATTAATTGACATTTGGGTTGAATTTAATTTAATTAATAAGTTTACATAATGTAATTAATTAATTTATCAATTAATTGAATTACATAAAGTAAACAATTAATTAAATAATTTTCCTAAGTAGGAAAATTAAATACATGTATTGTATTAACTTAAGTGTGATTTAATTTTATTTAGGGGTAATTAAATTTAGCCAAATGGAATTAAATTACATAGTATATACTTTTTAATTAAAGTTTATTTATGTAATTATAATCCTAGTGGGCTTGGGTTTAATTAACCTAATTAAAACCCAATTAGACAAGGTGTCTATATAAGGGCACACTTAAGGAGGAAAAACCTAATTCAACTCTAATTAATTGCTGGAAATTTCAGCCACCAATAGCAGCCCCAAAACAGCCGAAAATCCCAGCATTAAACCTCCATTCCTTCGCGTCTTCGGCTAGCACTGGTTCCCGCTCAATAGTTGGTCGTGCACCGGACTTTGGAGATCGCAGTTTCAAGAAACGATTCTGCAGCAGTCTCTAGAGGAGACGAATCCGGTGAGTTAATCTCTCTTGATTCTTATTTGATTTTATTCTAATCAATGGTAATTGGACACGATAGGTGGATTCTAGGAAATTTTAAACGGTGTATTTTCCGCTGCGCCATGTTATTTTTCTAATGACGGATCCCAACAGCGAAAGGTCACCGAACTAATGACTTCTATAGATTGAGAGATGCTATTCAATGGCTGATCGCAGAAAAGAGAATTAAAGAGCCTGACCGTAAGCCCAGTGTCCAGAAAAACCCACAGCCAAATTTCAGAGGCCAAGTCAACATGGTGCAAACTGGACTACCCTTAAACTTTGTCTTCACCCAGATTATGCAAACAAACCCTATAGTGCAAACCGTATCAGTTGGTAGTGCTTTCGAAGAGATAGTTGAGCCAATGGAAGCTATTGAAGAAAAATTCAAACCACTCAATTTGAAGGATGTTGAATTTGATGATGATTTTGATGAGTTTGAAGCACCCACTACAAAGTAGGTATTCCTAGTTAGTACCAAGGCAAGGACATATTTATGCAAGGAAGATGGTCCGGTCAATTAAAAAACAAGAAGTGGGAGGATTTATCAACCAAATGTTTCTGCACCATACCCTGAACGGACGATGGAACCCCTAATCCATGTTTCTTCTCCAGTGCCACTGACCGAAGAAGAGGATCTAATGGTTGAACAGCTAAAAAGGATGCCCGCCAGAACCAATGTTTGGCACCTACTGATGGAATCCCGGAAACACCAAGCTATGGTGGTAAAGAAGCTAATGGATATAGAGGCTACTCCCTTAACTTCCCTAGAGGAGGTCTACATAATGATCAGCAGTCTGGTAGCCTAATGAACCATCCAACTGAGATTACTTTCAGTGATGCCGACTTACCTCCTAAAGGCATGAATCATAACAAAGCCCTGTACCTTCAAGTGGAAATTATGGACAGAGTGATTCTTGGTGTCATGGTAGATGATGGTTCCTGCTGGTGTGCCCTAGTCGAAATGGCATTGGTTCTTGTATTGTATTGTACTTTATATTTGGATATTTTATATTATACATTTTGTGTTGAAATAAAGGCATGAATCTATTTATTCATATCTTTTGCTAGTTATAAATAGAGTTTCCAATGATTATAACCATACTAAAGTAAACCAATGTAGGTCATGAGATTATAAGACCTTTTAGTAGAGTTAAAGTTATAATCATAAAGATATCCCTAGTCTGTTCTAATCATAGGAATGAATATAACCAAAGACTATCATATCCTTGACTGGATGGCGGTGTCTCACCGGCCATGGGACATGGAATGTCAGTCAATGATATGGGTACATGTTGGGTTGCATGGTGCTGGATCGATCCACCACGAGAACACCACATGGTTCTATCATCATAGGTGTTTCTCGGGTAGGTCTTGCAATTATCCTTAGACCTGATGTTCATTGTAACATAACATGGGATCTCATACACCTTGAAATATGCCTAATGGGCCCATAACAGGATGCCAAGTATGGGTATGTTGGGTGGGCCAGTGAACATGTTGATGTTGATAGTGAAGCTGACAGAATCACCACTCAACGACCCCTGAGATGACATCACTAGCCACTTGATGAGCAGGACTGACAAGTGTATGGCCATACCCGAGTAAGTTGGGATACTTATTTGTTAGGTTCAGTCCACTTGATATCAAGAGATAAATAAGTATTTAAGAGGATGACAGGGCCATGCCTCTTACTTATGTATCGATGTCAGTTGGCAAGGGATATACAAGATCACTACCGGGTTATGTTTCACATTAGACTGCAAGTCTCCGTCTTAATTGGGGGTTGTAATGGTTTGCTAGAACCCACTTACAATCTATGGGCCTTGGGCGCACTGCCTGTTGGGATTTGTCACCAAAAATCACCCGATTAAAGCGGAAGAACACGATGATTTCCTCAAATCCGTGCCCAAGAGCAATTGAGATGGAAATTGGAAAAACGAAAATTTAATAGAAAGAGATAAATCTCTTACCTGGAATAACTCTTTCAAGAGATGGATGCAAACTGCAGGAATCAAACTAGAAACCCTCCTTATTCACGTACACGAACACCACCCGTGCTAGCGTCGGAAAACACGAACTTTGGAGAGGGAGGCTAGGGAGAATTTCGGCTATCACAGTGTGTTACCTTGTTGGCCAAAATTCCTAGGGTTGATAAACCCTAGGTTGGCCGAAATTCCTTAAGGAATTTTGGCCAAACTTGGCTCTTTCATTTATGTGGGCTTCCTTTCTCTTAATTCAGGCCTAATCTTATTTTAATTAGTCTGGTTTAAATTAATTTCAAGCCCAACTTTAATTTACCCATGTATTTAATATATTACACCAAGTAACATATTATTTATATTTAAATTAAAATTAGTTTGACCTATTAATTTAATCCATCAAATTAAAATTAGATCTTCACAAAATAAAATCATATGTAAACCTATACATATGAATATTTCCACCTAGGAAATAATTTCATAATCAATCCAATTAATTATGGAGAGCCAATTAAATACATATTAATTTTATCATTATGATCAATCCAATTGATCTTTATAATATAATTAATATATATACCTCTCTCTCCAAAGTGTATACTCCAAGCATACATGTGATTCCTTAAGTCGGTGTTCAGTCGCTCAATGTGTACGATTCCATGGGCCCATCTTTATTTGGCAGTGGGCCTGTGGCCCACAGACTGCAGTTGGGCTCTAGCATGCCACTGTAGTCCCTAATCAAGATGGAGATGGTAGTCTAACTGTTATCATAACCCTGTAGTTTGAACTTGTATATCCCATGTCATTGATATCAGTGTCCAACACAAAGGCATGGATTGATCACCCTCTTTTGTGTCCGGACATTACCTTGATCCCGAATGCACTGAAGCTCACAAACAAGTTCCAACTCATTTGGGTGTGGCCACACTCTTATTAGTCACATTCATCAAGAGGCCAGTGATATCTTCTTAGTGGACTATTGAGTGACAAATCCCTTCTGCATATCCATAGCATTGCCATGCTAAGTGACATACCCGAAAGCACCCATACTTGGCACCCTATTACAGGCCCATACTTGGCACCCTATTACAGGCCCTTTAGGTGTACCCCTAAGTATGCGACCTCACATGCAACACCATCATATGGTCAGGTCAAAGGATCCATACAAGTATTACACGAGAATCACTTGTGATACTATACCATGTGGATTTCTCGTTTAGTGGATCTATCCAGTACCATGCCCTTTTTACATGTACCCATTAACTTGGTTGACATCCCATGTCCAATGACCGGTAAGACACCGCCATACAACCAAGTTAATGATAGTCTCTTATTCCAATTATTCCCATGACTGGAACAAACTATGGATCTATTTATGGTCATATCGTCTACCCTATCCATGGTCTTACTGCCAAGTGCATGACACATGTCATCATGGATATGGATATGTCCATTGGATACTTCATTTAATATATTGCACAAGATAAATATAATAAATGAATTAATTCCTTTATTTATAACATAAATAAGTATAATACATAAATCCAATAGATGTATGATACATATACAAAGACCAATGCCTCGAGACTAGGGCATATCCAACAATCTCGCACTTGCACTAGTTCCAACTAGGCATGGGTCTAATCCCTATAGATCTAGTATGACCCTTGTGCTTGGGCTGGGCTAGTGCCTTGGTCAAAGGATCTGCGACATTATCCTCGGTGTCCACTCTGTGCAATGCAATGTCACCTCTCTCCGTGATCTCTCGTATAAGGTGAAACTTTCTGAGCACGTGCTTTGTGTTCTTGTGTGACCGGGGCTCCTTAGCTTGTGCAACGGCCCCATTGTTGTCACAGAGTATATCAACTGGGTCCTAGATAGTTGGCACTACTCCTAACTCAGTGATAAACTACTTCATCCATACAGCTTCCTTAGCTGCATCACACGCCGCGATGTACTCAGCTTCTATTGTAGAGTCCGCGATGGTTGGCTGCTTTGAGCTCCTCTAGCTTGTAGCACCACCATTAAGCAAACATACATACCCAGACTGTGACTGGTACTCATCCTGGTCAGTCTGGAAGCTTGCATCAGTGTACCCAGTAACTGATAGCACTTCCTGACCACCATACACTAAGAAGCTATCCTTAGTCCGGTTAAGGTACTTAAGGATCGCCTTGACAGCTTTCCAGTGATCCTCCCCGGGATCCTACTGGTACCGGCTCGTCATACTTAGTGCAAAGGCAACTTCAAGTCTCGCACATAACATGGAGTATATGATTGATCCTATAGCCGAAGCATATGGAACCAACTTCATGTTCTCCCTGTTCTCCCTTGTCTTAGGACAGTGCTTCTTACTAAGTTTCAGCCCATGGCCCATTGGCAAGAAACCTTTCTTAGCCCGGTCCATGCTGAATCTTTTTAGAATTTTGTCTATGTACGAGGCCTGACTTAGGCCCAGAAGCCGATTTGATCTATCCCTATAGATCCTGATCCCTAGGATCATCTTAACTTCACCTAAGTCCTTCATTGCGAAGCACTTACTCAGCCACTGCTTTACCCCTTGCAGTATAGGTATGTCGCTTCCAATGAGTAGGACGTCGTCTATGTAAAGTACCAAAAATGTGACAATGCTCCCACTTGTACTCTTATACACACAAGGCTCATCTTGATTCTGTATGAAGCCATATTCCTTTATAGCCTCATTGAATCTAAGATTCCAACTTCGGGATGCTTGTTTCAATCCATAAATCGACCTTTGAAGCTTACATACTGTTCCTGGATACTCTGGATCGACAAAACCCTCAGGTTGTGTCATGTACACATCCTCAAGTAGCTTTCCATTAAGGAAAGCGGTTTTGACATCCATTTGCCAGACTTTATAGTCATACCATGCGGCTATGTCTATCAAGATCCTGATGGATTTGAGCATGGCTACTGGTGAGAAAGTCTCATCATAGTCTATTCCATGGACTTGTCTGAAACCTTTCACAACCAGATGCCCTTTGAAGGTATTGTCGGCCTTTAGCTTATAGCACCACTTGCAACCTATTACCTTAGCACTCGGAGGTGGATCAACCAAGTTCCAAACCTGGTTATCGTACATAGATTGCATCTCTGCCTCCATAGCTTTATGCCAATTTGCAGACTGTGGGCTTGCCATAGCCTCCTGGTAGGTTTTGGGTTCTTCCTCATCCCAGATGAGAAGAGTTTGATCATTGGTGACGAGAAAACCATACCTCTCCGGTTCCCGACGATCCCTACCAGACCTTCTAAGTCCTTGTGTGGCTTGGGTCGGTGATTCCTCCTGTGGAAGCTCCACCTGGGCCTCCGAGTTATCCTCTTCTAGAGCTTGTGGACCTTGAACTTTCCTGAGTTCAACATTGCTCCCACTGTCTTTCTTGGAAAGGAACTCCTTTTCTAGAAAGACCCCCTTCCTTGCCACGAACACCTTGTTCTCGGCGGGGTTGTAGAAGTAATACCCTTTGGTTTCCCTAGGGTAGCCCACAAACAGGCATTTATCGGTTTTGAGCTTCAGCTTGCCACTAGTCAATTTCTTGACATGTGCTTCGCATCCCCAAACCCTTAGGAAAGACACATTGGACTCCCTGCCTGTCCATATCTGATATGGGGTCTTTTCCACTGCCTTAGTCGGAGTATTATTTACGATAAGAGCTGCTGTCTCGAGGGCATGTCCCCAGAAACTAATTGGGAGAGAGGCTTGACTCATCATTGAGCAGACCATGTCCAACAAGGTCCTATTCCTCCATTCGAACACCCCATTCCATTGTGGTGTTCTGGGAGGAGTGAGCTATGGAACTATTCCATGCTCTCTTAATTATGAGTCAAACTCTAGGCTCATATACTCACCACCTCGGTCCGACCGAAGGGTTTTGATATTTCTGCCTAGCTGGTTCTGTACCTCGTTCCTAAATTCCTTGAATCTATCAAGGGTCTCAGACTTGTGTTTCATCAGATAGACATAGCCATATCTGGCAAAATCGTCCGTGAACGTGACGAAGTACAGGTGTCCACCTCTAGTCGCTGCGCTCATGGGTCCATATACATCTGAATGTATTAGGTCTAATAAGCCAATGGCCCTTTCAGCCTTCTTGCTAAAAGGCACCTTAGTCATCTTGCCTCGTAAACATGATTCGCATGTATCAATTGACTCCAAGTCAAATGACCCTAAGACTCCAGCTTTGTGAAGCCTAGCTATGCATTTCTCATTTATGTGGCCAAGACGACAATGCCATAGGTAGACAGGATTAAGTTCATTGGGCTTAAACCTTTTAGCGTTTATGTTATAGACATGATTGGTTGCATTTAAGTCCAGGATATATAGACCATTATTCAATAGAGCATCTCCATAAAATAATCCCTCTCTAGATATAGAAATTCTACAATTAGAAATAGTAAAATAAAATCCAGAAATATCCAACATAGAAACTGAAATAATATTCCTGCACATAGCAGGTACAAAATAACATTGTTCTAAAATTAAAACCAATCCACTAGGCATCACAAGGTGGTATTCGCCGATCTCTATGGCAGCAACCCTTGCTCCATTTCCGACCCGCAAGTCCACCTCTCCCGACCCCAGTGACCTTCTGTTCTTAAGTCCCTGCACATTGCAACAAATGTGAGAACCACATCCAGTATCCAATACCCAGGATGTCGAAATAGTAAGGTTAATGTCTATAACATAAATACCTGAAGAGGACGCACCTTGGCCCCTTCTTTGCTCTCCCATCAGCTTAGGACACGATCTCTTCCAATGGCCCGCCTGTCTACACCCGAAACAGACATCCTCAGGACTTGCCTTTTGCTGGGCCTTGGGTTGGGCCTTGGCCTTCTTGGCCTTGGCCTTGGCCTTTTCCTTGGCCTTACCCTTGGCAACAGGAGGGTTCCCCTTGTTAACCAGCAGCACCGGCGGAGTCTTTTTGATCGACTGCTCAGTAAGCTTAAGCATCCCATGCAGCTCACTGACAGTTCGGTTAATCCCTTGCATGTTGTAGTTCAGGATGAACTGATCATAAGAATCTGGCAAGGATGCAAGGATTGTGTCCACCGCCAACTCCTTAGAGATGGGCGATCCAAGACGGTGTAAAGTGTCCAAATAGCCCTTCATCTTCAGCACGTGTGCGCTCACAGATGTCCCAGCCCCCATCTTACAGGAGTGGAATGCCTTGTTGGTCAGGTACCTTTCCTAGCGAGCTTGCTCCTGAAACATCTCGTTTAGAGTTGTTATCATAGCAAAGGCTTGATGGTCCATAAACTGTTTTTGCAGTTCGGGGACCATACAGGCCAACATTAGGCATGTCACATCCCTATTATCCTTGACATGCACCTCGTATTCCTCCAACTGGGCAGCCGGTGGATTACGTCCTTAAGGCGCAGCCGGCACAGGCCTCTCCAGTACATACTCTTTAGACTCCTATCTTAGAACTATTCTCAAGTTCCTAGACCAATCCAAAAAGTTAGGACCGGAAAGCTTGTCCCTTTCAAGAATCGATCGCAATGATAAAGTGTTGTTATTTTCCATTTAGAGTTTATACACAGAAAAACATTTAAGAATGTTAATAAAGGACTTTACTTTGTTATTCCCATACATAATTAATAATGAATCAAGTTATTAATTAAACCGAGTTGTTGGGTTCATGGGCCGAGATCCATATTTCATTAAGATATAGCCAGACGAGGGCCTGGTACAACTATACCTTAACTATTTAGGTAGGAACGCCATCCAATCCCAACCTAGGGACTCTCAGTTTGATGGGCTTGTTGGCACTTACCCATCTGTGCTTAGGGGCAGGAGAATCCTACTACCCATGCTAAGTCAAAACCTCCATTCAAGTGTTAGAGTATCCCATACCCTAACCCAATACAAAGTGACAATACTCCAGTGTATCCTGCGAGGGCATGGTCTACAACTGGCCTATCCCCACTTTGAGCTGGTTTTGAATAAGGGAAGCACTTTTAAGCGACTTAGTAATTTCATTTGGTTATTAGATTCAATTAACAACGGCTTGCATACATAAGGCAGGTGAAATGCGGTTGGATCATATATTCATACATGCATATAAATATAAAGCATAATTAAATAAATAAGTAAAATGGACTACTATGGGCCTTTATTACATCCTAATATTATTCTAGTAAACCTATACTAGAAAACAATATCAGGTGGGCCTCCATCTTCTTCCTTCTGGGCTTGCACCTCCACTTGGGATCACCACTCCATGGGCTTCTTCTTTTACAAATTTTATAATAATTGAATAAAATAAAATTACATTAAAAAAAACCGACACGTAGGCCGTATTTACCCAATAAGAAAATACAACCCATCTTGAATAAGGCCCAATAGCATCCAACCATACAAAATATTTAATTATCCATATGCATTCAATACATATAATTCATAAGCATGTTATAATGCATGATTTAAGCCCATTTCAATTATGTTAAAGCCATTATATTGAAATAGCCAACTTTGGCCCACCATGGTTCCAACCCTTGACAGGCTTTGGGCCTCCAGCCCAGGCAGTCCAACTGCTCCCACTGGAATTGGGAAACCATGGGCCCAATTCAGCCGTCCAAGTAATTGTGCCAAAATTACCCGAACCAATTTCAATTAACCATATTAATTTCCAAAATTAATATCACATGAATAAAATAAAATTTCATTCAAGAAACCACACGCATTTAAATTACATAAATTTAAACACACGAATTTTAAAAACCAATTAAAATTTCAAAACTGGGCCCCGGGCCCAAAACGCACCAAATCCAAAAAACACTGGGCCCGACCCGCTGCGACTAGGGCAACCAAGTTGCCCTAGTAGCAGCAGCCGCTGCTAGGGGCAGCAGTGGCTGCAGCTGGAACCAGCGGCCGCTGCTGTGCTAGGCAGCGGTTGTCACCGCTGCTTCCGCCGCCGGCAGCCCCGCAACCTGGGAACAGCCAGATTTTTTTTTATAAACAGAAAATATAAAATAAAAAAATATCATGGCATCCATAAACAAGAAATTCACCAAGAATTCCAAAACATACAATTAAATTAAACAAACTAAACCTATATGCATATTCAATTTCAATTGTATAAAAATCAAATGGGAAAAATCTTAAACCCAAACCAAGAACCCCAATAAAAAATCTCCAAGTTTAAAACATGGGATTCAACCAATTTTAACAATTTCCATGGATCAAAAGCCCACTCTGATACCACTGTTGGGATTTGTCACCAGAAATCACCCGATTAAAGCGGAAGAACGCGATGATTTCCTCAAATCCGTGCCCAGGAGCAATTGAGATGGAAATTGGAAAAACAAAAATTTAATAGATAGAGATAAATCTCTTACCCGGAATATCTCTTTCAAGAGATGGATGCAAACTGCAGGAATCAAACTAGAAACACTCCTCGTTCACGTACACGAACGCCTAACGAACACCACCCGTGCTAGCGTCGGAAAACACGAACTTTAGAGAGGGAGGCTAGGGAGAATTTCGGCTATCACTATGTGTTACCTTGTTGGCCGAAATTCCTAGGGTTGATAAACCCTAGGTTGGCCGAAATTCCTTAAGGAATTTTGGCCCAACTTGGCTCTTTCATTTGTATGGGCTTCCTTCTCTTAATTTAGGCCCAATCTTATTTTAATTAGTCTGGTTTAAATTAATTTCAAGCCCAACTTTAATTTACCCATGTATTTAATATATTACACCAACTAACATATTATTTACATTTAAATTAAAATTAGTTTGACCAATTAATTTAATCCATCAAATTAAAATTAGATCTTCACAAAATAAAATCATATGTAAACCTATACATATGAATATTTCCACCTAGGAAATAATTTCATAATTAATTCAATTAATTATGGAGAGCCAATTAAATATATATTAATTTTATCATTACGATCAATCCAATTGATCTTTATAATATAATTAATATATATACCTCTCTCTCTAGAGTGTATACTCCAGGCATACATGTGATTCCTTAAGTCGGTTCAGTCGCTCAATGTGTACGATCCCGTGGGCCCATCTTTATGTTGGCAGCGGGCCTGTGGCCCACAGACTGCAGTTGGGCTCTAGTAAGCCACTGCAGTCCCCAATCAAGATGGAGATGGCAGTCTAACTGTTATCATAACCCTGTAGTTTGAACTTGTATATCCCATGTCATTGATATCGGTGTCCAACACAGAGGAATGGATTGATCACCTTCTTTTGTGTCCGGGCATTAACTTGATCCCGAATGCACTGAAGCTCATAAACAATTTCTAACTCATTTGGGTGTGGCCATACTCTTATCAGTCACATTCATTAAGAGGTCGGTGATATCTTTTCAGTGGACTACTGAGTGACAAATCCCTTCTGCATATCCATAGCATTGCCATGCTAAGTGACATACCCAAAAGCACCCATACTTGGCACCCTATTACAGGTCCTTTAGGCATAAACCTAAGTATGTGACCTCACATGCAACACCATCATATGGTCAGGTCAAAGGATCCATACAAGTACTACACGAGAATCACTTGTGATACTATACCATGTGGATTTCTCGTTTAGTGGATCTATCCAGTACCATGCCCTTTTTACATGTACCCATTAACTTGGTTGACATCCCATGTCCAATGACCGGTAAGACACCGCCATATAACCAGGTTAATGATAGTCTCTTATTCCAATCATTCCCATGACTGGAACAGACTACGGATCTATTTATGGTCATATCGTCTACCCTATCCATGGTCTTACTGCCAAGTGCATGACACTTATCATCACGGATATGGATATCTCCATTGGATACTTCATTTAATATATTGCACAAGATAAATATAATAAATGAATTAATGCCTTTATTTACAACACAAATAAGTATAATACATAAATCCAATAGATGTATGATACATATACAAGGACCAATGCCTCGGGACTAAGGCATATCCAACACTGCCAACATAATGATGGACCCGCAGGATCATACACATAGCACGATTGAACATTAACAAATCTGAATTGGAACGGAAACCAAATTAATTGAGTTATTGACATTAGGTTATGTCATGATTAATTCAATTATAAAGGAAGAAATTTATTTTATTTGATTAATTAATTACATGTAGTAAATAATTAATTAAATAAAATAATATTTCTTTGGTGGAAATTAAAAAAAATACAAAGGTTGTATTTATTAAGGATGACTTTAATTTAACTTTGGGTTATTTTAATTTGATGAAATTGTATTTAATTGTATCAATTAGGATTTTATTATGGTTTTATTTAATCCTAATGATATAAGGTAAATCAATGAAATCAAATTAAATAATCTATAGTTTTGATTAAAATTGTAGTAGGCTAAGGAGTATATATAGGAAGCCCTAACCTAATTCTCCCTAACCCTAATAGCGGATTTGGGCTAGCATTAAAAAAATTACAGCAGCCCCCTTTTTCACTTTCTCTTGGTTTTCGTTCAATCCATTCGTCATCACGAGTCCCGTTCGAGAGTCGTTCATGTATCGGATTGTGGAGGAAACGTGTTTGGGTTTATGTTGCAGTCTTTAGAGGAGACAGTTAAGGTGAGAAATTTTATTTTCTCCATTCTTGAATTCATTCTATTGGAATCGAGGAAAATTTTAATCGGTATTCCACCTCGCATTTAAACTTTCCCGTGACGATTTCCTTTACTGGTATCAGAGCCAGGTGCATGTTCCGATTAATAGAGTGATTGGTATTAGGGTTCTTGGTGTTTGAATTAATATTATTGAAATTGGTTTTCAATTTGATTTTATTTGAAACCCTAATTTGGTGTTTTGGGGTTTTTAATTATTTTTCTCCAATCCATTCTTTTTTTTTTGGGTTTGAATTTAAGAAAAATAAATAAAAATAAATGGCCAAATTAGAATCACAAAATTGCGATTCCAATTTGGGTCTTTTTGCTGCTTGCCGCAGTAGGTTATTTCCTGCTACGGCACGCAGCTGCTGCTTCCTTAGGCCGCTCGGGGTGCGGGTCCGTTTTAGATTTTTGCGGGTATTTTGATTTTTCAAACCCCATGTGAATTTTTTAAATTGGTTTTAAAATTCGCATGATTTTATTTTCGCGATTAGATTCGTGTAGTTTCTTGTGTGATTTAATTCATGCATAAAATTTAATTTTTTGGTTAAAATTAAACTGGGTAATGAAATTGGTCTAATTGGCTCTTTGCACGGGTTGAGAGTTGGATGGCTAATTCGGGTCCGTGACCGGGGAACGGTTATGGATGCTAGAATCGGTGATTTCACAAATGGTTGGAAATAATTAATTAAAATTGGAATTACCATGTTCATGCATTTTAATACATGTATGTATATTGATATTTGCTATGTGTTTATAATTTTCTATGCTTGGTTGTATGGTTTTGAGCACTATTGGGCCTTAGATGAAGTTGGGTTGTGAAATTTAATTTTGAAAATATGGCCTGCGTGTCGTTTTATTTTATTTTTATGTAATTTTATTTAATTTATATTTTGTAAATTTAATTGTAATTGCATCAAGCCATTGGAGAGGAAGCCCATTGGTGCCAAACCCAAGAGGAGTTTGCAAGCCCACCCAGTGGATCTCTAGTATAGGCTTACTAGTTATTCATTAGGTTGTAAAATAGGGCTCATAGTGTCTCTTTTATTTATATACATGTTTTATTCTTATGTCAATTGTGTATTGATAAGTGCTAAAAAGGCACTTAAATATGATACAATTTATAAGGAATTTGCGTTGTTTCTACTTATTATATATTAGATTTCGTGTTGGTATTGCTTTTTTTATGATTTACAGTTTTAAAGACTAAGTATGCAAATATGTGGAATTTAGCTATAAAAGGAAGCAAAAAAACAAAGAGAAATTAAAGGAAAGAGACAAATCACGAGCACGATACCTATCACGGTCACGACCTAGCATATGGACAAACTTTGATTTCAGTGTTTTGTAAAGAAACCCGTGCGAATCACGACTGCGACACTCTGTCACGATCGTGACACGCACTCAGCAACAGTTATTTGATCCTATCCATTTGTAACTTCAACCACAACTATGGAAAGACACAACCCTTCATGAAAAGACACAACCCTTCATGAAAGGACATAACTTTCCAAGAGACAAGAGACACAACTATTCAATGAACCAGCACAACCTTTCATAAAGAGACACAATGCTTCAATTCCTATAAATAGAGGAGGAATGCTATGCATGAGAGAGAGGGAGAGAGAATTAGCAGAATTTAGAGAAATAAAGTGTCTAGAGAGTTCGAGTGTTGTTGTAATATTTAGTGTATGTAATGGGGAGCCTAACGCCAAGTTCCTTAAATCAAGTATTTTCACTGTATAGAGAAAAGATACCTCGAGTTTGCAATATACCTATAAGCATAGGGGAGTGTTTTATGCCCAATTGCTTTCATAAGTCTATTCTTATGCTTTTCCTTTATGAAAGCATCACACATGTATATGTATTGAATATTTACGAAATCAAAATATCGATAAGTTTTCTTATGTCTTACTCTTCATTGCATGACTAATGCCAAGTATGTTTTGATTTCTTGTTTTACATTGCGTGACTAACACCACGTATGTATTGTGATTCATAATAAGATATAGAGAAGTTCTTATTTTACTTTGTCTTGGTTAGTTACTAAGGTAGAATAAATTATGATGTATGATTGTTTTGCTTCACTTTGTTAAATTAATTTGAGATCATCTTGATATAGCTTGGCCATTGTGTATTAAGACCTTTAGTTATTTTGGCAAAGGTACTCGATAATTTGTCTATGAGTTATTGAATAAAATCTATTTCTAGACATGCCTGTTAAAATCGAACTAATCCGACATACTCTTATCATAAGGATTGAATAAATAATTAACGCATGTGCAACGAATATCAAAGATAAAATGCTTGTATATTTATGTAACTAAGATATTAAACAACCACTCAACCCAATACTAGACTTAACTTGCCATTTACCCAATTCTCCATATCACTTTATAATTTGATACTCTATAAACGCGAAGAAAAACAAACCAAAGTGTACATACTTATTCCTCGTGAGATCAATATCTTTTATTACTACGTTGCGATTCGTATACTTCAAGCACTAATCTCTGAATGAAATTATTATTAAAATTACTATTAAAATTATTATCAAAAGCTAAGTAAGAGATTTGTACTTAATATAAAGCGAGCAACAGGTTTTTGGCATCGTTGCCGGGGAATAATTGTTATGTCATTTGGTATTTGTTAAGTAATTGTGAATCATAAAATTTTATTTTTTTTAGTGTATTTATTTCTATTAATGATTTTTTGTTATTGTACAAAATTTTATTTTTCTTTTTTATTATTAATTTGTAGTTTATGCCCAGAATGCGTAGTTCTGCGGACGAACTTAAGCCAGTTAATCCTGAAATCGAGCGTCTTATTTCCAAAAGAAAGATAAGAAGAAAAATTAGAAGAAATCAAAAGAAGAAATGGAAGAATAGGAACAACCAAAGAAATTGATGGATTATTCCATCCCTAGTCTTAATGGTACGTAGGATGGAGTAGTAAGGTCACTTGTTAATGCAAATTCTTTTGAAATTAAACCTGCTCTTTTGCAAATGCTTCAAAATAGTGTTACTTTTCATGGTTTTCCTAATGAATGTCCTAATGCTCATTTATATAATTTTATTGAAATATGCGATACGTTTAAAATTAATGCGGTTTCAGCGGAAGCAATCAAACTTCTGTTATTTCCTTTTACTTTGAAGGATAAAGCGAAGGCTTGGTTGAATTCATTACCCCCGAATTTAATAACAACTTGGGAACAACTTGCCCAAGCATTTTTATCTAAGTATTTTCCTTTAGAAAAAATGGCTAGATTAATGAAAGAAATTACTTAATTTACTCAGTTTGAAATCGAGTCTTTATATGAGGCTTGGGAAAGATATAAAGAAATGAAAAGATTATGCCCTCACCATGGTTTGCCTAGCAATATATTAATACAAACTTTCTATAATGGGGTTAATCCTATAACTAGAGGTACTATTGATGCCATGGTTGGTGGTTCTTTAATGCAAAAACCAACCGAAGAGGCTTATGAATTATTAGAAGAAATGGTTAGTAATAATAGCATGTGGCCTACTGAAAGGGCGCAAGTTCAATCTTCAAATAACTCAAATAGTCCTTCGAGTTAATCAAATTCTACTATGAAAGCAGTGTATCGTATTGACTCTTTTACTATGTTACAAGCATAAATTTCTGCTTTAACTCATAAAGTTGATAATTTATCTTTGGGAGTTGCATCTCATAATCCTTGTATAGTATGTAGTCAATAAGGTCATGTTCCTAGTGAATGTAAGGAATTGAATATAAAGGAACAAGTGAATTATGTACAAGGGCAAGTTCGCAATAACCAATATTCAAATACTTATAATCCGGGATATAGAAACCATCCAAATTTCTCTTGGAAAAATAATGAAAACCAAGATCGGATGAGTTCTAATTACCAATTGCAAGATAGAATTGGAATGTTGTCATTTAAAATTGATAAGCTTTTAGAAGGAGTTAATGCTAAAGTTAGTAATCAAGATGAAAATTTTAAGAAAATGGAGTCTAAATTTAACAAACTTATTAAAAATCACTCCTCTTCTATCCATAATTTGGATGTTCAGATTGGGCAATTGGCCAATGCCATTCCTTCTCGTGGACCGGGTGCATTTCCAAGTAACACGGAAAGAAACCCTAAAGAGCAAGTGAATGCGGTGATATTAAGATCCAAAAAGAAGTATGAAAATATAGATCCTACTAGTCTTAAAACTAACCCAGTGCAGGACAAGACATTCAAAGATGAAGATATCATTCAAAGTAGAGAAGAGGAAGCAGTTTCTAATCAATCAAATGTTGGCAAGGTTAAAAATGATAATTTTCAACCAAAACCGCCATTTCCGCAAACTCTAAAAAGGAAAGACCAACATAAGCAATTTCATGACTTTGTTCATAAATTGCAAAATCTTCATATTAATTTATCATTCTTTGAAGCTATTAGTCAGATTCCCAATTATGGTAAATTCTTAAAAGAACTCGTTTCTAAAAAGAAGAATTAGGCTGATGTTTCGATTGCTTTAAATGAAGATTTTAGTGCTATAGTGTCTAGTAAAATTCCTACAAAGCTTAAAGATCCGGGTAGTTTCACTATTTTTTGTAAATTGGGTGAGGTAGAATTTCCTAGATGTCTATGTGATTTAGGAGCTAGTGTGAATTTAATGCCATTAAATTTTTTAAGAAATTGGGTTTAGAAGAAGATGTGAAACGTACTTCAATGATTTTGCAACTTGCCGACCAATCTATTAAGAAACCTTTTGGTATTATTGAGGATGTTTTAGTCAAGGTTGATAAATTTATTTTTCCTACGGATTTTGTGATCCTAGATTTTGTTTATGATGAGCAATGTCCGTTGATTTTGGATAGACCTTTTATGAACACCGGTCATGCCTTGATTGATGTTTCGGAAGGAAAAGTAATTTTACGCATCGGTGATGATAAAATTGAATTTTACATGGATAAAGCTACTAAATACCCTATGGTTAATGAAGTTTGCATAAAAATTAATGTTATTGATGAGTGCATTAAAGAAATCTTAGATATGAATAAGGATGATATTGATATGCATGATAAGACTATTGAACATGAAATTGAAATTGTTAAACCTGAATTATTAGATAGAAAAGAGGGTCCTTTACCCACTTCTGTTGATGTTCCACCTAATATCAAATTGAAAGAGTTACCAAGTCATTTAAGATATGCATTTTTAATGAAAGATGATAAGCTACCTATCATATCTCTGATAAACTTAGTTTAGACCAAGAAAAGGAGTTAATTAAGGTGATTAGAAATAGGATTAGAAGTATAGGTTGGCAGATCTCTGGTTTAAAAGGTATAAGTCCTAATGTAGTAATACATCGTATTTATTCAGAAGAAGGTATGTTACCTAAGGCAGATGGACAAAGAAGATTAAATCCTGATATGAAAGAGGTAAGTAAGAAGTAATCAAATTGCTTGATGCTGGTATCATATATCCAATTTCGGATAGTGAAAGGGTTAGTCTGATTCAATGTGTGCCTAAAAAGGGGGGTATAACTGTAGTTAAGAATGAACAAGGAGAAATGGTACCCATAAGAACAACAACTGGTTGGAGAGTGTGTATTGACCATAGAAAGTTAAATTCGGCAACTAAGAAAGTTCATTTTCCACTTCCTTTCATTCATCAAATGTTATAAAGAATTACTGGACATGCTTTTTATTGTTTTCTACATGGATTCTCAAGTTATTTCCAGATGTTTATATATCTGGATGATCAAGAGAAAACCACTTTTACTTGTCCATACAAAACTTTTGCTTACCGTAGAATTCCTTTTTGTCTATGCAATGCACCTGCTACATTTCAAAGATGCATGACTTCCATTTTTGGTGATTTTATTAAGGATATTATGAAAGTCTTCATGGATGATTTTTCTGTTTATGGTGATTCATTTGAGGAATATTTAGTTCATTTGGATAAAGTTTTGTCTAGATGTGAAGAGTCTAATTTAGTGCTTAATTGGGAAAAATGCCATTTTATGGTTGATGAAGGTATAGTTCTTGGCCATAACATTAGTAAAAGAGGAAAAGAAATTGATAAAGCTAACATTGACTAATAGGAAATTTACCTCTACCAACTTCAGTTAAGGGAGTAAGGTCTTTCCTAGGACATGCTGGTTTTTATAGACGATTTATTAAGAATTTCTCGATAATTGCTAAACCATTGACCAATTTGTTAGTTAAAGATACACCTTTTATATTTACACCTGAATGTATGAATGCCTTTAATATTCTTAAATAAGCATTAGTTAGTGCTCCTATAATCACAAGTCTGAATTGGAACTTTCCATTTGAGATTATGTGTGATGCTAGCGATGTTGTGGTAGGATGTGTTTTAAGTCAAGGAAAGATAAGAAATTACATGTTATTTACTATGCAAGTCATACTCTTTCTGGTGCTCAGTGTAATTATATGACTATAGAAAAAGAGATGTTGGCTGTAGTATTTACATGTGATAAGTTTAGATTTTACATGCTGGGTTCTAAAGTTATAATTTATACTGATCATGTACTTTGCGATACTTGTTCGCTAAGAAAGATGCTAAGCCACACCTTATTTGTTAGGGTGTTACTTTTGCAAGAATTTGATTTAGAATTAAGAGATAAGCAAGGTTCGAAAAATTTGGTTGCTGACCATCTTTCTAGGTTAGAAGATGAAAATGGTCCAATTGGTGAATCTGATATTATCAATGAAACATTTCCTGATGAGAGTTTAAAGGCTCTGCAACATGCTATGGAAGCTTGGTATGCTGATCATGCTAATTACCTCGAAGCCAATATTATACCATATAACTTAGATGGGAATGCTAGGAAAAAGTTCTTTAATAATGTGAAAGACATATTTGGGATAATCCTTATTTGTTTAAGATATGTGCTAATAATATTATTAGGAGATGTGTTGATGAGTCAGAATATGAGTCTATTTTATCTCATTGCCATGACAATGCTTATGGAGGCCATCATGTAGTAAATAAAACCGCTACCAAAGTATTGGAAAGTGGATTTTATTGGCCTACTTTGTTTCAAGATGCACGTTTCTATGTTAATCATTGTGATAAGTGTCAACGTGCTGGTAATATTAATCGTAAAGATGAGATGCCACTCAAAAATATTTTAGAAGTTGAAATCTTTGATATATAGGGAATAGATTTTATGGGTCCTTTTCCTGTATCTTAAGGGTAGAAATACATCTTAGTAGCTATCGACTATGTTTCAAAATGGGTTGAGGCTTGTGCATGTCCGACAAATGATGCGAGGATAGTTGTTAAGTTTTCAAAGAAATTATTTAGTAGATTTGGGATACCACAAGCTATAATTAGTGATGGTGGTACACATTTTATTAATAAATTATTTGACTCGCTTATGAGGAAGTATGGAGTTCATCATAAGGTAGCAACTTTGGATCATCCCTAAACTAGTGGTCAAGTAGAAATTTCAAATAGAGAACTTAATGGATTTTGGAATTGCTACCAAGAAGGGCCAAAGTTCTTCGCAAACTCCTCAACCGGTGGATTTGCGTGAGACCTATGGTGCAACCTTCCTAATCCATAATGAAAAGGAAAGGAGGCCATTCATAAGATTCAAAAACATCAAAATCATCAGTATGTTTTTCCTTGATAAAGTTTTCATGATAAACAATGGAATACATGACGAGGTAAGGAAGTTTTTTACTGTTCTTAGGCTTTCAACATTTGATTCTATGTTCTTAGGCTTTCAACATTTGATTCTATGTTCTTTCCACTAAATCATGATTGGATTGTGGACTTGTTAACCACCTTTTGCTATGTGGATAAAAATTAAATGGCCATTATCTTCCTTAATGAAGGTCATAAGTATATGGTTGGATATGAGGAAGTGACCAATTGGTTTGATTTTCCTATAGAAAGTGAGGGGTGGCACTTTCCATTCTCTGAATACAACCCACATCCTTTTTGGAAGAGTATAACCGGGTTGGAGAAATACTCAGCGAAAAATTAGCCGAACAGGTTGATTAACACTTTTGTATTTGCACAAGTATTTGTGCCATTCCATTTTCTACAGGGTAGAAAGCGATAAGGTGTAAACAAAAGACTTATACGTCTTATACCAAGCCATGAAAGGAAGAAAAGTGGATTGCACATATCACCTTTGGGAAGGAATCTCTAGAGCAACGGATTCCAGCAAGAAGAAAGTTTGAGGCGGTCATGTAATGACAGCCTTAATTTTGGCCGCTAGAGGAGAATTGCCTTACACTTTGCAACAAGGCGAAAAATTACGATTCCTTGATGGGCAAATGATGAAAAATGTTGGATTAGCAAAGGAGATCAATGGAGCCTTCAAATTCACTTCCTATAAAGAGAGGACAAGGAAAGTTCTCATTACTTTGGAAGAAGAAGGAGGAGCCGGACCTTCGAATGCACGATCTAGGAGCAAGGAAACAAGTGCAAAGGGAAGAAAGTGGTGATGAAGATGATGAAGAGGAGGAGAACACTAATGAAGGGGAAGAAGCAGAAAATCAAGGTTGGCAACAAGTGCTAACCAAGGTTGAAGAGGTGGAGCAAAATGTCCACCAAGTTCGGCAAGAAGTAAAGGCGATGCAGAAGGAGAATACGTCGTTAAAAAGAAAGCTTCTCAAGTTCTTTCAATGTCAAAACATCGAGTTTACTCCAAGTCCACCAGGATCATCAGAGGCTTGATTTTGTTTTTCTATCCTTTTCTTCTTTACTTTATTTTATTTTCTGTTTCTAATGTTTTCCAGTCTTTAGTTATCATTGAAGTTAGTTTAATTTTCCTACACATTAAGGGCAATGTGCAATTCAAGTGTAAGGGGGTAAAATTAGGATAATTTTAAATTTTATATCATTATAATATCAAGTATTCTTTCATTTTTATCTTATTTTGTGATTTTCAAAAAGCTTATGATATCTTTTTCCATCTTGAGTTGAAGTGTATGATCATGATAACACAATCTTTAGATAATGCAAATGAAGATAATCTCACCTTAAGCTAAGGAAAAAGAGGCTTTGATTCTATAAAAGTATGTATGTTTAAGTGGTAAAAAAATTGAGTATGTTTATTGTTGAAGTAGTTTGAAAAGCAAGATAGAAGAATAAATCCTGTAAGTGTTTGGGTATCCATTGGCAATTTTTGTTTAAAAGAAATAAGATGCATGATTTTCCACCTTTAGAAGGCTAAGTTTGAAGTGATTGAACTAGGGAAACTAAAACCATAATACGGATTAGCATTGTTCAATAAAAGATAAGGGTATTGCAAATTGAGTGCTGAGTAAATAACCAAAGTGTTATGTAAAAGGGGAGAGTGGTATGGAGCATAAAATGCAACCACTAAAAGCGAGATAAAGAATAAAAGAAAAATATTTACTTTTATATAATACAAGAAGAGAAAAATTGCAATATGAGTGGTAACAAACGAGATAAAAAGGGAGGTGTGGTATGGAGCGAAACACAACCACACATGAGTGCTTAGAAAAAAAATCTAGGTTACCTAAAAACGCTTTGAGAACAATGGCTAAACGTGTGCTAAAATTGGTCCTGAAAAGCTTTCACCAAAATGCTTTGGTTGAGTAAGCGAATATTGTGTTGATTAAGGCGTAAACATGGTTAAAGGTGTATACAAACTCTACTTATGGTCGATAGTTCTAAGTTAAGCTTAGAAAAACAATCTTTCGACAAAACACATACTAAAGAAGAATATACATATGTGTTGTTAAAATTCAAAAAGCCTTATAAGTTGCCTTAGAAGTTGAAGGGTGAGACTATTTATTTTGTGTTTTAAAGACTAAGTTTGTTGGATCATCACAAGTAAGAAGATTAAGAAGTTCATATTTTGCTTGACGACAAGTAAAAGGATAAGTGTAAGGTCCTGATAAGTGTTAAAAAGGAACTTATATATGATACAATTTATAAGGAATTTGCATTGTTTCTACTTATTATATATTAGATTTCACGTTGGCATTACTTGTTTTTTATGATTTACAGTTTTAAAGACTAAGTATTCAAATATGTGCAATTTAGCTATAAAAGGAAGCAAAAAAATAAAGAGAAATTAAAGGAAAGAGATAGATCACGAGCGCGATGCCTATCATGGTCGTGACCTAGCATATGAACAGACTTTGATTTCAGTGTTTTGTAAAGAAACCCCGTGTGAATCATGACCGCGACACTCTGTCACCATCGTGACATGCACTCAGCAGCAGTTATTTGATCCTATCCATTTGGAACTTCAACCACCACTATGGAAAGACATAACCCTTCATGAAAAGACACAACCCTTCATGTAAAGACATAACCCTTCATGAAAAGACACAACTCTTCATGAAAGCACACAACTTTCTAAGAGAACCAATAGTTTTCAAGAGACACAACTATTCAATGAACCAACACAACCTTTCACAAAGAGACACAATGCTTCAATTCCCATAAATAGAGGAGGAATGCTATGCATGAGAGAGAGGGAGAGAGAATCGGCAGAATTTAGAGAAATAAAGTGTCTAGAGAGTTCGAGTGTTGTTGTAATATTTAGTGTACGTAAAGGGGAGCCTAATGCCAAGGTCCTTGAATCAAGTATTGTCGTTGTATAGAGAAAAGATACCCCGAGGTTGCAATATATCTATAGGCGTAGGGAGTGTTTTATGCCCAATTGCTTTCTTAAGTCTATTCTTTTGCTTTTCCTTTATGAAAGCATCACACTTGTATACTTATTGAATATTTACAAAATCAATATCAATAAGTTTTCTTATATCTTACTCTTCATTGCATGACTAATGCCAAGTATGTTTTGATTTCTTGTTTTACATTGCATGACTAACGCCAAGTATGTATTGTGATTCATAATAAGATATAGAGAAGTTTGCATTTTCCTTTGTCTAGGTTAGTTATTAAGATAGAATAAATTATGATGTATGATTGTTTTGCTTCACTTTGTTAAATTAATTGGAGATCATCTTGATATAGCTTGGCCATTGTGTGTTAAGACCTTTAGTTATTTTGGCAAAGGTATTCGATAATTTGTCTATGAGTTATTGAATAAAATCTATTTCTAGACATGCCCGTTGAAATAGAACTAATCCGACATTCTCTTATCATAAGGATTGAATAAATAATTAACGCATGTGTAACGAATATCAAAGATAAAATGCTTGTATATTTATGTAACTAAGATATTAAATAACAACTCAACCCAATACTAGTGCTTTAATTGACTTAACTTGCCATTTACCCAATTCTCCATATCACTTTATAATTTGATACTCTATAAATGCGAAGAAAAACAAACCAAAGTGTACATACTTATTCTCGTGGGATCGATATCTTTTATTACTACATTGCAATTGGTACACTTGCAATCAGTAATCTCTGAATGAAATTATTATTAAAATTACTGTTAAAATTATTATCAAAAGCTAAGTAAGAGATTTGTATTGAATATAAAGTGAGCAACATATATACATATGTATGAATGTATGTTTAGCCATTCCAATCACCCGCGATTATGCATGCTAAGCCATTATTAATCAATCCAATTAAATATTGACTCAATTAAAATTGCTTTCCACATTCGAACCTTGTCGGTTTTTGAATAGCGCAATGTAAACCGTGCCTTTGCTGGGTATATTGTATTATTCAATTACTATATAGGGTTAAGATACTGGGTACGCTTAGCACTCGAATGGTGGTTGGACTCAACATGGGTAGTAGGATAAGCTCCTGGCGCTAAACATAGATGGGTAAGTGCCAATAAGACCATCAAACCAAGAGTCCCTAGGTTGGGATTGGAGGAGTTCCTACCTAAATAGTTAAGGGTTGGTTGACAAGCCTCCGCTTGGCCAATTCTTAATGAAATATGATCTTAATTAAAATGGATTGTTAATTAACATGGTTAAAATAATAAAGCCCTTTATTAATCACTCTGTAATTTTTTCTGGGTAAAAGAATCATTAAAATGGTTGGTAATTCATTTTCACTGCGATCACTCCTCGAAAAGGAGAAAGTATCTGGGCCTAACTTCCTAGACTGGGCTCGACAGCTGAAAATAGTGTTGAGATAAGAGTCCAAGGAATATGTGCTAGATAGGGCCTTACTGGCTGCACTGCCTATAAGTCGAGGGGTTACTCAAGCTCAAATTGAGGAGTACAACCTGTATAGTAGGGATGATAGAGATGTGTCTTGCCTTATGTTGGGCACGATGGTGCTTGAGCTGCAAAAACAGTTCATGGACTGTCAAGCCCATGCGATCATGGCTGATCTCAAAAAGGATGTACCAAGATCAGGCATGTCAAGAAAGGTTCTTGACAACAAAGACACTCAACACCTGTAGGATGGCAGTTGGGACATCTGTGAGCACTCACGTGCTTAAGATGAAGGGCTATATCAACGCATGGGCTTATCTCGGCATGCCAGTCCTGCAGGAGTTGGTGATAGACATCATCTTGGGATCCCTTCTTGAGTCTTATGATCAGTTCATCATGAACTATCACATGCAGGGCATGGACAAAGACTCTGGCTGATTTATATGGAATGCTCAAGCTTGCTGAAAAGTCTATCAAAAGGATTCCACTAGTGCAACTAGTAAACAAGGGGAACACCCCTGCTGTGAAGGGTAAAGGCGAGGCTAAAGCTAAAGCCAAGGCCAAGAAGGCTAAGGCTAAGCAAAGGCCCAAGCCCAAAGCCGCTCCCCGAGGATGTGTGCTTCGAATGCAAACAGAAAGGACACTAGAAAAAGGCATGTCCAAGGCTCGTGGGAGAGCAAGTGAAGAACCAGGGCAATTCTTCAAGTATACATGTTATTGGCACTATCATTTAGGCCATATAAATGAGAAGCGCATAGCTAGACTTCACAAAAATGGAGTGCTAGGGTCATTTGACTTGGAATCTTATGACACATGTGAATCTTGTTTAAGAGGTAAAATGATAAAGGTGCCTTTCAACAAGAAAGCTGAGAGGGCCAAGGGCTTGTTGGAGCTAATACACTCGGATGTGTGTAGGCCTATGAGCACTAGTGCTAGAAATGGTTTTCACTACTTCGTTACTTTCACAGACGACTTCAGTAGATATGGCTATGTCTATCTGAGGAGGAAGAAGTTTGAAACCCTTGATAGGTTCAAGGAGTACAAGAACGAAGTGGAGAACCAACTAAGCAAGACTATTAAGGCACTTCGGTCTGATTGAGGTGGCGAATATATGAGCCTAGAGTTCGATTCATTCTTGAGAGAGTGTGGGATAATCTCACAGCTCACTCCTCCTAGAACACCCTAATGGAATAGAGTGTCAGAAAAGAGGAATAGGACCTTGTTGGACATGGTCCACTCGATGATGATTCAAAACACTCTCCCAACATCCTTCTAGGATATGCAATAGAGACAGCTGCATTCACACTTAACCGTACACCGAGTAAGGCAGTTGAAAAGATGCCATATGAACTATGGATGGGCAAGGAGCCCAACATCTCTTTCATGCAGATTTGGGGTTGCGAGACCCATGTCAAGAAATTGACAAGTGGCAAGCTAGACTCCAAAACCGAAAAGTGCCTGTTTGTGGGTTACCCCAAGGTGACAAGGGGATATTACTTCTACAACCCTACTGAGAACAAGGTGCTCATAGCATGAAAGGGTGTCTTTCTTGAAAAGAGTTTATCTCCAAGAAAGACAGTGGGAGAAAAATTGAGCAAAGGGAAGTTCGAGATCCACAAGCGCCTATACAGGATAGCTCGGATATCAAACTAGAACCTCAAGCAATTAAGGAATCTAAACCGATCACATAAGACCTTAGAAGGTCTGGTAGGGTCCATCATCAACCCGAGAGATATGGGTTTCTCGTGACTGATGATGGGAATCTTCTAGTCTGTGACCAAGAAGAACCCAGGACCTACCAGGAGGCTTTTAAAAGCCCACTGTCAGCTAACTGGCGTAAAGCCATGGAAGCTGAGATGCAATCGATGTACGATAACAAAGTTTGGAATTTGGTTGATCCACCTCCATGTGCTAAGGTAATCGGTTGCAAGTGGTGTTTCAAGTTAAAAGCCGACAACACCTTCAAAGGGCGATTGGTGGCGAAGGTTTTCAAACAAGTCTAGGGAATTGACTATGATGAAACCTTCTCACCAGTTGCAATGCTCAAATCCATTAGGATACTACTTGCAACAGCTGCATGGTATGATTATGAGATATTGCAGATGGATGCTAAGACTGCTTTTCTAAATGGAAAGCTACTCGAGGATGTGTACATAACACAACCTGAGGGTTTTATCGATCCAAAGTATCCTAACCGGGTATGCAAGCTTCAAAGGTCCATTTATGGATTGAAGCAAGCTTCTCGGATTTGGAACCTGAGATTGAATGAGGCTATTAAGGAATTTGGCTTCATACAGAATCCAGATGAGCCTTGTGTGTACAAGATGGTTAGTGGGGGTGTATCTACATTCCTAGTCCTATATGTAGATGACATCCTACTCATTGGAAGCGACATACCAATACTGCAAGGGGTCAAGCAGTGGTTGAGTAAGTGCTTCGCAATGAAGGACTTAGGAGAAGCTGAGATGATCTTAGGGATCACGATATACAGGGATAGATCCAATCGGCTTCTGGGACCAAGTCAAGCCTCTTACATAGACAAAGTTCTGAAAAGGTTTAGCATGAATAAGGCAAAAAAAGGTTTCTTGCCTATGCACCATGGGCTCAAACTAAGTAGGAACAACGGTCCTAAGACAAAGGAGGACCGTGAGAAGATGCAGAAGATCCTATATGCTTCGACTATATGATCTATCATGTACTCCATGTTATGTACAAGACCTGATGTCGCTTTTGCACTAAGTATGACTAGCCGATACCAGTCAAATCCTGGGGAGGATCACTGGACGGCAGTCAAGGCGATCCTTAAGTACCTTAATAGGACTAAGGATAGCTTCTTGGTGTATGGAGGTGAAGAAGAGCAATCATTGTCAGGGTACACTAATGCAAGCTTCGAGACCAATCAAGACAAAAACTAGTCACAGTCTGGTTATGTCTTCCTATTGAATGGAAAGTCCATCAGTTGGAGGAGCTCCAAACAGCCAACCATTACCTATTCTACCACAAAGCTGAGTACATTACTGCATGTGAAGCTGCAAAGGAAGCTATTTGGATGAAGAAGTTCATCACTGAGCTAGGAGTAGCTCCATCTATCCTAGACCCACTGAATGTCTTCTGTGACAACAACGGGGTCATCACACAAGCTAAGGATCCTCGGTCACATAAGAAGTCCAAACACGTACTCAAGAAGTTTCACCTCATCCAAGAGATCATGGACAAAAGAGACATTTCACTGCAGAGAGTTGACACCGGGAACAATGTCGTAGATACTTTGACCAAGGCACTGCCATAGGCACAGCATGAGGGTCATACCAGATCTATAGGGATTAGGGCAATGCCTAGTTGGAACTAGTGCAAGTGGGAGATTGCTAGTGTGCCCTAGTCGAAATGGCATTGGTTCTTGTATTGTATTGTACTTTATATTTGGATATTTTGTATTATACACTTTGTGTTGAAATTAAGGCATGAATCTATTTATTCATATCTTGTGCTATTTATAAATATAGTATCCAATGATTATAACCATACTATAGTAAACCTATGTAGGTCATTAGATTATGAGACCTTTTAGTAGAGTTAAAGTTATAATCATAAAGATATCCCTAGTCTGTTCTAATCATGGGAATGAATAGAACCAAAGACTAGCATATCCTTGAATGGATCGCGAAGTCTCACCGGCCATTGGACATGGAATGTCAGTTAATGATATGGGTACATATTGGGTTGCATGGTACTGGATCGATCCGCCATGAGAACACCACATGGTTCGATCGTCATCAGTGTTTCTCGGGTAGGTCTTGTTATTATCCTTAGACCTGATGTTCATTGTAACATAACATGGGATCTCATACACTTTGATATACGCCTAACGAGCCCATAACAGGGTGCCAAGTATGGGTATGTTGGGTGGGCCAGTGAACATGTTGATGTTGATAGTGAAGCTAACGGAATTGCCACTCAGCGTCCCCTGAGATGGCATCACTGGCCACTTGATGAGTGGGACAGACAAGTGTATGACCATACCCGAGTAAGTTGGGATACTTATTCGTTAGGATTAGTCCACTCAGTATCAAGAGATAAATAAGTATATAAGAGGATGACAGGGCCATGCCTCTTGCTTATGTATCGATGTAAGTTGGCAAGGGATATACAATATCACTACCGGGTTATGTTTCACATTGGACTGCAAGTCTCCATCTTAATTGGGGGATGTAACGTTTTGCTAGAAGCCACTTACAGTCTGTGGGCCTTGGGCCCACTACTAACATAAAGATGGACCAATAGGATCGTACACATAGAATGACTGAACATCGACAAATCGGAATTGAAACAAAAAACCAAATTCATTGAGTTATTAACATTAGGTTATGTCATGATTAATTCAATTATAAAGGGAGAAATTTATTTTATTTGATTAATTAATTACACGTAGTAAATAATTAATTAAATAAAATAATATTTCCTTGGTGGAAATAAAAAAATACAAAGGTTGTATTTATTAAGGATGACTTTAATTTAACTTTGGGTTATTTTAATTTGATGAAATTGTATTTAATTATATCAATTAGGATTTTATAATATGGTTTTATTAATCCTAATGATATGAGGTAAATCAATTAAATCAAATAAAATAATCTATAGTTTTAATTAAAATCCTAGTAGGCTAAGAAGTATATATACTAAAGGAGTATATATAGGAAGCCTTAACCTAATTCTCCCTAACCCTAATAGAGAATTTGGGCCAGCATTAAGAAAATTATAGCAGCCCCCTTTTTCACTTTCTCTTGGTTTTTGTTCAATCCGTTCGCTAGCACTAGTCCCGTTCGAGAGTCGTTTGTGTATCGGATTGTGGAGGAAACGCATTTGGGTTTCTACAGCAGTCTCTAAATGAGACAGTTAAGGTGAGAAAATTTATTTGCCCCTTTCTTGATTTCATTCTATTAATCTACATGTATCTTGGGCTTTGGAATCGAGGAAAATTTTAATCGGTATTTCACCTCGTGTTAAATTTTTCCCGTGATGATTTTCTTCAGTTCCACCCTTAACATCTGCCCTCTAAAGATTTTACCCCATCTAGGGATGAGAGAGGATGCACTGCTCAAATCCAACACTATCATTCGTGCTTATGATGATTCTAAATGCATGGTGCTTGGTACATTTAAGGTGGAATAAGTTATCAGAGAAGTGAAGTCCAAAGTCCTTTTCACTATAATTGACATCCCAGTTACCTTCTCCTTATTGTTGGGGGGTCCATGGTTTCACTCCCTCAGAGGCATACCATCCACTCTCCACCAGAAAGTTTGGTTTCCCATAAGGGGAAAAATTGTGACCTTGGAGGCTGATGAGCATTGGTAGTAGTTGTACTGAGCTTCACTGAATAACCAATGACTGGGTTTTAAGTGGCTGTCATTTCAGATAAGAAAGATCTATAGTTCCCTGAGTGGATTTATAAGTATCTGGAAAAGCAAAAGTTCACACCGGGAAAAGGGCTTGGTATAAATCAGCAGGATCCACCGAGGTTCAACTTTGTTTCTGGCACACTGCGCCCTACCGGTCTCTAGTATAAGGGGGAACCCAAGAACAAATAGGTTAAAAAGGCTGTAAATCTGATGGATACTTTTGTCCACAATTCTGAAGAGCCTTATGATGGTACACCCGAGCCAATTACAATGGGAAAGATTAACATCCCTAGTTTTGAAATTTTTGCTGATGTTGTAGACTTTTCCAAGTATGGCATTGAACCGGTTGTAAACATGCTCAGGGTAGGGGAAATGAATGGAAAGAAAGATGACACTGTGATAATTCCGATGACACCGTTTAGGGAAGAAGTGAATGTAATAGCCCTAGCTGATCAGGGAAAGAAGCTAGTTAATGAAGTCCAGCATTTAAAGGAGATCGATGTGGCTGTGGCAGCCATATCAAAGGCATTGTCTGCTTTATTGAAGAAGGCTCTAAAGGAGTAGTTTGATCATAAGTGTGCGACAACAAGCCAAACTAAAATCATTCAGAATGTCATGGTTGAATTAAAGAAGATAATGACTAAGGGCAAGGCAAAGATGGGGGAAGCCATCCTCTCTGAGATTCAGAAAGAAGCACCAGAGGCTGACTCGATAGACCTGTTCGAGAAAGATGAAACAGATGATGCTAGAGATGCTGTTAAGGAAGACCCTCCACATGTGAAGGATGATAATGATTTCTTTGTAAACATTTCTTTTGTATTTGATGTGAACAATTCTGCCAATAAGGCATTGAATGAAATAAATTCCAACTTTGCTTACTTTTGTGATGTTTTTCCTGATGGATTCATGCATGCATCCAAGCATTCATTTAATGTGTTTATCATACATAACACTCTATTGCATGAAATTAATTTGGGAATGGATGAAAATCCCAAAATGGTATCTATCTCAAGCGATCTAACTCATGTGGAAAGGAGAGAGATGATAAAAATCCTACAGAAGCATGTCAGGGCATTCTCTCGGTCTTATGAAGAAATGTCGGGAGTTAATAAAGAGATTACAAAACACAGGATCCTAGCAGACCCGAAGATTATGCTAGTTAAGCAGAAGCTCAAACGACTCAGACCAAAGTAGGTAGAGAAAGTCAAGGAAGAAGTAGCGAAACAAATTGATGCCAAGTTTTTGGAGGTGGTTGAAAACTTGGAATGGCTCACCAATATTGGTCCAGTAGCCAAGAAAGATGGAAGGGTTAGAGTGTATGTGGATTACAGGTGTGAGTGGATGATGTTTTTACGTGAAAGAGAAAAATACGCCGCGAGGCGAGCCGCTTTTCAGGGGTTTTAGTTTTTAGTGGAAATGTGGTATTGGGAAATTCATCATTTATTTCATGAAAGAATCGAGACCTAAGTCTCGATAGAAAACATAAGAGTCGCCACCCAATTCAGCTCTACCGGGAAATTACAGCGTATCTGAACCAGACGAGGGTTGCTACACTTTCCAGAGATCTAGGTCCGAACAAGTCTCTTATTTCATGTCTAATCAAAATAAATTTGGCCAATGTTTGTTGATAGCATTTCATATTTCTAAGGTTGCTTTTCCATTGATTTAATCATGCGGCGTACATGCGTATAAAAAATGATAAATTAATTAATTATTTATTTACAACCCAATCGAATCATAACAAAACTATCCTAGGGGATACATTTGTATAATTTTGTGATCGGGGTACAATCGCCTATTTTACACGAGTATCTAATGCGTTAAAATTAAAATAAATAAGCACAAATAAATTAAATTAAATTCCTGCAAAACAAAGGTTAGTATGAATATATGCAACGAGTTGGACTCAAGTAGACAAAATGAGGGGATTAGAGATCGGGGACATGCATTTAGGGGGTAGTCGGGTAAACTCGGCTAGGTCGCCTGACTAGACCTGGAAAACGGTTTTGAAACGTTCCTGTGTTTTTGTTTTATGAGAAAATACATTTTTGAAAATACTTTCTTTTACCGGTTTATTTCCATTTAGCATATAAATGTGGGTCGGTTTTCAGGAGATTTGGATTTCCATCGTTGTACTGTTCTAATTGCAACAACTCAGAAATTAAATCTAAGGTCGTGAATGCATGAAATGAATTTATTTTAGTTTGTTTTTGATGATTTTCTAATTTTTATGCATTTTTATAATTTTTCTGATTTTTTTTGGAATTTTTCAGAATTTTTATGAATTTTTTTGTGATTTTCTATTGCTGACCAGAAACTACAGCCGTGAGACTGAGATTAAAGTCGTAATTTTGTAATTATAGTCGTACGACTATAATTACAGTCGTGCGACTGATATTCATTTCAGTCCAGAAAATTGCTGAAATTATTTGGACTGTAAGGATTTAGAGTCGTGGTTACCAAGAACAGTCGTACGACTGTAAGTATAATCGTACGAGTATAATTATAGACGTACGTCTGTTTAACCTGCCTGGGAATAGCAAACTTGCATTTTGGGTTTTAGATGGTTTTATGAATGAAAATGAACCAAAACACCCAGAAAATGAACCAAAACACTAGTTTTAGATATAGTTACCCTTGTAGCACAGATCCACTGTCGATTTAATCGTAGACAACGCCTTGAATGGACTCTGGATTGCTTCTCCTCCTTAGTATGTTAAGGTGCAAAAATAATGTCCAAAAATTCCAACAAGATAAGGACTTAGATGATTTTAAGTTACAGAATCAATTGTATTTGGTATGTCAAGTTCTTAACCTATGAATTCTATCCAAGTTTAAACGTTACAACACAAAGATCAAAAAGAAAAGAGTAGAAGAAAGTAATATGTGGATATCTTTTCTTCTCTTCTTTTTCCTTCTCTCAATGCTAAGAACTCTCTTCAATCCTTTTTTTTTTTTTGGTTATCTGGTTGTCCCCCCTCCCCCAAAAAAAAAATTTGCAATCATTTTTGCTTAAATATAGGACAAGAAGGCAAGAAAATACCTCTAAAATCCACCCATTCCTCTCCCAACTGGGCTTGGCTGGAATGTCAGAAAATAGATCTACAGTCGTACGACTGTAATTTGTCAGCAACTACAGTCATATGACTGTAATTAGAGGTGGACGTCTATAAAGTTTGGTCGTTTCTTTGACTTTGACTGAAAATTTAAATTACAGCCGTGGTAACAAAACTACAGTCGTACGATTGTAATTAAATTCAACTTACACGACTATATTCTTTTTTTCCTTTTTTTTTTTTTTGAAAAAATCCCGTGTTCACAGGTTGCCCCTCATGTAACTAAAATCCAATTTTGGGTAAGAATTTAGGTACATGATAAAGAACACCGGATCAATGGTAGTGTGCTCGTGTGTGGCTTGTGGGTTTATTCCTTGAGACTTTTGGTAGTCAAGCAGTTTCTTATGATGATTTTTGCATAAGGATGATGCTGGGGAAACATGACTTTTGGAGCTAGGCGGTTCCTTATGATGATTTTCACATAAGGATGATGCCAGGGAAACATAACTTTTGGAGCCAGACGGTTCCTTATGATGATTTTCGCATAAGGATGATGTCGGGGAAATATGACTTTTGGAGCCAAGCGGTTCCTTATGATGAATTTCGCATAAGGATGACACCAAGGAAATATGACTTTTGGAGCCAATCGGTTCCTTATGATGAATTTCGCATAAGGGTGATGCCAGGGAAACATGACTTTTGGAGCCAGGCGGTTTCTTATGATGATTTTTGCATAAGGGTGACGCCAGGGAAACATGACTTCTGGAGCTAGGCGGTTTCTTATGATGATTTTCACATAAGGATGATGCTGGAAAAACATGACTTTTAGAGCCAAGGTTCCTTATGATGATTTTTGCATAAGGATGATGCCAGGGAAACATGACTTTTGGAGTCAAATGATTGTGTATGACCTACCATACGGAGCCACAGTGTTTGTAATATGCAATTGGTGAACGCATTTATTCCTTGATCGATAATTTTGAAATAAAAATTTTTGACCCTTCGATCAAGAATAAATGTAGGCAAATGTGTTTTGGTTACCTTTTATATTCATACGGGACTGAATTTGCGAAGTGTGTGATAGTCACGTATGACTTGGCATACAAGACACGTTGAAAGTGTAATCTAAATTTCATGATTTAGTGGGAGATCGTGATTTGTAAGTAGTGAGATGATCTCGTATGACTTGGCATACATCGAAAATGAATTTTGGATTCCTTTTTAAAGTCATGGTGGACTGTGATTTATAAGTAGTGAGACGATATCGTATGACTTCATACTCTAGACACGTCAAACATGAATTTTGGATTCCCTTTTAAAGTCGTGGTGGACTGTGATTTATGAGTAGTGTGACAATCTCATGTGACTTGGCACTCAAGATACATGGAAAATAAATTTTGCGGAGTGAAATGGTGTACTTACAGTGAATTTTTTGTGTGATTTCCTTTCGAGTATCGTGCCCTTAGACGGGGCGAATAGTCGTTGAAAGAAAATTGGGTGTCGACACGTTGGTCTTGCAAAATTTCTGAAATACTTCCCAAGGGGGATAAAACATTCGGTGATAAAATAGAGTTTAACAAATAAATGAGAAAATTAAAATATTGGGGATTTTTTCACTGCAGTTGTGCGACTGTTTTACAATCGTACGATTGTAAGTATAATCATGCGACTGTAATTTGTACACAGTCGTACGACTGTATTTTGCGGGCAGAGAAAATTAAAAGGGCGATTTGCCCTCCCTTCTCCTTCATTCTCATTCCATTCTTCTCTTCTTTTCTCTGAAAAATTTGACTCTAAACCATAAGCCTGCGAAAATGTTGAAGAAATTAGGCAAGAAGTTAAGGAAGCTTACTCCTGCTCGGAACCCAGACAATGCATAGGATGTTCCATTTGTGGGTATTCCGGATGGATATGGACACCCTCGGTATACGGACCATTTTAGGGTCTGTTTTGGCTCAGACATCCCCATTTTTCTGGAGATGAACTCACATCTCGCCTCTCTCCAGGTTAGAACCCGAATCAAAGCTTTGATTTTGGATTTTTTAGGATTTTTCCATTTGAATTTTTTATTTGATTCGCATGCTTTTACTGCTTTCTGGATGATTTTATTGAGTAGGATGCATGCTAGGGGTTCGCTGTAGTTTGTAGTAGGGGTGAGCATGGACCGGTTCGGTTCAAAAACCGATCCGAACCGAAAAAAACCGATCCAAAAAACACTGTATTTTATAAACCAATCCGATCCAAACTAAATTTTGGTTCGGTTCAGTCCAAACCGAACTAGTTCGGGTCGGGTCGGTTCGGTTTGGACTAGCTCGAACCAAAAACATCAACTTTTTTTTAAAAAAAAAATCAAAATAAAAATTTTATATAAGTAGTTTGTTTAAAAAAAAAAGAAATACAAAAAAATTAACTTAAAAAAATAGTAATACTAAATAATACTATTAAATCACAATAAAATACTAAAATTATCTTCTTCTTTTTTTCAACTCTCAAGTTTTAACAACTATAAATTAGCATAAAAAAATCACAATATAAAACGATAAAAGAATATAATGTCTAAAATTCTCTACAATTAGTATATATTAATTTTATAATTAATTTTAATATTTTACAAATTATTCGGTTTTTCGGTTTTTTTGGTTTTGAACCGAACCAAACCGATCCGAACCGAAGTCCAAACTTCTTCATAACTTAAAACCAAACCGAACCAAACTATGAAATGGATTGGTTTGGTTCGGTTCGGATCGGTTTGGATTGTCGGTTTTTGGACATTGGTTTGGTTTTGCTCACCCCTAGTTTGTAGGAGCAAGAATCTAGGAAAAACGAGTTAGAAAACACGAATAATCAGAACCAGAACAAAATCCATTGGTCCAGGAAGAACACTTGTACGAGTGTAGCGTGAACACTTGTACGAGTGTAGTTACAGTCATGCGACTATAGATACATTCGTACAACTGTAGGCCTTTTTTTTCTTTTTTATTTTTTTTATTTTTTTATTTTTTAATTAAGTTTTTTTTTTAAAATTTATTTAATTTTTGCAAAATTTAAATAAATGTTGATTTTTACTTCACTGGATGTGCAGGATAGAGAGATATCGGGCTGCGGGAATCTTTCCTTGCCCCGAGTCTAGTGGGGAAATCTCCCTGAGGCTGTGAAGGCCCATGTGAGAGGTCTCGGTTTGGAGGCATTCATTCTTTCCCTATCGGAGAACACGCCTCATACTACTCAAGCCGTGATGACGGCCATGTGCGAGAGGTGGGTTTGCACCACCCACACCTTCCATCTACCCATTGGTGAGTTCACGGTTACTCCTTCAGACTTCGCTAGGATCACCAGATTTGGTTTTGGTCGGACACCAATCCAGTTTAACTATTATCAGACCCAGCAGCAATCTGTGGATCACTACATCAGCAGGCTGATTGGCTATACCCCCGAGAAGGGGAAGGTCCTTTGTTCTCGGGTGGAGGCATATTGGGCTGCTCGCCCAAATCCATCCGAGGAGGACATGGAGCGATACACTCGAGCCTACGTGCTTATTCTTCTATCTTACACGCTTTTTCCTGCCGGGCAGAGTACGTGCAATCTGACTCTGTTGCCGTCTTTGGCTGATTTTTCTATCTTTATGACCTTGGACTGGGCTCGAGCTACGCTTGGTCAGCTATATTACGGGTTAAGCCTGTGCACCAGGGGGAGGCAGCAGGAGATCCTGGGCTTCTGGCTCAGGCTTTTGGTATTACCCTTCTCCTTTTCTCTTTTTTTTTTAACTCTGTTTTATTGATTGCAGATTTGGGTGTTTGAACGCAGCATTTTGGAGCCGCCTGCTTTGAAAGATGTGGAGGGCAAGGAGCATCCCACTATTTTGCATGCTTGGACACAAGGATGATAGGGCATTGGCCGTAATTTGGTGGAGATCCGGTAGGGTCTTCGAGGAGTCTCCTGGGAGAGGGTAAGCAAACTAATTTCGTTAGTTAACAAATTTTTAATTCAGCATTTACTTACTTGCGATTGAATGTTTGCTTCTTTGATTGTGTTTTTGCAGCTTGATCACTCCCCATGGTCTAGTCAGAGGGTTCAGCCTCCTATTGTGCAGGTGTCCTTGCAGTTTGATGACTGTCGATTTGTCATGGAGTGTCCCATGTCGTAAGAATGGTACTTAGGTGAGCGCCTTCGCCTTTCAGACCATGTGGTCAGCCCTGTTGGTCGGGCAGTTCCCCCACCACCTCCGGATATCTATGGGGATGGATACATTGTCGACTCCATTGAGGGTGACTATCTGGCTTTTATATGAGAGTCCTTATTGCCAGTCCGGCTCAATGCTCCGACGGCTCCTTCACGACAGGTATTCCCTATCCATTTTTCCTTTATTGTTTGAATTTGATTTTCAGTGCCTAATGTCCCTTCAATTGTAGGTCAAGAGGTGGAAGGGGTTGAGTGCTGCTTGGAAGTCTGCCCCAGAAGATGAGGACACCGAGGCCACTACCACTAGAGGGTATGCTCCTACTCAGGGCAGGAGACACCCTGTACATTCTGGCAGTGCTACAGCGTCCACTTCCCAAGTCACCGGGGTGGTAGAGGGTCGATTGGTGACACAGCTAAGGACAAGCTTCAGTTTGATAGGGCTGGATGGTAGATAGGTTGCCAGGGAGCTGCCCCTTATTAGGACCATCAGATCATATTTGCCTCGGAGCACGCTACTCATGTAATCTTCTGCCCATTTTGTCATTCCTTTATTTCTTTCGCTTTTCCTCTATCGCCTTTACTTTTGGATGTCTTTTGACCCCTTTTTCCCCTTTTTTTTATAGATTCCTCGGGCTTAGGTGCAGGATATGGCCTAGTAGTACTTGGGCTTAGAGTCTTTCGTGACACAGGAGAATGCTGCTTGGCTGGTAAGTATTCTACAGTCCTTGCATTTTCACATGATCTATGCAATGCAAGAATGAATATGTATGTATGTATGCATGTTAATTTGTATTGTCATTTTGCAGTCCCAAGTGCAGATGCTGTAGGAGCAGGCCAGACAGACGGCTGCTTTTGAGGCTCAGGCCTTGGCTACGACGCACGAGTTGGCTCGGGTGCGAGCATATTATCAGGCTCAGTTGGGCCAGATGCGGGCCGACTTTAATGCTTATAGGGCGATGCATCCGAGTGAGTCGGAATCTTCCGAGCAGGGAGAAGATGAGAGTTAGATTAGGGCTTTATGTATTTTAAACTGAATTTTTGCACATAACATGAGCTTCATTTTCATTATCATGGTCTTTCATTTTGCTTATTTTAATGATTTATTCCTTTTTCAACTTTGCTTCTTTTCATTCAGGCTTTTACAATTTCCTAAAATCATTACAAGACTCCGATTGGTTCAAAGTAAAGCCTTTCGGGCTAGGAACATTAAGACATATTACAGACACCCATTAAACAACGAATTATTAAGTGCTTGTTGTCGCTACTGGGACCCAATTCACAATATTTTGCGCTTCTCGCACCAAGAATGCTACCCTTTGTATGAAGAATTCAGTGCCATCCTAAACATCCCATGCCACAAAGGGATCAACATTGCAATTCCTGAGTTCACCTTTGGTGATACTTCTTCGTTGACGAGCTTGTTCGGCCTCCCCAGTCCTGAAGTGGAAGCTCTGCTCTCCACTGAGACTTCTTCTCCTGGTCTTTCTTGGAATCCATGCTAGAGTGGTGTACCAACGCCCCTAGAGACCATGGTGGTTGGGCTAGCATGGTTAGCCTATTGCTAGTGAGCCAATACTCCTGTGATGCTAGCAACGGGGTTGCCTCCTTCAGGACTGTTTCCCTTATTCCGTAAATGGCTGCTGGAGCATCTCCGGCTCTGTTTGCACTCGCCGAGACTCTGATTAATCTACATGCTTCCAAGACGAAAGGTTCCCTCTGAGTTGGTCCCCATCTCATGTTGCTCCAGCTAATTCCTTTCATTGACTTGTGTACATTCTGGTGTCCAAATGAGTTTCTGACCACTGCTTCAAACTATGTTGTAGATTTGGCTGTTGGGGAAGTTGTCGATTCTTAAAATTCCAAGGGGAAGTTTTAAGAAGTATCACCTGACCAACTTCAAGGAAAGAGGTTTCTCCATAGACTCTTACATTGACATGTTCGCCAGTGAATGGGCTGCTTAGTTAGCTTGTATAACTGATGATCAGATTAGATGGGTCTGCCCCTGGTGGAAGATTACCCATATGGTTGTGGAGATGTGGGCTCATGGTGTCCAATTGTTAGGATTGACTAAAGTAACTTTTTATTCTCCAAGGCACCTTCATCACTAGTACTACAAATCACAAAACATTCCTTAGCTTTCATGTATCACCACGTGTGCAGAATACATTGCTTCTTGGCCAGATCATATCATGCTTTATTAGACTAACAATACTCGCCGTGTGACATTAAATCATGCTTACCTTGCTTCTATGGAGACGGATGAATGGTATCAGCAGTGGTTGGCTGAGATTAAGGACCTGCCGACCCGTGAGGCACGTGAACGTATGACTCGCCATTAGCTAGGTTCTTCCGAGGCTGTAAAACTGCTTCCTGTCAAGAAGAGAAAAACATGAAAGAAACATGATTCCTATTACCATTTTTTATATATATATTTTGTATTCTTTTTTTTCTTTACTTTTTTTTCCTTTTTTTTTATGATGTGTACAGTTTGTATGCCTAGGCGTATGAATGACTTTGTTCCTCTGGATGTTTCAACTAATGAGTCACATATTTACTCCAAACATTCATTTAATATGTTAAGCAATATGCACTTCACTAATAAAATTCAATTATTGTAACAATTAAAAATGCCAAAATCAGTACATATCTTGAATGAACTCATTCCTGTTATCAACCATCTCGTACAGGTTTTCTGGCTAATAAACTACCTCTCATTGCCTTAATTTTTGCTTAAGCTACCCTGGCGGGTTTTCAACTTAACAGACCTCTTTTTCTTCACATGGTAGCATTTGAGATGATCCTGGTTGATCGAATTGGTGAATTCATTGCCATCCATGTCCATAATCTTTACTACTCCTTTAGAGAGTACCTTCTTAACCACATATGGCCCTTCCCAATTGGGTTTGAATTTGGCCCTTGCATCCGTGTTGGATGGTCTTATCTGCTTCAACACCAGACCTCCTGTCTTTGGAGGATGTTTCTGATAACAAACTCGTCGATTGTAGGCTCTAGCCATCCTTTGATAGTACATTTGCAGATGATCTAAAGCTTTGAGATGCTTTTCATCGACCATATCCAGTTGTTCAAATCTTGCCTTTACCAATTTTGTCTCAGGCAATTGAGCTTCTAGGATGATCCTTAAGGATTTTAGTTCCTTTTCAATGGGGAGGACTGCCTCCATCCCATAAACCAACGAATACGGCGTTTCCCCTGTCGGTGTTCTGACACTGGTTCTGTAACCCTATAAGGCATATGGCACTCTATCCACCCATTCTTTACAGGTCGAGGTGGTCTTTGACAAGATCTTCTTAATAGACTTGTTTGCCGCTTCCATTGCTCTGTTGGCTTGTGGCCTATACGGTGAAGACTTGCGATGTTCTACATTGTGTTCTTCAAGTAGTTCAACGGTTGCCCCTTAAAACTGTACTCCGTTGTCAATTACCATATGGTGTGGTATACCCTACCTTACGAAGATGTGCTTTCTTATGAACTTAGCCATTTTTTTAGCCGTGACTTTGGTATAAGACTCAGCTTCAACCCACCTGGAAAAGTAATCCACTGCCACTATGATGAACTTGTGACCGTTTGATGCTGGAGGCCGTATCTCACCAATTATATCTATACCCCCTGTTGAGAATGGCCAAGGGGTATGAGATTCTGTAATTCCATGGGCAGAAGATGGCTAATATCCCCATAGATTTGGCACTCGTGACATTTCTTCACTTCTTCGACACAATCTATCTACATGGTGAGCCAGAAATACCCTTGTCTCATGATCTTTTTAACCAAAGCTAGACCATTCATGTATGGGCTGCAGATCCTTGAATGCATCTCTTGCATAACCCTCTTAGCTTTTGTCTCCATCAGAAACCACAATAACAATCCGTCAGCAGTCCTTCTAAAGAGTTGTCCGTCAAACCATCTGAATTGAATTGCTAGTTTCCTTAGTGTGGTCTTATCCAAAGAATCGGCTCCTTTGGGATACTGGCCATTTTATAGGAAATTAGCTATGTCTTGTTACTAGGGTTTATCATCCATTGTTAGACTCAGGACATCACTAGAGTGATGGAATGGTGTTCTAGCAGTTTCGAGGATCAAAGCTGCATTGGTGCCTTCTGAGGTCCATCCCACATGGACGATAGGGTTGCTGATGAATCAGCCATCTGATTATCATCTCTGGCTACATGTTTGAATTCAATGTGTCGAATATCTTCACCAGCCCCCATAAAGTCTCCAGGTATGGTCGAAGGGATTCTTCTTTGATTTCCCATTCTCCCATGGCTTAGCGGATCACCAATAGTGAATCTCCGATAACGGTCACATCATTTGCTCCTAGTGTGATAAGAGCATCAATGCCAAATAAACAGGCTTCATATTCAACACCATTGTTGGTGTTGTTGTTGTTAATTGGCTGACTTGACCAAGATCCACAACTTATCAATGACTGGCCGAACTAGGGCTCGCTAACCAACCATTGATTCGTTTGGTAGGACAACCTATCCAATCCTTCCACGAAGGACTCTTGGTTTGATGGGCTTATCGACACTTTACCCATCTGTGCTTAGGGCCCACTCTGAGCTAATGCTACCCATGTTGAGTCAAACCACCATTCACATGTTAACCATACCAAGTATCTTAACCCTCGACGGCCCACCGAATACTACAATATACCTAGCTAGGGCATGGCGCACATTGCAGCATCAATGGGAGGAAGAGGTGTGAATGTGGGAAGCACTTTTAAGTGACTCAATATTTAATTTCCGGATTATAATTAAGTGATACGGCTTAGCATGCATAAACGCGGGTAATAATTTGGTGATCCATGCATCCATATTATATGACAAATGCAATAGCATACTTAATTAAAAATAAATGAGATCCTATGGGCCTTTAATTACAACCTAATGAAAAACTAGATGTCCTATCAAATTCTTCATGAGCTGGACTGTAATCCTTCTTGGACTCCCACCATGGGCTTTCTCTATCTGGGCCTTCCTCCATACTTGATGCAATTACAATAATTTTGTAAAATAAAATCTATTCTAAAATTACATCAAAATAAAAAAAAATGGCACGTAGGCCATATTTCCCAAAATTAAATTACAACCGATAATAATTTAGGGCACATAGAACTCAACATAACATTTCAAACAAAGTACCTGTCGTGCACATACATACCAATATGATGCATGATCATGGTATTCCAAATTATAAATATAAATGTTAAGCCGAGTTACTTAGGGTGAAATCGCCAATTTTAACAAATGTGACTAAGGCCCATAAAGGCCCAATGGATAACATCCATAAATGCAAAATTAACAATTTTGCTCCCACTTGAATTTGGGTTGTCACAAATTTAAAATTTAGTTCTCCCAATTTTAACCGGTGTCACGGTTTATTGGGCCAATTTCACAAAGTCCATATTCAATTTAATATGCAAACAATTAAATTAAATATGCATGCCAACAAAATAAATAATTTAAATACAAATTAATGAAAAAAAATTTAATTTAATTTGTATTAGGGTCCGGGATAAAAAAATACCCGCAAAATCCAAAACCGGACCCAAAATCCGCGCGCGACGCCACTGTCCCGGCGGGGTAGCAGTGCCGCTGCGCGGTAGCAGCAGCCCAGTGGACTGCTGCCACTGCAGCAGTCATTAAAAAAAAAACATCCATTAAAATATCCAAATAAAACCCAAAACAACTTTAGATGGAAACCAATTAGGGAAAATAATCAAAAACCCCAATCCAACAATTTTAGGGTTAATCCAAAAACAAAACCAATTGAATAAAAAACCCTAAAATCACAAGTTAGAAACCCATTCTTTCTTCAAGAATGCTTTCAAGAACTAATTCCAATCAATCTAATGGACAAAACCTAAGCTCTGATACCACTGTTGGGATTCGTCATTGGAAAAATAACGTGGCGCAGCGAAAAATACACCGTTTAAAATTGGCTTAAAAGTCCTTTATTTCTAACTCAAGCAATGATTTTTTCCATGTAGATAATCCCATTTCAGGTAAGCAATTTAAATGGCTGCAACAAACAACAACTCACTCTCACTTAGGTCACTCTTGGAGAGGAGAAGCTTTCGGGGACTAACTTCCTGGACTGGCTAGGAACTTACAAATAGTTCTTAGACAAGAGTCTAAGGAGTATGTACTGAATGCTCCTTTACCAACTGGCCCTCCCGCAGGTCGAGGCGTCACCACGGTGATGGTGGAGCAGTATGACCAGCACGTGAGGGATGACCGAGATGTCTCGTGCCTCATGCTGGGTACCATGGCTTCTGATCTTCAGAACCAGTTCATGGACGAGCATGCTTATGAGATGATGGATCAGCTTAAAAAGATGTTCCAAGATCAGGCTCGTCAGGAACGTTACCTGACAACTAAGGCACTTTGCACGACTGTGATGGTAGCTGGGACTTCTGTTAGTACTCATGTGCTAAAGTTGAAGGGGTATATTGATACACTTGCCCACCTCAGCTCGCCAGTTCCGCAGGACTTGGCAGCAAACATTATTCTCGGGTCACTTCCTGAGTCTTACAACCAGTTTATCATGAATTACCATATGCAAGGGTTGGATAAATCGGTAGTTGAGCTGCATGGCATGCTAAAGCTTGCTGAGCAGTCTCTTAAGAAGACTCCTGAAGTATTGCTGGTGAACAAGGGCAATACATCTATTGCTAAGGGAAAGGCCAAATCTAAGGCCAAGGCTAAGGGCAAAAAGGTGGTGGCCCAACCTAAAGCAAGGATTGCTTCTCCTGATGATGTCTGCCATGAGTGTCATGAGAAGGGGCACTGGAAGAGTTCATGTCCAAAGCTAAGGGAGCAACTGAAGGGCAAAACTGCTGCTTCAGGTATTTATGTTGTTGAGATTAATCTGGCTATTTCTACATCTTGGGTCTTAGACACTGGATGTGGATCTCACATTTGTTCAAATGTGCAGGGTCTAAGAAATAGGAGATTATTAGGATCTGGAGAAGTAGATCATCGAGTCAGAAATGGTGCTCGGGTTCAGGCCATGGAGATCGGAGATTATTTCTTGGAGATGCCTAGTAGACTTGTTTTGGAACTAAGAAACTGTTATTTTGTACCTACGATGCGCAGGAATATTATTTCCGTTTCTTTGTTGGGTATTTCTGGTTTTGTATTTAATATTGGACATGGTAGAATTTCTATGCAATGTGGCAATATTATTTATGGAACAGCATTTCTTGAAAATGGCTTATATATCCTTGATCTAAAACGTGAAAGTTCAATCTGTAACATAAATACTAAAAGGATTAAACAAAATGAAATTCATCCTACTTAAATCTGGCATTGTCGACTTGGCCATATAAATGAGAAGCGCATAGCTAGGCTTCACTCTAGTGGAGTGCTAGGGTCATTTGACATCCAGTCTTATGACACATGCGAATCTTGTTTGAGAGGCAAGATGACAAAGGCGCCTTTTAGCAAGACTACTGAAAGGGCCTCAGAGCTATTGGAGCTAATACATTCCGATGTATGTGGCCCAATGAGCACTAGTGCTAGATCTGGTTTTCTGTACTTCATGACGTTCACGGATGACTTCAGCAGATACGGTTACGTGTATCTGATGAAGCATAAGTCTGAGACTCTCCAAAGGTTCAAGGACTTTAAGAATGAAGTAGAAAACCAACTTGGCAAGAAAATAAAAGCACTTCGGTCTGACCGAGGGGGTGAATATTTAAGCCAAGAGTTTGACTTGTTTTTGAGAGAGTGTGGGATTGTATCCCAACTCACTCCTCCTGGTACACCCCAGTGGAATGGAGTGTCAGAAAGGAGGAATAGGACCTTGCTAGACATGGTCCGCTCGATGATGAGTCATGCTACACTCCTTGTCTCCTTTTGGGGATATGCTTTAGAGACAGCTGCTTACATTCTTAATAATACACCAAGCAAGGCAGTTGAGGGAACACCATATGAACTATGGAAAGGCCGAAAGCCCAATGTTTCCTTCTTGTAGATTTGGGGCTGTGATGCACATGTTAAGAAATTGACAAGTGGCAAACTCGAGTCCAAATCTGTCAAGTGCCAGTTTGTGGGTTACCCTAAGGAAACTAAGGGTTATTACTTCTACAATCCGGTCGAAAACAAAGTTTTCATAACTAAAAATGCAATCTTCTTGGAGAAGGAATTCCTTTCCAAGAGAGACAGTGGGAGTAATGTTGAACTTTCAGAAGTTCAAGACTCACAAACTCCTACAGCTACTACTGAGGATGCTTTGGGAACCGATCTGACTACTCAAGAAATTGAGGAACCAGAAACGGTTGCACAGGACCTTAGAAGGTCTAGTAGGACATGTCATCAGCCAGAGAGGTACGGCTTTCTCGTGACTGATGATGGGAACCTTATGGTCGTTGACCAAGAGGAGCCCAAGACCTATCATGAGGCTATTGAAAGCCCACACTCAGATCAATGGCACAAAGCCATGGAGGCTGAGATGCAATCTATGCATGATAACCAAGTATGGAACTTGGTGGATCCACCTCCGGGTGCTAAGTTGATAGGTTGCAAGTGGTGTTTCAAGTTAAAGGCCGACAACACCTTCAAGGGGCGATTGGTGGAAAAAGGATTCAGGCAAGTTCAAGGAATTGACTATGATGAAACCTTTTCACCAGTTGCTATGCTCAAATCCATTAGGATACTACTAGCCATAGCTGCATGGTACGATTATGAGATATGGCAGATGGATGTGAAGACCACTTTCCTTAATGGAAAGCTACTCGAGGATGTGTACATGGCACAACCTAAGGGTTTTATCGATCCAAAGTATCCAAACCGGGTATGCAAGCTTCAAAGATCTATTTATGGATTGAAGCAAGCATCGAGGTCATGGAATCAGAGATTCAATGAGGCCATTACAGAATATGGCTTCACACAGAATTCTGATGAGCCCTGTGTGTATAAGATGGTTAGTGGGAGTGTTTCCATCTTCCTAGTGCTGTATGTTGACGACATCCTTATCATTGGAGGCGACATACCAACACTGCAAGGAGTTAAGCAGTGGTTGAGTAGGTGCTTTGCAGTGAAGGACTTAGGCGAAGCTGAGACGATCTTAGGGATCAGGATCTATAGAGATAGATCCAATCGGCTTCTAGGCCTAAGTCAGGCCATGTACATTGACAAGGTTCTGAAAAGATTCAGCATGGACAAGGCAAAGAAAGGATTCTTGCCTATGCGCCATGGGTTGAAGCTGAGTAAGAAAGATGGTCCTAAAACAAAGAAGGACCGGGAGAACATGGAAAAGATCCCTTATGCATCTGCTATTTGGATCTATCATGTACTCCATGTTATGTACGAGGCCTGATGTCGTGTTTGCACTAAGTATGACTAGCCGGTACCAGTCGGACCCCGGGGAGGAACACTGGAAGGCTGTCAAGGCAATCCTAAAGTACCTTAATCGGACTAAGGATGCTTTCTTAGTGTATGGAGGTCAAGATGAGCTGGTAGTGTCAGGTTACACTAATGCAAGCTTTAAGACCGATGAGGATGAGAACCAGTCACAGTCTGGTTATGTTTTTCTCCTGAATGGCGGTGCCATTAGTTAGAGGTCCTCAAAGCAGGCCACCATTGCTGACTCTACAACGGAAGCTGAGTACATAGCTGCGTGCGAAGTTGCAAAGGAAGCTGTTTGGATCAAGAAATTCATAACTGAGTTGGGAGTAGTACCTACTATCCTAGACCCAGTTGATGTTTATTGTGACAACAACGGGGCCATCGCACAAGCTAAGGAGCCCGCGTCACACAAGAGATCCAAACATGTTATCAGAAAGTTTCACCTCATTCGGGAGATCGTGAACAGAGGTGACATATCATTGCAGAGGGTTGACACCAAGAATAATGTCGCTGATCCATTGACCAAAGCGCTGCCACAGACATAGCACGACGGTCATACCAGATCTCTAGGAATTAGAGCAATTCCCACTTGGAACTAGTGCAAGTGGGAGATTGTTGGTGTGCCCTAGTTCTTAGGGCATTGGATTCTTGTATTTTGTATTATACATTAAGACTCATTGTATGAGTACATTATTTGTGTCACATTAATAAAGGCAATTAATCTATTTCATTTATATCATATGAGGTGGGTCGGTTTTCGAGAGAATCGGGTCTCCACCGTGGCATTGTTCTAAATGCAATAACTTCAAAAATTAAATCTAAGGTCGTGAATGCACACAACAAAATTCGTTTTTGATGATTTTATGAATTTTTATAGATTTTTAGAAATTTTTATAGACTAAACTGGAAATTCTGCCTCTGGACAGGATCTACAGTCGTGCGACTGTAACTATAGTCGTGCGATTGTAATCCATTCAGTTGCAGGATTTCGCCAAAATTTTATTCAAATAAAATTAAAAACAGCGGGAAATCAAGAACACTTGTATGACTGTATTTACAGTCGTACGACTGTTCTTCACCATAAGAACAGTCGTACGGCTGTTCTTGATTTCCAGAAATAGCAAGCCCGAAAATTGAATTTTTATGCACTAAATCACATCAAAACACCCAGAAAAAGCTACAAAATGAAGGTTTTAAATGTATTTACCTTTGTAGTGCTGATCCACCGTAGGATTAACCGCTGGAAACGCCCCAATCACCTCTAAGTTGCTTCTTTTTCCTTGTGTGTAAAGGTTTTGAGAGTTGTTCGAAATCCTCCAAAATGTCACGGATTTAGAGAGTTTAAAGTCCGCAATGATTGAGTTTGAGGTGTCAAGTTGTTAACCTATGATTTCTATCCGGATTTAAACATCAACACTCGAAAATCAAAAGAAAAAGAGGAGAAAAAAGCTTGAGTTTTTGTGAGTTTTCTTTTTTTCTCTCCTTTTTCTGTCTTTTCTCTCTCAATTTTTCTCTCTAAATCTGCTAGAATTCAAAGACCAAAAGCCCCTTTCTCTTTCCTCTCTTCCTCCTTTTATTTCCTTGTTTACTTGCTGCAAAATCCGAGCATTAATTGCCCCTCCCATCAATCCAAATTTTTTATTTCATAGGTATGGGTTGCTACACCTGCTTCGCAATTACAGTCGTACGACTGTAATTTTCAATTACATTCGCACGACTGTAATTACAGTCGTGTGACACGAGGGATTTTTTTTAATGAAAATTCGGCGCTTAAAGCTGCCCCTCGCGTGATCAAATTTGACACCCAGCTCCAGGTCTAAAATACTGGTTCAACCTGGCCATTGTATAGCCCTTCTCCCACCTTCAGGAATGGTTTCATCATAAGCTTGCCGTTCTTACCCCTTCTCAGGTTCTTCTGACCAGATGCTGCTTCTACATACCCTAAGGCAAACTGTTTTGGCTTTCCCGAGTCAATGTTAAACTCAGGCACCCCTTACAGATTAATTCCGAGTCCTATGCCCAGAACAAAATTCTGCTTATGCAAGTATCTGGACAGCCACTCCAGCATATAGTTTTCATAAATGAACATCGGGGCATTAGTGGCTTCCCCTTCCCCAACCATGGCGACTTGGAACCCGTGAAATGGTACAACCCCTTCATTCATAGCAACAATCATAGATTGGGCATCTTCCTTAATAGTCACAATCTCTCCATTTATCAAGAACTTTATTTTTTGGTGCAAAGTAGAGGGTACACCTCCTAATGGGTGGAACCATGGTCTTCCCAATAGTAAGGAGAAAGTGACCGGGATGTCTATCACAGTAAAAATGACCATTGACTTGACCGGCCCGACCTCCACTCCAGTTTCAAAAGTGCCAATTACAGTTCTCTTGGAGTCATCATACGCCCGGATCACTGTTGATGACTTTTTCAGAACATCTTCATTCAAGCCCAAGCATGGCAGCATTTTTTATGGAAATATGTTCAATGTTGACCCATCGTCTACCATCACACATGGCATTACTTTGTCCATCACATGGGCTCTGATGTGGAGGGCCTTGTTGTGAGCCTTTCCTTCGCTGGGCAGATCCTTTTCAGAGAAGATAATGTCAAGAGACGCAGAATGGATCTTATCTAGCAGACAAGACATGGCCTCCGGTGATGAAATGGGAGAAACCTTGATTTCTGACAGCTTCTTCACTAAAGTTGCCCTGTGCTCTTTTGAAGTCAGCAGCAGATGCCACAAACTAGCTTAAGCAGGAGTTTTCTTTAATTGAGAAATAACTAAGTCTTCCTTCTTAACTCCCTCCTCTACTGATGTGCTTCCCAACCCAGTCATCGGGGCCTTATCTTTCACTTGGGCCGCTGGTTGATAAACCCTGCCACTTCGGGTCACATTCTAAACCTCCTGAATTCTCAGCTTTTTAATGACTGGCGGCTTAACTATCTCCTCTCCACCAAACTCCTCATACTCGTCCTCTAAGTCAAGGTCATTCAAGCTTATTGGCTTGACTTTTTTCTGTTCCGTCCGCTCCTCACTTTCTGATTCTACCTCAGCTTCACCAATTGCTACAGACTAAATAGCAAGATTCACCTGAAGGACTTAAGCAAAAATGAAATTGGCTGGCAATCCTGATTGTACCATATTAACCCGCTTCTCAAACGCCGGTAATGGGTTAGTCTTTGTGCTGGGCTTAGTAGGCTCCTGCAATTTTCCCTTATAAATTAGCTTTTGAATGGCGTCCCTCAATTTGTAGCAATTATTAGTTCTGTGGCCAGTCACAGCATGGTACGTGCAGAAATTATCTTTGTCTGCCTCAGCAAGTTTTTCAAATGGCCTTAGGGACTGTAACAATCCTCTGTTTCTGCACTTCACAAAGATTTTGACTAATGGGAGAGTCCAAGGGGATATACCCTGTCCTCCTGGATTCTTGTTCTAATTGCTTTGTTACTGGGTTACCGAGGCAACCTCTACTTGCTTTACCTCCGAAGACTGCCCCCTTTTTCCTCTAGAACCTGAGCTGGAACCGCCACCAGACCCGGTCGCAACTGTCGACCTATACCTAGAACTATACCCTGAACTTCTGCCACCTTTATGGCTTGCTGCTTTCTCTTCCTCATCTAGCTCGATTTTCATGGCCATGCTGTATACTTCACTAAGCTCACTAAATGGATGAAACTTCATATTATTCTTAAAGATGTCTCTACTGCCGTCAATCAACTTCTGTATCAATTCATCTTCATCAGGGTGATTTTTCAGCAAGATCATCTTGTTCATCCATAGCTGGTAATATTCATCGAAGGGCTCATTGGGCTTTTGCTTGATTCATTCTAGATCATACAGCTTCACCTGAATCTTGGTGTTGAAGCTGTAATATTTGATAAAGGCTGTTGATAAAGCCTCCCAATCTGACTGCTCTTCCTCTGATAAAGAATTGTACCAACCCAGAGCTCCTCCCTTAAGTGTAGTCGGGAAGAGATTAATCAATTGTTGCTTAGTGGCGCCTAGGCATAGAGATTCACATGGGCCTCTGGCGAGCCCATTCCTTTGTAAGAAGGAACCTTTGGCACTTGAAAGCCAATGGGAGTGGATGACGTTTTCGACAGAACGCGGACTCTCTCAGAAGGGAGCCTCGAGCTCAGGTAACCCTCTCTCGCGTGGGGTTTTTATAATGGAAATTCGGTTTTGGAAAATTAAATTGCTTCTTAAAAGAATCGAGACCTAAGTCTCGATAGAGAGTGTAGGAGTCGCCACCCGGCTCAGCTCAACCGGGAAATTAAAGCGTAGCTGAACCGGATAAAGGCCGCTACACTATCCAGAGATCTAGGTCCGGACAAGTCCCTTATTTCGTGTCTAATTAAAATAAATACGGCCAATGTTCATAGATGGTATTTTAAATTTCTAAGATGAATTTTTATTGCATTAAATTAAGCACACAGAGTACACACAAATAAAGTAAATCAGTAAATAATTAAATTATTATAACCTAATCGAATAAAAATAAAAACCATCAACCTCACATTACAACCGCCTAATATACATGGAGATCCAAAAATTACAATTGCCTAAAATACATAAGAATCTATAAATTACATCAAAATAGAAAATTAAAAGCTGCAAAATAGACGGTTAGCACAATTTATAGCACGCCACAATTAGGACTCAAACAGGACAGAATTGGGGAATTAGAGATCGGGAGCATGCATTTAGGGGGATAGTCGGGTAAACTCGGCTAGTTCACCCGACTAGACCTGGAAAACGGTTTTAAAATGTCCTTGTATTTTTGTTTTGTGAGAAAATCATTTTGAAAACAATTTTTTTTTCCAATTTACTTTAATTTAGCATATGAGGTGGGTCGGTTTTCGGGAGAATCGGGTCTCCATCGTGGCATTGTTCTAAATGCAATAACTTCAAAAATTAAATCTAAGGTCGTGAATGCACACAAGAAAATTCATTTTTGATGATTTTCTGATTTTCTAAATTTTTATGGATTTTTAGAAATTTTTAAGGATTAAACTGGAAATTCTGCCTCTGGACGGGATTTACAGTCGTGCGACTGTAATCCATTCAGTTGCAGGATTTCTCCAAAATTTTATTCAAATAAAATTAAAAACAGCGGGAAATCAAGAACACTCGTACGACTGTATTTATAGTCGTACAACTGTTCTTCACCACAAGAACAGTCGTATGGCTGATCTTGATTTCCAGAAATAATAAACTCGAAAATTGAATTTTTATGCACCAAATCACATCAAAACACCTAGAAAAAGCTACAAAACGAAGGTTTTAAGTGTATTTACCTTTGTGGTGCTGATCCACCATAGGATTGACCACTGGAAACATCCCAATCACCTCCAAATTGCTTCTTTTTCCTTGTGTGCAAAGGTTTTGAGAGTTGTTCAAAATCCTCCAAAATGTCATGGATTTAGAGAGTTTAAAGTCCGAAATTGATTGAGTTTGAGGTGTCAAGTTGTTAACCTATGATTTCTATCCAGTTTTAAACATTAACACTTAAGAATCAAAAGAAAAAGAGGAGAAAAAAGCTTGAGTTTTTGTGAGTTTTCTTTTTTTTCTCTCCTTTTTCTCTCTTTCTCTCTCAATTTTTCTCTCTAAAATCTGCCAGAATTCAAAGACCAAAACCCCCTTTCTCTTTCCTCTCTTCCTCCTTTTATTTCCTTGTTTACTTGCTGCAAAATCCGGGCATTAATTGCCCCTCCCATCAATCCAAATTTTTTATTTCATAGGTATGGGCTGCTACACCTGCTCTGCAATCACAGTCGTGTGACACAAGGGATTTTTTTTTATGGAAATTCCGGCGCTTACAGCAGCTCCTTTGTAACCAAGACCTCGGCGGTGTGATTGGCCCGTGCCGATGTCAAACTTTATGATCCCCTGTTGATAGGCTCCGAGCCCTCTTCCTGGAATGTAATTCTGCTTTTGGAAGTACTTGTGGATCCATGGAGAAAACACTGGGTCTTTCTCCTCCTGCATTAGGATGACCGCCACTTGAAAACCTATCATGGGTTACTCATAGGCATCCAATGCTGCCACCATTGATGATTCATCAGCCTCAAGGTTCACTACCTGTTCCCTTACCGGGATCTTCACTTTTTGATGTAGGGTCGAGGGCACCCCTCCCAACGCATGGAACCATGGCCATCGCAAGAGCAAAGCAAATGTCACCGGAATGTCAATGACAGTGAATAGCACTTTGGATCTAATATCTCCGATCACCACTTCCGCTTCAAAGGTGCCGATCACCATGTGTTTTGAGTCATCATAAGCGCGGATCACTGTGTTGGACCTCAAGAGGGCTTCTTCACTCATGTTGAGACTCGAGAGCGTTTTTAGAGGGCAATGTTTAATGCCGATCCATCATCCACCAATACATAGGGAAGCACCCTGTCCATCATCTCAACCTTCAGATATAACACCTGATTATGGTTGATACCCTCAGGTGGTAGGTCACCATCAGTAAAAGTAATGATTTTGGTGTTGTTGGGTTGTTGACCCTCGGTACTTCCGATCATCGCACATACATCCTCGGGGGACGTCAATGGAGTTATGTCCATCTCCATAAGCTTTTTCACCACTGCAGCTCGGTGTCTTTGGGACTCCATCAGTAGATGCCATATGGATGCACGTGCAGGCATCTTTTTCAACTGCTCCACCACCAAGTCTTCCTTTTCCTTAGTCTTAACTGGCACATAGTCCTGAGCCGAGGATTCGACTCTCCTGCTGGATTCCCCTTTCCGTTATGGCTCAGGTTTGTATACTCTTCCATTTCTTGTGACATGATTCCTCTTTTTTAATGTACATCCCGCTTCTGGTGCAAAAGGATACACGGGCTTTGTCTAGACTATGGGCTTGGGCCGGCTCATCATCTCGGATTTGTCTGCGTCATCATCTAGTTCAATGTCATCTAAATTAACGGGCTTATTCCCCTTTGCAATTGGCTCAACTTCTTCACCCATCACCACCTGTATCGCCGAGTTTGCCTTTGCAATTTGAGCAAGCACAAAATTAGTGGGCAATTCCGTTTGCACCATGTTGACCCTCCTTTCAAATTGAGGCAAGGGGTTGTTCTGGACATTGGGTTTTGGATGGGCCTCCTCTATCTTCTTCTCGTCAATCAACTGCTGCCTTCTTCAAGGCATGGCAGTCATTGGTGCGATGCCCCTTTGATACATGGTAGGAGCAGAAGTTGTTTTTGTTCGCCTCGGCCGGAGGTGTGTAGAGTTTCATGCTTTGGAGGAAGCCCAAATTTTTGCATTTTAAGAAAATCCATCCCAAAGAATCCTCCAATAGGGAGATCCCTTTGCCAATCACTTGTTGGTCTGCCCCTTATGCTACAGCCACTACATCCGCTTGTCTGACTAGAGCAGAAGGCTAACTCAGCTTAACATTCATTGAGGAAAAGGCTGTGGGATTGTTGTTGCTCTTATATCCCGAGTACGTTTGGCTTCGATACCCTCCTCCAGAGCTGTTTTGGGCTGGATCAATCTCATACTTCTCTACTTTTTGGGCCAGTTCATGCACCTCTACCAAAGAATGGAGTTTATGATATTTTATTACATTTTAATACACGTCCAAACTGCCATCAATCAGCTTTATAATCAATTCATCCTCTAATGGCTTTTGATGAAGGAGGATCATCTTGTCCATCCACCTTTGGTAATATTCCAATAAGGTTTTATTAGGCCTTTGTCTTACAACTTCTAAGTCTTGTAGCTTGACCTCCGACTGAGTGTTAAAACTGAAGTACTTCACAAATGCATCAGATAATGCATCCCAGTCTCCTCGTACACTTTCCAGCTATTTATTGTACCGGGTGATTACTCCGCCTTCTAGAGTAGTGGGGAATAACCCCACCAACTGGTTCACTGTGAGTCCCGCCATCATCATGATTCGTGCATACTAGTTCAGGTGTGTGGTAGGAGGACTCTTCCCAACATAGGGAGCAATTTTGGGCATCTGGAAGCCCACAGGCAGTATTTCAATACCTCCAGCTATAAGTGTAGTCATATGAATGCGTTTGGAAGCATGAGCTTTGGTACTCCCATGCATTTCGGTCATGAATTCTTCCATCTCTTTCAACTTCTTTTCCATGGCAGATTCAGATTCAATTGCTCTTTCAGCACTATTCCTTTGAGCTTCTCCCATGTCAGACAGCCCATCATTCGCACTCCCTCTATTGCCTGGTTCTCAGGTAACTCTTTCGGCTCGATGAGAAGATGACTCATCCATGGAAATTTGCACTTGACTCTTAATGAGGTTCTTGAATTCATCCGAGTTCATTAATTCTTGAATAGCAGTGGTGGCCAACATGGCAGCAGTAGCATCAGGTGAGATCGCCATTTCTAGAAAGTGTTGTCGGAGCTGGTCAACTTCTGGCAAAAATTCAGCTTCTGAGTTTGTCTCAGATACTATCTCAACTTCCTCGGACTGGACAGACTCTTCAAACTCATTAGATGTTGAATCAGCGTTTCTACTCTTTTAAGTCTACCTCCCGGTCTATGCCAAACTACAAAACATATCAAACCATAGTTAGTGACAGATGCCCACCCAAAGAGTTATGAACTCTAGGTGATATGCATGCATGCATGGCATGTTTAATGAATGGTACATGTATGTCGCATGAAATGGCCTTATGATGCGAACCTTAAACAACCAACCAATCGGGGGTGAAGTATACATGAAGATATGAACAGTACTCTTGCACTCTTGGAGTATTTTAAGTACATGAACTGAAATGCATGATGAGGTGGCATTTTCGGCACTCATGGAGTACCTTGGGTTTTCATGTATGAAATCAGATGAAATGGCGTGCTTGGCACATGGTCAGGATTTCGGTGCTCGGGGAGCACCTTGGGTTTTAATGTTGTGACATGCGATGAAACAAACGTGCGCTTGGCACGCAGTTGGGATTTCGACGCTCGAGGAGCACCTTAGGTTTTAATGTCGTGACATGCGATGAAATGATCGCGTGCTTGGCACACGGATAGAATTTCGGCCTCGGGGAGCACCTTTGGTTTTAATGTCATGTTATGAGATGAAATGGTGTGCTTGGCACACGGATAGAGTTTCGGTGCTCGGGGAGCACCTTGGGTTTTTATGTCATGAAATGAGATGAAATGGCGTGCTTGGCACACAGATAGAGTTTCGGTGCTCGGGGAGCACCTTAGGTTTTTATGTCATGAAATGAGATGAAATGGCGTGCTTGGCACACAGATAAAGTTTCGGTGCTCAGGGGGCACCTCGAGTTTTCATATTGTGACATGAGATGAAATGAACGCGCGCTTGGCACACGGTCGGGATTTTGGTGCTCAAGGAGCACCTTGGGTTTTAATGTCATGCTATGAGATGAAATGGTGTGCTTGGCAAACAGATAGTGTTTCAACGCTCGGGGAGCTCCTTGGGTTTTCACGTATGAAATGAGATGAAATGGTGTGCTTGGCACATGGGCAGAGTTTCGACGCTTAGGGAGCACCTCAAGTTTTCATGTATGAAATGGTGTGCTTGGCACACAGGTAGAGTTTTGGTGCTTAGAGAGCGCCTTGGGTTTTTATGTTGTGATTTGTCAATGCTCATGGAACACATATACATGAAGTGGAATTTTTGGCGCTTGTGGAGCACCTAAATGGTTTGATATGTGAAACAAAGTTTTTGGTGTTCATGTAACACTTAGATGACTTTGTGTATAAGATGAAGTTTTCAACGCTCGTGGAGCACCTAAAAGGTTTGATAGATGAAGTGAAGGTTTTTGGTGCTCGTGGAGCACCTAAACGATTTGATGCATGAAATGATGTTCTTGGTGCTCGTGGAGCTCCTTTACGTTTTCCTATTTGGTAGGTGATGTGGTGTGTGTGATCCTTGTGGGATTGTTCAAGGTCCACATGAATGTTTTATGCATGAAATGCATTCCATATGGCTAGTGATGTGCATGAATTATTGTATTTCACACAATGAGGGGATGCATGGCTGCAAAAGAAATGGTTAGCGTGAATGCCACACGGGTGATTAATGTATTTACACATGAAAAATGCAAGTGTCTGTACAAGAGATGTGAGTTAATATCACACAAATGCTTCACGTGTAGCATGTTATGCTCGTGGAAAATGCTGATGATGGTATGATACGAAGAAACGAAAAAAACACATAGCACATAGCATGCGAAACGTATTCCTCCAACCTTATTCCTCCAATCGTGGTTTATTTTTGAGAAAATTCTAACCGAGTCCTAGAAGGGATTCACTTCGATCATCAACCGAGGATGATGAAGGCGTAATTGTAACATTCATGCAATTTGTTTTGGTATCCTAAGGGAATTCAACTAAGGTTGGCTATATGAGTTCAGTCCAAGTCGGTATAAAATCAAGGTCCCCATAGCAAAATATACTCCTCACTTCTCCCCATTCAAGGGTCCAAACGAAGGGGTACATACGAGGCTATGAGTGGTGTTTCGTATCCATACCCTAAGACCATGAGGAACATAGGCGACACTTCAATAATTCACCGGGCTGAAAATTGGATACTCAACCTAATACAAGTATGTCTAACTAAAATGCAAGATAAAATGCCACGAATGAATCATCCGCCTTATTTTGATTAGACATTTTTCAGGACTTGTCTATCAAATTCTTTTAAGTTTTAAGAAAACTTTTTGTAAGAAATCCCCAGCAAAGTCACCACTGTGAGCGGACGACGTTTTGGCGGAAGAGAAAAATGAATGCATCGTGAGGCGGGTGCTTTTCGGGGCTTTTAGTTTTTAGTGGAAATGTGGTATTGGGAAATTCATCATTTATTTCATGAAAGAATCAAGACCTAAGTCTCGATAAAAAACATAAGAGTCGCCACCTAGTTCAGCTCTACCGAGAAATTACAACGTAGCTGAACCGGACGAGGGCCGCTACACTTTCCAGAGATCTAGGTCTAAACAAGTCCCTTATTTCATGTCTAATCAAAATAAAATTGGCCAATGTTCATTGATAGCATTTTATATTTCTAAGGTTGATTTTCCATTGATTTAATCATGCGGTGTACATGCGGATAAAAAACGATAAATAAATAAATTATTTATTTACAACCCAATCAAATCATAACAAAACTATCCTAGGGGATACATTTGTATAATTTAGGGATCAGGGTACAATCGCTTATTTTACACGAGTATCTAATGCGTTAAAATTAAAATAAATAAGTAAAAATAAATTAAATTAAATTCCTGCAAAACAAAGGTTAGTACAAATATATGCAACGAGTTGGACTCTAGTAGACAGAAAGAGGGGACTAGAGATTGGGGACATGCATTTAGGGGGGTAGTCGGGTAAATTCGGCTAGTTCGCCCAACTAGACCTGGAATATGGTTTCGAAACGTTCCTATGTTTTTGTTTCATGAGAAAATACATTTTTCAAAATATTTTCTTTTACCGGTTTATTTCCATTTAGCATGTAAACGTGGGTTGGTTTTCGAAAGATTTGGATCTCCATCGTTGTACTGTTCTAATTGCAACAACTCGGAAATTAAATCTAAGGTTGTGAATGCATGAAATGAATTTATTTTAGTTTGTTTTTTATGATTTTCTGTTATGCATTGTTATAATTTTTCTGATTTTTTTTTTTTTTGGAATTTTTTGGAATTTTTATGAAATTTTTTTGTGATTTTCTGTTGCTGACCAGAAACTACAGCCGTGAAACTAAGATTACAGTCGTACGTTTGTAATTATAGTCGTACAAATATAATTACAATCATGCGACTGTTATTCATTTCAGTCCAGAAAATTGCTGAAATTATTTGGATGGTAAGGATTTAGAGCTATGGTTACTAAGAACAGTCGTACGATTGTAAGTATAACGTACGAGTATAATTATAGATGTACGTCTATTCAACCTGCCCAGGAATAACAAATTTACATTTTAGGGTTTAGATGATTTTATGAATGAAAATGAACCAAAACACCCAGAAAATGAAGCAAAACACTAGTTTTAGATATAGTTAACCTTGTAGCATGGATCCACTATCGATTTAATCGTAGACAACGCCTTGAACGGACTCCGGATTGCTTCTCCTCCTTAGTATGTTAGGGTACAAAAATAATGTCCAAAAATTCCAACAAGCCAAGGATTTAGATGATTTTAAGTTCCAGAATCAATTGTATTTGGTATGTCAAGTTCTTAACCTATGAATTCTATCCAATTTTAAACCTTACAACACAAAGATCAAAAAGAAAAGAGTAGAAGAAAGTAATATATGGATATCTTTTCTTCTCTTCTTTTCCCTTCTCTCAATGCTAAGAACTCTCTTCAATCCAAATTTTTTTTTTTTTGTTATCTGGTTGTCCCCCCCCCCCCCCCCCCCAAAATCTGTAATCATTTTTGCTTAAATATGGGACAAGAAGATAGGAAAACACCTCCAAAATCTACCCATTCCTTTCCCAAGTGGGATTGGCTGGAATGTCAAAAAATGGATCTACAGTCGTACGATTGTAATTTGTCGGCAACTACATTCGTAAGACTGTAATTAGAGGTGGATGTCTATAAAGTTTGGTTGTTTCTTTGGCTTTGACTGAAAATTTAAATTACAGCCGTGGTAACGAAACTACAGTCGTACGATTGTAATTACAGTCGTACGACTATAAATTCAACTTGTACGACTATATTCTTTTTTTCCTTTTTTTTTGGAAAAAATCCCGTGTTCACAACAGGGATTTGAATAGAGCATCTCCGAAAGATGATTTCCCACTCCCACATATTAATGTCTTAATATAGTGTGGCTAGAGCAGTAATGTACTCATTCATGGATGGATTTTTGGGGTATAGTCAGATTTTGATAGACATTATTGATAAGGTCAAAACGACCTTTATCACGAAATGGGGAACTTATTACTACCGAATAATGCCTTTCGGATTGAAGAATGTTGGGGCTACCTATCAAAGAGCTGTCACTACACTGCTCCATGACATGATCTATAAGGAAGTCGAGGTGTATTTTGATGACATGTTAGTCAAATCCATGACCCGGGAGGAGCACTCCGCCATTCTAAATAGGTTTTTGATTAAGATTGAGAAATACAATCTCTGCTTAAATCCGAAGAAGTGCGTGTTCGGAGTAACTTCGGGAACTGTTAGGTCACATTGTCAGCCAAAATGGAATTGAAATGGATCCAAATAAAATTAAAGCCACACGGGACATGACAGTCCCGAAGATAGAAAAAGAAGTTAGGTTGTTCCTAGGATCACTTCAGTATGTTAGTAGATTCGTTGAAAGACATTTTATCAACACATGAATTAAATAAAAATAAGTTCCCATTTAGAGGGAAAAATATCATTTTAGGTGGCAATTTTAGGCAAATTTAGCCAGTTGTACCTAATGGAACAAAAGAAGATATATTAAATGCATCCTTAACTAACTCTTATCAGTGGAAGGATTTTTAAATTTTTACTTTGAAAACAAATATGAGTCTAAAATCAAACCAATCTACTTTCACACATAAAACATTTACATCGTTCAGAGATTGGATAATGGCAATTAGCGATGGCAATGTAAAAACTACGAAGTTACCAACAGTCGATGATGAACAAAACTGGATTCAAATACCTTCATCTCTGTTAGCACCATATGCCGTCAATCCCATGGAATTTATCATTTCTGAAACTTTTCCCAAATTTTTAGAAAAATACAAAAATTGTGATTCTTTAAAAGAAAGAGTGATAATAACACCGAGAAATGAAGTCGTGAACAATATCAATGAATTCATTCTGAACAAAGTTCCAGAAATAAGAACAAAGTTCCAGAAATAAGTCAAACATACTATCGCAACGATTCAATTTGCAAGCTGTCATCAAATATAGATGAGTTAGAAGATTTATACCCTATTGATTTCTTAAATACTCTTAACTTTTACGGATTCCCACAGCATGAATTAACACTTAAGATTAACACTCGCAATCTTAATCCAACAATAGGCCTTTGCAACTGGACTAGGTTAATAATTATACATCTAGGAAATAGGGTCTTAAAGGCTAAAATACCGATTGGTTCTTTTGCATGAGAGCATGTGTTCATACCTAGAGTAACACTAAATGCATCCCAAAATAAATTCCCTTTCACTCTACATGGATGATAATTTCCAATTGAAATTTGTTATTGCATGGCAATAAATGAAAGTCAAGGTCAAACAATAAATCAAGGAGGACCATTTTTAAATGAACCTGTATTTACTCATTGCCAATCGTACATTGCACTCTCTAGAGTGACAAGTCAAGAAGGCATTCGATTAGCTTTGGACAGAAAATACACAAACACGAATAACGATTTAGTATATTTAATAAAAAAAATGTTGTTTACTATGAAATATTTGAAAGTTTAACTAATGTTATTAGCCATTAATATTTTTGGCAAAACTACCTAACGTTTTTTTTTACAGGTACCCCACAATGAATTAATTACCAGTTTTAGCATTGACTCTCACTACTAAGGATAAAGCAATGAAGGTTAGAGTAGTATGAAAATGGGAATTCCTAAATTCATGAAACAACAATGAAGTGTTTAGCTTCAAGCTTCTACTCATCGATGAGAAGATATCATATATGTATTATATATAGATATACACATACATACATACATTTTTTTCTGAAAAAATACAAAACCAAAATTCATAAACCATGTAAACATTAATCGAATATATCTTTTTCTTCAAAGAGAAAATCAAGGCTCGATTAACCATAAAAGCACATATTTATCTTAAAGGGTAACGCTATCCAAGCAATAATGCAGCCTTATACAGTAGTGAAATTTCAATCAATATTACATGAAGGCATCGTCGTTTAAGGTTATTAATCTACAACAAAACTATAGAATAACCGACCATCCTTACTGCCTGCAGATACAAGACATAACATATGTTAACAAAACTTAATAAAAAGGAACCGGAGATACCATAAGACATCTTCAATTTCTTGGATTTGATTCCTTAAGGTATAAAGTCAATAAGATTGACTATTTTATCAGGTAATATTTAATATTTTTTTAGTAAGTCGTCATTACCATGGTTATTATTCATTTATTATATAATTTTTATTACACACAAACTAAAATAGTATTCTTATTTTATCACAAACAGATAAATTTGGCGTGGTTAAAAAGATAAGAAATCATGAACAAGTGTGAGCAAATGAACAAACTAAAAGCAAAAGGAACTTCACACTTTAGTGTGTAGAGTAATTATTGTATTATCTCATTTGAAACTTTCTAACAATGTTCTTTTAGGGTTGATGAAGTTGAGGTTACATTGTGGTATAATTTATCTTTAGAATTCCCTGAAGATCTCATAGTCATACTTAGCGAAGATGGACCTGTTGTTGAAGCTTTTGTTGTAATGTTAGCAAAGTGCTTCAATGGTGAGCATTTGCTTAAAAAAATAAAAAAATTTCAATCTCAAATCTAGATAAAAGATATTTTTACAACATAGGTGATTACACACTTAGCAGAACATCGAGATCGAAATTCTTCGTCAATCCAGCTCTGCCAAAGATCACAACGTTCATCACCGAGTATTTGTCTCTAAACACTTTGCTAGCCATACTCAATACCAATTATATTGACATTTATATTAACTTCACCATTCTTTCCTTGCAAAATCAATAGACCATTTCACAAATTGGAAAAAATGATGATGCACCAGTTCAACTATATGACATCGAGACAGAGAAGGAAATAAATCAGAAAACAATTTCAGAACTCTTGGAAGTTGATGTTCGTATAGAAAGGTATGCATATAGATTATTATATTTACTCTACAAAAATATTTACACTTATTAATTCTTCATCAGATGACAAAATATACGTGCAAAGAAAAATTAAAGGAAATCGATCAAACCAATGGATGTTGGTACCGAGCCTGTAGAAATTGCAAAAGAAGCTTACCAGATGATAAAGCCAAAATTTCAAGCAATTTTTGCAAATTCAAAGACGATTTATTGTTGCCTTGGTAAGTTTGACTAAAACAATTATAATCACATATGAAGTCAATTAAAAATGATCACCAGGAATTTATACATGTATCGAATAAACTTAATTGTCGAAGACAACATGAGAGTTGTCCCTTTTTTTGTTTTTGGACGTACGATCAAAGATTTAGTTGAACATACTGCCAATTCTCTACTAGATAAAGTCAAAGACATAGACAAAATTTCTCATCAACTGAAAAAATTATTAGTTTGGAAAAGATATTTCAAGTTCAAATTAGTAGGAGTCGATGATCCATCAAACATATCATTCAGGATCTTTCAAATGTTCAAAGATACCTTTGTAACACCCAAAAAAGAAACCATTGGTCCAACATTAGCAACAACTTCTCTCCTAAAGTCACCATTGTCCATTCATTCCATTTCCACAACTGCGCCAAGAGCCCTCCAGTAGCAGGAGATGAACCAATGAAAGAAAAAGATGAATCATCACTATCCAAAAGGAAAAGAACTGAGTAAGCACAGAAAAATCTATTTAAAATAACCATTAAAGCCACATTTAAATTTATTAACATTAGTTTTTCATTTTCAGATCCAAAACATCAACCGGCAACAAAAATTGAACGCACCAGGACAATGCAAGGCGCTACAAGTTATGTCAATCCAGCAATTTTTGTTTGATAAAGTCTACTTAATAAATGTTTATTCCATAAAACAATGATAATTAGCATTTCATTCAAGAAATATCCAAACAATATATTCTTAGGCTTGCTTTATAATATTGAAAATCATAAATAATATTTGTTGTGATTGTTATGTAATTGATAGTCTCAGTAGAGTTGTATTTATAATGGTTTTAAGTGATAAATAAATTGATAAATAAATTGTTGGCATTAGTAAACTTAATTAAAAAAAATTATAAAAACTAAAGATGAAATAATAATAATTAAATTATCAATATATGTCAACAACCTTTTTAAAATCTATAAATATCATATAATGTCTAATACATGTCAAAAGAATTGCATGTTCTTATTATTGCAACTGTTGTTGAATATAAATATCACATAATGTCAAATACATGTCAAAATAATTGAATGCTAATACTATTGCAACTGTTGTTGAGTTGAAAATATGATACAAATAGTAAAAATTGTTTTATGCATATTTGTATCCATATGTATGCATGTACTATATAAACAATATATGCATATATATAAACTTATACTATCAACATAGCAAATCTAAATTCAAAAGAAGTTCTACCTAAATGCAAAAAAAAGAAAAACATGATGCTAACTTCAAAAACCTACCAAAAAGTTTAAATTTAAAAATTTTTGCAAACGTATCTTTAACATCATTCATTGATCTTTTCAGTGCAAAAATAAGTTGCAAAGAATTGTACGAAGCAACATCAAAAGACTTCGTTTATGAGCACGTATCAATCGATTCTTTTCTTATAATTCCATAGAAAAAGATAAGCAACGGTGCACCTTCTTTTTAAAGAAACATATGAGTTGTGGAAATCAAGAATCTTTATTTAGACAATGTATAATTGATTACTTTAGCAAATCAAATCATGATCAAGAAATTGAATATTTAAAAAGAGCAAGCTACAAAGGGCATTTAACGGCTAAGTATGTTTACGCTATAACATTAGTACGTTATGGAGGTGAATTCAAACAACATGGTTTGAAGATGATTTTGTACTTTGAAAAATAAGAATTGAATTCAATAGTGAATGAATGTATGGAGAAAGTGAAAAAAATTATTAAATTAATGTGGGTAAATAATTATATAATTAAAACGAAACCTACTGCAGAAGAAAAATTCAGATTGAAAAGAAAAAAATTGTGTTTGCAAAAATCATATTACTAATAATAGAAAAATACCATTTGGATGAACGAACGAAGAAGAATTCGATAATGAAGTGTCATGTGAGAGTTTTTTATGAAATATTGAAGCAACAAAGTTTTATAATATGTTAAGAACTAAAAAGTTTATTTGTCCGTTTATTAGCCTTTTCATTATTCTTGGTACTTCTTCTGTAAGAGTTTTTATTTTCTTTAATAATATATTTTATAAGAATTCTACAACTAAAAATTAAATGAAAAAATAATTATTTTCGGTTATTTTATTATAGGAAATAGATATTTTCAAATTAATTAAAAATGTCCTAAAATGAAGAGGGTATGATTCGATTTTTAGTATAATTTGAATAGGAATAAGCAAAACTAAACCGTAACCTAAAAACCGAATCGAATCGAGTAAAACAAACCAAACCAAACTAAACCAAAGTTAGTTTGGTTTGATTTTGGTTTATAAAAATGTGATAGTTTGGTTTTCGGTTTGATTTTGGTTTTAAAAGAAAAACCAAACAAAAACTAAACCGAACCGAACTAATTATAAATATTTAAAAATTATTTATATATATGTATAAAATATATTTTATTTGATATAATATATATTTATATTATTATAAAATTTATATTTGTGAGATTTTAACAATATATATGTAATATACACCATTTTTTATAATAATTTATATATAATTAATAATAATTTAGTGATAATAATAATAATAATTTATTTAAATTTTAAAATTTAGAAAATTTTGGTTTGAAATCGAACCGAACTAGAACTAAACAACTAAATATATATTAGTTTAGTTTTGATTTTTATAATTTTAATGTTTAGTTTTCCATTTGGTTCGGTTCAGTTTTCGAACCAAACCACATTTTTGCTATTCCATAAATTTGAGAATTGATTCTCAAAGAAGAAATAGAGAGCTGACACTAACGGAAAAAAGAAGTTTGAATCAAATTAACTCTGCTCTCCATTCTTCAAAATCAAACCCTAAACTTTTTTCATTCTCTTTCTCAGGCATTGAGAATGCGAATCCCTAAGCATTAACCGCCACCACCACCGCCGTCGACCGCTCGGACTTCCATCGACTACGCCGTCGACCCCTCCTAATCTCCTAGTAGTTTTCTTTCAGGTCTCTCTCTTTCCATCTCTGGTAAATTTAAAACTCCTACTTTTGATTTATTTTGTCAATATGTGTGATATATAATGCATGTGATGGCCGTAATTAGTTTGATATGATACAATCCATTCTATGTATTTGTTGTATTTACTGAGCTCTCACCTACTAAGTGGGGTGAAAACTTGGTTGAGCAGCAGTAAATGAAGCTCGAGTTTTGTGGGGAAAAATGCGCTGTATGCACAATTAAGCCCTCTCTACATTTGCGCTTTTTTTTTTTTTTTTTTCTTTTACTTGAACACTATCGATTTATAGAAATCTATAATTTTTTTAAAATTGATAATTATAATTGTTAATAGAAGGTTGATTATGTTAGTGTCTGTTGAGTTGATTGCTATTACTTGGTGAAATTGTTACTAACATATGTTGAATGTTTATGTGTTTAACGAAAGCCAACTGGTGGACTCTGCTGTCACTCTTTCCCTCTCTTAGCTTTTCCTCCCTCTCACTTGGTTAAAATTCTGATGGAAGAACCCAAACCTATGGTTATAACTTCCTTTCCACATCCACGTCCGCCTCCACCTCTACCCTCACCCACACCTCTAGTTTCAACTCCGGCTCCTGCTCCGGCTGCTACGGTGACGCCTGCTACTTCTGCTAATAGTGAGTCACTCATTTGTATTCCTTTTATGATCTAGATAATTTTGTTTGTATATAATTTCTTTATATATCTCATTTTGATATCTTTTCTTTAATCCATGAATCAGATTTTTTGATACATGTTTAGCTTTTTAGGGGTACAGGAGTTGCTGAAAAATACAGTTTTAATTTCAAATATCGCTCTAATTTCCAATGTTTCTTTTTATCTGTCTGAAAGTGCATTTTGAAAATGAATTTAAACCTTTTCTTCTGGTAGAAATGTTTGAATATGTGGCTAAACTGATTATACTATCTGCATAACCACCTTACTATGTTATCATTACTGTCGGAACTATTTCTTTCTTTATTTGGAGCCTATGTTATCTACTTGAGTAGTCATTGTTTGCATTTGCAAGTGAAGTTGCTTTAGCATGCTTTTGTCATTGCACGGTGAATTTCCTTCACTGATTAATGGTTACTTGTTTGTTCTTTGGGTTTTGCTTTTATGGCAATAAGGATCAATTTTGGTCAGTGTCCACTACTGGTAGTTGTGTAGATTGGATTTTGCCAATTTGTTGGTTACTAGTAGCCAACAAGATTCAACTTGGCAATATTGTCATTGATGTTAGTTAATTACTTTGATAATCAATAGTTTGGATTTGGCTACATTGTCCATTATATTACTTGTTGTTCCAAAAATATAGATTCAATTTTATGGCATGTCTATTATATTGTGTTATTACTTTTGCTGTTCAGTTAACAGAGATTAATAAGATATAAGATATGTAGCCAAAAGCCCATGCCTTTTAACACATGTTCAAGATATTCATAGGAAACATGAGAGGCCTAACTACTTTCTTCTTTAACAAAACTGTCTTTTTCTTTTGCAAACTCTCCATTTTATGGAGTAGTTTCATGCAGCATCCCTTTGGAATCCATTTAAGCATGAAAATTATTATGTAAACAACTTGTACCATTATTGGTCCCCATTTTAATCTTCAACAAATTGAGAACAAAATCGTGTAGGGGGTAGTTGATGGTAATAAAACACCTCATTTTAAATTTTTTGCCAGCCATTCGTGAACATTAAAATTGTTTTTTCTCTCTTGTAATGAAGATTGTGTTCGAGTACACATAGCTATAGGTGATAAGCCTAAAACTGTTTGTATAACTCGTTACGATGCATTTGTGTTTCTTGTTATGCCTTTTGGCCTTACAAACGCACTACAACGTGTTAAACAACTCGCTTTGCCCACTCGTGGCTTCATCCACTTCGCTTCGGACGAATGTTACTACATTTTCTCGAAGCTCTCTGACATCGCTGCGGAGCTTTTTCACTGCCCCTAGCGATTCTTCAACTCTTTTGCCACATCCAAACATTGTAGCCGCAAGGTGTTCCGGGACTACCTCAGCCCACTGCCTCTCCAAGGCCTCGATGCGCTTCAAAGTATCATGTTAGTCCCTAATACAACATTCCCTTATAATAGGCTAGGTGGCTACACAACATCCTATAGGTCATGCATCAGCATATTAGACCGAGATAAATAATGATAACCATTCATCCACACATTCACAAGTTTACACGGGGCACATATGAAAAGTAATGCACAAGACTTTCATTCATGTATTAACATAAATTATATCCAGTAAGTTCCCACCCGTAGTAGTAGGGGGTCCTCCTACGGATGGGGCAAACATAGGCACCCACGTGCGGCCGGCCTTTGATTGAGACCAATCGCAGTAGTCCTTATACCAAGTTCAGGGTTGGGAGGACCAACCATTACAATGTCTCACCTATCACACTTTTACTATTCTAAAGTATTCTCATCCCCCTCCCTCCCCCCCCCCCCCCCTTCTCTCTACAGAGGGCAGGCCACTCTACTACCTTTCGAAGACTCTCAGTCCAAGGAATCAACGGGTATCTGCTTATGAGAGAGAACTACTGGCTATCCTACAAGCTTGCACCACTTGGATACATTATCTGGAGAATGCGGTATTCATTATCAAAACAAACCATGGGAGTATCAAACATCTCTTGGAACGAAAACTACACACCTACTTGCAGGATAAGGGAGTCTCCAAACTTCTAGGCTTGGACTATACTATTCAGTATAAAAAGGGAATTTAAACAGAGTAACTGATGCCCTTTCTAGAAGAGATGCAGTGGTGTTGGGCGAAACAGCTCAATTGCAAGCTATAACAATGGCAGTCCCTACTTGGATGGAGGACATCCATCTCTCTTATGTAGCCGATGACTTGCCTTCCCAATTAATTCCTCAACTACTGGTACAGCCTAACTCTAAGCCTCCTTACCATTACAATAATGGTCTTCTTAGGTACCATTCTCGACTATACATTGGATCATCTACTGATTTGAGGTCCAAGATCTTGGAAGCTTGTCATAACTCACCAAGAGGGTCATTCAGGAATTAAAGTAACACTCACTCGACTGCAACAACACCTCTATTGGCCAAATATGACCCTCTTTGTCACTACTTGGATAGCACAGTGCAACACATGTCTAAGGTGTAAAGCTGACCATTCTGTTTATCCCGGTATATTGCAGCCATCTACCATCTTATCAGCATTGTCAGTGCCACCGCCTCGTTATATAGCCGTGGACTTTATTGATAAGCTGCCCAAGTCCAATGGTTATGATACTATCCTAGTTATGGTCAATCGATTCTCTAAGGGTGGCCATTTCATTGGCCTTTCTCACCCCTACACTACTACCACAGTGGCACGAGTGTTCGTCGACAACATTTTCAAACTTCACGGCATGCCAAGGTCCATAGTTTCTGACAGAGATAAGATTTCACTGGCATTTTCTGGAAAGAATTCACCAAGCTACTGGGAACCAAGTTACTTTTCAGCAGTTCATACCACCCTCAGACTGATGGACAAATGTAACGATTGAATCAATGCCTCGAAAACTATTTACGGAGCATGTGTTTCCTAGTTCCTAACCAGTGGTTAAAATGGCTCAGCTTAGCTGAGTATTGGTATAATTCATCATACCATAGTGCAATCAAGATGTCCCCTTTTCAAGCATTGTATGGTATTGTACCATAGCTACCTGTACTAACATCGCAAACATCAATTGTGACAGCAGTTGATGATCTATCATAGGAAAGGAACCTGATGAATTCCTCTCTCAAGGAATGCTTATTTTTTGGTCAGTTCCCCAAATGTTGATTCTTTGGGAAGGTATGTCTGCAATTGATGCCACTTGGGAGGATCAAGTCACCATTAACACTCAATTTCCTAACTTCTTTCAGTCTTAGGGACAAGAATGCAGTAAAGGAGGGGGTATTGTCACATATAAGCGTCGTGCAGGGAAGTTGAAGGACTGAATTGAATATTAGTCATCCAGGTTCAGCAGGAATTGTTATTTTAATTGTTAATTGTTCCCTAAAAGCTGTAGTAGCTATCTCTTGTTTGTTTGCTAGCTAGTCTGTTTTACTATTTTGGCTGTAGTGAGTTATTAGGCCAGCTGTCCTTGTAACTGTTATGACCTCACTATTTATGGCCATTCCCTAGTAAGGGTAAATTAAGGAATGAAGAATATTAATTATGTTCCTTCTCAATCTCTCTGAATTCTCTCTTCCTCCTCTATTCTATTCTCCTCCCATTTCTCTCTATCTGAATTAAAATTAGAACTGAAGTTCTGACTCCTATTGGAATTGGATTTCTGATTTGTGAACTAATTATATCCAAACTGCTTTAGGATTTGGCCCTCCATTACAAAACCAGCACCATCCTCCTCAAAATACCACTATGAGTCACTTTATTGTGAAAAATGAGAATGAGTTTACATGGAACTTGAAATTTTCTTGCAACCCCAATTTGCTACAACAAGGTTGGTTGCCAAAAAGTCCAAAATAAAAACAGCAATTTAAATCTATATCACTTGCCTCCATTGTTGTGTTCACATCAAATCTAATGCTATATTTAGATCGATCAAGAGATGAACCTGACAAATATTCTTTAAAATAGTACACCAAACATATAACATAGTCTGATGGCTTTTGTAAGTGGTGGAGGATCTCTCGGCTATGATGAAAGCAGTTGAGCAATTTGTTGAACGAAGAAGATGACTGAAGAAGCCCTATCGTAAGCCAACATTTAAATTTAAATTGAACATAAACCATTCACTTAACGGGCCCAATCTATTGGCCCTTAAACCTCCTTCTCGGACGGAAAGACAGCTTCAACTTGAATTTTCTCCGCTTGAGATTCATCGAAGTCATTTATTACCTCTTCACTTTGTTGCAATGAGAGAACTATCGCCGATGGTTGGAGATCCTTAGTGGCTTCTTTCGAAAATTCTTCCTATTTAAATTTTTCCTCGTCTCCCGACCCTGTAGTCCCCAAACTGAGGGCAAAATACCCCTTCTGATGAATTGGGTCCCCTTCCAGCAGCTGTAAAATCTCTTGGGATTTTGTATCCTTCAAATAAGAATCAATTGCTGCAATATCGTATCTGGGACGATCAAATGCATCCCACCAATCCTCAATCGAAATATCGCATGCTTTGATCTAATTTTTTGCCCATGGAGGTTCTTCCTCCAGAAGTTTTTCACCCATTTGAGTAATTATTGGAGAAGCAAATTCAGATGTACCCAAGGTTTTTCTCTCCCTGTTTCCGGAAACTTCTACCGTGGCCAGCATGTTGCTGTACCGCTGCAACTTCTCCCTCTTCCATATTCTGCATTTTAGCACTAAAATGCTCCACCTTAGCTTCAACTCGCTCCATAGATTTTTGCAGACTTATCATCATCTGCAGGATATCCTCAAGCATTTGATGTAAACTTCCCATCTCTGGTGAGAAAATTTCCCACAGACGGCGCCAAATGATAGAAACAGAATAATAGAAACAGAGAAAATGATAGAAATAGCCAAACGGTGGCTGATCGATTGAATTAATAGAAAAACAGCAAAGAACAAAGGATACAAAAAAGACCGAGTCTAAATTCAAATACCACAGGAAGAACTCTTCCCTCTCTACTCAAAGAACATAGCCAAACACTCCTCCTTCTGTCCCTACAACCATATATATACTACTAACTAAGCCTCTTTCTCATGTAACTAACACTAATACCACATGTCCTTTAATTCCCATGCTACCCTTCATGCCTATTAGCAATTCTCTATCACTTCCTGTTTGACATTAGTATTATTATCAACATTGTGTTTTCTCTCTCATGCTAATTATAATGGAATAGATTGATAAACATGTATTATTTATTATGTATAGATAGTTTGGAGTGCATTATGTATAAGAGTCTATTGTTCAAGCACATCCGAAGGCAATCCTTGCCGATGCCGATTTATGAAACAGTGAATGAAGGATCTACACATTCGCCAAGGTTTAGGGCAACTGTACTAGTTGGTGATGAACGTTTCACTAATCCAAATGTATTCTTGCGTCGAAAGGAAGCTGAACATGATGTTGCTAGAATTGCTTTAGAATCCTTTCACAAAAGGATCAAGGAAGAAGCACTTCTCCTCATTCATGAGGTTAGTTAGTATGAATCGAATTTTTTAATCTGTCAAATGCTTTTATCTTTGTTTTTATTTTCCCTTTTCATATATGTACATATGTATCAACTCTAGCTTGTCATAACATATTTAAGGTTTAGTTACTACTACTACTTCTACTACTTTATTGTTATTGTTATTGTTATTGTCCTTTGTCTATTATGCAAGCGTAGGTCTTGTTACTCATGATTATGGTGTTGCAATTAAATATCTTTAATATACCGTGATAGTGTAGTTTTGACTTCCAGTGGGAAAATAAACGGAACAATTGAGAAGAATGAGCATAACGTTTATCCAAATGTCCCTAATAAGGAATGTGTAGTTTAAACATAATCATAGGAGAATAATTATGGATATTGTCTGCCATGTGAAATGTACTTTATATTGGTTCGTGGCGTTGAACAATGAACGTTTGTCGGTGCTTAAACTGTTGCTAGGCATCTAACCTTTTCCCTCCAATTTTTTACAAATTCAGGGCACTATACTTTGTAAGTTCATCTTAAATGAGTATGCAGACAAGAGGCAGTTAGATAGGCCTGTTTATAATACCACTGTTCAGCGGCCTCATGGATTCTTTTCTATGTCCTCGTTGGTTTTCAATGGTGTCACTTATACTGGAGAGAATGCGAGAACCAAGAAAGACGCTGAACAACTAGCAGCCAGAGCTGCGATTCTTGCTCTCATTGGTATGATCATCATATAATATATTTATTCCATATTCTAATTACATTAATAATTACATGGTCTTTTCTTTTGTGGTTCACTGACTGACGGAATGGTCCAGATGATTCTTCATCCAGTACAATTATTTCTGAAATAGTCAAGTCCAAAAGCAAATTCTTTGCTGCATTGCCTAAAAATAAGGACTGTCATATTGCCGAAAATAACACAGTGCCTGAGGGAAATAATAAAGTACCAACCACTGCAATTTCAAAAGCACCTCCAGAAATGCATCCTCCCCTCCATGCATTTGCTGTACCAGAAAGAGAAGCAGTACAAGAAGTGTCTATGGGCAATAATAATGTACCAATGATGGCAGTTTCAGAAGCAGCTCCTGAAATGCATCCTCCCCACCAGGCATTTCCCATTCCAGCAGGAGCAGCAGTGCAAGAAGGAATTAAACCTCCAATTCAAATTGTGCCACCAACAGTTGGACAATCTTCAGATCCCTTGCACCATGCATTTGTTGTACAGACAGGAGCGCAACAAGAAGGAATCAAACTTCCAAATGCATTTGTGGCACCAATTGTTGAACAATCTTCAGATGCTGCTCCTTGTTCTGGGAAAAGGAAGAAGAAGGATAGGAGAAAACCTAGGAAGAAAATGCGGACTGAATCTTAGTAAGTTTTAAACTTTCTATTCTATAATTTATGCTGCGTTAGTCTGGCGTTTTGTTTACTTATCTGCTGCAAATCATCATGCTTGTGATGCTAATGATTCATTCATGACTTGTCTTTTATTGGATGGGAAAAGTCATATATGTAATTGTTATAAGTTTGGAGGATAGTGGTCGAAAGATTGTCTGTGCTGAATAATGTTCCTATTAGGAGCTGCTGATAGGAATTAATAATCTCCAAATCAAGAACTTCAAGAAAGGATCTGAAATGCTTAGTATATTTCAAGATTAATGCAAGCAATACAATGAAATAGCTTCCTATCATAACCCAGGGCACAGCCCCTAATCCCAATCTCTCCCCTCTTGAGAGACCCACTTCCAAATAAAAATAAAGACTCGCTTTTCCTGAAGACTCAGATTACTATATAAAGACACACCAAGACAAAGGACCATGCACAAAACAATCACAGCACACAACACACACACACAGAGGCACAATTTGTTTCCAGACACAGCACACACTAACAACAGCCACTAGTCTCCCTTCACGTGTCCTTTCTTTCTCTTGTAGACATGCCATATCTTGGGCCCATGGGTGGGCTTAGCCATATCCTGGTTTGGGCCTTGAACTCTATTGTTATCATTACCCTCTCCTTGAATATCAGTCTTGTCCTCAAGACGAAGCTGTGGAAATTGAGTTTGGATTGTCGCGTCATCCTCCCATGTAGCCTCTTCCAGCCCTTTATCGCTCCATTGAACTAGTTTTTGATTGATTGTCTCTCCTCCTCGTTGTATTCTTCGTGAAGACAGAATCTTGATAGGATGGGATGGCGGGTTTAACTCCACTTCAAATCCAGGAGGAAGAGCTGATTCTGTTGTAATTGGCTCCCTCACTTGCTTGAGCATTGAAACGTGAAAAACGGGATGTACCCTTGAGTTCTCCGGCAGCTCCAGCTCATAAGCCACTTCCCCAATTCTTCGTAACACCTTATAAGGTCCGTAATACCGGGCAACAAGCTTTTGATTGATCCGCCTGGCCACGGATTGCTGCCTATGGGGTCTTAGCCTCAAATACACCCAATCGCCTACCTCGAACTTCACTTCTCTTCGGTGTTTGTCGGCTTCTTTCTTCATAATTTCCTGGGCTCGGCTTAAGTTGAACTTCAATTGGGCTAAGGCTTCGGTGCGATCCGCCAACTCGTGGGCCACCATTTCTACTTTAATTTCGCCTGGAACATACTGCAGTGGGGTTGGGGGTTTCGTTCCATAAACCACTTCAAAGGGAGTAACTCCTATGGACACTTGGAATGTTGTATTATACCAATATTCTGCCCAAGGAAGCCAATGACACCAATTTCGAGGCTGTTCAGCAGAGAAACACCTTAAATAGGTCTCCAAGCACCGATTGATAACTTCTGTCTGCCCGTCAGTCTGCGGGTGATACGCAGAAGACGTGCACAACTTAGTACCTTGCATCCTGAATAATTCTTTCCAGAAAACACTCATAAAGATGGGGTCTCGGTCGCTTACAATTGATGCTGGAATCCCATGTAAGCGGATGATCTCCCTAGCGAACAGATCAGCAACTATCTTAGCTGTGTAGGGATGTTTCAAAGGAAGGAAATGGGAGTATTTACTCAACCGATCAACCACTACAAAGATCGCATCAAACCCCTTGGATTTTGGCAGCCCTGTAATGAAGTCCATAGAAATCTCATCCCAAACTATCTCCGGAATTCGAAGTGGTTGGAGAAGCCCTGCTGGTGCAGTAGTAGCGGCCTTATATCGCTGACAAACATCACACTCTCTGACATATTTCTGCACTGCCTTGCTCATTCCTACCCAATACAAGTTGGCAGCCAATCTCCGATAGGTGCGATAAAATCCCGAATGCCCCCCAGCGGAGAATCATGGAATTCTTCAAGAAGGGTAGGAATTAGAGGAGAGTTTGCGGAAATCACTAACCTGTTCTTATAGAATAGGATGCCTCTGTTGAGGTGGAATCCGGGTCTGGATGCATGGTCGTTCTCTAAGTCTGTCTTCACTTTCCTTAGGTAATCATCTTGGTTTACTTCATCGATCAATCTCTCTCCTTCTTTCCAAAGAGGATAGGTGATCAGGCTATTTAATTCTCCGTCATCTTTCCTGGAAAGGGCGTCTGCTGCATTATTAGTCCTCCCAGGCTTGTACAGGATCTGGAACTGATATCCCAATAATTTGGCGGTCCAATTCTGCTGATCACAAGTAGTTATTCGCTGCTCCAACAAGTGTTTCAAGCTCTTTTGATCTGTGAATACCCGGAACTGTCTCCCTATCAAATATGTTCGCCAATGCTGGATAGCTAATACTAAACCCATCATCTCCTTCTCATAAGCAGACTTACTCAAATTCCTTTCGGTTAGGGCCTTACTGAAGTAGGCAATTGGTCGTGAATTCTGCATCAACACCGCCCCCACACCCTTGCCGGAAGCATCACACTCAATATCAAAGGGTTGAGAAAAATCTGGTAGTGCCAGTACTGGAGCTGTTGTGACTGCCTTTTTCAACTCATTGAAAGCCAATTGAGTGGTAGAATTCCAGTAGAATCCCTCCTTTTTGGTTAACTCAGTCAATGGCTTTGCAATCTTGCCATAGTCCTTCACAAATTTTCGATAGTACCCCGTGAGTCCTAAGAACCCTCGGATTCCCTTCACTGTTTTAGGGACCGGCCAGGAGAGAACAGCTGAAACCTTGGAAGGATCCATGGACACCCCTTCCTTTGAAACAATGTGCCCCAAATACTCGACGGTTTCACCTCCAAAACTGCATTTCTTCAGGTTTGCCACAAATTGGTGTTCTTGCAAGGTTTTCAGGGCAGCCTCTAAGTGCATCAAGTGTTCGTTCCTCCCTTTACTGTAAATCAATATGTCATCAAAGAAAACCAGGATCGAATTCCGGAGAAATTTTCTGAAAACCTCATTCATGGCGGATTGGAACGTTGCTGGTGCGTTTGTCAACCCGAATGGCATAACCAAATACTCGTAGTGCCCATTGTGGGTGCGAAAGGCTGTTTTTTCAACATCAGTGCCCTTCATTGGTATTTGATGAAATCCAGACTTCAAATCAATCTTCGAGAAGTACCTTGAGCCGTGTAATTCATCGAGCAGCTCATCCACCAGTGGAATTGGATATTTATTTGGGATTGTCACCTTATTAAGAGCCCGGTAATCCACACATAATCTCCAAGATTCATCCTTCTTCTTGACAAGCAACACTGGACTAGAGTAAGCACTATTGCTGTCCCGGATTATACCCTGCTCCAGCATATCTGCTATTTGGCGTTGAATCTCATCTTTATGCAATTGTGGGTAACGGTAGGGTCTTACACAGATTGGTCCACTCCCAGGGACTAGATTGATAGCATGCTCAATTTTTCGGGGAGGGGGAAGCCCCCTTGGTTCTTTAAAAACTCCATGAAACTGAGCTAAGAGGCGCTGCAGCCTACTCATTTGAGATTGTTGCAGTGATGTCGAACTTGGAATGTTGGGTCCGCCTTGGACCTTGATTTCGCCCTCCTTCTGGTTCAACCAAGTTTGTAAGGAGGCGGAGTTTTGATTATCAGACTCTGTACCCTTCAATTCAATCGTTTCCCCATTTTGGTTGAATTTCATCCTCCTGGCCTTCCAATCATGGCTGACTTCCCCCAGGGTCCGAAGCCATTCTATCCCCAAAATCAAATCCATTCTTCCAATTTCAAACACTAGAGCTTGAAGTTGACATTTAAAATTACCCACACTAATCTTCACCACTAGGCAAAACTGAGAAATTTGGACCAGAAACCCGTCACCCAATCTGACTGAGATGGTTTTTCTCTGCTTAGTCTGCAACCCTAACAACTCAACTAACTCCTTGGAGATGAAATTGTGTGTGGCTCCACTGTCAACTAAGATAGAGATCGGAATACCGCCGATTTCTCCACAGAATCGTAAGGTCCTAAGTTCCTCCTCCTTAGACTCACTTAACCCATTCCACTCTAAGATCCGGCACTCACCTCTGCTGTTTTCGGGCTCCTCTTCTTCCTCCAGGCTTTCGGCTTCAGCAATTACAATCTCCCCATGCTCGTCAACTGCTTCGTCGTCCGCCAGTAACAGCAGCCGCAGCTGGCTTTCCGGGCACCGATGACCCGCCGTGAACGGTCGGGCACAGCGGAAGCAAAGGCCCTTCTTCCGCCGGTCTTCCCACTCTTTCTGAGTTAGGTGTCTGATTCCTCTATCACGAATGTTCTGGCGAGAAGCAGAAGAAGAAGAAGAAAAAGATTGGGTACTTACCGGTTCGGGCCGTGGGCTTGAGTAGCTTTTTGATCCAATAGAAGATGCGGCCCATTTACTACTAGAATGGCCCAATTTGTTACTGGGCTCAACTTTAAATCCCCTCCATGTAAAAGCAGAACTCACGTGACTGCTTCCTGTTTCACGAGATCCCTAGGTTCTGCTCTTGCTTCCTCCGGCAACTCCTCTTTCGCGGTTCAACGAAGATTCAGCCTTTCGGCCGAGTTTCATCGCCTCAAACCTCGAATCCGGGCACTGCATACTCATTTTCTCCCTAATTTCTTCCTTCAACCCACTGATAAAATACCCCACATACTGCATCCCTGGTTGCCGTGGAACCAAGGAGGCCACCATCTCAAATTCTTCTATGTACTCAGAGACGGTGCCGTTTTGTCTCATGGAAGCTAGTTCTTCATAGGGATTTTCAATCTCAAGGTTGCTAAATCGCTGCATGAGTTCTTCTTTAAAGATTTCCCATGTTAAATGGGGTGTTGACTCTTGTAACATGGTGAACCAGTTGATGGCTGGCCCTTCCATACAAATTTCTGCATTTGGAAGCCATAGAGCTGGTGGGGTATGATTGATGCGAAAATAGGTGATTGCCCGGGTAATCCATCCTCTTGGGTCAGTTCCGTCGAACCATGGTAACTTTACCCTTCTCCCAGCCTGTTGTTGCAGACCCAAGGATTCATCTGGGTTAGTGTTGGTTTCCACAAACCTTTCTGTTCCAGGACCTCCACCATCTCTGTTTCCATGACTCATTTCGCCACCCTTGGGGTTGTCCTCCATCTCAAGCTGTCTCCTTGATGGGGAGTAATGTTCTGCCCAACACCAGTACCTACTCCAGAGCTATTGCCTGCTTCACCGTGCATGGCTTGCACCACGGACTCTTCTCCTCCTATGGGTTGTTTATCTTGTCTCCTGGAAAGGTGAGTTCTTATCTCCTCCATGGATTGATGAAGTAGGTTTACTGTTTGATTCATGAGCTGGAATTCCTTCTGCATCATTGAAACATCCCTTTTCACCCCCTGAACATCCTGCTGGACGCCGGAAAAACTCTTCTCCAACCCAGAAGTATGTTGTTCTATGGCAGACATCTTGGCTTCCGTTGCTTCTATTCGACCTTGCCATTTTGGCTCCATATCTCGTATCCGGCAGGTCGGACCAAATGATAGGAATTAATAATCTCCAAATCAAGAACTTCAAGAAAGGATCTGAAATGCTTAGTATATTTCAAGATTAAAGCAAGCAATACAATGAAATAGCTTCCTATCATAACCCAGGGCACAGCCCCTAATCCCAATCTCTCCCCTCTTGAGAGACCCACTTCCAAATAAAAATAAAGACTCGCTTTTCCTGAAGACTCAGATTACTATATAAAGACACACCAAGACAAAGGACCATGCACAAAACAATCACAGCACACAACACACGCACACAGAGGCACAATTTGTTTCCCGACACAGCACACACTAACAACAGCCACTAGTCTCCCTTCACGTGTCCTCCTTTCTTTCTCTTCTAGACATGCCATATCTTGGGCCCATGGGTGGGCTTAGCCATATCCTGGTTTGGGCCTTGAACTCTATTGTTATCAGCTGCCAAAACATTATGTTTTTCTTTTTTGTTTTTCATCAAATTTGTGCCAAGCGGGGTTGTTTTGTTGAAACTCAATCTTTGTGCAGTTTCTTTGTATATTCATTGCTGCAATGACTTAATGTATATTCATTAGTCTTATGCTACAGGTAAGAAGTTTGGAATAATTTTGTTTTAGAAATGTCTTTTGTATCGAAGTAATTTTTTTCTATTTACTGTTTTTTTGCATTGAGAAAAGAGGAAAACATAAATGCAAACATAAGTTTGAGTAGTGAATATATTCTCCAAGAAAGGAAAGTTGGAGCGCAAAGTTGAATTTGGTTTTCCAAAATGTGAAATTAATGCATATTGAAGTTGTTTATTCTGTTAATATTAAGTTAGCGATCCCAACTCAGCGAGTCATCGATGAGAAGTATTGTTTGGTTCCATCTGTCCTCTTTGACTTGTAGTTTACCTTCTGTTTGTGTAAATGTGCAGGTTCTCTGTTGCTGCAAAAGCTTATAAAGAAAGCTGCTTCATCTGTGGTATTTTTCTTGGCACTTTGTTGAAACATTTTTGCTGTATATATTCTAGTTTGCTAAGTAATTACCCTAATCATTAGCCCATCTGTTTTAGTTAAGGAAAGGATAGCTAGTTGATTTGATATTTTGTTCAATTAGAGCATAAGCTAGAATATCATGGAATATGATTGGAAAATAATGATTAATTTTTAATGTCCGTTTATTGAGGGGAAACACACCACAAATTATATCATACAATTCATGTATTGTTCTATGTGTTTACTTTAAATTTTTCAAATCATAATTGGAATACTACGAACTTACAATCACCATTTAGTATTCTTATTTGTTTTACTTCGAAATTATAATTATACTTATAAATTTTTTCTTTTCTTTTACATCGATTGTAATTGATATTTTTAATAAATATAATTACTAAAAATTGTGAATGAAAAGTAAAATATTATTAACATATGTATATATTTATATTATATTGGGGAAATTTAAACAATCACCCTTGTTTTATTCGCTAATAAATTGAGGATTGAATTTTTATTTGTCAAAAAGAGGACACATGGATTTAAAAGTTAGGAAAAAAAAAAATCATTATATATTAGAGGATATTTTTGTTCATTTTAAACTGAAAATTGGTTAATAAAAATACAATAAACCTAAACGATAAAAGTTTGGAAATTTTCAAGAAGTACAAATATTTTTCTTAATTAAATATTAATTATAACTTTTAAAAGATTATAATAAATTAGAAAATCTACTAAAAATATTCAAATCTCGATGTAACATTCTTAAATAATATGGGTAAACTATTTTTGAGCCGCTTGGTCCTCTCAACTATTTTAGCAACCTATCTAACCCCTCATTTATTTTAAAGCTGTATTTTTAAACCTTTGAGTGAACAAAACCAGACACAATAGAGTATCATGCATTATACGCTTCTGACACTAAAGACATGTAGGACACAAGCTGGAAACCATCTTCTATTTAATTAATATTACCTCTTACTTCCAGGTCATACGACACATCAGCATTCAAGTGTCTAAAAATACCACTTTAAAATAGATGAGGGGTTAGATAGGTCGCTAAAAACGTTGAGGGGGCTAAGCGGCTCAAAAATAAAAGTTGAAAGGGCCACGTATGTATATAGCTTTTAGATGAGGGGTTAGATAGGTCGTTAAAATAGTTGAAGGAGCCAAACGACTCAAAAATTAAAGTTTAAGGGGCCACATATGTGTTCGGCCTTTATTGTTTCATAGGCGGAGTAGACTAACAATACCACAAACGCATCCTCAAAAATGCAATGTTAATGCGGCATTCGATGGATTTGGATTGTATTATCCAGGATTCAAATGGAAAAAAATTGCATTACTTTTGGGGCTTGTGACGTTAAAAGTATGTAGAAGCAATGATTTGTATGGAGGCTCTTGGTCCCGATGAAATTCAATAATTATCGAATTTGATGTTGTTGAATGGTCACCCACATTTGCATTCGAAAATTATTTTAAGGATATGTATTATATAAATATATATGTAAATAATATTTGGCATTTTATTTACAATTTTTAGTAATTTGATTTATTAAAACTATCAATTACACTTGACCTAAAAGAAATAAGAATTACATTTATATTTATATTCCAAGTAAACCAAATAAGATTATTAAAAGGTGATTTAATCTCGTATTTTTCCAATTATAATTTGGATGGTTTTTTTTATGAAATAGCCAATATTAATTATTGGCAACCATGAATTCACACCGAGTGCACACATAAACACACAAACCCTAGGCTATAAACAATGTAGCGTTGGTGAACCTGTTGTTCATTGTTACTAATAACTAATACTAGCTATTACATAGAATATTAATGTGTCATCTTAAGAATTATTAAAAGAATATAATTCAGAGAAAAGAAAAAGAAAGATTTAGAGAACCATTTGTATAATACAGGGAATTTTTATTTCTAGAAAATCTTAAACCATACAAACCAGGAAGATCTTCTTATATAGAGCAGAAGACTTCTCAAAACGACAAGACAAATTGCCACGTAGGGCAGACAACTGAAAATGGCTTACAGCCTTACAAAAGAAAGAGGATAGAGACATCTACTTTACAGCACATTATGACTCAGTTGAATAGGACTCAGCTGTATTATTACAAACAGACAAAGAAAAATTATTAAATAGATATTTCACAGATAAAAACATAAGTGCTAGCAGAAATAGCTGGCAGAACTATGCAGGGCATCTGATGACGTGGAGATACTAGAACCATTTCTTGTTTATTGCTCATGTGATGGTGACATATTCATTGAGTCTGGACTGTCTAATTCTTTTTCTTTTTGTGGAAGAGAATAGTCTTCAAACCAAGTAGGAACTTCTGGACTTTCAGGTTCTTGAGAATCCTGATACAAAGTTGAATAAGAGATTTCTGGCTGGTATAATGTCATCTGGTGAGATGTTGAAGTGGCTAGCTCTGGTTGCTGGATTACAAATTCTACTAGTTTAACAGCTTGAAATCATGGAGAAACTGTTAAAATCAATGGATAATCAGTAGTAGCATAAACCCAAGCATCAGTTTTATCCATATGACCATAGATTTTATAGAGAAATTTTCTGACTAAAGATTTATCTTTAGGAGTAGATAATGGAAAGCCAAAATTCCTCTAGTGATAAGCTTGATTCTGAATGAAAAAATGTCCTTGTGGATGCTTGAAATATGACCTGTGAAGGATGAAAATCCCAACTATTGTATTTTCAATGAATTGTCCTGTCTTTCTGTCATAAAGCTCTTCATACATAAGTTGTCTTTGCAGCTCATGTTGCCACCATAAGATTGGTGCAAACCAATCTAGGAAAGTAAAAAGAAGAGAATTTTGGTGGTCTGGATTCATGATGTAACGATACATTGGTAGTAATGGTACCTAGACTGTAGTGCAGTAGAGAGTAACAGAACACCATAAACACCATAATTCATGTTCAAGAAGCTAATGGATTGGTGATAGTGCCCAAACAAGAAGGAAAGGATAGTCCTTGAAGAAAGGTAAGGGATTGTCTGGAATCCTTCTGAGTTGAATCCTTCTGGCCAAGTACCTGAAAAGATTATTTTTTGCAAATGTTTGGATTTGTAGGTTAGTACGAAACTTTTCTCTAGGAGAAAAGGTCTTTTGAATTTTGGGAGAAAGTGGTTATTTCCATAGGTTTTCTGAATGTGAACTAGAAGCCATGAAAATCAAAGGGATGGTTGTTTTAGTGGTGATGAGAGAGATTGGTTTCTGTAGTGGTGGTGGTCTGGATAAGAAATCTGGAATCAGATTTTTTTGTCTCCTTTTATATGCTCCACAGAAAAATCATGCTTAGCAAACCAGTTTTTAAGTCTGAGTAATTGAGCACTAGGTAACAACTTATTCTGAAGTCAAGAATCTTTGGAAAAGATGAGTTGTCCATTCTAACAGTAAAATAATAACTGATAAGATGAAATTCAAATTTCTTTATTCCATACTTAACAGCTAATACTTCTTTGATCGGAGAATGGTAATGTTTCTATGATTCTTTGAATTGTCCACTAGCATGTCCACAGTAATGATCTGTACCTTTAATGTTTTCAATCAGGACTGCACCCCAATACTCATCACTGGCATCTGTCTGCATAATTCTTTGTCCATCTCCAGGAATCTTTAAAGGTGGTGGAGAATATGCTATCTGTTTTAAATAACAGACAGCTTCTGTCTATGTTGGACCCCATAGAGGAGGTGTTTTCCTTGTCAATCTGGACAACTAGCTAGTATGAATAGAAATATAAGGGATAAAATCCCTGAGAAAATTTACTATACCAAGAAATTGTTGAATTTGCTTGATAGATAAATTTTCATCAGGAAATTTAAATAAATCTTGTGCAGTATGTGGACCAGGAACATAGTGACCATTTTTAAAATGCATTCTAAGAAAGTCAATTAAGTTGAGTCCAATAGTACTCTTTTTTCTGAAAGCATGATTCCATACTATTGGACCGGAGAATGAAACTAGTCCAAAAGATCATTATGGGCTTGATCATTTGGAGAGACCAACAAGATCTCATCAATGTAGATAAGAGCGCTGTGCAATATGGGTTTCATAATGGATTTTTGGAATAATGAAGGAGTTGTTTTGAGACCAAGTGGCATAACTATCCACTGGTATTGGGCAGTAGGAATACAGAATGCTGTTTTGTATCTGTCTGCTGGATGAATGCCAAGTTGGCAAAATCCTACTTTTAGATCAAATTTAGAATAAGCATAAGCATTGTTAAGATGAACAAACAAAGATTTGTTCTTTGGAAGAGGAAACTTATCATCCTCTGGAAAATGATTAAGAGGCTTATAATCAATGACAAGTCTCTTTTTCCCTCTGACAAGTTATGATTGTTTTTCCATATAAAAGGCTTGGCAAGCCCATTAAGACTAAGTGGGCTTAATTAAACCCTGGGCCAGAAGCTAAGAACATTCTTCTTGGGCTAATTTAAGTTCTAAAGGTGTCATGCCAGGATGGGTTGCTTTAGTTGGGTTGATATCTTTGTTGAGTTTGAAAGGAAGGGTTATGAAGAAGTCTAGGTTTATCCATAATGGTTTGGATCGTTGAATTGTAAATGAGAATCAGCACAAGAAGAGAGAATGACATCTCTTATGGGTTGGACATCTGATAAGGAAAAGAATTTTAGGGTATGGTAAAAAGGTTTATAGAAATGTTTAAACTTAAGCCCATCTGTAAGAATTCAAAGCCCTTTAGCCTTTCTATAATCTCTGAAGCTTATCAGAATATCTTTGTCTGGCAAAGTAAACCCAAGAACTTTGGTCCAAACAACACAGTTTGGGAAAAACTGAATACCAATAGGTCTTTTAGATCTAAGTTTTATGGCAAAAATTTCTCCATTGGCAGCCTTGAAATATGTTTTGTAAGACTCCCAGTCTTCTGGTGGAAGAATAGATGGATTCATGATAGTCTGGAATGAGTCTGTATCCATGAATGCAATTACTGAAATTGGTTTTGCATATTTGGATGGCAGAACATGAATCATCACATGAGGCATCAGATCATCATTATCATCTTCTGGGGAATGAAGAAAACATTCATGCAAAGAATAAATAGGAACTGTTTCATTGTTGGAAATTGAGGATTTAGAAAAATCTGAATCTGATGATGTGCTTTCATCCCCCGTATGATCCCATTCAATGTCAAAGATAGTATGTTCATCTTATTCACTCTGTTCAGAGTATAAGGACTCAATATCTGCTGAAGCATCACTAATGCTGTATAAAGAGACAAGTTTCTGAGCTCTAGTAGGTTTATTAGGACACTTTTTTGCAAAATGCCCTTTCTTGCCACATGCAAAACATCTGTTGGATCCTTTTTGCTTTCCTCTTTGCTGCTTCTTTCTGAAGAACTTACAACATTTGAATGGCTTTCTGGAAAATTTCTTAGAGAAAGAAATCTTTTTCTTGGAAAATCTTCTGGAATAAGGCTTACAGTCACACTTCTTTTTGCATTTAATCTCAAGATGAGATTTATTGAAAATCTACTTAGCAATGTTGTTATTGTAAAGTATGTGTGTAAATAAAGTCTGCTGTTCACATATCTTTTCCAAGGTAGCAAGAGTGAACTGGTGGATTTCTCCAATTGTAACATCAGTGAAGGGCTTTCTGGTCTAACTAATCAAATGATTAATTTCTGGCTATAGTTCTGTAGGCAAAGAAGAAATATAAACATATCAAAGGTTAAGATCATTAAGACCATTCAACATGTAATATCTCTTAGACATCCTTTGTAATGCCTTTCAATATCTTTCTGTTTCAAAGAGTAGCATTTCATGTCAAAATATTATTGGCGAATTCGTTTCTCATAAATGGAAAAATCACCAATGAAGTGTTGATGAATAATTCCTAAAGCAGCAGCAGCACTACTAGTGATGCACAAGTTCGCGTGAAAAATGGCATCAATCAATAATTAATCCCTAAAACCCAAAATTGTGAAAATTCAAGATGAAAGTCTTCTATATTATTGAATAATTCGAAAGCTGCATTACAATAGGAAAAAGAAAGCCTTATATAGGCTACATTCCAACCCTAACAAGGAAATCCAACCTTAACAAGGAAAACACAAAAAAAAAATTTACAAAAATACCCAAAAACTTAAAATTGTCGGATGAAGGCTTTAATAGCGTTTTTAAGGCCCAAACGATACCTGTCATAGTAAACCAATGACATCCCTTGTAGAGCTTGAAAAACACATTCCGGAAACATAATATAATAGCCAATCAGATTCTTATGCAAAAAGTTACGTCCAATTGAAGATTTACCAAAATTAAAACTATTTATTTCCTCTCTTGGGCCTACGATCCCTCTTATTTCTTGATTCTCGGTCTAAGAACTCATCCGCTACCAACTCTGCATCAAGTACTCTGGAGAAACTGAATATGTCTATATTCACCAAGACTTTGGTACCATTCTCTCAGAGTTCTAGTAAATCTAGAAACAAGTTCTTGAAGAACTCTATGAAATTGAACACTCTGTTTTGTCATCTGGACATCAATCCAAGCTCCCATTCCATCTATCATAGTGCACCATTTATGAGGTGGAAGCTTATCAAAGGTAAACTATGGCCCAGAGCTTGAGGGTGATGGATTAGGTGGCTGTTGATGGTGATATCCCTATGGAGAGTCCATGTCATCCAGATCAGAGTCAAATTCTTCAACTCTGGGCTCAGTGGAGAGATGCGGATCTCTGGTAGACTGCGGATTATCAGCTATAAGAATTACATTAATATCAGCCATTTGATCATCAGAACTAACAGAAACTATATCATCAATAGATGTATAAAAACTTGTATGCAAAGAGATATTCTCAACATTTTCAAGAGAATATTGCATAGGTCTTTTTCCCAGATCTCTAGGGAAATCTATAGATTCAGTAGGTTGTGTAGAAGAAGGTAAAGGTTTGGAACTGAGAGGTATAGGTGGTTTAGGTAGATTGGCAAAGGTTTCATAAATTGGTTTGAAAGGTTGAAAAGTATGGGATGGTAGGGGAAATGGAGTATGGTGAGTAAAAGGATAACAAGAGAAAGGATTTGGTGGATCATCAGTGGGTGATGGTTGAGATTTTAGTTTAGCCAGATCATTTTCCATCTTTGATAATTTAAGTTTCAGGTAACGAATCTCTGCTTCTTTTTGCTTGAATTCCATTATGTAATTTCTTTTGAGCAATAAGAGAGCGAAGAGAATAATGATCTAACTGATCTATCTTGTCAAAAGTTTTTTGATAAGATTCTTGTACAAAAGAAAACATAGAATTAATTTCTTCTGAAGTAGAAGCTTGAGAAACAGTCAGATGGTCTAGCTTTTTGTCAATTTGGTAAAGATATTGGTTCTAAACTTTTGCATTTTCTGCATGACAATTCAAAACTGCTTCTGCCGGTTTTGGCTCTTCAAATTGATCATTAGGAGTCATTGTTTGTGGAGAAACATAAAGGGTAGAGACATATAAAATAGTAGACAAGAGAAATACCTAAAAACCATGACTGAACCAAATTCTACTCCAGAAATTACCACATCTACTCCTACTTCTACTCCTGTTTTTACTCCTTGTTCTACTTTCACTAATACAGATCTTTTCTCTCCATCTATGACTGGATTAAATATTTCTAAATTTGATTCTCCTCTTACCATTCCTCCCTCATGCAGATCCTCTGTTACTTCAAAGATAGAAAACTTAATTTAGTTTTCTATAATCCCTAAAGATGCATAGGTTTCAGCTACTTCATTGCCTCTTTTAAATCCATATAGGGTTTACAGGAGAAATTCTTCTTTAACTTCTTCTATTAGAAATTTTATTTCTACTAGAAGACCTGTCGCTAAGGAATATGTCCAGACCTCTAAGATGGATCAGTGTCATTTAAAGGCTACTGTAGCTAAACAATATGTTACTATACAGATTGATCCTACTTTGATTTTTAACTGGAGACGTCAAGGATATACTCACCTTTACCTTGGTGCAGTAAAGATTATCTTGACTCTTTATGGTTGTCATGGACTCAATTTTGTTTCTAGAGTCAGTCTTCTTGATTCTAGATTTCTAAAATATGAAAAAGCTGTCAGTAGGACTGTTGTTAAAACACTTCATGTTGGAAGTATTATTCTTACTTTCTTTCCCAACTTCAACTTTTCTCTTCAAGATCCACATCTTCCTACTGCTTTAAAAATCCAAGTTCAGATAACTAGAGCTAAACAGGTCCATATTGCTATAGCTGCCACTATTTATCATCAAGTTGTTTATAGGCTTCAAGATCATGCTATTGATCTTGCATCTCATGGTCAAACCTCTTCTGAGGATTTGTTTGTCATTGCTTATAATGATGATGATCGAAACATTATTCAGATTCCTAGACAGATTCCCAGAAATGAATTAGCTCGACTTATGCCTCTTGAGTGGCTAACAAATTATGAAAATCTTCATTAGGCTTCTCAACTTGTTGAAGCTCAAGAAGTTCAACAATTTCAGACTAGACCAGATGGTTTGGTTCGTACGGTCTTTCAGCCTCCAAGAAGATCTCTCCATCAAGTTATGACTCTTTATCCAATTTCTAAACCAAAAGGGAAAAAGGTTCCTATCCATAATTTTAATTCTGATGGTTCTCATAATTATGTTGCAAAGATTGATGGTCATTTTATCTGAAATACTCCTGGAAATGGTATATGTGATTCTTCCTGTACTTGCCATTTTGATGATTCTAATGATGAAGAAACTCCAGCAACAGAACAAATTAAATCCAGATGTCGTCCTTATGAAACTGGATTTAATGACAAAAAACCTGACAAACCTTAGATTGGAATTCATGACTGGGTTCTTGAAAAAGAATGAAAAGAAGTTCAACAATACAACAAAAGTTCTTCTTACTGTTAGCCTTTACCCCTTTACCAAAAAGGACTTGCACAAATGCTCCCACCTTTATTGCTAGTTGTTCCATCTATGATGTTTAATCCTCATGATCATTTAGAATTCCCTCATTTAACAAAAACCACAAACCCTCAAGCCAAAATTGTTTCTACCCCTTATGTTTTTCCACAAATAGTGACTCCTAATGGTTAGTTTGAAGAGCCAAAACCGGCAGAAGCAGTTCTGAATTGGCATACAGAAAATGCAAAAGTTCAGAACCAATATCTTCACCAAATTGATAAAAAGCTAGACCATCTGACTGTTTCTCAGTCTTCTACTTCAAAAGAAATTAATTCTATGTTTTCTTTTGTACAAGAATCTTATCAAAAAACTTCTGACAAGATAGATCAGTTAGATTGTTCTCTTGGCTCTCTTATTGCTTGAAAGAAATTAGGTTTGGAATTCAAGCAAAAAGAAGCAAGATTCGTTAGCTGAAACTTGAATTATCAAAGATGGAAAATGATCTGGCTAAACTCAAATCTCAACCATCACCCAGTGATGATCCACCAAATCCTTTCCCTTATTATCCTTTTACTCACCAGACTCCATTTTCCCCACCATCCAATACTTTTCAACCTTTCAAACCAATTTATGAAACCTTTGCCAATTTTACCTAAGCCACCTATACCTCCCAGTTCCAAACTTTTACCTTCTTCTACACAACCTACTAAATCTACAGATTTCCCTAGAGATCCAGGAAATAGACCTATTCAATATTCTCTTGAAAATGTTGCGAATATCTCTTTGCATACTGGTTTTTATACAACTACTGATGATATTGTTTCTGTTAATTCTGATGATCAGATCGCTGATATTACTGTAATTCTTATGGTTGATAATCCACAGTCTACCAGATATGAATAAATAGATTCATGCCTTTATTTCAACACAAACTGTATCATACAAAATATCCAAATATAAAGTATCATACAAAACAAGAACCAATGCCATTTGGACTAGGGCACACCAGCAACCCATCATGGCATGACACCTTCAGACCTTAAATTAGCTCAAGAAGAATGTTCTCAGCTTCTAGCCTAAGGTTTAATAGTCGCCACCGTGAGCGGATGATGTCTTCGATTGGAAGGAGAAAATGCGCCGTGAGGCGGGCCGCCTTTCGGGTTTTCAGTTTTAATGCTCGAAATTTGGTTTTGGAAAATTCATCATTTATTTCATAAAAGAATCGAGACCTATGTCTTAATAGAAAATGTAAGAGTCACCACCCGGTTCATCTCAATCGGGAAATTACAGCGTAGCTGAACCGAACAGGACTGCTACACTTTCCAGAGATATAGGTCCGGACAAGTCCCTTGTTTCATGTCTAATCAAAATAAATTTGGCCAATGTTCATTGATAGCAATTTATATTTCTAAGGTTGATTTCCATTGATTTAATCATGCGCGTACAGGCGGATAAAAGCGATAAATAAATAAATTATTTACAACCCAATCGAATCACAACAAAGCTATCCTAGGGGAGACATTTGTATAATTTGGGGATCGGGGTACAATCGCCTATTTTACATGAGTATCTAATGCATTAAAATTGAAATAAGTAAATAAAATAAATTAAATTAAATTCCTGCAAAACAAAGGTTAGCACAAATATGTGCAACAAGTTGGACTCAAATATACAGAACAGGGAGATTAGAGATTGGGGACATGCATTTAGGGGGTAGTCGGGTAAACTCGCCTAGTTCGCCCGGCTAGACCTGGAAAACGGTTTTGAAACGTTCCCGTGTTTTGTTTCATTAGAAAACACATTTTTGAAAATATTTTCTTTTACTGGTTTATTTCCATTCAGCATGTAAAGTGGGTCGGTTTTCAGGAGATTTCTCCGTCATTGTATTGTTTTAATTGCAACAACTCAGAAATTAAATCTAAGGTCGTGAATGCATGAAATGAATTTGTTTTGGTTCATTTTGGTGATTTTCTGATTTTTATGCATTTTTATAATTTTTCTGATTTTCTGGGATTTTTCTAGATTTTTTTATGAATTTTTCTGGATTTTTCATGATTTTTCCTATCTTTTTGTTGTTGACCAGAAACGACAGTTGTACTACTGTAATTATAGTCGTACGACTGTACAGCATAATTTTTTTTTTCAGAAAATTGCTGAAATCATTTAGATGGACAGGATTTATAACCGTGGTTACCAAGAACAGTCGTGCGACTAAAACTACAGTCGTACTACTATAGTTACGGTCGTACTTTTGTTCAACCTGTCCAGGGGCAGTAAGCTTGCATTTTTCATTTTAGGCAATTTTATGCATAAAAATGAACCAGAACACACAGAAAATGAAGCAAAACACTAGTTTTAGATATTGTTACCCTTGTAGTGCGGATCCACTGTTGATTTGGCCGAAGAAAACGCCTTGAACGTGGATCCACAAGTTACGGATTTAGTTAAGTCCAAGTTCTGGAATTGATTATCTTTGAGTGACAGATAATTAACCTATGATTTCTATCAATTTAAACCTCACAATACAAAGATTCAAAAAGAATAGAGTAGGAGAAAATGGTTGTATTTTCTACTCTTCTATTCCCTTCTTTCAATGCCTCTTGAGCTCTCTTCAATCCAAAATTTTGAGAACCCTGGTTCCTCCATTTTTTTTGGTATTTATAGACCTAAAAATGAGACAAGGAGACACAATAATGCCCCCAAATCACGCCCCATACCTCTCCCATTCCGAATGAGTTGTAACTGCTTGAAATTTAAATCTACAGTCGTACGACTGTAATTTGTCAGCAGTTACAGTCGTACGACTGTATTACAGTCGTGCGACTGTATTCAATTTTTTTATTTATTTTTTTTTATTATTTTTTTTTGGAAAATTCCGTGTTCACACCCACTCAATCTCAATGGGCTTGCCAAGCCTTTTATGTGGAAAAACGATCAGAACTTGTCGAAGGGAAAAAGAGACTTGTCATTGATTATAAGCCTCTTAATCATTTTCTACACGATGATAAGTTTCCTCTTCCAAAGATCAAATCTTTTTTCGTTCATCTTAACAATGCTTGTGTTTATTCTAAATTTGATCTAAAGGTAGGATTTGGCAATTTGCCATTCATCCAGTAGACAGATACAAACTAGCATTATGTATTCCTACTGCCCAATACCAGTGGACAATCATGCCATTTGGTCTCAAAACAGCTCCTTCACTGTTCTAAAAATCCACGATGAAAATTTTCCAGCCCATATTACACAGTGCTCTTATCTACATTGATGACATCTTATTGTTCTCTCCAAATAATCAAGCCGATAATGATCTTTTGGCCCAGTTTCATTCTCTGGTCCAACAGTATGGAATCATGCTTTCAGAAAAAAAGAGTAGTATTAGAGTCAACTCAATTGACTTTCTTGGAATGCATTTTAAAGATGGTCACTATGTTCCAGGTCCACATATTGCACAAGATTTATTTAAACTTCCTGATGAAAATTTATCTATTAAGCTAATTCAATAGTTTCTTGGTATAGTAAATTTTCTCAGGGATTTTATTCCTCATATTTCTGTTCATACTAGCTAGTTGTCCAGATTGACAAGGAAAAAACCTCCTCCATGGGGTCCAACAAAGACAGAAGCTTTCCGTTATCTAAAACAAATAGCACAATCTCCACCACCTTTAAAGATTCCTGGAGATCAACAAAGAATTCTGCAGACAAATGACAGTGATGAGTACTGGAGTGCAGTCCTGATTCAAAACAGTGATGGCACAGATCATTACTATGGACATACTAGTGGACAATTCAAAGAATCATAGAAACATTACCATTCTCCGATCAAAGAAGTATTAGTTGTTAAGTATGGAATAAAGAAATTTGAATTCCATCCTATCAGTTATCATTTTACTGTTAGAATGGACAACTCATCCTTTCTATTCTAAAGATTCTTGACTTTCAGAATAAGTTGTTACCTAGTGCTCAATTACTCAGACTTAAAAACTGGTTTGCCAAGTATGATTTTTTTTGTGGAGCATATAAAAGGAGACAAAAATCTAATTCCAGATTTCTTATCTAGACCACCACCACTACAGAAACCAATCTCTCTCATCACCACTAAAACAACCATCCCTTTGATTTTCATGGCTTCCGGTTCACATTCAGAAAACCTATGGAAACAACCACTTTCTCCCAAAATTCAAAAGACCTTTCCTCCTCGAGAAAAGTTCAGTACTACCCTACAAATCCAAATATTTGCAAAAAATAATCTTTTCAAGTACTTGGCCAGAAGGATTCAACTCAGAAGGATTCCAGAGAATCCCTCACCTTTCTTCAAGGACTATCCTTTCCTTCTTGTTTGGGAACTATCACCATTCCATTAGCTTCTTAAACATGAATTATGGTGTTTATGGTGTTCTATTAGTCTCTACTGTACCGCAGTCCAGGTACCATTACTACCAATGCATCGTTACATCATGAATCCATATCACCAGAGTTTTCTTCTGTTTACTTTCCTAGATTGGTTTGCACCAATCTCATGGTAGCAACATGAGCTGTAAAGACAATTTATGTATGAAGAGCTTTATAATAAAAAGACAGGACAATTCATTAAAAATACAATAGTTGGGATTTTCATCCTTCACAGGTGTGAGCGGACGACGTTTTCAACGGAACGCGGACTCCCTTTCAGAAGGGGCGCCTCGATCTCGGGCGTATCCCTCCCTCGCGTAGGGGTTTTATGATTGAAATTCATTTTGGAAAAATAGAATATTTCATAAAAGAACCGAGACCTAAGCCTCGATGAATATTGTAGGAGTCGCCACCCAGCTCAGCTCAACCGGAAAATTTATAATGTAGCTGAATCGGACGAACGGGAGCTACACTATCCAGAGATCTAGGTCCGGACAAGTCCCTTATTTCGTGTCTAATTGAAATAAAAATGGCCAATGTTCATAGTCGGTATTCCAAATTCTAAAAGTCCATTTTATTGCATTAAGTTTAAACATACAGCGCGCATACACAGAAAATAAAAGGTAAAGCGGTAAATATTTAAGTGACTTACAACCCAATTGAATCAAAAATAAAAACTCTCAGCCTCACTTTTACAATCGCCTAAAATACACGATTTATCTAAAAATTACAATCGCCTAGGATATACGGATAAATCTATTAAATACATCCAAAATAAAGATAAAAATAACCAAAAGCTGCAAAACAAAGGGTTAGCACAATATACGGCACGCCACAAATAGGACTCAAATAGGATAGAATGGAATTTTAAGGATTCGGGAACATGCAATTAGGGGGATAACCGGGTCGGCTCAGCTAGCCGGCCCGATTAGACCTAGAAAACACTTTGAAACGTCCCTGTATTTTGGTTTTGTGAGAAAATTGTTTTGAAAACATTTTATTTTCCGGTTTAATTTAATTTTAGCATGTGAGGTGGGTCGGTTTTCGGGAGAATCGGGTCTCTGTCGTTGTATTGTTCTAAACGCAAATACATTGAAAATTAAATCAAAGGTCGTGAATGCATACAACAAAATTCATTTTGATGATTTTCTGATTTTCTGAATTTTTATGGATTTTTAGAAATTTTTTGGGGGTTATTCTGGAAATTCTGCCCTTAGACGAGCATTACAGTCGTGCGACTATAAATCAATCCAACTTCAGAATTTCATCAAAATTATTCAAAATAAAACTGAGAAGTTAATGGAAATCAAGAACACTCGAACGACTGTATTTACAGTCGTACAACTGTTCATCAACTCAAGAACAGTCGCACGACTGTTCTTGATTTTCAGAAACAGAAAACACAAAAAGTGGAATAAAATGCACCAAATCACATCCAATCGCCCAGAAAGCATGAGAAAAAGAGAGGATGAAGTGTGCTTACTTCTTAGGCGCTAATCCACCTTAGGAATGACCCCTAGCGTCGCACCAATCCACTTAAATTTGCTATTTTTCTCTTTTAGTTGAGGTTGAGAAGAGTTGGGTCCAAAATCTCCAAACTGTCACGGATTTGAATGAAATCAGAGTCTGAAATTGATTGAGTTTAGGTGTTAAGTCGTTAACCTATGATTTCTATCCGGTTTTAGACATTAACATTCAAGAATTAGACGAAAAGAAGAGGAAGAAAAGCTTAAGTTTTGTAGGTTTATTTTTCTTCTCTTTTTCTCTCTATTTCTCTCTCTAATCTCCTCCAATTCCAGACTAGAAAATCCCTCTTTCCTTCTCTTTTTCCTCCTTTTTATTCTCTTACTTCCTGCCAGAACTGAAGCAATTAATGCTCCCCTTTTTCTTCCCCAGTTTTCTGCTTTCAGGGTATGGGCTGGTTCACCTGCTACGACCCTACAGTCATATGACTGTAGTTTGATTAGAGTCGCACGACAGTAGTTTGATTACAGTCGCACGACAGTAGTTATAGTCGTATGACTATTCTATCTTCTTTTTTTTTTAGTTGGGAAATTTCGACGATTACAGCTACCCCTCGCGTGATCAAATTCATCGTTCGATCTTAATCTAAAGTAGTTGATATGAATTTGAGAACGCGACTCAAAGCGCCGCAGACACAGGAAAGAACCTACAGTTGAAATAGGCCGATATCGGGTTTATGTTACCCGAGGCAAGGAAGGTGGAAGGCGGATAGGCCGATACCGGGTTTATGTTACCCGAGGCAAGGAAGGTGGAAGGCGGATAGGCCGATACCGGGTTTATGTTACCCAAGGCAAGGAAGGTGGAAGGCGGATAGGCCGATACCGGGTTTATGTTACCCGGGGCAAGGGAAGGTGGAAGGCGGATAGGCCGATACCGGGTTTATGTTACCCGAGGCAAGGAAGGTGGAAGGCGGATAGGCCGATACCGGGTTTATATTACCCAAGGCAAGGAAGGTGGATAGGCTGATACCGGATTTGTGTTACCCGAGGCAAAGGAAGGTGGAAGGCAGATAGGTCAATACCGGGTTTATGTTACCCGAGGCAAGGAAGGTGGAAGGCAGATAGGCTGATACCGGGTTTATGTTACCCGAGGCAAGGAAGGTGGAAGGCAGATAGGCCGATACCGGGTTTATGTTACCCGAGGCAAGGGAAGGTGGAAGGCGGATAGGCCAATATCGGGTTTATGTTACCCGAGGCAGGGAAGGTGGAAGGCGGATAAGCCGATACCGGGTTTATGTTACCCGAGGCAAGGGAAGATGGAAGGCAGATAGGTCGATACCGGGTTTATGTTACCCGAGGCAGGGAAGGTGGAAGGCAGATAGGCTGATACCGGGTTTATGTTACCCGAGGCAGGGAAGGTGGAAGGCAGATAGACCGATACCGGGTTTATGTTACCCGAGGCAGGGAAGGTGGAAGGCAGATAGGCTGATACCGGGTTTATGTCACCCGAGGCAAGGAAGGTGAAAGGCGGATAGGCCGATACCGGGTTTATGTCACCCTAGGCAAGGAGGGTGGAAGGCGGATAGGCCGATACCGGGTTTATGTTACCCGAAGCAAGGGAAGGTGGAAGGCAGATAGGCCGATACCGGGTTTATGTTACCCAAAGCAAGGGAAGGTGGAAGGCAGGTAGGCCAATACCGGGTTTATATTACCCGAGGCAAGGAAAGGTGGAAGACGGATAGGCCGATACCGGGTTTATGTTACCCGAAGCAAGGGAAGGTGGAAGGCAGATAGGCCGATACCGGGTTTATGTTACCCAAAGCAAGGGAAGGTGGAAGGCAGGTAGGCCAATACCGGGTTTATGTTACCCGAGGCAAGGAAAGGTGGAAGGCGGATAGGCCGATACCGGGTTTATGTTACCCGAGGCAAGGGAAGGTGGAAGGCGGATAGGCCGATACCGGGTTTATGTTACCCGAGGCAAGGGAGGGTGGAAGGCGGATAGGCCGATACCGGGTTTATGTTACCCGAGGCAAGGGAAGGTGGAAGGCGGATAGGCCGATACCGGGTTTATGTTACCCGAGGCAAGGAAGGTGGAAGGCGGATAGGCCGATACCGGGTTTATGTTACCCAAGGCAAGGAGGGTGGAAGGCGGATAGGCCGATACCGGGTTTATATTACCCGAGGCAAAGGAAGGTGGAAGTTAGGCTGGGGATCTGGAATGAAGCGGACATGCTGAGGATTTAGAGTTCTATAGGTGACACGTATTTATTCCTTGAGCGATGATTTTGGAAACAAAAATTTTTGCCCCTTTGATCAAGAATAAATACGGCTTGATTACATTGCTCTGAGATGTTGAGGCCTGGGCCTGCGCGGCTTTGATTTGTCTCTTGAGACCTATTTTCTGCTTTGAGAGGGGTCCTGTCTCAGAGTAGCCCAGTGATGTTGGTGGGTTCCTGCACTTGGATTGATTGTGATGAATATGCATATGAATTGTGCGTGTTTGCTTTGAACTTATGCATGCATGCACGTATGTTCTAACTGTATGTATGCAACATGATGCTTATGCTCGGTTCTCGATATCCATACGAGCCCAGAGATGTAATTCACGGTTTGGGATTAGCCACAATGGTAGCCCAGATGACCCGCAACTCTATGTCTATACGGTCTAATCTCATTGGAACAAGTAGATGCCCCCTCTTGACTCCAAGCGTGCTTTCGTATCATATTGACCCAGTCCGATTGTTTCGGCATTTTCTTGATTGACTGACCATCACACAGATCTGGGTATTAAAGGAATTGGCCCTCTTGAGTGTCCTTCCACTTTACCCTTTGCACATTCTAGAGCGATTTCAGGCTTAGTGGATCAGGGTAATAGGCCGCGCCAAAGGATGGTCCGTTTGGTCGAGTAAGAAGATAAGGGCGAGACCCTGCATTTTTGTACTGCATAATGCTTCAATCTGGTATCAGTGCGTATAACAGGAGTTCCTGTGGCACTATCACGGGCTTGGATGTAATGTCCTGCTGATGGATATTTATATGTAATGGCACGGTGTATGCTAGATGAACATTTGATCGGAAATTCAAACATACACAATATTGCAATGGTGACATCAGAATGAGTATAATAGAGAATATGACAGTGACCCTGACTTTGTATATCACCCCTTCCCCATCACCAACATGTCCTTTCGGTTTTCCGTGTCGGAAGATTTTTTTTTTTGGCCCAAAAATTCTGTGATGGGCATTTTGTCTGTGTTGATCCCTTTTGCAATGGTTTGTCTTAGGATGGATACCTTGATATGTTCATCGCGACTTGCGAAGATACTGCTGTCCATGATACCCAGTGTTTCGGCTTTTTACTTGTCCCTAGTATTAGAGGTTTGTGTTTGGGGTGCAAAATACTTCAACAGATATGGTTTGCTGCGTGATGTAGCTCGCATGTGAACATTGACATGCAATGACACAACAAATGCATATTGAACACCAAAATTGAATACAAAACATTTATGACATGATGAATGTGGATGCATTAGAAAAATCCAAAATGTGGCTCCGGCTTTAATTAATGCTCCTTCAAATTACCAATATGCCCTTTTGGTGTCACACATTGGATAGATTTTTTATTCTTTTTTAAGATATACAGCTAAACACTGAATAGAGTTGCCGCTGTGGATGGACAACCTGAGATAGATTCAACTAACCACTGGATTCTCCTGTGGTCTGATACCGTATTCATATTTCCAATTCACCCCAAATTCCAGTTCATGCACAGTTCCCAAAGATGGACACAACTTCCAGCCTTCAGATGCATGGTTTGATTCAAACTGACTTGAGTTAATCTTGGTTCCCTTGTGTCTGCCGTTCATAATGACCCTAGTAGGTATTCACTTCTACTGTAGCCAAATCCGAGTTCTTGAAATGGTTGGTACATGCAACCTTTCCCTGAATATTAGCACAGCAGGCTTTGTAAGCTTTTTTGTTGATGGCATCATCCCATTCATGATTGTCGAAAGCTTTGTAGAATCCAATTGGTCCAACACTATAGGTGAAGTTCATAAATGCATAACCGACAGTTCCTCCAGTCTTGAAATCCATAAGGAAGTAAGGGAAACCATAAGCAACTTCCCTTTGGGCTTACTCTTGACCAGAATTTGTGGTAGATTATGTCTTTAGAACTGGCCTGGGAGACTTTTGATCATCAGGCTTGTTTTCTCACCGAGATTGGCCTTGATCTCCCTCTTATTCAGGTTGACCTCTTCAATAGTTAGATTCTTGGGTAACCACTGTTGCCCCTTTTCACCTAAAGAAATTGCTTCCTCCTTACTCCAGAACCTCAGAACTATACATTTCATTTTCCCCTTTTTCCAGCATTGTTGAGCTCATTTGAAGTAGACTCATATTCAAATCCTCTCTCTATCATGAACTCAAGACCTCTCCTATTGTTTGAGGATTCAAAATAATTAGTCTAGGAGTTCAGATTGAACAGAAATGGCGTGGGATTAAAAGAGTATCCCTAATTCAGTACAGGTTGATGATAAACAAAAACTGATTGGAATGGCACCATAACCACGTGTTCCATCGTCATTCTGGTGATGAGATGATGCAGAAGAATGTGATATGGAGCAGCATTGGGGTTCAATTTCTTGTTAGGAGCCGTTGATAATAAAAAAATAAGGCTTCATAGAATTGGTTCAAAGGGGGAAGATGAAAGTGTTGTGCCTTGCATATAATAAATGGAAGACAAAGGGTGTTATAGGCAAGGGATAAGGTAGAGGGCAGAATGAAAAGGGGAGTGTTTTGGGTTTGAAGATAAAGGAAGTTTAAATCTTTCATAGAAAGTCTAGCAAAAATCTGATAACGATGGAAATTGGGAAGTGGAGATTACTTACTATGCCTTGCCATTTAATGCTATGAGGCACTCCAGTGTTAGCTATGGTTGCCGTGTATGAGAGAGATAAAGACACCAATCTTCTCTACCACCACGCAAATTTAACTTTTCAGAATAGGCAAAAACATATTTATCTCTATTGTGTTAACCCACCGATCCCGGCACTTCATGCAATAGATGGGCCACCCCCGAATTCATCAAACACTCAACAGAGTTTGCTTGGGTTTCATTGTTTGGATAGGAAGAATCAGAAAACTGTACAAATGAGGAAGGAGGAGGAGGAGATATAGAAGTGAAATAGCAGGCATAGAGAGGGGGGGTTGGAATTTGGTAGTGGAAGCAAGGGAAGAAGTGGATTGATGTCAAGATGACAGGTTGATTGGTAATTGTTCGGGGAGAATTCAGGTGCGTCTGGGTTTAACTTTGTTTATGAAGCTATTACTGCAGCAGTATGTAGAGACTGGCAAGGTCATACATCTATGAAGGAAAAGAGCACGACTGTAAGCCCGAAGCAAAAATCTCACTGTAAGGGAGAGAAGGAGTCTTCCATCTGCATTGATTCCTCTCTCTCTTCTACTTTTTTTTTTATGAAGCTAGATCCAAGCCACAGCCACCTGTTGATTTTCCTGCTGCATTCGAATCCATGTATGTCATATGTGTTTAACATGTCTTTTGGATGAACAATGCATGTGTAATGTCATATGCACATGAATGCCACAAAAACAAGACTATATATGCACTACAACTAATATCTGCTTCAGATTTTTACAGCATGGTGGGTGGCGAAGATCATTTGGATTTCTTAGGGCTTGGTGCTTTTGATGAGTTTAGGTTTTTGACTATAAGGTTATAGCACTTGACCATTCCTTATCCGGTCACTTCCCCAGCTTCAGTGTCACTACCCCACTTTCATCAAACCAGACCTTGGAGTTCTTCATCATATTCCTCTCCCCGGAAGGTTTGAGGAATTTCCTTGACGGTCTCCCTGCTTGCCCCTAGTTGCTTATCAGAGGTGGATGGGATCACCAATTTTCCTTCGGCGACTAGCTTTTGGATTTCCTTTCTTAAATCAAAGCACATGTTGGTTCGGTGTCCCATCATCACATGAAAGCTGCAGAAGTTATTCTTTTGATTTGGCATCGGCTCTACATATGGCCTGATGCTCTGCAAAAATCCTTCCTTTCTACATTTGGCATATAACTTGGACAATGACACAGGCCACGGAGATATGCCTTTCTAGTCACCCTTGGGGAGAAAATTCCTGGCGTGCCGTAGAACAATGTCAATATTGGCCTTGGCGGGCACTTTCAATTCCATCTCGCCAGTCAGCCCTCTTATTTTTCCTTCGAACTCTGCCACACGTGCCTCCAATTCAGAGCACCTAGTCGTCAGCTTTTCTACCCTGTCACGATCATCTCCAAGCATCTCTTTCAACATTGTCGCTGCCTCTTCCTTAACTGCCTTTTGAAATCGTGATGAAGCAACATAATGATCCACGACATCTGTTATGGTGTTGAAGTTCAATGGGCCAGCCATTTTCAAGACTCTTTCCCTCTCTCCCCTGATAAAACCACTTGTTAGGATTGGCCGGGGCATACGCATGAAGGATACCAAATCAGTGCTTGAGATGAAGATGTTTGGTGCTGGTGGAACATCTAAATGTTTAAAACATGAATCAGTTATACATTGTGAAAGGATGAGAATGATTTCCCTTATTTTCATTCTTTTGATTTTGGACGTTCCAAGGATACCTCATGCTATGCAAAAATAATGCAAATGAGACCGCGTGTGGACCGTCACACTGGTAGAAGTTCGGCGCTTTCAGAGCACCTAGTGAGTTGTCATGAAATGGCTGCGTGCAGGCCAGCACACAGCAGAGTTTTGACACTTGGCAGGTCAATGACATGAAGTGAAATGGTCGCATGGGAACTATTCCATGGACAAAGTTTTGATGCTTTTGGAGCAAAGTGATATGGAATGATGTAACAGAAGTGTAATTCAAGACACGGACAAAAAACTGGCGTTCGTGGAACACCTCGCATGATTTAATAATGTTATGAGATGCCCCTATATGTGTACTAATTTGGCACTAGGGGAGCACCTCGAACGATTTCACAATGTTATGAGATGGTTCGACGTGAACCATATTACGCAAACAGGACTTCGGCGTCACCGAGATGCCTATGATGGATGAACATGATGTCATGCGATGACGTCGTGTGAACTATCACACGGAAGCAAATCTAGGACCATTGTGGTCTACTATTGAATGATATGATATTTTGTGAAATGGCCGAGTGCAATCCGGTGCACGGGCGGAAATCGGGCAGTTTTGGGGTACCCGATATGTCATGGAATAAAATGATCGTGAATGGCACACTTGGAATCATCCTTTATTAGGTGGAATGATATGATGTGGATGCATATGTCATACAAAGATGCAAGTGGCTGCACGAAAATGTGGTTAAAATGCATGACACACATAATGATCTCATGTATGTTTCATGGGATGCCGCACATGAGATGTAAATGGTACACAAGTAAAATATCATGGCTGCACAAAAATGTGATTAGTGTCACGCATATACTGATGTTCGAAAATGGTCGCATAAAAATGTGGTTAATGTCAATATCATACAAATGTTAATGTCTTGAAAATGGTCGTGTAAAAGCATGATTATAATGACATACAAATGATTGTGCGCATTTGATGTTTCATGAATAAAAATGATAATAGGCACGAATTCTCTATTTCGGACATCCCAAGAACGCCTAATGCTATGCAAAAAAAGGTCACACGTGGACTGCCACACGGATTAAAGTTCGGCACCTTTGGGGCACCTAATGACCTATGTGATATGGTCGCGTGTGTGCCGACACACGGACAGAGTTTCGATACTTTGTAAGTCTATGTGGTGATATGAAATGGTCGCATGAGGCAGCCCCATGGACAAAGTTTTGATGCTTTTGAGCATATGATATGAAATGATGTTGTAAAAGAGTCACATGTACCGGGGACACGAACAGAGGTTCAGCGTTCGGGGAACACCTTTCATGATTTAGGATGTTATGAAATGCCCCTACATGCGTACTAATTTAGCACTCGGGGAGTACTTTGAATGATGTAACAATGTCATGAAGTAACCCGATGTGGATCACAGTGTTATATGATGTTTATGATGAATGGATATGATGTCATGAAATGCATCGTGTGGATTGTCACACGGAAATATACCTAGGACCATTGTGGTCTCTTTTAAATGAAATGATTTGGTGAAATGGCTGAATGCAATCCGACGCACTGGCAAAACTCGAATATTTTGGGATATCCGATATATGATGGAATGATATGATCGTGGTGGGCATCCTTGGAATGCCCCTAATTTAACTAAGATGATATGAATGCTTATGTCACACAAAATGCGAATGGCTCCATAAAAATGTGGTTAGTATGTATGACACATAAGATGATGCTATGTATGCTATGCGAAAATGCCAACACACAAATATAATGCTATGGCTGCAAAAAGAAACAGTTAGTATGAATGGCAAACAGATGAATTGATGTTTCTCACGCAAAAATAAAATGCAAATGGCTGCATAAAGACTTGAGTTAATTATCACGCAAATGTTTATTATATGGTATGTCATGTGTATGAAAATGTTAATTATGGCATCTCATGAGAGAGCAAGAGGTGTGAAACACATAGCACACGAAGCGAATTCTTCCAACCTTATTTCTCCAAGCGTGGTTGGTCTCAAAAATTCTAACCGAGTCCTAGGTGGGGTTCTCTTTGATCACCAACCGAGGATGATGAAAGCGCGATTTTATTATTTCACACAATTTATTTTGGTGTCCTAAAGGGATCTAACTAAGGCTGCCTATATGAGTTCGGTCCAAGTCGGGATAACATCAAGGCTCCCATAGCAAAATATACTACTCACTTCTCCCCACTCAAGGGTCCGAACAAAAGGGTTCGTACGAGGCTATGGGTGGTGTTTCGTATCCGTGCCCCTAAGACCAAGAGGAACTTAGGCGACACTTCAACAATTCACCGGGCTAAAGCGGGATACTTAACCTAATGCAGGCATGTCTAACTAAAAATGCAAAATAAAATACCAATCAAGAATCATCCACCTTATTTTAATTGGACACTTTTCAGGGCTTGTCAAATTCTTTTAAGTTTTTAAGAAAACTTTTATAAGGAATCCCAGCGGAGTCGCCACTGTGAGCGGATGACGTTTTCGACGGAACGCGGACTCCCTTTCGGAAGGGGCGCCTCGATCTCGGGCGTATCCCTCCCTCGCGTGGGGGTTTTATGATGAAATTCATTTTGGAAAAAATAGAATATTTCATAAAAGAACCAAGACCTAAGCCTCGATGAATATTGTAGGAGTCGCCACCGGGCTCAGCTCAACCGGGAAATTTATAATGTAGCTGAACCGGACGAACGGTTGCTACACTATCCAGAGATCTAGGTCCGGATAAGTCCCTTATTTCGTGTCTAATTAAAATAAAAACGGCCAATGTTCATAGACGGTATTCCAAATTCTAAAAGTCCATTTTATTGCATTAAGTTTAAACATACAGCGCGCATACACAGAAAATAAAAGGTAAAGCGGTAAATATTTAAGTGACTTACAACCCAATCGAATCAAAAATAAAAACTCTCAGCCTCACTTTTACAATCGTCTAAAATACATGATTTATCTAAAAATTACAATCGCCTAGGATACACGGATAAATCTATTAAATACATCCAAAATAAAGATAAAAATAACCAAAAGCTGCAAAACAAAGGGTTAGCACAATATACGGCACGCCAAAAATAGGACTCAAATAGGACAGAATGGGATTTTAAGGATTCGGGAACATGCATTTGGGAGGATAACCGGGTCGGCTCGGCTAGCCGGCCTGATTAGACCTGAAAAACACTTTGAAACGTCCCTATATTTTGGTTTTGTGAGAAAATTGTTTTGAAAAAATTTTATTTTCCGGTTTAATTTAATTTTAGCATGTGAGGTGGGTCGGTTTTCGGGAGAATTGGGTCTCCGTCGTTGTATTGTTCTAAACACAAATACATTGAAAATTAAATCTAAGGTCGTGAATGCACACAACAAAATTCATTTTGATGATTTTCTAATTTTCTGAATTTTTATGGATTTTTAGAAATTTTTTGGGGGTTATTCTGGAAATTATGCCTTTGGACGAGCATTATAGTCGTGCGACTGTAAATCAATCCAACTTCAGAATTTCACCAAAATTATTCAAAATAAAACTAAGAAGTTAACGGAAATCAAGAACACTCGTACGACTGTATTTACGGTCGTACGACTGTTCATCAACTCAAGAACAGTCGCATGACTGTTCTTGATTTCCAGAAACAGAAAAAGCAAAAAGTGGAATAAAATGCACCAAATCACATCTAATCACCCAGAAAGCATGAGAAACAGAGAGGATGAAGTGTGCTTACTTCTTAGGCCCTAATCCACAGTAGGAATGACCCCTGGCGTCGCACCAATCCACTTAAATTTGCTCTTTTTCTCCCTTAGTTGAGGTTGAGAAGAGTTGTGTCCAAAATCTCCAAAATGTCACGGATTTGAATGAAGTCAGAGTCTGAAATTGATTGAGTTTAGGTGTTAAGTCGTTAACCTACGATTTCTATCCGGTTTTAGACATTAACATTCAAGAATTAGAGGAAAAGAAGAGGAAGAAAAGCTTGAGTTTTGTAGGTTTATTTTTCTTCTCTTTTTCTCTCTATTCTCTCTCCATTTCTCTCTCTAATCTCCTTCAATTCTAGACCAGAAAATCCCTCTTTCCTTCTCTTTTTCCTCCTCTTTATTCTCTTACTTCCTGCCAGAACTGGAGCAATTAATGGTCCCCTTTTTCTTACCCACTTTTCTGCTTTCAGGGTATGGGCTGGTTCACCTGCTACGACCCTACAGTCGTACGACTGTAGTTTGATTACAGTCGTACGACTATTCTATCTTCTTCTTTTTTTGAGTTGGGAAATTTCGACGCTTACAACAGACCATATTTCAAGCATCCTCAAGGACATTTTTTCACTTAGAATCAAGCTTCTCACTGGAGGAATTGTGGCTTTCCAGTATCTACTCCTAAAGATAAATCTTTGGTCAGAAAATTTCTCTATAAACTCAATGGTCATATGGATAAAACCGATGCCTGGGTTTATGCTACTACTGATTATCCATTGATTTTAACAGTTTCTCCAGAATTTCAAGCTGTTAAACTAGTAGAATATGTAATCCAGCAACCAGAGCCAGCCACTTCAACATCTCACTAGATGACATGATACCAGCCAGAAATCTCTTATTCAACTCTGTATTAGGATTATCAAGAGCCAGAAAGTCCAGAAGTTCCCACTTGGTTTGAAGACTATTCTCTTCCACAAAAAGAAAAAGAATTAGACAGTCTAGACTCAATGAATATGTCACCATCACATGAGCCAATAAACAAGAAATGGTTCTAGTATCTCCACGTCATCAGATGCCCTGCATCGTTTCTGCCAGCTGTTTTTGTTAGCACTTATGTCTTTATCTGTGAAATATCTGTTTAATAATTTTGCTTTGTCTGTTTGTAATAATACAGCTGAGTCATAATCAGCTGAGTCATTATGTGCTGTAAAATAGATGTCTCTATCCTCTTTCTTTTATGAGACTGTAAACCATTTTCAGTTGTCTGCCCTACGTGGTAATTTGTTTGTCGTTTTGAGAAGTCTTTTTCTCTATATAAGAAGATTTTCCTGGTTTGTAAGGTTTAAGTTTTTCCAAAAATAAAATTTTTTTTAATCATACAAATAACTCTCTAAATCTCTCTTTCTCTTTTTCCTGAATTATATTCTTTTAATAATTCTTAAGACGAGGTACTATGGGATAGTTAGTATTAGTTATTAGTAACAATGAACAACAGGCCACCAAACGCTGCCCTATTTAATGCCAAGGGTTGGCGTGTTTATGTGTGTACTATGGTGTGTTCATGGTTTTCGATAGTTAATACTGGCTATATTTCATAGCTATTAAAAAGAGAATGTATAATTAATAAATTCGAAAGGGTTAATTCTCTCTGTCATCAAACTCTACTGCTTCGTTGTTTGGAAGTTCCATGGCGTGAGCCGTTGTGAGAGAGAAAGGGAGGACGTAAATTGAGATTGATTTCAGTTTTAAAAATGCCTGTCAAGAAAGATATTTGCAGAAACTTTCAGCGCGGAAGGTACTTTCTTCTTTTTCTTCTTCCGTGTGATTCAATTGAACTGCTGTTTGCATTGATTATCATATTTTAACCAATACGAATTCTACACTGTAATGTCATTAATATGCTTTTTCAAATTTAGTTATCAGCTTTCTTGCTTGCGCTATCAATTTTAGGGTTTTAGTTTTTCCGAATCTCATCTTATTTTTTTTAAAATTGAATTTCATGATTTCTTGATTTTCTGGTTGCAGCTGTCAGTATGGTGGAAGATGCAAATTCCTTCATGTGAATTCACAGCAGCAGCCAAGAGCAAACAATAATGCTTTCGGTTTTGGAGTGCCCCAGAAGCAGCAGAATCAGTCTTCTAATCCTTTTGGATTCGGCTCACCAAAGAAGCACCAGAACCAGTCTTCTAATCCTTTTGGATTTGGTGCTCAATCAAAACCCTCCAATGATTTTGCCAATAAACAACAGCAATTCAAGGTAATTCTTTTTCCTATTTCACTTCAAACATGTTTTTTCGTTTCCTTTCCTCTGTATGGTGCAAAGCGTAATTCCTTCAATTGAATTCCACCCGCTTCCTTTATGGGGGCTAATTGTGCAATATTTGACAGGTACTTCACCACTTACCAGTAGGCTATTTGCCCAATGGCGGGCATTTTATCCTGTCTGTAGATGACAAACATTTCTGTTGATATTTTTAGTAATCATAACTTACTTGTGGACTAGCCTTTTGAAAACAAATGGAGCCGTTTCTCCCCTTTATCCAATGCTGGCACACCTTCATCAAAACAACCTGAAAATCAGCCTCAGGCACCAAATCATAAGTGAGTACTTATTCTCTAATCACTAGGTTGCATTTACATGCTTCTGCTTGTTGTTTGTACCCTTGAAATAGTTTATTCACTTCTTCAAGCTTACCTTGACAATTGTGTGTTGGTATATGTAGGTGCATAGATCCTGACTCCTGCAAACGTCAGATTGTTGAAGATTTTGAGCATGAGAAACCACTTTGGAAGCTTACATGTTATGGTCACTCAAAAAAGTATGTTTCACTGTCTGGCTATTTTTATTTTTTTATTTTTTTCGAAAGGAAAAATGAAGGGCCTAGTTGGAAGCAACTGCTGTGCGATCCCTTTTTTGTCCTCTTTTGCAAGCTAATTTAGTATGCTACAAACAACTGTTTTGATGGTAGTGGTTTATCAAGACTTGTTGAATTGATTTCAGTATCATTTTTCTATGTATTGTTGTATGCAGTGGTCCTTGTGACATTGTTGGTGATGTTAGTTATGAAGAACTGCGAGCTGCTGCATACGATGATGCTAAACGTGGCTTAAGCTTGCAATCAATTGTAAGAAAATGTGGAAAACCACTCTGAATTTTAGTTTTTAATGTTCGTAATATGACTTTAACATGTTTGTGTTCTCTTGAAATTTGGCTTCATTTTCCTGGTTTCATTTCATATTCTTAACTTAATGCTTCTGGGATTGTATCACGGGATGTTATGTTGAATTTTCCAAAATTAGGAAACATAGAAATTATAACATGTTTGTATCTCTATAAAGTTCAAAATTACTTAAATCCTGTAAGGTATCTTGAGAATAGTTGTGAATTCCTGTAGTCTTTAAAGTTGACTTTTGTCGGAGTTTCTTAGTGTGTGTGCATGGCCTTGCTGATTGCCAGTGATTCCATGACGTAGAATAGGGTTGCATTGCATTTTCAAGTAAAAGGAAAGATTAGGGAATGAACTACAACAATGGAGGAACAAAGATAAATTGGAGATGAGCCTAAACCCAAAGTCCCTTACTTCCCTCACTGTTCCCCCTCTCTGGTATACTACCCTTACAGCTCACTATATTGCCAGCACAGGTTAACTCATTTCTTTTCCTAACCGATGACTCTCGCTCCTCCTGTCCTCTCTTTTCTTTCTAGGATACTCCTATACAAGACCAATGAACATTCTGACTTAAAACATAACCAGCCATATTCCGTTCTGTATCAGAACACATGGCATATTTAATAAAAATACATAATGGTTAGCGATACGTAGAAAACTGTCATTTTGTGTATGATCTAGATTATTAGTCCTAGAAGTTGGTTTAGGGGTAGCATACAATTTTTTGCAAAACTGTCCATTGCTTGTCATCTAATGCGGCTTGAACTCGTGGTCAATTTCAGGGCAGCAGTTACCTTGAGACAATAGTTATTTCATTATTTTTGTTTTAAGTTAGGGAAGTTGTTCTATATCTGCGCTGTTTCTTTTTAACATATTAATGTGGCAGAAGTTATCTGCCCCAGCAATGTAGTTGTTCAGTTTCTGTTCAGTCCTATATTTCCTTTTTCCTTATCCAAAATACTGCAACTTCTGCTTGTCTCCAACACTGCTGCTGATTATTTCCACATGCCTGTGAAGTATTTTGGATTGTCCTGTGTAGTTGAGTGATAGAGATGCAAGATTCATTGGTCAGTTTTGGACCTCTTCCTTCAGTTTGATGGATACTAATTTGAAGATCTCTACTGCCAATCACTGACAAATGGGTGAGAAGAATCGATAATTCAACTTAATGGAGCTGTGTATTTGTTTTTTTGAGTTTCTTTTGATGCATCCCACTGTAGAAGAAACAAAAAATACATAAGATAACTGTCCTAACTTGGATTAAAAAATTATGAAATAACTTCTATCCCATGGTAACCGCTGCCTTGCAGTAGGCACAGATTCCCTGCAATTGGTTGATAAATGCACTAAAGGTGTAGATACTTCCTGATAAAATTGCTAAAATTTAGAGTATAGATTATTCCTTCAGAGTTGTTTTGTAACTTCCTGAATTGATTAACATGTAGTACTTGAGCAGAATTGTGTATGAATATATATGAGAAATTGAGAACTGTTAAGTTAGCTATTCCATGTTACAATCAGAGAATATGAGAGAAAAATGAATTATATCTTTGATTCATGGAGAGAGCTACATATATATACAAGTCTAGGAATACAAATATGGAAATTCAATTAAGCTAATTCCTATGATTATGCCTATGATTTTTCCTATCAAATCTATTTACAGCTAGCACATTATAACGCTCCCCCTCAAGCTGGAGCATAGATGTTAATCATGCCCAGCTTGGTGCAAATATAGTTGATCCTATTCCCTGGCAAAGCTTTAGTAAATACATCCGCTAGCTGGTTTCCTGTTCTGACGTGCGGAGTTGAGATTGTACCATCTTCAAGCTTTTCACGAGTAAAGTGACAATCAACTTCAATATGTTTGGTTCTTTCATTGAACATAGGAGTATTAGCAACATAAATAGCGGCTTCATTATCACACCACAACTTCATTGGTTTTGTCTAAGGAAACCCAATCTCACCAAGCAAATGACGTAGCCATACAAGTTCACACGTAGTTTGTGCCATAGCCCGGTACTCAGATTCAGCGCTCGACCATGATACCACAGTTTGCTTCTTACTCTTCCACGACACAAGGTTACCACCAACAAATACACAATAACCAGTTGTTGAACGTCTATCTGAAGGATCACCTGCATAATCAGCATCCGTGAAACCTTCTACTATATGATGACCGTGGTTCTGATACAAGACACCACGTCTAGGGGCACCTTTTAGGTATCTCAAAATATGACACACAGCATCCCAATGGGAAGTTCTAGGAGACGACATAAACTGGCTAACAACACTTACTGGAAAGGCAATATCCGGACGAGTAATCGTTAGGTAATTTAGTTTCCCAACAATTCTTCTATACTTCTCAGGATTCTCAAGTAGGTCACCATCTTCGGCCTTCAGCTTCGCATTTGGTACCATAGGTGCATCACAAGTCTTAGCTTCAACAAAACCAGCATCACTTAATACATCTAAGCAATATTTCCTTTGAGATAGGTAAATTCCTTTACGACTACGAGACACTTCAATTCCCAAGAAGTATTTCAGTGGTCCCAAATCCTTCGTCTGAAAACGAGTCCCAAGAAATGCCTTTAACTTCTTGATTCCAGTCTCATCACTTCTAGTAATCACAATATCGTCCACATAAACAACTAGTAGGATGCACCCAGAAGTGGATGATGCAAAGAACACTGAATGATCATAGGCACTTCTTCGTAGGCCAAATTCAATCACTACTTCACTGAATTTCCCAAACCATGCACGAGGAGATTGCTTCAAGCCATACAAAGACTTTCTTAACCTGCATACCTTCCCGGACTCCTCCTGAGCAACAAACCCCGGAGGTTGCTCCATATAAACCTCTTCTCGTAAATCGCCATGTAAAAACGCATTCTTAACATCAAGTTGGTGAAGTGCCCAATTGTAATTAGCAGCTAAAGAAATAAAGAGTCGAATAGAGGAAAGTTTTGCTACTGGAGAAAATGTCTCTGAATAGTCTATTCCATACGTCTGAGCATAACCCTTAGCAACCAAACGAGCCTTTAATCGTGCAACAGAACCATCAGGATTCATTTTGATACTAAACACCCACTTACAGCCAATAGATCGTTTGTGCGGAGGGCAAGAGACCAGATCCCAAGTATGATTTTGCTCTAAAGCCATTAGTTCTTCTCTCATTGCAGCTTGCCAACCATCATGGGCTATTGCTTCAGCAAGAGATTTAGGAACAGTGACAGAGTCTAAGGACGCTACAAAAGACTTTGTGGAGGGTGCTAAAGCATGGTAGGACACGAAGGAAGAAATAGGGTGGGTACAAGTGCGTTTACCTTTACGGAGAGCAATTGGAAGGTCCAGGCTTGAATTAGGTGACGGAGACGAAACAGGATTTGCACTTGGATTAGTAGGAGATGCCACAACTGGGTGATGCACACGTGGAGTATAGACTTGAACAGGTCGAGAAGGAGTTTTGACCACCTGTTCAGAGTTAGAAGACAGAGGAACTGACTGTGTGCGATTAACCATATAGTAAAGGAAATCTTCCTCGGAACCATGAGAGGGAGATGGAGACGACACAACAGGACCAAAGAAAGGTGTATTCTCAAAAACTGTAACATCAGCAGATACCAGATATCGACCCAAGGAGGGAGAGTGACAACGGTAACCTTTTTGTGTACGGGGGTATCCCAAAAAGACACACTTAAGAGCTTTTGGATCGAGTTTGGACACCTGAGGGCGCATATCCTGAACAAAGCAAGTACACCCAAACACTCTAGGAGCAAGGGGAAATAACTCTTGTGACGAAAAGAGAAGAGAATAAGGTATCTGACCTTTAAGAACAAAGGATGGCATACGATTAATCAAAAAACATGCAGTAGAGACAGCATCAACCCAAAATTCTTTGGGAACCTGCATTTGGAACATAAGAGCCCTGGCAACTTCTAATAAGTGACGGTTCTTTCTCTCGGCCACCCCATTCTGTTGCGGAGTGACAATACAAGAAGATTGATGGATAATACCATTTTGTGAGAGATAGGTATTAAAGGAGGACGAAAAATATTCCTTAGCATTATCACTACGTAAGATGCACACATTTTTTTCAAATTGAGTCCGTATTTCAGAGTGAAAGGCACAAACGATAGAGAATAATTCTGAACGATTTTTCATAGGATATAGCCAAGTCATCCGAGAATAATCATCAACAAAAGTCACGAAATAACGGAAACCAGATTTTGACGTAACCGGACATGGTCCCCATATATCAGAATGAACCAAAGAAAATGGAACATCAACCCTTTTATTTATGCGTGGAGGATAAGAGACTCGATGGTGTTTTGCTAATTGACACGAGTCACATTGGAATTTGGACTCGTGTTTAAGACTTGGATAAAGTTGCTGTAACACCCTAAGAGGAGGATGACCCAATCGACAATAAAGTTGAAAAAGAGAAGGAGAAGTACTAGAACATACCACTGATTTGGACGCAGGAGTAGACTCAAGAATGTATAATCCATCTATTATCGTCCCCCTACCAAGAACCTGCTTCGTCTCACGATCCTGAAAGATACAATACTCGGGAAAGAAAATGACACAACAATTGAGGTCTTTGGTGAGTTTAGTGACGGATAATAAATTAAACGGAAAATGAGATACACATAAGACAGAGGTTAATTTAATAGAGGGTGTAGGATATGCAGTTCCACAACCAATTACTGAAGCAGTAGACCCATTGGCCACAGTAATACAAGGCACGGTATGATAAGAGGTAAAATCTGACAAAATACTTGAATTGCTAGTCACATGATCAGTGGCACCTGAATCAATCACCCAACAACGAGATGACATTGATACATAAGCAGCGGATTTGCCACTATTAGCTAAGGTCGTAATTTTCTCGTCTCCATTCTCACCAACTAAATCAGTCCGAGCCATTTAAAGGATTTAACCAAGCAGAAAAATACAGAAGACCAAAGAATACCAACAATTGCCCAACAAGTATCTTGATACGAAGATAAATAAAGAAAAAAAATCAACCTCAAATTGTGAGATAGCAATCTGCTTACACTAGAACCAGCAGCAGATCCGCAGTAGGAATAACTTCAGTCACCATAGTAGTACTGTTATTATTTTCATCACCTATGTCTTACAAACAGCAACAGTGCCAAGGAAACTTCCTGTAGAAAACAGAATACCAGCAAGCAGAGGAATAACCAGACCAGAGAGGAGACCAGATGGGCTGGCCGGGGAAAATGGGAAACAGGGCAGAGACGGAGGCGCATGTATCTCACGCGCAGGCGGAGCGGTGGCGCGTGTGTCACACGCGGTTGCAGTGGTGACCGGAGTTGCAGAGAAGCGCCGATCGGCGCACACACGTTCTTCTAGGACCGGCGGTGAGACAAACCGAATTCTAGAGGTGAGGAAAAATAACGGGTTCTGGGTATGTGAGAAAAAAAGAACGATTTCTGGAAACCGTTTCTGGAAACCACTGAAGTCTGTTCTCTGGACAGACGGAAAAAGAAGAAAAGGAAGATGAGTCTGTTCACTGGGACAGACAAAAAATCAACGAAAAAGAGAAGGAATAATAGCTCACAAGGGCTGCTCTGATACCATGTTACAATCAGAGAATATGAGAGAAAAATGAATTATATCTTTGATTCATGGAGAGAGCTACATATATATACAAGTCTAGGAATACAAATATGGAAATTCAATTAAGCTAATTCCTATGATTATGCCTATGATTATTCCTATCAAATCTATTTACAGCTAGCACATTATAACATTCCATAATTAGATTATTTCATGTTTCAGTCCTTTTACTTCTGCTGATGTTTTGTGCATATAGCCATATACATAATTGTAACCAAACACATTATTGTATTTGTTCATTTGACTTGGAACATCCTTCTTGCATTTCCAGGTTGAGAGAGAGAGAATCTTACTGAATTCCAAGTTGACTGAGTTTGAGAATTTGCTTCGAAATCCCTATGTAGCACCTCCAAAATCTGCTCCCATTCATAGCTCATTCCCTGGAGTCACTCCCAGCGGAATATTTCCTTCTGGTCAAACTAATGCTCCACCTGCTGTATCTAGCTTCAGCCAGTTGGGTGCATCACTTTCTAACAGGTCTAGAATGCTCTTTCCAATCTTCTGTTGATTATTTTTTGTTCAGTCTTTGTGAGGCTCATTATTAGCTCATAAGCTCCTAGAGTCCTGTTCATATTTCTTGTGTTTTTTCTCAGGCCTTCTGCACCATCATCCAATGCTTCTGGGCAACCAAATATCTTCTCAAACACTAGCCAGACTTCCAATGATTTTGCAATCAGGCAAGTTTAATAGGATTCTGATTTCATTTGGTCAAACTTGTTGAACAATTGTACACTGTATATTGAGTTCATGAAATGTTGTTCTGAAGCCAGACTTCCATTGACTTCAGAATCAGGAAAGGATTATAGGATCCTAAATTCGCTTGCTCACACTTGTTTAACAACTGTGTATAGTGTATTGATTTTGTGAAATATTGGTCGTAAGCCAGATATCCAATGCCTTTGGAAAGGCAAGGATTATAGGAGTATTGGACCCTAAATTTGTTTGCTCCCACTGTTTAACCATTGTGCATCAGTATAGTGTATTGATTGTCGAAATGTTGTTTCAAAGCTCGCCCATGGCCTTTAATTTACTTGAGTAACTTTTCTTTCAGGCCCTCTGTGCTGTCAAATAATGGCTTTGCGCAACCAAATGTGATCTCTAATTCAGGCCTAAGTGCAAGTCCATTTGTAACAAGCAATTTCAGCCCTTCAAATGCTGGTGAGAATTTTGCATTTTATTTTTGCATTATGTATGTGCATTTATCTCTATGATGTAAGATCATCTGTATTATGATCAATCAGCAACCAATTTTCTTAAACCTGGTTTTGAGGTTTTCCCTTCAATTTAACAGGTTTCAACAACAGTAATGCAATTAGCTTTCCAAGTAATCCATTTCCTTCAGCTGTGTCAACACAAATCTCCAATTGGTCCATTGCCCGGCCTCTTATCACTGCCAACACTTCTAATTCATCTCCTAATGCAGTTGGGATAGCAACTACAAAGATTCAGTCAGTGTAAGTCTGTAAGTAAATAGAAGAGCTGCGCTGTAAGCCAATTGGTAGAAATTCCTGCTTTAAGTTGACTAGAAATTGTCTGATAAAAAGTTGTTGTCATTCTAGTTATTGTCTTAGATTTTCAATTTAGATATAAACCAATATCATGATACATTCAGACATCTGACTTTTTTTGTAGTTCTAGCTTGTGATGGAGTAATTTCTGTTTTTCCTTGATACGTAAAGTCCAGTTGTGTTGTTGTGTTTGCAAAAATGCATCCATTGCCGTTCTTGTTGAAGCTTTATCATCTTTATATGACTGCCAGTTTGACTAGACCAACTCATGGTATTCCACCGGATATTTTGTGTGTCTTCAATGTAGCCTCATTTGTTCTTTATTTATTACTTTTATCTATAAAATTGTTGTATGTTCTTGCAGAAATGACATGCAAGCAAGAGCAACCATATCGGTGGATCCCAGTATCTGGTTGAAAGAAAACTGGATTGCTGGAGAGGTAAATTTTTTTTCTTGGATGTTTCTTTTAACTGGACAGGCAATTAGATTGGGTTTCGCTCTATATAATTTAGTTTTTACACACATGTTAGAAATGTGCAAGCAGCTAAGAATTTCATAATCAATTTTATTTGCAAATAAATCTTCCATGCATTTTTTTCCCACATCATAGTACAAAAATCACTTTCAACTTGGCAGGTTGAGGTAAACAAGTTTAAAACTTGTATGGCCAGTAACCCTTTCGTCTCTTATTTTCGGCCAATTTTAGTCGAACTTGATTAGCTACTTACTAAATGTTGTCAATTCATGATTTTTGATTTTGATATTGATTTTGATTACTAAAAATGAATTTTGATTGCGAGTATAGTAGTTTGATGATTCCAATTTCTTTGTGAAAACCAGATACCAGAGGAGGCACCTCCACATGAATATATTTGACAAATTGGCATTGTGAGATCGATTATTGTTTCGTCGGATGAAGAAGCACAAGGATTGCCTAAAGTTTTCCTGCATGCTTCAGATAGAAAACCTGCAACTGTTTTTTAATACTAACCACTAAAGAGATTATTAGCATCTTCTGGTTTAGAGTTTGAAGCTATAAGCACAAAGGCAAAATTGAGATGGGCGACATTTTAGCTGTTTATGGTGGCATTGATTTTTTTAAATAATTTTTTCTTATCAGAAAAAAGTGATTTTGTTTCTTTGCAGAACAGCAATTCTTCATGATATTTCTGTGCATAGTGTGGTTGTTATTGTGTACCTAGTTACTACTCGGTGAGTGCAGCTGCCAGATTAGAGGTCAATTTGATTCCCAAAGTCCTTAATGTCAAATACACTTTGGGACATCCAAATCAACCCTAATACACTTAATTCTAGAGGGTTTTTTCTGGCAGTAATTATTAGATAGTGTACATTTCATATTTACCAGCAAGCAATTGCTAAGAAAATTGTTTATCAAATAGAGGTCTGTGAGAGTACGTAATTGAGTTGTATGAAGAATAATTGGAACCAAAGTAGTAGTGGTAAAGTATGGATGTGTTAGAATGGGGGACAGTAATTGTTGAAGTTATGAATCCCAAACTTGTTTACGAAGCTCTTATGAATCCATTTAATGATTGAGTATGGAGAAGTGTGTTTTATACGTCATCAAGTATAAGAGTTTTCACCATTCAGATAAAAATACATAATTCATTTGGGGTCATATGAATATCATCTCCCAAAATATCTTTATAGTATTAATTAATTAACATAATAAAAAAAATATAATTTATTTCATTTATCTAAAATTTTAAAAACTTTTAAGTTTCAATAAACTTAGATGCCTATTTATTTAGAATAGTGAGAATATCTTGGGATAAGATAGATTTGTCACCATTTTCCTTAATTGAGCGGAAATAAAGATAGAATAGCTCAACCCATTTTACACTCATTCTATTGGAAACCTATATTCTTATATCAATTTAATTAATCATTTAGCCAATGAACTCACCATCACAGCGTCGTCGAATTCATTTAAATTATTAATATTAATATCAAGGACCAAAATATACAGAAAAGGAAAGAAAACTATTCTATTGAATCGTACGTAAGTAATCAAACTTAAAAGTGTAACAAAATCACCCACCTGATCTGATCTCATCTGATCTGTCTTTTGTTTTTTTTTTTTTTTTTTTAATTGAATAAAATTTCCAATTACGCGTTTTCTATTTTTCTGTTTTTTCTTAATTAGTTAGAACTCAAAAAAGAGATTCTCAATCACTCACATTTGAAAAGGTCTTAAAGATCGTGCAGAGCAGACACTTTCTGTATGGGATGGGACCCATCTCCCTTCTGTCATCCTCTTAAATCATTATTTCCAGTTCCACCACCGGTGCTACTCTACTCTTTTTACTTTTAAAAATATTCTAAAATAAAACCAGTTTTGTTTTTACAATTTTCTAAACATTATTTACCCTTTCATTTCATCTATTCAAATCATTAATATTTCTCGACGAATTATTCTCCTTGTATGAATCAACATTTGAACTACTGTATTTAATAGTAATTCTTCTAGTTATATTTTTAGATTTTTTCTCTTGCTTGCTTACTGTGTTTTCTTAATATATCAAAGCTTACAGTTATATTATTTACCTTTGGACATATCATATTTTCAATAAAAAGAGATAACTCTGAAAAATAAGTTATATTTAAATATTGTAGCATTGATATTAATCGAAAATGATGTAACATTGTTTACTCGTTAATGCATTTATTACCTTTCCCTGCTTCACCTCTTTCCAGCGCATTTATTTTCTTAACCCAATCAAACACAAATCAAACTTGACCAATTATTTATTTGGGTAAACAAATTCTTATTTCTCAATTTCTACGATTATTATATAGTTTTTAATATAATCAATAGTTAAATTAGACTAATAAATCATATCATTTTTTATGTTTTATGTTTTTTCGTCATATAATCTTATTAAATTTTATATAATTATAGAATAAAATTTTATTTATACAGAGATTGTTTAATTAAAATAGCTAAACAAAAAAATATTTTAAAAAATATAAAATTATAAATTCGAACTTTTCATGTTTGATATATCTTATGGCTAACATTAATAAACAAAATGATATTATTATAAAAACATTTATTGTTAATTTATACATATCATATTACACTAATAAAAAATGAGAATATTTGTTAGAAGAGAATAAGCGATAGGGATATTTTTAAATTTCTTAATGTAGAACCATCTCAATTATCAGAACTTTTAAAATTTTTAGACCTCTTAACTCCTTACAAACACCTAATTCCAGTATTTAATAATACTTTAATTCTCTAATACGCTCTAAGATGAACAAACTCTTTCATTACTATTTCTATGCATATTTCGTCCTTATTAATTTACAAAGCGTAATTAATGTATTGTTAAAGATCCTCCAAACTTTAATAAAATGCTTAAATTTCAATTCAACTAAACATATCATCCAGCTTCAAAATATAATTTATATCCATTGTGCTTCGAAAAAACTAAATTGATTTTCTAATTAATCATGCTTCTTGAGTTTAACTACCAAGCAGAGAGGTCGAAATAGTGAATTTTAATGTCCAACCTTATGAAAATTTGATATTAGTGTAAGGTTTAATAGACTGGGAGCCACGTATTTTTATAATTAGTTGGATGCATACATAGGGTCAAAGAAACTTTAAATTAATGCTTTTTAATTAAATGAAATTAAACTGATTTACAAAAGGTAGAAGCTCAAAAAATGTTTGTGTAACATTCTTAGTTTAAAAGTTCAGAATTTTTTCAACAGGTTAAAAGTTAGCAAATTAGACTTTTTTTTTTCTTTTTTTTTTTAGTTTAGCTGTACTCTTTTTTTGATACTACAGCTCAATTTGATATTTTGCTTTGATGTCAAATAATAATATTATAATTCAATAATAATTTCTGATATCCCAGCATAAAGACTATTAACTATATTACTATCAATTTGATATAATTTTTCATTCAAATATTTTTATAGATTTTTCTGGTTGGTATATCATATTACTCGATTCGATGTTGATCATACAGGCTTTAGGTGATTTCTCTTTTAACTAAATTTTTTTTTACGAATGCTAGAACTCGAATCCAAAATCTCTAATATAAGCGACTGGAGTTTCAATTCAAACCAATATTAATTATTATTTTCATGGATTGTTAAGAAAAATTAATATTTTTATTAGCTTTTATTTTCAGGTAACCATTGCCTCATTAACATTTAATTATCTCTGGAATCCGTGGATGGTAAATGTTAGCAAAATTGATTCGATTTTGCATAATATCAATTTCAAACAAAGAGAAATTTAAATATTGAATATAGAAGGATAATTTCGAAGTTTTGTATGTTTTATTTGTATAAAAAAAAAAAAAAAAAAGGAGAAAAAAGAATTTTTTTAAAAAAGAAATTTTCCAATTTTCCAAACGCAAAAATAAATAAATATTTTTTCTAAAAAAAAAGAAGTTAAAGTTAAGGGTTGGTAGAAGAGGACTAAATTGAAAAGGACAGCCGAAGTTGATGTCACGTCCTCTAATTCCCTAATTTTTCCAATATCCCTTTCCCAAATCTTTGTTCGCAAAGTAGACGTGTCTTTGTGTCTTGGTCACCGTTTTTTTTTTTTTTTTTCTTTTAATAATTCCTAACTTCAAATAAATAATAAAATAATGGCCAAACTTAAATTTTTACCATTTATACGACCAATGTTTTCTCTAAATAACGGAAATTTTCCAACAAACTATAAAATTATTGTTGTTGAGACTATAAAGTCATTTTGAGACTAAGTTTTGATGAGCAAATTGTTTTTTTGTTATTGAATTAGAAAGGATAATTTTGTTACAACTAAATAAATTGAAACGACTTTCTCTTAAAAACTTTAAATTGGACAATAAAACTCTCTCAACAACTGTTTTTAATACATAAAACTCAAATTTAATATCCTTCTTAAGGAGAATAAACTCTTACTCCTTGGTGTAGAAGAGAAGGCCTTGGTTTTTTTAAGTAAGTTTTATGGTGACTAGCAAGTTTCAAAAAAACTATCTGATTTTAGTGATTTTTGGATCTAATCTTATCGGGAACGGGCTAACGAGCAAAACTCACAGTCTTTAGCTGTGAAGTCCGTCGCTTTTCGGTCAAAAAACGACGTTTTGGTCTTCAAAATTGTGTTTTTCTATTTGTTCGGATATTTCTGGAAATTTTTGTGTGCTTCTTTTTTTTAGTTCTACTTTTCTTTACTTGTCCATTTTGGACTGTTTCGCCTATATAAGGCCTGGTTGTAATCGAAATAGATAGATTTTGAATTGAAATAAAATTTCCCTTTATTCTTTTATACTTTGAATTTGTTAAATTTTAGTATTTAGAAGGTCTTACTCCCAGAATCGTATGCGATCAACGGACCTAAGACAACTTGTTTGTAATCCACCGCATCACTCCCTCCAAAAAAAGCAACTATATTTGTTTGTCTACGGCAGGAAAACTTACATTACAAGAAATAAGATATGGAATCATTAATGATGATCCAAAAATATGAATTTAAGGGATAAATCATCAATAAACATATAAAGCTTCCGCCGTAGAAATGTCACCACTGGGAGGCAATTAATTAATATAAATTTATATTTTTATTTCAATATTATTGCAATTCATCCAGCTGCGTTAATCTACCAATAATTGTTTATACGAAATTGAGAGTTAACCTCCTTGAAAATACTCACATACAAATTCAGTTTTAATCTATAAGAAGAAATAAATACATATAAAATAAGTATTTGAAGAAACATAAAAGTTGACAACTATATATGTATTTGTTAGTGATACACCACTTAATTCAATCAATAACCTAATCAATCCTAACATTACTTAAAACTATTTTGTTCACTACACTCCAAATTTCAAATAATTAACTAATTAAAAGTACTGCAGTCTGGTTTGGAGGGAAAAATAAAATAACTAAAAACAAAAAGGGCTACGAAGTAAAAATAAATTAGAAATGTTTATAAAACAATGGTTTAAGAGACACAATTCTGTATTCCCATATGACTAGTCTTTTGTTCATGTGACTCTCTGCCATTTTCTTGCAATCAATGTCTTCTCCTTCTCCTTCTTCCTTCTTCTTCGTTTTTCTCCTTCTTCTTCTTCAGATCTCTGCTGCAACTCATGAAAATGAAGCTTTTGATATCGACATTGAAATAGATCCATCCTTCCAATTTGAAAATCCAAGGCTTCGTCAAGCCTACATTGCTTTACAATCATGGAAACTAGCCATTTTTTCTGATCCTTTCAACTTCACTTCTAATTGGAATGGCCCTAATGTCTGTTCTTACTTTGGGGTTTTCTGTGCTCCATTTCCTACTAATCCTTCCATTCGAGTTGTCGCTGGAATTGATCTCAATCATGCTGATATTGCCGGCTTTCTTCCCCCTGAACTCGGCCTATTAACAGATCTATCGCTCTTCCATCTCAACTCCAACCGATTTTGCGGCATTGTTCCCAACAGTTTCAGGAAAATGAAGCTTCTTACTGAGCTTGATTTGAGCAACAACCGATTCGTCGGCCAGTTTCCTAAGGTTGTTCTGTCTCTACCAGCATTGAAGTATTTGGATCTTCGATTCAATGAGTTTGAAGGTTCTGTCCCTTCCAAGCTTTTCGACAAGCCGCTGGATGCCGTTTTTTTGAACGATAACAGGTTTCAGTTTGGAATACCGGCGAATCTTGGAAACTCGCCTGTTTCTGTTCTTGTCCTTGCCAACAACAACCTTGGAGGTTGTATTCCGGGGAGCATTGGCAAAATGGGGAAAACACTCAATGAAATCATTCTAATGAATGATAATTTGACAGGTTGTTTGCCTGTTGAGATTGGAATGTTGAAGGAGTTGAGTGTTTTTGATGTTAGTTTTAATCATTTACAAGGCTCTTTGCCTTCTTCTATTGGTAATATGAAGAAAGTTGAACAGCTTGACATTGCACACAATGGGTTTACTGGTTTTATTCCTGATACTATTTGTAAGCTGCCTAGTTTGCAGAATTTCACCTATTCCTTTAATTATTTCTCTGGCGAAGCTCCCAGCTGTGCTGCTGTTGGTGTTGCTAATGGTACTAAGAATTGCATTCCTGGCAAGTTGGATCAGAGATCTGCTCGAGAATGTGCTTCTCCCGCTGCACGTCCTGTTAATTGTAGCAAGTTCAAATGCGGTGGTGGTGGTAGTTCCGGCGGAGGAGGCGGCGGCGGAGGTGGTGGTGGCCGTGGTTCGTCGAATAAAAGACCACCATCCCCGAGAAAGCCTGTTTCTAGGCCTTCATCTCCCCCGCCACCCGCTTTCAAGATTTCACCTTCTACTAGATCACATCCTCCACCACCTCCGGCGAAATCTTTCCATCCACCGCCTTCACCGCCACCGCCAGCCAAAAGGGTATCCCCGAAAACACATTCGCAACCTCCGCCGCCGCCGCCGCCGCATAAGGCGGATAAGTCACCGGCTCCTTCACCACATGGACATTCCCACTCTTATGCTCCACCGCCGCCCACCAAAAAGGTTTCACCAAGCACACATCAAGCTCCTCCTCCGCCGCCACATGTCGAGCACCACCCACCCCCTTATCAGCACCAAGCATCGCCGCCGCCGCCGCCTCCAGTTGAATACCACCCTCCTCCCTATCAACACCAAGCAACACCGCCACCTCCGGTTGAGTACCATCACCAGCCTCCTTACAATCATGAAGCATCACCTCCACCACCGGTCGAGTACCACCCACCTCCACATCAACACCAATCGCCATCACCACCGCCGGTTGAGTACCACCACCCTCCCCATCAACACAAAGCATCACCACCGCCACCCCCGGCTGAGTACCACTCACCTCCTTATCAACACAAAACATCACCACCACCACCTCCGCCGCAGCAGTCAGCTGAGGCTCCCGGACCAAGTTATTCTCCGCCGGAAAATGAGCATACACACCCTCCTCCACCTCATTCAACAGCTCCGGTACCATCACCGGTAGAGCATTACACGCCGCCCAAAACAGCCATTCCAGCTCCAGCTTCACCTCCTCCACCCCCAAGTGGTTGCACAACTCCAGAATCACCACCACCGACGCCAAATTATCACCACCAGGCACCACCGTCGCCGCCTCCCAAGCAACAATGGCATTATCCACCGTCACATCATAATCACCAAAATCCCCCTCCTCCGCCGCCGCCGGTTGATAACAGTCCACTGCCACCAATTGTAGGAGTATCATACGCATCACCGCCGCCGCCAACAATTCCATATTACTAAACACAGTTTGGGTTAATTAATTGAGATATAATTTTTTAAACAAACTGAGCATTCTTTTAATTTGCTGCTGAGGGATGGATTGGTTCCAATAGTTTGACTGTTTTTGTCAAACCAAATATTTATTTTATTTTATTTTAATGATAAAGTTGAATTAATCTGTAGCAATATATATAGTTGTATTATCTCTGCTTATTATTTTGTAATCTTATTTAATTATATAAATGTTCAGCTTTTGTTTTGTTTTTTTTTTAAGACATTACAATTTTCTTCATATATATTTTTCATCCATTTTAATATTTTTCTTAATAAACAAAAGACAAGAATTAACAAATGAAAGATTATTCATCTTGGAAGAGTTATAATTATTATAAGTGGATTAGCTAGAACACCACACCTCGATCAAGCAAAGAACCAAAGATATGAGCGATGTTAGCTAAACAAGCAACAAGACAGTTAAACCAAAATACGAGCTGGAATTAGAATTAGCTTCATTTACACCTTAAAGCTTTCAGCAAGAAGAGGCTCATTTTGAGTTGAATGAGCAGCTTTGTATTAAAACCAGCATTAAAAGCATAGGATGTAATTTTGTTTTGAATAATAAATTGTGCAGACAAGTACTGCACATAATTGAAAGGAAGAGATTGGCACAAATAAATGCTTGAAGTTAAGTATTACGAGGAATTTTGGGACCCCCTCTAATTTAATTACTTGGATTCCAAATCATATTCTGCCCATCACTTCATGTCTACAATTTCTGCTTCACCTCTACAATGTTCTTGGTGGAAATAAATAAATAATTTCACAAAATTTCACTCCACCCTAATTGATATTCTTTTTACCTTAAAAAAAAAAAAAAAAAAAAATCCCACATTAATCAATTAAGTGGTTGTCTATGCATTATTCGTCAATTTTGTCCCCGATTGGATCATATAAATGATATACTATTTTATGCTTAGAAGTGACTATCCTAAATACTGTAACGGAAAATGAAAACAAATTTATCGTGTCGTAGTCAGTTATGTTTTACTTTATTTACACTTGCTTTCATATTATTCACCTCAAAATTAGGTGAAATTGGTTCTTATAAATAATATTAAAATTGTCTATATTCAGCCTTGATCATTTTCAAACATGAGGTGAAGTAGCTTAGAGTTTGAGAAAGTTCAATTATGCTTTTTTCCCTTTTTATAGTGAAAATTTATTACTATCGTAATGGACTGAAATATTATGTTTGACTCGTATATAATACTGGCACAAAGACAATTTAGTTTATATCCCAAATAACTTTAATTGCTACATTGAATAACACAATAAATATTTACTTTCATTCAAATAACTCAATTAGCAGTTTGGCACCAAAAAGAGGTCATAATGAACGTCAATCCATAGCATAGTACATGAAATGTACACCCTTTTTCGCCTGTAAAATTATTTTTATCTTATAATAAAATATTGTTTATCTATTTATCATATTTTGTACCAAATATATAATTGGTTATATCATATCTGACGGAAGACACACTCATAAGTATCCGGGTTATGGAAACGGGTTACCTCTTGTTGCACAGAATCCATAAGGATGAATGCAGCTGAAGGATCTTTGAGCCGATTGCGTATTACTGGTCAACGGGAAACCCACACCGACGTATTCGGGAGGAATCCTTATAGTCTACGAACTAAAGCAACAGAGATGGAGAGAGAGAGAGATACTAGAGAGGAAGGAGATGAGTAATATCAACTCATTTGATATATTTCATCTTCCCATACTTCTTTCTTCTTTCTCTTATATATATATATATATATATATATATATATATATATATATATATATATATTCTTAACTTATAAGCCACAGTTTATTAGCTTTTCAATACTGGGTCTGACTGATACTGGCAAATCGGGCCTATAAACCCAACATCTCCCACTCGCACGTAATAGAACAGATCCACTACATCATCTCTTTCATACTCGCAAATAGTTTGTGCGACCAGCATACCTTGAGAGCTTTAATGCTATACACTTGTTGGAGATATATAGCAGCTCGATGAAAATGTCGAAACACTGTATGCCTTATCCTAGATCCCACATCACATCCATTGTAATCCTTGTGAACACATGGTGATCTTCCCCTTTTACTTTGTTCTTTCCATAATAATCTAACTCGCTTGTCCAGTCGGGCTTATCTAAGGTCAAATCATACTTGAACCCTTCAAAGTCTCCTTCCAAAACAGCCACATTAGACTATACTTCCAGAATAAGTTAGGGTCTTAAGGATACTTAACTCAACAAAACCTCTGTTTCGTTACTTGAGTCTCACACTAGGAAAAGTTGAGATCAATACTTTTCCATCTCATGGTCGCTAAGCACACGTGGTATGAAACATGTGTTATGATGTTCTCTTCTTTCCTCATGAAAGAAGTGCATGTCTATATTAACATCATACGAAAGCATTGGTTAGACATGCCAAAACATCCAACCTTAGTCTACTTATAGACTACTTTCGGCTATAAAGACAGAACAGGCTCTTGTTGCTTACAACAAGCCTCTTAGATTACACATAATTAGGTGAAGTAGCTTAGAGTTTGAGAAAGTTCAATTATGCTTTTTTCCCTTTTTATAGTGAAAATTTATTACTATCGTAATGGACTGAAATATCATGTTTGACTCGTATATAATACTGGCACAAAGACAATTTAGTTCATATCCCAAATAACTTTAATTGCTACATTGAATAACACAATAAATATTTAATTTCATTCAAATAACTCAATTAGCAGTTTGGCACCAAAAAGAGGTCATAATGAACGTCAATCCATAGCATAGTACATGAAATGTACACCCTTTTTCGCCTGTAAAATTATTTTTATCTTATAATAAAATATTGTTTATCTATTTATCATATTTTGTACCAAATATATAATTGGTTATATCATATCTGACGGAAGACACACTCATAAGTATCCGGGTTATAGAAACGGGTTACCTCTTGTTGCACAGAATCCATAAGGATGAATGCAGCTGAAGGATCTTTGAGCCGATTACGTATTACTGGTCAACGGGAAACCCACACCGACGTATTCGGGAGGAATCCTTATAGTCTACGAACTAAAGCAACAGAGATAGAGAGAGAGAGAGATACTAGAGAGGAATGAGATGAGTAATATCAACTCATTTGATATATTTCATCTTCCTATACTTCTTTCTTCTTTCTCTTATATATATATATATATATATATATATATATATATATATATATATATATATATATATATATATATATATATATATATATATATATATATTCTTAACTTATAAGCCACAGTTTATTAGCTTCTCAATACTGGGTCTGACTGATACTGGCAAATCGGGTCTATAAACCCAACATCTCCCACTCGCACGTAATAGAACAGATCCACTACATCATCTCTTTCATACTCGCAAATAGTTTGTGCGACCAGCATACCTTGAGAGCTTTAATGCTATACACTCGTTGGAGATATATAGCAGCTCGATGAAAATGTCGAAACACTGTATGCCTTATCCTAGATCCCACATCACATCCATTGTAATCCTTGTGAACACATGGTGATCTTCCCCTTTTACTTCGTTCTTTCCATAATAATCTAACTCGCTTGTCCAGTCGGGCTTATCCAAGGTCAAATCATACTTGAACCCTTCAAAGTCTCCTTCCAAAACAGCCACATTAGACTATACTTCCAGAATAAGTTAGGGTCTTAAGGATAGTTAACTCAACAAAACCTCTGTTTCGTTACTTGAGTCTCACACTAGGAAAAGTTGAGATCAATACTTTTCCATCTCATGGTCGCTAAGCACACATGGTATGAAACATGTGTTATGATGTTCTCTTCTTTCCTCATGAAAGAAGTGCATGTCTATATTAACATCATACGAAAGCATTGGTTAGACATGACAAAACATCCAACCTTAGTCTACTTATAGACTACTTCCGGCTATAAAGACAGAACAGGCTCTTATTGCTTACAACAAGCCTCTTAGATTACACATAATCTCTTATATACTTGCCTTTTGCATGCATATGAATTTTGTACTTCAATGAAACTCTTTTCCATAATTTAAGTGAAACGGCTTCTATTATTGAACAAGCTCTCATATTTTTCAAAAACAACCTCATCCTTTACATTTGTCATCAAATGACAAAATAAGGGAACCGCTCGTGTGAGTGAGCTACTTTTCTGTCCGACATGCATCTCAAAATATAACAGCAAATATTAACAAATTAACATTTGCACTCATGTATTGTAATTGAATAATATGTTCACAAACATACAGAAATATGTATTTCAGATCCTACGCAAACCATGGGATCTAATATGTTTCACAAAAACATCTCTCATGATAGGTTTCGTTAATGGATCTGCGACCATGTCATAAGTCGATACATATTTCAAATTAACTTCCTTGCGTGCTATTAAGTCCCTAGCAAAGTGATACTTAATCTCTATGTGCTTTGACTTGCTATGGAACCTCTGATCCTTAGCAAACGTAATAACAGACTGATTGTCACTGTTTATCACCACTGGAGCATTTGAGGAAGTAATACATAAATGGTTCATAAACCTATTCAACCATACTCGCTCTTGAACTGCTGACGAGTATGACACATACTCCGCTTCCATCGTGGATAGGGCAATACAGGTTTGTTTCTTATTGCTCCATGATATTGCACCATTACTAAGCAAGAAAACAAAACCAGAAGTGGATTTTTTCTCATCCACATCTCCTTCCCAATCTGCATTTGTGTATCCTCTCAATTGTAGACCTTTGCCTGGATAACATAGAGAGTAATCCACAGTGGCTTTGAGATACCTCAGTATCCTCTTTACCGCTGTCCAATGTGCTTATCCAGGATTGGACTGAAAACTACTCACCATGCCAACTGCATGACAGATATCACATCTAGTACACATCATGGCATACATGAGGCTGCCCACAGCACTCGCATAAGGAACATTTTTCATCCGATCCATTTCTGTTTGTGTTTTAGGACACATATCAGTACTTAGGGTCACTCCCTTAGACATTGGGCTATCTACGGGTTTACAGTTGCTCATATTGAAACGTTCAAGAACCTTGTTAATATATGTCTCTTGAGACAATGCTAACAATTTCTTTGAACGATCCCTTGAAATCTTAACTCCAAGGATAAAAAAAGCTTCACCCATATCTTTCATCTTAAAACTTAAGGTTAACCAAGCTTTGATTTGATTCACATATTCCATGTCATTTCCTGCAATTAGAATGTCATCAACATATAATGACATAATCACAAATCTACTTCCAGAGCTTATCTTATAGACACAATGGTCTTCTTCAATCACCATAAAGCCATTCGATGTCATCACATTATGAAATCAAAGGTACCATTATCTAGAAGACTGTTTAAGGCCATAAATTGATCTTTTCAATTTACAAACCTTTTGTGTTGCCTTTTATGATGAAACCTACAGGTTGATCCATGTAGATTTCTTCGTCCAATTCTCTATTGAGAAAAGTAATCTTCACATCCATTTGAGGTAGCTCTAGGTCTAGATTTGCAATAATTGCTAGGATTAATCTAATGGACGTGAACCTCACAACAGGTGACAAAGTTTCCTCATAATTGTGAGCGGACGACCTTTTTCGGAACGCACGGTGAAGCGGGAACCGGGGATTTTCTTTTTGGGTGGTTATGTCTTGGTTTTGAAAACGGTTTTTTAATCTCTCTTAGAAAAAAAATCTTTCATTTTATTGAAAAAGTCTTTTGTAGAAAACTTAATTGTAAGTGTAAATTTTGGAAAGATAGGTTTTTAGAAAATCCCAATTTGAACTTAAAGATCTCAAAACCTAAATTTCGAAATTAGATACAGAGTCGCCACCCGGATCAGCTCATCCGGGAAATTTCGGTACAGCTCCCTACCAAGTGTAGACGCGGTACCTAATTCAGAGATTCAGGGTTCGGGCAACAGATTTACTAACCTCACTTATTTTTAATTATTATTTCATAATTTGATATTTCACTCACTTAAATCTACCCATTTTATCTTCCTTTAATCATTAACCAATGCTCATGCAAATGACATAAATATATAAAAATAAAATAAAGTGCGGAAAAATAAAAGTGCGGAAAAGTAAATCAGAGGCCAAATTATACAACCCAAGAAAAAGAAAACTCTCATCCTCACCTTTTACAATCGCCTATTATACATGATAATCTAAAAATTACAATCGCCTAGATACACGGGATAATCTATAAAAATACATTCAAAAATAAAAATAAAGCAAAAATAAAAGCTGCATCCAAATATGGTTAGCACAAATAAATAAATCACACTAAGGACTCATATAGGACAGAGTAGGGGTATTTTAGGAAACGGGATCATGCAAAGGGGGTAACCAAGTCGACCCGATCGGTCGGCCCGGTTAGACCTGGAAAACGGTTTTTTAAACGCCCTGTAGGTTTTATGGATAAAAAATCAGTTTTAAAAGCGGTTTGTCTCATTTACATGCACTTTTCCAACTTTAGCGGCCAGATATCCCGGGAACCGGGGGTCCCGTTCGTGTGTGGGCCTAAATCAAACATCCATCTAGGGTCCAAAAGTATGCAAACACGCAAAAATTCATTTTTGAATGAGAAAAGAATGTAAAATTACAAGTTTGGGGCCCAAAAGGGCAAAACTGTAATTCTACCTCCATTACAGCCGCGCCAGTGTAGGCTACAGCCGCGCCAGTGTAGGCTACAGCCGCGCGGCTGTAGGTTATAGCCGTGCCCCTGTAGCTTATAGCCGAGCGGCTGTAATGCCCCAGAATCGATTCTAGTGTGTTTTCTCGTTTTTGAAAATCGTTTTGTAAATTTAGTGATTTTGTCTCAACTACAGCCGCGCGGCTGTGATCATGAGTGGGGCGGCTGTAGCCGAAAAACTTCCAAAAATCGTAAAAAACTCAAAACATGTAATCAAATCACAACCAGAATGAACAAAGCGGATTTCTAAGGCCTCTCAGAAGATTACCTTGTCTGTGTTCCAGTGCTTGGACCACAAAAAATGGATTCGGATCCCAGAAATGTCTTACAGTCACGAACAACTCGAACAGATGCGATTTCCGAAGCCCGAACAGAACCACGAAGAAGATTAAAGGATTAGTTGTTATGTGTTCTTTTAAGATTATCTTTGTTTTTTTCTTTTTTTATTTTAGGTGCAACTCTTTTTTTTTTTCAATTGTGTTGAGAACCCTAGAAAAATCTAAGTGATGGTGTTTTTCTCTCCAAAAATCCTTTCTTTCTTTTTTTCTTTTTTAGTTTTCTGCCTCCCCTTAACCATATTCCCGGATTAGGATGTTTAAATACCTCCCTTTTTGGTATTAAATCGGAATTAATTGCTGATTTCGACAAAAAAGAAAAACTGACGCTTATAACCACGCGGCTATAGGTTACAGTCGTGCCCCTGTAGAGTACAGCCGCGCGGCTGTAGGTTACAGCCGAGCGGCTGTAGCGACCAAAATGCCTATTTTGCTTAAAAACCGAATTAAATGCTGATTTTGACCAAAAAAAGAAATATGAAGATTACAGCCGCGCGGCTATAGGTTACAGCCGTGCCCCTGTAGACTATAGCTGCGCGGCTGTAATGTCTAGAAAAGGCCATTTTCACTTATTTTTCGTTCTTTTCCTCGATTCTCTTAAAATACTCACTCGAATTCTTCGGGGTTCCGTACTAGGACTTGTCACACACCTTCGGGCTATCCAGGACATTTTCGATGTTATCCCGATCGGTCCAAATCCGCTTCACGTTCATCCGTGAAAAAGGTAACAGTAGCTTTCATCACCGAGGTCGGGAAAAAACCCGTGCTCACAGGCTGCCCCTCGCTTGACCAAAGTCGACTTGAACGGGTGCTTGTGCCCGATTCGAGTTTGGTCTCGTGATAGGGAGCACGGTGAGAAGGAAAAGAGAACATAACTGGGGGTTTCCTTCGCGTTGACTCGTTTTGATGTCTATAGGGACTTGTCTCGGTTGCTTTTGAGACAATGGTCATGCCTAAATTGGTTTGAATCTTCAGGGTCTTACTTCGATTCTGATACGAAGCATAGGACTTTGCCCGAATTGTTCTGATGTTATCTAGGGTCATGCTTAGACTCCATTGCAAAGCAGAGGACTTTGCCCAGATCTTGTTTGATTTGCCAGGGACATGCTTCGACTCCATTGTGAAGCAGAGGACTTGCCCATATCGAATTCTCCTTGCCATTCGTGCTTACGAAAGGGAAGGGCATTTTGGTGATTTTGCAACTTGGGAAGTTGGCATTCCTTGAAGTAAGGGACTTTGGTCATTTGGTCTTTCGTGTAGCTCGTGTCACTAAAGGAAAAGTGTTTTGGCCATCCAATAATGTGGTTACTAATAGGAGGGCATTTTGGTCATCTCACTTCTAGTGGAGCTTGTGTCACTGAAGGAAAGGATGATTGTGTTTCCCGCGAAGCTTTTATGGCTGGGGAAAGATGCTTTGGTGATTTGAGAAGCTTGATGATCTCCTTTGATGTTTTGAAGTTGTTTCGGGTACGTATTCGTTCCTTGATCGATAATTTTGGAAACAAAAATTTTTGCCCCTTCGATCAAGAATGAATATGGACTGAATATCTTTCCCCTTGATACTATAGAAATTGGCTCTCTATGGCGAAGCAATACCATTAAAATTGGCTCACTGTGGTAGAGCAATACCGTTGAAACCGGCTCTCTGTGGTGGAGCGATACCGTTGACATCGGCTCTCTATGGTGGAGCAACACTATTGAAACTGGCTCTCTGTGGTGGAGCAATACCTTTGAAGCTGGATTGGGGGTTCGTATTTATTCCTTGATCGATAATTTTGGGAACAAAAATTTTTGCCCCTTCGATCAAGAATAAATACGGCTTGATTGTTTTGCCCCTAGATACTTGGGATTTTATGATGCCCCAGTGTCAGGTTATTTCCACTTTTGGAGTAGTCATGGCTTGAGACAGCCTGATGATGACAGCATGTACCTGTACTTGAGTACACATTGATGCATGTATGCATGTGTGTGTGTGTATGTTTTGAGTGTATGTGTATGTGCGTGTCCTGGATGCATATGCGTATGATTATGGTGCTTTTTCATGCTTTGTTTGTTGCAGAAGATGATTGGGATCGAGCGCCGTGAGTCCGCTCATTTGAGAATAGGGGTTGATCAATTGCATCGGCGGGTCACCGAGCTAGAGGTCATGAATCAGACTTTCAGGGACCGGACGGACGATTGGGATGCCCAGATGGGTCTGTCCTTGGTGGGATATCGCATTGAAGTTTGGTTGATTGACCTGATTGCTTGCTCCACGAGGCGTGGGCGTGAGGCACTGGCTTTGATGTACCTCGGTTTTTACAGGATTAGAGTTGTCTGAGCTTGATACTACTGTATGACTTTTGTTTTATTTTCATTGCTTGTCCTAATTTTTACATAGGTCGCCCTTTTTGGGTTTTCGGCCTATCAGACTATCTTTATTTTTGCCTGAACCGCCCTTTCGGGATTTCAATTCAGCAGACTTTATTTTATGCCCTAGCTTTTGCATAGAGCGCCCTTTTCAGGTTTTCGATCTATCGGACTCTTTTTCTTTCTTTTTTTTTGTTCAAGTGAGATGCATGTAAACAGAAAATGTGCACATCCATACGAATTCAATTTCAAGCAGACTTGGGACATTTAACCTGAACATAAAACCGGCATTCATTCATTCACTCATTTATAATGTTTTAACACAATGCACATAATGAAGCTAAGGACAGAATCAGTAATGGTATCCATCTCGACTGGACCTATGCCTGCCACCAACTGGTCTTTGCATATTTTCCCGCTGATGGTGCTCGCCTCTCTGTCATAACTTTTGCATGGACCACCTTTTCGGTTTTTGATCCATCAGACTGTCCTGATTTTTGCATGGATCGCCATCTCGGTTTACGACCCATCGGACCTTTTTTTTTTTAATTTTTATTATTATTTTTTTCTACATGTAATAGTGCCTGGGCTTATCTAGGTTGATGGGGTTGACGACTTGGTCTCTGTCTTCCCTGGTGGAACCGCTTCCATCCTATAGGCTAAGGAGTATGACGTTTCTTCAGTGCCTACTCTGATGCTAGTTTTGTGCCCTTGTAAGACAAATGACAGCATATCGGCCTATCCTTTGTAGGTGATTGTCATTTGGACGGAACCTTGTGAGCCGCTTCTACCGCCCCATTGGCTTGTGGGAGATGCTAAGATAATCTATGATGCTCCATCTTTACCCCTTGTAATTGTAGGCCATTATTGGTCACGACATGATAATGCTTTTTTTCTTTCTTTTTGTTTTTGTTTTTTGTTTTTTTTTTTTTTTGTTTTTTTTTTGGTCGATGACTTTCATATATGACTCCGCTTCTACCCACTCCAAGAAGTAGTTGGCGGTTGCGACCATGGAGCCATGCCCATTCGAGTCTATAGAGCTCCTGTTTGATTGATTTCATCTTTGAATCCTTTGGAGCTTGGTGTTTAGTAATTTCTCTGTCAACCCCTGCACAACACTGTACAGCCAAGCAAAGATTTCCATGCGCTTTTGTGGTACTTTTAATTTTTCTTTCCTCTCATCAAGCGTGAGGTCTTTTGAGACGGATATCATTTTTGGGTCATCATCTGTCCCTAGATTCATTTCATGCATTGATGCATCATGTGTGTTAAAGGCATTAAATGAATGTTTAGATGCATGCACAGTTCCATCCGAAAAATATCGCACAAGTAATTGAAATCAAATTGTATTGGATTAAACACTGAGAGGTTGAATTGTTCACAGAATAAATTTTAAAGACAAAAACTAAAGACATAAAAAAGAATATCATCCTCCACATGCGGAGGGTCTTCCTTTATTGCTGCAACATGATCCTCGGTAGCTTGTGCACCCGAATCACCCAAGCTTAGGCAAAGGATTACTCTAAATACTGGGCTTCAAAGCCGGCTCGATAATCTTTCCATCAGCGACCAACTGTTTGATGGCCTTAATTAGCTGGCTGCACTCGTTTGTGCAGTGGCCCGTCATCACATGATAAGAGCAGAAATTGTCTTTATCCGCCTCAGCTGGAGGTGAAAATGGCTTCAAGCTCTGCAATAACCCAGCCTTTCTACACTTAGCAAAAATTCGGCTTACTGACTCAGCCCATCGACTGGTGACCCTTTGAGGAGTCTGTCTTCCCAGGTTCACAGCGGCTACATCCTCCTATTGCACTTCAATCGAGGCTACATTCTGAGTCGAGTTAGTACTGGACTCCACTGGAGTAACCTTAGAGCTGTTGCCTTTGTACCCTTGAGAGTACCCCTGATTGCTTTTGTAAGAGCCCGAACTCTGTCTGCCCCTCTGTTCCTCTTCTTCGTATCGCTCGATACGTTTGGCAAACTCCACCACCTCATTGAAGGAGTGGAATCTCTTCAGCTTCATCTTGTCCTTATATTGGGGCAGACTACCATCTACTAGCTTCACAATGAGTGACTCTAACTTTGGTGCCCCATCCACCAAAACTTGCACATCCATCCACCGCTTGTAGTAAGCCGGGAAAGACTCATTTAGTTTCTGACGAATCCTTTCTAGATCCTCGAGAGTTGTCTCAGTCTGGGTGTTGTAGGCATACTGCTTCACAAAAGCATCAGATAAATCCTCCTAGGTGGAGCGAGTGTGTATAGGCACCTTCATGTACCACTTTACCGCAGCACCCCTCAGAGTAGTTGGAAACAAGTTCAACAGATGACCCTTTCCAATCCCCATACAAGTCATCAACCTCACATAACTATCCAAGTGGGCTTCCGGTGGGCCCTCTCCGGTGTACGGAGGCAAGTAAGGCATCTGAAAACTAGCTGGAAGCGGCTCACCTCCATCAGCCATAAAAGTAGTCGGGTCGACATACTTAACAGGGTTATAGTGGACCATCTCCTTCAGCTTAGGTAGCATGGCTTCAATATCAGAAAATTTCTGATTGAGGTGCTTCTCTAGCATCATCCCAATCGAGGCTTCCCTTGCCTTCTCAAAGGCCTCATCCTCTTCCGACTGGTGGTCCGGCTCTCTGTGATTGGCAACTCTGCCACTACCACTAGGAGTATTCCCCTCGGTTCCATTAGTGACTTGAACAGGCTGTCGTCCCCCGTTCCCAACCAAGGTCTGGGCTGGTTGGACAGCCGGAACAGGGAGGGTGGTCATCACTGCCTGCACCTGCTCCCTAAGGGTAGCCCTGAACTCATCTGAGCTTAAGAAGCTCCTTCTAAAGGCAGCCATGTCGAAGGGCATGCTTCCACTGGTTCCACTGTTTCCGCTGTTTCCGTCAGCCATGTCTGCTCTGTCAACTTCTTCTAACAACGCCTGACTATCAACCGGTAGAGTAGGTAACTGAACTTCGACTTCCCTATCTGAATCCGAACCTGAACTGATTCCCTCCACGGTGACCGGTTCTGATCGAATTAACTGAACTGGGGTATTTGGTTCTGATTCAACTCGAATTAGCCTTCCCGAGATGCGACTCCAAACTGCACAATCAGCATAAGGTTAGAGTTTCGGATGGATGTCGTGGTCCTAGACTCGACACTCTAAATGGTACTTTTATGCTCATGTTTGGATGATGTCTCATGGATGTGGATGATGCTAAAGATGGTTTTAGTGCTTTTCTTTCTCTTGCTTTGGATGTTCCAAGCATACCTTATGCTATACACAAGACAATGCAACAACGTCACGTGCGAGCCTTCACGCAGACAGAGGTTCGGTGCCTTTGGGGCACCTAGTGGATGTCGTGAAATGGTCACATGTGTACCGACACACGGACATAAGTTTGACACATTGTAGGTCAATGTAATGACATGAAATGGTCTTGAGGGAGCCATCCCACAGATAGACGTTCGACACTATTATGGCGTCTACATGAAGTGATGTCGCATACAGGTCACGTGTGAGTCAAAACACAGACGGCATTTCGGTGTTCGTGGAACACCTAACATGATTTAGGAATGCTATGAAGTGTCTTAATATGAAAACTAGTTCAGCACTCGTGGAGTACCTCAAATGGGTTGTCGATGTTATGTAACAATCCGATGTGGATTGGGACATACAAGCAAAACTAAGGTGTCTCCATGACACCAAATGTGAATGATCAAGATGTGATGATGTCATGTGGTCCATCACACAAACGCAAGCCTAAGACCATTGTGGTCTTCTAATAATGTAATGGGATATGTTATGAGATGAAATGGTCGTGAAGGGCATACTTAGAACATCCTTACATTTTTAATGAAATGAAATGATGTGGATGCCTATGTCATACAAAATGCAAATGGCTACACAAAAGCGTGGTTAGAATGCATGACATGCAAGATGATGTCGTGTATGCTTTATGAATCCATGAGCATGCAAAATGAATGTGGCATACGGGAAATGATTATGGCTGCACGAAAATATGGTTAGCACAACACACACGTATGAGGATGCTTTAAAATGGCTGCATAAAGAAAGTGATTAGAATGTGGCATACGGATGATGTCTATTTATGTCGTATGAAAAGGTCAAAAATAAAACAACCATAGAGCAAACGTTAGCACACACACAAAAATATGCTCACCCTTCCAACCTTATTCCTCCATTCGATTGGTCTCGCATTCTTCCTAGGTATTGGGTCTCTTTGGCATCAACGGGGGATACCAAAGGCGTACTCTCGATGTCCATTTTCAAGTATGTGGTTTTGGTAATCCTAAAGGGAAGTTGCTAGGCCATTACATGAAGGTATGAGTCAAGCCAAGGGTCGTACAGGTTCCCATAGCGAATATATACTCCTCACTTCTCCCCACTCAAGGGTCCAAACGAAGGGGTTCGTACAAGGCTATGAGTGGTTCCTCCTCGGGTGCCTCCAATCCTAGCGGAAGAGGTAGGTCACCTTTAGAAATAAACCGGGTTTAAATGAGTGTTGGAGAGATTTAAGAAGAGAAAATGTCATGCTTTATGCCATGTGAATGAAATATTGAATTATGATTTAATAATCAACTATAAGTGAGGATGTACTTCAATTGTTGCCTAAGTTCCTTAAGTTTTTTGTGAAAACTCTTTTGAAGAAACCGTTAATCGCCAGCAGAGTCGCCATTGTGAGTGGACGACCTTTTTCGAAACGCGCGGTGAAGCGGGAACCGGGGATTTTCTTTTTGGGTGGTTATGTCTTGGTTTTGAAAACGGTTTTTTAATCTCTCTTAGAAAAAAAAAATCTTTCATTTTATTGAAAAAGTTTTTTGTAGAAAACTTAATTGTAAGTGTGAATTTTGGAAAGATAGGTTTTTAGAAAATCCCAATTTGAACTTAAAGATCTCGAAACCTAAATTTCGAAATTAGATACAGAGTCGCCACCCGGATCAGCTCATCCGGGAAATTCCGGTATAGCTCCTTACCAAGTGTAGACGCGGTATCTAATTCAGAGATTCAGGGTTCGGGCAACAGATTTACTAACCTCACTTATTTTTAATTATTATTTCATAATTTGATATTTCACTCACTTAAATCTACCCATTTTATCTTCCTTTAATCATTAACCAATGCTCATGCAAATGACATAAATATATAAAAATAAAATAAAGTGCGGAAAAATAAAAGTGCGGAAAAGTAAATCAGAGGCCAAATTATACAACCCAAGAAAAAGAAAACTCTCATCCTCACCTTTTACAATCGCCTATTATACACGATAATCTAAAAATTACAATCGCTTAAATATACGGGATAATCTATAAAATACATTCAAAAATAAAAATAAAGCAAAAATAAAAGCTGCATCCAAATATGGTTAGCACAAATAAATAAATCACACTAAGGACTCATATAGGACAGAGTAGGGGTATTTTAGGAAACGGGATCATGCAAAGGGGGTAACCAAGTCGACCCGATCGGTCGGCCCGGTTAGACCTGGAAAACTGTTTTTTAAACGCCATGTAAGTTTTATGGATAAAAAATCAGTTTTAAAAGTGGTTTGGCTCATTTACATGCACTTTTGCAACTTTAACGGGCCGGATATCCCTGGACCCGGGGGTCCCGTTCGTGTGTGGGCCTAAATCAAACATCCATCTAGGGTCCAAAAGTATGCAAACACGCCAAAATTCATTTTTGAATGAGAAAAGAATTCAAAATTACAAGTTTGGGGCCCAAAAGGGCAAAACTGTAATTCTGCCTCCATTACAGCCGCGCGGCTGTAGGTTACAGCCGCGCCCCTGTAGCTTACAGCCGGGCGGCTGTAATGCCCCAGAATCGATTCCAGTGTGTTTTCTCGTTTTTGAAAATCGTTTTGTAAATTTAGTGATTTTGTCTCAACTACAGCCGTGCAGCTGTAGGTTACAGCCGAGCGGCTGTGATCATGAGTGGGGCGGCTGTAGCCGAAAAACTTCCAAAAATCGTAAAAAAACTCAAAACATGCAATCAAATCGCAACCAGAATGAACAAAACGGATTTCTAAGGCCTCTCAGAAGATTACCTTGTCTGTGTTCCAGTGCTTGGACCACGAAAAATGGATTCGGATCCCAGAAACGTCTTACAGTCACGAACAACTCGAACAGAGTGCGATTTTCGAAGCCCGAACAGAACCACGAACAAGATTAAAGGATTGGTTGTTATGTGTTCTTTTAAGATTATCTTCGTTTTCTTCTTTTTTTATTTTAGGTGCAACTCTTTTTTTTTTCAATTGTGTTGAGAACCCTAGAAAAATCTAAGTGATGGTGTTTTTCTCTCCAAAAATCCTTTCTTTCTTTTTTTCTTTTTTAGTTTTCTGCCTCCCCTTAACCCTATTCCCGGATTAGGATGTTTAAATACCTCCCTTTTTGGTATTAAGTCGGAATTAATTGCTGATTTCGGCAAAAAAGGAAAACTGACGCTTACAGCCGCGCGGCTATAGGTTACAGCCGCGCGGCTGTAGGTTACAGCTGAGCGGCTGTAGCGACCAAAATGCCTATTTTGCTTAAAAACCGAATTAAATGCTGATTTTGACTAAAAAAGGAAATATGAAGATTACAGCCGCGCGGCTATAGGTTACAGCTGTGCCCCTGTAGACTATAGCTGCGCGGCTGTAGTTTATAGCCGAGCGGCTGTAATGTCCAGAAAAGGCCATTTTCACTTATTTTTCGTTCTTTTCCTCGGTTCTATTAAAATACTCACTCGAATTCTTCGGGGTTCCGGACTAGGACTTGTCACACACCTTCGGGCTATCCGGGACATTTCCGATGTTATCCCGGTCGGTCCGAATCCGCTTCACGTTCATCCGTGAAAAAGGTAACAGTAGCTTTCATCACCGAGGTCGGGAAAAAACCCCTGCTCACAATAATCTATCCCTTCCTATTGTTTATAGCCCTTAGTAAATAGGCGAGCCTTGTATCTTTTGATACTTCCATCAACCTTATGCTTGATCTTGAGAACCCACTTGTTCCCAATAGCTTTTCTACCCTTTGGCAGATCAACAAGTTCCCAAACTTTGTTAGATCTCATGGAAGCCATTTCTTCTTCCATAGCCTTAATCCATTCATTTCTTTCAAGGGATGAGAGAGCTTCGTTGTAGTTTCTAGGCTCATCGTCATCTTGTGGGGCAACTAAAAGAGCCATGCTTTCGATACTAAATTGTCGATGTTCGCCTTTTTGTCTTTTAGATTTACCTGGTACTGATAAACATGTCTTATATATTCATTGTAATTCGGTATGCTCTCATATGGACCATGTTCCATACTCCCGCTAAAGTCTAGATCCACATGCTCACTAGGAATTAGAGTTTGATCTAGACCTTGATCTTGATCATTCATAACATTTTGAGGTTCATGAACACTTTCATTTTCCTCAAAATTTCTCCCACTCGAATAGAGAGATCCGTTAGATTCCAATTCCTCATAAAGTGGCAAATCATGGTCCACCTCGCCTATCTTAGGGAACTCATTCTCTAAGAAAATGACGCCACGTGATTCAAACTCTATCACTTTTCCGTTTTCTGTTTCACCCACTAAGACATATCCTCTTGATACATCTGGATACCTTATAAAGATGCACTTTTTGCTTTTTGAGCCTAGTTTCCCAAACTTACTCGAGGTATCATGGGCGAAAACAGTGCAACCCTACGGATTGAGGTTACTTAAGTCAGATTTTCAACCTGTCCACAGCTCATAAAGAGTGGATGTGACAAATTTAGAGGGCACTCGGTTGAGAATGTATGTTGCTGTAAGCAACACATCTCCCCAATAGGAGACAGGTAAATTTGCTGCAGCCATCATAGATCTAACCATATCAAGAAGAGTACTATTTCTCCTCTCGGCAACACCATTTTGTTGCAGAGTGTAAGGAATCGACAACTGATGCATAGTTCCTTTTTCACCACTCAAAGCTTTGAATTCATCACACAAAGCTTTGAATTCATCTCATAGATATTCCCAACTACGGTCAGCTCTCAAAGCTTTGATTTTGACATTTAATTGATTCTCAACAAGGTTCATAAACCTCTTAAAGTAAGTTAAAGCTTCAGATTTGTGAGACATCAAATAAATATGACCATACCTAGTATAGTCATCAATAAAAGTGATGAAATAATAGGCCCCATGCCTTACCCTTACGTTCATTGGACCACGTACGTTAGAATGGATTAATTGTAAAGCGAACTCAGCCTAGTTGCCTTTCCAAATGGTTTTTTACACATTTTTCCTTTAAGACATGATTCACAAGGAGGTTGTGAGCGGATGACCTTTTTCGGAACACGCGGTGAAGCAGGAACCGGGGATATTCTTTTTAAGAGTTGATGTTTTGGTTTCGAAAACGGGTTTTAATCTTTCTTTAGAAAAAAAAACCTTTCATTTTATTGGAAAAGTCTTTTTTGTAGAAAACTTAATTTTAGACATGAATTTTAGAAAATAGGTTTTTAGAAAATCCCAATTTGAACTTAAAGATCTCAAAACCTAAATTTCGAAATTAGATACAGATTCGCCACCCGGATTAGCTCATCCAGAAAATTCCGGTACAGCTCCCTACCAAGTGTAAACGCGGTACCTAATTCAAAGATTCAAGGTTCGGGCAACAAATCTACTAATCCTCACTTATTTTTAATTATTATTTCATAATATGATATTTCATTCACTTGGATCTGCCCATTTTATCTTCCTTTAATCATTAACCAATGCTCATGCAAAAAAAATAAATACTAAATAAAATGCGGAAAAATAAAAATGCGGAAAAGTAAATCAGAGGCAAATTATACAACCCAAGAAAAAGAAAACTCTCATCCTCACCTTTTACAACAGCCTATTATACACGATAATCTAAAAAATACAATCGCCTAGATACACGGGATAATCTATTAAATACATCAAAAGTAAAAAGAAAACTAAAAATAAAAGCTACATCCAAATAGGGTTAGCATAAATAATCAAGGCATACAAAAGACTCAAATAGGACAGAATATGGATTTTTAGGAGTGGGGGATATGCATTTGGGGGTAACCAGGTTGACCGGGTTGGTCGGCCCGGTTAGACCTGGAAAACGGTTTTTTAAACGCCCTGTAAGTTTTATGGATGAAAACCAATTTTAAAAGCGGTTTGGCTCATTTACATGCATTTTTCCAACTTTAGCAGGCCAGATATCCTGGGACCCGGGGGTCCCGTTCGTGTGTGGGCCTAAATCAAACATCCATCTAGGGTCCAAAAGCATGCAAACACGCCAAAATTCATTTTTGAATAAGAAAATTATGCAAAATTACAAGTTTGGGGTCCAAAAGGGCAAAACTGTAATTCATCCTCCAGAACCACAGCGGAGCGGCTGTAACATTATAGCCGCGCGTCTGTGGTGCTCTAGAACCGATTCCAGTGTGCTTTTTGCGTTTTCGAAAATTGTTTTGCAAAGTTTGACGATTTTGGGCTATCTGGGATTTCTGGAAAAACATCAAAATCAACAGAAAAGACCCGAAACAGATCGAATCGAATCCAGAAATCCCTAATCATCCAAAATCACCAAACTTTATATTACATCCATCCATTAAAAATCAGAGGGCAGGGAATCTAAGTATGCAGGGATGTAATTGGACCGATAACAAATATGAAAAACACATTTAATTGAAATATGAGAGTGTTATCAATCGATTTTAGGGCATTTGGAGCTTCTGCCCTGAAAGTTACAGCTGGGCCCCTATAGGTCACAGGGCTGTCATCATGAGTGGGGCGACTGTAACCGGAAAAACTCCCAAAACCGTAAAAATTCAAAACATGTAATCAAATCACAACAAATGAACAAAGCTGATTTCTAAGGCCTCTCAGAAGATTACCTTGTCTGTGTTCTAGTGTTTGGACCATGAAAAATGGATTCGGATGTCGAAAACATCTTGCAGTCATGAACAACCTGAACAGTGCGCGATTTCCGAAGCCCGAACGGAACCCCGAAGAAGATTGAAGGATTGATTATGATATCACAAAACCCTATGATCATTTTTGTGTGTTCTATTGAGATTATTATTTTTTTTAGGTCAAATTCTTTTTTTTTCCAATTGCCTTAGGAACCCTAGAGAAAATCTAAGTGATCCTGTTATTTTCTCTCAAAATCCCTTTTTTCTTCTTTTGTTTTCCTGTTTCTGTATTCTTAACCCTAATTCCGGATTATGATGCTTATATATCTCCCTTTTTGGCATAAAATCAGATTTAATTGCTGATTTCGGCAAAAAAGGAACACTAACGCTCACAGCCGCGCGGTGTCACGGGGTCACTCCTCGGACACCGTGGGCGCTTATGTCTACGTCTAGAAGTAAGCCAGCCAACACACTTTATATGCTAGTTCTGTATTAGGAACGAGCATGAGGTTAGATCAAGTTATAACATTTGTTTATAATAGGCGCAAAGGCCAATCCACGTTTAATACGAGAAATATCGGCACATTAGAAGGGCATAATCAATGTTAGGCATCCATTCACACATATATAAGCATACACGAGACACATATGAAAAGTGATACGCAAGGCTTTCATTCATATATGAATAACAAGTACATCAAACAAGTCCACACCCGTAGTAGTAGGGGGTCCTACTACGGATGGGGCATTCACAAGCACCCACGTGCGGCTGACACTAGTCTCACAAGCAACACCGTGCAACTGACACTCATTGAGACCTGCCACACCCCCCTATAGTAGTCCTTATACCGCTTACAGGGTTGGGAGGAACAACCATCAAGATGTCTCACCTATCACACTTTCACTATTCATGCTACTATTACAAAGTATTCCCCCCCCCTTTACACTCTCCCCCACTCAGAGGGTTGACGTCCTCGTCGACCTTGTCTTCTGGAATTCTTCAATCTTCTACTTGAAGGCTTGTAGGTCGTCTTCTTTCTCCCAGCTGGTTTCTTCTTCTCCTTCGGCTCTCCATCGAACGAGGTACTCCTTGTAAGTTCTCCTGGATGTTGACGCCGTACGAGCTGCTAAAATCTCCTCTACTTCTCTGCTGGCTGGTGCTTTCTTCGTGATTGCAGGTCTTGTACTCCTGTTCCTCTTGTCGTCGATGGGATCTGGATGATACTACTTCAAGTTGCTGACGTGGAAGACGGGATGGACCGACATCCATTCGGGCAAGTCCAGTTTGTATGATACTGGACCTACCTTCTTGACGACTGGAATCGGTCCTTCATATTTCCTCACCAGCCTGTTGTCTCTGTTGCGGAAGAATCGTAGTTGCTCTGGCAGAAGCTTCACCAATACCAAGTCACCAGCGTTGAACTCCATTGGTCGATGATCTGTATCAGCCCATTTTTTCATCCATCTGGATGCCTTCTCTAAATGTGCTCTCGCTATCTCCTCGGTCTGCTTCCATTCCTTTGTGAAAAGATATGCTTTGGGATTCTTGCCTTTGTAAGGCATCTCGATGGAATGGGGCACCAAGGGCTGTTGACCTGTCACAATTTCAAAAGGGGTTTTGTTAGTAGCAGAGGACTTCTGGCTATTAAAGCAAAATTGGGCCACATCTAGGAGGGATGCCCAGTTCCGTTGACTGGCACAGACAAAGTGTCGCAAATACTCCTCAAGCATGCTATTGAATCTCTCTGTCTGACCATCAGTCTGGGGGTGATAACTGGTGGACATGTTCAAGTTACTCCCCAACAGACGAAAAAGTCCGTCCAAAAACTCCCCAAAAATCGCCCATCCCTATCACTGACAATATTCTTCGGAAGACCCCAATATTTGACCACATGTTTGAAGAAGGCCCTGGCTGTTGTTTCTGCTGAACTGTATTTTGGCATTGGAATAAAGGTTCCATATTTGGAGAACCTATCAACAACCACCAGGATGGAATCAAAATCTTCAACCCTGGGCAATCCCGTGATAAAATCCATTGACACACTCTCCCAAGGGCGTTGCGGTACTGGAAGTGGTTGAAGTAGCCCAGCAGATTTTCGCCTCTCGACTTTGTCCTGCTGACACACCAAGCATGTCTTAGTATACTCTCTCACCTCTTCCTCCATCTTGGGCCAATAGTAGTGCTGTTGAAGCAAAGCCAACATCCGATGCCACCCCGGATGTCCCGCCCAGAGGGTATCATGACATTCCCGCATCAACATCTTCCGCAAATTGGTAACCTTCTGCACGTACACTCTTTGCTTGGTAGTCATTAATAGCTCATCACTGATCCAGAATTGCCGAGTCTTTCCCTGCCTCACTAGGTCCATTATGGCCACCGCCTGGGGGTCCTTTGAGAGTTTCTCTTGAATTAACCGTCGCACAGAGGTAGATAGCTGGCTACTAGACAAGTGGGCTATCTGTTTTAAGACTGCCAGATCTACCTTACGACTCAGCGCATCTGCCACCTAATTTGACTTTCCTGTGTGGTGCTCCAGTACAAAATCGAATTCGGCCAAGAATTCCTGCCAGCGAGCTTGCTTTCGTGACAAAGTCTGTTGGGTAAGGAAGTGGCTCACTGCTGCATTGTCTGTCTTCACCACAAACCTAGATCCCAACAAATAATGCCTCCAAACTCGTAAGCAATGAACGACGGCCAGTAACTCTTTTTCATGCGTGGAATACCGCCGTTCGGCATCATTCAACTTCCGGCTCTCAAAGGCAATAGGATGTCCCTCCTGCATGATGACTCCCCCCAAAGCAAAATCTGATGCATCCGTCTGAACTTCAAACGGTTTGGCCATGTCAGGCAGGGCTAGAATTGGTTCTTCTAGGATTGCTTTCTTCAACTTCTTGAAAGCTTCTTGGCATTCTTCTGTCCAGACCCATTTCTTCTCCTTCTTCAACAAGTCGGTGAGGGGGACCACCTTCCGTGAGTACCCTTCAACAAATCTCCGGTAGTAATTGGCCAGTCCCAAAAAGGATCTCAATTCTGGAACATTCCCAGGTGTCCGCCATTCTGAAATAGCTTTCACCTTAGTTTGATCCATGCGAATCCTGCCTTGTTCGATCACATGGCCAAGAAACTTGATGCTTGTCTGCCCAAAAGCACACTTTTCTCTCTTCAGAAAAAGCTGATTCTCCCTCAGCTTCATGAACACTAGCTTCAAGTGTTCTCGGTGCTCCTCCAGGGTGGTACTGTATACCACGATGTCATCCAGATACACCACCACGAACTGATCTAGATATTCCATGAATACCTGGTTCATGAGAGTACAAAAGGTGGCTGGAGCATTTGTTAGTCCAAAGGGCATAACCAAAAATTCGAATGAGCCATACCGCTCTTTCACGCGCACCTGGTAATATCCCGAACGCAGATCAAGCTTGGTGAAGTACTTTGCCCCACTAAGTTGATCGAATAAATCAGCTACCAGGGGAATAGGATACTTGTTACGCACTATGATCTTGTTGAGGGCTCGATAATCCACACACAGTCTTAAACTCCCATCCGCCTTCTTCTGAAATAACACAGGGGCGCCAAAGGGAGAGTTTGAAGGTTGAATAAACCCTGCCTCTAAGAGTTCACCCAATTGCTTCCGTAGTTTTGCCAACTCGGGAGGGGCCATTCTGTAGGGAGCCCTTGCCGGCGGCTTCATTCCCGGAAGCAAGTCTATTTCATGATCTACTCCCCTCTTTGGTGGCAAAGTCTTTGGCAAATTCTCTGGCATGATGTCTTGGAATTCCCTCATCACATCTTCAAGCACTTTGGGAACCCTGGAGTCTTCATCAGGATGACAGCCTAGAGGGACTACCACATAAGAGCTTTCCCCTTTTTTCACTCCCTTCTTGAACTGGAGTGTCGAAATACACTTCTTCTTCGATATGGGACTCATGGTCACCGGCACGACACAATGATTCTGGTTCATGAAGAGGAGGCAACTGGCGGAGGCCATAGGAACCGCAAAACTCTCCTTTAAGAAGTCCATTCCTAGGACCACATCAAAATCATCCATTGGTACCACTGTGAAGTCCATCGTGCCGGACCAGGGTCCCAACTTGCAAGATATGTTCTGCGCTACCCCCAGTATCTCTCGGGCTGGAGAGTTGACAACTTTGATCCTCCCTACTTCCTTTCTGATGGGTAGACCCAACCGAGCGGACTCAGCTCCTGACACAAAGTTATCTGTGGCTCCTGTGTCAATCATGGCCCTGGTGGCCTTCCCATTGATGGTCAACTCCACATACATCAGACCCTTTTCTCTCCTCTGACTTGTAGCCTTCACCTGCTTCTCCAGGACGGAGAGGAATTGCAAAGACCCCATGGCCGAAGGTTCTGATCCTTCAGGCCCAGCATCGGCTTTGTTCTCCTCTTCGGTCCGCTCCGAAACTAAAGCACTGACAGCACTCCGATGCGGGCACTCTGCCATCCTATGAGGCCCCTTGCATAGAAAACAAGAAATGTTTCGACCACCGAAAGCAGGTTGTTTAGACATAAAGTTCTTCGAAGGGCCACCTGACTCATTGTTGAATGGGGTATTTCTCCTTTCACCCCAGCTTCGATGATTACTCCTCTCCGACACTGGAGTCGGGCGGCCTCCTGACAAAGAACTACTACGTTCACCTCCTGCCCCAATTGGTTTTGTCCACTTACTTGGTCTTGTCTCCGGCCCTGAGGTGGGAGGTTGCTTCCTCTTCCCAAGATTATCCGAGAAGTCATCTAAACTTTTTGCCACCATAATAGCAGTAGCATGGTCTCGGACGCTCCTTCTGTTCACCTCATTCTTGGCCCAAGGTTTCAACCCCTTCGTGAAATGATACAACTTGTCATACTCGTGCATCTCCGGGCATTCCAAGATAAGCTTCTGATAAGCTCTGACATAGTCTCGGATGGAACCCGTTTGTTGGAGTTCTACAAGTTGACGCCGGGCCACATGGTGAACATTTTCGGGGTAGAAATGGGCTTTGAACTCCTTCTTGAACTCATCCCAGGTGGAGATTGTGGCTAAAGAAGCTTTGTGTCGCCACCACAACTTGGCGTCGCCCTCCAAATACATCGGGATCAACTCCAAGCGATGGGCATCTGTTCGGGCCCTGGTTGCATTGAAGAAGGCCTCTACATCAAAGAGGAAGTTCTCCACTTCACTAGCATCTCTTGCTCCATCATATGATTTTGGATCTTTGATTTTGTATTTGGAGGAATTTGGGGCCCTCGACTCTCCCCGCTCGTAAAGGTCAGTTAGCATTTTGACCTTAAGCTTCACTTCATCTAAGTCCCCCTTCAGGTGGCCATATTCTTCCATTGCCTCACCCTGGAACTGTTCTACTACCTCGCATAACTCTTTATGCTCGGTTTGAAGTCTCTCCACCGCCTCTGCGATGTGTAGATTACTCAACATCTCGTTTAAATCTACCATCTCATCAACATTGGAAGTACCACCTCCTCGGGGATGTCCCAGTCTCAAGGGTCCTCTCCCTTCGGTCGGACTTCTTAGCCATCATCTCTCTGATGGCAGTGGAATTTGTCACCACAAATTCAAAGATATCAAGATTGGCCATCACGGCCTGAAAGATTTCCGCCTTCTCGTTCAAGGCCTTCATCAACTCACTTTGTCCATTCGTGGCTTCCTCCACTTCTCTACGGACAAAGGTCCCAACATTTTCCCGAAGGTCTCGGACATCACGGCGGAGCGTTTTGACTACCCCTAGTGATTCCTCAACCCTTTTGCCACATTCAAATACTATAGCCGAAAGGCGTTCCGGAGCTATTTCGGCCCATTGTCTTTCCAGGGCCTCAATGCGCTTCAACGCCTCAGAGTTTGACATCTTGTCTCTCGCCAAATAGAACTGTACTCTGATACCAAATGTCACGGGGTCACTCCTCGGGCACCGTGGGCGCTTACGTCTACGTCTAGAAGTAAGCCAGCCAACACACTTTATATGCTAGTTCTGCATTAGGAACGAGCATGAGGTTAGATCAAGTTATAACATTTGTTTATAATAGGCGCAAAGGCTAATCCATGTTCAATACGAGAAATATCGGCACATTAGAAGGGCATAATCAATGTTAGGCATCCATTCACACATATATAAGCATACACGAGACACATATGAAAAATAATGTGCAAGGCTTTCATTCATATATGAATAACAAGTACATCAAACAAGTCCACACCCGCAGTAGTAGGGGGTCCTACTACGGATGGGGCATTCATAAGCACCCACGTGCGGTTGACACTAGTCTCACAAGCAACACCGTGCAACTGACACTCGTTGAGACCTGCCACACCCCCCTATAGTAGTCCTTATACCGCTTATAGGGTTGGGAGGAACAACCATCAAGATGTCTCACCTATCACACTTTCACTATTCATGCTACTATTACAAAGTATCCCCCCCCCTTTTACACGCGGCTGTAGCGGCTAAAAATGCCTATTTTGCCCGTTTTCTATTTTTTCTTTGGTTCTTTCTAAAATACTCACTCGAATTCTTCGGGGTTCCATATTAGGACTTGTCACACACCTTCAGGCTATCCGGGACATTTTTGACATTATCCTGGTCAGTCCGAATCCGCTTCATGTTTATCCGTGAAAAATGTAACAGTAGCTTTCATCACCGAGGTCGGGAAAAAACCCGTGCTCACAGGCTGCCCCTCGCGTGACCAAAGTTGACTTGAACGGGGTTCTTGTGCCCGGTTTGAGTTTGGTCCCGTGATAGGGAGCACAGTGAGAAGGAAAAGAGGGCGTACCTGGTGGCTCCTCCTACGTCGACTAGCTTTGATGTTTGTAGGGACTTGTCTTGGTGGTTTTGCGAAACAGCGGTCTTGCCCAAGTTGATTTAATTTTTCGGGGACCTACTTTGACTCTATTATGACGCATAGGACTTTGCCCAAATTGGTTTGATGTTCTCCAGGGATGTGCTTCGACTCCTGCGTGAAACAGAGGACTTTGTCCAGATTGAATTGGTTTTCTAGGGTCGTGCTTCGCCTCCATTGCGAAGCACAGGACTTTGCCCGGATTGGGTTGATGCTCTAAGGACATGCTTCGACTCCATTATGAAGCAGAGGATTTTGCCCGGATTGGGCTGATGCTCCAGGGACGTGCTTTGACTCCATTGTAAAGCAGAGGACTTTGCTCGGATCAGATTCTCCTTGTGAATTGATGTTCATGAAGGTGAAGGGTATTTTGGTAATTTTATAGCTTGGAAAGTTGGCATCCTTTGGAGGAAGGTTATTTTGGTAATATCACCTCTAGTGGAGCCTATGTCACTAGGGGAAGACATATTTCGATGATTTGGTTTCCCGTGAAGCTTGCGTCACTAAAGGGAAGTTGTTTTAGACATTTGGTAGTTTGGTTACCAACAGAAGGTTATTTTGGTCATTTCACTCCTAGTGGGGCCTGTGTCACTGAAGGAAAGGATAATAGTGTTTCCCGTGAAGCTTTTATGGCTGGGGGAAGATGCTTTGGTGATTTGAGAAGCTTGATGATCTCCTTTGATGTTTTGGAGTTGTTTCAGGTACGTATTCGTTCCTTGATCGATAATTTTGGGAAAAAAACTTTTCCCCCTTTGATCAAGAATGAATATGGACTGAATATCTTGATACTGTTGAAATCGGCTCTCTGTGGTGGAGCAATACCGTTGAAACCGGCTCTCTGCAATACCGTTGAAACTGGCTCTCTGTGGTGGAGCAATACCGTTGACATCGGCTCTCTATGGTGGAGCAATAGTATTGAAACTGGCTCTCTGTGGTGGAATAATACCTTTGAAGTTGGATTGGGGGTACGTATTTATTCCTTGATCGATAATTTTGGAAACAAAAATTTTTGCCCCTTCGATCAAGAATAAATACGGCTTGATTTTTTTGCCCCTGGATACCTGTAAAAGACACGGAATACCCTTCTCGGGATTATATTAGCGTAAAGATGAATTCTGAACTTGATAAAAGTCTCTTACTTGGGATTTAAGGATGCCCCAGTGTCAGATTATTTCCGCTTCTAGAGTACTCATGGCTCGAGACAACCTGATGATGACAGCATGTACTTGTACTTGAGTACACATTGATGCGTGTATGCATGTGTGTGTGCATGTTTTGAGTGTATGTGTATGTGCATGTCCTGGATGCATATGCATATGATTATGGTGCTTTTTATGCTTTGCTTGGTGCAGACGGTGAGTGGGATTGAGCACCATGAGTTTGCTCGTTTGAGAATAGAGGTTGATCAGTTGCGTCGGCGGGTCACCGAACTGGAGGTCATGAATCAGAATTTCAGGGACCGGATGAGCGATTGGGATGCCCAGATGGGTCTGTCCTTGGTGGGATATTGCATTGAAGTTTGGTTGATTGACCTGGTTGCTTACTCCATGAGGCGTGGACGTGAGGTACTGGCTTTGATGTACCCCGATTTTTACAGGATTAGAGTTGTCTGAGCTTGATACTACTGTATGACTTTTGTGTTATTTTCATTGCTTGTCCTAATTTTTGCATAGGTCGCCCTTTTTTGGATTTTTGGCCTATCGGACTGTCTTTATTTTTGCCTGAACCACTCTTTCAAGTTTTCAATTCAGCAGACTTTATTTTGTGCCCTAGCTTTTGCATAAACTGCCCTTTTTGGGTTTTCTATCGATCGGACTGTCCTAATTTTTGCATGGACCGTCTCTTCGGTTTTCGATCCATCGGACTTTTCTCTTTTTTTTTTTTTTTTAAAGTGAGATGCATGTAAACCAAAAATGTGCACATCCATATGAATTCAATTTCAAGCAAACTTGGGACATTTAACCTGAACAAAAAATGGTATTCATTCACTCATTTATAATGTTTTAGCACAATACACATCAAAGATGAAATGAAGCTAAGGACAGAATCAGTAATGGTATCTGTCTCGATCGGACCCACGCTTGCCACCAACTGGTCTTTGCAGATTTTCCTGCTGATGGTGCTCGCCTCTCTGTCCTAACTTTTGTATGGACTGCCTTTTCGGTTTTTGATCCATCGGACTGCCCTGATTTTTGCATGGATCACCTTTTCGGTTTGCGACCCATCGGACCCTTTTTTTTTTAAACACCTAATAGCACCTGGGCTTGTCTAGGTTAATGGGATTGACAACTTAGTCTTTGTCTCCCCTAGTGGAACCGCTTCCATCCTATAGGCTAAGAAGTATGACGTTTCTTCAGTGCGTACTCTGATGATATTTCTGTGTCTTGCAAAGCAAATGGTAATTTGTCGACCCATATTCTATAGGTAACCACTACTTTTGATGGATTTATTGGCCGCCACTGTCGTCCCGTTGGCTTTGAGGGACACGGAGATTGTCTATGATGTCTAGCCCTTTATTCTGGAGTACTGTGTTATTGCCCCTTGGGATTATAGTCCATTACCAGTCATGATATTTTTTTTAGAAGTGACATTCATACATAGTTTTGATTCTACCCACTCTGAGAAGTAGTTGGTGGTTGCGACCATGGAGCGATGCCCATTCAAGTCTACAGAGCTCCTGCTTGATTGATTTCATCTTTGAATCCTTTGGAGCTTGGTGTTCAGTAATTTCTCCGTCAACCCCCGCACGACACTGTACAGCCAAGCAAAGATTTCCATGCGCTTTTGTGGTACTTGTAATTTTCTTTCCTCTCATCAGGCATGAGGTCTTTTGAGATGGATATCATTTTTGGGTCATCATATGTCCCTAGATTCATTTCATGCATTTATGCATCATGTGTCTTAAAGGCATTAAATGAATGTTTGGATGCATGCACAGTTCCATCCGAAAAATATCCCACAAGTAATTGAAATCAAATTGTATTAAATTAAACACTGAGAGGTTGAATTGTTCACATGATAATTGATAATAATAATAAGATGAGACAAATTAAAACATCAAAACGACTATCATCCTCCACATGCGGAGGGTCTTCTTTTATTGCAGCATCATGGTCCCCAACAACTTGTGTAGCTGAATCATCCGAGGTTGGGCAAGGGATTACTCTGAATGCTAGGTTTCAAATCCGGCTCGATGATCCTTCCATCAATGACCAACTGTTTTATGGCTCCAATCAACTGGGTACACTCATTTATACTGTGACCCATCATCACGTGATAAGTGCAGAAGTTATCTTTATCTGCCTCAGCTGGAGGCGAAAATGGCTTCAAGCTCTGTAATAACCCAGCCTTTCTACATTTAGCAAAAATCCGGCTTACTGACTCAGCCCATGGACTAGTGACGCTTTGAGGAGTCTGTCTTCCCAGGTTCACAGCGGCCACGCCCTCTTCATGCACTTCGAATGGAGCTGCATCTGGAGTAGCCTTAGAGCTGCTGCCCTTGTACCTTTGAGAGTACCCTTGGTTATTTCTGTAGGAGCCTGAACCCTGTTTGCTTCTCTGCTCCTCTTCCTCGTATCGCTTGATATGTTTGGCAAATTCAACCACTTCATTGAAGGAGTGGAATCTCTTTAGTTTCATCTTATCCTTGTATTGGGGGAGACTACCATCTACCAGCTTCACAATGAGCGACTCCAACTTTGGTGCCCTATCCACCAAAACTTGCACATCCATCCACCGTTTTTAGTAAGTCGGGAAGGACTCATTTGGCTTCTGGCGGATTCTTTCCAGGTCTTCAAGGGTAGTCTCTACTTAGGTATTGTAAGCATACTGCTTTACAAAAGCTTCAGATAGGTCCTCCCAAGTAGAACAGGTGTAGAGAGGCATCTTCATATACCACTTCACCGCAACACCCCTCAGTGTAGTCAGAAACAAATTTAAAAGATGACCTTTCCCAATCCCCATACTAGTCATCAACCTCACATAACCGTCTAAATGGGCTTCCGGTGGGCCCTCTCCGATGTACGGAGGCAGGTAAGGCATCTGAAAACAAGCTGGGAGTGGCTTACCTCTATCAGCCATCAAAGTAGTCGGGTCGACATACTTAACAGGGTTATAGTGGACCATCTCCTTCAGCTTAGGTAGCATGGCTTCAATATTAGAAAATTTCTGATTGAGACGCTTTTCCAGCATCATCTCAATCGAGGCTTCCCTTGCCTTCTCAAAGGCCTTATTCTCTTCGGACTGACGGTCGGGTTCTCTGTGGTTAACCACTCCACCACTTCCTCCAGGAAGGCTTCCTGCGGCACCATTAGTAATTTGGACAAATTGTTGTCCCTCACTTCCAACCGTAGTCTGAGCTGGTGGAACACTCTGAACAGGGATGGTGCTTATAACAGCTTGCACTTGTTTTCTAAGAGTAGCTTTGAACTCGTCTGAGGTTAGAAAGCTCCTCATAAAAGCAGCTATGTCAAAAGGCAAGTTTCCATTGTTTTCGTCGGCCATCTCCGCTCTGTCAGCTTCTTCTAACAAAATCTGATTGTCAACTGGTAGAGTAGGCAATTGAATTTCGATCTCCGATCTAAGTCTGACCCTGAACTGATCCCCTCCACGTTGACCGGCTCTGATTGAACTGATGGGTTTGGCACTGACTCGACACGAACTAACCGCTTTGAGGTTCGTCTCTAAATTGCACATTCAACACAAGGTTAGAGTCGCGGATGGATGTCATGGACCTAGACTCGACACCCTAAATGACGTGTATGGTGTGTTCATGTTCATGATCGGATAATGCTTTATGGATGCGGATAATGATGAAAATGACTTTTGTATTTACTCTCTTTTTGTTTTGGGTGTTCCAAGCATGTCCCATGCCATGCAAAAGACAATGCAAAAATGTCACGTGTGGATCGGCACACGGACAGAAATTCGGCACCTTCGGGGCACCTAGAGGATGTCGTGAAATGGTCACGTGTGTACCGACACACAGACAGAGGTTTGACACTTTGTAGGTCGATGAAATGGTATGTGATGGTCATATGGGAGCCGTTCCATAGACAGAGGTTCGATGCTTTTATGGCATCTTAGATAAGGTGATGTCACAAACAAGTCACGTGTAACTCGAGAAACGGACATCATTTCGGCGTTCATGGAACACCTTGCATGATTTAGGCTTGTTATGAAATGTCCTAGTACAAGTTCTAATTCGGCACTCGTGGAGTACCTTAAATGAGTTTTCAATGTTATGAAGCAATATGATGTGGATCGTGACACACAAATAAGACTTTAGTGTCGCCATGACACCATGATGAATGGACATGATGTCATGTAATGGTATTTTATGGTCCGCCAAATGAACACAAGCCTAAGACTGTTGTGGTCCCCTAATGGTGCAATGATGTAATGAAATGGCCAAGTGCAATCTGGTGCACAGGCGAACACGGGTAATCTTGGGGACTCATGATATGTCATGAGATGAAATGTCGTGATGGGCATACTTAGAACATCCTTCATTTTAGATGGGATGAGATGATATGAATGCCCATGTCAAACAAAATGCCAATGGCTGCACAAAAACGTGGTTAGAATGCATGACACACGAGATGATGTCATGTATGCTTTATGAAATGCGGGCACACAAGATGTGTATGACACACGAGTAAGATGTTATGACTACACGAAATATGGTTAGTATAATAGCACACGTATGGTGATGCTTGCAAATGGCTGCATAAAAAAAATGTGGTTAGAAAATAGCACACGGATGATGCATGTTTGATGTTGCATGTAAAGGTCAAGAATGGAACCACCATAGAACAAACGTTAGCACATGCAACAATATGCTCACCCTTCCAACCTTATTCCTACAATTCAATTGGTCTCGTATTCTTCCTAGGTATTAGGTCTCTTTGGCATCAACAGGGGATACCAAAGGCTCACTCTTAATGTTCATTTTCAAATATATGTTTTGGTAACCCTAAGGGGAAGTTGCTAGGCCATTACATGAAGGTATAAGTCAAGCCAAGGGTCATAGAGGTTCCCATAGCGAAAATATACTCCTCACTTCTCCCCACTCAAAGGTCCAAACGAAGGGGTTCGTACGAGGCTATGAGTGGTTTACCCCCTCGGGTGCCTCCAATCCTAGCGGAAGAGATAGGTCACCTTGAAGATAAACCAGGCTTAAACAAGTGTTGGAGGGATTCAAGAAGAGAAAATGCCATGCTTATGCAAATGTGAATGAAACATCGAATTATGATTTAATAATTGACTACAAGTGAGGATGTTCTTCGATTGTTGCCTAAGTTCCTTAAGTTTTATAAAAAACTTTTAAAAGAAACCGTTGATCCCCAGCAGAGTCGCCACTATGAGTGAACGACCTTTTTCGGAACACGCGGTGAATCGGGAACCGGGGATATTCTTTTTAAGAGTTGATGTTTTGGTTTCGAAAACGGGTTTTAATCTTTCTTTACAAAAAAAAAAACTTTCATTTTATTGGAAAAGTCTTTTTTGTAGAAAACTTAATTTTAGACACGAATTTTAGAAAATAGGTTTTTAGAAAATCCCAATTTGAACTTAAAGATCTCGAAACCTAAATTCGAAATTAGATACAGAGTTGCCACCCAGATCAGCTCATCCGGGAAATTCCGGTACAGCTCCCTACCAAGTGTAGACGCGGTACCTAATTCAGAGATTCAGGGTTCGGGCAACAAATCTACTAATCCTCACTTATTTTTAATTATTATTTCATAATATGATATTTCATTCACTTGGATCTACCCATTTTATCTTCCTTTAATCATTAACCAATGCTCATGCAAAAAAAAAAATAAATACTAAAATAAAGTGCGGAAAAATAAAAGTGCGGAAAAGTAAATCAGAGGCCAAATTATACAACCCAAGAAAAAGAAAACTCTCATCCTCACCTTTTACAACCGCCTATTATACACGATAATCTAAAAAATACAATCGCCTAGATACACGAGATAATCAATTAAATACATCAAAGGTAAAAAGAAAACTAAAAATAAAAGCTATATCCAAATAGGGTTAGCACAAATAATCAAGGCATACAAAAGACTCAAATAGGACAGAATAGGGATTTTTAGGAGTGAGGGACATGCATTTGGAGGTAACCAGGTTGACCCGGTTGGTCGGTCCGGTTAGACCTGAAAAAACGGTTTTTTAAATGCCCTGTAGGTTTTGTGGATGAAAACCAATTTTAAAAGCGGTTTGGCTCATTTACATGCTTTTTTTCAACTTTAGCGGGCCTGATATCCTGGGACCCGGAGTCCCGTTCGTGTGTGGGCCTAAATCAAATATCCATCTAGGGTCCAAAAGCATGTAAACACGCCAAAATTCATTTTTGAATAAGAAAAGGATGCAAAATTACAAGTTTCGGGCCTAAAAGGGTAAAACTGTAATTCTGCCTCCAGAACCACAACCGAGCGGCTGTAGGCATTACAGCCGCACAGCTGTAACACTACAGCCGCGTGACTATGGTGCTCCAGAACCGATTCCCGTGTGCTTTTTGCATTTTCGAAAATCGTTTTGCAAAGTTTGACGATTTTGGGCGATCTGGGATTTCTGGAAAAACATCAAAATCAACAGAAAAGACCCGAAACGAATCGAATCGAATCCGAAAATCCCTAATCGTCCAAAATCACTAAACTTTATATTACATCCATCCATTAAAAATCAGAGGACAGGGAATCTAAGTATGCAGGGATGTAATTGGACCGATAACAAATATGAAAAACACATTTAATTGAAATATGGGAGTGTTATCGATCGATTTTAGGGCATTTGGAGCTTCTACCCTAAAAGTTACAGCCGAGCGGCTATAATCAGAAGATTACAGCCGTGCCTCTATAGGTCACAGCCGCACGGCTGTAGGTTACAGCCGGGCGGCTGTGATCATGAGTGGGGCGGCTGTAACCGAAAAAACTCCCAAAACCATAAAAAATTCAAAACATGCAATCAAATCACAACCAGAATGAACAAAGTGGATTTCTAAGGCCTCTCAGAAGGTTAACTTGTTTGTGTTCCAGTGTTTGGACCACGAAAAATGGATTCGGATGCCGGAAACGTCTTGCAGTCACGAACAACCCGAACAGTGCGCGATTTCCGAAGCCCGAACGGAACCCTGAAGAAGATTGAAGGATTGATTATGATATCACAAAATCCTACAATCGTTTTTATGTGTTCTATTGAGATTTTTTTTTTTTAGGTCAATTTTTTTTTCTAATTGCCTTAGGAACCCTAGAGAAAATCTAAGTGATCCTGTTATTTTCTCTCAAAATCACTTTTTTCTTCTTCTGTTTTCCTGTTTCTGTATTCTTAACCCTAATCTCGGATTATGATGCTTATATATCTCCCTTTTTGGCATAAAATCAGAATTAATTGCTGATTTCGGTAAAAAAGGAAAACTGACGCTCATAGCCCCGCGGCTGTAGGGCCTACAGCCGCCCGGCTATACTACAGCCGAACGGCTGTAGCGGCCAGAAATGCCTATTTTGCCCATTTTTTATTTTTTCTTCGGTTCTTTCTAAAATACTCACTCGAATTCTTCGAGGTTCCGTATTAGGACTTGTCACACACCTTCGGGCTATCCGGGACATTTCTGACATTATCCCGATCGGTCCGAATCCGCTTCACTTTTATTCGTGAAAATTGTAATAGTATCTTTCATCTTTGAGGTCGGGAAAAAACCCGTGCTCACAGAGGTAATTCAACCTTAGTTAAATTGCCCAATAAACCTAATTTGGCTAACTGACTCATTCGGTCTTGGCCAATATGGTTTAACCTAGCATGCCATATCACATCTTCACTATCTCTATCACGTATAGAGGTAGAAGCAGATTGTAAGAAAAATGCATTATTTATTATATCAATACCCAAAATAAGCAAACCATTTGAAATATGTCCCGAACCAAAAAAGGTTTCAGCCAAACACAAACGCAAGCTGTTATTATCCAAGAACAAATTGAATCCCATATTTAATAGAGCTGAAACAGAAATTAAATTCTGTCAAATTTCGGGAGCCAATAAAACATCATGCAGGAGAAGGGTCTGACCACCTGTCAGAATTAATATACATGTGCCAATCCCTTGGACTTCAACTCTCGCGTTGTTTCCAACATAGATCCACTTTGATTCTGATGGGATTCTACGGAACTCAACGAAGGAACCTCGGTCCCTTGTCATATGGTTCGTTGCACCTGAATCAATGATCCACATAGGATCATATTCAGTTAGATTAACCGCACTAGATACATATAAAATACTGACACATGAGTTTTTAATATGTATCTTAGCCTCAAACTTGCAGTCTTTGGCATAATGCCCCTTTTCCTGGTAATTGAAGCATTTCGCTCTTGAAATGTTCACTGTTTTATTTTTCCCTTTCTTTTCAGCTTTCTTGGGCTTACTAGCCTGCTCTTTGCCTTTGCCATAGAAGCGCTTACGCTTCTTGCTAGAACTATTTCCAGCAGATGCATAGTTTGCCTCAATATTGACCTTAACTGATGTTAGGCGATCCTCCTCCAACACAAGGTGGCGAGCTGCATCATCGAAAGTCTTAATACTTTCGATATGAGTTAGGTGAATCTTTATATGCTCCTAACTGTTAGGTAAAGAGTGAATAACAACTTGAACTTTCTGCTCTTCAGTCAACTTATGACCTACATTGCTATGCTCACTGATCATATTAGACATTTCTCTTAAATGTCCTTTTATTGTATAATCAGGACATTTCTTGTAAGTGCCAAGCTTAATCGACAAAGAACAAAGTTTTGTCAGAGACACATCTCCAAAATTTTCTTTCAAAGCTTTCCACAGATCACTCGTGTTCTCATACTTACGAAACTGCTTAGCCATGTCATCATCCGTTGCACTCAACAGGATGAGACGAGCAGTGGAATTTCTCTTATTCCAAGCTTCAAAAGCTTCTTTGTCCCGCCTATGTTGAGCAGTATTCCCTTCTTCGGGTTCGGTCATAACCATCACTAGGGAATCTACAAGATCTTAATCCTCTAGTACATATCGGATTTTAATGTTCTAGATCTCATAATTGTCCTCATTCAATTTGAGATCCTTATTCAAATCAGCCACAATCGATCTGTCAACACATACCATTTTGTGTACTTGATCTACAACACATGTAGTAGCACGACTTATTAGAAGTTAAAACAATACAGGAATATTCATTACACAACCAATATCTTATTAGCAAAGTCTTACACTAAAATTCAATTCGAAAAAGAGACCATAAAGGCTCTAATTACCCTGTAAGTTCTAATGTTCAACCTTAACAAAATATATATACGCGTAATGAACTCGATTAATGGATTTAATCTCATGAATCTTTCATAAGAAAATTATTATTATTTATGTTGATTTAATTTTATTATTCCCCAAAATAATAAAACCAAATAAACATTCTAAAATATTTATTTAACCAACATAAATAAATAATAATTATCCAATAATTAATTATAGAAAAATGAAATAAATTCATTTTCTATAATTATCAATTTGAACCATCTCATATAGTTCAAATAGAGAAACTATTTCTCCAGAAAAAATTTAGACCGAAAATGTCCTTCCGACATTACTCCCAAAAATCTCTACACGGGCCTCTTGCCCAAATGCACTCTTGCAATATGATAATGTAAGGAACAATTTCCTCACCGTACAACCCGGCTTACATTTTGTGATTTTTGATATCCCTCAGGACATCGGGTAATTTAAATAACTCGAATCATTATCTAACACATTATAATAAAATAAAGATTAATATACTTATACATTCTCTTTAATAATTGAAAAACATCTCAATATATTCAAGTCACATAAAAATTACCCTACTGATTTTCTGGATTTTCTAAAAAATTTTATTTATTTTCTGGAATTTTTCATAAACACAAAATAATTTTTAAATAATTTTCAAATATTGAAAATTCAAAATAATATTTTCTGTTCACCAAAAAATTAAATAAAATTCACCAAAAAATCAGAAAAATCACAAAAAGCCAATCTACAGGAAAACAGGGACAGAAAACCGCCGGGAGGACACCGCAGGACGCATTGGCGAGCTTGGCATACGCGCACCATGTGGCATGTGCGGATTGGACCATCAGCCGCCACGTGGCTTACGTGGACCAATCCACGCGCACCGCGTGGCATCCTGCGTCAGTGCCTCAATGTTGGCGTGTGATGTCTGTGGGTGGCGTGTGCTCTTCACGCGCCGCCTTCTTGGCTTTTCCAGGTCACAAAATTCCATCCGTCCTAGGATTTTTGGGGTCTCCGGTCATGGTGATGGTGTTGGTTTGTCCATTTGACAACCAGAACTATGAGTTTGACGCTCAAACTCCCACTAGTGAGACTGAAACTCGTTTCAGATTAGAAAACCGGAAAATCAAACCGGAAAACCATGTTTTCTAACCGGAAAAACATATGTTTCACCGGAAAAACTTATTTTTCGCCAGAAAAAATGGAAAACCTTGTGTTTTTACCCGAAAAAATGGAAAAACTCATATTTCCACCAAAATGGTCCGATTTTCACAAAGATTGACCAGTTTTCACAAAAATCATCATAAAACAACCACCCAAAAATTATTTTTCACCAAAAATAATTTTCTACCAATAAAAATTGTTTTCCAACAAAAAACAATTTTCTCTCATAAAAAAAATTATTTTTCACCAAAAATAATTTTTCTCCATCAATATACATACTCATACGTATAAATCATGCTCAAAATTGACAGAATACGCAAAATCAAGCTCTGATACCAATGACGGAATACACACTCATATGTATTCGGGTGATGGAAACAGGTTACCTCTTGTAGCGCAAAATCTACAATGATGAATGCAGCCGAAGGATCTTCCAGCCGATTGCGAATTACTGATCAACGGGAAACCCACACCGACGTATTTGGGAGGAATCCGTATAGTCCACGAACTAAAGCAACAGAGATGGAGAGAGAGAGATACAAGAGAGAAAGGAGATGAGTAATATCAACTTATTTGATATATTTCATCTTCCCATACTTTTTACTTCCTTCTCTTATATATATATATATATATATATATATATATATATATATATATATATATTCTCAACTTATAAGACACGGTTTATTAGCTTCTCAATACTGGGTTTGACTGATACGGGCGGATTAGATCCATAAACCCAACAATATCTAACCTATCATTCAGATCATAAATTGAGGAAAATTATAAGTTAAATGTTCATGTTTTCTAATAGATCCATTAATCCATTCAATGTTGATAAATAATGTTTATATTATTTTTTAATAAATTCGATCAATTGTTTGAAGGTCTACCAGTTAAATATTAAAAAAGAAATGGTACGTCGAGAACTAAATATTTAAGAAAAAATTGACTTTTATAATGTCAAAAATACAAATGACAGCTAGGCTAGGTTTAAGAGAAATTTACATTCAAATAAAATAGTGAAGATGGCCAAAACCAAGAAACCCACTAGGCCAAATGGCTCTAGCCTCTAGGCCATCCTCCTAACCCAACATAGAGACCCAAGAATTCAAACTCTCACTTTCTAAACAATTAAACTCATAAACTCTTAATAATCCAATTAAATATGTTTATTTCTTGCTAAATAATTTCTTTTTTCACTTTTCACTTTTAATTAATTTAATTCAAGTGTCATTTATCCCATTAAACACAATAAAGTACAATCCAATATTATTAGAAATCATAAAATATATTGAAATTTTATTTCTCACTTCAAGTGAATCTCCTTAATCTTTTATGTTAAATAATTCTTTTTTTTTTTTTTTAATTACAACAGTCTAAAGTTTAAACAGTCAAACAGACAGAATATGATAATTATAACAAGACATGGTGATGAGTAGGGAAAGTAGGAAGAAGAGTATGAGATAATGAACCTACAACCACAATCAACACATATATTACACTACCATCTTATTTATGTCACAACCTATACACATAATTAGAAGAAGAAGAAAAAAAAAAAAAAAAAAACTCCTATAATTCGTCCAATGAGAAAGAATTCACCCCATTAAATTGCATACAAATACAACCCCATTAAGCAAATCATTTATCTATCTATCTATCTTAATGAAGCTATCCTTCCCCTTTTGGTCAAATTCAAAAAATGCTTAATGCTTCATCACTTTCATCTTCACTTTGCTCTACCATGAAAATCTATAGATAGAAGAAAACCACAAAGAGAAAAAGACCATGCCCCTAATTCCAACACTTCCCCCAGACCCAAACCAGTTCATCATTTGATAGGGGCAACCTTGTGAATGCTTAGACTTTACCATTAATTTATGCCGATTCATCCAAAACGGATCACGATGCATGATATATCATCCTTACTCTTTCTTGCCAGTGCCTCGCTTGTTAAACGCTTTGCAGCCGCCTGTGGATCCTTGATGTGTTTAACCAATTCGACTGCCTCTTGATTTTGCATCACCTGCCAAAATAATGTTTGCCAATTAGCACCTTGAATCTGGATTTACACAAAGATGAAATGAAAGAACTGTAAAATGATAGACATGTAAAAGATCTTAAGGAGCATTGTCGACTTTCTGAGCCTAACTCCGACACTAGACTAGTGGCAATTGCTACTTGAAGAAAATTTTATTATCTCTCACCATAAATGAATCAATCAATCATGTATATATAGAAGAATTTTCCAAATTCTAACACTTATTTTACACTCCTGTCTAGAATCCTGTCGTCTCTGGTGTGACCATGCAAATCGACAAATTGCACAAACATTTTCATGGATAACTATCAATCCTGTATTTCTTTTGTGAGTCTTCCATACAAAAAAAAAAAAAGAAAAGAAATTATGAGACATCGAGTACACGCAATTGGTATATTCGGAAGAAGGATACAACTACCAAAATGTCAAGACATTTTAACAGCATCATAATCACAATCAATGATCCGTCAATGATGTATCATTATCAGCAAAAAGGCATTCCCATTTCTAAACAATGGAGCATGCCCAATTTTTTTTATTAACTACTCATAGGATTAACTGTGTAATGCTTAAAGAACAGAGTTGCATCATATTCTCATCAAACTGTCCAAGACATGTTAATTGAACTTTAAACATCATAACAAGAAGTAGAGGCACATAATCTTCCGCAGAGCATACTGATGCTGCCATCAACGGAAAAGTAAAATTTGACTTTCCCAGCAAAAACATGCATTATTATATGTACAGCACACGAGTCCAGAACAAAAGATCAGATGGCAACAACCTACAAACAATTGCGTCCTTAAGATGACTAAGGAAAGAGTCATGGAATCATTTTTCAGCCCCTAGCTTGTAATAGTGAGTTACAGCATTTTGTATGGTTCCGGTACTTCTTTCACTTTTATAAGAATTCATTGATATGACAATGATACTTCAGCATTTAACTTTTATTATATTCACATAGAACGGTCAATATCACGTAGTATGGGAAGACCAACTTCGAATAATTGTTACAAATTTGATTAACATATAGGAATTTAGCAATTTCAAATATAATTTCCTCTCTTGGTTAGCATTCCATCCCTAAAAGCAGCACCAGAACATCCACATTCTCCATCATAAGAAGTATGCCAAAAAATCAACAAGATGCTTCCTAGTAAATCAGTCAACTTTATTTCTTATAGTCAAGAAGAAAAGCTTTTTGGCATGGATTTTCAACTCAGTATTTCACACATAACTATGCCATATAAAATATTATGATAACAACTAAAGAATCATCACATTTTTGGCAAGTTCAACGATCAGATTTGTGATAAGTGTATAAGAGAAATAGGGTTAGTAAAAACCTAAAAGATTTCAAAAAGTGGATTCAAAACTATATATGGTAACAGAAATTTGAGCGCAAGAAATTTATTAAACTTTCAACATAACGAACAGGAAGAAAACTGGACAAATAAATAGACAAAGGAAGAATTCTGACGCATTCTATTATTTGAGGCACCAAGCTATACCCCAAAGGCCTACGTGCTATTGTAAAATCATCTCACCAAGACATGCCTTCTTTAACTATAAATACGTCACTCTTGATACAGAAAACCATAGAACTCAGAACCTTTGAATCATGTTGCATATCCATTAACCACATGTATAAATGCCTTAAAGTTAACAGAACACGAAGAAATTGGGAAAACAGTTTTGGCACCATAATAGCTTGCAGCAATTACTGATAGTCAATGAAGATCTAGAGGATCTTCTTACACCCAATATATCAAATAACGCAAAACGAATAAATTCACTCACACCCTATATGGAATGAATCAAAACTAAAGAAACTTCAAGGAACTCATTTCCAATCCAAATTATACTTGGAACAGAAGATAATATTGATTTCAATTCTAAGACATTAGACATAACTAAATCGAATTCTATAATAAGAAAACAAGCCTTCAGATGAATTTTGTAATTCATAGCCAACAAAATTAACCGATAAAATCGCCCATGTCATTTTTGTCCCTCTGCTTCTCCCTTCCTTGTAAAGCTACTCTCGTGCTCTTTGTCCTACTTCCCTCTCCTACCCCTCAGATTCGCCCTACTGTCACTCTCTCCTCTTACTTTGATTCTTCCTTTGCCCCCCTCTTTCTTTCTCTTTTCCTTTTTTCCCTTTATTTTCAAACATTTAAATTATATATTTATTTTTCAACGGAACAAATGAATTTTGTTTTAGACATTTTTCAAGTAGATGTTATTCTAAATTCAATTGAAAAAATCATATTTTACGTCGTGTCATCTAAAACATCAAAATGCATTTTCAAACAAACTTATTTCAAATAAATTTACATTCATAATCATCCCAAAGATTGTGTACAAAAGCAAACCCAACACTAACTAAAACAAAACCTACCAAATAAAACTCTATGACTGCTCTTTGAGCAAAAATAATTGACATCATTAGAATAGTGTACAAACTTAATAAGAGCCTTGAAATTTGAAATTTAATTGATTTCTTTAACGAGATTGGCCAAAGAAAGCACAAAAGGTATAAAAACCTTCTTCACATAAGGGTTTCTTCTTCCGTAGTTTGAAGTCTAAACTAAACAAACTTAACTATGAATTGGAAAAAAAAGTTGCATTTCTATTAACAGGAAACAAACTAGCATGAAATATGTAAGATCTAAATTATAAGATCCTTGGAGTATCTCAAGACTCGTGGCAAGTTTTCAAATTGAGCGCAATAAAAACTGGGGATATATGAAAATGACTAATGCCAATGTAGAATTTAGTACATCTATGGATATAGAACAAGAAAATCCTGGAGTATAATTCATATTTTATATCCCTAGTTTCCCTTCCCATGTAATTTTACTATCGACAAGTGTAAATTTTGACCAATGAACTTTTCAACTTTCAAATTGTTGTGAACTTCAATAATTTCTCCATAGTGTCAGGCTTCTGCTATGATGGTCCTTCACCAGTTATATGGAAAAAACTAGAAGTTAACAGAAACCAATAGCACGAACATTCTCTAGAAAAAAAAAATGTATCACCAAGTATTTTTAACGACTATCTTTCACATTATAAGACAACTGTGGCAATATATGCATATATGTAAGGCATGGAAGAGGAAAATAGCGTTTGACCCAGCATTTGGAGGATGAACTCTAAATTTTAATTTAAGGAACAAGCAAGTAACCAGAACAGATGTCAAAATCTCACAATGCTAACCATTTATGAGGTGTGATAATGACTGACCTTCCACAAACCATCGCTCGCTAATATAACAAACTCCATAGTTGAATCAATGGGCACATGTCTTACATCAGGTTCTGAACTCAAATGAGCTTTAAGACTTTGATCTCCAAAAGCTCTTGCAACTGCAAGTTGACCATTAACCCTGGGTACATCCCCTGGAATGATAAATCAGTTCTTCAGTCCAAAAGGAGCTAAACCTCCACAAAACACAGAACTGCTACACAAATGAAAGCTCAGCCATTACAGTCACCAGTATAGTATGCAACAAGAAAGTATATTACCAGGAAGAGTAGTGACAAAGCCACCCTGTTTCTCAATTCTTTTCCGTTCCGTATGAGGCTCGTGGTCAACAGTAAGCTGATTAGCAGAACCTCTCTCACAAACAACAGCTCTAGAATCACCAACATTAGCAACCCACAAGTCCTTGCCATCAATAACAATAGCAGTAACAGCAGTGGAGCCACCAGGCCCCAAATTCATAGAATTCTCTAAAATATACTTGTCAGTGTTCCGATATGCATTCTTAATCGCCGTTTTAGTATCATTCCAGAAGTCGGGCTGCAAAGAGAACAAGGGAAACAACAAACTCAAATTAAAAAAAAAAAAAAAAAAAAAAACACTAATTAATTAAATTAAGCTAAGTAACAGCAGAGCAGGGAATTGAAAGAGAGACCTCTTGAAGTATGTTAAGAAATAGATTGTCTTTCAAATAACTGGGAACACGATCGCCAAGATGCCCATCAAAGATAGCAAATAATCCAAGTTCATGATTCTTGATTTTGCGATACTCAGCTACATGATAATCTTCCATATCATGACCTGATTTTCCTTCTACTAATTGAAAACCATGAGACATCCGTTTACTCGATGATTTACTTTTCCCTTTCCCTGAGTCTGGGGGAGTCGAATTCAAGCAGGCGCTCTACAACATCAAATTAAAAGATTGAACATCAAATCAAGCACAAAAATCAACAAAAACAAGTCAAAATCAAACATTAAAAAGGGGGGAATTGAGAAGTAAATAAACCTTGATCCTCTGGAAGAAAGAGACGCGTTTGGAGGTGCGGGAAGCACCTGCAACTGAGTGCCTACTCATAATATTAATTTATAATCCTTCAATTTCAATCATATAGATAAGGAAATCGTTCACAGCTTTCTTCTGATGATGATGAATTCAAGAACAGGAATAACACAAAGGAAGAGGGGAGAGGGAAGAAGACGAAGAAGAAGAAGGAAGCGTTTACCAAATCTAATTTTGTTTTATTTATTTATTTTGGCAAAAAAAAAAAAAAAAAGTATTCTAATGAAATTCTTGTTTGAGTCAAACCTTAGATTTTTATTTTTGTTTTTCTTCTTCTGTAATTCTAATACTACTACTAATAAATGCTTTTTTAATTTAATTTCATTTTTTTTTTTCAAAAATGTCTTCTCCATTATGATTTCATGACCAACCAAAATCAAATCCATGGCTCACACGCGGATTCCCACTTGGAATTTCTTCTTTCTCTTTTTTGTTTTTCAAGTCTTCAATCTCCAGCTTTTTTTTTTTTTTTTTTTTTTTTTTATTCCTTTCCCTTTGGTAGAACTATTGTTTCATCGCGGCTTATACTAGAATCTCTCCTAATTTAACCCTGGTGCAATGTACAATAACCGGAATAAATTTGGATAAAAGTGAGGATTATTTGATACACAAAGAGTGATGTTTGAGTGGAAATCTCCCATCATAGCCCGAATGCATTTGGAGCCCCCTGAACTTAGCGCAAAGAGTCAACTCCCCCGTCCTCCAAACTTACAAAGTATCAGTTATCCCCAAAAACTTTGAAAAACCAATCCAATTTGCCTCCTAAATCCCACTAAATCAGCGTTTGTTACACACGCGCTTTGAAAAGTTAAACGTAAGACAACCAATAAATGATTGACATATGGCAGTAAGGGGACAAACTGAATCACTTTTCAAAGTTTAAGGGGCTAACTGGATAAACACAAAGTTCAGGGTACTGGTGATGTTTAGAACAAGTTCAGGGGTCCTGATGTATTAGGCCCCCATCATAAGACATGCTATTTGTGCATGATAAGTAAAAGGCCGGATACGTCATTTCCCCCCTGTACTTGACACTAAACGCTTACTGACTCCTGAACTTAGACAATGTCCAGCTTACCCTCTCAATTTGACAAAACTGTCTTAGTTTGCCTCCTAAATCTGACGTGGCATGGCAAATGTAAATGCAAAAAAATAAAGCATGTGAAAATGATAAAATAATGAAAAAAAAAGGAGAATACGACGTTGTTTCATCACCATGGAGTTTAATTAATATAATTATTATTCCACCTTTTTTCCCCTCTTTGATAAATAAGTCTATAATAAAAACCCAAGAAAAAAAAAAAAAAAAAAGAAATCTCTAAACCCCATATCCCTCCCCCTGCTCCGCCACCGGTCTCTACGCCATTACCAGCCAAAAATCTTTCATCTTTAACTCCATCAATCTCTAATTTCCTTTCACAATTTCACAAAAATGAATCATCTTTCAATGGTTACCAGACCCAACGCAAACCCTTCATTGACGCAAAATCCAACCATCGCAGAGCATCATTTGCGCAAAAAGGACACCTGGGTTCTCCATCTGGGTTTGAGATGTGATAAAATGGAAATTGAAAAATTAAAGTATAGAGAAATTTTCTTTTCTTGAAATTGTTGAAAGAAAACAAAACAGAGAGAGAAGATGATATTATTGAAAGAAAAAAAAAAAAAGCATAGAAGGATTCTTTTGAAATTGTTAAGGGAAGAAGATAGTGTTATTGAAAGAAGAAATGGAACGAGGGATTTTTTTTTAAATTGTGCCAATGATTTTTATATAATTTCTGCAATGGGCGCCACGTATCAAGTTTTAATTATGTTGACTTTTCAAATTTGTAATGTGACGGCGCGTAGGACACATTCGGAGAATCGGTAGGCGTTTAGTACCACGTACAATGGGAAGTGATGTATTCAACTTAAGTAAAAATATAGGCTTAATCCATTGTGAGACTAGGATCTATAATAAAAATCGCCATACCCTTCAATTTAGTAAATGTCCTTCATGTATCCTAAACTTGCTTAAAATGACCAGTTATTTAACTCCCCAAATCATGTATGATAGTACAATTATTATTCAATCCTTGCACATGTATTTTCAGACACCCAGAGTCTTCTTTGCTTATTCAAAATTTCCCAACTCAAATATCTTGTATTGAAAAGTCTTGTTTCAGCATTCAAGAGTCTTATCCTTGTATTCATAACTCAGTTTCTTGTAAGACTTGATTCAATAAAAGTAAATCATGTATTTAATCAATTATACCTCGTTGCATAGAAAAGATTATTTTTAATATTGATCTTATGGATTTTTCTAATATTCAAAAATTAATACTTTAAAAAAATGATTTGTTAGAATATGAAGAAAAATTATTCCGTGAGCACAATGATTTTCACATTAATGGATTTTGTAATTGTTTAGATTTTCAGAGAAAACCTCATTTTATTATGGTTTTATTTGAATTTATTAATAATTATTTAAATTAGATATGTGTCCCGCAGAACTCCAAAATAATCAAGTATCAGATAATTTTATTAACTTGATTAATCAATTAGATTTAAATAATATGCAAGAATTGAGTTTATTATTAGGTAAATTAATTTGTTAATTCAATTTTATGAGACTAAGTTAAAAATAAGAAATAGAAACTTTGATAAAAATGAATTTTTAAGAATGACACGAAAATTAGTTTAATTAAAACCTTGGCTAAATTTATAATTGGAAATTTTGAGTCATGTACTACGTCATTTGATATATTATTAGACTGTTAATCTAAAGAATTATGAACTCCTTCAATTTCATGCGGTTCTGCTGTTTTTGGTATCAGAGCCCAGTGGGGGTATTAAGAGATATTTTTACTGCTCTAATCATCTTTGATTTTATATTTGTTAAGTTTATACAAAGGAAATTTAGTCTTCTTGATGAAGAAACATTGGTTAGCCCTGAAGGCGTAGCGTTGGTTAGTCGTAAGAGCTAAGAGAGCCAAGTGGTTCCGATAGGTTGGGTGGTCCCATTATTCATCAACAGGTTCTAAATTTCTGAGTTTAAACCTAGTAAACTATATGATTAAAAGATGAATAAGTTAACAATAATATTTTCTAATCGCGAATTAGGTTCTAGTTGTAGAAATAGTAATGAACATAATATTGAGGAAGAAATTAATTCAATAGAAATAAATATTAGTAAAATTGAAAATGATTTGTTAGATTGTACTATACCTAGGCAACATATTAATACAATTTACTCTGTTGGAACATTTGAATTTTTGACTGATTATGCTATTAAAACTGCTGAGCAAACTGTTCCGATAAATCAAGAATATGAAAATATTCAATTATTCTCAGAAAAGGTATTAAATGAACATAGATTGAAAAAATATAAATTTTTACATATTGGATCTGTTCAAATTGCAATTAAACATTTGTTTAGATTAGGACTTGATATTCCAGTATTAATGTGTTTTTGTGACGGAAGTCATATTAATTTTACTCATTCTTTGCTTGTTATGGCTGAAAGAAATTTGGCAAATGGACTCGTATATTTTAATTGTTACCCTGGATTTTCTATTAGTTTATATGACCATAATATTATGGATACATTAACTTTGACAATTAAGACTTAAAATTTAGAATTGAAAAAAAATGTTAGATTTGTTGCTATAATTTATAGAATTTATTACAAAGTGATGACCACTACCCTTAATCCAAGATCAAAGAAAAATTTTAAAAGAAATGAAACCCTGTTGTTTGAAGCTAATAGAGCACATTCTAATATTCAAATATCTAAAAGATTAAATTGGAATGAAATAAGTAGATCATGAACTTGGGGTTTAACAGAGATTTGTAAACCTAAACCATTATAGATAAATAATCAAATGTCTAAAATCATTGAGCATAGTAATGGAACTATTAGAATAGATTTTTCATCTAGGTTAAATCAACTTGCCGGAACTTCTGTTTATGCAAATAATAGGCCATTGTCCAATAATAATACATTACCTATATCTAATCCAGAAAGGAATTTTAATTTGTCAAGCGTTGATTTTAGTGAAAATATTCCAAGACCAATCTATGAAGAAATCATAGATGATAATACACTAAGTTCAACCAGGACACAAATGGATTCATTTTCAGTATTAAATAATCATTTAAATTAAATTCAAGAATGGATAAATTTGAAATTAATAAAGAATTTTTGAGATAAGATTTATATGCTAATTATAACGATGATAAACGTAATTGGTATTTTAATAACTTTATAAAAGAACAACTAAATGAATTCGGAACCTTTTGGTACAAGAAAATGGAGGATTTAAAGATAAATATTCCTTTATTTATTTGGTTTGAGTTTTATTGTAGGCAAAATAATATAGAATATCCTTTTGGAGAAATTAATGTCAATACAAAAATTGCTAAACTTTGGAAAACCACAAATAATGAATCTGTTGTATCTATACATCCGCCTTTAGAAGGTATAATAATGAGTAATAATGATGAAACGTTTATTGGAACACCTTTTAGGAAAATAAAAATTAATGAAAATAATCCATCTAAAGAAATAATGTAGTTTGTCAAAATAATTATTCTAATCAAGTATTAAATACTATATCAAAACAACTTAACAGAGTTGAATGTGTAGTACAATCTCCATAAGAAAATGTACCAAAAACTAATCAAGCCTCTACTTCTAGGATAAAAACACCAATATTTAAACCCTGTGAACTAGGAATAAAAATTAATTTAAAAAAGGAAGATACTATATTAAATAAAATTGAAGCTAGACTAACACAATTAAATATTACAGATAATATGAATAATAAGCAAGTTTTAGTAATAAATAAGGATTCAGATACAGAAACTGAGATAAGTGACATAGAAAATTTGGAAAATCAGTTTAATCAAAATATAAAAGAACAAACTATTCAAAAAATTAAATTCAATACATACATTCCTTTGCCTAAAACAAAAAAAACAATGCCACCAAATACACAATATGAAGAGAGAAAAAATGTGATTCAGGCTAGATATGACTGTGAGTCTGTCTGCTATTGGAATATTGATGACTTAGCTGAGTATCAAATTATAAATTTATTACAAGAAATATCTATGGCAGCTACTGCCGCTAGGTCAAAAAATAATACTGAATTACAAGTATTATAGGTTTTAGTATCAGGTTTTACCGGTCAACTAACAAGTTAGTGGGATTACTACATAACCCAATATGATAAAAATAAAATAATAAATGCTAAGAAAATAGTTGTTAAAGAAGAAAATAATCAAAGAATTCAAATTGAAGAAGATGATCTAATTCCAACTTTATTATATACAATACTAAAAGGATTTGTAGGAGATCCTATGATTTATCAAGATAGGAATTCTAAAATATTACAAAATTTAACTTGTTCTAAACTTTAAGATTTTCGTTGGTATAAAGATTTATTTTTAACTAAAGTAATGACTAGAAAAGATTGTAATAATTCTTATTGGAAAGAAAAACTTATTGCGGGATTACCTAAACTATTTGCTGATAAAATTAGAGAAAAGCTAAGGTTAGAATTTAATTGTATTATCCCATAGAATGATTTAATGTATGGTCAATTAATAGATTATATTAATCATGAGGGTTTAATAATTTGTTCTAATAGAAATTTAAAGGCTAAATTAAAAAAGATAATTTAGTAAGAAGAAAAGAATTAGGATCTTTTTTTCAACAATATTGTTATGAAACTATTAAAGCTCCATCAGCAAAATATAAAATTAAATATAGGAACAAAAAATTTGGTAATATGAAAAAATATTATAAAAATTATAATCGGAATAATAAACATAAAGAATGACAACCAGTTGCCAAAAATACATATAAGAAAAGAAAAGGGAATTTTAAGAAAAATAGTAAAGATATAATTATTTGTTATACATGTGAAAAACATGGTCATTATTCAAGAAACTGTAGAGCCAAGAAAAAAATAAATAGTTTAGATATTTCAGATGAATTAAAAGATAAAATCATGAAAATTTTAATAAATGAAACTTCAGATTCAGAAACAGAAATGTCAGATTATTCAGAAGATGATCTAAATATTATTAATAATAATGAAAGGGAAACCGAATCAGATAGTTGTGAATGTATAAGAACTTGTAATTATGATAAAATAAATATGTTAAGTAATGAACAAGAATTTCTTTTAGATTATAATTGAAAAATTTGATAATCCCGAAGATAAGAAAGTTAATTTACAAAAATTAAAAGATGTTATTGAACATAGAGAAGTTAAAAATTATACTCCATACAATTTTAAGTAAATTTTAAATAGATTTAATACACCTAGAAAAGTATCTAATAATGAATTACAAGAAGAAATTAAGAATTTACATAAAGAGATTAATCAATTAAAAACTTTGGAAAATAGAGTTAATATTTTAGAAGAAGAAACTTTTAAAATACAATTAAATAATACAGTACAGAAAAATAATACAAACACACATTCTACTAGTAATAATGGAAAATGTATTATTATCAAAGAACAAAACGATGAAAATTATGTTAACATAATTAATAAGGTTAATTATCAGAAATGGTTGGTAAAATTAGATATAGTAATAGATGATCAATTTCATTTTACAACTTTAGCTTTAATCGATACTGGTGCTTATCAAAATTGTATTCAGGAAGGTTTAATATCCACTAAATATTATGAAAAAACTTATGAAAAATTAAGTTCAGCTAACGGATCAAAATTAATAATACATTATAAATTACCAAAAGTTAAAATTTGTAATCAGGGATATTGTTATAAAACTTACTTGATATTAGTTAAAAATTTAAATTCAGGAGTTATATTAGGTATATCTTTTATTACAATGCTATATCCATTTACAGTATGTGATAATGCTATTCAAATCCAAATACTTGGAAAAACCGTTTTATTTAACTTTTCAAAATTTTCACGTGGCGACACGTGAGGCACACTTGGGGAGTCAGTAGGCATTTAGTATCAAATACAGGGGGGAAACGATATATTCGACCTAAGTAAAAATATAGGCTTAATGCATTATGAGATTAGGATCTATAATAAAAATCACCATACCCTTCAATTTAGTAAGTGTCCTTTATGTATCCTAAACTTGCTTAAAATGACCAGTTATTTAACTCCCTAAATCATGTATGACAGTAAGAGCAATTTTTCACAAGTGACAGGATAATTCTAATAATATATGTTAGTAGTAGGACTTAGATTAGATTACTTTTGACCATGGTTTTTAGACCCGGATTGATCATTGAACCGGTGAAAGGATGGATTCATGGATTTTGGATTAAATCGGAAAAATCGGAATGAAGAAATATATTAAAATAATAAAATATTTATGTTATTTATATTTATAACATATGAAAATTTGAATATTTTTATTATAATTCTTTAAATTTAAGGATTTTCAACACAATATATTAATTAAAAAAACTCAATGTATTTAATATAACTTTTATAATTACAATTAAATGTCAATTTAATTTAAAATAATTTCAACATTAAAATTATATTTTATTTTAATTAAAAAAATTTAAAAATAATAACCTAAATCATTAATTAAAAAATATACATTTTTAAAAAATCTAGTTAAACTATAAAAAATTGACCCGGTTCACATTTTTTTAATTCGGCCAACTGATTCAATCGATCATTGACCGAATTTTGATCAAAGTATAAACCAGTTAAAAACCGTTCGGATCGACCTCTAATTCCAGTCAAGTCCGGTCCGATTTTCATAACTATGCTTTCGACACTTAAGTAGTGAAGTTTGTGAGCAAAAAGTCCATTCTAGGGTGGTGGATTTAGCATTAATATTTACTTCTTATGGACTATTTGTTGATATCTTCTGCTTGGCTATTATTACGAAATCTCAATTTTAAATGTCATCTTGAAGGATAACAAGATTGAATTTGTTTTGAAAATTGTATAAGTAATGTTTTTTTTTTTTTTTTTACTGTAAAAGATCAATGAACATTAATAATAATCAACGAACAAGTTCCGCATGAATAAAAGAAGGATAATGATCACACCGTATCCCTCTACATGTTGACGAATCTACTGCTCTAGATAATCTATGAACAATATGATTCACATCACGACGACAAAAAACAATCTGTACCGATCCTATTTCCTTTGCTAATTGTAAAAAATCTAAGAGCACAACCCCAATTGGTGAATGCACCACTTCAGTAGAGTTTAAAGAGGTTACCAAGGAAAGAGCATCAAGTTTGATAATGACTTGAGAAAAATGTAAATCCTTAAGCCTTCCTTGTAGCTAAGCGCCATCTCCGGATCACCACTCTAGGAGTGGAATCCTAAAGACCAAATGGAATTTCTAGCTCTTTGAATTAATTGGAAGGCAATTGAAAATACTGCACCTTCATCAACGAATAATAAGCACTTTTGACATTAAACATACCATTCTTTTCGTACCACCAATAAATATGATTCGAGACAGCTCCCCTCGGAAGAGGAATATGAAAAATAAGCTGTCGATCCCGATCATTGAATAACTGACCCAACAACTCCAAGTTTCAGCTCCGCCCATCTTGTGCAAGTAAAAGATTAACTATAGCTTCCCCATAACCCGGAAAAACAACCTAAGTAATGTTTGATCAAAGGAGATTCATCATGAGACATGATTTATACTTATATAATTATATTAGTAATCCGAGAAATGTAGATTGGACACTGAAATAATACTAGATGTGCCAGTAATATGAACTATTGAAATGTGAGATTTTACTTGTAGAATTTCATGTCACTCTTATATCTTATTTAATACGTAGAGTAGAGATAATATAGATAAATAACATTTTATATTGTTATATTTATTTAGTTAGTTTTGTTCTTCAAGTTATTAAGAATGGGTAGAAGAGATCATATAAATATAGTGTTCGATTGAATAAGTTCATATTATTCTAAAAAGTTAAGTTCGTGGTAAAAGACACAAATTCATGAGATTTTTTTTATGTGATATTAATGAAAAATTAAAAACACAAATATATAAACTTTTCTCTCATATATAATTTAATCAACGATGCAAACTTGTGAAAATTTAGAAAATATAAAATCAGTTAGTTATTAATTAACTAGCTAAAACGATTATATATTTTCTGATGAGTGATGACGTACGTAACTAAGGCCCATTTATGCTAATGGGTTCACAATGGATTAATCCAGTAAAGAGCAAGGAAGCCCACTGCAACCATGCACAACCCAATTCCCACGCACATGGGCAGTGTTGTCCAGTGAATAAAAGGCAAAAGCCTATGAAAAGGCCTAAAACAAGCCAAGGAAAGAAGGTAACTTGTATCATCGGAGTGACTACGGTGAACCCAATCACTATTTGCATAGAACTACATTTGACAATACCAACAATGACGTAGGATTCTCAATGGGCAGGGATTTTTCGTCCCCATTAGGGATTCACCCTTACATGAATGGAGAATTTCCGAATAAAATTTTATGTGGATGAGGATACGGATGATATTATCCTTGAAAGCTTATCATGGATGAGGAAGAAAAATTTCAAATTTCCTCCCTAGTAGTCCCCCGTTGGGATTCATGCTTGTGTTCTATCTAGGGTGAGCAAAATAAGGTTCGGTTCAAAAACCGAACCGAATCAAACCGAACCAAAAACCAAAGTAGAAGGAAAATAAAAACCAAAGCCAAACCAAACTTCATTTGGTTCGGTTCAAACCGAATCAACAAAAATTTTAATTTTTTTAATTTTATTATCATTATTTTTTATAAATTACATGTAAAGTATTGCCTAAAAAGGATTTATATTACATGTATTTTACTAAAGTCTTATAAAAACAAACTATATAATGACATAAATATATAATATGCCAAATAAAATTTATTTATATACATATATATTATAAAAAAAAATTTCATATTACGGTTCGGTTCGGTTCAGTTTCGGTTTTTTTAACAAAAACCAAAAACCGAACCAAAAACCAAACTATTATATTTTATAAAACCAAAACCAAACCAAATAGAGTTTGATTCGATTCGGTTCGGTTCAGTTTTTCAGTATCGGTTCGGTTCGGTTTTGGTTCTTGGTTCAGTTTTGCTCACCCCTAATTCTCTCGATAAATCGCCGATAAGCTTTATTTTTATTTTTGGTTTTTGATTTGATTTTGGATAGATTATTTGTTGTTAAGAGTGTATATTTGTAATTCAATGTACTTTGGTGGTTTTTATTTCTTATTAAATGCCATGAACGCCCTGTTTGGTTGAAGGGTTTTTGAGGGGTTAATAAAGGAATAGTCTACAACTACCCTTGTTTGGTTGGAGGGTTATTAAAAGGGTAAGGGTTCGTTAAAAGTTCAAACCTCACCAATTTCTTCTAAATCTGAGAATGTTATAACATCTTATTTTTTGGAAGAAAACTGAAATTGAAAAAAAAAAAGGGGGGGGGGGGGGGGGGGGGGGGGGGGGGGAATGAGGATGTCCATGAAAATAGAAACAAGAGAAAAAATTTTTCCATTAGTTTGACATGAATAAGGCCAGAAAATCCCCAACAATTTGGGAGTCAAAGATAATGAGAGTGACAATCCTATAATAAGGTAACACATCATAATAAAATAAAGTTGGCCTTTACCATTTGAGAAGGGTAACAATGAAGTTGAAATTTCCACTCTTAAGTGAAAATGGACTGTCACTCCAAATATGTGAATTCTTTATATAGAGCTATTAATATTATGGAAGCTTTCATATACTGATCAATGTAATGAGTCCATAAAGCTGAATGTATTTAAAAAAAAAAAGTAAATCACATCCATTTTCTTTTCCTCTTTTGTACTTTTTCATTGCTTTAATTGAGTTTCATCATTTCAAAGTTCAAACGATTGGGTTAAACCCCTTCGCATTATACTATAGTTAAACCTTGATAAATTAATATTCGATGAATTAATAACCTTGACTAAATAATAGTTTTCTTTAATCCCAACTTGAGCCAATGAGATAAAATAATAATTTCACTAAATGCGTAAGATAATAATTTTTTAAAAATTCTTTTAAGGTCCACTGAAAATATAAAATGATAATTCATTAAATACATACGAAAATTACATATATAATTAATAAAATAAAGCAGCTTTTAGACAATTTCTATTTTCAAATTTTATTATTTCTTAAAGTATGTATCTACAGTTACTTGTTTCTTCTTTTCATGCGAATTAAATTTAGTTTTATCTTTAAATTTTTATCGGACAAAATCCACATTAAGTATATCCTTCTCCTGTTGAAACAAATAATTTTTCAAAATTTCTATGATAAGAAAAGCCTCTTCTGGACAAACGTGGTAAAACCGAATCTTGATCGTCACAAGCTAGCAAGTTTATCACTCCTTGAATAATTTAATCATCCATAAACAACTCCGTTAAAAGCTTTATTTTCACTAGAATAATTCAAAATATGTTCAACATTCATGACATTTCTATGGTGTAGATTATATTTAACTTATTCTAATCCATAAATATCTTCAATGTTACTAAATTTTTATTCAAGAGGCATATATTCATCGGATTGAATTTTGCAATATATATATATATAATTATTCTGTAAATTAATAAAAAGTAATCTACTGATAAATTAATAACCTCTATAAAGTAATAATTTTTTCTAGTTCCTAGAATATTTATTTATATGGGTTTTACTGTATATTCTATTTATTGTATCATCCGTGGATCAGGCAAATAAAAAAAGACCACTTAGGCTGTGTTTGGGGTTGCTTTCCGTAGCTCAGAAAGTTGCTTTTGGGACTGCGGAAAGCAGCCTCAAATGAACAATTGGTAAAAGTCAGATTGTATTCAGGAAACTACCGGAAAAACACTTAAAACTACTTTTAAAGAAAGCAATAAAACCTAGTTTTCCATGACAGCACTTTCACTAACAGCAATCACAAACTGGCCCTTAATGTTATTAATAAATTCATAGAAGAAAGATAATAGTTTAATCAGGCATCCATTTATTAGGTGATAAAATCATAAACGCTAAAGAACTCTTCATTCTAAATTATTAAGAAATTTTTTAACATCAGGTGGTACTATAGTTTTGGTTTCATCGACGGTGGACAGAGTGTGTCATAAAGTTTCAAATTTATGTACCTTATTAACAGTGAGTAGCATCCATTACAATAGTACTAAGATCGAGGTTTAAATAAACAGACTAACAAATTCAGAAAGTAGAAAGTGAATCAGCAGCGGAAATTCCATGAGCATATTTCATTCAAAATAAAAACAAACACACTTAGAATCAAAGAATTAAACAAATTGAGCAGAAAGAGGCAAAAAATTGATTAATTGGGTCTCCTCCTTGAATGAAGTTTACCAATTTGAAATGCAGTTTCGAATGTAGACCTGATGAAAACAGCAGTATTGCTACTGCACACAACATGTGTAGCAGTTGCAGTGTTTGATCTTGTACGATTTACTCCTCCTCCTTGTTCTTGCTCTTGCTGTTGCTGCTGTTGCTCTCCATTAATCGAATCCACTGAAACCACAACCCAGCTCCTCTTCATTCTCACCTTCCTCACACTTGTCTCACTTATCCCTCTGCATCTTTTCACTTTCAATTTCACCAAATTTGGGCACCCATCTGCTATTGCTTCAATCCCTTTTTCAGAAATTGGGCAATTCTTTATGCACAGCTTCTTCAATGCTGTGAATTTCTCTCCTATCAATCCCATTTCGTAATCCCCTACCGATTCCGTGTTACAAAGTGCTAATCTTTCCAGATTCCTGCAATTACTAGCCAGGAGATTGAGTGAAGAAACAGTTACATGAATCCCCATTAGTACTAATTCCTGCAAATTCGAGCAACTTTTAGCTACCATTAAAACTCCTCCTTCACCAATTGTCCTGCCTCCGAATCTGCTCCAGGCATCAATGTGGAGTTTCCTCAAATTCCTACAAGAATTCGCCACAGCAGACAGCCCCTCATCCGTACAGTCAGTGGTCCGGGTGAGCTGCAGAACTTGAAGGTGAGGGCAAGAAGAAGAGATTGCAATGAGGCCAGCATCACCCATTTGCACATTCTCCATTTGGATCTCAGCAATGGCAGTTTTTGTTGTCTCAAGACTATGCAGAACTTTGGCCCAGTTCCCCGAGCTTCTGCGGACAATGAGGGTAGTCAAGGCTCGCGAAGAGACGAGGAGAGGGGCGAAGATGCGAGCATTGTGGAGGTCTTTGAGGCAGAGGCGATGGATGCTTGAAGTACGAGTAGGATGATACAATAATAATGGCGTATTATGCGCATCAAGATTTCGCATTCGCTTAAGAGTAAGATGGTGAAGAGAAGGAGAGTTACTAAGGAGAGAGATAAGAGATTTAGCACCAAAACCACAAGAAGCAAAAGAAACTTTAGAGAGAGAAAGGGGAGAATTATGAGAGGCAAAAGCAATCAAACCATCATCAGAAAGATCAACACAGCCTTTGATTTTGAGTTTCTTGAGAGAAGGGAGTAAAATGGGGATTTTAGAGAAAGAATTATCATCAATGGAAAGATGTTTTCGAGAGCATTTAAGGGAGAGAATTGAGACAGAGGTAAAACGAGAAAACAAACAAGGGATACAAGGAGAGATTTGAGATGGAGAAAAGAGAACAAGTCTGTCTCTTGATTTGGAATCAATAAAATTCCATCTCTTGCAAACTAAAGAGCAAGAATTTCTGTCATTACAAGACAATTTACCAAACACAGTTGCTAAACATTCGTCAGGCACAGACACAGTTAGATCCTCAAAGCTCCCAATTTTATTGCCCATTATTACTATTGAGTGGCTATTATCTGTTTGCCTGCAGATCTCATTTCTACAAGAACAAGAAGAAGAAGAAGAAGAAAAAGCTTGTCCCATTTTTATTTTTATTTTTTTAATGAAGAAGAAGAAGAAGAAGAAAATGAAGATAGATAGGTTGATAGATTAGGCTGTGGAGTGGTCCAAAAGGGTGAAAGGGAGAAGGGGGCGTTGATGTTGTCTGCTATTTACATAGACATAGTAATTGCTATTGTCTTTTTGTTTTTCTTACTTTTGTGCTTTTGTTTTTGCATGACTAAAGAAAGAGAAGAGATGCCTTTTTTTTTTTTTTTTTGTAAAACATTTGATGGATGGAGTTGGACTCAACATATGGCTAAACAACACCTGACAAGTCAAACTTCCACTGTCCCTTCATTTTTACCAAGTATTTTTTTTTTTTTACCTCTGAATTCCACTCATTTGTGCCATTTTGAATTCTTCATTCAGTATTCCAAAAGAAAAACCTTAATATTACAACAAATTAAGAAAGAACTAATAAGTTCTTGAATTCACTATTAACTTGCTGGTGTTAAAAAGCATATCTTCTTAATTGGAAGGCTAATGTTGGAGTCTCATTAAAGATTGTACATCTAGTTTTGTTGTGAAAATTAGCCTTTCTTAATTGATTTTGTAGAATCCTTTATCACAACATTATTAGCGCCTTTCGTTCACATAATTCAATGATCCAACTTTTAATAATATGAAAAAACAAGGGAGGATTGGGGATGGTAGCGGGTATAGAGTTTTCGGGTACATGACAATACTGATCCTAGGGGGACTATCCAAATCCGGTCTAAAATGGTATGAAAAGGGAATGAAATTTAAAAAACTACACACCAAAGGTACAGGTAAGGTATGGGAATACACCAGGGTACCCGCTACCTGTACCCACTTACATATGACAATATTATGTATATTGTAATTAAGGATTTATCATTGATATGTTATATTTTCTCAGAATTATTTGTTAAAATTTAAGTTGTTCGTTAATTTGTTAATTGCGAAGCTTATTTATGTATTTTTCTTTTAATTTTGTGATTGATTTTTTAGTTATGGTTTTATTTTTTTTTAAAGTGAACGGGTAATTTCACGAGTACAGATAATTAATGAGTATTTGAAAATATTGTGGAATGGGAATGATATTGAAGTAATAAATACATGTGGGTAATAGAACAGAATGAGTTGTTGTATTCGTAAACGAGTATGAAAAGCATAATGTCAATATCCACAGATACCGTACCCATTGTCATCCATAGGGAGGTTCAGTTATTCAAACTGTAAAGAAACATTAGAATTTTTTTTCTAATTAGAGTTTCCTACTAGTTTGTGTTTATTCCTAATTTGTATTTGTCTCAAGTATTATTAATTAATGAGAAATACTTTTGGCTGTCAAATTTTTCCACTTTTGCGCCCTTACAATAAACAAATTTCATTTTCGCATATATTCATGCATTGGGGTGAATCGAAATTCCATTTAGGTTTTGTGTGTTATTGTCCTAAGACGGATCATGTGTTTATTGCAAAACGTGTTCGGTTTAATGAATTTTCCTTTCAGTAGTGACTTGTCTTGGCCACCACCTTCCTCATCATAGTCTGCTTCTGACATTGTGGCATTGCACCTGCCATCCATTGTTCAACCGAGTCCTCCCAGTAAGTCTTCAAATCTAATTTCAACCCATTCCCCTACTTTTTCACAAATCAACCTTAACTCACCTCAACCAACACAAATTTCCCCCTCCCGAACCCTTCCCCATTCGGCCAACACTCCCTCCACCTCTACCTTTTCTAGGTCGAACACTTCTCCTATTTCTACTCATCCAATAAATGAGTTGAGCACTTCAAACTCTTCATATGTATCTATACCTTTCACTTCTAACTCACTTGGACTTAAATCATTTGTTGACTTATCAACTAGTCAACTTGAAACCATCCACCCTTAAGAAAACCGAACCCACACCTACTCTCATCCAATGCTTCTTCAACCAAGCCACACTTAAAAATTACCCAATTGGTATGCTCTCACATCTTCTCTTTCATCACCCGTTTATCAACTTACTGAACCCCTTTCCTATTCTCAATCCTATAAGAATCTAGTATGGCGTGATGCTATGTCACATGAAATTCAGGCTCTCCTTGACATAAAGACCTGGCTTTATGCCCAGACCATTAGATACTAATGTTGTAGGATCTAAATGGTTGTTTAGAATCAAAAGAAATTCTAATGATAGTGTTGGCACAAAGCATGCCTTGTTGCAAAAAGGTTCTATAAAAAACAAGGTGTTGATTATAAAGAGACATTTAGTCTTGTTATTAAAGCAACCACAATCCTCACTATTCTAGCACTTGCTTCTAATCATAATTGGCTAGTTCAGCAACTGGATGTTTCAAATGCTTTCTTACATGGTAATCTTGTAGAAACAGTTTTTATAGAGCAACCCCTGGGATTCAAGGATCTTTCACGACCATACTGAAGAAGTCTCTTTATGGTCTTGAACAGGCACCTAGGGAATGGTTTGCATGCTTGTGTAATTATTTGCTGTCTCTTGGTTTATGAATATCACAAGCTGACAATTCCTTGTTTATTAAAATTTCTGACAATACTCTTCACATATGTTCTTTGTTATATGGATGATATTCTTCTTACATGATCTTGTCTTGTTTCTGTTCAGGCTACTATTGCTTATGTGGAATCCGAATTCCCTATTAGAGATATAGGCAGATCAACCTTCTTTCTTGGAGTCGAAATTGACTATGCATCTCAGGGAATATTGATAACTCATATTCATATAGGCATTTTTAGGTTCATTGTAACTTGTGTTTTTAGTTATTTTCGCATTTTTTAGTGTTAGTTTTATTACTTACTTTCCTAGTTTGTTTATCTTAATTTATTTATTCTTATTAGTGTTATTCTTCTCTTTTAGGTGTTTGGTAGCAGATTTTTAGCTAATTGGGAACGTTGCTAGAAGAGGAATTGTTGGAGGCTGAACTTCAGATGGATATTCGGGATAGTTGGAGGCTATTTTAGCTTCAAAATTATTCTACAAAGCTGTGTGCCTGTTCGTTAGCTTTCTAAAGCATCTTGAATCGCGCCAATCGTAGCTGTATCGGAGAAGTTAGCCTGGATTTTCTACCTAGTTTTTATTAGTTAGGAGTCTTTTCTCTTAAGGGGGGATCGATCGGTTTTTCTGGGGAGCAGCAGACGTGAGGGAGGAGTTTTTCAGTAGTTTGGTAAAGATGACGAAATGGAGGAATTCAGCGAAATGTCTATACCGACTTATAGTTTTTTTTTTTCTCTTTTCCCATACTTCTTTTCATCTTTTCTTTTTATGTTTTCGATACCATGTGTAGCTAAATTCTCTTATCTAGGGTTTTGATGTAGTACAATTCATTTAAGCTAATGAAAGTATTGTAGTTTTTCGTACTTTATTCATGCAATATCTATTATCTTGCTTATTGCTTGCTCTTGTTTGGGTATCAATTGCATGTTGTTAGATTGAAAGAGTATAGAGTACCGGGAGGGAATACTATTAAAATCAGAATTGAGATAATAGGTACATAAGTTAGGGTTTGAACGGAAGTAACATAAACTAAATTTATGCGGAGTTTCTTAGATGATTCAAACTTAATGAGTTAATTGTATGTTATTAATCGCTGTTAGGAAATAGGGTGAGTAATATATGTTTAACATTGACGACATATCTTGGAAGAGAGTGTTTTCGACATAAAATCATTCTCCGTTGCTTGAATAGTTGAATTGTTTGATTGCACAATACATTGGTTAGCTAAGCATTGTATGAAATCGAAACCCTAGACATTCTCTTCTATCGAATTTCCTCTATTTGTTTTCTTTGTCTTTTTATTTAATTGGTAGTTAATACAAATCAAATCAATATTCACTATCGGCTTTAGTTTGTAGATTTTGTGATTAGATTGAAATTAGTACACAATCCTCGTGGGAACGATCTCTACTTACACTTTATTACTTGAGACGATTTGTGCACTTGCAATTCTCACATCAAATATTTTTGAGACAGTCAAAATACATCGGTCATCTTCTTGCGTGTACCTCCATGGCTGATTCTGAGAATTGTGCAACCCCTATGGCAGTGTCATTGAATCTGTCTAAATCTGATGGTATTATGATGACTTTAGGAGAGGAGTATAGATGAGTGGTTGGTGCTTTGCAGTATCTTACTATGACTCATCCGAAAGTTGCATTTTTCGTTAACAAATTGTGCCAATTCATGCATTGTCTGATAGATGTTCATTGGAAAACAGTAAAAAAATTTTGCATTAGCTATAGGGATCGGTCCATCATGGCCTGCTGCTTTCAAAACCTGATTCTTTTCAGCTTAACAGCGATTTTGATGCAAATTGGGGTGGTTGTCCGGATGATCGTAGGTCTACTGTTGGATTTTGTATCTTTATTAGCAACAGTCTTGTTTTGTGGGAAGCAAGAAACAACCACCATTGCTCGTTCTAGCACTAAGAGTGAGTATAAAGCCTTGGCAAATGTTGTTTCTGAACTTTTGTGGTTAAATTCTTTACTTAAGGAGATTGGTTTCCCTTTTTCAGGAAAATTACCTTATGATGTGATAACATTAGGGCCATCTACCTTAGTAAGAATCCTATTTTTCATCCCCGTGCAAAGCATGTGGAACTTGATTATCATTTTTTTTGGGAATTAGTTGCCAATGGTACCTTGCATATCAAGTTTGTTAAATCATTAGACCAAATTGCAGATATTTTCACCAGGCCTCTGGGTACAGCTTGTTTGTTACTTCTTCGTGACCGACTTCATGTCAGTGATATCCATCAGCTTGACGGGGGTGTTAAGGGATATTAGAATCCTTTTTTAATTAGAGTTGCTTCCTAGTTAGTGTTTGAAGGTCCCAAATAGGCTAGATACAGTACCAAGGGGGTGAATAGTACTGTATACCAAATAAAAATTTTCGTAACCTCTTTTGAAAATACTTTTTGATGAAAAACAATTTTCTTTTGACAAACACAAGTTTTACAAATATTGCAGAATTGATAAATCAGTAAAACTTATGAATATTGATTTGCTTGACTAAATAAAAAAATGTCTTCAAATAATAATACTATTAATTTAAATTGCGAAAATGTAAATAACAATAAAAATAAAGGGTATCGAGATAGAGAATTGAAGACAACAAGATTTATACTGGTTCGACCCAACCAGTCTGCGTCTAGGCCCCAAGCCAACCACTTGAGATTTTCACTAGTGTGTTCTTTTAAGGGCAAGAAACAAGCCTGAGTTACTTTTTACAAGTTTAAGTAACAAACTCAATTCTTTTACAGGCTGAGAATCAGACATCTACCATTACTTTTTTCGAGTTTAAGTAACAAAACTCTTTCGATGCTTTTTTAAACCTTAAGCACCAAACTTATCTGGTATTTTATGAGCTCAAATACCAAACTTCTTCCGGTGTTTTTTCACAGTTTAAGCACCAAACTTTTACAAACTTTGTTAGTTCACACAATTAACAAAGTAAACCCCCTCACACAAATCCCTTGTATGAAATACAAAAACCGAATATAGAATATTTGAATGAACAAAGATGAAGCTTTTTCTCTTTGATTGCTTGAAGAAATTTGTTGGAAGACTTGATAAATTTGCAATATTTGCTAAGTCTCCCTTGCCTTTGCTAATTCAATTTGACTTGTATTTATAGGAGCCAATCAACCCTTCATAAGATGAGCTAGCTGTTGGTTATAGCTCTTTAGCATATTATGGCAGTTGCTTCTAGCTTATAAGCATGATATAGTTGTTGGTTGTAGGTCATAAGAGGATGTGGCCATTGCATCAAGGTCTTGAACATATTATAGTTGTTGCTTCTAGCTCTTAATCAAGCCATAACTGTTGGAGACTTCTTGTTCATATGACAAATAAAGCTTGCAGCTTTTAAGGTTATTTTCAAGCTTATAACTCTTGAGGCAATTTCCACATTCTGAAGCTAATATGACCGTTGGAGAGTTTGGAAGGTCATGATCAAAAAGATGTTTAGCTTATAAGCAAGGCTCATCTTTTGAGCAACTTGTCATGTAATAATCTATTGATTTGTTAAGCTTCTGATTGTAAGACTTTGTTAATATCCTTCTCGTTGTTGTATGGTTGCTTCATCTTTGTGTACGTAGTTCACTTTAGTAATTACAAAATAGCTGTAATAATATTAAAGTGAATATGTTTTGCTTTTTATCTTATATGTCAATTTTTCTAATTAGTTGTTATCATCAAAACTCGATTCAACAATGTTTATTCATAATTTGTATTTATCTCATATTCTATTGTAATATCCTCTGTAGGTTTTATATATATATATTGTATCAAGCATTATTAATTAATGAGAAATACTTTTATTCTCTAATCATTGACATAAACAACTCCATCAGATAAATAATCTGAAGCCCTTAGTAATTTATGAGCAACTAAAGTCACCTAGCAAAGCAAACATTACGATGGGCAAAACTGTGAATCAAAGATAAATAATTAAATTCATTCTTTGTAAATTAATATCTTTATGAAATTATTATTGGATTAAAACCTATATATATATATATATATATGTGGATGAAAAATAAATTATATTTTATGGATTATCATAATAAAATTAGAATTCTAATTAGTGATTAATTATGATTTGGATTCCTGGCATAAGTAGAAAAATGTGGTTTAATAATGTGTACATATCTAGTTGGAATTAGAAATCTGCGATGGACAGAATTAAAATTCTAACACTCAGACAACCACTATATATATAGGGTTATGGGTTATGAACCTTTCGTCGTGTGTATATTTTTGTCTATTGTTATTTCATTGACTATATATAATCATAGAGCGCATACCGATCAAGAAGACCAATCAATCCAAATCAGTTTATGCACTCACCACTAAGTAAGAGAAACATAGTTTTCGTTATTGGATTGTTAGTATTTCGAATCTTCTTAATAATAGTAAATTTGTGCGCTGCCTTGTGCGATGACTCGAGTGTATGGAAGGTTCTTGAGCCATGCATCCTATTATAGAAATAAAATAATTAAGATATGAAATTAAAAATAAACCAATTTTTTTACTTAGAATAAACGAATCAAACGACTACTGATTCTTGATTTTCTAAAATATTCTTATTTAATCTAAAATATTTTAGGAATAAGGGATTGTTTTATTCATTTATTCGAAGTAAAAAATTAATTTATTTCTTAATTTCATATTTTATTTGTTTTATTTCAAACATAGAAGATATATATTCCATAACTGAAATAAACATTGTTATTGATTTTATTTTAATTTAAAATTAAATTTATGTTATTAAATTAAACAATATTTAATGAATGTCAGTTTGGAATTAATTAAATAAAATTTTAGGTTTTTTTAAATGAACGATGAGTTATATTTAAAGGAATAAATCAATATTTATTTAATGTTATTAAATTAAAATTCAACAGCAGAAATAAATATAGTTTTTCTAATTGGCAATGGTTAAATTATGTAGCTACCGCTTAATTGGCAATGTGACTTTGGATAGAAAACTTGAACTAGATTTTTACTCGCATCCACCAAGCAAATCCCGATCAGATACAATATTATCAATCTGGGTTGGCTAATTCAATCGGTTCAATCACAAATCAATTATAGATTCGATTGGTTTAATATAAAATGTTGGTTTTGGAGAAAATTTATTTTAACCAGTTTGACTACAAAAACACCAATTGAATTGAAGAATCGAAATAGTTGAATAATTTATATTTAATAAAATCAATTAAATAATATTTTCAAAATGTAAAAATTCACTTGAATCTTATATTTGAACCTAGTTGAACAAATTAGACTATAGATTGATAATTTTACTGTGTCGTTGTCTGGGCTATTTCAACAACATTACTAATTTGTTTGAGAATGTGGTTGAATATGCTGGTCAAATTAATAAAAGGCATTTATGGAATTTGTAATTGGCTATTTGATCAATTTTTTCAACATATTAGTTACATGTTCTTTCTGTTTTGATAGTATTAGTCCCAAGCTTGAAACTTTTTTCTTTCATGGGCTACAGTATCCATTCACCGACACATGACACAATTTCACAGATACGTGAGCTTAAATGGAATGTATGGTTTACATTTGTACCTATCATAAAACTATATAAGAAGTATGATTCTGATCCCTCCAATCAACTTTAGGGTCTTATATTCTCCTAAAAAATTATGTCACGTATTATACTATATCCCACAAGAGAAAAAAATATCGAGTTTAGAGGTAATACTATTACAACAGAAAGATCATGTAATCAATATATTGAAAAAATTGATCGAACCGATTGCAAATTCCATATAATTTTAGGGCCTTATAATGTGAACTGCCTTAATAAAATAAAGTAAAATGGGCATAATCCTTTTTATTTTGTTAATTTCATCTAAAGCAGTCGGTCAAACAGAGAGTTGTTCAAAATTGAAGTTGTGGATTTAGCTTAGGGATTTGGAGTGAGAGAGGTGCGTCGAATATTTGGCGGGTTTTTGAGGGCGGGAATGCGAACCATAAGATTTTGATGCATCTATTGCTTTGGCAAATCAAAAGACCTCTCCTCTCTTCTCGTTCACAATGGAAGCTATTGAGCAGACTTGTCACAAACATACGACTCATAGGCATAGCGATGTAAGTTCTCTCTATTTCTCCTCTCCCAATCTCAATCTTCCTTCCAATTTCAATGACAGCAAAAAGAAGACGAAGAAGAAGAAGAGAATCACGTCTCCTTATTTTGACAAAGGAAATGGCGGGAAAAAACGGAAGAGAAATAGGGTTTCTAAATCGGAAATCGGCGATAATTCTGCAATTGGTGATGCTGCTTCTCAGGATTTAGGGGAAGCCAAGCCCAGAAATAATAATAAGAAGAAGAGAGTTATTTCTCCTTATTTCGACACGCAACCTAAGGATGAGGAGAGAAAGGAAAAGAAAAAGAGGGAAAATTCAAGCATTCCTGCTAGTGCTTCAGTGTCTATCCATAAGAGGAGGAAGAAGAAAAATGTAATTGTTTCTCCCTATTTTGCTAACAAAGAATCTAAGGATGAGAAGAAGAAGGAAAAGAAACAAAGGGATTCTCATTTTATTCAGACTCAACCCGAAGTTTCAACTATTCCTGCTGGTGATTCAGATTCCATCCAGAAGAGGAAAAAGAAGAAAAAAGTAGTTGTGTCTCCCTATTTTAAACAAGTACAAGTTGAAGCCATAAAATCCAAGGATGATAAACTTGCTGGTGTTACTATTAGTTTGGAAGGGAAAGAAGGGAAAGATGGGGATGCTGATGTGCTTTGCCAAGCTGATACCAATGGGAAGGCTTTGAAGAGGAAAAAGAAGAAAAAGGTGGTTGTTTCTCCCTATTTTAAGCAAGTAGAAGGTGAACGAATAAAATCCACGGATGATGAAATTCCTGACTTCAATGCTTTGGAAGGGAAAGAAGAGAAAGATGCGGTTGCTTATGTGCTTTGCCATAGTGATACTAAGGGGAAGGCGTCGGAGAGGAAAAAGAAGAAAAAGGTAGTTGTTTCACCCTATTTTGAACAAATTGAAGAAGAAGGAATAAAATCCAAGGACGATAAAGTTACCGACTTTATTAGTTTGGAAGGGAAAGAAGAGAAACATAGGGTTGCTGATGTGTTTTACCAAGCTGATGCCAATGGGAAGGGGTTGAAGAGGAGAAATAAGAAGAGAGTTGTTTCTCCATATTTTGAACAAGTGAAAGTAGAACAGGTAAATTCCAAGGATGAGGAAGTTCAGAACGATGGTCATGATTGTGGGAGGAAAAGAAAGAAAATTAAAAAGGTTCATGTTGCTCTTAATTCAGAAGGGGAAAAGCAGGACGAGCTTGCCTGTGTGAATTGCGAAGGTGACAGCATGGAGAAGACAACCAAGAAGACGAAAAAGAGGAAAAGGAACTGTGGTATTATGGGGCCAGGAAAGGATGTAGGAGATGCAGAGAAGCTGGCAGAACAAAATCTTGCCCCTGAGGATGATGGACTTTTGGCTAAGAGAACAGCTCCTGCAAATGGAAACATGAGTTTTGAAGAAATGCTTGCCAAATATACATATAAAGGTAATGGCGGGTTACTGAATTTTAGGCAGCAGAAAACTCTGAAACCACAAGTTTGCTCTCCTTATTTAAGAAAGGCAGTGAATAATCAAGAGAGACATGGAGAAGCTGAAAATCAGATGACAAATGAAGAGGTAGGTATTTATACACAGGTTAAGGATGAAGAGTGTAAGTTACCAATTAGGAATGCAGATGATGAAAAGCCACATAGCAAAGCTAGCAAAGAAGTTCTGAAGGTTTCTCCTTATTTTCATGTTTCCATTGGGCAACAAGATGGTGTGAATAAAAGACAGCTCAAGGAAATGAAACCTCTGAAACAATGTAAAAATGCAGGTCTTGGAGTTAGAAAAGTCTCGCCGTACTTCCAAAAAGTATCCAGTGAAGATGATGCTGCAGATAGTGGCTTGGCTAACAACAAACATGGGCAGGAAAAGAAATCAAAACGGGGACGAAAGACACCAGGAATTAGTATAGCTCTTTCTGCTTCTGAAAAGCGTAGTGAGGTTTATCAAAGAAAAACCCCAGACAACACATGGAGGCCCCCACGATCTGAATTTGGCCTTCTGCAAGAAGATCATGCTCATGATCCTTGGAGAGTGTTGGTGATATGCATGCTTCTTAATTGCACAAGTGGCAAACAGGTACTTTCTTTGTCTTTCTGCAATTGACCTGTCACATGCTGGCATTAGAAACTAAGAAAGTTTGTGTGTCTATTTTTAGTTTTAAATTTAAATGCATCAAGAAACTGAAGCATGATTGAAGTATTTGATTATTTTCCACAATATTGTGCCTTGTACTGTTGTATGTTGAATGGTTATGTTCACTTTCTACTGCCTATACATTTTGAATAGTGCAGGCCCTCACCCTTTTTATCCTTGGATGTTCACTAGTAAATATGATCCATCAATGCCTTAAAGAAACTCTATTTTCCTTGTCTTGAAGTTTGAAGAAGAAACTAATCTAATTTGTGACAGGCAGTGAATAATGGTTTTATTTCGTTTGCTTGATACTGTTTTTTTCCTTTTTGTTTTAGCTTTGGTGTATTCTTTTCACGAGAAAAAGTTCTGTTCCTAGTTATTATTCAAGGTTGATCTTTTTTTTTTTTTCTTTTACTGAATCTTATTGCTTCTTTGATCACGCATATTCAGAACCATGAAAGTTTCTCATTTAGTTGTGGTTTTTGTTTAGCTATTGAAAGTAGCCTCTAGTTAGATTTGTAATCAAAATGTATTAATTTTATGGGTGTTTGATGATGAAATTGTAACTGTATGTTTTGCTGCTCTACTTTCTCATTCTTTCTATCTTACAAACTTTTATTTGTTATTTATTAAAATTTTCATATACTTTCCCTTCTATGCTGCATATCAATTCAACTTGCCATCCATGGCAAATCCTTCCAATTCCACCCTGCCATGTAATGCTGTCTCCTTCTATGCATTTAATTCCTATGTCTTTTCATGGTCCAAGTTGCCAAATTATCCTTCTCAACTTCTTGTACAAATTTTCTTCTGTTTTCAGATTTCTGCAATCAATTACTTGCTATTTTCTGAATTTACTTCTTTCGTTCGAGCTCTTGTTGTTTTATTTACGTTTTGCTGTCTGTGCTACATCTTTTCCATCTTCACATGCTGCATTCTTTATTTGATATCTACAAATTTGTCGAAGATTTTTCGTTTTTTTCCCAGTTGAATTGGGAGATTATAAAGTTTACTTTTATCACGTTGTAAAACTACAAGTTGTAGTCCTGCACTTAATGTGACGAAGTCTTGATCTCTGTGATTGGCGTTCTCTTTATTATAGCCATCTTTCTGAATGACATAACTGTGTTTTCAAGTGCTTTCCTGTCTGCACTTTATACTCTCCTATTCAGTTGTGTTATTCATTTTCTTTTCCTTGTTTAACTAGCTGCATTATTCCACTTTACTATTGGTTAGCATGAAATTACACTGACTATCAAAACCTCTATTGCTTCTGTTAGACCTATTTCATCCATTAGAACTATGTTATAGAGGTGAAACAAGATATTGACTTTGATGCCAAACAAGATAAAAATCATTTTGCATTAATAGCTTATCTGATCTTTATGACACAAGATAAATAAAACTAATGATATTTAATTGATTAAAGCTTAGGCTGGTTGGTCATCGATGAAAACTCAATTATTCGTTGACTTTTGAAAACTTGGTAACCCAACCTTTGTATGGGTATGGATGGGTCTCATCCTTCTTTAAAATACAAAAACTGCCCAAAGGAGTCTGTCTTAGTTCTTTTGTCTTTTTTTTTTTTTTGGTTCTCTCCATCTGCGGTTGTTACTATCTCATTTTGGTATGATTTACTCTTTGTGGACTTCGCTCTATCACTATCCAATTTAATTGATCATCCCATCATTCACTACTTTGATAATAGCAGAGAACTAAACATAATTTTATATAAGGCATAAGAAGGCGGGTATAGCAATGAAAATTCTATTTTCAATTGAAGGAGCCATTGCTGGTTCTCTGGTAATTTCCGTTTTCCAATCTTGTCAATTTAATTTGCAGTCAAAGGTGTTAGCAGTTGTAAGTTCTTTTGATTTGCCTGACCTGTTCGTTTCCACATTATTTGATAATTTCTTTTATTTGTTTCTTGTCTTTCTTTGTAACTATTTTATTCTTAATGTTCCCTGGTTGAGCGATTAACCTGCTAACTTAAATGAATTGATGATTCTTCATTGATTATTTTTTTTGGCAGCATCTTGATCTTTACACGTGCATTCAGATTCTTGTTTTCTGTTTTGGTTGAATTTACTTAATTGGATTTTGTGAATTGGCAATCTGTAGTCAATTGCCTGGTTACATGGTCATTTGTGATTGTTTCTATCTGTTTCTTACCATACAAATGAGAACTAATTCCATATTTGATTTTGATTTCTGCTTCATTTCCTTCCTTTTGGCATGGATTTCTTCAAATCAATGTCTGTTTTTAGTTTTCTGTCTTCCTTTTCTTCTATTAATTTGAAATCAAAGACAGAAAAAATTTGTGGTGCAGAGTATAATCAGTGTTAACATTTAAAAGTAGTTACTATTGTGTTCATATTTGGGTGAGTTGTAGGGTATAAATCAGAACTTCAGTTCTGAATATAATTCAAGTAGAGAAGGAGTTGAGAAGAGCTAGGAAAGGAATAGGGGAGGAGAGAGAAAGCTTACTTAGCAATTCATTTATTGATAATTCCTTACAAGGGCTGTCCTTTTATAATAAGGACGATGGACACTAGGTAGCTGTACTCCGGGTCATAAAAAGACAAATTATACTCCAGGTCATAAACAGACAATTTATGCTCCAGGTCACAAACTGACATATGAGCTTACTAACTAATTCTTACTACTACGGTAGGTACAATAGCCTTAGGGAAGCAATTAAACTCTAATTAAACTTTACTTTAACCTGAATTACTCTAATTTCTTTTGTGTCTGCGCCTGTATGTGACAGTATAATTAGTTAAGCTTTGATTATTTTAGGCAGACTTACAAATGTAGTCGCAGTTATCTTTTGTTCAATATACTGTTTTTCAGTCACAATATGCTGTAGTATTTGTTGAGTTCTCTTGAATTTTAATGGGCCAGTCCAAAATTATAACCTGACCCAAAATTTTGAGAGATAAAAATTTTAGGAGAAAAAATGTGGCGTATGTGGTGGAGGCTGGAGTGGAGGGCGAGGGCCAATTTGTTTAATTTTGGAGCAACTTGTACCATTTGGTTATGTAAATAATGGGTTCTAATATCCCATTGTGTGGTTTTGTCAGTTTCTTAAAGAAAAGAATTGAAATACATCTCCTACCTGTGGACATTGGCTGGATCACTGATCTAACTGCTTATAAGTGACATTTTATTTCAGGTTAAAGGAGTTATAACAGATTTTTTTGCTTTGTGTCCTGATGCAAAGGCTGCAACTGAGGCTATACCACAAGAGATTGAGAAGATTATACAACCTTTAGGTTTGCATAGGAAGAGGTCAATGATGATACAGCGCATGTCAGAAGAGTATTTGGGGGATGAGTGGACCCATGTCACTCAGCTGCATGGTGTTGGAAAGTAAGTCCTTGTGTTCTCTCTTTCCGTCGATTTGAAAATTTACATTTTTGCCCTTGACCTTGGCACTAGCCATGGGCTGAGTTATCGGCCTATTCATTTTTGAAACATTTGGCCTCTATTTTGCCACAAAATGTGTGGTTGAGCCCTTATTGGACGGAACCGCGCCACTATTCTGTGTCACTTTTAATATTTAGCCCATGAACTTGGTAAAATTGTCATTTTGTAACCTGAACATAACTTTTTCTACAGCCTATGATTCTCATGAGCTGGTGCTCTGCCCAATAAGGGTTCAACCCTGGTCAAGGACTCAAAAATTGTGGATTTCGCTTTTTTTTTTTTATATGCTTACCAAAAATCAATCTTATGATCTGATTTTTGAATGTTCAGGTATGCAGCTGATGCATATGCAATTTTTTGTACAGGGAAGTGGGATAAGGTTACCCCTAATGATCACATGCTAAATTATTATTGGGATTTCCTTCACAGAATCAACCAGGCAAGGTAGATATATGTCTTTTTGGTTAATTTATAGTTAGTAAGATGTCTCAGAAACTAGAGGGAGACGAATTTTGTTGAGAAACTCACTTGAATTTGGTATTAACAGGTTACTCACTTGAATTAAAAGTGAAAGTGTTACTTACCATTTAGGCTTTCAACTTATAATTGTTACACAAATGCAGTCCATGTTAGATTTATTCGATCAAAAGTTGATCTTTACATAATCATTAGTAGAGATCCAGAGCACACCATTCGTGTTGAGTCTCGGTATCACATTCGCGACTAAAAGAGTCACATTTCTAGGAATATTAAATCCCGAAACTGTGAAATCGTCTACGTACTGTCACTTTTTGTGGATCCTCCTTGCAAAACGTTCCATTCACTTGCAAAAGAAGTTAGTGTGATTACCTGAAGAGGGCTTGTGTCGTAAGCAATGGCTAATGAGAATGCCAAAGCCAATACAGCAACAAAAACAAAGGGATTAATGGATATTTTCATTTTGATAATTAATAATAATTGGAATTATTGGATATTTAATTTGCACAAATTGGTATGTTATATATATTTGCATTGTCTTAATTTTGATATCTGTCAGTTATAACTGGAAAAATAATATTGTTTTGTGAGGAGGGAAGGGAAACTAGAGGGAATGACAGAAGTAGAAAACTAGAAAATTACCCAAGAAAACCATTATTGTTTATCAATCCTTATATAATGCGTATGTCAAATTTGGTATTTAATTTTACAACTATCAAGCTGGTTAAATATGGTAATTAGTGTAATTGGTTTTATATTTAACATATTTTTTGGCTCCTGTTCAACCGAATCAGTCTAGACACGCGGGTGAACTAATTTTTTTAATAATTTAAAATATGAAAAATTTGAGTAAACAAATAATTAAATTAAGATGAAGTAAAAATAGAACCCTAATTATTATTGAAAATAATAATTAAACCCAATATATTTTTTGTCAACATGAAAAATGAAGAGATTGGGTGTTGAATTCATGATGTTCTAAATATTTACTAACACATATCTTATATAATTGGCTTTGCATTTAACAGATTTTTTGGCTTCATATTTAATCAAATATATACGGTTAATACCACTACAAATGTGGTCAATATTTTTATCAAAAGTTCTCTTTAAAAGATAAAAAAAAAATATTATGTGGAACGACTGAATTGAATAAACCCTTACAGAATAAAAAAAATTTGGCAAATTGTGAACAATATATGTCATTATAATGTAGAAATAACTTGTAACAAACAACAATAGTTGTTGCGTGTTGTCGTAATAAAATTATGACTGCAAGTATTTGCAACCAAAATTATAAATAATTTTTCTACTAGATATGTTTTTTGACAATAACTTTTAGATACTGCTACTAAATGAGTTTTTTGACTGCTAAATCTAAGATTTTTTGGTAGTGACTCCTTGCCCCCCTCTAACCTTTTATTTATAATATAATGTACACGTCATAATTATCCTTTACAATTCACATATAACATGTGTTATTTATTTATTGTTATTTGTTCTTAGTTGAAAAATGATAATAGATAAAAGTACCACCTGTGATTCTCATTACTCACAATAGGTACATATTTATACTCATGCAAGATATAGCTGAAATCCCTAATATATACAAATTGGGACTATACTAATGAGCAATACAACCTAAGTAAGTAGGAAGACAATGTTAAGAATGAATATCCTAAACTGTAAACGAATATTATTTCACTTTACACTCCTTCTCAAGCTAAACTACACAGCCCCACTCAATTATATATTGAGATTTTACCAATATGAGAGCGAAATTGTTAGTATTTAAAAACCGAAGACCACTTGGTCATATACTTTTTAGATGGTTTCTCTTTCATTTAAAATATTTTGCGTAAACTAAAAATCAATTCAAAACATAGCAAGCGACCAATGGCGAGTTTGGGAGTACGGTAGAGAGACGGAAAGCAGCTTTTAAAGCAACAAAGTCAGGAAAACCAAAAGCACGGAACACATGTTAATATGCTTTGAAGGAAAGTATGGAATCCTAGCAGTGGCTGAAAGTAGAAGCCGCGGATACTCTTTCCCTTCACTCGTTCTTTCTTCTTTCTCTATTCGACCTCCAAAATCAACATAAAACTTTTTTACCACTCGAGCTAATATTACTTGGTATACATATAATGATAATACATGAATGGAATTAAATTGTAAAAAAATAATCTATATAATAAATTTTTTCCTGACACGCGGAATATATTTGCAACATAAATTTCTTTTGATAGGTATAATTATTTATAGAATAAGCATGAACTATTTTCAATTATCATAAAAATCTATAAAAATAAAAAAATGAGAATAATATAGGATATTATTAATTTATTATAAAGTTAAGTTGAAATATTTTCCCTAATAAGGCCTTAAATTATAATCATTGATGAGAATTAAGATACCAAATTACCACACCTATATCAGCTCTATATAACCCATTAAACCATTGATGAGTAGTACTTTTATGTTAATGTATTTATTTATTTTTATTTTACTTTTCTTGCTCTATTGGGTACGACAAATTTCATTGGTTGAGTTCTCTCTTTGAGGAAATTACACCAACAGTACTATCTACTATTACGTCAATTGGTATTTTCCCTTAAAAAAACGGTCAATTCGTATTTTGAATTCTCTCAACCTCTTAATGTATTAAACTATTAAACGGTTAGTTTGAATTAAAAAAAAAAAGTATTTAATACAATTTAAATAGAATTTTTGAAATACACAATCTCTATATAATCTCTTTCATATTTTCTTTTCAATTTTTTCCTCTTTCCCCTCATCTTTCGTGTCAATATTTTTTTTTTTTTTAATTGTTTTGCTTCATATTTCCTCTGCAATTCATTGTCTTAAAATTCCTTATGTAATTTAATTTTTTTTATCAAAAAAATAAAATTCCTTATTTGATTAACTAATTAATTTCTTTTTACGTTATTTCCTTTGCTTATTTTTCCATTTTTGTTCTCCTTCAAATCTCCTTCACCATTTTTCCTCGATTTATTTAGGGGGTGGTATTCAATTGAGACTTTTTTAGACTTTTTTTTTTAAGTGAACGACTTTTATAAACTTTGATGAGTGACTTTTAATTACTTTTATAGATTTTGTAAAAGTATTGATGACTTTTAAAGAGTTTATTCCATAGATTTTTATAAACTTTTAAAGACTTTTATAGATTTATTAGAGTTTTTAAAAGTATTGATGACTTTTAGAACGTTTATTCCATATATTTTCATAAACTTTTAAAGACTTTTATAGACTTATTAAAATACTAAAATATAATAATCTCCATGTGTTTAATGATAATAAACCAAAACATAAATAACTACAAAAATCTACAAGCATAAAATATAAAATAATAACACTAAAATTGAATAGTAATGTTAATTAAACAAATTGTAATTTAACTATAAAAATTCTAATCTTCATTATCATTCATATGCTCAACATTATTCTACATATAAGCAACAATCATAACTCTCCATTCATTAGCATAATTTCTATGTTGCTCTTGCGTTCTAACAAATGGTTCAAAATATTCTTCTTGATTAATTGATATTGGTGTAGATGAAAAAGTTTCACCATTTGGTTCAATTGGAAACTCAACTGATTAACAATCTTTTATAAGAAAGTTATGCATTTAAGTGTAAGCAATTTTATAAATATGGAACGACCGCATACCTGAGTAATGAAGTATCGAATATAATTTACAGAAGTTCACCAAGAGAGTATCCCATTCAAAAGAGTAGACTATCAGAGCATAAATTATAAAGGTAATCTATCTAAACAAAGTATAGAACTAGCTCAAACAATAAAAATCATTTCAAAATGCATACTTATTTGAATTTCATCTCAAACCGATAAATTTTACCATAAAAAAAAATATTTAGGCCAGACTTAGGATTGATTTGCTTACGGTTGATCAATTTCAAGGACATTCAACAAAGAAAGCAACTAATGGAGGAAGAAACTAGATAAATACCTCGTTAAAAAAATGGCAGGCGGCTTGGAATGGAGGAGCAGTGAAATAGAGTGGTGGTGGCAGGAGAGCAGCCAATCAGTGATGGGAAGAGGGGACTGAGTGGAGGTTTCCGGCAGCGATAGGATGGAGGAGAGAGAGGAGGTGGAGGAAAAGTAGGGAGAGCAGAGAGAGGCAGTGAAAGAGGGAGGGTTATGAAAACTCACGATTGAAAGTAAAAATAAAAAGTCTTTCATCAACGCGTATGGCTTTTTTAATTGTGTTTTGAATTAAAAAATTGTAAAAAAGTATATAAAAGTCATTGTCATCAATTATTAATGACTTTTTGAATACATGATTACTTTTATAGATTCTATAAAAGTCTTAATTGAATACCTGATGACTTTTAAAGACTCCTAAAAAGTCTTAATTGAATACCACTTGATTTTTAAAAGTCTTTAGAAGTCTATAAAAGTTTTAATTGAATACACCCCTGTTATTTTTTTTTTTTTTTGTTCTTTTGCTCTTTATTATATTAATTAGCTAATGTACCTAAAATATGTTAAGTTGTTTTATTGAATGTCTAAGAGTAATTGCGTGCAATATTTATAGACAATTGATATGGCATCATTATGTGAGCAAATAGATTTATTTCCACGAAAGTTTATTAGTTGTTAATATAATATTAATGAAAGGATTAGATAACTGAAAAAGTGGTTGATATGTTGGATGAGACAACAAAATCTAAGATGAAACTGAACAAGGGCTTGATAGCGGACCAGACGCAACTTATGTTGGCTACATTCAAAGCCCATTTAGCCTTTAGATTGCTGAAATTAATTGTTTTTATTGAATAGAATGCTATTGCAGACACTACCCAATTTATTACGTTGGACAAAAGCATGTGAATATTCTAAAGATTTTTTTAGTATTCCAATATAGGATACTATTATTCATGAATTTAATGTAATAATATGATTTAATTTTAACTAAATAAGTAAAAATTATAAAAACCTATTGGAAATCATAGGTCGATAATCTGACACTTTAAATTAAATCAAATTCAGACTTAAAACTTTAGGAATCCTTGACATTTTGGAGATTTTTGGACTCAACTTCTCAACCTCAACTCAAAGGAAAAGAAGCAATTTGGAGTGGATTGGGGCATTTCCAGGGGTCATTCCTGCGGTGGATCAGCGCTAAAGAGGTAAACACACTTCAATCCCTCATTTTCTTGTGCTTTTTGGGTGATTTGGTGTGTTTTGGTGCATAAAATTTCAATTTTCTCGTTTGCTGTTTCTGGAAATCAAGAACAGTCGTACGACCGTTCTTGAGTTGAAGAACAGTCATACGACTGTAAATACAGTCGTACAAGTGTTCTTGATTTCCTGCATCTCTTGCTTTTATTTTGAATAATTTTGGCGAAATCCTGAAATTGGAGGATTTACAGTCGCACGACTGTTGTTACAATCGCACGACTGTAATGCTCGTCCAAGGGCAGAATTTCTAGTTTAATCCCTAAAAAATTTCCAAAAATCCATAAAAATTCAAAAAATTAGAAAATCATAAAAAATGTTGTGTACATTCACGACCTTAGATTTAATTTTCAGTGTAATCGCATTTAAAACAATACCACGACGGAGACCCGATTCTCCCGAAAACCGACCCATATCACATGCTAAATAAAATCAAACCGGGAAATAAATTGTTTTCAGAATGATTTTCTCACAAAACCAAAGATACAGGGATGTTTCAAAATGTTTTCCAGTTCTAATCGGGCAGGCTAGCCGAGCCAACCTGGTTATCCCCTAAATGCATGCCTCTGATCTCTAATTTCCCCAATTCTGTCCTATTTGTGGTGTGCCGTAAACTATGCTAACCCTCTGTTTTGTAGCTTTTAGTTTCTTTTATTTTTATTTTTGATGTATTTAATAGATTAATTCATATATTTAGGCGGTTGTATTTTTCTAGATAAATCGTGTATTTTTAGGCGGTTGTAAAGTGAGGTTGAGAGTTTTTATTTTTGTTCGATTGGGTTGTAAGCCATTCAATTATTTACTGCTTTACTTCTATTTTTATTTTATGTGTATGCGCGCTGTATGATTTAATTCAATAAACTTGACTTTAGAATTTTAAAATACCATACTTGAACATTGGCAAATTTTTATTTTGATTAAACACGAAATAGGAGACTTGTCCGGATCTAGATCTTTGGATAGTGTGGTGGCCGTTCGTCCGGTTCAGCTACACTGAAATTTCCCGGTTGAGCTGAGCTACGTGGCGACTCCTACACTCTTCATCGAGACTTGGGTCTCGATTCTTTTATACAAATAATCTAATTTTCTAAAAATGAATTTCCATTCTAAAATCCCCATGCGAGGGAGGGAAGCCTGAAATCGAGGCGCCCCTTCCAAAAGGGAGTCCGCGTTCCATCGAAAACGTCGTCCGCTCACAGTGGCGACTCCGCTAGGGATTTGTTGGGATTTTTCACCGGAAATCACCCGATAAAAGAGGAAGAACGCGGTGATTTCCTCAAAACCAGTCCCAGGAGCAATTGAAATGGAAATTGAAAAACTTAAAATAAAATAGAAAGAGTTCACATTCTTACCCGGAATATCTCTTTCTAGAGATGGATGAAGACTGCAGGAATCAAAAGAGATTCCCTCCACTCTCACGTACACGAACGCCTATCAAGTCCAACCCGTGCTAGCGGCGGATCAAAAAGAAGAGAGAAGAATTCCATAACCTTGGCCGAAAATTTCAGCCCCATAAAACCATAATGGCCGAATTTTCCTATTAAGGAAATTCCCCATTTGGCTTTTAAATTATGTCCTATATTTATTGGGTGATTTACTTTGTTTCTATAAATTGAATTAATGCCATAATTCCATAAATCCGAATTAATTAATATGGTTTAATTCCTAATCAATTCTAATTTAATTTCTATGCATGTATTTATATAATACCATATTATATAAGATACATGTCATTTAAATTAAATAGATTTGCCATTTGGAATTAACCCAATGAATTAATTTATGATTTGACTAGAAACAAACACATATAAACCTATATATGTGTTAAATTTCCCCAGGAAATTCATTCACGAGTTAATTTATTCAAATCAACTTTGTCCAACCCAATAAATATAAATATATGTCAATTAAATTATATTGACCAATCCAATTGATCTTTAATTTAATTGATTAATATTTATCTCTTCAATTAGTATACTCCAAGTATACAGGTGATCCGACTAGTTCGAACTCAGACATTCTATGTGTACGATCCTGTGGGCCCGTCTTTATGTTGGCAGTGGACCTATGGCCCACAGACTACAGGCGGGCTGTAGCAAGCCACTGCAGCCCCCAATTAAGACAGAGATAGTAGTCCGACTGTAATCGTAACCCTGTAGTTTAAACTTGTATATCCCATGTCATCGATATCGGTGTCCAACACAGAGGCATGGATTGATCACCCTCTTTTGTGTCCGGACATTAACTTGATCCCGAATGTACTGAAGCTCACAAACAAGTTCCAACTTGTTTGGGTGTGGCCACACTCTTATCAGTCACATTCATCAAGAGGCCGGTGATATCTTCTCAGTGGTTACTGAGTGACAAATCCCTTCTGCATATCCATAGTATTGCCATGCTAAGTGACATACCCGAAAGTACCCATACTTGGCACCCTATTACAGGCCCTTTAGGCGTACCCCTAAGCATGTGACTTCACATGTAACACCATCATATGGTTAGGTCAAAGGATCCATACAAGTACTACACGAGAATCACTTGTGATACTATACCATGCGGATTTCTCGTTTAGTGGATCTATCCAGTACCATGCTCCCAGGCATGTACCCATTAACTTAGTTGACATTCCATGTCCAATGACTGGTAAGACACCGCCATACAACTAGGTTAATGATAGTCTATTGTTCCATTCATTCCCATGACTGGAACAGACTACAGATCTATTTATGGCCATATCGTTTACCCTATCCATGGTCTTACTGCCAAGTGCATGACACTTGTCATCATGGATATAGATATGTCCATTGGATACTTCATTTAATATATTGCACAAGATAAATATATTAAACGAATTGATGCCTTTATTAATAACACAAATAAGTATAATACATGAATCCAATCAATGTATGATACAAATGCAAACACCAATGCCTCGGGACTAGGGCATTTCCAACAGGATTTTCTTATAAAAGTTTTCTCAAAAACTTCAAAGAATTTGACAAGCCCTAAAAAGTGTCTAATTAAAATAAGGTGGATGATTCTTGTTTGGTATTTTATTTTGCATTCTTTAGTTAGACATTTTTGCATTAGGTTAAGTATCCCGTTTTTAGCCCGGTGAATTGTTGAAGTGTCACCTTTGTTCCTCATGGTCTTAGACGCATGGATACGAAACACCACCCATAACCTTGTACGAACCCCTTCATTCGGACCCTTGAGTGGGGAGAAGTGAGGAGTATATCTTGCTATGGGAACCTTGATTTTAACCCGACTTGGACCGAACTCATATAGGCAACCTTAGTTGGATTCCCGTAGGGTACCAAAATAAATCGTGTGAATAAAATAAAATCTCGCCTTCATCATCCCCGGTTGATGATCAAAGAGAACCCCACCTAGGATTCGGTTAGAATTTTTGAGACCGGCCACGTTTGGAGGAATAAGGTTGGAAGAATACGCTTCGTGTGTTATGTGTTATCCGCCTCTTGATATCCTGTGACGTGCATTAATCAACATGTTCCATTCACATGACATATCATTCATAAAGCATTTGTGCGATAATTAACCCACATTTTTATGCAGCCATTTACATTTTATTTTCGTGTGAAAACATTAAATCATCCGTGTGACATTCATACTAACCATTTCTTTTGCAGCCATGACATTACATTCGTGTGTTAACATTTTCACAAGCATACATAACATCATCTTGTATGTCATACATCCTAATCATGTTTTTGTGCTGCCATTTGCATATTGTGTGACATAAAAGTCCATATCATTTCACTTCATTTAAATTAAGGACATTCCAAGAGTACCTATCACGATCATTCCATTGCATATCGGGTATCCCAAAATTACCCCGTGTTATGCCAATGCACCGCATTGCATTCGGCCATTCCACCAAATTATCTCATCCAATAGAGACCACAATGGTCCTGGGTATATTTCCATGTGACAATCCACATGAGGCATTTCATGACATCATGTCCATTTATCATAAATATCATATAACACCGCGGTCCTCATCGGATCGTTTCATGACATTATTACATCATTCAAGGTACTCCCCGCGTGCCTAATTAATACACATGTAAGTCCATTTCATAACATTACTAAATCATGAAAGGTGTTCCCCGAACGCCGAGCCTTTGTCCGTGTCCCTTGTTACACGTGACTTGCTTACAACATCATTTCATATCATATGCTCAAAAGCATCAGAACTATGTCCATGGGCCAGCCTCATGCGACCATTTCATATCATCACATGGACTTGCAAAGCATCAAATCTCTGTCCGTGTGTCGGCACACACGCTACCACATCACAAAAACCATTAGGTGTCCCAAAGGTGCTGAACCTTTGTCCGTGTGGCGGTTTATGCATGACCTTTTTGCACATCATTGGGTGTTCTTGGAATGTCAGGAAAAATAGAATAATAAGTAGGAATCATTCTTATCATCATTTCATGCACAACATCATTCCATTCATTCATTATAAGCATTTTCAATGTCTCACTCTTCATGATATCATTCCATATATTGACCCTAAACGTTTCCCGACTGATGTCAAGCAGAATAAGCTGGAGCGACCTTGGACAAGATCTCAGGCTTGCTACGGAGAGCCGTTGAAACAGAAAGTGATTCTAAGTCTGGGGAAGAAGTCGAGATGTCTAATCCAACATCAAGTCTCGCTGATGCTTTAAAGGATTTCCTGAGATAGGATTTCCGTGATATGCTCAAGGAGGAAATTACGGGCTGTAGTGAGAGAAGCCGGGGAGACCGGTGGTAGTGGGACTGGAAAGGAGAAGGAGACCGAATCATCGCAGAAGGGTGGTGATACATCGGCTAGTTTAGAGAAGCTGCAAGAGATTGAGGTAGCTATGGAAAGAAAGATGAAAGCAAAATGGTTGGAGTTGGATGAAGATATGGCCCAATTGAAAAAATGGGCCAGTGTCAGTATAGAGTCCAAGAAGGGGGTTAATGTTGATGCCATGATCAGTAAGGGTATCGAGACTTTTCCCATCGGCTTCTAAGTGCTGAAGGTTCCTTCTTATAAGGGAATAGGTTCACCAGAGGCCTATGTGAATCTATACGCTCGGGTCATGCTGACAGTAGATGCCACTAAGCAACAATTGATTAATCTCTTCCCAACTACACTTGAGGGAGGAGCATTAGGCTGGTACAATTCTTTATAAGAGGAAGAGCAGTCAGATTAGGAGGTTTTGTCAGCAGCCTTTATTAAATATTACAGCTTCAACACTAAGATTCAAGTGAAGCTATATGACCTTGAACGAATCAAGCAGAAGCCCAATGAGCCCTTCGATGAGTACTACCAACGATGGATGAATAAGATGATCCTTCTAAAAAATCACCCAGATAAAGATGAACTAATACAAAAGCTGATCGATGGCAGTAAGGATGTCTTCAAGAACAATATGAAATTTCATCCATTCAATGAGCTTAGTGAAGTCTACAGTATGGCGATGAAAATCGAGCGGGATGAAGAAGAGAAGGTAGTAAGCCATAAGGGTAGTAGGAGCTCAGGGTACAGTTTTGGGTATAGATCAACAGCTGCAGCCGGGTCTGGTGGCGGTTCTAGCTCAAGTTCTGGAGGAAAAGGGGGGCAGTCTTCGAAGGTGAGACAGGTTGAAGTTGCCATAGTAACCCAGCAACAAGGCAATCAGAATAGGAATCCAGGAGGACAGGGGATATCACCTTGGACTCTTCCCTTGGTTAAGATTTTTGCTAAGTGAAGAAATGGAGGATTGCTACAGTCTTTGAGGCCGTTTGAAAAGCCCGCCGAGGCAGATAAAGATAATTTCTGCATATACCATGTTGTTGCTGGCCATAGAACCAACAATTGTTATAAGTTAAGGGACACCATTCAAAAGTTGATTGATGTAGGGAAGCTACAGGAGCCAGCTAAGCCCAGCTCGAAGACCAACCCGTTACGAGCATTTGAGAAGCGGGTCAACATGGTAAATTTAGGAATGCCTGCTAATTTCATTTTTGCTCAAGTCCTTCAGGCGAATCCCACTATTCAAGCTGTGGCAATAGGGGAAGTTGAAGTAGAGTCAGAATGTGAGAAGTAGGCAAAATAGAAGGAAATCAAGCCAATAAGCCTGAATGACCTTGACTCGGAAGATGAATATGAAGATTTTGGCGGAGAGGAGACAGTTAAGCCTCCAGCCATTGAGAAGCTGGAAGTTTAGGAGGTCCAGAATGTGACCCGAAGTGGCAGGGTGTATCAACCAACAGGCCAAGTGAAGGATAAAGCCCCGATGGCTTGATCCGGCAGCACGTCAGCACCGGAGGGAGTTGAGAAAGAGGACTTAGTTATTTCCTAGTTAAAGAAGACTCCTGCATAAGCCAGTTTGTGGCATCTGCTGTTGACCTCTAAGGAGCATAGGGCAACCTTAGTAAAGTAGTTGTCGAAGATTGAGGTTTCTCCTATTGCATCATCGGAGGCCATGTGTTGTCTGTTGGATAAGGTCCATTCTGGGTCTCCTGACATTGTTTTTTTTTTGAGAAAGATCTACCTGGTGAAGGAAAGGCTCAGAATAAGGCTCTTTACATCAGGGCCCATGTGATGGATAAGGTGATGCCGTGTGTGATGGTGAATGATGGCTCGGCATTGAATATATGTCCACTGAAGATGCTGCCATGTTTGGGCCTGAATGAAGATTTTCTGAAAAAGTCCTCAACAGTAATCCGAGCATATGACGACTCCAAGAGAACAGTGATAGGGACTTTTGAAACTGAAGTAGAGGTTGGACCAATCAAGTCAATGGTTGTTTTCACGGTGATAGATATCCCGGTCACCTTCTCCCTATTGTTAGGAAGGCCATGGTTCCACCCTCTAGGAGGTGTCCCTTCCACCTTGCACTAGAAAATTAAGTTCTCGATAAATGGCGAGATTGTGACTGTTGAGGCAGATGCCCAATCAATGATTGTTGCTATGAATGAAGGAGTTGTACCATTTGGTGGGTTCCAAGTCGCTGTGATAGGGGAAGAAGGAGTTACGGATGCCCCAATAGTCATTTATGAAAATTATATGCCGGAGTGGCTGTCCCGGTACTTGCACAAACAGAATTTTATCCCGGGCATGGGACTTGGAATTAACCTGCAAGGTGTGCCTGAGTTTAACATTGACTCGAGAAAACTGAAGTAGTTCGGGCTGGGGTATACAGAGGATACATCTGACCAGAAGAACCTGAGAAGGAGCAAGAACGGTAAGCTTATGATGAAGCCGTTCCTGAAAGCAGGAGAAGGGCTATATACGGGCCAGGCTGAACCAGTAAGGGTCAGGAACATTGAATACCCCGGTTTTGAAATATTTGCTGATGTTGTAGATTTTGAGAAAAGCCGAGAGGAACTAGTGGCCCCAGTGATGGTAGAAGAGGCAGCGGCCAAGTCTGATGTTCTGCAAAGTGTGCCATTCGAAGTAATTGCTGGGATTCATCACGGGAAACCGATCGACAAAGTGCGGAAACACGCGTCGATTTCCTCGAATCCGGGTCCCGGGAGCTTACCGGACCATATGATGGTGCTGCATGTGAAGTGGCACACTTTGGTGTACGCCTAACGGGCCTGTAAATAGGGGTGAGCAAAACGCGGTTCGGTTCAAAAACCGAACCGAACCAAACCGAACCAAAAACCAAAGTAGAAGAAAAATAAAAACCAAAGCCAAACCAAAGTTCATATGGTTCGGGTTAAACCGAACCGAAATAGTTCGGTTCGGTTACGGTTTGGTTCGGTTCAAACCGAATCAACAAATATTTTAATTTTTTAATTTTTATTATCATTTTTTTTTATAAATTACATGTAAAATATTGCTTAAAAATAATTTATATTACATGTATGTTACTAAAGTCTCGTAAATACAAACTATATAATAATATAAATATATAATATGCCAAATAAAATTTATTTATATACATATATATATTTAAAAAAAATATATTTTTTCCTATTACGGTTCGGTTCGGTTCAGTTTTGGTTTTTTAAACAAAAACCAAAAACCGAACCAAAAACCAAACTATTATATTTTATAAAACCTAAACCAAACCAAAGAGAGTTTGGTTCGGTTCGGTTCGGTTTTTCAGTCTCGGTTCGGTTTGGTTTTTGGTTCTCGGTTCGGTTTTGCTCACCCCTACCTGTAAAGGGTACCAAGTATGGGTACGTTCGGGTGTGTCAGTGAGCATGGCAGTACTATGGATATCCAGAAGGGAATGTCACTCAGTACTTTACTGAGACGATATCACCGGCCTCTTGATGAATGTTACTGATAAGAGTGTGGCCACACCCAAACAAGATGAGATCTTGTTTGTGAGTATCAGTTCATTTGGGATCAAGTAATGTCCGAACACATATAGAGGGTGTTCAACCATGCCTCTGTGTTTGACACCGATATCAGTACCATGCCCCTTTTTGCATGTGCCCATTCACCTGGTTGACATTCCATGTTCTATGACCGGTAAGACACCGCCATACAACCAGGCTAATGATAGTCTTTAGTTCCATTCATTCCCATGATTGGAACAGACTACGGATGACTTTATGGCCATATCGTTTTCCCTATCCATAGTCTTACTGCCAAGTGCCTCACACTTGACAACATGGATATGGATATGTCCATGGGATACTCTATTTAAAATATTGCACAAGACATATAGTAAATAGATTGATGCCTTTATTTCTTAACACAAATTGTATAATACATGAAGTTCACATTAATGTACAAATGATGATACAAAGACAAGGACTAATGCCTCGGGACTAGGGCATATCCAACAGTAATAGCAAAAGCAGTAGAGGGGGCCGAGGAGAAAGAGGAAAACAAAGCTTGTGATGGAGCTGTAGAAATAATCTCAGGTGCATTGACTGCTGCCTTAAGCAAGGCATTTGGGAAGTCAAAGGAAGGGTTCAGTGAGGAGCTGATGGCCAAGGTAAACCTGGATTCTGTGGTTGCCGAGATAGCCAAGATCATGGAAGAGGGTAAGGCATAGGTGGCTGAGAAAGAAGCTAAGATAGCTGCAGACCTGGATAATGCTCTGAAGATGAAGATGGAAGCTGAAGAAGTGCAAGGCCCTCCGCCTGTGGAGGATGAAAATGATTTTGTTGTATCTATTTCTTCCATTTTCAACATGAATGATGTACTTTATGACAAGTTTAATGCAATGAAATCTCAGTTTGTTTACTTGTGTGATGTTTATCAATAATTCTGTGCATGCATTTGAATCACCATCAAGCATATTTAGCATACATGACACTGCATTACATGAAATCAACATAAGTACAAATGAAAATCCCAAAATGGTATTAATTTCACGCAAGCTAAAACCCAAGGAAGAAAGAGAATTAACAAGAATATTGCAAAAACATGTTAAAGCTTTCACCCAGTCGTATGAAGACATGCTGGGTGTAGACACCGAGATAGCAGTGCATAAGATTCCAACGGACCTTAAGTTCAGGCCAGTAAAGCAGAAGCTGAGAAGGTTGAGACCGGAATGGGCTACACTGGTGAACGAAGAAGTGGCTAAGCAGATAGATGCTAAATTCCTTGAAGTGGTGGAGTATACAAAATGGCTAGCCAACATCATCCCAGTGCCTAAGAAAGACGGAAGGGTTAGAGTATGTGTCGACTACAGAGACCTGAATAAAGAATGCCCAAAAGATAACTTTCCATTGCCTCACATTGATGTCCTGGTTGATAGTGCAACAAAAGTAGCGATTTATTCCTTTATGGATGGCTTTTCGGGGTACAACTAGATCCTGATGGATGTGATTGATAAGCTAAAGACATCGTTCATCACAGAGTGGGGTACTTTCTGCTACAGAGTAACGCCTTTCGAATTGAAGAATGCTGGAGCCACTTATCAAAGGGCTGTCACAACTCTGTTACATGATATGATCCATAAAGAACTCGAAGTGTATGTTGATGATATGCTAGTTAAATCAATGACCTGGGAGGAACATCCCGTTATCCTGGATAGATTTCTTACTCGTATTGGAGAATATAACTTTCGTCTCAACCCTAAGAAGTGTATATTTGGGGTCACATCAGGAAAACTGTTGGGCCATGTAGTCAGCCAGAGGGGAATAGAAATGGACCCAGATAAGATCAATGCCATTCGAGATATGCCAGCTCCAAAGACAAAGAAGGAAGTCCGTTCATTCTTGGGCTCTTTACAATATGTCAGTCGCTTCATAGTACGGTTGACCTCTACTTGTGAGCCAATTTTCAAGCCGTTAAAGATAGATTAGCCGATTGTATGGGATGACAGATGTCAGCTGGCATTCGAGAAAATCAAGGCTTATCTGGTAAATCCGCCAATTCTAAGCCCACCAATTCCACTGAAGCCTTTGATTTTGTATTTGGCTATTGAAGATTCCTCCTTATAGGCAATGTTGGCACAGGAATAAGATGATAGAAAGGAATATCCCATTTATTACCTTAGTAAGAAGCTACTGGAGTATGAAACCAAGTACACACTGGTGGAGAAGACATGTGTGGCAATGATCTGGCTGACCAAGAAGCTGCGCCGCTATTTTCAGTCGTATAAAATGCAGGCCGTCGCCAAATTTGATCCAATGAAGTATCTTTATGAAGAACCAGTGTTGGTCGGGAAGTTATCCATTTGGCTATTACTCTTATCCGAGTTCGACATCGAGTACATCACTAAGAAAACCATCAAAGGGCGAGCCGTGGCAAAGTTTTTGGCAAATCAACTGCTGGAGTCAGATTACACGAAAAATTTGGAGTTCCCAGATGAACAATTAGCCATGGTGGAAGTAAAGGTGGGTTATATGCTTCAATGGTGCCGTGAATAGAAAAGGTGCTGGAATCGGGGTACTCATAGCAACACCAGACAGTGAAATCATTCCTCTGTCAAAGAGACTGATTTTTCCCATAACTAATAACGGGGCAGAGTATGAGGCATAACTATTTGGGATGGAAGCTCTATTGACATTAGGGGCAAATGATGTCTTGATTGTTGGGGATTTACTTCTAGTGATAAGGCAAGCTCAAGGCGAATGGGAGCTAAAAGAAGAAGCCTTAATGCCCTATTTGGGGCTGTTACAGTACAAAAAAGAATTATTTGGTCAATGTGGATTTAGACGTGTCCCCAGGGATGAAACAAGATGGCTGATGCGTTAGCAACTCTGTCTTCTATGTGGGAGAATCCAGAAGAAACTCTAGTATAGCCATTGGTTATAGCAACTTCCAAACAACCCTGCTTTGAAGTACATGAAGTAATGGAGTTGACGGCTGAAGAGAAGCCGTGGTTCTTTGACATCTACTAGTATGTGAAGGAAGGAAAATACCCAGAGGGACCCAGTGTTGCTGATAAGGTGTAATTAAGAAAGCTAGCCACTCAGTTCAGAATCTTTGAAGATAAGCTCTACAAAAGAACAGTAAATGGAGTTCTACTAAGATGTCTGACAGAACAGGAGGCAGGAACAGTGATGTAGCATGTGCATGCGGGGTCTTATGGCCCACACATGAATGGACTCTCTATGGCCAAAAAGATAATGAGACAGGGGTACTTCTGGATGACTATGCAGGTTGATTGTATAAGGAAAGTGAAGAGATGTCACGAGTGTCAGATCTATGCAGACATCAGTTATTTGTCGCCACTTGAGCTACAGAACCTAGCATCTCCTTGGCCATTCTCGGCGTGGGGGATTGACATGATTGGAGAAATTCATCCTGCAGCATCTAATGGACATAAATTCATAGTGGTCGCGGTCGACTATTTCTCAAAATGGGTGGAGGCAGAATCCTTTGCTAGTGTAACTGCTAAACAGATGGTTAAGTTCATCCAGAAGAGCATACTTGCTCGATATGGAATTCTCCACCATATAGTGACTGACAATGGAGTGCAATTTCAAGGGGCAACAGCTATGCTGCTTGCAGAACATGGCATCAAGTACCATAAGTCTTCTCCATACAGACCCCAAGCTAACAGTGCAGTAGAAGCAGCTAATAAGGTGGTAAAGAAGATTTGGTCGAAAATGGTAACCACCTATAGAGATTGGGCAGACAAACTCCCATATGCGTTTTGGGGCTACAAATCTAGTGTCAGAACACCGACAGGGGAAACTCCATATGCCTTGGTATTGTTGGGATTCGTCATTGGAAAAATAACGTGGCGCAGCGGAAAATACACCGTTTAAAATTTCCTAGAATCCACCTATCGTGTCCAATTACCATTGATTAGAATAAAATCAAATAAGAATCAAGAGAGATGAACTCACCGGATTCGTCTCCTCTAGAGATTGCTGCAGAATCGTTTCTTGAAACTGCGATCTCCAAAGTCCGGTGCACGACCAACTATTGAGCGGGAACCGGTGCTAGCCGAAGACGCGAAGGAATGGAGGTTTAATGCTGGGATTTTTGGCTGTTTTGGGGCTGCTATTGGTGGCTGAAATTTCCAGCAATTAATTAGAGTTGAATTAGGTTTTTATTCCTTAAGTGTGCCCTTTTATAGACACCTTGTCTAATTGGGTTCTAATTAGGTTAATTAAACCCAAGCCCACTAGGATTATAATTACATAAATAAACTTTAATTAAAAAGTATATACTATGTAATTTAATTCCATTTGGCTAAATTTAATTACCCCTAAATAAAATTAAATCACACTTAAGTTAATACAATACATGTATTTAATTTTCCTACTTAGGAAAATTATTTAATTAATTTTTTACTTTATGTAATTCAATTAATTGATAAATTAATTAATTACATTATGTAAACTTATTAATTAAATTAAATTCAACCCAATGTCAATTAATTACCTTGACACCGAATGTCAACTAATTAATTAACGCATTCCTTCCAATGTACATTACATGTACAATTTCTATAAGTTCCAGCTCAGTTGATCTATGTGCACAATCCTATGGGTCTGTCTTTATGTTGGCAGTAGGCCCAAGGCCCACAGACTGTAAGTGGATTCTAGCAAACCATTACAGCCCCCAATTAAGACAGAGATGCAGCAGTCTTTAGAAGACACTCACCCGGTAGTAATCTCATACTGTCCTTTGCCTAACGATATCGATATGAATAAACAAGAGGCATGGTGTCCGTCATCCTCTTCTGTTGTTTATTATATTTCTTGATCTTGAGTTGACTGATTAATCAAATAAGCAACCAACTTATTTGGGTATGGCCATACACTTATCAGTCCCACTCATCAAGTGGCCAATGATATCATCTCGGTGTTACCCGAGTGGCAATTCCATCACTTCATCATTAATATCAACATGTTCACCGGTCCACCCAATCATACCCATATTTAGCATCCTTTTACAGACCTATTAGGCGTATGTCAAAGTGAATCAGATTCCATATCGATATTATAATGAAATCTGGTCTGAGGATAAAAGAGACCTACTCAAGAAAGACCTATGACGTGACAACCATATGGCTTTCTTGTGCGGATCGATCCAGTCCCATGTCAATGACATGTACCTATATTCATGACTGACTACACTAGTACTATGGCTAGTTAAGAACTACCATACAGTCATCGAATATACAAGTCTGTGGTTCTATTCGTTCCCACGATTAGAACAGACCTGGGATAGGTTTTATGATTATCAATCAATGGATACTCTACTCATATTATAGCACAAGATATAAATGAAATCGATTAATTGCCTTTATTAATATGACACAAATAATGTATTTATACAATGAGTCTTAATGTATAATACAAAATACAAGAATCCAATGCCCTAAGAACTAGGGCACACCAACAATCTCCCACTTGCACTAGTTCCAAGTGGGCATTGCCCTAATTCCTATAGATCTGGTATGACCGTCATGCTGTGTCTGTGGCAGCGCTTTAGTCAATGGATCAGCGACATTATTCTTGGTGTCAACCCTCTGCAATGATATGTCACCTCTGTTCACGATCTCCCGAATGAGGTGAAACTTTCTGAGCACATGTTTGGATCTCTTATGTGACCGGGGCTCCTTAGCTTATGCAATGGCCCCGTTGTTGTCACAAAAACATCAACTGGGTCTAGGATAGTAGGTACTACTCCCAACTCGGTTATGAATTTCTTGATCCAAACGGCTTCCTTTGCAGCTTCGCATGCAGCTAAGTACTCAGCTTCCGTTGTAGAGTCAGCAATGGTGGCCTACTTTGAGGACCTCTAACTAATGGCACCGCCATTCAAGAGAAAAACATAACCAGACTGTGACTGGTTCTCATCCTCATCGGTCTCAAAGCTTGCATCAGTGTAACCTGACACTACGAGCTCATCTTGACCTCCATACACTAAGAAAGCATCCTTAGTTCGATTAAGGTACTTTAGGATTGCCTTGACAGCCTTCCAGTGTTCCTCCCCGGGGTCTGACTGGTACCGGCTTGTCATACTTAGTGCAAACGAGACATCAGGCCTCGTACATAACATGGAGTACATGATAGATCCAATAGCATATGCCTAAGGGATCTTTTCCATGTTCTCCCGGTCCTTCTTTTTTTTAGGACCATCTTTCTTACTCATCTTCAACCCATGGCGCATAGGCAAGAATCCTTTCTTTGCCTTGTCCATGCTGAATCTTTTCAGAACCTTGTCAATGTACGTGGCCTGACTTAGGCCTAGAAGCCGATTGGATCTATCTCTGTAGATCCTGATCCCTAAGATCGTCTCAGCTTCTCCTAAGTCCTTCATTGCAAAGCACCTACTCAACCACTGCTTAACTCCTTGCAGTGTTGGTATGTCACCTCCACTGATAAGGATGTCGTCAAGGTGGAAACGCTCCCACTAACCATCTTATACACACAAGGCTCATCAGAATTCTGTGTGAAGCCATATTCTGTAATGGCCTCATTGAATCTCTGATTCCATGACCTCGATGCTTGCTTCAATCCATAAATAGATCTTTGAAGCTTGCATACTCGGTTTGGATACTTTGGATCGATAAAACCTTCAGGTTGTGCCATGTACACATCCTCGAGTAGCTTTCCATTAAGGAAAGCGGTCTTAACATCCATCTGCCATATCTCATAATCGTACCATGCAGCTATGGCTAGTAGTATCCTAATGGATTTGAGCATAACAACTGGTGAAAAGGTTTCATCATAGTCAATTCCTTAAACTTGCTTGAATTCTTTTGCCACCAATCGCCCCTTGAAGGTGTTGTCGGCCTTTAACTTAAAACACCACTTGCAACCTATCACCTTAGCACCCGGAGGTGGATCCACCAAGTTCCATACTTGGTTATCATGCATAGATTGCATCTCAGCCTCCATGGCTTTGCGCCATTGATCTGAGTGTGGGCTTTCAACAGCCTCTTGATAGGTCTTGGGCTCCTCTTGGTCAACGACCATAAGGTCCCCATCATCAATCACGAGAAAGCCGTACCTCTCTGGCTGATGACATGTCCTACCAGACCTTCTAAGGTCCTGTGCAACCATTTCTGGTTTCTCAATTTCTTGAGTAGTCAGATTGGTTCCCAAAGCATCCTCAGCAGTAGCTGTAGGAGTTTGTGAGTCTTGAACTTCTGAAAGTTCAACATTACTCCCACTGTCTCTCTTGGAAAGGAATTCCTTCTCCAAGAAGACTGCATTTCAGGCTATGAAAACTTAGGGTAACCCACAAACTGGCACTTGATAGATTTGGACTCGAGTTTGCCACTTGTCAATTTCTTAACATGTGTATCACAGCCCCAAATCTTCAAGAAGGAAACATTGGGCTTTCGGCCTTTCCATAGTTCATATGGTGTTCCCTCAACTGCCTTGCTTGGTGTATTATTAAGAATGTAAGCAGCTGTCTCTAAAGCATATCCCCAAAAGGAGACAGGGAGTGTAGCATGACTCATCATCGAGCGGACCATGTCAAGTAAGGTCCTATTCCTCCTTTCTGACACTCCATTCCACTAGGGTGTACCAGGAGGAGTGAGTTGGGATATGATCCCACACTCTCTAAAAAACGAGTCAAAATCTTGGCTCAAATATTCACCCCCTTGGTCAGACCGAAGTGCTTTTATTTTCTTGCCAAGTTGGTTTTCTACTTCATTCTTAAAGTCCTTGAACCTTTGGAGAGTCTCAGACTTATGCTTCATCAGATACATGCAACCGTATCTGCTGAAGTCATCCGTGAAGGTGACGAAGTACAGAAAACCAGATCTAGCACTAGTGCTCATTGGGCCACATACATCGGAATGTATTAGCTCCAATAGCTCTGAGGCCCTTTCAGTAGTCTTGCTAAAAGGCGCCTTTGTCATCTTGCCTCTCAAACAAGATTCGCATGTGTCATAAGGCTGGATGTCAAATGACCCTAGCACTCCACTAGAGTGAAGCCTAGCTATGCGCTTCTCATTTATATGGCCAAGTCGACAATGCCAGATGTAAGTAGGATTAATTTCATTTTGTTTAATCCTTTTAGTATTTATGTTATAGATTGAATTTTCACGTTTTAGATCAAGGATATATAAGCCATTTTCAAGAAATGCTGTTCCATAAATAATATTGCCACATTGCATAGAAATTCTACCATGTCCAATATTAAATACAAAACCAGAAATATCCAACAAAGAAACGGAAATAATATTCCTGCGCATCGCAGGTACAAAATAACAATTTCTTAGTTCCAAAACAAGTCCACTAGGCATCTCCAAGAAATAATCTCCGATCTCCATGGCCTGAACCCGAGCACCATTTCCGACTCGAAGATCTACTTCTCTAGATCCTAATAATCTCCTATTTCTTAGACCCTGCACATTTGAACAAATGTGAGATCCACATCCAGTGTCCAAGACCCAAGATGTAGAAATAGCCAGATTAATCTCAACAACATAAATACCTGAAGCAGCAGTTTTGCCCTTCAGTTGCTCCCTTAGCTTTGGACATGAGCTCTTCTAGTGCCCCTTCTTATGACACTCATGGCAAACATCGTCAGGAGAGGCAACCCTTGCTTTAGGTTGGGCCACCACCTTTTTGCCCTTAGCCTTGGCCTTTTGGGCCTTAGCCTTGGCCTTAGATTTGGCCTTTCCCTTAGCAATGGGCGAATTGCCCTTGTTCACCAACAATACTTCAGGAGTCTTCTTAAGAGACTGCTCAGCAAGCTTGAGCATGCCATGTAGCTCAACAACCGATTTATCCAACCCTTGCATATGGTAATTCATGATAAACTGGTTGTAAGACTCAAGAAGTGACCCGAGAATAATGTCTGTTGCCAAGTCCTGCGGAACTGGCGAGCCGAGGCGGGCAAGTGTATCAATATACCCCTTCAACTTTAGCACATGAGTGCTAACAGAAGTCCCAACTGCCATCACAGTCGTGCAAAGTTCCTTAGTTGTTAGGTAACGTTCCTGACGAGCCTGATCTTGGAACATCTTTTTAAACTGATCCATCATCCCATAAGCATGCTCGTCCATGAATTGCTTCTGAAGATCAGAAGCCATGGTACCCAGCATGAGGCATGAGACATCTCGGTCATCCCTTACATGCCGATCGTACTGCTCCACCATCGCCGTGGTGATGCCTCGACCTGCAGGAGGGCCAGCTGGTAAAGGAGCATTCAGTACATACTCCTTAGACTCTTGTCTAAGAACTATTTGTAAGTTCCTAGCCCAGTCCAGGAAGTTAGTCCCCGAAAGCTTCTCCTTCTCCAAGAGTGACCTAAGTGAGAGTGAGTTGTTGTTTGTTGCAGCCATTTAAATTGCTTAACTGAAATGGGATTATCTACATGGAAGAAATCATTGCTTGAGTTAGAAATAAAGGACTTTTAAGCCAATTCAAATTAATAATCCGATTTTAATTTATTTGTTGGTGTTGTTAATTGGCTGACTTGACCAAGATCCACAACTTATCAATGACTGGCCGAACTAGGGCTCGCTAACCAACCATTGAGTCGTTTGGTAGGACAACCTATCCAATCCTTCCACAAAGGACTCTTGGTTTGATGGGCTTATTGACACTTTACCCATCTGTGCTTAGGGCCCGCTCTGAGCTAATGCTACCCATGTTGAGTCAAACCACCATTCACATGTTAACCATACCAAGTATCTTAACCCTCGACGGCCCACCGAATACTACAATATACCCAGCTAGGGCATGGCGCACATTGCAGCATCAATGGGAGGAAGAGGTGTGAATGTGGGAAGCACTTTTAAGCGACTCAATATTTTAATTTCCGGATTATAATTAAGTGATATGGCTTAGCATGCATAAACGCGGGTAATAATTTGGTGATCCATACATCCATATTATATGAAAAATGCAATAGCATACTTAATTTAAAATAAATGAGATCCTATGGGCCTTTAATTACAACCTAATGAAAAACTAGATATCCTATCAAATTCTTCATGGGTCAGACTGTAATCCTTCTTGGGCTCCCACCATGGGCTTGCTCCATTTGGGCCTTCCTCCATACTTGATGCAATTACAATAATTTTGTAAAATAAAATTTATTCTAAAATTACATCAAAATAAAAAAAATGGCATGCAGGTCATATGTCCCAAAATTAAATTACAACCGATAATAATTTAGGGCCCATAGAACTCAACATAACATTTCAAACAAAGTACCTGTCGTGCACATACATACCAATATGATGCATGATCATGGCATTCCAAATTATAAATATAAATTTTAAGCCGAGTTACTTAGGGTGAAATCGCCAATTTTAACAAATGTGACTAAGGCCCATAAAGGCCCAATGGATAACATCCATAAATGCAAAATTAACAATTTTGCTCCCACTTGAATTTGGGTTGTCACAAATTTAAAATTTAGCTCTCCCAATTTTAACCGGTGTCACGGTTTATTGGGCCAATTTCACAAAGTCCATATTCAATTTAATATGCAAACAATTAAATTAAATATGCATGCCAACAAAATAAATAATTTAAACACAAATTAATTTAAAAAAATTTAATTTAATTTGCATTAGGGTCCGGGATAAAAAAAAATACCCGTAAAATCCAAAACCGGACCCAATACCCACGCACGGCGCTGCTGTCCAGAGACAGCAGGGCTGCTGTGCTGCCTGGCGGCAGCAGCTGCTGCATGCCGCAGCAGGCAGCAACGCTTGCTGCGGCAAGCAACAGCAGCTACAATTTGGAATCTTGCGATTCCAAATTGCAGCAAAACAAATATATAACCTTTTTTTTTAATCATAAAAAAAAGCCATCCAAAAATAAATAATCAATAAAACAATAATTTTTAAGATGGAAACCAATTGGGGAAAATAATCAAAAACCCCAATAAAAAATTCTAGGGTTTATCAAAATCAAAACCAATTGAATAAAACCCTAAAATAACAAACTTGAAACCCATTCTTTCTTCAAGAACGCTTTCAAGAACCAATTCCAATCAATATAATGGACAAAACCTAGGCTCTGATACCACTGTTGGGATTCGTCATTGGAAAAATAACGTGGCACAACGGAAAATACACCGTTTAAAATTTCCTAGAATCCACCTATCGTGTCCAATTACCATTGATTAGAATAAAATCAAATAAGAATCAAGAGAGATGAACTCACCGGATTCGTCTCCTCTAGAGACTGCTGCAGAATCGTTTCTTGAAACTGCGATCTCCAAAGTCCGGTGCACGACCAACTATTGAGCGGGAACCGGTGCTAGCCGAAGACGCGAAGGAATGGAGGTTTAATGCTAGGATTTTCGGCTGTTTTGGGGCTGCTATTGGTGGCTGAAATTTCCAGCAATTAATTAGAGTTGAATTAGGTTTTTATTCCTTAAGTGTGCCCTTTTATAGACACCTTGTCTAATTGGGTTCTAATTAGGTTAATTAAACCCAAGCCCACTAGGATTATAATTACATAAATAAACTTTAATTAAAAAGTATATACTATGTAATTTAATTCCATTTGGCTAAATTTAATTACCCCTAAATAAAATTAAATCACACTTAAGTTAATACAATACATGTATTTAATTTTCCTACTTAGGAAAATTATTTAATTAATTGTTTACTTTATGTAATTCAATTAATTGATAAATTAATTAATTACATTATGTAAACTTATTAATTAAATTAAATTCAACCCAATGTCAATTAATTACCTTGACACCGAATGTCAACTAATTAATTAACGCATTCCTTCCAATGTACATTACATGTACAATTTCTATAAGTTCCAGCTCAGTTGATCTATGTGCACGATCCTATGGGTCTGTCTTTATGTTGGCAGTAGGCCCAAGGCCCACAGACTGTAAGTGGGTTCTAGCAAACCATTACAGCCCCCAATTAAGGCAGAGATGCATCAGTCTTTAGAAGACACTCACCCGGTAGTAATCTCATACTGTCCTTTGCCTAATGATATCGATATGAATAAACAAGAGGCATGGTGTCCGTCATCCTCTTCTGTTGTTTATTATATTTCTTGATCTTGAGTTGACTGATTAATCAAATAAGCAACCAACTTATTTGGGTATGGCCATACACTTATCAGTCCCACTCATCAAGTGGCCAATGATATCATCTCGGTGTTACCCGAGTGGCAATTCCATCAATTCATCATCAATATCAACATGTTCACCGGTCCACCCAATCATACCCATATTTAGCATCCTTTTACAGACCTGTTAGGTGTATGTCAAAGTGAATCAGATTCCATATCGATATTATAATGAAATCTGGTCTGAGGACAAAAGACACCTACTCAAGAAAGACCTATGACGTGACAACCATGTGGCTTTCTTGTGCGGATCGATCCAGTCCCATGTCAACGACATGTACCTATATTCATGATTGACTATACTAGTACTATGGCTAGTTAAGAACTACCATGCAGTCATCGAATATACAAGTCTGTGGTTCTATTCATTCCCACGATTAGAACAGACCTGGGATAGGTTTTATGATTATCAATCAATGGATACTCTACTCATATTATAGCACAAGATATAAATGAAATAGATTAACTGCCTTTATTAATGTGACACAAATAATGTATTTATATAATGAGTCTTAATGTATAATACAAAATACAAGAATCCAATGCCCTAAGAACTAGGGCACACCAACAGGTATATGGTATGGGAGCAGTACTACCAGTGGAAATAGAGCTCAAGTCACTTAGAGTCGCCTTGGAAGCTCAATTACTAGAAACTGAATGGGTTCAAGCCAGGTGTCAGCATCATGGACATGGATGGAAATGAGTTCACCAACCTTGTCAACCAAGACCGCTTAAAGCTTTATCATGTTTTTTTTTTAAAAAAAAAAAGAAGTCTGCTAGGTTGAAAACTCAAAAAGAGCGACCTACGCAAAAATTAAGACACGAGAGAAAATGATCAGTCGGAAAATCTAGAAGGGACGACTGGTGACAGATTCTGGCTCTGTGTGGAATGTATACCATCTAGGGAATTAATCTTTTCAAATGTACTCATTTTGGTTTCATCAATAAAGTGAAATGTTTGTTTAAATATATTTGCATGGTTATGACGAAATGCATAAACAAAGTTATCTTGCTTAAACATCCACTTAAGCAAAGCGCTTTGCATTTAACTGGTCGAACATATCTCGTTATTTAACAATGAAAATGTGCTAAATACATACAATCTGAAATCTTTCATCGTCCTCTAAATCCAATTCAGCTTTCCAAAGAGAACTTGCCATTTCAATTGGCCTTTCCTTAAAAAAAAAAAGAGCTCGCTGGGGTGAAAACCGAAAAGGCGCCTTAGGCAAAAATTAGAGCAGCTCGCTGGGGTGAAAACCAAAAAGGCACCTTAGGCAAAAATTAGAGCAGCTCGCTGGGTTGAAAATCCACATTGGGCAACCTAGGCTAAATTTAGAGCACTTCCAGATTCACCAATTACAGGGGTGAGAAGCCAAGTCTTCCCATCATCTCCCCAGTAGGATTCTCCACATCACTCCCTAGCAGAACATTTACAAAAGACAATTTGATCCTTTTCCCCAACATCGTCATGCATTCTCAGTAATTATCTCATTTCCCCAGCAGTCCTCACGTATATCTTCAACAAGGGAAAGCCTTATGCAAAGAGCATCTTCCGCTAGCCAGGGGCAAAACATACCTTCCCCAACAGAGAGGAGAAATATCAATCTCATACAAACAATAAGAAATGCATCACTTAATCTCCATGTACATATGCATCATCATACATACATACACGACATACATAGAGCATTCATCCCTAGCTAGTCTTCATTCTTGATTGAAGGGGCAAAAATTTTTGTTCAAAATCTCTCGATCAAGGAATGAAGACTTGCTATTTCCAATGTAGGAATTTTTCATCATTGTCTCAAATACAGACAAATCCTCAGCAGATCCACCTTGGGTAACATAAACCCGGCATCGGTCCAGATCAGCTTCATTCCGTATCCTCAGCAGATCCACCTTGGGTAACATAAAGCCCGCATCGGTCTAGATCGGCTTCATTCCACATCCCCAGTAGATACACCTCGAGTAACATAAACCCGGCATCGGTCCAGATCGGCTTCATTCCACATCTCCAACAGATCCACCTCGGGTAACATAAACCCAGCATCGGTCCAGATCGGCTTCATTCCACATCCCCAGCAGATCCACCTCGGGTAACATAAACCCAGCATCGGTCCAGATCAGCTTCATTCCACATCCCCAGCAGATCCACCTCGGGTAACATAAACCCGGCATCAGTCCAGATCGGCTTCATTCCACATCCTCAGCATATCTACCTCAGGTAACATAAACCCGGCATCGGTCCAGATCGGCTTCATTCCAGATCCCTAGCAATCCTTGCCTCGGGTAACCTAAACCCGGTATCGGCTTATTCATCTTCTTCCTTGCCTCGGGTAACCTAGACCCAGTATCGGCTTATCCACCTTCCACCTTCCTTCGCCTCGGGTAACCTAGACCCAGTATTGGCCAATCTGCCTTTCACCTTCCTTCGCCTCGGGTAACCTAGACCCGGTATCGGCCTATCCACCTTTCACTTTTCTTGCCTAGTATCTGCTTATTTCATCTCCAGCATTGCCTCGGGTAACCTAGACCCCGGTATCGGCCTATCCACCTTTCACTTTTCTTGCCCCGGGTAACCTAGACCCGGTATCTGCTTATTTCATCTCCAGCATTGCCTCGGGTAACCTAGACCCGGTATCGGCCTATCCGCCTTTCACTTTTCTTGCCTCGGGTAACCTGGACCCGGTATCGGCCTATCCGCCTTTCACTTTTCTTGCCTCGGGTAACCTGGACCCGGTATTTGCTTATTTCTTCCCCAGCTTCACCTCGGGTAACCTAGACTCGGTACCGGCTTATTTCAATAGTGGGTTCTTTCTTATGTTTACGGTGCTTTGATTCGCGCTCTTAAATTCATCATCTCATGAATTGTAAATCTGGATCCGGGTGTCGAATTTGATCACGTAAGGGGCAGTTGTAAGTGCCGAAATTTTTTGTTCGAAAAAAAATCACGCGTGTCACATGATTATAATTACAGTCGTGCGACTGTAGTTACAGTCGTGTGACACGCGTGATTTTTTTTTCAAACGAAAAATTCTATCGTGCGACTGTAGTTACAGTCGTGTGACTATAATTGAAAATTATAGTTGTGCGACTGTAATTGCGAAGTAGGTACAACAGCCCATACCTCTGGAGTAGAAAAATAGGAGAAACGAGAGAGCAATTAATGCTTGTCTGGGATAGGAACTAAGCAGAAAAGAAGAGAGGAAAAGAAGGAAGTGGAGGGGACTTTTGGCTTAAGGAAAATCAGAGAGAATTTAGAGAGAAAAGAGAGAAAAAGGGAAGGAAAAAAACCATCACAAAACATAAGCTTTTTTCCTCTTCTTTTTCTTTTAATTCTCAAGTGTTAAGTTAAAAACCTATTGGAAATCCTAGGTCGATAATCTGACACTCTAAATTAAATCAAATTCAGACTTAAAACTTTAGGAATCCTTGACATTTTGGAGATTTTTGGACTCAACTTCTCAACCTCAACTCAAAGGAAAAGAAGCAATTTGGAGTGGATTGGGGCGTTTCCAGGGGTCATTCCTATGGTGGATCAGTGCCAAAGAGGTAAACACACTTCAATCCCTCATTTTCTTGTGCTTTTTGGGTGATTTAGTGTGTTTTGGAGCATAAAATTTCAATTTTCTCGTTTGCTGTTTCTGGAAATTAAGAACATTCGTACGACCGTTCTTGAGTTGAAGAACAGTCGTATAACTGTAAATACAGTCGTACGAGTATTCTTGATTTCCTGCATCTCTTGCTTTTATTTTGAATAATTTTAGTCGCACGACTGTAGTTATAGTCGCATGACTGTAATGCTCGTCCAAGGGCAGAATTTCCAGTTTAATCCCCAAAAAATTTCCAAAAATCCATAAAAATTCAGAAAATTAGAAAATCATCAAAAATGAATTTTGTTGTGTGCATTCATGACCTTAGATTTAATTTTTAGTGTAATCGCATTTAGAACAATACCACGACAGAGACCCGATTCTCTCGAAAATCGACCCACTTCACATGCTAAATTAAATCAAACCGGGAAATAAATTATTTTCAGAATGATTTTCTCACAAAACCAAAGATACAGGGACGTTTCAAAATGTTTTCCAGGTCTAATCGGGCCGGCTAGCCGAGCCGACTCGGTTATCCCCTAAATGCATGCCCCCGATCTCTAATTTCCCCAATTCTGTCCTATTTGAGTCCTATTTGTGGTGTGCCGTAAACTGCACTAACCCTCTGTTTTGCAGCTTTTAGTTTCTTTTATTTTTATTTTTATTTTTGATGTATTTAATATATTAATTTGTGTATTTAGGCGGTTGTATTTTTCTAGATAAATCATGTATTTTTAGGCGGTTGTAAAGTGAGGTCGAGAGTTTTTATTTTTGTTCGATTGGGTTTTAAGCCATTCAATTATTTACTGCTTTACTTCTATTTTTATTTTATGTGTATGTGCGCTGTATGATTTAATTCAATAAAATTGGCTTTAGAATTTTAAAATACCATACTTGAACATTGGCCAATTTTTATTTTGATTAGACACAAAATAGGGGACTTGTCCGGATCTAGATCTCTGGATAGTGTGGCAGCTGTTCGTCCGGTTCAGCTACACTGAAATTCCCGGTTGAGCTGAGCTGGGTGGCGACTCCTACACTCTTCATTGAGACTTGGGTCTTGATTCTTTTATGCAAATAATCTAATTTTCTAAAAATGAATTTCCATTCTAAAAACCCCATGCGAGGGAGGGAAGCCTGAAATCGAGGTGCCCCTTCCGAAAGGGAGTCCGCGTTTCATCGAAAACGTCATCTGCTCATAGTTATACCATTCGACCCAATCACTTTTCTGACCAGACTTTCTCCACACAAAAAGTGAAACTCCTAGTTTTCTCTAGAGATGGCCCACGAGGGTGGTTAATGAAAGCATATTTGTATTTTAGTGTGAATGAAACTGCAACGTAGAAGACATTGAAGCATGCACAGATGAGTATGGAAGGACCAGCTGTCCATTGGTTCTCATGTTTGCTTGGGTCTCAACCCCATCTCAGTTGGAAGCAATTTAGAGCTGAGCTAATGTCCCAGTTCAGTAATATCTCTCTGTACATGCCGAAGAAGAATATGCAGCACTGCAACAAATAGGTTTCATATTTGAATATATCGACACTTTTGAAGTGATTGCTGCACAAGTCGAATCTCATCCATCAGAGGGTTCTTTGGGTCTGTTTATCAATGGTTTGTGAAAGAGGGTGAAGGGTCAATCATGAGGCCTATGAGCAGGGCTGTAGCGGTGCGTTTGGCACGAGATATCAAGTTGTCAGAGCTTGTACAATTGGTAGAGGAGATCCGCTCTAGTTCATCGCTTAATTACAGCAGAGAGAGAATGCGTGGGAACCATAGTCATGTGGCAGCTACCATATGGAAATTTAAACCTACCAGGTTTGGGCCCAAGGGATAAACGGGCCGAGTCAGACCCATAGTAGCATGGAGGGTCTGATCATAATACCCCCCATCGTGATTAAAGAATTACTAGGGAAAATTAAAATCATGATTTAAGAAGGGATCAATAGATCAGTATGTGTGAGATGAAGGAGCACTGGTGACAGGGACTATGTTTCAAATGCAGTCTGAAGTACAGTCCCCAACACCACTGTACTAAAGGCAGTCTCTGATTGATTGTCATTGATGCTTAGGATTCAGATAGTGAGGAACCAGAAAAGTTTGTTGATGCTGTAGAACAAGAGGTCGAGGAAGGGGCGTGCTGCATAATGGAATTCAATGAGCTTTTAGAAATTACTAATTCTATTTCATATACCATCAAATTGAAGGGGGAATTATAAGGGATTCCAATTATGCTCATGGTGGATTCTAGCGCTACTCATAATTTCATCTCTTCCAGGTTAGTTCAAGCTTTTGGGCTGAGTAGTGTTCCAATTGCTCCCATGAGTATTAAATTGGGCGATGGACATCAGGTACTTGTGACACAGAGATGTCAATTTCTGGATTTAAAGTTAGGTGGCATGCCTTGCTTAGTTGATGCTTTAGTGTTCGATTTGGGGAATTTGGACATGGTGCTGGGTATGGCTTGGTTAAGTACACTAGGAGTAGTTTCTCATCATTGAAAATCCAAGTGGATGAGATTCAATTATGAAGGAAAAAAGGTAGAGTTACAAGGTGTTGTTGATGCAAGTTCGATTCACTTATAGAAATCTAATACATTTTAGAGCTGATATGTTGGAAACGTTGTATACTTGATTTAAATAGAAGAACTGAAATCGTATTGATTGAAATGTACTAGATTTCCATAGGTTAGTACTTAAATGTACAATTTCGATACGTCAGCACTCAATAGGTCAGGTTTTGAAAAGATTATCTTTCAACGCATGTTGCTTGCACAAAATGTTACGTACCATGAATATGTATATTTTTTTTTCTTTGCTTAAAGTTTTTATTTTCTTTGTATCAAATGAAGGTCTGGTTTTGTTTTGTAATACTTGATAACATTTTGTTTATTTCAGCAACTCCATATTGAATCAGTGCTGCATGATCTGCAAGAAGAATTGCTTCGTATGGATATTCTTCATTTACTAACAAGGGCATATTTATATGTAATTTACTGACAATATTAATTATTGAAAACCAAAATTTATCTAAAGAAACTTAAAACATATTCGTCCTAAAATGTACAAGGAAAATATTCATCTAAATATATTTTTATTATTTCATAATGTTTGTATTTTTAAAGGAAAATATTTTCCTATTTAAAGGAAAATCTTTAGAAGATAAAAGAAAACCTCCTAATTTGTGAATGAGAAGTTATTCTCCAGAAGGAAAGAAATAGATAAATCAAGCCTAATTTATCTAGGCTTACCATCATTATTTTTACAGATTTCCTATTATATATATCAAATAAAAAATATTTAATTTTTCTCGAAAATTATTTCCATGAAAAATATTCATACGATGGAAATAATTTTTCATGTGACAAATGAGGCAAAAATTGCTATATTATCTTAGCAATTAGTACGGATTTAAAAATTAATCTTTATAACACACTCCATTTCTCTCTTTTAAAACTTGTAGTAAAATATATACTAAGCTTTAATTCCTTTAAAATATATACAGGTCAAATGCAAAAGGAAATGTAAACAGAAATAACAAAATATGGATCATGACATTGAAACAATATTAATATGATCAGTACTGGAACAACAATTCAAAATGTAAATATAAAAATTAATTAGTGATATTTAACAGCAGTGGGGTCTAATCTAATTAATGAGGGTTCGGTAGGCGGGTATTAGCAGCAGCGAGCCTTGAACCCAATTGAAGTAGTTCTTTGCTAGTATCATCCTTATGAACAACAACCTCAATGAAGCATAAGCAATCTTTCTTTGATCCTTTTGCTGTCTCCATTGCTTCTATTAATTCTTCCTCACATAACACCTTCAACCACACAATATTTTAATCAATTAATTAAATTTTAGGCTATATATTTGTATTTGATGTTAATTAGATCAAGTTTGATTTACCTTGGCTGTCCAGCATTTGCCTTCACCATTGTGGATTGCATCAACCAAGGCAGTGTAGTTCCAGTTCTTTATCACATTGTATGGACCATCATGGATCTCCACTTCAGTCGTGTACCCTCAATTATGAAGGAAAAAAGGTAGAGTTACAAGGTGTTGTTGATGCAAGTTCGATTACAGGCCCACTACATAATTGGTTGGAAGAGGAGAGCTCACCTCATGTAGAAGTGGCTGCTCAGTCCAAGCACAATACAAAATAGATGAAGGAGTTAGGAGATGTGTTATAGCAGTATGAAATAGTGTTCCGGGATCTACAGGGCCTCCCCTCCCAGCAGCAACATGATCATCCCATTTACTTGGCACCAGGTGCAGGTCCGGTTAGTGTCAGGCCCTATAGGTATCTACACGTATAGAAGGAAGAAATACAGAAACAAGTCACCAAAATGTTGGATCAAGGCATCATTAGGCTGATAAAGTATGAAACAGAGAGTCAAAGCTTATATTATACACAGAGATACAATCCTTCTTATATACAACAATACTAGAGACTATATATAGTAAACTGAACTAATCAAGGAATTAGAAAGAGTAAATAAGGAAACTCAAAATATTAGGAGAGAATTTCTCTCTTGATCATCGGCAAGATCTGCTCTTGTTTGACATCCCCCCTCAAATTGATGACTGGTGTTAACAAGCATCAATTTGCTCACTAAATACTCATGGCGAGCATAGGACATAGGCTTAGTAAACAAGTCGGCAATCTGATCATGGGATGAAACATGGACAAGGGAAAGGACTTTATCTTGAACCAATTCACGAATGTAATGACAGTCAACTTCAATGTGTTTGGTGCGCTCATGAAGAACTGGATTGGTAGCAATGCTAAGAGCGCTAGTATTATCACCAAATAAAGGAACAGATGTTTGATCGCATTTAACACCAAAATCAAGGAGAAGTCGCCGAAGCCAAACAATTTCAGAGCTGACGGAAGACATCGACCTGTACTCAGCTTCGGTAGAAGATTTTGATACTCGTTCTTGCTTTTTACACTTCCAAGAAATAGGCGAGGCACCCAGAAAAACACACCAGCCTGTTGTAGATCGTCGAGTGTCAACACATCCGGCATAGTCAGCATCAGAATATGCAGTAAGAGTAAGAGGTGTGTTGGAAGCAAAGAAGAGGCCACGGTCACAGGTGCCCTTTAAATAGCGAATAATGCGATGAAGAGCAGAAAGATGATGCCGTCGAGGCTGAGATACATATTGACTGACGACCTGAACAGCAAAGGAGATATCAGGACGTGTGATGGTAAGATAAATCAGGCTACCCACCAGGCGTCGATACAAGGTAGGATCAGAAATAAGTGGACCATCATCACGTTTCAATTTGAGATTCTGCTCCATCGGAGTGCGACAAACTTTATCATCAGTCAGATTGGCGAGCTTGATAAGATCTGCAATGTACTTTTGCTGTGTAAGATAGAGACCGTGAGAGGAGTATGATACTTCCAATCCCAAAAAATAAGCGAGAGGACCAAGATCCTTCATATGAAAGGAACTATGAAGAAATTTTTTAAAGTCTGCAATGCCTTGTTGATCACTGCCTGTGACAACCATATCATCCACATAAAGAAGCAAAACGACAATGCCATTAGAGGAGTGACGAGTGAATAAAGATGGATCATTAGAACTTTGCTGAAAACCAACGGAACAAATGGTAGTGTGAAATTTTTCAAACCAAGCTCGCGGTGCTTGTTTAAGGCCGTAAATGGATCTGTTTAGTTTGCAAACTAAATTAGTATCACCAAGAGAATAACCAGGGGGGCATTCCATGTAAACAGTTTCCTTCAAATGGCCATGAAGAAAAGCATTTCGAACATCTAACTGAGACAATGGCCAGTGTTGACAAGATGCAATAGCAAGAAGAGTTCTGACTGTGGTCATTTTGGCTACTGGAGCAAATGTTTCTTCGTAATCGATCCCATATTCCTGCTTGTAGCCTTGAGCAACCAGACGCGCTTTGTAACGGTCGAGAGTACCATCAGGCTTAACCTTAATAGTATAGACCCATTTGCTGCCTATGACTGAAGTATGAGATGGCCGTGGAACTAAATCCCAAGTATGATTGTTTGTCAAGGCCTCAAGTTCCTCAGCCATAGCCTTGTTCCAACATTCGTGCACCATTGCCTGTTTATAGGTAGAAGGTATCTGAACAGAATTAAGGTTAGTAAAAAGAGTGAAACGATCAGGTGGTTTACCAAAATTGAAGCGTGTGGATCGTTTTAAAGGAGGTGGGATGATTGGTGGTGCAGAACTTGGGACTGCAGGTGGAGGACCTTCAAGCTCGTGATCAGAAAGTGACAAATTGGGTGAGACAGAGACTGCACTAGAGGAACTAGAAATAGAAGAATCTAAGAAATTATATAACATGGAAATGGAAGAATTTGGAACAGATGCATTGGAAGGTGACACATAAAAATACAAGTGTTCAAAAAAAATGACATTACGAGAAACCCGTATGCGATAAGATTGAGGATCATAACAAATGTACCCTTTTTGTTTATCACTGTACCCAATAAAAACACATTTAGAAGCCTTAGCGGACAACTTATGGCGTTCATGGGGTGGAAGCAGAACAAAGCAAACACATCCAAAAACACGGAGATGCATGTAATTTGGTGTTTTATGGAAAAGTAAAAAATAGGGAGATTGATTACCAAGGATAGGAGTAGGCTGCCGATTGATAAGATGAACAGAGGTGTGTATTGCTTCCACCCAAAATTGAGATGGGACACTAGACTCAAGGAGAAGAGTTCTGGCAAGTTCCACCACATGACGATTTTTGCGTTCCACCACCCCATTTTGCTCGGGTGTCCCAGGACAAGATTGTTGAGCTAAAATGCCTTTTTCAGCAAAGAATTGAATAAGTTTGGAAGCACAGAACTCCCCACCAGGATCAGACCGAAAGATTTTAATTGTCTTCCCAAATTGTGTTTCAATCATAGTGACAAATGTTTTGGCAATAGTGGCTAATTCAGATTTAGCACGCAAGAAATATACCCAAGTAAAACGTGTAAAATGATCAATAAATAAAACAAAGTATCTATAACCAAGTCTGGATAAAATAGGTGAGGGTCCCCATAAATCACAATGAATAAGATCAAAAGGTGCATCAACTTTAGTAGTACTGGAAACAAATGGTAATTTAGCAAATTTGCTAATAACACAAGTTTGACAACTATAGGGAACATTGTCCGCATCCTTCTGCCTATCTGGAAGAAGTTGAGATGTGAACATAAATTGTAATCTACTGGCATGTGGATGACCCAAACGACGGTGCCAAAGATCCCAAGTAGGTTTCGGATGGGAAGTAGAGTTGGTGACAGTGAGACAAAATGGAGAACTTTGTTTTAGATCAAGATCAAGGTGAAACAAACGCCCATGTTTATGCCCTTTCATGATCACTTGCTTCGTTTGAAGGTCCTGTACATGACAACCATGAGGAGAAAAATTAACTACACAATGTTGATCGGTCAATTGACCAACAGAAATCAAATTGGCGATCAATCGAGGAACATAAAAGGTATTGGGAAGGCAAATGGATTGTGAAGAATTGGACAAGCAAACAGTTCCAACCCCTTCAATTGGTAATTTTCTACCATTTGCAGTAGTGACAGATTGATTAAAGGGGCAAGATTTTAAAGTAGTAAACAGATGTTTTTGATTTGTCATATGATTAAAGGCAGCCGAATCTAGAAACCAAGGAGTGGATTTATTTCGTGTACCTGATAACCCAGCAACAGAAAAGACAGAAGAAATAACACCTGGAAGTGTTGCTTGTATGGAGTCTTGAATCATCTTTTGAACAGCCTGTGGTGTAAGAGAAATTGCATCAGTGCTTTCCGTTGTTGTGGGCGCTATACTCTGATCACAGGTCATAGTAACAAAGGCAGGTTGACTTTGCATGTTCTTCAAAGTTCGACACTCCAAAATAATATGGCCTGGTTTCTTACAGTAATTGCATATATTCCGCTTCCGACAATGTGATTGCACATGCCCAAATTCTTTGCAATGGTTACACTGAATATCTCCTTTGTTTCCAGTCTTAGGTTTCGATTGAAATCGTCCACGAGAAGCAAGAAATATTGAATCAGCAGTATTATTCTTTGTGTCCAGTTGAGCTTGTGTTTTCAAGCGTGATTCATCACGAATAAGTTCACCCAAAACAGACTCCATAGTCAAATTACCACGATTAATTAAAGTCCCTCTTGCTGTCTCAAATTCAGGTTGAAGTTTCATGAGGAATTGCATCACTCTTCCACGATCTCGTTCTGTCTTGACCTCAGCATATGCAGTAGGTGAGATCGTTGAAGAGGATATCATATCTTGTTCTGTCCATAGTTTCAGCATCGCAACATAAAAGCTACGAATATCCCTATCCTCTTGGCTAACATGTGCTATTTCATATTCAAGTTCAAATTGTCTTGACTGATTTACCTGAGAATAAATCCCATTGAGATGATCCCATATAGCAGCAGCAGTAGTGAAAGATCGGAGACTCAGGGCGATGTCGGGATCGACTGAGTTAAGCATCCAACTGATAACCTGTGCATTCTTTGTTTTCCAATTGCGCTTGGCCTGCTCATCACCTGCTTCGGTGTCAGATCCATCAAGAATGCCGGACAAACCTTTTCCATCAACAAAGATTCGAAAGTGAAACTCCCAAAGTGTAAAATTTCTACCGTTGAATTTGACAGATATAGTTTCGAATTTGTGTGTATCCATAATGATCGAATGGAACAAATCCTCTAAAGGAGAAGCACAGGGAAGGAAGATTCTCAAAAGAACGAAGCTAGGAAAAAAAAAAATTCTCAAAGCTCTGATACCATGATAAAGTATGAAACAGAGAGTCAAAGCTTATATTATACACAGAGATACAATCCTTCTTATATACAACAATACTAGAGACTATATATAGTAAACTGAACTAATCAAGGAATTAGAAAGAGTAAATAAGGAAACTCAAAATATTAGGAGAGAATTTCTCTCTTGATCATCGGCAAGATCTGCTCTTGTTTGACATAGGCTGAGTCAGAGTGCTTATTACAGTCCAGTGCTGCTGGTTAAGAAGAAATACTCAACATGGAGGATGTGCATCGACTATCAGGAATTGAATAAAGTCACAGTACCGGACAAGTACCCAATCCCAGTGGTGGAGGAGTTGTTAGATGAGCTATCTAGGGCCAAGTACTTCACTAAAATTGACCTTAAGTTGGGGTATCACCAAATATGAAAGCGTTTGGGAGATGAGGCTAAAACAACATTCAGGATGCATAATGGTCACTATGAGTTTTTAGTCATGCTGTTTGGGTTAATCAATGCACCCTCTACTTTCCAAGGTGCAATGAATAAGATTTTCAGGCCTTGGTTGTGTCAGTTTGTATTGGTGTTCTTTGACAACATCCTCATTTATAGCCCGGCATGGGAGTCACACTCACATGTTTCTTTAGTTCTGTAAACTTTAGCTGATCATGGGTTTAAAGCTAGAAAAAATGTTCATTTAGGCAGTGGGAAGTTAAGTATTTGGGACATGTGGTGTTAGAGTCTGGAGTGGCCATAGACCTGAAGAAGATCAGTGTAATGTAACAATGGCCAGTCCCACAAAATGTCAAAGGGGTCCGGGGATTCTTAGGACTCATGGGATACTAAGTTTATAAGGGATTATGGAATATTGGATCACCCCCTCATTAAGTTGAAGAAGGACAATTTCACTTGGAATCCACAAACGCAACTAGCTTTCGGTACCCTTAAGGCTGAATTGAGTGTTGCACCAGTTTTGGCTCTACTAGATTTCAATCAACAATTTGCAATCGAGTGTGATGCATCAGGTATAGGGATTAGAGCAGTATTAATGCAGCGAAAACGACCAGTGGCTTACTTTAGCAAAGCTTTACCAGAGTGTGCTTTGGCCAAGTCCGCATATGAGAAAGAATTGATGGCTTTATTTTTAGCTATCCAAATGGTACGCACAGATCATAGAAGCTTTCACCACTTGCTATAATAAAGAATTACTATAGTTGACGAGCAAAATTGGATTGTAAAGTTGATGGGATACCAATTTGACATACTCTATAAACCGGGAAAGACAAAATGGGGCTGTTGATGCTTTATCAAGACAACATTATGCAATGGAGTATATGGCCTTCATTTCTTCACCCATTTGGCAGGACGACAAGAAATTATTGGAGGCCAGCCAGAACGATGTGCAATCACATGCTATCATCAGTGCTCTTTAATTCGATCAGACGTGTAAACTAGGGTACCATGTGAAGAAGGGAATCCTTTATCATAAAGGGAGACTTGTGATCCCTGCTTCCCCCCTAATGGATTCCGTCTCTGCTGGGTGAATTTCACAGCACCCCTTCGGGGGCCATCAGGTTACTGTCAGATGTATCTGCGGATAACAGCAAGCCTTTTTTGGGTGGGAATGGTTCGTGATATTAAACAATTTATCCAATAGTGCGACACTTGTCAGTGATACAAGTCCTCTACTTTGGCTCTAAGTGGCTTACTGCAACCTCTCAACATTCCAGATGTAGTGTGGGATGAAATATAAATGGATTTCGTGATTAGGTTGCCAAAATCAAAAGGGCTTTGAGGCCATAATGGTGGTGGTACATAGGCTATCCAATACAACCACTTTATAGTGCTTAAACACCCGTATATAGCGAGAGTCATTGCTGAGATTTTTCCTAAAGAAGTTGTCAGACTTCATGGAGTTCCAAGCTCCATTGTCAGTAACTGGGATTCTCTCTTCATCAGCAAATTTTGGCAGGAGCTTTTTAAGTTATAGGGCACCAAGCTGCATTTCAGTTCCACCTATCACCCAGAATCAGATGGATAAACAGAAGTTGTCAACTATTGCTTGGAATCCTATTTGTGTTGTTTCGCGGCTAAGCAACCCAAGTCTTGGTCCTACTGTTGGGATTCGTCATTGGAAAAATAACGTGGCGCAGCGGAAAATACACCGTTTAAAATTTCCTAGAATCCACCTATCATGTCCAATTACCATTGATTAGAATAAAAACAATGTGAATCAAGAGAGATTAACTCACCGGATTCGTCTCCTCTAGAGACTGCTGCAGAATCGTTTCTTGAAACTGTGATCTCCAAAGTCCGGTGCACGACCAACTATTGAGCGGGAATCGGTGCTAGCCGAAGACGCGAAGGAATAGATGATTAATGTTGGGATTTTCGGCTATTTGTGGCTGCTATTGGTGGCTGAAATTTCCAGTAATTAATTAGAGTTGAATTATGTTTTTCTTCCTTAAGTGTGCCATTATATAGACACTTTGTCTAATTAATTAGGTTAATCAAACCCAATCCCACTAGGATTATAATTACATAAATAAACTTTAATTAAAAAGTATATACTATGTAATTTAATTCCATTTGGCTAAATTTAATTACCCCTAAATAAAATTAAATCATACTTAAGTTAATACAATACATGTATTTCATTTGGTTTTGCTATCTTCTTTATCTTTAAGTTTACAGTATTTGATTTATGATGTAATTATGTATGGAAAAATTGACCTTTTTAAAGCCTTACAGATATACTAAATAATTATTTACGTATTTACGTCTTGAAATTGCATATTTGAGGGCTGACTTATGGAAATAAATTACATTTGGGTTCACTTATAGAAATCTAATACATTTTAGAGCTGATATGTTGGAAACGTTGTATACTTGATTTAAATAGAAGAATTGAAATCGTATTGATTGAAATGTACTAGATTTCCATAGGTTAGTACTTAAATGTACAATTTCGATACGTCAGCACTCAATAGGTCAGGTTTTGAAAAGATTATCTTTCAAATTACGTATACTAAACACACCACATGTTGCTTGCACAAAATGTTACGTACCATGAATATGTATATTTTTTTTTTCTTTGCTTAAAGTTTTTATTTTCTTTGTATCAAATGAAGGTCTGGCTTTGTTTTGTAATACTTGATAACATTTTGTTTATTTCAGCAACTCCATATTGAATCAGTGCTGCATGATCTGCAAGAAGAATTGCTTCGTATGGATATTCTTCATTTACTAACAAGGGCATATTTATATGTAATTTACTGAAAATATTAATTATTGAAAACCAAAATTTATCTAAAGAAACTTAAAACATATTCGTCCTAAAATGTACAAGGAAAATATTCATCTAAATATATTTTTATTATTTCATAATGTTTGTAATTTTAAAGGAAAATATTTTCCTATTTAAAGGAAAATCTTTAGAAGATAAAAGAAAACCTCCTAATTTGTGAATGAGAAGTTATTCTCCAGAAGGAAAGAAATAGGTAAATCAAGCCTAATTTATCTAGGCTTACCATCATTATTTTTACAGATTTCCTATTATATATATCAAATAAAAAATATTTAATTTTTCTCGAAAATTATTTCCATGAAAAATATTCATACGATGGAAATAATTTTTCATGTGACAAATGAGGCAAAAATTGCTATATTATCTTAGCAATTAGTACGGATTTAAAAATTAATCTTTATAACACACTCCATTTCTCTCTTTTAAAACTTGTAGTAAAATATATACTAAGCTTTAATTAGCCATACATGATATTTTAACCTTTACTCCAAAAAGATTTTAAATTTGATTGAAGTCAGAATTCCATAGATAACCATAAACAGATAGATAAACAGACTTACGGTTTATATGCAGCGGAAACTCGTTTATGGAATGGATCTGATCTACGCGAGAAACCGGATCGTTCTGGTTGCCTTTCCTACGAGTGTATGAATACACTGAGTACGGGCTATATCCGTGAATTCTTCCGACGAACGAAGAAGTAAACCGTGTTTTGCCGGTAGGGACGTTTTCCCCCGGAATAGGAAGGGAATCTCTACGATTCCATCAATCATTTCGAAATAGAGACACTTCTTCTCTATTTATAGTGGAAATCCCAACTTCCATCTATATATAGGGTCGGACCAAATTACACATTTGGTCCCTGTAATTTACACATAATTACAGTTTAGTCCCTGCCATTCCAAAATGTGATGGGCGGACCAAAAAACCAACATCTCCCACTCGCACATGACAAGACACACTTTCATTGCGATTGAACACACATACTTCTTTCAGTTCTTGTTCGGCGAATTCACGCGATCAGTCAACGTAACGGTTAAACCTTGAAGCTCTCCTTCATCGTTCCACCTTTAGCTTAACGTGACTTCCCCCTAGTCCATTTTCCATGATCACTAGTTTTCGACTCACTTTTGATCTCACGAAAACATTCATATACACTACATACCTTTTCCACGAAAAAGTATTGAGCTCGAGTGTTATATGTTTACTAAGTGACATGTTACTGAAAATGTACTTCCTCTCTATAAATAACCTTCCAGCATATGTCTAATGCTTATCTGACTGGTCCTTATATGCCCGTTCATAGCTAACGAAGCCTAGTTTAGGGTTCCAATCAAGTTAATCATCAGACATACCCTTGTTGTTATTTACAAGAGTTTTTAAGGGTGAACTTGAAACTCATAGTTTCATTTGGGTCTCACATTAGGAAAGTTGAGATCAATTTTCTTCTTTCCATCCCTTGGTCGGCTTTTACACATATTACTAAAATATGCCATAGTGTTAATCCACTTAGGACGTATGTTTTATAAACACTATGCGAAAGCATTCAGTCTCTAAATGCAACTAATGCATCAGCACCTCTAGTCCACTTTTAAGCCTTTCACAGGACAGCTTCCGGTATCAACGAAATAATGATATAACGCAAAATATCGCATATGGAGTAACTCACACTCCCACTTTTACCTATGAACACATAATTCATAGTAAAAGATTCATCTATGTGAGTAGATGACATTTCGCCAACATACTGAACTATACTCAATAGCTCTATGTGTATCGCTTTAATTAGTGAATGAATTTGAACACAACAAATAACTCACATTCTATTCCAATAGAATTTGCCAAAGTTATTATCATAGTTCAAAAACAACAACATGTTCCTATAACCTACGAAGACCAAATTCCAAAATGTGTTTACTAAAAACATTTGGAACTATTGGCATTGGTAACGAATCTGCAATCATATTACCAGTTGGAACATACACTAAACTTATTTCTCTCTGTGCTATTTTGTCTTTAACAAAATGATATTTTATATCGATATGCTTGCTTTTTCCATGATAACAAATATTCTTGGAATAAGCTATCGATGCAGTGCTGTCGGAATAGATAGTCGTATATTTCCTTTTAGGCAATAGATCCAAAAGATCTATGAAGCGAACCAAAACGCTTATAGTACTGCAGCTACTACAGCTACATATACCGACTCCATAGTCGATAATGCCACACAAGTTTGTTTCTTGCTACACCAAGAAAATGCATAATTTCCTATAATGAAAATATACCCAGACGTGGACTACCTCCCGTCTTTATCAGTTCCGTGATCAGCATCTATGTATCCCTTTAACTGTAGATCCTTTTCCTTGGTAATAAAGGGAATAATTTGAAGTCCCCTTCAAATATCTCAATATCCTTTTCACTACTGCCCAATGCTTCAAACCTGGATCAGTCTGATAACGGCTTGCGAGACCCACCGCAAAACTTATATCAGGTCGTGTACAAATCATAGCATACATCAAGCTACCAATTGCACACCTAAAAGGAATTCTCTTCATCCTGTTAGTCTCTTCTGGAGTCGTGGGACACATACTTGCATTTAGTTCCGTACCTTATGTAATAGGGGCTGGATTGGGATCACAGTGAGCCATACTGAACCGTTCTAAGATCTTATTGATATACATCTCTCGTGAAAGAGCCAATAATCTCTTAGATCGATCTCTTGAGATCTTAACCTCAAGAATGTAATTAGCTTCTCCTAGATCCTTCATCTCAAAGTTAGAAGACAACCAAGTCTTTACTTTCTTGAGTAAGGAAGTGTCATTTCCTGCTAGCAAGATATCGTCAACGTATAACGTTAGAATGACAAACTTCCCTCCATTTTCACGCTTAATGTAGACACACGAGTCTGTATTAATCACCTTAAATTGCATTGATATAATCATTTCATGGAAACGAAAATACCATTGTCTTGAAGACTGCTTAAGGCTATAAATTGATCTTTTCAACTTACAAACCTTATGTTCTGGTCTCTGGACAATGAAACCATATAGATTTCTTTGTTCATTTCGCCATTTAAGAACACAGTCTTTACATCCATTTGATGTAATTCAAGGTCTATACATGCTACAAAAGCAAGTACTTTTCTTATAGCCGTGAAACGGACAACAGGTGAAAAAGTCTCCTGATAGTCAATTCCTTCCTGTTGTGTAAACCCCTTCGCAACCAGCTGACTCTTAGTCTGGATAGGTTTCCTATCTGCTGATTGCTTTATTGTATGTACCCATTTATTCCCAATGGCTCTACGCCCTTTGGATAGGTCAACTAGTTCCCAAACTTTGTTGATCCATATTGACTCCATTTCACTTTCCATTGCTTTAATCCATTCTTCTTTCGCTGGGGATTCCAATAACTCTCGTATGTTAGTTGGAATATCTTCAATTTGAGCTACGATCGAGAGAGCTTCGCTATCAACTAAATGACGGCGTCGCTGGATATTTCCCCTCTGTGATCATTTTAGAGGTTCTGCTTCTTGATATAACAAATCTTATATATTCATCAAGATGTTGGGCAGAACTCCCACTGGGACCACTCCCACTGGGATCTATATCCATATTCACACTTGAATTTGGAATAAGACTCCCACTCAAATCAAGACCACTCAAGTTAGGGTCAGGATTACTCAAATCCGCTTGTGAAGGTTGAAAAACATCATTCTCTTCCCTTTCCTTCCCTTACGTCTTCAACTTCATTCCTCCCACTCGGATTGAGCGATCCTGAAGTTTCAGACTCTTGAGTTTTGAAGAAGGTGAATTTCTTATCCACTTCTCCCAGCTAAGGAAATTCATTCTCTAAGAATGTGACATCTCGTAACTCAAATTTTGTTATTTGACCATTCTCATTCTCTCCCACTAGAACATATCCTTTGGAGAAATCAAGATATCTTATAAAGATACCTTTCTTGCCTCTTGGGCCTAGCTTGCCATGCTTGCTAGATGTATCACGAACATAGGTAGCACATCCCCATGGTCGTAAATGGTTCAAATTTAGGCTTGCGGCTCGTCCACAATTCACAAGGCGTGGTTTCAACGGACTTAGAAGGTACTCTATTGAGTACATATGTGGCAGTCAATAGTGCGTCTCCCCAAAAGGAGATAGGCAAATTGGCTTCAGCCATCATAGACCTTACCATCTCTAAGAGGGTTCGGTTTCTTCTTTCCGCTACTCCGTTTTGTTGTGGAGTCCTAGGTATTGTCAACTGATGTTCAATACCTGTTTCATCACATAAAACTTTAAATTCCTCGGAGAGGTACTCTCTTCCCCACATCGGTCCTTAAAGCTTTGATTCTCTACTCTAATTGATTTTCAACTAGAGCCATAAATCTTTTGAAACATGCTAATGCTTCAGATTTATGTTAAATCAAATAGACATGACCATACCTTGTATAGTCGTCTATGAATGTAATGAAATAGTACACACCATGCCTGGCCCGAACATTCATTTGTTACAGATGTCAGAATGGATTAGTTGCAATGGTTGGTCAGCTCGCATAGCTTTACCAAATGGTTTTCTTGTCATCTTTCCTTTTAAGCAGCTTTCACAAGTTGGGAGATCTACTTTTGATAAATCAACCAACAAACCTGCTTTAGCCAATCGTACTAAAAGATGTTGACCAATGTGACTAAGTCTCGCATGTCACATTTTTGAAATGCTAACATTATCCACAGATGAGTTAACAGTAAAGGAAAAACTATTATGACACACATAATTTGGATCCAAATCCAAAACAATAAAACCATCCAACAAATGTCCACCACCAAAGCAGATATTGTTTATAAAGAGACTAAAATTGTTCAATTCAAAAGATAACATGAATCTTAAATTCATGAGGGTAGAAACAGATATCAAGTTCCTTTGAATTCCTAGGAGCATAGAGGACATCTTTAAGAATTAGTGGTCGACCACCATTCAAGACCAGCTGACAACAACCAATCCCTAAGACTTCCTCTTTAGAGTTATTTCCCACGTATATCCACTTAGTTCCCGGTGGAACACAGCGGAACTCAACAAAAGAATCTCTATCCTTTGTTACGTGGTCTGTTGCTCCTGAGTCTATGATCCACAAAGGACGAGATTCAGTTAGGAAAACAGAACTTGAAACAAATGTATAACACTTATACACTTCGGTAACATTTACCTCAGGAGCTGTGCAATCTTTTGCAAAATGCCCCTTCTATCTGCGATTATAACATTTCACCCTAGAAATGTTAAAATCTTTATTGCCCTTCTTTTGAACTGGAACACTGCCCACCGTTCTCTTTGCCTTCTTCTTGAAGAACCTCTTGTTCCTCTCCTTAGACTTCAGACCAGGACTTGAACTAGCCATGTGAACCTCAGATTTCACACTAAGAGAGGCCAGACAGTCCTCTTCCAGTTAAAGATGATGAACGGTATCATCAAAGGCCTTAATGTCGTTGACGTGAGTTAGGTGCAACTTCATATGCTCCCACTCGACATAAGTTAGGTGCAACTTCATATGCTCCCACTCATTCGGCAAAGAACGTATCACAGCTTGAACTTTCTGCTCCTCGAGAGCATAAATCGCACTAAGCATGTGTTATATACGTGAAACTTTTTCACGATATCATCATTCATCGCACTAAGCATGGTGATGCGGGCAGATGAGTTCTTCCTTTTCCAGGCTTGATAAGCCTCAAGGTCCCTCCTTGCTTGAACAGTGGTACCCTCTTCAGGAGGAACCATTATTCGCTCCAGATTGGCAAGAACCTCTTGTTCTTCAATTATGTATTGGACTTCCATAGCCCAAACTTTATAATTGTCACCGTCCAAACGAAGGTTCCTTATTTAGGTAAGCAACTATTGCTTTCGAAGCAGTTATTGAAAAACCGTTAAAGACAAAAATAGCACTGATAAGTAAGCGATACACCATATTTATTATAAGATCATTTAAAACTAAAAATAGTGTTTGGTTCACGTAAAATCGAACATCCATGCGCAATGCATCTAGTCACCATTTACATAGGCTAATACAAACACCATATTAGGTTTAAATTTCCAATAATAAATATATATATATAGTTTTGTTTTAGATTATATTTTAATTTATTTAACATTTATACTTCTCTTAAGTATAAAACTAATGAGTAATATAACACTTAGTTATAATCTCAAACTAAATAAATTAAAAAATTACTAAAACAAATAACTAAAATAGCAATGTTTAACAAATAAACATTTTATAATACCATAAAAATATCCAACATTTAGTCAAAATTACCACCACAATAAAAACTTTAGCACAAAGCCCTTCAATACAAAATTGAAAAACGAAATCAGCAAGAGAAAGAGTGAAAAATGAAGAGCCCAATCTTCATTTACATCGAGTGGAACTGTCTCAATTTCTTTTAAGGCGACTGGGATCATCTCTACGAACTTATAGTAGAGATCCAAAAGCATGTTCACAACACCCTTAATAACAGCATCCAGACATGGGCGATGAACCAACTTGTTACTTCTAAGTAACATGGTTCTAGGATTATAAGATAACTTAGCTCTTTCTTTGGCCAAGGTCAACACAAACACTTTGCATTGGGATCCATAATCCTATTCAGGAACTAATCCATCAATGGAGTCCACTTTCGTCGAAATCAGAATTTTCTCCAAAATAGAATTTTTTAAAGTGTTTTTCACGAAAAGCATTTTTCGCAATTTTAACATTTTTAATTGATCAATTCCAGAGGAAAATCCTCCTTTCCAGATAAGCTCTATGATTTCCCGGTTTTAACGCATTAAACCGCTCCAAAACTCTAACAATATTCCCTTCCTCCAACGGGGAATACCATTTAAGAAAAGCTTATCTTCAAGTTTTGGATAGTCCTCGTCTCCTCGTGAGACTGGATTATTTTCACCTTTTTTTACGAACGTTTTCATTTCTATAACATATATAGAAATAACCAAAACTTGTTAATGATCAACCAAAAATCAGTATATAAATACACAATAAATATACTAAATTTTCTTGAATTTATTAAACATAAATTAAGCATTCATACACAATAAATACAAGTAAATTTAGTTTAAAAATATCAAATGAATTCCAAAAATTCATCAAAATATATCAAAAATTCAAGAAAAATGTAAAATTTAATTCTGAAAAAAAATTTGACGAAATTTGGACGCCGGAAAACCCCTCACGCGCCAACACGCGCCTCCGGATTCTGTTCCACGCGCCACCACGCGCGGAAACGCGCCTCCACGCGCTACATAGGGCTGCTGACGCAGGTGACACGTGGCCGCTTGTGATTCGTGCTGACATATCCTAAATGCCACTTGTCATCACCTGATTGGGTCAACGGATGACGTGGATGATGACGTGTCGTGATGATGTGGCACAGCCTCGACACATGTCACCATGCTATTCGTCCACACTGATGACGTGGCAAGTGACGTGTCACGATGACGTGGCAAAATCACAAGTGGTTGGACACGTGGCGTCTTACCATTGGTACACGTGTACAACACGTGGCAGTTGACCGTTTCAGGAGCAGTTGACGTGAACACGTGTCCTAACGTGATTGGTTAGACTTTTCAACCGTCAGAAAAATAAACGAATGGCGTCACGCCACGTGTCCAGCATCAAAACTACCCCAACCGCTTGGAAACAAACTCCATTCGCGGTGGTGGAGAGTGAGGGCCACGCGCCGCCTTCTGGGCCTCCGTTGGCCGTGAAATTTGACATTCCGACTCGATTTTTCGTGCTGATTTCAGTGGTGTGGTCAGATTTATGAAATTCCGACAAAAAATTTTGACACTATGTACTGTTGGATCTAATACGGTATCATTTTGACTCGAATAACAATGCAAATCCGTATCAAAACGAACAAAAACGAATTCAAAATTAACAGAAACATATTCTTATCATGGAATATCAGATTTCAATGTCTACGGAATCATTTTGACGCGGATTTCAATATAAATCCGTATCAAAACGAATGAATATGTATTTAAACATCAATACGTATTCAAACGAATAAAGAAACGTATTCTTATTCACGGATTTCCATAAACCAAGATATGAACACATCAATTTTTCATGGAATACCAGAAAACTAGATTCGAACACATCAATCTGTAAACCTTTCGGCTCTGATACCAATGAAGTCAGAATTCCATAGATAACCATAAACAGATAGATAAACAGACTTACGGTTTATATGCAGCGGAAACTCGTTTATGGAATGGATCTGATCTACGCGAGAAACCGGATCGTTCTGGTTTCCTTTCTTACGAGTGTATGAATACACTGAGTACGGGCTATATCCGTGAATTCTTCCGACGAACGAAGAAGTAAACCGTGTTTTGCCGGTAGGGACGTTTTCCCCCGGAATAGGAAGGGAATCTCTACGATTCCATCAATCATTTCGAAATAGAGAAACTTCTTCTCTATTTATAGTGGAAATCCAACTTCCATCTATATATAGGGTCGGACCAAATTACACATTTGGTCCCTGTAATTTACACATAATTACAGTTTAGTCCCTGCCATTCCAAAATGTCATGGGCGGACCAAAAAACCAACATTGATAATTAGATTTGACAAAATATTAATTGATTGATAAATTCAATTTAGAATTCCTAAATTATCGCTTCTAATTATCTATGCCTTTTACTTTCCTCTATATTAAGGTCGATTTTGATCCTTTTCTATTCTCTCCTACATGCCTTTCTTTCTATTTTCCTTTTTTTTTTCTCGTAGATTTCTGATTTTCATCTCATGATTACATTCGCTATTGTAACAATAATTCAAATTGACTATTATATACAATGAATATTCTGAACTTAAAATAAAATATTAGAAATATATGATCAATATACAAGAAATATACCAAATTATTTATATAAGAATTGAAGTCAGAATTCCATAGATAACCATAAACAGAATAAATAAACGGACTTACAGTTTATATGCAGCGGAAACACGTTTATGGAATGGATCTGATCTACACAAGAAACCGGATCGTTCTGGTTGCCTTTCCTATAAGTGTATGAATACACTGAGTACGGGCTATATTCGTGAATTCTTCCGACGAACGAAGAAGTAATCCATGTTTTGCCGGTAGGGACGTTTTCCCCGGGAATAGAAAGGGAATCTCTACGATTCCATCATTCCTACAGAAATAGAGAAACTTCTTCTCTATTTATAGTGGAAATCCTAACTTCCATCTATTTATAGGGTCGGACCAAATTACACATTTAGTCCCTGTAATTTACATATAATTACAGTTTAGTCCCTGCCATTCCAAAATGTCATGGGCGGACCAAAAACCAACATCTCCCACTCACACATGACAAGACACACTTTCATTGCGATTGAACACACATACTTCTTTCAGTTCTTGTTCGGCGAATTCACGCGACCAGTCAACGTAACGGTTAAACCTTGAAGTTCTCCTTCATCGTTCCACCTTTAGCTTAATGTGACTTCCCCCTAGTCCATTTTCCATGATCACTAGCTTTCGACTCACATTTGATCTCACGAAAACATTCATATACACTACATACCTTTTCCACGAAAAAGTATTGAGCTCGAGTGTTATATGTTTACTAAGTGACATGTTACTGAAAATGTACTTCCTCTCTATAAATAACCTTCCAGCATATGTCTAATGCTTATCTGACTGGTCCTTATATGCCCGTTCATAGCTAACGAAGCCTAGTTTAGGGTTCCAATCAAGTTAATCATCAGACATACCCTTGTTGTTATTTACAAGAGTTTTTAAGGGTGAACTTGAAACTCATAGTTTCATTTGGGTCTCACATTAGGAAAGTTGAGATCAATTTTCTTCTTTCCATCCCTTGGTCGGCTTTTACACATATTACTAAAATATGCCATAGTGTTAATCCACTTAGGACGTATGTTTTATAAACACTATGCAAAAGTATTCAGTCTCTAAATGCAACTCATGCATCAGTACCTCTAGTCCACATTTAAGCCTTTCACAGGACAGCTTTCGGTATAAACGAAATGATGATATTACGCAAAATATCACATATGGAGTAACTCACACTCCCACTTTTACCTATGAATACACAATCATAGTAAAAGATTCATCTATGTGAGTAGATGACATTTCGCCAACATACTGAACTATACTCAATAGCTCTATGTGTATCGCTTTAATTAGTGAATGAATTTGAACACAACAAATAACTCACATTCTATTGCAATAGAATTTGCCAAAGTTATTATAACAGTTCAAAAACAACAACATGTTCCTATAACCTACGAAGACCAAATTCCAAAATGTGTTTACTCAAAACATTTGGAGCTATTGGCTTCGTTAATGAATCTGCAATCATATCACCAGTTGAAACATACACTAAACTTATTTCTCTCTGTGCTATTTTGTCTTTAACAAAATGATATTTTTATAACGATATCTTGCTTTTTCCATGATAACAAATATTCTTGGAATAAGCCATCGATGCAGTGCTGTCGGAATAGATAGTCCTATATTTCCTTTTAGGCAATAGATCCAAAAGATCTATGAAGCGAACCAAAACGCTTCTAGTACTGCAGCTACTGCAGCTACATATACCGACTCCATAGTCGATAATGCCACACAAGTTTGTTTCTTGCTACACTAGGAAATTGCATAATTTCCTAGAATGAAAATATACCCAGACATGGACTACCTCCCGTCTTTATCAGTTCCGTGATCAGCATCTGTGTATCCCTTTAACTGCAGATCCTTTCCTTGGTAATAAAGGGAATAATTTGAAGTCCCCTTCAAATATCTCAATATCCTTTTCACTGCTGCCTAATGCTTCAAACCTGGATTAGCCTGATAACGGCTTGCGAGACCCACCGCAAAATTTATATCAGGTCATGTACAAATCATAACATACATCAAGCTACCAATTGCACACCTAAAAGGAATTCTCTCCATCCTTTTAGTCTCTTCTGGAGTCGTGGGAAACATACTTGCATTCAGTTCCGTACCTTATGCAATAGGGGTTGGATCAGGATCACAGTGAGCCATACCAAACCGTTCTAAGATCTTATTGATATACGTCTCTTGTGAAAGAGCCAATAATCTCTTAGATCGATCTCTTGAGATCTTAACCTCAAGAATGTAATTAGCTTCTCCTAGATCCTTCATCTCAAAGTTAGAAGACAACTAAGTCTTTACTTTCTTGAATAAGGAAGTGTCATTTCTTGCTTAGAAATATCGTCAACGTATAACGTTAGAATGACAAACTTCCTTCCGTTTTCACGCTTAATGTAGACACATAAGTCTGCATTAATCACCTTAAATTGCATTGATATAATCACTTCATGGAAACGAAAATACCATTGTCTTGAAGACTGCTTAAGGCCATAAATTGATCTTTTCAACTTACAAACCTTATGTTCTGGTCCCTGAACAATGAAACCATATAGATTTTTCCGTTCAGTTCGCCATTTAAGAACACAGTCTTTACATCCATTTGATGTAATTCAAGGTCCATACATGCTACAAAAGCAAGTACTTTTCTTATAGATGTGAAACGGACAACAGGTAAAAAAAATCTCTTGATAGTCAATTCCTTCCTGTTGTGCAAACCCCTTCGCAATCAGCCGACTCTTAGTCTGGATACGTTTCCTATCCGCTGAATGCTTTATCGTATGTACCCATTTATTCCCAATGGCTCTTCGCTCTTTGGGCAGATCAACTAGTTCCCAAACTTTGTTGATCCACATTGACTCCATTTCACTTTCCATTTCTTTAATCCATTCTTCTTTCGCTGGGGATTCCAATAACTCTCGTATGTTAGTTGGAATATCTTCAATTTGAGCTACGATCGAGAGAGCTTCGCTATCAACTAAATGACGGCGTCGCGGGATATTTCCCCTCTATGATCATCTTAGAGGTTCTGCTTCGTGATAAACAAATCTCATATATTCATCAAGGTGTTGGGCAGAACTCCCACTGGGATCTGTATCCATATTCACACTTGAATTTGGAACAAGACTCCCACTCAAATGAAGACCACTCAAGCTAGGGTCAGGATTACTCAAATCCGCTTGTGAAGGTTGAAAAACATCATTCTCTTCCCTTTCCCTTATGTCTTCAACTTCATTCCTCCCACTTGGATTGAGCGATCCTGAAGTTTCAGACTCTTGAGTTTCAAAGAAAGTGAATTCCTTATCCACTTCTCCCAGCTTAAGAAATTTATTCGCCAAGAATGTGACATCTCGTGACTCAAATTCTGCTATTTGCCCATTCTCGTTCTCTCCCACTAGAACATATCCTTTAGAGAGATCAAGATATCTTATAAAGATACCTTTCCTACCTCTTGGGCCTAGCTTGCCCTGCTTGCTAGATGTATCACGAACATAGGTAGCACATCCCTATGGTAGCAAATGGTTCAAATTGGGCTTGTGGCTCGTCCACAATTCACAAGGCGTGGTTTCAACGGACTTAGAAGGTACTCTATTGAGTACATATGTGGCAGTCAATAGTGCGTCTCCCCAAAAAGGAGATAGGCAAATTGCTTCAGCCATCATAGACCTCACCATCTCTAAGCGGGTTCGGTTTCTTCTTTCCGTTACTCCATTTTGTTGTGGAGTCCTAGGTATTGTCAACTGATGTCCAATACCTTTTTCATTACATAAAAACTTTAAATTCCTCAGAGAGGTACTCTCTTCCCCGATAGGTCCTTAAAGCTTTGATTCTCTACTCTAATTGATTTTCAACTAGAGCCATAAATCGTTTGAAACATGCTAATGCTTCATATTTATGTGCAATCAAATAGACATGACCATACCTTGTATAGTCATCCAATGTGACTAAGTCTCACACGCCACATTTTTTAAATGCTAACATTATCCACAGATGAGTTAACAGTAAAGGAAAAACTATTATGACACACATAATTTGGATCCAAATCCAAAACAATAAAACCATCCAACAAATGTCCACCACCAAAGCAGATATTGTTTATAAAGAGACTAAAATTGTTCAATTCAAAAGATAACATGAATTCCAAATTCATGAGGGTAGAAACAGATATCAAGTTCCTTTGAATTCCTAGGAGCATAGAGGACATCTTTAAGAAATAGTGGTTGACCACCATTCAAGACCAGCTGACAACAACCAATCCCTAAGACTTCCTCTTTAGAGTTGTTTCCCACGTATATCCACTTAGTTCCCGGTGGAACACTGCGGAACTCAACAAAAGAATTTTGATCCTTTGTTACGTGGTCTGTTACTCCTTAGTCTACGATCCACAAAGGACGAGATTCAGTTAGGAAAAATAGAACTTGAAACAAATGTATAACACTTATACACTTCGGTAACATTTACCTCAGGAGCTGTGCAATCTTTTGCAAAATGCCCTTTCTATCTGCGATTATAACATTTCACCCTAGAAATGTTAAAATCTTTCTTACCCTACGATTGAACTTGAACACTGCCCACCGTTCACTTTGCCTTCTTCTTGAAGAACCTCTTGTTCCTCTCCTTGGACTTCAGACCAGGACTTGAACTAGCCATATGAACCTCAGATTTCACACTAAGAGAGCCAGACGGTCCTCTTCTAGTTCAAGATGACGAACTGCAACATCAAAGGTCTTAATGTCGTTGGTATGGGTTAGGTGCAACTTCATATGCTCCCACTCATTCGGCACAGAACGTATCACAGCTTGAACTTTCTACTTCTCGAGAGCAAAAATCGCACCAAGCATGTGTTGTATACGTGAAACTTTTTCATGATATCATCATTCATCATTCATCGTACTAAGCATGGTGATGTAGGCAGATGAGTTCTCCCTCTTCTAGGCTTGATAAGCCTCAAGGTCCCTCTTTGTTTGGGCGGTGTTACCCTCTGCAGGAGGAACCATTATTCTCTTCAGAGTGTCAAGAACCTCTTGTTCTTCAATTATGTATTGGACTTTTATAGCCCAAACTTTATAATTGTCACCGTTCAAACAAAGGTCCTTATTTAGTTAAGCAACTATTGCCTTTGAAGCAGTTATTGAAAGAAAGGAAAAAAAAAAAAACGTTAAAGACAAAATAGCACTAATAAGTGAGCGATACACCATATTTATTATAAGATCATTCAAAACTAAAAATAGTGTTTGGTTCACGTAAAATCGAACATCTATGCGCAATGCATCGAGTCACCATTTACACAGGCTAATACAAACACCATATTAGGTTTAAATTTCCAATAATAAATATATATTTAGTTTTGTTTTAGTTTATATTTTAATTTATTTTAACATTTTATACTTTTCTTAGTATAAAACTAATGAGTAATATAACACTTAGTTATAATCTCAAAATAAATAAATTAAAATTACTAAAACAAATAACTAAAATAGCAATGTTTAACAAATAAACATTTTATAATACCATAAAAAAATATCCAACATTTAGTCAAAATTACCACCACAATAAAAAACTTTAGCACAAAACCCTTCAATACAAAATTGAAAAACGAAATCAGCAATAGAAAAAGTGAAAAATGAAGAGCTCAATCTTCATTTTCATCGAGTGGAACTGTCTCAATTTCTTTTGAGGCGACTGGGATCATCTCTACGAACTTATAGTAGAGATCCAAAAGCATGTTCACAACTCCCTTATTAACAGCATCCAGACAGGGCGACGAACCAACTTGTTACTTCTAAGTAACATGGTTCTAGGATTATAGGATAACTTAGCTCCTGTTTTAGCCAAGGTTAACACAAACACTTTGCATTGGGATCCATAATCCTATTCAGGAACTAATCCATCAATGGAGTCCACTTTCGTCAAAATCAGAATTTTCTCCAAAATAGAATTTCTTAAAGTGTTTTTCACGAAAAGCATTTTTCACAAATTTAACATTTTTAATTGATCAATTCCAGAGAAAAATCCTCCTTTCCAGACAAGCTCTTGGATTTCCCGGTTTTAACGCATTAAACCGCTCCAAAACTCTAACAATATTCCCTTCCTCCAACGGGGAATACCATTTAGGGAAAAGCTCATCTTCAAGTTTTTGGATAGTCCGCGTCTCCTCGTGAGACTGGATTATTTTCATCGTTTTTACGAACGTTTTCATTTCTATAACATATATAGAAATAACCAAAACTTGTTAATGATCAACCAAAAATCAGTATATAAATACACAATAAATATATTGAATTTTCTTGAATTTATTAAACATAAATTAAGCATTTATACACAATAAATACTAGTAAATTTAGTTTAAAATATCAAATGTATTCAAAAAATTCATCAAAATATGCCAAAAATTCAAGAAAAATGTAAAAATTCATTCTGAAAAAAATTTGACAAAATTTGGACGCGGGAAAACACCGCACGCGCCGTCTGGATCTGCTCCACGCGCCGACAAGCGCCCTCATGTGCTCCAAGGTATTGTTGACTCACCTGACACGTGGCACCTTGTGATTCGCGCTGATGTGGAACATACGCCACGTGTCATCACCTGATTGGGTCAACTGATGACGTGGTGTGATGATGTGGCACAACAATGAAACGTGTCATAACCCTACTGGTCCACTGTGATGAAGTGGCAGGTGACACGTCACGATGACGTGGCAAAATCGCATGAGTGTTGACACGTGGCAACATACTATTGGTACACGTGTCTGACACGTGTCTTTTGACCATTGCAGAGGGAGTTGACGTTGACACGTGGCATAACGTGATTGGTTGAATTTTTCAACCGACAGAAAAATAAACGAATCGCATCGCGCCACGTGTCCCCAAACCTTAACTTCCCCAACCGCTTTGGAAACAAACTCCACTCGCGATGGTGGCGCGTGAAGGCTACGCGCCGCCTTCTGGGCCTCCTTTGGACGTGAAATTTGTCATTCCGACTCGATTTTTCGTGCTGATTTTAGTGGTGTGGTCAGATTTTCGAAATTCCGACAAAAAATTTTGACACTTTGTACTGTTGGATCAAATACAGTATAATTTTGACGCGGATGACAATGCAAATCCGTATCAAAACGAACAAAAATGAATTCAAAATGAACAGAAACATATTCTTGTCATGGAATATCAGATTTCAATGTCTATGGAATCATTTTGATGCGGATTTCAATATAAATCCGTATCAAAACGAACAAATATGTATTTAAACGAATAAATACGCATTCAAACGAATAAAGAAACGTATTCTTATTCACGGATTTCCATAAACCAAGATATGAACACATCAATTATTCATGGAATACCAGAAAACTAGATTCGAACACATCAATCTATAAACCTTTCAGCTCTGATACCAATGAAGTCAGAATTCCATAGATAACCATAAACAGAATAAATAAACGGACTTACAGTTTATATGCAGCGGAAACACGTTTATGGAATAGATCTGATCTACACGAGAAACCGGATCGTTCTGATTGCCTTTCCTACGAGTGTATGAATACACTGAGTATGGGCTATATCCGTGAATTCTTCCGACGAACGAAGAAGTAATCCGTGTTTTGCCGGTAGGGACGTTTTCCCCGGGAATAGAAAGGGAATCTCTACGATTCCATCATTCCTACAGAAATAGAGAAACTTCTTCTCTATTTATAGTGGAAATCCTAACTTCCATCTATTTATAGGGTCGGACCAAATTACACATTTAGTCCCTGTAATTTACACATAATTACAGTTTAGTCCCTGCCATTCCAAAATGTCATGGGCGGACCAAAAACCAACAAGAATATTATACAATTGATATATTTTGAATATACAATCACATATATATATATATATACACACACAATTGTGATAAATTTCAGGAATGTGGTATAATATGTACGGATTTTATGAATATTTAACTTTTTTTCGTAAGATATCGATTTTTATTCCTCATTAGATGTGTATTAATGACTTTTGTTGCTTGATTGACGTGTATATTAACGGTTATCGTTATATTGGACAAATAAGATTTTTTTTTTTTTTAAATGGTTATAGGATATATGGTATGGAAATTGTTTATTTTAGAGGAAATACATCGTAGTGATATTTTGTAGCTAAATTACCCTATTTAATGATACTATCTTAATTAGGATCATTTCAAGCTTCACATAAATAATAATAATAAAGAATAGGAAGTTTTAAAAATATTCCTAATCAGAAAAATAAACATGTGAACTAAAAGAGCAAATTTTATAAACACAAACTAAAATCATGCAACTTTACTTTTATTTTATTTTTTACCGTTTGTATACATATGCAGTATTAAATAACATATAGAAATATTAAAATGACCATAAATGGGGAATTGCATACAATTATTTAAACTAGATAAAGAGATGGATGATTGATCAAGAAGAAAGAAATTATCAATGGAGGAGACGAGCAATATTACAATGGAGTTGGAAGTGAGTAAAGATTTTCAGTTGGAAAAAGCCATTTGTAACCATGGCTATTTTATGATGGCACCCAATAAATGGCTGCCTGAGACAAAGACTCTGCAACGCCCAATTCGCCTTCATCAAAATTCTTATGAATCTCTTCTAATTTCAATATCCCAACCTTCCGATCTCCCTTTGCTTCTTATTCGTATCCATACCAAATCAATTACATCTTCAGACTGTTATACTATTTTGGTAATTTTATTTACTTTGTGTATGCACTACTGTAATTAAGCTCCGAATACGATGATCTATCTCGTATATATGATAAATTGCTGGAAATTGGCAGGGTCAAGTGAGGCGAATGTTGAGGTTGTCAGAAAAGGCCGAGAAAGATATAAGAGAATTTCAGGAAATACATGAAGAAGCTAAGGAGAAAGGATTTGGTCGGCTGTTTCGATCAGTTTCTCTCTTCGAAGATCTTGTCAAGTCTATTCTCCTTTGCAATTGCTCGTACTATTCTTTTTCCTTGTTTATTAATTGTCGTGTTTTTCTATATGTATGAATCGTCGTAAATTTACGTATGTATGAATTGCTGGCAGGTGGAATAGGACATTGGAGATGGCTGCTGCTCTGTGCGAAAATCAACCTTACCTAGCTTGTATGTTACAAAATCGAATGGATAATCTGAAAACACAAGGAAAAAAGAGGAAGAGAGAAACAAATGAAAGCCGCAGCAGCATTAAAATTGAACAAAAAAATGATGTAGCAGAATGTGGTTATGGAGCACCATTAATCTCATTAGAAAATTTTCCAACCCCAGAAGAATTGAGCATGGTTGATGAAGACTATCTGAAGAGTCATTGCAAGCTAGGCCACAGAGCTAAAACCATACTGAGTCTCGTTAGAAAGATCGAAAACGGAAAGCTAAAGCTTGGTGAAGAAATTGACGAACAAGGAATCAATAAAATTAAGAAATGTAAAGGAATTGGTGAGTTTACATTTTCAAATATACTCATGTGTGTTGGATTCTACAATCAAATTCCTATTGACAGTGAAACTGTCCGCCTCGTCAAAAAGGTAAATTGAATTCTATTTTTTTCATCAGAATGGTAATGAATTCAATTTAATTTAATTTCATGACAAATGTTTGATTGTAATTTTGCAAGGTACATGGCAAGGAGGACTGCAGCAGTAAGAATATTCGGAAATATGTTAAGCAAATATATGGGAAATATGAACCATTCCAGTGCTTGGCATACTGGTATGTTTGTATATTCTTTTAAGATTAAGATATTTTGAAAATTAAATGATTTAATAAATTAATTTGTTTAATTGCAGGATGGAGCTGTTGAATGACTATGAGAGCAAAGTTGGAAAACTAAGTGAGCTACCTTCCTCTAGCTATCATACTGTCAATGGAAGAATCGACAAAAACGCAAATTAACATCAGAATTTGTAATTTCAGGCTGCTTTCTTTTTGTTTACTTTTCCCTTTTCTTAAGGAATAAATTCTTTTTATATATATATATATATATAATCTTAATTATATATCTTCTTGCAAGTATTATATTTTTCTCATTAATCTTATGCATATCCCCTCGTATTTATAAATTAAACTCGCTTCGCTTCACAGACAAATTGACCATATAAAACCTATAATTAAATTTTAATATCTATAAAAAGTTTGGTCGATGGAATATAATTAATTTGATATTTACATATTCTGGAATTATTTAAGAAAAAGGAAGAAAATACTAATTGGTGTTGGTTCAAGCAATTGGGCGTTTGGATTTACTTAAGAAAGGTCTCGAGTTTGAACCTTGTAAATAAAAAACATCATTCGAAGAGGTAACTCCTAGAAATGGGGCCCTGCAGATACTCGATCGGGAATTGGTTTAGATATGGATTTGTGCTTAAAGGTGTCCGCTGGGGTGGTGATGACCCATCCATAATTATCTCGTGGGGAAAAAAAAAAAAGGAATGGAGGAAAATAATTTAAGAAAACAATTTAGTTGAAGAGATGCAATGGAGCCTCAGCTTCAGGAGATCAAAGTGTTGTTTCTAAACAAGCCCTCAAGTTAACTAAAAATTACACCCTCTCATATTTATTAAGATCCTGGGACCATATATAACAACTTTGTATCAGAGCAGAAGACGTTAAGCATGAAATTCATGCATTTCAGTAACAATTTAAGACTTCGATAGATTGAATTTTGCTGGTTATTAAGAATTATTTGACCTCGTATCCTACCAGAAAAGGCACTACCATGTCCAAATATGTGCCATGAAAAAGACCTCCCGTGAAACAGATGTCTTAAACGTTTTGAAGGCTTGATTTCTCTTAATGTTAATTTGATATGTTCCAAATTTCTTGGTAGGGATGGCAACTGGTGCATGTTCCACGTGTACTCGAACACTTTAATTTATAAAAGAGTTCCGAATGAGAATGAAATCTAGAAAAATATCCGTCACTGGTATGGTTATACCCCTCGGAGTATCCTCTACCCGTACCCGATCATGTTTCAAAGCGGGGACAGGATACCAGTTACGTGCTACCTATTCGTCATTGTTTTTTTTTTTTTTTTGTTTGTTTGTTTGTTTTTGTTAAGCGAACAAATTTTATTAAGAAAAAAAAGAAGGAAAGGCATTATGCAATTGTCAAACACTGCACTAAACTCCACCACTGCATTAGCTACAAAACCAAAATGCAGCAGACTTGTTACAACAAAATAGGACTAAAAAAATAAACACAATACTGCTGGAAAAATAGTTGGTAAAGAGAAGGAAAAGCAAGAACAACTTATCAATTGAAAGGCTGAGTCGTGGTAGAAGCCACTGCCTTGAAAGCGATTTTCCGGCAGACCGAGGTGTAATAAAAAATCCAGTTGCTTCCCAAGGTTAACACAATAATCTCCAAATTCGTGCATTTGAAATTGAATTAAAACAACAAATTGAATCTAGAAATTGATAGAAAACAGAAGAAATGGAATTTCGGTAGAGCAGGAGAGAAGAAATTTTTTCTGTCTCATTTTTCTTAGACTGCGAAAATCGAATCCCAGTGAACAAGAATAAAAAAAGACACGTTGGATCAGGAGTTGGAAAACATGCCTCCCAAAAAAAGGAAACGTTAACTTAAAATCCTCCAAAATAATAATTGGCTTTTACCAATTCAATTGTTTCTAAATTAAACTATGTTAAAAGAATAAAATTAAATAAGCTTTATCCATAGGAAAAATAATTTGGGCCCACGCCCAGACGGGTGTAAAGGGGGGGGGGGAATACTTTGTAATAGTAGCATGAATAGTGAAAGTGTGATAGAGACATCTTGATGGTTGTTCCTCCTAACCCTGAAAGCGGTATAAGGACTACTATAGGGGGGTGTGGCAGGTCTCAACGAGTGTCAGTTGTACGGTGTTGCTTGTGAGACCAGTGTCAGCCGCACGTGGGTGCTTGTGAATGCCCCTTCCGTAGGAGGACCCCCTACTACTACGGATGTGGACTTGTTTGATATACTTTTTATTCATATATGAATGAAAGCCTTGCGCATCACTTTTCATATGCGTCTTGTGTATGCTTGTGTATGTGTTAATGGATGCTTATCATTGATTATGCCCTTCTAATGTGCTGATATTTCTCGTATGAACGCGGAATGGCCTTTGAGCCTATTATAAACGAATGTTATAACTTGATCTAACCTTATGCTTGTTCCTCATGCAGGATTAGCATATAAAGTGTGTTGGCTGGCTTACTTCTAGACGTAGACGTAAGCACCCACAGTGTCCGAGGAGTGACCCCGTGACATTTGGTATCAGAGCTTGGTTCTATTTGGCGAGGAACAAGATGTCAAACTCTGAGGCGTTGAAGCGCATTGAAGCCATGGAGAGACAATGGGCCGAAATAGTTCCGGAACGCCTTTCGGCTACCGTATTCGAATGTGGCAAAAGGGTTGAGGAATCACTAGGGGTAGTGAAGACGCTCCGCCGTGATGTCCGAGCCCTTCAGGAAAATGTAGGGACCTTTGTCTGGAGCGAAGTGGAAGAAGCCACGAATGGACTAAATGAGTTGATGAAGGCCTTGAATGAGAAGGCAGAAATCTTTCAGGCCGTGATGGCCAATCTTGACATTTTTGAATTTGTGGTGACAAATTCTGCTGCCATTAGAGAGATGATGGCTAAGAAGTCTGATGGAACCCGAACGGACTCACAAACAAAGGCAGTGTACCTCGTCGTTCAAGTAATAAAATCTGGCCTAAAGTCCAGGTATCGATCCCACAAGGAATTTAAACCTCGATAATCACTAAATTACTAAGAGTCTTTACGTGTCTAAGCGGAACTAAATTTAAGTTTGATTATATTAACAACTATATTAGTCTACTCCTAGTTGATCTATCCCAGCTTACTTTGCTCTTGAATTTGGAACATCAAATGGCGGTTTTACCGACCTATGAAGACTGATGGGGATGGCTTAATTAATCAACTACAAAAGACGAAGTCAACTCAACAATTAACCCTCAATTATACTCCTCCAATTAAATCAACCTAGCGTATCTAGATCTTTTAGGTCCTTAGCCGGTTTTCCTTGTTTAGAGGCGGTCTAATTCTTAAAGCTCAGAAAATAGGGGCACGTATGTTCCACAGTGTCGTCAATACTAATGGTTGCCTAGGTGTCAATCTAGGTAATGCCACGAATATGAACTTAATAGATTAAGATCTTATGAGACTAGATTATCACTAAAGGGATTGCATAAAGAGAAGGGATAAAGATTGAAATTAACTTGCATTCAATTGTATTAATCAAGGAAGGTGTAACAGATTCAATGTTTTCAACCAAACAAAAATCGATTGCGGAATCAAAAGCTAGCTAAATTGAATTACAAAAGACAAAAAGAAAAACTTATGCCCTTCTTGATCCAATTAACCGGATGCCGACGGTGTGAAGATGCTTGGAGGTGTACCTCTATTAACGAACCCGAGCCGAAACTAAGAACGTTGCAAAAGGGGAAGGTTCAATGCAAAGCAATCTACCAATCGATGGTTCCAAGATTCAAAGAAAACAAAAAGGTCAAGCTAAACCCTAGCTACAAGTTTTGCTCTACCTCTACAAGTTGGGAAAAAGATACCCCAAAAACCAGAAAATAACCTATTTATACGGCTAGGTTAAAACCACAGAAAAGAAAAGCTGAAATTAGGGCGACAGCAGATTTTCGGCCTCGGCACGCCGTGCTGGTGAAGTCGGCACGCCGTGCTGGAGAGTTTTGGGGCGGCACGCCACGCTGGTGGCTTGGCACGCCGTCGTGCTGCTTCTCTGGAACTCCTGGCGCGCTGGTTGGCTTGGCACGCCGTGCTGCCATTGTGGCACGCCGCGCCATTCTGATTTTCAGCACTTCAAGCCCTTCCTTGCCACCGTTGCTCCAACTTCCGGTCCGGGTCCTAATGCCTGTCCAAACAAACACAAAGGGGCATAACCGCACCACAACCACGAACCATAAAACACGAAAAACACGAAGAATACTAAAAATATAAGAAATCAAACCAAAACATAAAAATCACAAAATACGAAAAAAAAAACAATCAAACATTCACATAAATGATTATAAAAACTACCACTCGAACCACGAATTTGGCTAGAAGACAAGGTCGAAACCGACCTTATCAACCACCCCACACTTAAAGTCTTGCTTGTCCTCAAGCAAACAAAACATCTCCAACTCCGGAAAACAATGAAGCAAAATTAAAGATCAAATCACAAACCACAACCTCAAATTTATCCACAAGTCAAGCATACTCAATCAATAAGGCTGTCACAAAGAATTTAACATTTAACCCCAAACTCATGCACACAAAGCAACTCAATTGACTATCAGAATATGATTTGCATCACTAAAATAGTACACTTCTAAGTCACTTCCCTATCAATCACATAGATAAAGATCAATAGGACTTTAGAATTCACACAATTTTCTTGGGGCGGAAAACAAAATTATCACGATGCATTGATCGATTCCATTTGATTGACCTTATAACTTTCGACCTTACTTGAGATGTCACTTAGCTTTTCCGAACAGATAACAAAGATGGAGCAAACACAATGCACCCGACTTACTCAACTAAGCACATTCAATCAAGCGGCTACTAACACTATTCATAACTTCACCTTGTAAGTGAAGCCAGCGGAATAAATTTCCATTTTTCATTCTTGACTTTTTGTCAATGTTCATTAAGTACAGATAATTAGTTTCCCTTACCCCAAGGTTAATCAAAATAAAACACACAATTTGCCTATTTCATCTCTTTACTCATGCTCAATCAAAAAGAAGCTTCTTAGAGAGTATATGTCTAAAAGCGATGCATCTCAACCCCAAAGTCTATATTATTCCAAAGGTGACAATCAAATGGGGCCTCATGTTGCATTCAATGTAAACATCCCTAGTAACAAGCATACTTAACCTAGAAAGATGCAAAATAAGAGGTTATGCGGTTATGTTTTTCTTTTTTTTTTTTCTTTTTTTTTTTCTTTTTTTTTTTTTTTTTTTGAAATTAAAGATTGTAAAACATTGCTTATGAGGAGTTGGATCATTAAGTTGCAAGCGGCAAACAAAAAAAACAAATATTATCAAACCAAAAACAACCAGAAATAACTCCACACAAAACATGCAAAAACTAAAATAAGCATACAAGACAAACAACAAATAGTGCAATGTAAAAAGAAATAAAAGAGAGAGAGAGAAAAGCCCTTGACCCACCCCACACTTAAATTGCACTTACTTCCAAAAGTGCAAAGGAAGAAAGAGCAAAATAAAGCGGGGGAAGAGAAGGGTTACCTCACATATCGGGTCCGGGCGGAGGCGGCGGCGGATACGGCCAACCTTGATCAGCACAAAAACGAGTGGCAAACGCCTCGATATTGGCCATCCGCTGCCCAAGCATAACCTGATGGACGGTTAAGTTTTCCAGCTGTTCCACGATGCCATCTAACCGTCCTTCAACCCGAGCCATAAAATCCACGCCGACCGAAACATTTTCCGCATCCTCCTCGGCGGCCTCTGCTCCCTCATAAGCCTCCTCTTCATCGACCTCCATGGGAGCCTTTCCTTTACGCGAACCTCCCGCGCTCGAGGTACCTGCAGCCGTCACATTCGGAGCACAAGACAAAATGCCCTTCGAAAGCTTCTTGGGAAGAATGCTATCGAGGTGCCTATAACAAGTATTAGAATGAAAGAAACAAGCAATACAAGTGACTATGTGCCCTAATCCTAGTTCAGACTTGGACCGATTGTGGTGAAGGTAAAGGGCCTCCATGACAAAAAATCCTAAGTGCACCTTAACATCATTGTGCACATGCCACAAGAGTAACAGCTCAAAGGCATTGACCCGATTACTTTCAGTTTTCCCAGAAAAATTAAAGCAGACAAACTTATGCAGCAGTTGCGAAATGGGGTCCTGGATTTGGGAAGTCTTGGCAAACCGGGGTTTGTATACCCCGGTGCCTATCAAACGCCAAAATTGCTTGGCATCCATATCTTCGGGCCATGTATAACTAGTTCCTTCTATGCCTATGCAATCCCGAAGACCATCGATGTCTAGGGAGTGGGCAACCCCAAAAAGTCGGAAGGTGATGCTCCTAAGGCCTGAATTAGGGTCAGTCTTGAAACTCAATGTGGAGTAGAACTCGAGGTTCAACTCCCTAAAAACAGGTACGCTAGATTTGACAAACGCATACCAACCCATACTATGCAACTTAGCACATAAAGCATCAGACCGATCTAGCACACTCAAAAACCCCCAATCGAAGATTCGGTAGGGAGTGCTTTCAAGAGGGAACAAAGTTTTATAGCGCTTACCTTCCTCGTCCGAGAGCAGAGGAAAAGGACACTTATACTTCGTGGAAAGGCTCGTCAAAGGAGCCATTTGCGGCTCGGAAGGAAGGTCGGCGCGTGGCTCCGAATCCGGTGACGGATCCACATGTGGACGGGAAGAACCGTGTCTCTTGGCGGGTACAGACTTTCGCTTCATCCTACAATTGCACATCCATAAAAAAAAACAAAACAAAACAAAACTCAACAACAAAAGAGAGCAAAACCATAAACAACCTAAGTGCAGAAATTCAATTGACTAAAAGAAAGCATAACAAAAGAAAGACCCTATTAAGCAAGTAACCAAGCAAAAATCAAAACTAGAAAAAGAAGAATAAGGTTTAGATTCATACCTTGGTGTAGAGAAAATGAAGCACAAGGAGAAATCTAGGTCAAAAGGGGAGTGGAGGAGAAGGGGAAAGGAGAGAAAAATGGAAAAGAGAAGAGGAAGAAGAGGGAGAGAGAGAAAGTAAGGGGAGAGGGTTAGAGAGAGAAGTGAGGAGAGAGAGAGAGAGAGAGAGAGAGAAATCTGAGAGAAAAAAAAACGAAGAAGAAGAAGAAGAAGATGAATAGGGGCGTGAAGAAGAGAAGGGGGAAAAAGAGGTTTAAATAGGGAGGCGCAATTTTCGACCTGGCGTTTCAAATTTTAAACGCTCGGCACGCCGTGCCAAGAATTCAGCACGGCGTGCTGAGCAGAGCAACGAGAACATACCTGGAAACAGAACGCCCGCACGCCGGCGTGCCGATTTGGCACGGCGTGCCGATTTCGACTCCTCAATGCCTCTTCGAAGCAGAATGACGGCACGCCGGCGTGCCGTTTTGGCACGGCGTGCCGATGTCGCTTGCACGCGATGTTGAGACAGAAGCGCGGCACGTTGGCGTGCCGCTTGAGCACGCCGCGCTGGTGACCAGATTGCACATTGGCACGGCGTGCTGAATTGCGGCACGCCGTGCTATGCTGAATATCGCCAATTCTTGCCTTGTTCCACACTTTGATCATGACTCTTGGCTAACTTGCTCAATACCCTATTCCCACACACAAAAACACACAAAAACATGATAATACAAACACAATTAATGTACAAGTGAGGCACACGTACCTCATTGCTATGTTTATAGTCGGAATAGCTCGACTCTCTCGCTTCGCTTGTGTTCATGGGTCTCTCAAGAGCATCACTTGCCTTTGCTCTTGTGCCCCCGTGAAATATTTCTTGAGGCGATGACCATTTACCTTTTGGATGCCCTCCGGAGTAAGTATCTCAATCATGCCCGAAGGGTAGACTTTGTGAATGGTAAACGGTCCTGTCCAACGACTCTTCAATTTTCCGGGAAAAAACCTCAACCTTGAGTTGTACAAGAGTACCGCTTCTCCCTCCTCGAAGCTCTTTTCCTGGATCCTTTGATCGTGCCACCTCTTGGTCTTTTCTTTATAAATTTTGGCGTTCTCGTAGGCCGAGAGGCGTAATTCTTCAAGTTCGAAGAGTTGACGAAGCCGGAGCTCTCCCGCTGCTTTCATATCAAAGTTCAAGAATTTTAAGGCCCAAAACGCCTTGTGTTCTAGCTCAACGGGAAGATGGCATGCTTTTCCAAACACAAGACGGTATGGTGACATTCCTATTGGTGTTTTGAATGCCGTCCGGTAAGCCCAAAGTGCATCGTTAAGCTTTAAACTCCAGTCTTTCCTCGACATGCTGACCGTCTTTTCAAGGATTCTTTTCAGTTCCCTATTCGACACTTCCACTTGTCCGCTCGTTTGAGGGTGGTAAGGTGTGGCTACTTTGTGGGTAACGCCATATTTCTGCAAAAGGGAATCAAACTGCTTGTTACAAAAATGGGAGCCCCCATCACTAATGATAGCTCTAGGGGTCCCGAAACGAGTCAATATATTGCTTTTCAAGAACTTGATTACCACTTTTGCATCATTCGTAGGCAATGCTACTGCTTCTACCCATTTTGACACATATTCGACCGCCACCAAAATAAACTGATTCCCATTAGAGTTTGGGAATGGTCCCATGAAATCGATCCCCCATACATCGAAGAGCTCACACACTAGAATTCCTTGTTGGAGCATCTCATTTTTTTTTGAAATATTTCCGGTCCTTTGGCACGCATCACAAGCTCGAACATAAGCCTCCACATCACTTCTCATTGTTGGCCAAAAGAATCCACAAGACAGAATTTTCCCCATGGTTCTATCCGGTCCAAAATGTCCTCCCGCCTCTCTATCATGGCACATTCGGATGATTGAGGTAACTTCCTCAAAAGGTACACATCTTCGAATAATACCATCTGCACACGACTTAAACAAGAAAGGATCATCCCAAAAGTAGTTTTTAGCATCATGAAAAAATTTTACCTTTTGGTTTCGTGTGAGATCAGGCGGAATGATATTACCAACTTTATAATTTGCAATATCGGCAAACCATGGCACGGAAGTGACCGCAAAGAGTTGTTCATCCGGGAATGCATCTTGGATCTCCGGTTCTTGCTTCCTTTCACCTTCTTGCGGCAGCCTGGACAAGTGATCAGCTACCACATTTTCTACTCCCTTCTTGTCTCGGATTTCGATATCGAACTCTTGCAGCAGTAAGATCCATCTTATAAGACGAGGTTTTGCATCCTGTTTAGACATCAAATACTTGAGTGCAGCATGGTCAGTAAACACGATTACTTTTGACAAAACCAAATAGGACCGGAATTTATCAAAGGCAAACACAATAGCTAGTAATTCCTTCTCTGTTACAGAATAGTTCATTTGAGCATCATTCAACGTTCTACTAGCATAATAAATTGGGCGGAGGATTTTATCCACCCGCTGACCTAAGCATGCACCTACTGCACCATCGGATGCATCACACATCAGTTCGAAGGGAAGAGTCCAATTAGGGCCGATCATTATAGGTGCTTCAATCAATTTCTGTTTTAACAATTCAAAAGCATGCAAACATTTATCAGAGAATTCAAAAGAAACATCTTTTTGGAGTAACTCGGTTAGTGGTTTGGAGATTTTAGAAAAATCTTTTATAAATCTCCTATAAAATCCGGCATGGCCGAGAAAACTCCTCACAAGCTTAATTGAACTAGGGGGAGGTAACTTTGCAATAACCTCAATTTTGGCCGGGTCGACCTTAATCCCTTCCCCCGAGATCTTGTGTCCAAGCACAATACATTCCCTTACCATAAACTGGCACTTTTCCCAACTAAGGGCTAAGTTCGTGTCCTCGCACCGCTGCAAAACCTTATCCAAATTTCCAAGACAAGTAGAGAAATTAGATCCATACACAGAGAAGTCATCCATAAATACCTCCATGAAATCCTCAACCATGTCGGTAAATATGGCAAGCATACACCTTTGGAACGTGGCTGGTGCATTACATAAGCCAAATGGCATCCGTCTATATGCAAATGTCCCGAATGGGCATGTAAATGTGGTTTTCTCTTGGTCAAGAGGATCCACAGGGATTTGCATATACCCGGACAAGCCATCTAACGTGCAAAAGAAATCGTGACCCGCCATACGTTCCAAAATTTGGTCCAAAAACGGTAAAGGAAAATGGTCTTTCCGGGTGGCGTTGTTTAGTTTCCTATAATCAATGCACATACGCCAACCGGTGACCGTTCTAGATGGAATTAAATTACCTTTTTCATTCTCAATTACCGTCATACCGCCCTTCTTAGGCACACATTGGACTGGGCTTACCCATTGACTGTCAGAGATTGGGAAAATTATGCCCGCATCAAGGAGTTTGATCACTTCTGCTTTAACAACCTCTTTCATGTTTGGGTTCAAGCGTCTTTGAGGTTGTACGCAGGGTTTCACCGCCTCTTCAAGGAATATCCGGTGGGTGCAAAATGCTGGGTTAATTCCTTTAATGTCATGGATCGTCCATCCAAAAGCTCCCTTATGCTTCCGTAACACCTCGATAAGTTTTTCTTCTTGCTCCACTGTCAATAAAGAAGAAATAACAACCGGTAAGTCATTGGGAGGATGTAAGAAAGCATATTTTAAATTCATGGGTAGAGTTTTGAGTTCCAAAGTAGGAGGCTTTTCTAGTGATGACTTTGGTGCTGGTTTGATCTCTCTTTCTAGCCTCTCAAACCTTTGTACCCATGCACAATGTTCTTCTTCTGAGGCAGACGCCTCATCTTGCTCCGCCTCCAGGTTCAGACCTTCATCTAAAGGGGTCTCTAATTCACTGTAGAAAGTCTCACTCACACATTCATCAACCGAAGAGATAGAGGAAATAGCATAACAATTTTCATTATTCAGCGGGTATTTCATTGAATTATAAACATTAAAGATTACCTCCTCATCTTGCAACCGTAGAATAAGTTTACCTTCTTGCACATCGATCAAGGTCCTACCGGTTGCAAGGAAGGGTCTCCCGAGCAAGATTGGGACTACCGTGTCCTCCTCCATGTCTAGTACCACAAAATCCGCTGGAAAAATGAACTTGTCTACCTTGACTAACACGTCCTCTATTACACCTTGTGGCCTTGCTATAGATCGATCCGCTAATTGGAGTGTCATGTTTGTAGGTTTTGGATCCCCCAAACCAAGCTTCCTAAACATTGAAAGTGGCATCAAGTTGATGCTTGCTCCCAGATCACATAAGGCATTTGCAATTTTAAGATTCCCAATTTGGCATGGAATCGTGAAGCTGCCTCGATCCTTTAGTTTAGGTGGAAGTCTGTTGCTTACAATCGCGGAACACTCTTCTGTTAGGGCCACTACTTCGTCATTCCCTAATCTCCTTTTTCCTGCAATTAGCTCCTTGAAAAATTTAGCATAGGTGGGCATCTCTTGAAGAGCTTCCACCAAAGGGATATTAAGTTCAAGCTTTTTAAAGATGTCAAGGAACTTAGAGTATTTCTGGTCCAATTTGTCCTTTCTCTCCTTCCTTGGATAAGGAAGTTTAGGAATGTAAGGACTAATAGGAACAGAAATATCTTCCTTTTGAGCATTAGAAGAAGTAGAGATGTTTTCGGGTTTAGAATGACTTACTTCTTCCGATTGATTACTTACTCTCATGGGTTGATCAACCCTTGGTTCTTCCGTTTGCCTCCCACTCCTTAGAGTAATTGCTTGGGCTGTCTCCCTTGGGTTTTGTCTTGGGTTCGGTTCCGTCGTACTAGGAAGGCTTCCTTGAGGTCGTTCTTGCAAGCTTCTAGCTATTTGAGCCAACTGGTTGGTGAGGTCCCTGTTCAAAGCTTCACTATTGGCCAAACGAGCTTCGTTAGTAGCCAGACGAGTTGATATGTCCTTAAGAAGGCTTAATACCGACTCATCTTGTTTAACATTATGAGCATTACTATTCTGACCAAATTGAGATTGAGGAGCCCTACCAAGCTCTTGATTACGAAAGTCTTGCAAAAAATCGTTAGAAGGTTTCAACACATTTTGATTGTTACCATAGGATAGATTCGGATGTTGAAATCTTCTTTGAAAGTTGTTATTATTTTGGAAAGCATTTTGAAGGGGTGGTTGATTATACCTTTGGTTACCTCCAACATAGCTTACCTCTTGGGCTGATGGATTGCCCATTCCACATTCTTGACTGGGATGGTCCCCTCCACAAGACACACACAGCACAGGTTGGTGTGTTGGATTCAAACTCAGATGTGCCATCATAAGATCAACCTTCTTATTCAATTCTTCCACTGCTGTATCACGGCGTCCCATTTCTACAGCATGGACATCTCTTCGCGTTGGCACTTCTTGTTGCCACAAGGGGCTTTTCCTAGCTAGTTCCTCAATAAGTTCTTCCGCTTGCGTTGCGGTTTTATTAAAAATATCCCCACCTGCAGATGAGTCAATGATAGCACGGTGAGAAGGCGAAATCCCATGATAGAAAATACTTACTTGAGTGCACTTAGGAAGGTCATGGTGTGGGCAGTTTCTGAGTAGCCTTTGAAAACGCCTCCATGCCTCCATCATGGATTCTGAACCAAATTGCCGGAAGGCTGTGATCTCATTCTTCAATTGGACTGTTTTAGACGGAGGAAAGTAATAAGCCAAAAATTCTTCCTCAAGCTGGTCCCATGACGTTACGGATCCCGCTCGAAGGGACTTGTACCATTCAACAGCTCCTCCGATTAAAGAAAATGGAAATAACTTCAATCGGATCACGTCTTGAGGAACTCCATTGAGTCTTACAGTATCGGCCACCATTAGGAATCGATCAAGGTGATCGTTCGGGTTTTCATTGCTAGCTCCACTAAATTGGCCGTTACTTTGCACCATTTGGATCATGTTCGTCTTGAGCTCGAAGTTGTTAGCAGTGATTGGTGGTAGAATAACACCAGCCCGGTTTCTAGGACGATGGGGTGCCATCATATCCGCCATAATTCTATCATCTCCCGCGCCTTCCAATTGACGTTCTTGGCGGAGACGTTCCTGCTCCCGAACCTCAGCCTCAATCCTTGCCCTCATCTCGGCTTCGATTTCATTCCTCATTTGTCGCCTTTGTTCCTCGTCCATGGCTGCAGTTACCACTCTTTGGGATCTTCGAATATTCCTACACGTACGGTCAATTTCAGTATCCAAAGGTAATAATTCAGAACTTTGAGAACGAGTTTGCATAAGCTAGGAAACACTCACACAAAAAGAAAATAAATTTTATACACAAATAATAAAACCAGAAACAGAATATGAACAGTATTAACAATGCTTTAGATCAGAAAATAATCCTTTTATCTAATGTTATCGAAACAAGTTAAAATTCCCCGGCAACGGCGCCAAAAACTTGATGGAACCCGAACGGACTCACAAACAAAGGCAGTGTACCTCGTCGTTCAAGTAATAAAATCTGGCCTAAAGTCCAGGTATCGATCCCACAAGGAATTTAAACCTCGATAATCACTAAATTACTAAGAGTCTTTACGTGTCTAAGCGGAACTAAATTTAAGTTTGATTATATTAACAACTATATTAGTCTACTCCTAGTTGATCTATCCCAGCTTACTTTGCTCTTGAATTTGGAACATCAAATGGCGGTTTTACCGACCTATGAAGACTGATGGGGATGGCTTAATTAATCAACTACAAAAGACGAAGTCAACTCAACAATTAACCCTCAATTATACTCCTCCAATTAAATCAACCTAGCGTATCTAGATCTTTTAGGTCCTTAGCCGGTTTTCCTTGTTTAGAGGCGGTCTAATTCTTAAAGCTCAGAAAATAGGGGCACGTATGTTCCACAGTGTCGTCAATACTAATGGTTGCCTAGGTGTCAATCTAGGTAATGCCACGAATATGAACTTAATAGATTAAGATCTTATGAGACTAGATTATCACTAAAGGGATTGCATAAAGAGAAGGGATAAAGATTGAAATTAACTTGCATTCAATTGTATTAATCAAGGAAGGTGTAACAGATTCAATGTTTTCAACCAAACAAAAATCGATTGCGGAATCAAAAGCTAGCTAAATTGAATTACAAAAGACAAAAAGAAAAACTTATGCCCTTCTTGATCCAATTAACCGGATGCCGACGGTGTGAAGATGCTTGGAGGTGTACCTCTATTAACGAACCCGAGCCGAAACTAAGAACGTTGCAAAAGGGGAAGGTTCAATGCAAAGCAATCTACCAATCGATGGTTCCAAGATTCAAAGAAAACAAAAAGGTCAAGCTAAACCCTAGCTACAAGTTTTGCTCTACCTCTACAAGTTGGGAAAAAGATACCCCAAAAACCAGAAAATAACCTATTTATACGGCTAGGTTAAAACCACAGAAAAGAAAAGCTGAAATTAGGGCGACAGCAGATTTTCGGCCTCGGCACGCCGTGCTGGTGAAGTCGGCACGCCGTGCTGGAGAGTTTTGGGGCGGCACGCCACGCTGGTGGCTTGGCACGCCGTCGTGCTGCTTCTCTGGAACTCCTGGCGCGCTGGTTGGCTTGGCACGCCGTGCTGCCATTGTGGCACGCCGCGCCATTCTGATTTTCAGCACTTCAAGCCCTTCCTTGCCACCGTTGCTCCAACTTCCGGTCCGGGTCCTAATGCCTGTCCAAACAAACACAAAGGGGCATAACCGCACCACAACCACGAACCATAAAACACGAAAAACACGAAGAATACTAAAAATATAAGAAATCAAACCAAAACATAAAAATCACAAAATACGAAAAAAAAAACAATCAAACATTCACATAAATGATTATAAAAACTACCACTCGAACCACGAATTTGGCTAGAAGACAAGGTCGAAACCGACCTTATCAAAGTCCGACCGAAGGGAGAGGACCCTTGAAGCAGGGACATCCCGAGGAGGTGGTACTTCCGATGTTGACGAGATGGTAGATTTAAATGAGAAGTTGAGTAATCTACACATCGCAGAGGTGGTGGAGAGACTTCAAACCGAGCATAAAGAGTTATGCGAGGTGGTTGAATAGTTCCAGGGCGAGACAGTGGAAGAATATGGCCACATGAAGGGGGAACTAGACGAAGTGAAGCTCAAGGTCAAAATGCTAACTGACCTTTACGAGCGGGGAGAGTCGAGGCCCCAAGATTCCTCCAAGTACAAAGTCAAAGATCCAAAATCATACGATGGAGCTAGAGATGCTAGTGAAGTTGAGAACTTCCTCTTTGACGTAGAAGCCTTCTTTAATGCAACCAGGGCCCGAATAGATGCCCATCGCTTGGAGTTGATCTCGATGTATTTGGAGGGCGACGCCAAGTTGTGGTGGCGACACAAAGCTTCTTTAGCTACAATCTCCACCTGGGATGAGTTTAAGAAGGAGTTCAAAGCCCATTTCTACCCCGAAAATGTTCACCATGTGGCCCGGCGTCAACTTGCAGAACTCCAACAAACGGGTTCCATCCGAGACTATGTCAGAGCTTATCAGAAGCTCATCTTGGAATGCCCGGAGATGCACGAGTATGGCAAGTTGTATCATTTCACCAAGGGGTTGAAACCTTGGGCAAAGAATGAGGTGAACAGAAGGAACGTCCGAGATCATGCTACTGCTATTATGGTGGCAGAAAGTTTAGATGACTTCTCGGATAATCTTGGAAAGAGGAAGCAACCTCCCACCTCAGGGCCTGAGACTAGACCAAGTAAGTGGGCGAAACCGTTAGGGACAGGAGGTGAACGTAGCAGTTCCTCAACAGGAGGCCGCCCGAGTTCCTTCTCAGAAGGGAGTAATCGTCGCACTTGGGGTGAAAGGAGAAATAATCAGTTTAATAATGAATCCGGTGGCCCTCCGAAAAACTTTCCATCTAGGCAAGCTGTCTCCGGAGTTCGGAACATCTTTTGTTTCATATGCAAGAGGCCACACCGGATGGCGGAGTGCTCGCATCAAAGTGCTGTTAATGCCCTCATTTCGGAGCGGACGGAAGAAGAACAGAGAGTCGATGTAGGACTCTAAGGGTCGGAGCCTTCGGCCATGGGATCTTTACGATTCCTTTCAGCCCTGGAGAAGCAGGTGAAGGCTGCGAGTCAAAAAAAAGAAAAGGGGCTGATGTATGTCGAGCTGACTATCAATGGGAAGGCCACCAGGGCCATGATTGACACAGGGGCCACCGACAACTTCATGTCAGGGATTGAAGCTTCTCGGCTCGGATTACCAGTCAAAAAGGAGGTAGGAAAGATCAAAGCTGTCAACTCCCCAGCCCGAGAGATATTGGGAGCGACTCAGAATGTTTCTTGTAAGTTGGGACCCTGGACTGGCTCGATAGATTTTATAGTGGTACCGATGGATGACTTTGATGTGGTTCTGGGGATGGACTTCTTGAAGGAGAGTTTCGCAGTTCCTATAGCCTCAGCGAGCTGCCTCCTCGTTATGAACCAGAATCCCTGTGTCGTGCCGGTAACCGTGAGTCCCATTTGTGAGAAAAAGTGTATTTCAGCGCTCCAGTTCAAAAAGGGAGTAAAAAGGGGGGAAAGCTCTTATGTGGTGATTCCGCTGACTAGTAATTCAGACGAAGACTCTAACATTCCTAAAATGCACGATGAAGTGATGAAAGAGTTTCAAGAAGTCATGCCGAAGACCTTGCCAAAGACTTTTCCACCAAAGAGGGGAGTAGATCATGAAATAGAGTTTTTTCCGGGAATGAAGCCGCCAGCACGGGCTCCTTACAGAATGGTCCCTCCCGAGTTGGCAGAACTACGGAAGCAATTGGGTGAACTCTTGGAGGCGGGGCTTATTCGACCTTCAAACACTCCCTTTGGCGCCCCTGTATTATTTCAGAAGAAGGCGGATGGGAGTTTAAGACTGTGTGTGGATTATCGAGCCCTCAACAAGATCACAGTGCGTAATAAGTATCCTATTCCCCTGGTAGCTGATTTGTTCGATCAACTTAGTGGGCAAAGTACTTCACCAGGCTTGATCTGTATTCGGGATATTACCAGGTGCGATTGAAAGAGGAAGACGTATTCAAAACCACCTGTGTCACCCGGTATGGCTCATTTGAATTTTTGGTTATGCCCTTTGGACTAACAAATGCTCCAGCCACCTTTTGTACTCTCATGAACCAGGTATTCAGGGAATATCTAGATCAGTTCGTGGTGGTGTATCTGGATGACATCGTGGTATACAGTACCACCCTGGAGGAGCACCGAGAACACTTGAAGCTAGTGTTCATGAAGCTGAGGGAGAACCAGCTTTTTCTGAAGAGAGAAAAGTGTGCTTTTGGGCAGACAAGCATCAAGTTTCTTGGCCACGTGATCGAACAAGGCAGGATTCGCATGGATCAAACTAAGGTGAAAGCTATTTTAGAATGGCAGACACCTGGGAATGTTCCATAATTGAGATCCTTTTTGGGACTGGCCAATTACTACAGGAGATTTGTTGAAGGGTACTCGCGGAAGGTGGTTCCCCTCACTGACTTGTTAAAGAAAGAGAAGAAATGGGTGTGGATAGAAGAATGCCAAGAAGCTTTTGAGAAGCTGAAGAAAGCAATCCTAGAAGAACCAATTCTAGCCCTGCCTGACATGGCCAAACCGTTCGAAGTTCAGACGGATGCATCAGATTTTGCTTTGGGGGGAGTCATCATGCAGGAGGGACATCCTATTGCCTTTGAGAGCTGGAAGTTGAATGATGCCGAACGGCAGTATTCCATGCATGAAAAAGAGTTACTGGTCGTCGTTCATTGCTTATGAGTTTAGAGACATTATTTGCTGGGATCTAGGTTTGTGGTGAAGACAAACAATGCAGCAGTGAGCCACTTCCTTACCCAACAGACTTTGTCCCGAAAGCAAGCTCCCTGGCAGGAATTCTTGGCTGAATTCGATTTTGTACTGGAGTACCACACAGGAAAGTCAAATCAGGTGGTAGATGCGCTGAGTCGTAAGGCAGATCCGGCAGTCTTAAAATAGATAGCCCACTTGTCTAGCAGCCAGCTATCTACCTCTGTGCGACAATTAATTCGGTAGAAGCTCTCAAAGGACCCCCAGGCGGTGGCCATAATAGACCTGGTGAGGCAGGGGAAGACTCAACAATTTTGGATCAGTGATGAGCTATTAATGACCACCAAGCAAAGAGTGTACGTGCCAAAGGCTGCCAATTTGTGGAGGATGTTGATGCGGGAATGTCATGATACCCTCTGGGCGGGACATCCAGGGTGGCATCGGATGTTGGCTTTGCTTTAACAGCACTACTATTGGCCCAAGATGGAGGAAGAGGTGAGAGAGTACACTAAAACATGCTTGGTCTGTCAGCAGGACAAAGTCGAGAGGTAAAAATCTGCTGGGTTACTTCAACCACTTCCAGTACCGCAACGCCCTTGGGAGAGTGTGTCAATGGATTTTATCACGGGATTGCCCAGGGTTGAAGATTTTGATTCCATTCTGGTGGTTGTTGATAGGTTCTCCAAATATGGAACCTTTATTCCAATGCCAAAATACAGTTCAGCAGAAACAACGGCCAGGGCCTTCTTCAAACATATGGTCAAATATTGGGGTCTTTCGAAGAATATTGTCAGTGATAGGGATGGGCGATTTTTGGGGAGTTTTTGGACGGAGCTTTTTCGTCTGTTGGGGAGTAACTTGAACATGTCCACCAGTTATCACCCTCAGACTGATGGTCAGACAGAGAGATTCAATAGCATGCTTGAGGAGTATTTGCGACACTTTGTCTGTGCCAGTCAACGGAACTGGGCATCCCTCCTGGATGTTGCCTAATTTTGCTTTAACAGCCAGAAGTCCTCTGCTACTAACAAAACCCCTTTTGAAATTATGACAGGTCAACAGCCCTTGGTGCCCCATTCCATCGAGATGCCTTACAAAGGCAATAATCCCAAAGCATATCTTTTCACAAAGGAATGGAAGCAGAACGAGGAGATAGCGAGAGCACATTTGGAGAAGGCATCTAGGCGGATGAAGAAATGGGCTGATATAGATCGTCGACCAATGGAGTTCAACGCTGGTGACCTGGTGCTGGTGAAGCTTCTGCTAGAGCAACTACGATTCTTCTGCAATAGAGACAATAGGCTGGTGAGGAAATATGAAGGACCGATTCCAGTCTTCAAAAAGGTAGGTCCAGTGTCATACAAACTGGACTTGCCCGAACGGATGTTGGTCCATCCTGTCTCCACGTCAGCAACTTGAAGCAGTATCATCCTGATCCCATCGACGACAAGCAGAACAGGAGTACAAGACCTGCAATCACGAAGAAAGCACCAGCCAGTAGAGAAGTAGAGGAGATTTTAGCAGATCGTACGGCGTCAACATCCAGGAGAACCTACAAGGAGTTCCTCGTTCGATGGAGAGCCGAAGGAGAAGAAGAAACCAGCTGGGAGAAAGAAGACGATCTACAAGCCTTCAAGCAGAAGATTGAAGAATTCCAGAAGACAAGGTCGACGAGGACGTCAACCCTCTGAGTGGGGGAGAGTGTAAAGGGGGGGGGGAATACTTTGTAATAGTAGCATGAATAGTGAAAGTGTGATAGGTGAGACATCTTGATGGTTGTTCCTCCCAACCTTGAAAGCGGTATAAGGACTACTATAGGGGGGTGTGGCAGGTCTCAATGAGTGTCAGTTGCACGGTGTTGCTTGTGAGACCAGTGTCAACCGTACGTGGGTGCTTGTGAATGCCCCTTCCGTAGTAGGACCCCCTACTACTACGGATGTGAACTTGTTTGATGTACTTGTTATTCATATATGAATGAAAGCCTTGCGCATCACTTTTCATATGTGTCTCGTGTATGCTTGTGTATGTGTGAATGGATGCTTATCATTGATTATGCCCTTCTAATGTGCCGATATTTCTCGTATGAACGCGGAATGGCCTTTGAGCCTATTATAAACGAATGTTATAACTTGATCTAACCTTATGCTTGTTCCTCATGCAGGATTAGCATATAAAGTGTGTTGGCTGGCTTACTTCTAGACGTAGACGTAAGCGCCCACGGTGTCCGAGGAGTGACCCCGTGACAACGGGCAGGCGATGCTCGTGTGTGGCTTTTTTTCCCAAAACCACACTTTACACAATTCAAACATAAAACAAAGCCTAATTCAATATAAACCCAAATACTACTCTATTATTTTTCCATGTGGGATAAAGGTAAAAGAACAAGTTTTCAAAGGCAAACTTAGAATCATAAGTAGCCATTCTATCCAACAATCCCCCACAAATGGCTTTCTTATGCAAAGCAACAAAAACTTTCTGGGTAAAGAAAAGATTTTGAAAATTTAAGTATCAATGTCTTTCGATTGAATTGATATGTAGTGAAATGGGGCAATACTATTAGTTAGTGAAGTGAATTACTCTTGAACTTCAAGAACACATATAACACATCTTTAAAACCTTTTAAAAACAATTTGCTGTTTTGCGAGAATTTACTTAAGGCTTTTAATGGCCATGCACACACCTTGGGTTCTCTTGAGTGCTATAGAAAGACAGCCCAAGTCGTTCATAGAAGGCAGCCCACCTTCACACTCATGCAGGTGATTTCTATGTGAAATCATAAAGAGTTTCTAAAAAACTCAACCTTAAATAGCATCCATTAAGTTTATTACATATGAACCACCACATAAATTGGCTATGGATCCATCAAGCACCAGTAATGCCATAGGGATGGGTATAATAGTGCATATTTCAAACATTTGTCCTTAATCCCATCAACCTTGATGTTTCAAAAACAACTCTCCTTGGCAATCATTTTGTGAGACGATTAGCTATATTCCTCTTAGATCTCACATATTCCAAGGTAATTGCCTCATTTCTTAAGAGTTGTTTCACCACGCTATGCCTAATGCGGATGTGTATTTTCTTACCATTATAAACAATATTTTAGGCAATTAAAATGGCTGCCTATGAATCACAATGTAGTGAAACCGGTATAGGAGACTTTTCCCACAGAGGAATGTCTATCAACAAGTTGTTCAACCAATTGGCCTCTTGACTTGCTAACTCAATGTTGGGATTTGTCATCGGAAATCACCCGATAAAAGCGGAAGAACGTGGTGATTTCCTCAAATCCAGTCCCAGAAGCAATTGAAGTGGAAATTGAAAAACTTAAAATTAAATAGAAAGGGATTAAATTTCTTACCAGAAAAATCTCATTCTAGAGATGGATGATGACTACAGAATTCAATGTAGAATCTCTCCACTCTCACATACACGAACGCTTAACGAATACAACCCGTGCTAGCGTCGGAAAAACAAAACAATAGAGAGGAGAGGGCTAGGAAAATTTCGGCTAGAAGGCTCAATGCTTGTCATGGCCGAAATTTCTAACCCTAGGTATTTATACCTAGGGTTGGCCGAATTCCTTAGGGGAATTCAGGCCCATCTTGGCTCCTGTCTATTCTGTGCGGGCTTCCATGTTTTAATTTAGGCCCAGTCAAATTTTAATTATTCTGGTTAAATTAATTTCAAGCCCAATTTTAATATACCCATGTATTTAATATATTACTCCAAGTAATATATTATTTACATCTAAATTAAAATTAGTTTGACAATTAATTTAATCCATCAAATTAAAATTAAATCTACACAAAATAAAATCATATGTAAACCCATACATATGAATATTTACACCTAGGAAATAATTTCATAATTAATCCAATTAATTATGAAGAGCCAATTGAATATATTAATTTTATTATTATGACCAATCCAATTGATCTTTATAATATAATTAATATATACACACTTCTCCCTCCATTGTGTATACTCCAAGTATACATGTGATTCCTTAAGTCTGCATTCTATCGTTCTATGTGTACGATCCCGTGGGCCCATCTTTATGTTGGCAGCGGGCCTTTGGCCCGCAGACTGCAGTTGGGCTCTAGCAAGCCACTGCAGCCCCCAATTAAGATGGAGATGGCAGTCTAACTGATATCATAACCCTGTAGTTTAAACTTGTACATCCCATGTCATTGATATCGGTGTCCAACACAGAGGCATGGATTGATCACTCTCTTTTGTGTCCGGACATTAACTTGATCCCGAATGTACTGATGCTCACAAACAAGTTCCAACATGTTTGGGTGTGGCCACACTCTTATCAGTCACATTCATCAAGTGGCCGGTGATATCTTCTCAGTTGGTTACTGAGTGACAAATCCCTTCTGCATATCCATAGTATTACCATGTTCAGTGACATACCCGAAAGCACCCATACTTGGCACCCTATTACAGGCCCTTTAGGCGTACCCCTAAGTATGCGACTTCACATGTAACACCATCATATGGTCAGGTCAAAGGATCCATACAAGTACTACACGAGAATCCATTGTGATACCATACCATGTGGATTACTCCTTTAGTGGATCTATCCAGTACCATGCTTCCAGGCATGTACCCATTAACTCGGTTGACATTCCATGTCCAATGACCGGTAAGACACCGCCATACAACCAGGTTAATGATAGTCTGTTGTTCCATTCATTCCCATGACTGGAACAGACTACGGATCTATTTATGGTCATATCGTTTACCCTATCCATGGTCTTACTGCTAAGTGCATGACACTTGTCGTCATGGATATAGATATGTCCATTGGATACTTCATTAATATATTGCAAAAGATAGATATAATAAATGAATTGATGCCTTTATTAATAACACAAATGAGTACAACACATAAATCCAATAAATGTATAGTACAAATACAAGGACCAATGCCTCGAGACTAGGGCATTTCTAACAATCTCCCACTTACACTAGTTCCAACTAGGCATGGGCCTAATCCCTATAGATCTAGTATGACCCTCGTGCTTGGCCTGGGCTAGCGCCTTGGTCAATGGATCTGCGACATTATCCTCGGTGTCCACTCTGTGCAATGCAATGTCACCTCTCTCCGTGATTTCTCGTATGAGGTGAAACTTTCTGAGCACGTGCTTTGTGTTCTTGTGTGACCGGGGCTTCTTAGCTTGTGCGACGGCCCCATTGTTGTCACAGAAGATATCGACTGGGTCCTGGATAGTTGGCACTACTCCCAACTCAGTGATAAACTTCTTCATCAACACAGCTTCCTTAGCTGCATCACAAGCAGCGATGTACTCAGCTTCTGTTGTAGAGTCCGCTATGGTTGGCTGCTTTGAGCTCCTCTAGCTTACAGCACCACCATTCAGCAAGAATACATACCCTGACTGCGATTGGTACTCATCTTGGTCTGTCTGGAAGCTCGCATCAGTATACCCAGTAACTGATAGCACTTCCTGACCACCATACACCAAGAAGCTATCCTTAGTCCGGTTAAGGTACTTGAGGATCACCTTGACAGCTTTCCAGTGATCCTCCCCGGGATCCTGCTGGTATCGGCTCGTCATACTCAGTGCAAAGGCGACATCAGGTCTCGTACATAACATGGAGTACATGATTGATCCAATAGCCGAAGCATATGGAACCAATTTCATGTTCTCCCTATCCTCCCTTGTTTTAGGACAGTTCTTCTTACTAAGTTTCAGCCCATGGCCCATTGGCAAGAAACCTTTCTTGGCCCGGTCCATGCTGAATCTTTTCAGAACTTTGTCAATGTACGAAGCCTGACTGAGGCCCAGAAGCCGATTTGATCTATCCCTATAGATCCTGATCCCTAGGATCATCTCAGCTTCGCCTAAGTCCTTCATTGCGAAGCACTTACTCAGCCACTGCTTTACCCCTTGCAGTGTAGGTATGTCGCTTCCAATGAGTAGGATGTCGTCTACATAAAGTACCAAAAATATGACAATGCTCCCACTAGTCCTCTTATACACACAAGGCTCATCTAGATTCTGTATGAAGCCATATTCCTTTATAGCCTCATTGAATCTTAGATTCCAACTACGGGATGCTTGCTTCAGTCCATAAATGGACCTCTGAAGTTTGCATACCCTTCCCGGATACTTAGGATCGACAAAACCCTCAGGTTGTGTCATGTACACATCCTCGAGTAGCTTCCCATTAAGGAAAGCGGTTTTGACATCCATCTGCCATACCTCATAGTCATACCATGCGGCTATGGCCAGCAGTATCCTGATGGACTTGAGCATGGCTACTGGTGAGAAAGTTTCATCATAGTCTATTCCATGGACTTGTCTGAAACCTTTCGCAACCAGACGCCCCTTAAAGGTATTATCGGCTTTCAGCTTATAGCACCACTTGCAACCTATTACCTTAGCACCCGGAGGTGGATCAACCAAGTTCCAAACTTGATTATCGTACATAGATTGCATCTCTGCCTCCATGGCTTTACGCCAATTTGCAAACTGTGGGCTAGCCATAGCCTCCTGGTAGGTTTTGGGTTCTTCTTCATCCCAGATGAGAAGAGTTTGATCATCGGTGACGAGGAAACCATACCTCTCCGGTTCTCAACGATCCCTACCAGACCTTCTAGGTTCTTGTGTGGCCTGGGTCGGTGCTTCCACTTGTGGAAGCTCCACCTGGGCCTCCGAGTTATCCTCTTTAGGAGCTTGTGGACCTTGAACTTCCCTGAGTTCAACGTTGCTCCCACTATCTTTCTTGGAAAGGGACTCCTTTTCCAGAAAGACCCCCTTCCTTGCCACGAACACCTTGTTCTCGGCGGGGTTGTAGAAGTAATACCCTTTGGTTTCCCTAGGGTAGCCCACAAACAGGCATTTGTCGGTTTTGGGCTCCAGCTTGCCACTAGTCAATTTCTTAACATGTGCTTCGCATCCCCAAATCCTTAGGAAAGACACATTGGGCTCCTTGCCCGTCCATATCTGATATGGGGTCTTTTCCACAGCCTTAGTCGGAGTATTGTTTAAGATGAGAGCTGCTGTCTCGAGGGCGTGTCCCCAGAAACTAATTGGGAGAGATGCTTGACTCATCATTGAGCGGACCATGTCCAACAAGGTCCTATTCCTCCGTTCGGACACCCCATTCCATTGCGGTGTTCCAGGAGGAGTGAGCTGTGGAACTACTCCATGCTCTCTCAAGTATGAGTCAAACTCTAGGCTCATATATTCACCGCCTCGGTCTGACCGAAGGGCTTTGATATTCCTGCCTAGCTGGTTCTGTACCTCGTTCCTAAATTCCTTGAACCTATCAAGGGTCTCGGACTTGTGTTTCATCAGATAGACATAGCCATATCTGCTGAAATCATCCGTGAACGTGACAAAGTACAGATGCCCACCTCTGGTCGCTGCGCTCATAGGTCCACATACATCTGAATGTATTAGGTCCAATAAGCCAGTGGCCCTTTCAGCCTTTTTGCTAAAAGGCGCCTTTGTCATCTTGCCTCTTAAACATGATTCGCATGTATCAATTGACTCCAAGTCAAATGACCCTAGGACCCCAGCTTTGTGAAGCCTCGCAATGCGCTTCTCGTTTATATGGCCAAGATGACAATGCCATAGGTAGACAGGATTAAGTTCGTTGGGCTTAACCCTTTTCGTGTTTATGTTATAGATATGATTGGTTTCATTTAAGTCCAGGATATACAGGCCATTATTTAATAGAGCATCTCCATAAAATAATCCCTCTCTAGATATAGAAATTCGACCATTTAAAATAGTGAAATTAAATCCAGAAATATCCAACATTGATACAGAGATAATATTCCTGCACATAGCAGGTACAAAGTAACAATGTTCTAAAATTAAAACCAATCCACTGGGCATCATTAGGTGGTATTCGCCGATCTCTATGGCAGCAACCCTTGCTCCATTCCCGACCCGCAAGTCCACCTCTCCCGACCCCAGCAACCTTCTGTTCTTAAGTCCCTGCACATTGCAACAAATGTGAGAACCACATCCAGTATCCAATACCCAGGATGTCGAAACAGTAAGGTTAATATCTATAACATAAATACCTGAAGAGGATGCACCTTGGCCCCTTCTTTGCTCTCCCATCAGCCTGGGACACGATCTCTTCCAATGACCCGCCTGTCTACACCCGAAACAGACATCATCAGGACCTGCCTTCTGTTGGGCCTTGGGTTGGGCCTTGGCCTTCTTGGCTTTGGCCTTTTTGGCCTTGGCCTTGGCCTTTTCCTTGGCCTTATCCTTAGCAAGAGGAGGGTTCCCCTTGTTAACCAGCAGCACCGGCGGAGTCTTCTTGATCGACTGCTCAGTAAGCTTGAGCATCCCATGCAGCTCACTGACAGTGCGGTTCATCCCTTGCATATTGTAGTTGAGGATGAACTGATCATAAGAATCCAGCAAGGACGCAAGGATTGTGTCCACCGCCAGCTCTTGAGAGATAGGCGATCCGAGACGTGCCAAAATATCCAAATAGCCCTTCATCTTGAGCACATGTGCACTCACAGATGTCCCGGCCCCCATCTTACAAGAGTGGAATGCCTTATTGGTCAGGTACCTTTCCTGACGAGCTTGCTCTTGAAACATCTCATTAAGAGTTGTTATCATAGCATAGGCTTGGTGGTCCATAAACTGCTTTTGCAGTTCGGGGACCATGCAAGCCAACATAAGGCATGTCACATCCCGGTTGTCCTTGACGTGCGCCTCGTATTCCTCCAGCTGGGCAGCTGGTGGATTACGTCCCTGAGGCGCAGCCGGTACAGGCCTTTCCAGCACATACTCTTTTGACTATTGTCTTAGAACTATCCTCAAGTTCCTAGACCAGTCTAAAAAGTTAGGATCGGAAAGCTTGTCCTTTTCAAGAATGGATCGCAGTGATAAGGTATTTGTGTTTGCCATTTGGGTGTTTCTACACAGAAAAACATTGAGAGTGTTAATAAAGGGCTTTGCATTGTTCTTCCCATATAAAATTAATAATGAATCAAGTTATTAATTTAAACCGAGTTGTTGGGCTCATGGGCCGAGATCCATATTTCATTAAGATATAGCCAAACGAGGGTTTGGTACAACTACACCTTAATTATTTAGGTAGGAACGCCGTCCAATCTCAACCTAGGGACTCTCGGTTTGATGGGCTTGTTGGTACTTACCCATCTGTGCTTAGGGCCAGGAGAATCCTACTACCCACGCTAAGTCAAAACCTCCATCCAAGTGTTAGAGTATCCCATACTCTAACCCAATACAAAGTGACAATACTCCAGTGCATCCTGCGAGGGCATGGTCTACAACTGGCCTATTCCCACTTCAATTCGGTTTTGAATGAGGGAAGCACTTTTAAGCGACTTAGTAATTCCATTTGGTTATTAGATTCAATTATAACGGCTTACATACATAAAGCGGGTGAATGAGCTATTGGAACATACATTCATACATGCAAATGAATATAAAACATGATTAAATAAAATTAAAATGGACTGCTATGGGCCTATGTTACATCCTAATATTATTCTAGTAAACCTATGCTAAAAACAGATATTAGGCGGTTCTCCATCTTCTCCTTCTGGGCTTGCACCTCCAATTGGGCTCACCACTCCATGGGCTTCTTCTTTTACAAATTTTATAATATTTAATTTAAATAAAATAAAATTACATTAAAAAGAAAAACGACACGCAGGCCGTATTTACCCAAAAAGAAAAATACAACCCATCTCGTAAAAGGCCCAATAGCATCCAATCATACATTCATTCAACCATTCATATGCATCCAATACATACAATTCAAAAGCATGTCATAATGCATGATTTAAGCCCATTTAAATTATGTCTAAGCCATTATTAGGAAATCGCCAATTTTGGCCCACCATGGTTCTAACCCTTAACGGGCTTTGGGCCTCCAGCCCAGGCAGTCCAACTGCTCCCACTGGAATTGGGAAACCATAGGTCCAATTCAGCCGTCCGAGTAATTGTGCCAAAATTAGCCGAACCAATTTCCATTAACCACATTAATTTCCAAAATTAATATCACATGAAGGAAATTAAAATTCATCCAAGAAACCATGCGCATTTAAATTACATAAATTTAAACACACGAATTTTAAAACCAATTAAAATTTCAAAACTGGGCCCCGGACCCAAAAACCCGCAAAATCCAAAAACTGGGCCCGACCCGCTGCAGCTAGGGCAACGGAGTTGCCCTAGCAGCAGCAGCGGCTGCCCGCTGCTGCCGCGCGGCAGCCATTACCCAGCAGTGGCCGCCCAACGGCCACTGCCCAGCAGCAGCCCGCTGCTGGAACCAGCGGCAGCAGCTGCTTGCGCGGCTGCCGCCGAGTGCGGCGGCCGCCTGCGGCGATTCCGCCGCCGGCAACCCCGCACCCCGGGAGACAGATTTTTTTTTTAAACAGAATTAAAATAAAAAAATATCCGTCCATCATCCAAAGCAATTCACCAAGAATTCCAATAATACACAATAAAATTAAACTAACATAAACCTATATGCAAATTTAATTTTCATTGTATAAAACATATGGGAAAAATCATAAAACCCATACCATGAATCCCAATTAAAAACCTCCAATTTCAAAAATGGGATTCACCCAAATTTATCAATTTCCACTGATCAAAAGCCTGCTCTGATACCACTGTTGGGATTTGTCACCGGAAATCACCCGATAAAAGCGGAAGAACGCGATGATTTCCTCAAATCCAGTCCCAGGAGCAATTGAAGTGGAAATTGAAAAACTTAAAATTAAATAGAAAGGAATTAAATTTCTTACCAGAAAAATCTCTTTCTAGAGATGGATGATGACTGCAGAATTCAATGTAGAATCCCTCCACTCTCACGTACACGAACGCTTAACGAATGCAACCTGTGCTAGCATCCGAAAAACAAAACAATCGAGAGGAGAGGGCTAGGAAAATTTCGGCTAGAAGGCTCAATGCTTGTCATGGCCGAAATTTCTAACCCTAGGTATTTATACCTAGGGTTGGCCGAATTCCTTAGTGGAATTCAGGCCCATCTTGGCTCCTGTCTATTCTGTGCGGGCTTCCATGTTTTAATGTAGGCCCAGTCTAATTTTAATTATTCTGGTTTAAATTAATTTCAAGCCCAATTTTAATATACCCATGTATTTAATATATTACCCCAAGTAATATATTATTTACATCTAAATTAAAATTAGTTTGACAATTAATTTAATCCATCAAATTAAAATTAAATCTACACAAAATAAAATCATATGTAAACCCATACATATGAATATTTACACCTAGGAAATAATTTCATAATTAATCCAATTAATTATGAAGAGCCAATTGAATATATTAATTTTATTATTATGACCAATCCAATTGATCTTTATAATATAATTAATATATACACACTTCTCCCTCCATTGTGTATACTCCAAGTATACATGTGATCCCTTAAGTCTGCATTCTATCGTTCTATGTGTACGATCCCGTGGGCCCATCTTTATGTTGGCAGCGGGCCTTTGGCCCGCAGACTGCAGTTGGGCTCTAGCAAGCCACTGCAGCCCCCAATTAAGATGGAGATAGCAGTCTAACTGATATCATAACCCTGTAGTTTAAACTTGTACATCCCATGTCATTGATATCGCTGTCCAACACAGAGGCATGGATTGATCACCCTCTTTTGTGTTTGGACATTAACTTGATCCCGAATGTACTGATGCTCACAAACAAGTTCCAACTCGTTTGGGTGTGGCCACACTCTTATCAGTCACATTCATCAAGTTGCCGGTGATATCTTCTCAGTTGGTTACTGAGTGACAAATCCCTTCTGCATATCCATAGTATTACCATGTTCAGTGACATACCCGAAAGCACCCATACTTGTCACCCTATTACAGGCCCTTTAGGCGTACCCCTAAGTATGCGACTTCACATGTAACACCATCATATGGTCAGGTCAAAGGATCCATACAAGTACTACACGAGAATCCATTGTGATACCATACCATGTGGATTACTCCTTTAGTGGATCTATCCAGTACCATGCTTCCAGGCATGTACCCATTAACTCGGTTGACATTCCATGTCCAATGACCGGTAAGACACCGCCATACAACCAGGTTAATGATAGTCTGTTGTTCCATTCATTCCCATGACTGGAACAGACTACGGATCTATTTATGGTCATATCGTTTACCCTATCCATGGTCTTACTGCTAAGTGCATGACACTTGTCGTCATGGATATAGATATGTCCATTGGATACTTCATTTAATATATTGCATAAGATAGATATAATAGATGAATTGATGCCTTTATCAATAACACAAATGAGTACAACACATAAATCCAATAAATGTATAGTACAAATACAAGGACCAATGCCTCGGGACTAGGGCATTTCCAACACTCAAGGGCTATGAATTCATATTCCATGGTTGAGTAAGCAATGCAAGTCTGTTTGGATGATTTCCAAGAAATGGCACCACCACTTAGAATAAAAACATAATCACTCGTGGAGCTAACTTCATCATTATTATATACCCAATTTGCATCAGTAAACCCTTCTAAAACATCAGGAAATTTACCAAAATGCAAGCACCAGTTCATAGTACCTTTCAAATATTTAAGTAAACAACGAAGTGCATTCCAATGTTCTTCATTAGGATTATGAATATATCGACTCAATCTACTAACTGCATATGCTATGTCAGGTCTAGTATGGTTCATTAAACATTACACTACCAATTATCTTAGCATATATCACCTTTATTACTCCTAACACACATGCTTGGATCGTAGGGAGTTCTAGAAGGTACCACATCAAAACAATCAAACCTTTTCAATACTTTTTCTACATAGTGAGACTGACTCAAAGAAAAACCATTTTTAGTTTTACTAACTTTTATACCAAGGATTATGTCATCTTCTCCCATATCTTATGCCATCTTCTCCCATATCTTTCACATCAAAATGATTGACTACAGTCTCATTAATGCCAAAAATAAGCATATCATCTACATATAGACATATAATCACACAATCAGGAGCAAACAATTTGGAATAAACACAGGTATCATAACCATTTGCCATGAAGCCATTAGATACTAGTGTTTCATTAAAATTTTCAAACCAGTGTTTGGGAGCTTGTTTTAAGCCATAAAGAGACTTTCTTAATTTGCATACCTTATGGTCCTGACCAGGAACAACATGTCCCTCGGGTTGCAGCAGATAAATTTCTTCCTCCAAGTCACCATTTAGGAAGGCAATTTTTACATCCATTTAATGCACCACGAGATTATGAATGGCTGCAAGAGCAATCAAAACTCTAATAGTAGTAATTTTAGTCACAGGAGAATAAGTATCAAAATAGTGAATACCTTTCCTTTGACTATACCCTCAACAACCAACTTGGCCTTAAACTTTTCAATAGACCCATCAGGTCTCAATTTTCTTTTGGAGATCCACTTACATCTAATGGGTTTATTGCCTACAGGCATATCAACAAGATCCCAAGTATGATTTGACATAATCGAATCTAATTCACATTGTTTCTTTCCAAAAATTAGCATCAACCGACGTTATAGCCTCTTCATAAGTTTTTGGATCCTCTTCAATTAGAAAAGCAGACTTAACTTCACTATTTATTTGATAAGGTTTTTCTAAAAGAAAAGCAGTGACAAAATCTGATCTAAAACAATCGTTAATTTTTCTTCTTTTACTTCTTCTAGGTTCAAACTCATTTCCATTAGAAATAGAAGTAAGAGGCAAAGAAGCAGAAGCAGAAACATCATAGGAATTAGATATACCAACATCATTAGACATATGCAAACACATAAACCTGTAAGCTGAACTGTTCTGAGTGTAACCAATAAAAACACAGTCAAAGGTCTTGGGTCTGATAATAGTCTTTCTAAAAGCAGGAAGGTGCTGGGATTCATCACCGGAATTCGACCGATAAAAGCAGAAATACGCGTCGATTTCCTCGAATCCGGTCCCAGGAGCTTAAGTAGTGGAAATAAAAAACACAAAGCATAAGGAAGAAGGTTTTAAAATCTCACCTTAAAGTCTCTCCAAGAGACAGATGAAGACTGCAGAAACTAAATTAGATTTCCTCCTTCGTCCCGTACACGAACGGCTCTCGGACTGAAACCCTGCTAGCGGTTCGGAAAATCAATAAGAGAGAGTGAGAGAGGCTATGTTGGACGTCCAAGTCTCAAGAAAGATGGCTGGTTTTTTTCTTTTATTTCCAAAAGAAAAAAAATCTTAAGAAGCAAAGTCCAACTTGTGCTCCCAAAAGTCATGGCTATGACTCACCATCTTTCATCATTACTTTTTGTCCCATTAGTGAGTCATTCTTCCTATCCAAAATGACTCACCAAAACTTGGCAAAAACTCTCCCAATATTTACGGCCAACCGTTCACCAAATGTGGGCTTTAATTATTCATGCCCAAGCCTTATTTAATACTTTGGTTTTTATTTGATTTCAAATAAAATTTTAATTCCATATGTATGGTAATATATTATCTCATATAATATGTAACATACATTTAAATTAAAATTTATTTGACACATCAAATTAACCAAGAGATTAAATTAGACATCCATAAGATGACATACATGTAAACTTATACATATATCAATATTTCCACCTAGGAAATAAATACACAAAATTAATTCATTGAATTAATAATGTGATGGCCTAAATAAATATTAATCATATTATATTTTGATCAATCCAGAATCAAGATGAGCCTTGTGTGTACAAAAGGATTAGTGGGAGCATTGTCACATTCTTGGTATTATATGTGGATGACATCCTTCTTATTGGAAGCGTGGTCGGTTGTCGATTCCGCCAAAAATACAATTTATAAACTCGTTTCACCTTATAACAATAACAGTAGTGTAATGGTAAATCGAGGTCGAACCCTAGAGAGCTATCAATTGATTTAATTCATTAATGATCCAGCAAGAACAAACATAAATAAAATTAAAGGGGGGGATTGATGATTTTTCGAATGACAAAGAATTAAGTGCTAATAATTATAAATTTTAAAGTAATTGAATTAAGACCAAAGAATGAATAAAAATCAAATAAGTGAAACCCCTACCTAAGGTAATTCTTCGACTTGGAATAATTCGAGATTGATCATAGATTGTACAAGGATAAAATTTAATCATTCCAGATTAGTTATAGTTTGTAGCTTCGAGCATACGAACCAACTTCTCCTAACATGTGATTGCTTAGCACGGCTCAGACAACTACCTAATCGATAAACAACCCTTCCTTAGCTGCCGGAATTTAATTTACCGAAAGCATTAGAAACTAGAGAAGCCTAATCTAAACCAATCAATTCTTAGCGATATCAATTTAAGTTTAAACCCTTGTTTCCTTTAGTGTTCTAACTCAATGAATTGATCACGGATACGATTCATTGAAACAATTTATTAGATTGCAAGTAAAATAGCTGGCCAAGAAATTAAACCACAAAATAATAAAAAGAGAGGGTCCCTCCCTTGAAGCAAAAACAAGAATATGAAACAATTAAATAGCATTAAATTATAAGAACAATCTCACAATCAAGTTTTTCCAAGCCTTGAATTCCTTAGGTAGAGAATAAGAAACTAGCTAGACATAACACCAATTGAAAGCATAGAAGACATGAAAAACTTATAGAGAAATAGATGAAAGAAAGTTGCAGCCCTCAATGGCTATGATGGAATGTTTTTTAGCTGCCAAAAGGCTTCTCTCTATTATGATATATATTTCGTTCTCCCCTTGATGGCTTCCACTTAAGTTTGTTATTTATTCTCCACTTAAATTTGTTATTTAATTCCCAATTAATATCCATGTAAGTTTGTCAAGGAGAAACACCTTTGTTTAAAGCTAATAATTACAGCTAATAAAAGCATGAAATCGTGCATTTGGTGGGCTTGGCATGGCTGAATTGCTGCAACAATTACACCCAATCTGCCTTTAGATAAAAATGCCTTCTGGATATTCAACAAAGATCTCCACCGTTCAGAGTTGCGAGATGGATGTAAGGAAGATGCTATTCAAATTTCAAGGCGATCCAACGGTCGGAACTCAGGCAAATGCCAAAACAGTGCAGCTGGTGCTGTTGGCATCGGATGTCGGCACGCCGGCGTGTTGGCTTGGCACGGAAACGTGCCGAGTCTCTGGAAATGGAACTTCTTGCTTCGAATTTGGCATGCCATGCCACATTGAATTTCCAGCACTTCAAGCTTTTCAAGCACCTTTCCACTCCGGTTCTTGGTTCGGGTCCAAATACCTATCCAAAACAAACACGAAACACATAACGGCACCACGGTATTTGTCCACAATAAAGCATAACCCGAAAAATATGAAAATAAACCCTTAAATCACTAAAAACCACCATAAACCACTAAAAACATTCAAAACACTAATTAGAGCACAAACAAATGAAAATCACACAAAACATAACGAAATAAATCCATAAAATTCAACTAAATTATGCGAATTATGCTATCTATCACATCCCTACACCCATTTCATACTTGTCCTCAAGTATGGGCTGGAAGGATAAAGACAAAACCCTTTTTAATGACCAATTCATCTAAGATTAACCTTTGAAACATAAGGAAAAATGAAGAGAAATAATTGATCCAAATTGGCTCACACCAAGCCATCAAACTCACTAAGCTTCATTCCAAGAATGCAACAATACATAAGATGCCTTTAAGACTCCTAACTCCCATTACCAAGCCACAAAGTTTAGCACACAATCAATTAGGTTTCGCTTTAATAGATCACATCTTGCAAACGTGGAACCAAGACGGAAACAATCCTAAGAGTCTATCAAACAAATGATTTCTATGCTAAAAGAGGGGGAGAACAGAAAAAGGAAGAAAAAAAAAAAATTGCAATAAAAACTAACTTTTAATTTATTTTTTATCTTTGCTTACTTTGGGTTGTAGGAGCCCTTTTTACGCGAGGATACCTGGTTCTGACCCACATATACCCGGTTACTCAAGCAACACGAACCCTTGCGGCTACTAGCTCGGCTCATGGCGCATTGGCCAGCGGAACCGTTATTTAACAAAACAGAATAAGAAACTTATTTAATTAATTATTTATTTAATTATTGATTTATTGATTTATTCATTTATTTATCACAGATTTTTTTTATGTGATGGAATTGATTATTTATTCCCCCTTTTAACAAAGAAACACCCGTGATTTGACTACCTAGGATGCACCCAAACTCAACCCCAAAATAAGCAAGATGGCAAGTTTTATAGTTCATGTAAACAAATTAATTGTTTCGATATTGAATTAAGGCTGGATAACAGAAAGTCTAGAGAGAATTAGAAGACTCTATGCATGGTACACATTAAAATTCAACTTAGCTAGGTAACAACTAGTTTAGAAACCCCTTTAAATCAGTATTTTTGAAACATTAAACCTCTGGATTGGAGAACAACCCTAAACAAACTCATTCTCTAGGGTTCGAAAATAATCCAAACACAGTCCTAATGACAAAATAAAAAAAAAATTGTGTGGATACATCCTGGATAATAATTCACATAATTTGTATTTGCAAAACCAAATCAAAACCAACGCATCTAAAAAAAATCCAAAACCCAAACCAAAGCAACCTTAAAAGCATCCCCACACCCACCATCAGCTTGTCCTCAAGCTACTCAATACAAAAAGATATAGAAATGAAAGTACAAGTGTAGTGTCGTACCTCAGCAATAGCGGCGTGCCATTCAGTGAAGAACTGGAGATCTTGCCTCATTCTTTCACTCTTCATTTCAGTTGTGGTTCGTTGCTTGGTTTCCTTATTCCTCAAAATAACTCGGGTTGCCTCCCAGAAGTGCCTCTATTTACGGTCTATGGCCAGACCTCCATTCCCTTGGGATCAAGACTCTATAGGGGGATCTTCTAAGTGTTCCTCATGATCATATGCTGGCTCAGCGCTCTCGTAAAACGGTTTGAGTCTATGGCCATTAACTTTGAACAACTTTCCGGTAGTAAGGCTTTGTATCTCAACTGCTCCGTGGTCATGAACCCAAACAACCAAAAACGGACCAATCCACTTGGAACGTAATTTGCCCAGACACAACCTCAAACGAGATCGAAAGAGTAGAACCTTTTGCCCAACCTCAAATTGCTTCCTACTTAGCATCTTATCGTGGAATTTCTTAGTCCGATCCTTATATATCTTGGAGCTCTCATAGGCCTCATTCCTCAACTCTTCCAACTCCATTAGCTCCAACTTCCTTTCTTCTCCAGCAGCTTCATAGGACGCATTGCACTTTTTAATAGCCTAAAAGGCTTTGTGTTCCAACTCCAGCGGAAGGTGGGATGCTTTTCCAAAGACCAACCGATACGGAGACATTCCGATTGGAGTTTTGTAAGCAGTCCTATAAGCCCACAGCGCGTCTTCTAACTTAGCGCTCCAGTCTTTCCTTGACAAGTTCACTGTCTTGCTCAAAATAGACTTCAATTCCCGATTGGAAACTTCAGCCTGCCCGTTAGTTTGTGGGTGATAAGCGGTGGAGACCTTATGATGCACTCCATACTTCTTTAATAATGTTGCTAGGACCCGGTTACAAAAATGAGTACCTCTATCACTGATTAGGACCCTTGGCGTTCCATAGCGGTTAAAAATGTTGGATTTTATAAACTGAACCACCGTGTGGGAGTCATCTTTCTTCGTTGCCTTCACCTCTACCCACTTTGAAACATAGTCTACCGATAATATGATGTAAAGATTGCCATAGGAGCTGGGAAAGGGTCCCATGAAATCAATCCCCCAAATATCAAATATCTCATATGATATGATTGAGGTAAGGGGCAGTTGATCCCTATGGCTCAAATTTCTGAACTTCTGACAATTGGCACAAGACTTACAGTAGAGGTAGGCATCCCGGAATATAGTTGGCCAAAACAACCCACATTCTAACACTTTCCTTGAAGTACGTTTGGGACCAAAGTGTCCCCCGCAAGCTTCGGTGTGGCAGAATCTCAACACGGATTGAACCTCATCATCTGGGATACATCGTCTGATAATCTGATCTGAACAATATCTCCAAAGGTATGGTTCATCCCAAGTGTAGTACCTTGCATCCCTCCTAAGTTTGTCCTTTTCCGATCGTGACATGTCATCGGGAACAACACCTGTAACAAGAAAATTCACCAAGTCTGCGTACCATGGAATGAGGGTATTAATTTGGAAGAACCTTTCATCTGGAAACTCTTCTCTTAGTGGTTTTGTTTCGGGTTCTCGAACTAAACGACTGAGGTGGTCAGCCACCAAGTTTTTAGAGCCCTTATTGTCTCTAATTTTGAGATCAAATTCCTGCAGTAGGAGTATCCATCTTATTAAGCGTGGTTTCGCTTCCTTCTTCGTCAATAAATACCTCAATGCTGAGTGATCGGAATACACTATGACTTTCGCTCCCAGTAGATAAGAACGGAACTTTTCCAAAGCAAACACCACAGCTAAAAGCTCTTTCTCCGTGGTGGAGTAGTTAACTTGATGACTGTCAAGTGTCCGTGAAGCGTAATATATGACATGAGGCTTTTTTATTAATTCTCTGTCCTAGAATAGCTCCAACAGCATAGTTGCTCGCATCACACATGATCTCAAAAGGGTGTTTCCAATCGGGTGATGCAAGTATTGGAGATGTCGTCAACTTTTCCTTAATCATGTCGAAAGCATCTCGACTCACTTGATCGAAATTAAAAGCAACATCGTTTTGCAGCAATCTACATAGAGGTTTGTGTAATCTTAGAGAATCCTTGGATGAACCTCCTGTAAAAACCTGCATGACCAAGAAAAGAACGAACTTTTAGAACATTTCGGGGGTAAGGTAAAGATTGTATAATATCAATTTTAGCTTGGTCAACCTCTATACCCTTAGAAGAAACAATGTGTCCTAGAATCAATCCTCTATCAACCATAAAATGACACTTCTCATAATTTAGCACCAAATTAGACTCTAGACACCTTCTTAAAATTAATTCAAGGTTTGCTAAACATTCGGAGAAAGAATCCCCATAAACAGTAAAGTCATCCATGAAAACCTCAATTATATTTTCCACATAGTCAGAAAAAATACTTACCATATAGCGCTGAAATGTGGCTGGTGCATTACAAAGACCAAACGGCATCCTTCTGGAAGTGAACGTACCAAATGGGCATGTAAAGGTGGTCTTGTCTTGATCTCCCAGAGCGATGGGTATTTGGTAGAAGCCGGAATATCCATCAAGGCAATAGTAGAAGCCTTTACCAGCTAATCGTTCCAACATCTGATCGAGAAACGGCAACGGGAAATGGTCTTTCTGAGTGCATGAGTTTAGTTTCCGGTAGTCGATGCACACTCTCCAACCATTCTGAACCCCGTGTTGGAACCATCTCTCCCTTTTCGTTCTGGATCACTGTTACTCCCGTTTTCTTAGGAACCACTTGAACTGGGCTCACCCATTCACTATCGGATATTGGAAATATCACGTTAGCATCCAGCATCTTTTGGATCTCCTTCTTTACCACTTCCATTAATGTGGGGTTCAAACATCGCTGAGCTTGTCGCTTAGGCACCGTATCATCCTCCAAATGGATTTTGTGCATGCAAGTGGTTGGACTCAATCCTTTAATGTCAGCGATAGTCCATCTAATAGCTGACTTATACCCTTTTAATGTATTCACTAATCGTTCCTCCTCTTCGGGTGCCAACTTATTCGAGATGATCATCGGTAGTGTCAACTATCCAGGAACAGTTGATATCTTCTGTGACAACAATGGGGCTGTTGCACAAGCTAAGGAGCCCCGGTCACACAGGAACTCAAAGCACGTACTCAGGAAGTTTCACCTCATCAGAGAAATCGTTGATATTTCATTACGACGAGTGGACACCGAGGAGAATGCTGCAGATCCTTTGACCAAGGCGTTGGCTCAACCCAATCACGAGGGTCATATTAGATCTATAGGGATTAGGCCCATGCCTAGTTGTTACTAGTGCAAGTGGGAGATTGTTGGATATGCCCTGGTCCCGAGGCATTGGTCCTTGTGTTTGTATTATACATTGTACATTTTATGTAAGATATGTATGATACAATTTTATTTAATACTTTGGTTTTTATTTGATTTCAAATAAAATTTTAATTCCATATGTATGGTAATATATTATCTCATATAATATGTAACATACATTTAAATTAAAATTTATTTGACACATCAAATTAACCAAGAGATTAAATTAGACATCCATAAGATGACATACATGTAAACCTATACATATATCAATATTTCCACCTAGGAAATAAATACACAAAATTAATTCATTGAATTAATAATGTGATGGCCTAAATAAATATTAATCATATTATATTTTGATCAATCCAATTGAGCTATATAATATAATTAATAGACCTCTCTCTCTTTGACATGTATACACCAAGTACACACTTAATCTGACTAGTTAAAGTTCAGACGTTCAATGAGTACGATCCGATGGGCCCATCTTTATGTTGGCAGTGAGCTAAGGCCCATAGACTATAGTTGGGCTCTAGCAAGCCACTGTAGCCCCCAATTAAGACGGAGTAAGCAGTCCAACTGAAACTTTAACCCTGTAGTTTAAACTTGTACATCCCATGTCATCGATATCAGAGTCCAACACAGAGGCATGGTTTGATCACCCTCTATTGTGTATGGACATTAACTTGATCCCGAATGCACTGATATTCACAAACAAGTTCCACCTTGTTTGGGTGTGGCCACACTCTTAGTAGCTGCATTCATCAAGAGGCTGGTGATATCTTCTTAGTGGAACACTGAGTGACATTCCCATCTTCATATCCATAGTACTTCAATGTTCATTAACATACCCGAATGTACCCGTACTTGGCACCCTTTTACAGGCCCGTTGGGTGTACACCAAAGTATGCCACTTCACATCCAGTACCATTATATGGTCAGGTCAAAGGATCCATACAAGTACTAAACAAGAATCCGATGTGATGTGATACCATGTGGATTCCCGTTAAGTGGATCGATCCAGTACCATGCCCTTTTTGCATGTACCCATTAACCTGGTTGACATTCCATGTTCTATGACCGGTAAGACACCGCCATACAACCAAGGTTAATGATAGTCTTTAGTTCTATTCATTCCCATGATTAGAACAGACTACGGATGACTTTATGGCCAAATCGTTTTCCCTATCCACAGTCTTACTGCCAAGTGCCTCACACTTGACAACATGGATATGGATATGTCCATTGGATACTCTATTTAAAATATTGCACAAGACATATAGTAAATAGATTGATCCCTTTATTTATTAACACAAATTGTATCATACATATCTTACATAAAATGTACAATGTATAATACAAACACAAGGACCAATGCCTCGGGACTAGGGCATATCCAACAGAAGGCAACCTTAGCCAAGCACCCCCACAATCTTAAGAAGTTCAAGTTGGGTGCGAAGCCTTTCCAGAGTTCATACGATGTCTTGTCTAATTTCTTATGAGGAACTCTATTTAAAATATGGCATATAGATAAAATTGCTTCCCCCCACATAATATTAGACATACAAGAACTTAATAACATGGCATTCTTCATATCCTTAAAAGTACTATTTTTCCCTTTAGCTAAGCCGTTTTGCTGAGGCGTGTAAGGAGCACTAGTTTCATGTATAATTCCATTCAAATTACAAAACAATTTAAGGAAATTTGTGCAATATCCTCCACCTCTATCAGACCTAAGCCTTTTGATTTTCTTATCAAGTTGATTTCAACTTCAGTTTTGTACTTGACAAACATTTGTTCAACTTCATCTTTAGATTTTAACAAATACACTTTGGTATTTCTAGAAAATTCATAAAAAAAGTAATATAAAATTTCTTACCGCCCTCACTAACAGTATTCTTAAAATCAGCTAAATCAGAATGCATCAATTCAAGAAATTATGTACTTCTAGTGGTAATGGATTTAAAAGGCTTTTTTGCATACTTGGCTTCAACATATACATGAAATTTTAATTCATGTTCTAAGCTAGAAGAATGTAACAATTGCATACTTTTCAGCCTTTTAATGGAAGAAAAATTCACGTACCCTATTCTACCATGCCATACATCCATAGATTCAACATTATAAACAGAAGCATATAAACTTGCATTAATACCAACAGAAGTAACATATACAGTGTTCAAAATAAACAACCCAAACAACCCATTAACTAAGTACCCTTTCCCAACAAAGGTCTCATTCTTAGTAAGAATAACCTTATCTGCCTCAAGAGTAATTTTCAAACCAGCCTTATTCAATAAGCTACCAGAAATCAAATTCCTATGCAAGGATGGCACATACAAAACATTACTTAAAGACAAGGATTTTCCTGAAATTAATCCGAGAAGAACTGTTCCTTTACCTAGTACACTTGCTGTAGTGGTGTTACCCATGCAGACATAATCTCCATTAGCAACCTCCTCAAATTTGGTGAAAAGCTCCTTATTTAAGCACAAATGTCTGGTTACTCTGGTATCCAGTACCAGTCAGTTTTGTTCTCCACCAGGTTTGATTTGACAACAAGGGCAGCAATGATCTCCTTATTCTCTACCAAATTTTCTTACAGCACAGCTTGTGGGGTTGGTTTTGGATTTTCATTTTGTTGGTTCTTCCTTTGGTAACACTGATATGCCTTATGGCTAGGTTTGCCATAGATATAACAGTTGCACAGCTTCGTTTGGATCTTTCCATCATTCTTCTTGAAAGGTTTGCTTTTGACCCACCTTTTTGGGGCTTCTTTCCTTTTCCCTTGAACCTGTCTTTTAGGACAATAGTAGTTTCAACAATGTTAGTATTCATCGAAAAAGTAGAAGAGGACAACTGCTTATCTTTCAATCTATTAGCCTCTTCAATTCGCATGTAACTGATCAGCTCCTGCAAGTTGAAGTCTTTCTTCTTATGTTTCAAGTGATTCCTGAAGTCACTCCAGGAAGGTGAAAATTTCTCCAAAAGCACATTAGCCTGTAATAATTCTCACATCTTCCTTCCTTCATTGATCAGATCTGCAAAAAGGTTCTCATACTCATGAATCTGGTGAAATATTGGTTTCTCATCCACCATCATAAAGTGCAACCACTTCCCAACTTTATATTTTCATTTTCCTGCATAATTAGCACCATACTTTTTCTGCAAACACTCCCAAATAACCTTAGCAGATTTTTAATTCACAAATATATCAAATAGTGAATTACATGTGATTTAGCATATGAACCCTAGCCATCTTATTGTCCTTTTCGAATTTCTTATAGAGTTCAAAATCAGAATTTTCATCGGTAGCACGAGAATTGGGTTCAATGGGTGGATCAGAAAGCAATATATAATCAATTTCAAGTTGTTCAGAAAAGATCAAAATCTTTTGGGACCATCATTTATAATTAAGTTTGTCTAAGGGTTTAAGCTTAGATAAGTGAGGAAGAGACTTAGCAAGAAGAGCAAATATAATCATAGTAGAATAAATTGCATTCAAATTGTTGGAAAAATAGCTGGTAAAAAGAAGGAAAAGCAATAACAACTTATCAATTGAAAGGCTGTGTCGTGATAGAAGCCACTGCCTTGAAAGGGATTTTCTGGTAGACTGAGGTGTAATAAAAACATCTGGACACAACAATCTCTAAATTTGTGCACTCGAAATTGAAGATTCGGAATAGCAAATTGAACCTAGAAATTGATAGAAAATAGAAGAAATTGAATTTCGGTAGAGCAAGAGAGCAGCAATTTTTTCTGTCTCATTTTTCTTAGACTGCAAAAATCAAATCGTAGTGAAAAAGAAAAAAGAGAAACATTGGAGCAGGAGATGGAAAACATGTCTCCTAAAAAAAGGATACGTTAGCTTAATATCCTCCAAAAATAATAACTAGCTTTTACCAATTCAATTCTTTTCAAATTAAAACTCTATTAAAAGAATAAAATAAAATAAGTTTTGTTGACTTTAGTTTTGATGATCACAAGTAGACATTAAAGAAAAAGTTTTTATTAAATTGACACAAAGTATTACAAAATCTTTATGAGATAAACATACTACTTGATATAATTGTGTTTATTAGATGAAACTTATACTTATAAGTTGCAACATACTTTTAAGGGTTCATATACCTTCAAGAGCTACAATGTAGTTATAAGATAAAGCTAATCTTTTCACATCATAAATTGACAGTATCTAGCTTATGAAATGATTTCCTTATGAGCTACATTCAAATAACATTATCTTTATGAAATCAAAATTCATATCATCTTACTACTTGAGAAAAACAGCCATAAGAAGTTCATTAGATGAACTCAACTCTTTATCACTTGGAAGACTTTAGCTTGTGACTTGACTTCAACTGCAATATTACTTTATCACTTGGAAGACTTTGGCTTGTGACTTGACTTCAACTGCTATATTCATTTCATCACTTGGAAAGATTTTTTTTCATAAGCTTATAACTTGAACCACATGAGATCAACTCATCTCATTACTTGAAACAAATGGCCATATGATGAATTCAACACTCCTCTCTTCATGACTTGAAATCAACCACCACATTTCACCTTATGAATTAAGACAAACGGCCATGAAGCTTTCTTTCACCTATAAAAGGAAATGAAGATCAAAGCTTGGAGTAAGAAGACTTACATGCAATATTCGCACTCGTAAGCTATTATTCTTTCAAGGCTTCCATAATTCCCATAAGAGCAAAGTCAAGAGAAAAGAGCTTCAATCTTTCATTCAATATTCATATTTTCGGGAATTGTATATTCACGAAAGGTTATGTGAAAGGGGGGTCTACTTTGTTGGTAGTGTGATCAAAAAAGTCTGTAAAAGTTTGGTGCTTAAACTTTGAAAAAGCATTGGAAGAGTTTGTTACTTGAGCTCGAAAAAGTAACGGTAGAGGTTTGATACTTAACCTGCAAAAGTATTGTTTTTGTTACTTGAACTCGCAAAAAGTAACATAGGCTTGTTTCCTGCCCGTAAAGGAAACGTTAGTGAAAATCTCAAGTGGTTGGCTTAAGGACTGGACGTAGACCGGTTGGGTCAACCAGGATAAAATTCGGTGTCTTCATTCCTCTATCCCTACTCTCCTTATATCTACTGCTATTTAAATTCTTGCAATTTAAATCAAGAGCGTTATTATTTGAAGTCACCTTTATTTTCAGTCAAGCAATCTTATATTCACAGGTTTTACTATTTTAATTAATTTCGCATTTTGGTAAAACTCGTGTTAGTAGAAAGAAAATTGTTTTTATTCAAAAAGAATTTTCTAAACTGTTTGTGAAAATTTTTATTCGGTCTACAGTACTATTCACCCCTCTCTAGTATTGTAGCTAGCCTATTTGGGACCGTCAAGTTTTATCGGTAGGAAAGTTAATTTCGGCTTATGCCCAGCATGGACGGGTGCGCATGTGGTTTTTTCCCAAAACCACACTCTATACAATTTAAACATGAAACAAAGCCCAATTCAATATAAGCCCAAATACTACTTTATTATTTCCCATGTGGTATAAAGGTAAAAAAAGTTTTCGAAGCCAAACTTAGAATGCATAAGTAGCCATTCTATCTAACAAATACCACCTAATTACAGCAAACTCATATCTACAACAAAGTACCAAATTCAAAAGTAAACAAGGCTAAATACATAGCTTCTATAAAACAAAACAAGGAGTAAAGTAAAACACCATTAAGATAAAAAAAACTAATGGAGAACTAGAAGACCAAAAGCAGTGCATAAAGAAGAACATTCTTGCAATAAACTAGTAGCAGAAAATCAACCAGTTAACCATGCTTCAAAATCTTGTTGCGATGATACACTTGCCTTTGTAAGGGAATCTATTACTACATTTTTCATTAGATACCTATTTAATTTGAGCTTCATGCATACTTTGATCTTCTACATACTCAAAGTACCAATTTCCCATCCTTTAGAGAAAACACATCTTCCTTAATTAATTAAGAATCAAATGCATCAATCAATTACGAATCAATGCCTCATATTATTTTTAAAAGAACAAAAGAGACAAAAGAACCAAAATGCATCACCTTGTTAGCTGCATTTAGAGAGTCTAGTTCGAATTGAACATCCATATTCATATAAGAAAGGAAGAGGAAATTTGCAAGGCTTTATGATATTACACCCTATTTTCTTATTTGTTTGGTATGAATTTCTTACCTTTACCCATTTAGCACATAAAACTAGGAATATTACATATATTGGTTGTGGTATTATGAGTAGACGATCCAAAAAAGATGAGCTGCATGCTCGGGACAAGAAGATTTTTAAATAGGGGTTTATGGAATAGGGGTTTATAGTGAGAAAACAAACAAACTCGAATGCTCTCACTAAAGTGATAGGAGTTGCCACCCGGCTCAGCTCAATTGAAAAAATTACGGTACAACCGAGACGAGCTATGAATCACTATACCTTTAGTCAGAGATTTGGGTTCGGACAACTCACTTATTTCTTCTCATTCAAAATGTATTTAATAGTTTATATCAATGCCTTTTATATTTTCTACAGTTGATTTTATCTTGATTTATTTAACAAATGCTCAACACGAGATACAAATGTTGAAAGCAATAAATAAATTCTGAAAGCGGTAAATAAATTCAGGAAATTTAAAATATACAGACTAATCAAATAACTATCCCAATGGGTATAATTGTATAAAAGGGATTTGGGGTACAAATTAATCTATATACAAAACGTCTAAAAAAATAAAAAACTAAAAATTTATCCAACTTAACATTCATCTACCTATAAAACAGAGTTAGCATATATAAATATATACACATAGGACTTAAACAGACTCAGAACTAGGAATTCAAGATAGCTCGGGCCGTGAAATGGAAAAAATTAGGAAATTCAATAAATTACCCAATTTGACCTAGAAAATATTTTGAAACACAATTTTGATGGGACTGGAAATTCATTTGAAAACCATTTTGTCCAATTTAATATATACGCATAAAAAAATGGGCCGGTTTTTAAGAAACTCATATTTCTATCATTGAACTAATTTACAGAAATTAATACAGAAATTAAATAAATACAAAATATAAATCTAGGTCAAAATGATATACAAAAATAAAAAAAATCATAAAAATTAATTCTGGAATTATAACTACAGCCACGCGGCTATTAAAAGACCTGTACGGCTTTGGTTTTAAATTCAATAGAGAAATCATTAAAAATTCAAAATCGTTGATTTCTGAAATGAACTATATCTATATGGCCATAATGCAATAGCCGTGGGGCTCTCACAATAGCTGTATGGCTCTGGTTTGCCAAAAATCAGAAAAAAAGAGCAAAATATGTAATGATAAAATGCACAACAAATCAACCCAGAAAGTTGTAAAAAGGTTTAAGGGCTCTCAAAATTACCTTTTAGATGTCCAGGGTTCAATTTAACAAAAAATCAATTCTTAAAGTTTTAATCCGAATTTGAAATAAACTTGAAGTTTGAAACCAAAACTTGAAATTCCTTCAATTTAGCTCCAATTCTAGTGATTCCAATGATCAATAAGTCTCTAAAGGCTTAGAGTTTTGTTTTGATGATGAATTTAGTGACTGAATTTTGAGTGAATTGTGATTTTGATTCTTGAATTTGAGATTTTTAAGTTTGAGAATTTTGGTTTATTCTCTCTTTCTTACTTGCTTAATTTCTATTCCTTCTGTTAATTGTGTTGTTGGAACCTCCTTCAATCCAAAAATCCATCGTAATAAGAAGATTAGTGGAAATTAAGGTGTCAACCCCGTTCTTCAACAACTGTCTCCTTCATGCAAAGATGTTGATGATACATCAACATCCATGTGGCTCTCGATCAACATCTGTATAGATGTTGACACCATAGCCGTACGTCTCTTTCAATGGTCGTGCGGTTGTTGTTTCCATTTTAGCCTTAATTCTCCAAATTATTCTTGGTTTCAAGTTTCAAGTTTAATCAAATCCGAATCTTCTCTTTTTGAATTGACTCGCATAATGAACAATAAGGATAGATAACATTTGGTACTTTATCATCACTGAGGTCGGGAAAATCCAGCGTTCATAGCTGCCCCTCGTGTGATCAAATTTGATATCGATACTTGGTCTAAGATACTTGAGGTGAATTTGCAAATGCAGAAAAGAGCACCGTGAATGAAAGAAAGAAAAACTTACCTGCCTTGGGATTCAATGTCATAGATGCCATGCTTCGACTGTTGACTCCAGTGGGATTAACAATTTGACTTGCACGGGATTTGATAAGGGCTTCGATAATAAGGGCTTTGATAATGAGGGCTTTGATAATACGGGTTTTGATAATGAGGGATTCGATAATGAGTGTGAGCGGACGACATTTTTCGGAACGCGGCGAAGCGAACCATGGAAAAGAAAGAATTGGAAATAGAAAATTTTTGGGGTTTGAAAATGGGTTTTGATGATCTTATTTAGGAAAACCATTGATTTGTTTTGGAAATCCTTTTATAGAAAACCTTTTCCCATTTTACTACTTAAAGACCTTGAAACTTAAATTTCAAGATCAAGACAGAGTCGCCACCCAGATCAGCTCATCCTGGAAATTCTAGTACAGCTCCCTACCGAGCATAGACTACTTACCTAATCCAAAGATTTAGGGCTCGGGCAACTTACCTATTCAACCTCAAGCTTGTATTCATTTATAAGTAAATATGACAATATTTTACTCACTTATTATCTTTCTCTACCTAATTTAATCCTTTGCTATTAGTCCATGCTCATTCAGATGACAGGAATAAAGTACATAAAATTAAAGTGTAGGAATATAAACCATACATCCAAGTAGGGGTGGCAATTTGTGTAGGTGGGTCGTGTTCGTGTCGTGTCAAATTCGGGGTTCGTGTTACAGTGAGCAAAACCCAAACCCGACCCAAAAATTTTCGTGTCATAAGCGAGTTAACCCAATCGTGTTCGTGTTGCTTTCGTGTGTTGGGTTACATGCAAAAATATTATAAAGGAAATATTAAAAATTTTAAATATTTATGCCGTATCTAAATTAACAATTTAACCCTTGGCGACCTAAAATATTGTTCCAAAACCTAGTTTACAAATCTTAATGCTCTATTTTTTATTTTGGATTATGTCTTGTTCGCATTTATGTGTCATTTTACTACATCTATTAAGAATGACATGTAAAATTATTGAAAAGTTGTTTTGCATTTGTGAGTTATATATATTATATTACATTTCTTAATGGTGACATGTAAAAATATAGGAAAACATAATAATAAATTTTAAATATTCGTGTCATTTTCGGGTTAGCAGGTCAACCCTAACCTGACCCAAAAATTATCGTGTCACTTTCGTGTCAACCCAAAAATGACCCATTACCTGTTTAATCAAACCCAAACCCAGTAAATTCGTTTTGGGTTCGTGTCGTGTCAGCCAGGTCGTGTACATAATTGCCACCTCTACATCCAAGAGTAAACCAAAAAGAAATAGAGGCCTTATTATAACCCAGAAAAAGTAAAAAAGCTCTGAGCCTCACCATTACAATTGCCTAGATACACGAGGATCTAAAAAGTACAATCCCCTAGAATACACGATTAATCTATGAAATACATTCAAAATAAAAATAAAGAAAAATAAAATCTGCAAAACAAATGGGTTAGCACATATATATCCCAAACACATATAGGACTCATACAAGATAGAATGTGGATTTTAGGAAATGGGAACATACATTTAGGGGATAACCAAGAAGTCTAGGTGACTTGCTCGGTTAGACCTAGAAAACGGTTTTAGAAATGCCCTGTAGGCTTTTGTGCTTGAAAACGGTTTTGGAAAGTGGTTTGGCTCAATTGCATGCAAATTTCTTTGGTTTAGTGGGCCGGTTATCCTGGCACTTGAAGTTCTGTTCGTGGGGGTTCCTAATTCCAAACATCCATCTAGGGTTTGAAAGCAGTAAACATGCCAAAAACAGGTTTGATTCTGAAGACAGCATCACGCGACGACGTCCATGAGGGTCATCCCATGATTCTGCCTTCTGCCTGTCACTATAGCCGTGCGACTGTATTACAGTCATGCGACTATAATTTGCAGTCATACGACTGTACTAATTATAGTTGTGCGACTCTAGTTAGAGTCGCACAACTATAGCGTTATACCCGTACGACTATAATGAATTGTGCCCGATAGTGGTTTTCTTCGTTTTCTAAAATTATTTTTTTCAATCGATTTTGTTGATCTCTAGGGATTCTGGTAATCTGAGGATCCATTATCACTGGACCGAGGATCTGGTTAAGGATCTAACAACTGCGATTCCAAGAATTGAGACCAACAAAACCCTAAATCACACATCCGTATGATTGGAAATCCGAAAACCACAACTTTATAGTGTACAGATGTGATTTGACCGAATTGAATCATGAGAAATCATTTAAAATGGGAAAACCGGCTGTATTCTATCAAATTTAGGCTTTTTAGGCTTCTGCCCAGAATAACTATGTTCCAGGCGACTACAGTCGTGCGATTGTAACTATAGTCGTGCAACTATAATTACAGTCGTGCGGCTGTAGTTGCATAGATAGTTTTCTGGATGAATTTTTAAACACAAAATCACAAACACAAACCAACATGAATCGAGTTTTAAGGCCTTTCAAAGTTTACCGCTTTTGCGTTCCAGTATGCTTGATGACCGAAGTCGGATATGGATGTCGGAATCCGCCTTGAATCTCCAAACGAACTGAAATTCTTGAACACACATCCCGAATTGATCCGAACGAACCTGAGAATGGTTTTGAATGAATAATATCAGATTGGGAATTCTCACACACTGTGTTTCCTAGTCTATATTCTCAATATTCTTTGATTTTTGTTGATCTTTTTCTCTTTTTCTCACTTTCTCTCTCTAATCTCTTTTCTCTCACTAGAATATCCCTTTTTTTCTCCAGAATTGATTCCCCCCTTCCTAATGTTTTTTGCCTCTTTTTTTCTTTTCTGTCACCCTAATTCTCATAAATCACACCTAAAATCCAAGCCAAAATAGAATTGTATCCTATGCAGGAATCTGCTGAGTCAAAGACTAGAGCCGCACGGCTCTAACTATAGTCGCGCGACTGTAGAATTACAGTCGTGCGACTGTAGTTGTTACAGTCGTTTAACTGTAGACTACAGTCGTGCGACTTTAGATAGAGCCTGCATGTGAAACTAAGCTTCCTAATCTCCCGATGGACTTTCTTGAGGTTTCGGATCAAGGACTCTTCTGAATTTCGGGCCGTTTGAGAATATTCCGGGCATTATTCCGCTCATTCTCAAATCTGATTCACATTCATCTGTTTAACAGGTAACAACAGGTTTTCATCATAAAGTTCAGGAAAAACCCATGCTCACAATGAGGGTTTTGATAATAAGGGCCTTGGTACTCTATGGGGATAAACAAACTTCATTAGTAACTGACTCGGTGCGAATGATATTCCGCTACCTTGTGTGTCACTCTGTTTGAAGCTTTTTAAATCCTTTGTTGAGTAGTTTGCTGGAGATGAAATTCTTTCCACTGAGGATTGGTGAATTTCTATCTTTGATGCAGTGAGTCTTTATTCCTTGATCGAAAAATTTTGAAACAAAAATTTTTTGCCCCTTCGATAAAGAATAAAGACTAGCCAGTGAGGAATTAGTATTTCCTGTGAATGAATGTTTAATTCATCTTATACATGTATACATGACAATGCATATGCATGTAAACATCAAAGGATACATTCTGCTTTTTATCCAAGCTTGAGATTCTTTCTTCTGCTAGGGAAGATGCATCATGCCCTTAGTTAACTTTAGCTGGGGAGTACATTCTTCATTCAGTGAAATCCTTATACTTCCATTGGACATATGTGATTACTGTTGAGGAAAATTATGATATTCTTTATTGTGGTTTTGCTGGAGAATAATGAAAAATTTCTATAATTTGCCCATTGTTATTTGCTGCTGGGGAAGAATGAATTTTGAAAATGCTCTAACTTTTGCCCAAACTTCCCAATGTGGGTTTTCAACTTAGCGAGTTGCTCTAATTTTTGTCTGAGGCGCCTTTTCGATTTTCACCTCAGCAAGCTTTTTTTAAGAAGAATCATATGTACTTTATTTATACTCGTCGAAATTACACAAAGCTTTATAACATCATAGTTTAAATTTGTATAAGAATTTTCATTGACATCAAGAAAAGATGAATTAGATTTAGAGGATAAAAATGATTTCAAATTATATATGTTTGATATAATTCCATTGTTAAACAGTATGAGCTTTATAACCAGCTAAATGCAAAATGCTTTCTTTTAATGAACATGCAAACAAGATAACTTTGTTTATGCATTTTGACATAATCGTATAAGCACATTTAAAGAAAAAATTACACTTTATTGATGAATTCAACATGAGTACATTTGAAAGAATTGGTTCCCAAAGTGGTACATATTCCACAGATAACTAGACCCGTTACCAGTCGTTCCTTTTGGATTTTCCAACTTATCATTTTCTCTCATGTCTTAATTTTTTCCTAGGCCTCCCTTTTCAGGTTTTCAACCTTGCAGACTGTTCTTTTCTTTTTCATTTCATTTCTTTATTTTTACACATGATAAAGCTTCAAGCGATCTTGGTTGACCAGATCCATGAATTCATTTCCATCCATATCCATGATTCTGACACCACCTTTTTATAGCACTTCCTTCACAACATATGGACCTTCCTAATTTGGCTTAAACTCCCTCGAACATCAACATTTGTGCGTCTTAACTACTTCTTGGGAGATTTCACTCTTTGATTATAAGTTTTAGCCATCTACATTGATACATCTGTAAATGATCTAGTGCTTTCTATCTCTTCTCATCTACTGCTGCTAACTGCTTGTATCTAGCTTGAATCCATTCAGTTTCTAGCAATTGTGCCTCCAAAGCTATTCAGAGTGACTTGTTTTCCTCCTTAATTGGCAACACAGCTTCCATACCATACACCAAAGAATATGGCGTTTCTCCTGTTGGTGTTCTAACACTGGTTCTATAACCCCAAATACCATGTGACAACTTCTCAGCCCAATCTTTATAGGTGGTTACCATTTTTGACAAAATCTTCTTTATGGAGAAAATCTACGGCTTTCAATGCCATGTTCTACAAATAATTTAGCGGTTGCCCCTTGAAATTGTACACGTTGTCAGTCACTACATGATAGGGAATTCCATATTAAGCAAAGATTTTTTTTGAATAAACTTAGCCATCTTCTTAGCTATCACACCAGTAAATGATTCCGCTTCTACCCACTTCAAAAAGTAATCAACTACAACTACTATGAATATGTGCCTATTAGATGTTGTAGGATGAATCTCCTTAATTATATTTATCCCCCAAGCTGAAAACGACCAAGAAGATGCCAAATTCTATAATTTAAGTCATGGTAGGTGAGTAATATTAGCATAAATCTGGCATTCGTGACATCTTTTCACTTCCTTCACATAGTTAGACTGTATTGTCATCTAGAAATAACCCTGTCTCATTATCTTTCAGGCTAAAGCTATTCCATTCATATAAGTTCTATATTATCCTGAATGTACTTGCTGAATCACTGGTTCTTGTTTTATTAAACACCTCAAAAGAACACCATTTACTGTTCTCTTGTATAATTTATCTTCAAAAATTCTGAACTGGCTGGCTAACCTTCTTAATGAAACCTTATTAGCAAAAGTAACTCCTTCTAGATACTTTCCCTCCTTCACATACCAGTGAATGTCAAAGAACCATGGCTTTTCTTCAGCTATCAACTTCATCACTTCTTGAACATCAAAACACGGTTGTTTAGAAATTGCTATAATTAGAGGTTGTATTTGTGTTCTTTCTGGATTCTCCCATATAGAAGATAATGTTGCTAGCGCATCAGCCATTTTATTCTCTTCCCTTGGAACATGTTTGAATTCACATTGGCCAGACAACTCCTTTCTATACTGCAACAGCTCTAAGGAAGGCCTTAAGGCTTCTTCTTTCATTCACCTTGAGCCTATCTAATCACTAGAAATGAATCTCCAATGATCAGCACATCATTTACCCCTAGCGACAAAAGAGCATGCTTTATACTTTGCTCCGTTATTTATTATGGGAAATTCTAATCTCTTCGATATTGGAATAACCTTACCATCTGGTGTTGCGATAATTATGCTAATTCCAACGCCTTTTCTATTTATAGCACCATCAGAGCATATAATCCGCCTCTTCACTTCTACCATAGCTAGCTATTCATTAGGAAACTCCAGATTCTTTGCATAATCTGATTTAAGAGGTTGATTTGCCAGAAATTCTGCTACAACTCGTCCTTGATGACTTTCTTGGTGACGTACTTAATATCAAATTCTAATAAGAGTAATAGCCATCTAGATAATTTTCCAACTAACACCGGTGCTTCTTTGTCAGCCAAACCATTGCTACACATACCAGTGTATATTTGGTTTCATAATCAATAACTTCTTGGTAAGATAATAAATAGGGTATTCTTTCATTCTATCCTGCTCTTGTGCTAGCATTGCCCCTATTGAGGAATCTTTAATTGCTAAATAAAAAATTAGATGTTTTCCTAGAATTGATGGAGTTAAAACTGGAGGATTTACTAGATAAGCTTTAATCTTTTCAAATACCAATTGACACCTGTCATCCCATACAATTGGCTAGTCTTTCTTCAACAGCTTAAAAATTGGCTCGTAAACTGAAGTTAACCGTTTTATGAACCGATTGACATACTGCAAAGAACCCAAAAATGACCAAACTTCTTTCTCTGTTTTTGGAGCTGACATATCCTGAATAGCCTTGATTTTCTCTGGATCTATTTCATTTCCCTTCTAACTAACCACATGGCTGAGTAGCTTTCCTGATGTGACCCTAAATATGCATTTTTTGGGATTAAGTTTGAGATGATACTCTTCAATGGGTATTAGAAATCTATCCAGGATAGCAGGGTGCTCTTCCTGGTCATTGATTTAACAAGCATATCATCTATGTAAACCTCCACTTCTTTACGAATCATATCATGCAATAGTTTTGTGACAACCCTCTGATAGGTAGCCCCAGCATTCTTCAATCCAAACGGCATTACCTGATAGTAGAAAGTATCCCATTCTGTGATGAATGATGTCTTCACTTTGTCATTTATATCCATCAGTATCTGATTATACCCTGAAAACCCATCCATAGAAGAATACATCACTGCTTTAGTTGCACTATCAATCTAAACATCAATGTGGGGCAATAGAAAGTCATCCTTCAGACAAGCCTTACTTAGATCCCTATAATCCACACATACTCTAACCCTTCCATCTTTCTTGGGCACTGGAACAATGTTGGCTAGCCATTCTATATACTCTACCATTTTAAGAAACTTGGCTTTAATCTGTTTAGCCACTTCTTCTTTTACTAGTGTATCCCATTCCAGTCTTAGTCTCCTCAGCTTTTACTTTACTGGCTTGAATTTTGGATCCGTTGGAATCTTATGCACTGCTATTTATGTGTCAACCCTCGACATATCTTCATATGACTAAGCAAAAGCTTTAATATGTTTTTGCAAAACTTTTGTCAATTCTCTCTCTTTTTTGGGGCTTAGATCACGTGAGATAGGTTTTTCATCTATGGTTATATTACTTTCATGCAATGCAGTGTCATGAATGCTAAATATGCTTGATGGTGATTCAAATGCATGCACAGAATTATCAGGATAAACATTATACAAATAAGCAAATTGAGACTTCATTGCATTAAACTTGTTACATTGAAAATAGATGAAATAGTTACAACAAAGTCATTTTCATCCTCCATAGGTGGAGGGCCTTTCATTTCTTCATCTTCCTTGACATGCAGCTCCAAGATGTTATCTAGATTAGCAACTATCTCGGACTCTTGTTCTACAAAAAGATTCATCTTTTCAACTTTAGCTAACTATGCTTTAGCTTTCATCATGATTTCTGCAATTTTAGAGACTATAGAATCGAGGCTTTCCTTGGTTATCAACTTCTTCTTATATTTTTTTCTTAGTCTTCACAAAGGCTTGTTCAAGGCAATAGTCAATGCCTTTGATATCACTTCCACAGCTTCCTCACAAATCTTCTTTTAAGCTTCTTCCTTGGATACTTCTTTCCAAACACATATCACTTTCTTCTTTATTTCTACCATATTGGTTTCCTTCTCTGATACTTTCCTTTGGCAAATAGTAGGCTTGAAAACTATCTCTTCTCTATCACTGGTGCAATCGGCTGTTCTTGACTTTTCCCAAAATCAACTACATCAGGAGAAAGTTTTAGAACCCGGCCATACTACCTCTCCAACTTTCATAGGCTCAGCTTGCCCCTTGTACAATTCTTCACCGGCTTTAATGAATGGTTTCATCATAAGCTTACCATTCTTCTCATTCTTTTGATTCTTCTTTTTAGATGCTTTAGCTTCATAACCCAATCTGAACTGTCTTAGCTTTCCAGATTCAATATAAAATTCTAGCACTCCCTGCAAATTAGCTCTAAGCCTTAGCCCATGTACAAAATTCTTCTTACATAAGTAGTTAGACAACCACTTTGGCATGTAATTTCATATAACCATGGAGCATTTGTAATCTCCTATTCGTTGATCATAGCGACTTGAAATCCTCTAAATGGTGGAACTTCTTCATTCACTGCAGTAATCATGTACTGAGAATATGCTCCAACTGTCACAACTTTATCACCCATAGGGAATTTTATCTTCTGATGCTATATAGAAAGGACTCCATCTAATGGATGAAACCAAGGTCTTCCCAACCATAAAGAGAAAGTGAAAGGAATATTAATTACAGTGAAAGTAAGAATTGAATTAACTGGTCCTACTTCCACCTCGGCCTCAAAAGTGCCAATCCCCGTTCTTTTTCAGTCATCATAAGCCCTAATACAGTCGAGGACTTCTTCAATGCCTCCTCACTTAAGCCTAAGTACAACAACATTTTCAATGGACAAATGTTTAAAGATGATCCATCATCTACCATTACACACATCATAACTCTATCCATCATGTTAGCTTTTACATAAATAGCTTTGTTGTGGGCTTTTCTTTCATCCGAAAGATCTTTTTCAGAGAAGAAAATATCACGATTCCCAGAGTTAACCTTGTGTAACAAACAACATATTGCTTTTGGAGATGTAAACAGAGAAACTTTAATCTCAGATAACTTCTTCACTAATGCTACTCTATGCTCCTTTGAGACCAACAACAAATGCCATAGACTAGCCTGAGCTGGAGTTTTCTTTAACTGTGATATAACCAAATCTTCCTTCTGAACTTCCTTAGGAGGTGACATACTGCTTGATTTGGTCATTGGGGCCTTATCTTTCTGTTGAACAACAGGTTGATACACCCTACCACTTTTTGTCACATTCCTGACTTCAGCAAATTTCAACTTTTCAAAAACTGATGGCTTAACTGATTCACCTCCATCATATTCTTCATATTCATTATCTAAATCCAGATCATTCAAACTTATAAGCTGTACTACTTCCTTTTTTATTGATTTTACACTTTCTGATTCTGCTTTGACTTCACTGGCTACCACAGATTGTACACTGGAATTAGCTTGTAAAATCTGAGCAAAGATGAAATTAGCTGGCAATCTTGACTGCACTATGTTAACTTGCTTTTCAAACTTCAGCAATGGATTAGTTTTGGTGCTATGCTTTACGGGATCTTACAATCCACCTTCATCAATTAACTTCTAAATAGCATCTCTGAGTTTGTAACAGCTATTGGTTCTATGACCAACCTCAACATGGTACGTGTAGAAATTATCCCTATCTACATCTGCTAGATTTTCAAATGGCTTCAAGGAACTCAACAAGCCACCATTTTTGCACTTAACAGAAATCTGGGACAAAGACAAAGTCTAAGGAGAAATGCCTTGACTTCGTGGATTTCGGTTTTGACTACCATACTGTTGTGACACTGCAGCCACCTTTACTTCACTTCTGAAGACTGCCCCCCTTTACTAGTTGAACTAGAACCAAACCCACTACTTGACCCAGTTGTGGTCATTAATCTATACCCTAAACTGAACCCAGAACTTCGGCAACCTCTATGACTTACAGCTTTCTCTTCTTCATCTCTTTCAACTTTCATTAAGTTATGAAACTTCATATTATTTCTGTATACATCTCTGCTTCCATCAATCAATTTCTAAATCAACTTATCTTCATCTAGGTGATTCTTCAACAAAACCATCTTGTTCATCCATCTTTGATAGTACTCATCAAAGGATTCATTCAGTTTTTTCTTTATTCTCTTCAAATCATATAGCTTGACCTGGATCTTAATATTGAAACTATAATATTTGATATAAATAGTTGATAAAGCTTCCCAGTCTAATTGTATATCTTCAGACAATTATACCTCGATAATGCACCTTCTTCAAGCATGGTTGGAAGGAAATTGATCAATTTTTACTTCGTGGCAGCCACTGTCAACATTACTCAGGCATATTCACATGAGCCATCGGAGAACTGATACCTTTATAAGAAGCAATCTTCGACACTTGAAACCTGATAGGGAAAGTTTTAATGCCTTTATTAATCATGGCATCCATATTCACACTTTTCTTAGATTTCATACTGATATTAACCCCTTTCATCAATTCAGAGACTACTTCATTAAGCTCTATGCACTTTGCCCTTAACTTCTTCTCCATTGCAGCCTTAATCTCTTAAAGCTTCTCCACACTAGCAAAAATGTCACCCTTGGATTGGGATGATTTAGCCATTTTCTCCTTTCCAGGTCTAGTGGCACTACCTTCACCACCTTCTCTCACAACAGCTCGCATTTCTTCCTTCAAAATATCACAAAAATCCTGTGACTTCAAGAAGCCCTTTAGAATATCAGCAATATTCAGTGTCTGGTTTGCCATTTCAACTTCCTCAACAGATTTTGTTTCACTCTCAGTCTCAATTGTCACAAATTCTTCCTTAACCCTTACAGACTGAGGTTTTTTCTATTCCTATCCAGCTTCTTTCCTAACAGACTCCCCAACTAAAATTTCTTTCTTTCTAACCTCTTGCCTGGTTTCCTTTTCCATGTGCGTTTTGTTTCAAATCAAACATGAAACATTAGGAATGATTCATGATGAATGATTAGGATAATGATGTGAGAAAGAATGAACACATGAGTGAACGAACGAACGAATGAATGTATGTATGTATGGGATGGAGTGAAATGTTATGAAATTTGGTTGAAAATACATGATATATAAGTGTATCATGTATGAGGCTTTAAGTAAATGAGATTTGCTTGAATATACATGATAATGTGTACCATGTACGGGGATTTAGATAAATGAACAAAATAAATTCATTCGGGGTTTTATAATTAATGTATAAAGTGGATCTTATACAAGGGTTTGCATTAGTGTATAGAGCTAGTCGGGCTTTGGATAGGTGTATAGAGCTAGTCTTATACGGGGCTTTAGATTGGTGGATAGAGCTATTCTTATATAGGGCTTTAGATTGGTGTATAAAGCTAGTCTTATACAGGGCTTTAGATTGATGTATAGAGTTGGTCTTATACGGGGATTTACATTGGTGTATAGAGCTGGTCTTATATAGGGATTTAGATTGGTGTATAGAGCTGGTCTTATACAGGGCTTTAGATTGGTGTATAGAGCTGGTCTTATACAGGGCTTTAGATTGGTGTATAGAGCTGGTCTTATACAGGGCTTTGGATTGGTGTATAGAGCTAGTCTTATATAGGGCTTTGGATTAGTGTATAGAGCTAATCTTATCAATTTGAGTAAAAATGGGTAGCAATTTGACATATTTTAGGGATTTAGGGATTTTAGGGATTTTGGTGATTTAGGGACTTGGGAATTTAGCGATTTTGAGAATTTGGCAATTTGGGGATTTCACGATTTTAAGAATTTATTGATTTGGGAATAGAGGTATTTAGCGATTCGATTTGGGGATTTGGGAATTTGGGGATTTAATGATTTGGGGTTTAGCGATATGGAGAATTTGGTGATGTCGGAAATTTGTAATTTTGGGATTTAGCGATTTGAGGCTTTGGCGATTTAGGGCTTTTGTGATGAAATGATATTATGTAAATGCACAAATGGATGCAAATCTAAATGATTTGTGAAAATGCAATATATGCAAACTCTTGCATGTGGAACAAACATTAGAACATGCATAAATATGCATTTCTTTATGACCTTATCTCTCTAAGTTTGGTTGACACAAATCTTTCCTAGAAGTTGGTTCTCTTTATCATCAAGAGGGGATAATGAAGGTCATCTCTCAATAGGTTAATGCAATTTGTGTTTTGGTTTCCTAAGGGAAGTAACTTCTGTTGCTTAATGTGGGCCAAGCCAAAAGTCATGTTCATATCAAGTTGCCCATAGCAGAATATACTCCTCACTTCTCTCTTGTCAAGGGTACAAATGAAGGGGTTCATATGAGGCTATGAGTGATGTACCATTTCGGTGCCCCTAAGACCTGGAGGAACTTAGGTGACACTTTCAACAGCACATCAGGGTTTGAAAGGTGTACCTCAAAAGTGTGTGTGAAAAGTGTTTCTAAGTGATATGCAAATAAAAGGCATTGATATAAAAGTATCAAAACATTTTGAATCGAGAATTTTCAGTGTTTGTAAATTTTATTTTGCAAATAAAAATAAAATTCCTCAACAGCGTCACCACTATGAGTGAACGATCCTAAAAAGACAGGCCTCGCAATAGGGTCGGGAAGATTTTTATATAGGGTTTTATGAAAAAGGGGTTTTATAGTGAAAAAAATAACAAACTCGAATGCTCTCACTAAAGTGACAGGAGTTGCCACTCGGCTCAGCTCAACTGGGAAAATTACGGTACAGCTAAGACGTGCTACAAATTGCTATACCTTTAGTAAGAGATTTGGGTTCAGACAACACACCTATTTCTTCTCGATTCAAAATGTATTTAACAGTTTATATCAATGTCTTTTATATTTTCTACAGGTGATTTTATCTTGATTTATTTAACTGATGCTTACACATGAGAAACAAATGCTGAAAGCAATAAATAAATTCTGAAAGCAGTAAAGAAAATCAAGAAATTTAAAATATATAGACCAGTCAAATGACTATCCTCTGGGTACAATTGTATAAAAGGGATTCAGGGTACAAATTAATATATATACAAAATGTCTAGAAAAATGAAAAACTAAAAATTAATTTAACCTAACATTCACCTACCTGCAAAACAGAGTTCGTACAGATAAATATATACACATAGGAGTCAAACAGACTCAGAATTGGGAATTCAAGCTAGCTCAGGGCGTGAAATGGGGAAAATTGGAAAATTTGATAAATTAACCGATTTGACTTGGAAAATGTCTTGAAAAGTAGTTTTGATTGGACTGGAAATTCATTTAAAAACCATTTTGTCCAATTTAATATATACGCATACAAGAATGGATCGGTTTTCAAGAAACTTGTGTTTCTATCGTTGAATTGATTTATAGAAATTAATACAGAAATTAAATCAATACAGAATATAAATCTAGGTCAAAATGATATACAAAAATAAAAAAAAATCATAAAAATTAATTCTAGAATTAAAACTATAGCAGTGGGGGTGTAGCATCAATAGCCGTGCTGCTATTAAAACACTCATACAGCTCTTGTTTTAAATGCAATAGAGAAATTGCTAAAAATTTATGAAATTTCACTATAACTGTACGGCTATAGTGAAATAGCTATGCGGCTCTTGCAATAGCCGTACGACTCTGGTTCACCAGAAATAAGAAAAAACGAAGCAAAACATAAAATGATGAAATGCACAACAAATCAACCCAGAAAGCTGTAAAAAGGTTTAATGCCTCTTAGAATTACCTTTTATATGTCTCTCCAGGGTTCAATTTGACAGAAAATCAATTCTTGAAGCTTTAATCCGAATTTGAAACAAACTTGAATTTTGAAACCGAAACTTGAAATTCCTTCAATTCAGCTCCAATTCTGAGAGGCCTTACCTTTTATATGTCTTTCCAGGGTTCAATTTGATAGAAAATCAATTCTTAAAGCTTTAATCTGGATTTAGAATATACTTGAATTTTGAAGCTGAAACTTGAAATTCCCTCAATTCAGCTCCAATTCCATTGATTCCAATGATCAATAAGTCTCTGAAGGCTTAGAGTTTGGTTTTGATGATGAATTTAGTGACTGAATTTAAGTGATTTGTGATTTTGATTCTTGAATTTGATATTTTTAAGTTTGAGAATTTTAGTTTATTCTCTCTTTTTTACTTGCTTAATTTTTGTTCCTCCTGTTAATTGTGTTGTTCGAACCCCTTTCAATCCAAAAATCCACCATAATGAGAAGATTAATGGAAATTAGGGGGTTAAGCTCATTCTTCAACATCTGTCTCCTTCATGTAAAGCTGTTGATGATTCATCAACATCGGTGCGGCTGTTGATCATCATTCATATGGATGTTGACACCATAATCATATGGCTCTTTCAATGGTCGTGCGGTTGTTGTTTCCTTTTCAGCCCTAATTCTCCATATTCTTCCCGGTTTCAAGTTTCAATTTCAATCAAATCCGAATCATCGCTTCTTGGATCGACTCTCGTAATGAACAATAAGGATAGACAACATTTGGTATTCTATCATCACTGAGGTCGAGAAAACCTTGTGCTCATAGGTATTTTAACCCATCACCTCTTCTATATGTGAAAACAATCAAACACCTCTCCTTTCATGAAAATATATTATTTATTTATTAATAAAAAATTTAATATTTTATTTATTTTTTTAATGAAACAAGTAATTTTCATGGGTATGGATAATTAAAATTTACTTAGAAGATGTATGGGATGAAAATATGATTTAATTTATATATATGAATAGGTAATAGGATGAGATAATTAGTTGTTTTGATAAATATGGATGTTGTGGTAGTGCCAAAACCCGCAGGTAACCTACTAGTTGCCATTAGTATTTATTGGTTGCAATTTTCCACTACATTTTACTGTTTTCTAACCATTCTGAAAAAAATTGAAGTTCAAATAAAAATAAATCTCTCCTCCACTTGGAAATTTTTGTTGTTGTCCTTATTTTAGGACAATTGTAGTTAAATGTTCCAACTCACTAGCATTGGTTTATTATTTGATCTGCCTGTGTCAGTACAGGTCCGACCTGATGAAATTAGGGGGAAGACCAAATTAATCCTCAATTTGTGGATGGAAATAAGTCTCTGTCCTAACCTTTTATTAATTAAGATGAGATTAAGAGTTATCTCTTATTTAAGAGATAACCTTTATGGATAATAAAATTTTTTAATCCACACAAAAATAACCACCTCCACTCCTCCTTCTCTTAATCTGTCTCTAGGCTTTAGTTCGTGACTTAGCCGTTCTTCCTCCTGAACATGTCAGAGTATGATCTACACATGACCAATGATATATGATCTTGGTTTGTGATCTTTCTGCTACAATCACTTAAGGAATCTGCACTATAAGAGGTAACCCAATTCCATTTTTCTTGGTTTTATGCAAGGATAAAACCTTCAACTAGCTTTGAGTGCATGAATTTAGAGATAGCCATGTTAAACTTGGACAACAACCAGTTTCTTTGATTGGACTTTGGTCTATCCAGAAATGGATTTTAAGATGGTGGCAATTGCCACAACAAAGAAAGAGCAAAAACCTAAAACTCATAGGATTTGCGTAGAATCAAAAGTTAAGGAGCAAAAGACTTTGACACGCTTTCTTTATGTTCAAATTCTTCATGTTGTCTTCTGGTTGTATGAGTTTTTTTAATTAAGCTACTATAGTATGATATCAATCATAACAATACATATATTATTGTTTTTTTTAATAAATGAACCATATTATTAATGATCAACCTTTTTACCCCCTGTGTCATCAATGATTTACCCATTGCCTCCTGTCTTATTGATGCTTCCTTTTTGTCCCCTGTGCTATTAAACAAAAAACTCCAAAACAACCCGTAATAAACATATTTTGTTAATTTGTTAATGAAATATACTTATTAGGCTCCATTCTTGGAACTCTTTTACATACTGCAGGGGAAAAAGGGAAACGTCAATAGGACAAAGGGCAAATGTGCAAACTGGTGATAGCACATAGGCAAAAAAGTCTTTAGCCCAAATTGTCTTAATAGAGAAACATCAAAAGTGGACCAATAATAAAACTAGAAATAACAGCTCTAACAAATAAAAAAGCAAAAAGAAAAAAAAGAAAAGAAAAGAAAACCACAAATTAAAACATTTGAAAAAATGCAGTAGAATATCCAACCCCTTGCTTAATGTTATGCCTCATTGACTTTCCCATGCATAAGTTCAATTTTTCTCGCACAAAATAGCCTAAATCCATCGAAGGGGGTGAAATAGGCTATAAAAGTGTGTTGTGTTGGTGTGCCCTAGTTCTTAGGGCATTGAATTCTTATATTTTGTGTTATACATTCAGAGTCTTTGTATCAATACATCATTTGTGTCATATTAATAAAGGCATTTAATCTATTCAATTTATATCTTATGCTATAACATGAATAGAGTATCCATTGATTGATAATCATAAAACATATCCTAAGTCTATTCTAATTGTGGGAACTAATAGAATTACAGACTTGTATATTCAATGATTGTATGGTAGTTCTTAATTAGCCATAGTGCTTGTAAAGTCAGTCATGAATATAGGTACATGTCGTTGACATGGGACTGGATCGATCCATATAAGAAATCCGCATGGTTGTCACTTCATAGGTCTTTCTTGAGTTGGTCTCTTTTGTCAAAGTATCAATATGGAATCTTGTTCACTTTGACATACGCCTAACAGGTCCGTAAAAGGATGATAAACACGGGTATGATTGGGTGGACCGGTGGACATATTGATATTGATGATGAAGTGATGGAATTTCCACTCGGGTAACGTCGAAATGATATCACTGGCCATTTGATGAGTGGGACTGATAATTTTATGGCCATACCCAAATAAGTTGGTAGCTTATTTGATTAATCAGTCAACTCAAGATCAAGAAATATAATAAACAGTAGAAGAGGATGATGGACACCATGCCTCTTGTTTATTCATATCAATGTCATTTGGCAAAGGATACTATGAGATTACTATTGGGTAAGTGTCTTTTAAAGACTGTTGTATCTTTGTCTTAATTGGGTACTGTAATGGTTTGCTAGAACCCACTTACAGTTTGTGGGCCTTGGGCCTACTGCTAACATAAAGATAGACCCATAGGATTGTGCACATAAATCAATTGAGTAGGAACTTATAGAAATTGTATATGTAATGCGTTAATTAATTAGTTGACATTCAGTGTCAAGGTAATTAATTAACATTGGATTGATTTAATTTAATTAATAAGTTTACATAATGTAATTAATTAATTAATCAATTAATTAAATTGCATAAAGTAGACAATTAATTAAATTATTTTCCTAAGAAGGAAAATTAAATACATTTATTGTATTTTCTTAAGTGTGATTTAATTTTATTTAGTTAATTAAATTAGCCAAATGGAATTAAATTACATAGTATAAACCTTTTGGTATAAGGTTTATTTATGTAATCCAAATCCTAATAGGTTTGGGTTTAATTAACCTAAATAGAATCCTAATTATAGAAGGACTATCTAAGGCACACTTAAGTGAAAAAAAATATCAGCTTAAAAACCCTAGAATTGCAAGGAGATTTTGGCCCCTAATACAGCAGCCCTTTAGCCAAAATTTCCAGCAATAATTCCTCTTTTCCCTCGCTCTTCGGCTAGCACCAGTTCCTGCTCGACTGTTGATTGTGCACTAGACTTTGGAGATCGCTTAAAGAATTGATTTTGCAGTAGTCTCTAGAAGAGACGAATCTAGTGAGTTTAATCTCTTTTGATTCAAATTTGTTTTGATTCTAATCAATAGTAATCGAACACGATAGGTGCATTCTAGGAAATTTTAAACGGTGTAATTCCGTTGTGCCATGTTATTTTTCCTGTGACAAATCCCAAGATGTTGGGCATGAAATAGGCCCACCAAAACCTCAAGAGGTGGTAAAATGGGCCCTGACCATGCACAGGCCCGTATTGAGCGCACGTAGGAGAACAACTATGGAAATATGGTCTCTAAGCGAAATCTGCTACAAACTATTCCATTCAAGTATCTAGAAGCTTCTTGATCCGTCTATGTTCCATCCAAAAATGGTTGGTAAACATGTTGGACACCTCTACGAGGCCTTAAACCACCTCTATGATGCTTCTAGGATATTTCAATCTAAATATCTAGTAATACTTATCTTGTAGAATGCGTAATAACCACATGTAACAGAGGTGCAATACTAATCACGTGTTAAGGAGGTGAAAGCCTATAAATAGGTTGTACCTCTCATTTGTAATGTACCAAGCTTTTTATAAGAAATAAAGTACATTCACTCAAACTTGTGCTACACTTTTAACTCTCCTAAACCTCTCACACATCCAAGTGCCTACTTCAACTCTTCCTGCACACATTAAAGGCTTAGTTAGCATCCTCCATAGCAAGATTGTCTAAGTGCCTAGCGAGGCAAAGACTAACCTCGTTACAGGTTCAGAGCAATTGTTTCAATACCCAGGTACCCTATGTTAGTAAGGAAGCTATGCATGATGGATAATAATGATATGGAGAATGTCGCTACTACAGCGTAGCAAGTTGAACAAACCTGCGGTCTTAGCAATGCTATGACTCAAAAACATTCCAAGTGTGAGCGTGATAAATGCAAAGGCCCAAATGTTGGTGACTTGATGGAACCATGCATCATAGTTTTAGAGACAAATGTGATAAATGTGAGAGCAATGCTAGGCGATCTGTCTGACCAATTTGATGACCTCGTGGAAGAAAATGAGGCAATCATAAGTGTGTCTAAGGGGCTATACAAAAGCCTTAGGAAAATCATCATGGATAGGGTTTGGGAAGATTTTCAAATAGGGTTTTATGAAAAAGGGGTTTTATAGTGAGAAAACAAACAAACTCGAATGGTCACACTGAAGTGCAGGAGTCATCACCGAGCTCAGCTCAACTGGAAAAATTGTGGTACAGCTGAGATGAGCTACGAATTGCTATACCTTTAGTAAGAGATTTGGGTTCGAACAACTCACTTATTTCTTCTCGATTCAAATGTATTTAACAGTTTATATCAATGCCTTTTATATTTTCTACAGTTGATTTTATCTTGATTTATTTAACCGATGCTCACACACGAACACAAATACTAAAAGCAATAAATAAATTCTAAAAGTAGTAAATAAATTCAGGAAATTTAAAATATAAAGACCAATCAAATGATTATCCTCCAGATGCAATTTTATAAAAGGGATTCGGGGTACAAATCAATCTATATACAAAATGTCTAAAAAAATGAAAAATTAAAAATTCATCTAACCTAACATTCATCTACCTACAAAACAGAGTTAGTACAGATAAATATATGCCAATAGGACTCAAACAGACTCAGAATTGGGAATTCAAGATAGCTCAGGGCGTGAAATGGGGAAAATCAGGAAATTCGATAAATTAACCGATTTGACCTAGAAAATGTTTTGAAATGTAGTTTTGATTGGATTGGATATTCATTTAAAAACCATTTTATCCAATTTAATTTATATGCATACAAAAATGGGCCGAATTTCAAGAAACTTGTGTTTCTATTTTTGAACTGATTTACATAAATTAATACAGAAATTAAATAAATACAAAGTATAAATCTAGGTCAAAATGATATACAACAATAAAAAAAATCATAAAAATTAATTCTGGAATTAAAACTACAACATGCGGGTGTAGTAATAGTCGTGCTACTATTAAAACACTTATATGGCTCTGGTTTTGAATGCAATAGAAAAATCGCTAAAAATTCAAAATCATTGAATTCTGAAAAAAACTATAGCCGCACGGCTATAGTGCAATAGCCGTACGGCTCTGGTTAGCCAGAAATGAGAAAAAATAGAGCAAAACATAAAATGATGAAATGCACAACAAATCAATGCAGAAAGCTATAAAAAGGTTAAAGGCCTCTCAGAATTACCTTTTAGATGTCTCTTCAGGGTTCAATTTGATAGAAAATCAATTCTTGAAGCTTTAATTTGGATTTGAAATAAACTTGAATTTTGAAACCGAAACTTGAAATTCCTTCAATTCAGCTCCAATTCCAGTTATTCCAACGATCAATAAGTCGCTTGGAGTTTGGTTTTGATGATGAATTTAGTGACTGAATTTGAGTGAATTGTGATTTTGATTCTTGAATTTGAGATTTTCAAGTTTGAGAATTTTGGTTTATTCTCTCTTTCTTACTTGCTTAATTTTTGTTCCTCTTGTTAATTGTGTTGTTGGAACCCTTTTCAATCCAAAAACCCATCGTAATGAGAAGATTAGTGGAACTGAGGGTGCCAAGCCCGTTCTTCAACATCTGTCTCCTTCATGCAAAGCTGTTGATGATTCATTGACATCCGTACGGCTATCAGTCAACATCTGTACAGATGTTGATACCATAGCCATATAGTCTTTAAATGGTCATGCGGTTGTTGTTTCCTTTTCAGTCCTAATTCTTCAGATTCTTCTCGGTTTCAAGTTTGAAGTTCAATCAAATTCGAATCTTCACTTATTGAATTGATTCTTATAATGAACAATAAGAATAGATGACATTTTGGTATTCGCACACAATAAGATGTCCATGTTAGAGGCAAAAGTCAAAGAAGAAATACAATGCCTACTCACTAAAGTGAATGAGCTTCAGTGTAAGCTGGAAACGCATCACTGTCCTGACATCCCTACTGGCAGAAGCACATCCAATGCTCCTGCAGTGTCTGGGCAGCTATTGTAAAAGCCTCAAACTTTAACAGTGTTCACAATGAGGCTAAAATGGAAAGCTTCCTATTCGGTATAAATCAATATTTGAAAGGCTTAGCAATATTTGATGATGAGATGAAGATTGCTACTACCTGATTGTTCCTTCGAGACACGACTCAACTATAGGCGAACCTAGCATCGAGATTTCAGAACAATTTAAGGCCAAATTGTAGAAGAAATTATCCCCTTGGAATCTAATAAGAAAGGTAAAATAGAGTTGTGGAAATTATGCCAAACGGGTAGTATCTCCTACTATATCAAGGACTTTATTACTTTTTCACTTGAACTTGATGATATACCAGGCAATGGCCTTATTGTTCTTCAAGAATGGCTTAACAGATTATGCCAAGACGGAAGTCAATAGAACTAGTAGTGTGAGCATGTGATCCTATTTCAATGATGAAATATCGACTTGTCGCACTCATAGCCTTAAACTAAGCTTCAATTTTAACTTGAGATCAAGGGTTCAGTTTATTGAAAATCTCAAGTAGGGTTCGTTTTCAACTGCATGGGTGTGGATGCCAAAACCAACACCTCTACTGCCCTTACTTCCACACATGTACAAGTTTTTAGTCAATAGCTATATGGATCTCTATTTCATAGATCCATGACTCTTACTCTTGGAATTAGTTTTTTGGATTTTTGGGGTAGATTATACAAGGTTGGTGCACATCCTTTGCCTATATAAACACCACCAAGAAGCATAAAAGGGGTTGGACTTTCTTAGTGTAAAACTTAAAGAGAAAAGGGACAAAAGAAAAGGAAGAGGAGAAAGACATCTATTTCTTCCTCATTTTTCTTCTTAGAGTTAAAATCAATAGAAATCTTAGGTTAACAAAGGTTAAACATACCAAATAGGTTCTAGAGACTATTTTGATCACTAAAACCTTAACATTTGGATCTTTGGTGTGTATTTGAAGCTTGGAGTTCAAGTGTTCAATCAGAGCCCTCTTTAAGTGATTCTCGACTCCTGAAGTTATGGATTCACACATCAAAGGTAATTATCGAAGCAACTAAAATCATTTAACTTGTTTATGTTGTATTTTGAGCATCATTTACGTATTTTCAACATAATTTGCTTTGGTTTTTTGGTCTGTATTGTAAAGCCGTACGACTATTTGTAAGAGCCGTACAACTGTATTATACCCACACGGCTCTAACATTTATAGCTATATGCCCTAAAATCCTTAAAACCATCAAAATTACCAAAATTCAAAGTTTGGCTCCTAGTCCAACAGTAACGCCTGTACGAGTATGATGTAAAGTCGCACAACTTTGGTTGTACACTTGCAAGGTTGTTAGCTTGGGACAGGATCACTAAAAATTTATTTTCAATTATTTTACGGCATTTGAACCTTAGATTTACTTTCCAAAAGCAGTTTTAGTCCACACCAACCATAGAGATCGATATCTTTTGAAAATCGATCCATTTGCCAAGTTAAATAATTAACCGATAAAACTATTTTCAAAACCGTTGTCTCAAAAATTAATACATGGATGTTTCAAAATATTTTCCATGTCTAGCCAGTAAAACTTGTTGAGTTTCCCTGACTATCCCCTCTAAATGTATGATCCCTATCCTCTTATTATCCCATTCTATCATGTTTGAATCCAACATGAGATTTTTTATGTATTAACAGCTATTTGCAGATTTAGATGTATGCTAGGTCAGATGTATGTTAGCTTTCCATTTTTAAATTAATCGTGTATTCTAGGCGATTACACAAAAGTAGATATTTGTGTATTTTAGGTGCTAGTAGCTCAATCCCTTATTTATTTATTGCTTTATGTATCCCTTGCATGTGCACTAAACGCCTTAAATAAAATTAATCTTAGCCTATAAAATGCATTGTAAAAGAATGTTGAAGTATTTATTTTAATTAGGTAGTGAGTAAGTGACTCGTTCGGATCTAGATCTTTGGAAGATATAGCAGCCCTCACCTGCTTTTGGCTGTACCTGAATTTTCTGATAGAGATGAGCCAAGTCATGACTCCTATAAGTTTTGAGATTTTGATCTCGAAGCTTTTATGAACATTATTTTGCAAAACAAATTTCTAAACTCATCCCTGCCAAAAGCCCTACAGTTTGCTTTGTCGTATTAAGAACATCGTTCGCTTACAAGCGGTAAAAAACTGGACAATGCCATCACAGTTTTCAAAAACATGGTTGATTACTGCTCCAACGCTAAAAAGAATAGCTCAGGAAAGAGCAGGGGAGACAAGCATGGATTAAAAAAGGTGGCGATAAGAAAGATGATACACACCAGAAGCAAGATGGTGGAAGCTTAAGACAAGAAAGACTCTAAACCCCTGAAGCCATGCTACATTTGTGCTGATTCGTATTGGACGAGAGAGTCTCCCAAAAGAAAGACCTTTAATGCTCTTGTTGCTGAATACAAGGGCATGGCTAAGAAAGAACCCGAAGTGGAGTTGGGTTCTCCATAATAGATTGGCACCTTATCCAAGGTCCCTACACTGAAGAGAGGCAAAAACATAGTTTTGTTCTATATGGATGTAATTGTCAACGGCAAGATTGCCTCTGCAGTGCTGGATACAACAGTGATGCAGAACTTCATTGATGTCCAAGAAACCAAGCACTTGGGCATGATGTACAAGACTGGAAATGGTAACATCAAGGCTTTAAACTCACAAACTAATCCTATTGTTGGTATTGCCAAGAGGGTGAAGGTCAAGATCGGCAAATGAAGGTGAGCTCGACTTTAGCATTGTACCTATTGATGATTTTAAGATTGTGTTGGGAAATGCATTCTTTTGTAAAGAGTATGCATTCTCATCCTTGACACTGTCATAGATGGTCACAAGACACAAGTAGTTTCATTGAAGTGTAAGAAGAAAGCTAGCCCAATGCTTTCTGCCTTACAATTCAAATGGGGCCTCAAAAATTCTAAATGCTTCATAGCTAGTGTAAAGGAATTAAGTGACCAAGAAGACCAAGCAAAGCCCCACAAGCCGGTTTCGTAATGCATACGAATTGTGCTTGACAAATACAAGGACGTGATGCCTGTTAAGTTTCCTAAGAAACTTGCACCAAGGCAGGAAGTTAAACATCAAATAGAAATGGAGCTCGATGCTAAACCTCCTGATATGGCTCCTTATCACATGGCTCCCATGTAACTAGAAAAATTGAGGAAGCAACTCAAGGATCTCTTCAATACATATACCCTTAAAGGCTCGATACGGTGCCCCAGTCTTATTTTAGAAGAAGAAGATGGCTCTTTGCAAATGCTTATTAATTAACGAGCATTGAACAAGATCATAATCAAGAACAACTACCTCATTCTGCTCATTGCTGACCTGTTCAATCAATTGGGAAAAGCAAGGTACTTTTTAAAACTTCATCTACATTCAGGTTAGTATCAAGTACACATAGCCATTGGCGATGAGCCTAAGACTGCTTATGTAACATGTTATGGTGCATTTGAGTTTCTTGTTATGCCTTTTGGCCTTACAAATGCACCAACAACATTTTGGACATTAATGAATAAGATCTTCCACTCATTCATTGATAATTCTGTCATAGTATACTTGGATGTCATTGTCGTCTATAACAACATGCTCGAAGAGCACGTACAACATCTTAACACAAGTCTTCCAAGTACTATGCAAAAATGAATTATACATTGAACTCAAAATTGCTCCTTCACACAACAAGAGGTCCATTTTCTTGGACATAAGATCAAGGATGGTAAGTTGCTAATGGATTCTGCCAAAGTGCAAGCAATCCAAGAGTGGCAAGCCCCAACAAAAGTACCTGAATTATGATAACTCCTTGGCCTTGTGAACTACTATCGCTAGTTCTTCAAGGGATATTAAAACACTTCAACCCCTCTAATGGAGCTGCTTAAAAAAATAAGGTGTGGCATTGGTTCAAAGAATGTCATGCCGCCTTTGAGAAGCTCAAAGAAGCCATATCGCAAGAGCCTATTATGGTGTTGGTGGACTATACGAAGTCGTTTGAAGTGCATATAGATGCCTAATGTGAGAATTTGCAAGTGTACAAAACCGTACCAAGTAATAAAGTGTAAGTAAAGATCGTTGTCACGGAGATTGTTTATTAATTACCAACTAATTTACTTAAACTATAATCTAAGCAAATAACGAATAATGATTTGATTGATATTAAATTAAGAATTTAATTAAAAACAATAAAAGCAATCAAATTAAAGTTAACTGTAGAAAATTCAATATAAGAAACACCTAGGATATTGATTTCATGTAATATATAGTTTATTTATTTTCTTGTGTCTACCAAACCCATTTTAATTATTATTGCAATGGAGATTAATTGAATGTCAATAATATTATTTCCCAAGAAATACTATCAATGCTAATAGTAGATTAAGAATCATATTTTCCAATAGTGACAAATAAACTATAATTAACTCTTTAATATCAAATTAATCACGAACTCCACACTAAACAAGTTACATTACTTTCGTTCAAACTTAATCTAATGATTTTATTATCTGAATTTTGGTTTCAATAATATTACCTCCTATTACTTTATATTAGTTCAACTTAAAATCATTCAACTGGTAGCTAATCAAATACAAACTTTAAGCAAGATAATAAGAATGAAATAGTAAAGTAAGATAAATCATGAAAATTTTATAAACTAATTAAGTTATACTACATCAATATCCTAGATATAAGAAGTTTATCTACTCATAATATTGAGAGTAAACAAATAACACTTAAGAATTAAAAACATAAGGAAGAGATGAAAAATTCTAAAGTTGGTGTAGGCATCTTAGTCGAATTCCTATGCCTTGTTGCCTCCACTAGAACCTTGGAATTTTCTCTAAAAAATGTAGAATTAAACTAAGATTGTCCTCCTTAAATTGAAAAACAAAGGCTTCTCGTACAGGAGAAACACTCTCCTAATCGAACAGGAGATAAACCAATTTAGGAAACATAATTCTAATAAGAATCTTCAAATTATCATAATTAAAATATTTTCTAATTGTAAACTTCTACTGAAAGAAGAAGAACAAAAAATTATCATCAGTTTAGGACTTTTACTTCAATTAGGAAAACACAAGCTTCAAAAGAAAAAGTTGAAAGATTTAACTTATAGGGTTTATGTCTAGCCATTGTAAATCTGAGATATCTTTTTCATTTCAACTTCGATTAACATAATTCAAGGTACATTAGAAAGCTGATGGATAGACACACTACTTTGTAGAATAATTGCAGAGCTAAATCAATCTTTAACTGTGTCGAAACTCTAGTCGAAATTCTGCCGACAATAATCCTTCTCCACTTAGAATTCCTTTTTTGAAGAAAAATGTCCTATTTATACCAAAAAAACAAAGGAAAATACGTGATAAAGATCAAAGAATAAAAAATATAATAATTAACAAATAAAGCACTAAAACTAATACTAAAAATGCATAAATTAATAAAAAACAATACTAAAATACTCTTAAAAATGCTTATATAAAAATGATCAATGCCTTGGACTTTGCTATTGGTGGTGTACTAACACAAGAGGGACAACCCATTGAGTGTGAAAGTCACAAGCTCAATGACATCGAATAAAGGTATACAGTGTAAGAGAAAGAGATGACTGCCATCATCCATTGACTACGAACTTGGCGACATTACCTGCTTGGAAACAAGTTCTAATCATGACTGACAATGTGGCAACGAGCTACATTCAAACTCAAAAGAAGCTTAGCCCTAAATAAGCATGTTGGCAAGATTTTCTAGCTGAGTTTAACTATCGCTTGGAGTGCAAACTAGGAAAGGAAAATGTTGTGGTTGACACGTTAAGTCGAAAGGCAAAACTCGCTGTGATTGCTGCAAGTGAACCCCATATGGACTTTCTTGAAAAGATTAAGGAAGGCATGAACGGGGATCCCACAGCATGCAACTTGGTGAAGTTGGCAAGCAAAGGGAAAACTTGAAGATTTTGGGTGATTGATGGTGTACTCTACACTGTTGGCAACCAAGTCTTCGTGCCAAATTAGGGAAACCTAAGGTTTGAAATCCTTAAGGAGTGCCATGATTTCCTATGGTCTGGACATCTGAGAATGACTCATACCTTAGCGCTCATTCAAAATTCCTATTATTGGCCACAGATGGAAGATGATGTCGAAGAATACGTGCAAACTTATCTTGTGTGCCAATGAGACAAAAGTGAGCATCGACCCCCTAGAGGATTGCTAGAACCTCATCTTGTTGCAAAACATCCTTAGGAAAACGTTTCCATGGACTTCATTATTGGCTTACCAAATTCAGAGGGGTGTGGAAGCATCACCTTGGTGGTTAATCACTACAACAAGTATGTTACTTTTATTCCAACATCGGCAAAATGCAAATTTTATGAGGTGGATCACATTCTTTAAGCATGTAGTGAAGAATTTGGGTGTGCCAAGAAGTATTGTTAGTGATTGAGATCCTCAATTCACTAATAAGTTTTGGCATGAATTGTTCAATTTATTGGCCACTAACTTGAAATTTTCTACTAGCTTTTTCGTCCCCAAAGTCAAGGCCAAACTGAGCACATTAATGCTTTATTGGGACTGTACTTGCAACACTATGTGAGCACTCATTAATGGGATTGGGTAAAGTTGCTAAACATTGACCAATTCTTTTACAACTTGCAGCAAAGCGAGTCAATGGGAAAATGCCCTTTCGAAATTTTTATGGGGCAGCAACCCTTGATTCCACATGCCCTAGTGATGCCATATGTGGGTAGTAACCCCTACTGGCCATAAATTTGTTGGGATTCGTCACGGGAAACTGACCGATAAAAGTGAAAATAAGTGTCGATTTCCTCGAATCCAGTCCCAGGAGCTTAAGATGTGGAAATCAAAAACTAAAACACAAAGAGAAAGTTCGAAAACTTACCATACAGTCTCTCTAAGAGACGGATGTGGACTGCAGAAATCAAGTGTAGATTTCTCCACCGATGTGCACACGAACGGCTCTCGGACCAAAAACCATGCTAGCGACTCGGATGATTTCAAAGAGAGGGAGAGAAGGGATGCCCACTGAAAATTATGGCTCTACCATATTTCTATCCAAAAGAAATATATATATATATATATCTTTCCAAAAGAAAGTCCCAATTTTCTCAAGTGGGCAAACAAGTTTCTTTCCAAAAGAAACATAATGCATAAAAGTGGGCAAAATTTTTCTTCCAAAGAAAAATTCCTTCCGCCAAAAGTGAAGTGAATTAAATTGTTATTATTTCTCATTAAAGAAAGGAGATAATTATGGAAGAGCAAAGTCCAACTTTGCTACAAATGAGTCAAACCAATCACTCACCATGGTGACTCACCACCACCACTCACCATCACCTTTTCTTCTTCTTTATCCGTAATACCAAAAAGTCAAGAAGATGACTCATCTTCACTCCCATCAATTCCGCCAAGAGAGGAAAGAAAATGGATGGATATTTTTCTCATTAATCATACCATAATAATGACCAAAATATCTCATGATGCAAAGTCCAACTTTGCCACCTAAAGTCATCCATGACTCATCCTTTTTCATCATCTTCTTTTGTCCTAAGATGACTCACAATTCTTTCCAATTCCATGCAAGGAAAAGGGATGGCCAAAAGATGGAGTGATGGCTGATTTTTTTTCCTTCTTCTTACCATAAGAAAGATGATAAAAATCAAGGAAGTAAAGTCCAACTTTGCTACCTTAAAGTCATACCATGACTCACCATTTCTCATTATCATATTTTGTCCAACAAAATGACTCATCCCTTAGCCCAATTCTCCCATAAATTTCGGCCATACAAATCCCACTTCATGTGGGCATTTTTCATTTTAAGCCTAAGCCTAATTTAACTTCCTTTGATTTAATTAAATGCAAATATAACTTTAATTCAACATGTATATATATATTATGCCATATAATATATTACATACATTTAAATTAAAATTCATTTGACCCATTAATTTAATCAATGGATTAAATTAGACACACATAAAATGAAATACATGTAAATCTATACATGTAATATTATTTCCACCTAGGAAATAATCCCATAAATTAATTCAATGAATTAACTATGAGAAGGGCAAAATAAATATTAATTATATAACTTTGATCAATCCAATTGATTCATAATATAATTAATAGATTTCTCTCTCTTCAAACATGTATACTCCAAGTACACACTTAATCCGACTAGTTAAAGTCCAGACGTTCAATGTGTACGATCCAATGGGCCCGTCTTTATATTGGCAGTGGGCTAAGGCCCACAAACTACAGCCAGGCTCTAGCAAACCACTACAGCCCCTAATTGAGACGGAGTAAGCAGTCCAACTGAAAATGTAACCCTATAGTTTGAACTTGTAAATCCCATGTCGCTGATATCTGTGTCCAACACAGAGGCATGGAAGTATCACCCTCTATTGTGTCTAGACATTTACTTGATAACGAATGAACTGATGCTTATAAACAAGATCCAATCTTGTTTGGGTGCGGCCGCGCACTTATCAGTAACATTCTTGAAGAGGCCAATGATATCGTCTCAGTGAGTCACTGAGTGACATTCCCTTCTGCATATCTATAGCACTGCCATGTTCACTAACACACCTGAATGTACCCACACTTGGCACCCTTTTACAGGCCGTTAGGCGTACACCAAAGTGTGCCACTTCACATGCAGCACCATCATATGGTCTGGTCAAAGGACTTGTACAAGTACTGCACGAGAATCATTTGTGATACTATACCATGTAGATTCCTGTTAAATGGATCGATTCAGTACCATGCCCTTTTTGTATGAACGCATTAACCTGGTTGACATTCCATGTTCTATGACCGGTTAGACACTGCCATACAACCAGGCTAATGATAGTCTTTAGTTCCATTCATTCCCATGATTGGAACAGACTACGGATAACTCTATGGCCATATCGTTTTCCCTATCCACAGTCTTACTGCCAAGTGCCTCACACTTGACAGCATAGATATGGATATGTCCATTGGATACTCTATTTAAAGTATAGCACAAGACATATAATAAATAGATTGATGCCTTTATCTCTAGACACAATTTGTATAATACATAAAGTTCACATTAATGTACAAATGTATTATACAAACACAAGGACCAATGCCTCGTGACTAGGGCATTTCGAATAATCTCCTACTTGCACCAGTACCTACTAGGCATGGGTCTAATCCCTATAGATCTAGTATAACCTTTATGCATAGGCATAGCCAAGCGTGTTGGTCAATAGATCTACGGCATTGTCTTTGGTGTCCACTCTTTGTAATGAGATGTCACCCCCTCAGCGATTTCTCGCAATAGGTGAAAGTCGCTAAGTACATGCTTTGTGTTTATGTGTGACTGGGGCACTTAGCTTGTGCAACAACCCCATCGTTGTCACTAAAGATATCAACTAGTTCCTGGATAATTGATACTACCCCTAGTTTCATGATTAACTTCTTTACCCACACAGCTTCCCTAGCTGCTTCACATGCTGCAATGTACTCGGTTCCTGTGATAGAAACCGCGATGGTCGGTTACTTGGAGCCTCTCTAACAACAGCACCACCATTTAGCATGAACACATACCTATACTATGACTTGTATTCATCCTGGTCAGTTTGGAAGCTTGCACCAGTGTACCTAGTAACGGACAACTCTTCCTAACCTTCATGCACTAAGAAGCTATCCTTAGTCCGGTTAATGTACTTCAGGATTGCTTTGACAGCCTACCAGTGATCCTTTCTAGGATCTGGCTCGTCATACTCAGTGCAAAGGTGACATCAGGTCTTGTACATAGCAAGGAGTACATGATTGATCCAATAGCTGAAGCATATAGGACCAATCTCATGTTCTTACTGTCCTGCCTTGTCTTAGGACAGTTCTTCTTATTAAGTTTCAGCCCATGACTCATTGCCAAGAAACCTTTCTTAGCCTAGTCCATGCTGAATCTTTTCAGAACTATGTCTATGTACTTGGCCTGACTTAGGCCAACAAGCTGATTGGGTTTATCCCTGTAGATCCTGATCCCTAGGATCGTCTCAGCTTCACCTAAGTCCTTCATTGCAAAGCACCTACTCAACCATTAGATTACCCTTGTAGTGTTGGTATGTCGCTTCCAATCAGAAGGATGCCACCCATATATAATACCAGGAAATTTACTATGCTCCCACTAAACCTCTTATACACATCCTTAAAGGTATTATCGGCCTATAGCTTATAGCACCACTTGCAACCTATTACCTTAGCACCCTGAGCTAGATCAACCAGGTTCCAAACCTGATTATCGTACATTGATTTCATATCCACCACCATGGCAGACAATGGGCTAGCTATCGCCTACTGGTAGGTTTTGAGCTCTTCTTCATCCAAGACAAAAGGAGCGTAATCATTAGAAATAAGAAACCGATGTTTCTCATGTTCCTGATGATCCCTACCAGACCTTTTAGGTCCTGGAGTTTCTAAGCTTTGAACTTCCCTGAGTTCAACATCGCTCCCACTGTCTTTCTTGGAAATAAACCCTTTTTCAAGAAAGACCCCCTTTTGTGCCATGAACACCTTATTCTCAGTAGGGTTATAGAAGTAATACCCTTTGGTTTCCCTAGGGTAGCTCAAACAGGCATTAGTCAGTTTTGGGTTCTAATTTTACTCACAGTCAATTTCTTGACTTGTGCATAACAACCCCAAATCCGTAGGAAAGACACATTGGGCACCCTACCTGTCCATAGTCCAAATGGGGTCTTTTCCAAAGCCTTAGTCGGAGTATAATAGAAAATGAGAGCCATTGTCTCAAGAGCGTATCCATTAAAAACTTATTGGGAGAGAGGCATGACTCATCATTTGAGCGGACTATGTCTAATAGGGCCCTGTTCCTCTGTTCGGACACCTTAGTCCATTGTGGTGTTCTGAGAGGAGTGAGCTATGGAACTATTCCATGCCCTCTCAAATATGAGTCAAACTCTAGGCTTATATGCTCACCACTTTGGTCCGACCGAAGGGCTTTGATATTTCTTCCTAGTTGGTTCTGTACTTCGTTCTTAAATCCCTCAAACCTATCAAGGGTCTCAGACTAATATTTCATTAAATAGGCATAGCCATATCTGATGAAATTGTCTGTGAAGGAGACGAAGTATAGATGTTCACCCCTGGTAACTGCGCTTATAAGTCCACATACATCTGAATGTATTAGGTCTAATACGCCAGTGGCCGTTTCAGCCTTTTGCTAAAAGGAGCTTTAGTCATTTTACCTCGTAAACGAGACTCACATATATCAAGTGACTCCATGTCAAATGATCCTAGGATTCAAACTTTGTGAAGCCTAGATATGCACTTCTCGTTTATGTGGCCTAAACGACAGTGCCAAAGGTAAACAGGATTAAGTTTGTTAGGATTAACCCATTAAGTATGTATATTATAGACATGATTAGTTTCATTTAGATTCAGGATATAAAAGACATCATTTGAACGGAGCTACTCCATAAAATAATTCTTTTCTAGATAAACCCTTTTTACTATTACCAATAGTAAATGTACATCTAGAAATATCCAAAACTGAAACAGAAATAATATTCCTATACATAACAGGTACAAAATAACATAGTTTTAGTAACAAAACTAATCTACTAGGCATCATAAGCTGGTCCTGCTGATCTCTATGGCAGCAACCCTTGCTCCATTTCTGACCTGCAAGTTCACTTGTCCTGATCCCAGCGATCTCCTATTCTTAAGTCCCTGCACATTATAACAAATGTGAGAACCACATATAGTATCCAATACATAAGATGTTGAAATAGAGGTTAATGTCTATGACATATATACCTGATGTAGACACGCCCTGTGTCTACCTTTTCTCTCCCATAAGCTTGGGACACGATCTTTTCCAATGTCCAGTCTGCTTACAACCGAAGCAGACATCCTTGGAATGGGCCTTAGGATGGGCTTTAGCCTTTTTAGCCTTGTATTCCTTAGCCTTGTCCTTGGCCTTTGCCTTGCCTTTAGCAAGAGGAGGTTTCCCCTTGTTGACCATAAGTACCGGCAGAGTCTTCCAGACCTGCACCTCGTATTCCTCCAGCTATCAAGCCGATGGATTACTTCCCATTGGCGCAGCCGGTATAGGCTTTTCTAGCACATACTCTTTAGACTCTTGTCTTAGAACTTTCCTCAAGTTCATAGACCAGTACCAAAAGCTAGGGCCAGAAAGGTTGCCCCATTCCAGGATAGATCGCAGTGATAAAGTATTATTCGTAGCCATTGGTTACTACAAAAAAAAATTACGAGTGTTAATAAAGGACTTAACTTGTTCTTCCCATCTTATAATTAATAATGAATCATGTTGTTAATTAAACTGAGTTGTTGGGCTCATGGGCCGAGATCCATATTTTATCAAGATATACCTAGACGAGGGCCTGGAACAACTATACCCTAATTTTTAGGTAGGAACGTCGTCCAATCCCAACCTAGGGACTCTCTGTTTGATGGGTCTGTTGGCACTTACCCATCTGTGCTTAGGACCAGGAACATCCTACTACCCACGCTAAGTCAAAACCTCTATCCAAGTGTTAAAGTAACCAATACCCCAACCCAATACAAAATGACGATACTCCAGTGCATCCAATGAGGGTTGGTCTACAGCTGGCCTATCCCCACTTCGAGTAGGTTATGAATGAGGGAAGCACTTTTAAGAGACTTAGTAATTACCTTTTGGTTATTAGATTCAATTAATAACAGCTTAGATGCATAGGCGGGTGAAATTGGGTTTGTACATACATTCTCACATGTAAATAAATAAAGCATAATTAAATAAAATGAAATGCTATAGGCCAAAATTTACATGCTAATATAATTCTAGTAAACCTATACTAGAACGACATCAGGTGGGCCGCATCCTCATCCTTCTAGCACGCCAATCCAATCGGCATTTTCTTTACATAATATTATAATAAATGAATAAAATAAAATTACATAAAAAGGAAAATGGCACGCAGGCCGTACCAAAAGAATATTACAACCCAAATAAATAAGGCCCTATAACATCCATTCATGCATTTAATCATAAATCCATGTAAACGAATACATACAATTTATAAACATGTTAAATGCATGAATTAATCCCATTTCATATATGTCCATAGCCATTATTTTGAAATCGCCAAATTTTGGCCATTCATGGTTTTAAGCCCGTATGGGCCTTGGGCCTCCAACCCAGGTAGAGCACTGCTTCCAATCCAATTGGGAAACCATGAATTCCAAATTAGCTGTCCGGGCAATTATGCCAAGAAAACCCGAACCAATTTCAATTAACCGTATTAATTTCCAAAATTAATATCCAATGAATGAAAATTAAATTTCATTCATAAAACACGCGCATGAAAATTTCCAAAATTTAAAAACGCAAAATTTTAAAACTAATTAAAATTTTAAAACCCGGCCGGGCCCAAAAATCCCGCCAAATCCAAAAACGGGCTCGGCGGCTGCGCAACAGCTGCTGCTTCCGTTCCTACCCGAAATGATCCGTGATTTTTTTTATTCATTTATTGTAATATTGTGTAAAGAAGATGCCGATTGGATTAGCGTGCTAGAAGGATGAGGATGCAGCCCACCTGATGTCGTTCTAGTATAAGTTTACTAGAATTATATTAGGATGTAAATTTTGGCCGATAGCATTTCATTTTATTTAATTATGCTTTATTTATTTACATGTGAGAATGTATGTACAAACCCAATTTCAAACCAATGACTCACACCATGAGTCATCACCTTACCATCATCATATTTTGTCCAAAGAATGACTCATCCTTCAAACAAAAATGACTCACCAAGTGGCCAAAATTTCGGCCAAGTCTTCCCATTTTATGTGGGCTTTATTCTTTTAAAGTCCAAGCCCAATTTTAATTCCATTGATTTAATTAATTTCAAATGCAACTTTCATTTAACATGTATGCTTATATATTATACCATATAATATATTACATACATTTAAATTAAAATTCATTTGACCTATTAATTTAATCAATGGATTAAATTAGACATACATAAAATGAGATACAAGTAAACCTATACATGTATAATAATATTTCCACCTAGGAAATAACCTCATAAATTAATTTATTAATTAATTAAGAGAAGGCCGAAATAAATATTAATTATGCTATTTGGATCAATCCAATTGATCTATATAATATAATTAATAAATCTCTCTTCTAGAAGCCGATTAGATCTATCCTTGTAGATCCTGATCCATAGGATCGTCTCAGCATCGCCTAAGTCCTTCATTGCAAAGAACTTACTCAACCATTACAATACCCTTGTAGTGTTGGTATGTCGCTTCCAATCGGAAGGATGCCATCCTTTTATAATACCAGGAAAGTTACTGTGAGCAGACGACTCGTTTTCGACGGGACGCGGGACTCCCTTTTGTAAGGGGCGCCTCGATTTCGGGTGGGGCCCTCCCTCGCGTGGGGTTTTGGATTGGAAATTTGTTTTTTGGAAAAGTGGATTGTTTCGTAAAAGAATCGAGACCTAAATCTCGAAAAAAAGTATAGGAGTCGCCACCCAGCTCAGCTCAACCGAGAAATTACAGTGTAGCAGAACCAAAGCGGGAACTGCCACACTTTTCAGAGATCTAGGTTCGGACAAGTCCCTTATTTCGTGTCTAATTTAAATATTGTTAGCCAATGTTCTAGTTACGACACTTTAAATTGCTAAAAATCGATTTTTATTGAATAATACATGCAGCGTGTATACATAATAATACAAACATAAAAGTAAGGAAGTAAATATTTAAGAGGTTTACAACCCAATTGAATGGAAAAATAAAAACTCTTGCCTCACTGATACAATCGCCTAGGATACACGAGAATCTAAAAATATTTACAACCGCCTAAATACACAATTAATTCTATTAAAATAAAAATAAAATGAAAATTAAGATAAAATAAAAGCTGCAAAACAAAGGTTAGCACAATTTATACGGCACACCATAAGTAGGAATCAAATAGACAAAATTGGGAAATCAAGCATTTGGGGACATGCATTCGGGGGTAACCGGGTCGGCCTGGTCGGCCTGCCTCGTTAGACCTGGAAAATCATTTTGAAACGTCCCTGTATTTTGGTTTTGTGAGAAAATCGTTTTTGAAAACATTTTTCCGGTTTATTTTAATTTAGCATACGAGGTGGGTCGGTTTTCGGGAGAACCGGGTCTCCGTCGTGGTTTTGTTCTAAATGCAATTTCACCGAAAAATAAATCTAGGGTCGTGAATGCACACACCAAAATTCTTTTTTGATGATTTTTTTATTTTTCAAGATTTTTCTGATTTTCTGAAATTTTCTGATTTTTATGAAATTTTTTGGGTTTTAGGGATTTTAGGGATTTCTGCTCCTAGCCGAGAACTATAGTCGTGCGACTGTAGTTACAGTCATGCGACTATAGTTACAGTCGTATGACTGTATATTACAGTCGTGCGACTGTAGCCTTTACTAGAGGCAGAAATCCCTAAAAAAAACCTAAAAAGAGAAACTTAAAGCTGGAAAAATAAAAATAGTGGTACGACCGTAAGTGATATGGCAGGACTGTAATTACAGTCGTGCCCCTGTTCTTGTGAGAAGAACAGTCGTACGACTGTTCTTATTTTTCCAAAAACAGAAGTGCAAAAACTTGAATAAAAACGCACAAAAAACAACCAAATCACCCAGAAAGCTGGAAAATGAGTTAAGTTGAAGATTATTTACCTTCTTGGCGTCGATCCACAGCTGGAATGACCCCTGGCTACGCACCAATCCACGTGAATTTGCTCCTTTTCCTTGAAATGTCAAGGTTGTAAAGAGAGTCCAAAAATTCTCTAAAAAGCTACGGATTTGAGTTTGTTTTTGTCAAAAGATGAGTTAGATTTCTGGTGTGATTGTTAACCTAGGGTTTCTAATTCATTTTAAAGATTAACATGAAGAAATGAAGAAGAAAATGATAGAAGAAAGCAATATATTTCTTTTCTCTCTTCCCTCCTTTTCTTCCTTTTCTCTCTCTAAATTTGCTTTAAGTCTGAAAATTCTGGCCAAAAGGTCCCTCTCTTTCTGATTTCTCCCCTTTTATGTCTTTCTTTCTCGGAAAATCTTGAGCATTAAATGCTCAAGATTTTCCCCAATTTTTATTTCAGGGGGTATGGGTTCTGCAACCTGCCCCCGATAATACAGTCGTATGACTGTAAACAAAACCCCACGACTGTAAATACAGTCATGGGTCAACGGTCAGATTGTTTTGTTTCATGTTCACAGGCTGCCCCTCGTGTAGCTAAAGTTTGATTTTCAAAATGGATTTAGGTACACGACGAAGAACACGAAAATTGCGATGACATGCAAGCGTGTGACTCGCGTGTAAACTTCGGGTGACTTTGGTAGTCAGGTGGTCCATATGCCTTTTGCATGAAGATGACACCGAGAAAAAGACGACTTTTGGGGTCGGGAGATTCCTTACGATGACTTTCGCGCAAGGATGATGCCAAGATAAAATTACTTTTAGAGTCAAATGGTCGTGTATGATTTGCCATACAGAGCCAAAAAAGGTACGTAATGCGTGCTTGGTGAACGTATTTATTCCTTGATCGATAATTTTGAAACAAAAATTTTTGCCCCTTCGATCAAGAATAAATACGGGAATGTGTGTCCTGGTTGCCTTTTATAGTCATGCAGGACTGAACTTGTACATGAGGAGTGTGTGATAGTCGTGTGAGGTTGGCGCACTCAACGGACTGACATAGAAATTCTGGTTCTGTTTTATATTCGTGGTGGACTGAGATTGGTTGAAGGGTGTGATAGTCACGCGCAACTTGGTGCACAGGACTGGAATTTAATTTTGGGTTCCCTTTTAAAGTCGTGGTGGACTGTGATTTTGTGAAAATGTGTGACAGTCGCGTGCGACTGGGCGCACTTGACTGACTGAAGCTGAATTTAGGTTCCCTTTTAAAGTCGTGGTGGACTGTGATTTTGTGAGAATGTGATGATCGGGCGTGACTTGGCACACGGAACGTGTTGAAAATGCAATTTGGTGAGATTGTACTTACAGTGAATTTTTCACGGTTTTCTCGGGTTTCGTGCCCCTTGGATGAGGCTGACCGTTGCTGGAAAAAATTAGTCGTTGCTGGGTTGGCCCTGCAAAATTACTGAAATATCTTCCCGTGGGGAATAATTAAGCATTTGGTGATAAAAACAGGGTTTAAAGAATAAATAGGAAAATTAAAAAAAATTCCCCCCCTTTTTTTCCACTACAGTTGTGCTACTGTATTCAAATTTTGAATACAGTTGTACGACTGTACTTCGCGGGCAGAAAAGATAAAAGGGGCGGTTTCCGCCCCTTCTTCTCCCACATTTAACATTTCCGAAAACTTCTACTTCTTTTCTCTCTAAAAACCGGTTCCCATCCCCAAAATCTCGCAAAAATATTGAAGAAAATAGGAAAGAAACTGAAGAAACTCTCGAGCAACTTGATTCAGAGACCCAATAATCCAAACGATATCCCTTTTGTGAGCATTGCACATGGATACGGGCATCCGCTATACATGGAACAACTCGGAGTTAGGCTTGGGATGGAGATCCCAATTTTGCTGGAGATGGACTCCCATCTATCTGTTACTCAGGTTGGTACCCGATTTTAATCTTTGATTTTGAGTTTTTTGGATATTTTTTCCTTTGAACGTATGGATCTGATTTGGCATGATTTATCGCTTTCTGGGTTGATTGATTGAGTAGAATGCATGCTAGGAGTCTCCTGTAGTTAATAGGAACAAGAAACTAGGGAAAACGAGTTAGAAATCATGAAAATTGCATAAAAATTGAATTCTGCCTGCAGGGATATGAACAGTCGTGCGACTGTTCATGCCAATGAAGAACAGTCGTATGACTGTGGGCTGTACAGTCATACGACTATAGTTACGCTCGTGCGAAGCGTACTACAGTCGTACGACTGTAGCAAGAAAAACAGGCCTAAAATTTGCATTTTTTTTATTAATTATGATTATGTTACTGTTATGCAAAAAATGAATGTATGTGTATTGTACTTCCCAAAAATGCAAGCGAACAGGATTTCCGGCAGCGGGAATCTTTCTTTGCCGCGGGTCTGGTGGGACCGGCTTCCCAAGCCTATGAGGGCCCGGGTTAGGATTCTGGGCTTAGAGTCCTTTATACTATCACTGCCCACGAGCACCCCTCATACTACCCATGCCGTGTTGACGGCTCTGTGCGAGAGATGGGTCTGTACTACCCATACATTTCACCTGCCCATCGGGGAGTTCACCGTCACTCCCTCGGACTTCGCAGCGATCACCGGATTCGGGTTTGGTGGGACCCCCATCGTGTTCAACTGCTGCTTGACCCGTCATCAGCTGATGGATGATAATATAGGCGGATTGGTCGGTTGCACCCCTGAAAAGGGGAAGATCCTGTGCTCCAGGGTGGAAGCGTTCTAGTCCGGTCGCCCGGACCTATCAGAGGAGGATGTGGAGCGGTATGCTCGGGCTTATGTGCTCGTTCTTTTGTCCTGCACGTTGTTTCCCACTGGGCAGAGCACTTGTAATTTGACTCTACTGCTCACTTTGGAGGACTTGGTTGCCTTCCCTTCCCTGGATTGGGCGCAAGCTGCGTTGGGGCAGCTGTTGGACTTATGTGCCCGGGGGGAGTAGCTGGAGATCCTCGGCTTCTGGTTCGACCTTCTGATATTATCTCTTCTTCTCTTTTTTTTAATACTTTTTGTTAACTACAGATCTAGGCCTTCGAGCACCACATTTTGGAACTGCCAGAGCTGTGGGACGTCCAGGGTGATGTTCAGTCGACCGTCCTGCGTTGCTGGACGCAGGGATGGCAGGGTATCGGCCGGGATTTGGAGGAGGTGAGGCAGAGTCTGCTCGACACTACCTGTGTTGAATTTCCTTTGTTGCATTTCCACAGATCCGGCACCATCCTTGGCACGGTCTGGGTGCTGTTTCCCTCCTTGTGCAGACATCCGCGTGATTTGACTTTCGCCGATTTATCCTGGAGTGTCCCATGTCACAGGAGTGGTATTTAGGCTAGCGCCTCACTCTTTCTGACCATGTCGATGGTCCAGCTGGTCGGCCTGTGCCTCCACCGCTGCCACATGCGCTGTTCTGGCCTCACCTAGTTGATCCCGATGTAGATTATGATATATTTAGGGAGGGCTATAGCATTGGACCCGTTGATGGGGATTATCTGACCTACATCCAGCAGTGTCTACTACCGGTTGCGGGTGGCGCGCCAGCGGCTCCTCCTCCTCGTCGGGTATTCACTCCTTCTTCTTCTTCTCACTTTTTTTTTCTTTTTTTTTGACTTTATTCTGCTTGCAGGTTAAGAGGCGCAGGGGAACCGGGTCTACTCAGCCGAGTGGGCCGGCCGGTGAGAGTGCTGAGGCGGCCACGGTTGGTGAGGATGCTCTGATTCAGGACAGGAGCCACCCTGTTCATACGGGTAGTGCCGCAGCCTCAGCTTCTTAGGCTGCTGGTGTAGTGGAGGGTCATCTAATGACCGAGCTTCGGACCGGCTTTAACATGATGGGGCTGGATGCCAGCTACTCTTACAGGATGTGGCCGGTTTCCCGCGAGCAGCCGGCTAGATTCTTTCCGGAGGACACCACCCATGTAAGTCGAAGCTTCTCTTTATTTTTTTTTTTTTGACTTTCTGATATTTTCTAGGTTCCACGGGCCGAGGTGGAGGACATAGCCTACCAGTATAAAAGCATGGGGGACTTCATGGTCCAGGAGAACGCCTTCTGGGCAGTGAGCATTCTGCATTCTTTGCACCATCTCATAATTTATGCAATGCATGAGTGTGCATGTTGTATGTATGCATGTTAATTTATGTTATTAATTGCAGTCTCGAGTCTAGATGCTTCAGGACTAGGTCAGGTAGGCTGCTTCCTCTGAGGCTCGGGTCTTGGCTGCTACCCAAGAGACGTATCGGGCGAGGGCTGAGGCAGCCAGGCTACAGGCGGAGCTGACTCGGATGCTGGCGGACTTCGATTCCTACAGGGCCACTCATCAGAGTGAGTCCGAGGAGGAAGAGGAGGATGCGGGGCAGGATGAGAGCTAGATGGAGTGCTCTGTTTTCCACATACATTGTCTTTGTTGTTTTTCTTTTTTTCCTTTTTTTTTTTGTATTGGATTTTTACGCACATCATGAACTGGATTTTTCACATTATGGGATTTTATTTTATTAATCTTTGAGAATTCATTCTTTTTCTTTTTTTTTTTCCAATTTTGTTGCTTCCTTTCATCCAGACTTTTACAATTTTCTAGAATCGTTACAAGACTCTGATTGGCTTAAATTGAAGCCCTTCGGGTTGTGGAATATCAAGGCCTATTACAAACACCCCTGGAACATCAAACTGTTGAGTGCTAGTGATCATTTCTGGGATCCGGTGGATAACATTTTCCATTTCTCATGCCAAGAGCTCTGCCCCTTATATGAAGAATTCAGTGCCATTCTGAACATCCCGTGTCACAAAAGGGTAGACATTGCCGTCCCTGAGTTCACCTTTGGTAACAGTTGTTCCTTGGTGAGCTTGTTCGGGCTTCCCAATCCCGAGGTGGAAGCTCTACTTTCCACAGGTTCCCCTTCTCCCGGGTTGAGCTCAGATTCTGTACTGGAGTGGTGCATCAATGCCCCTAGGGACCATATGAGCTGGGCTTGTATGGTTAGTCTGTTACTGGTGAGCCGGTATTTCTGTGGTCCTAGTGATCGGGTTGTCTCCTTCAGAGCCATCTCCCTTATCCCTCAGATGGTTGCGGGAGCATCTCCAGCTCCTTTTGTACTTGCTGAGACACTGATCAGTTTGCATACATCTAAGACAAGCGGTGTTCTCAACATCGGCCCTCATCTGACACTGCTCCAGGTAAATCTCCTCATTGGCCGGTGTATTCCTGGGACTAAACGTACTCCTAACCCTTGCTTTCCATCATACTGCAGATCTGGTTGTTGGAGAAGCTATCGATTCTTAAGATCCCGAGGGGGAATTTTAAGAAATACCATCCGGCCAACTTCAGGGAAAGAGGCGTCTCCATTGACTCCTATACTGATATGTCTGCTGATGAGTAGGGTGTTTGGTTATCTTGCCTGGCTGATGACCGGATTAGGTGGGTGTGCCCCTGATGGAAGATTACCCACGTGATTGTGGATATGTGGGCACATGGTGTACAGTTGTTGGGATTGACCAGGGTGACATTCTATTCTCCGAGTCACCTCTGCCGATAGTACGGCCATCTACAGGACATCCCCCAGCTCTTTTGTGTCACTACTTATGAGGAGTACACCGCTTCTTGGCCAGATCACATCAGACTTCGCTGGGCTAGAGATACTCATCGTGTGGCATTGAGCTATGCTTCTCTTGCTCCCACGGAGACAGATGATCGTTACAAGCAGTGGTTGGCTGAGATCCAGGACCTACTGACCCGTGAGGCGCATGAGCGCGCGACTTTCCACTGGCTGGCTCCTTCTGAGGCCGTGAGATCACTTCCTATCAAGAAAAGGAAAAAATGAAAGAAAAGTGATTTTCATTATTATGCATGTATCGACTATCATTATTATTATTTATACATATCTCCTTCATTATTGGCGCGATCCCCTTTTTTTTGCCTTAATTTTTGCTTAAATCGCCCTTGCGGGTTTTCGACTTAACAGGCTCTTTTTTTTTTAATGAAAGGATGATGTTCGCAATTCGCACACTTAGGCATCTAAATGTCTTTGTTTATCTAGATGTTTCAACAAATGAATCATGTAACATACTCCAAACATTCATGCAATATGTTGAGCAAGACGCACTTCATTAATGAAATTTAATTATTGTATCAATTAAAAATACCAAAATTAATATATATCTCGAACGAACTCATTCCTGTTATCAACCATCCTATACAGGTTTTTTGATTGATAAGCTAACTCTCGTCGCCTTTATTTTTGCTTAAACCTCCCTTGCGGGTTTTCGACTTCACAGGCCCTTTTTTTTTTACACATGGTAGCGTTTGAGGTGATCTTGATTAATCGGATTGGTGAACTCGTTGCCGTCCATGTCCATGATCTTCACTACACCTTTGGAAAGTATTTTCTTAACCACATACGGCCTTTCCCAGTTGGGTTTGAATTTGCCCCTCGCATCCATGTTAGTCGGCCTCAACTGTTTCAACACTAGATCTCCCACCTTCAGATGTTGTTTCTGATCACGAACCCATCGATTGTAGGCCCTAGCCATCCTTTGGTGGTACATTTGTAGATGATCTAGAGCCTTGAGATGTTTTCGTCGACCATAACCAATTGTTCAAATCTCACCTTTACCCATTCTGTTTCAGGCAATTAGGCTTCCAAGACCGTCCTTAGTGACTTCAATTCCACTTCAATAGGAAGGACTGCTTCCATCCCATAATCCAGCGAATAAGGTGTCTCCCCAGTTGGCGTTCTAACATTGATTCTGTATCCCTATAGAGCATAAGGTAATCTATCTACCCAATCCCTGTAGGTTGAAGTGGTCTTGGACAAGATCTTCTTAATAGACTTGTTTGCCGCCTCCACTGCTCCATTGGCTTGTGGCCTATAAGGTGAAGACTTACGATGTTCTACATTGTATTCTTCAAATAATTCAGCTGTGGCTCCTTGAAATTGCACTCTGTTATCAGTCACCACGTGATGTGGTATACCATATCTTGTGAAGATGTGCTTCTTTATAAACTTAGCCATGTTCTTAGCCGTGACCGTGACATAAGACTCGGCTGCAACCCACTTGGAAAAATAATCCACTGCCACTACAATGAATTTGTGACCATTCGATGCTGGAGGCCAAATTTCACCAATTATGTCTATACCCCACACTGCAAAAGGCCAAGGAGTCATGAGATTCTGCAACTCCATGGGTGGAAGATGGCTGATATCTCCGTAAATCTAGCACTCGTGGCACTTTTTCACTTCTTTTGTGCAATCTATTTGCATGGTAAGCCAGAAGTACCCTTGTCTCATGATCTTCTTTGCCAGAGCTAAACCGTTCATATGCGGGCCACAAATCCCTGAATGCATTTCTTGCATAACCCTCTTGGCATCTACTTCCGTCAGACATTTTAACAACAATCCATCAGCGGTCCTTCTGAAAAGCTGTCCGTCAAGTCATCTGAACTGAGCTGCCAATCTTCTTAATGTTGCCTTATTTGACGCGTCAGCTTCTTCGGGATATTGGCCATTTTGTAGAAAATCAGCTATATCTTGGTACCATGGCTTATCATCTGCAACTAATGTCAGGACCTCACTAGAACGATGGAATGGTGTTCTAGCGGTCTCCAGGATTAAGGGCTGCATTGGTGCCTTCTGAGGTCCTTCCCACATGGATGACAAGGTTGCTAATGAATCAGCCATCTGATTATCATCTTTAGCCACATGCCTAAATTCAATATGCCCGAATACTTTCACCATTTCCCACAAAGTCTCCAAGTATGGGCGAAGTGATTCTTCTTTGATTTCCCATTCCCCGGTGGCTTGACGGATCACCAACAATGAATCTCCAACAATGGTCACATCATTTGCCCCTAGTGTGGTGAGAGCATCAATGCCAAATAAACAGGCTTCATATTCTGTGCCATTGTTGGTTACCGAGAATTCTAGCCGCTTTGACAAAGGAATTATCTCCCCCTTAGGAGTTACAATAATTACTCCGAGGCTTGCTCCTCTCTTGTTTACAGCTTTGTCAAAGTGCATAATCCATTTTCTAACCTCCACCTCACCAAGGCCAACAGTTCATCCGGAAACTCCAGGTTTTCCATATAATCAGATTCAGGCGGCTGATTAGCTAGGAACTCAGCCACTGCTCTTCCTTTGATCACCTTCTTCGTCACATACTCAATGTCGAATTCTGATAGCAACAGTAACCACCGGGATAGTTTCCCTGTTAAGGATGGGGCATAGCAGAGGTATTTCATCGGATCAACTTTCGCCACAGCTTGTATCTTATAGGATTGGAAATAGTGTCTCAGTTTCTTTGTCAGCCAAACCATAGCGGTGCAAGTCTTTTACACCATGGGGTACCGAGTTTCATAATCTAGCAGCTTCTTACTGAGGTAGTAAATAGCGTGCTCCCTTTTATCATCTTGTTCTTGAACCAACATCACCCCTATGGAGGTCTCTTCAATGGCTAAGTACAGAGTCAAAGGCTTTCCCAAAGTTGGAGGCTTCAACACTGGTGGATAGATCAAGTATTCTTTGATCCTATCGAATGCAACCTGACACTGGTCATTCCACACGACGGGTTGTTCTTTCCAAAGAAGCTTGAAAATGGGCTCACAGACAGTAATCAATCTGGCAATGAATCTACTGACATATTGAAGCGACCCTAGAAAAGATCTGACTTCCTTTTCTATTTTCGGTGCTGGCATGTCTTGAATAGCTTTAATCTTATCTGGGTCCATCTCAATGCCTTTCTGACTGACAATGTGCCCCAATAGTTTGCCTGATGCAACTCCAAATACACATTTCTTCGGATTGAGCCTCAGGTTATACTTTTCAATCCTGGTCATAAATCTATCCAGGATAGCAGGGTGCTCTTCCCGAGTCATAGATTTCACCAGCATATCATCAACATATACCTCAACCTCCTTGTGCATCATGTGATGTAGCAATGTCATAACCGCCCTCTGATAGGTTGCCCCAGCATTCTTCAACCTGAAAGGCATTACTCTGTAGCAGTACACACTCGGTGATGAAGGCCGTCTTGACTTTATCAATGACATTCATTAAGATCTGATTGTACCCAGAAAAGCCATCCATAAACAAGTACATAACTACCCTTGCTGCACTGTCGATTAGGACATCGATGTGAGGGAGTGGGACGTCATCCTTTGGGGAGGCCTTATTCAAATCCCGGTAATCCGTGCAAACTTTGACTCTTCCATCTTTCTTGGCAACTGGGACTATATTGGCTAACCATTCAGGATAGTCTACCACCTCCAGGAAGTTGGCCTTAATCTACTTTGCTACCTCTTCCTTGACTTTCTCAGCCCATTCTGGATGTAGACGCCTGAGCTTCTACTTTACTGCATTGAACTTGGGATCTATTGGGATTCTGTGTTATACTATCCCTCTATCAACTCCCGGCATATCGTCGTAAGACCAGGCAAACGCACCCACATGTTTTTTAAGTATTTTTGTCAATTCTCTCTCTTCTTCAGGAGTGAGTTCGTTAGAGATAGATACCATTTTAGGGTTTTCAATTGTACCCAAATTAATTTCATGTAATGCAGTGTTGTGAATGCTGAACACATTGAATGAATGATTGCATGTATGCACAGAGCCATTAGGAAAAACATCTCACAAATAAGCAAAGTTAGACTTCATTTCATTCATCACCTTATAAGCAGAATTGTTCACATCAAATACATAGGATAAGTTTACAAAGAAATCATTTTCTTCCTCCACATGCGGAGGGTCTTCAGCAGCAAGGTCTTCTGGATCAGTAGGTCCTTCCTCGAACAAGTCATTCAGCCTAGCCTCGAGGGTCTCTTTCTGTGCTTCTGACAGAACATCTTCTTCCTTATTCGCTTTCCCTTTAGCCATCATCTTGGTGAGCTCAGCAACAGCCTTTTCTACCAACTCTGCCTGCCCCGAAACAGCTTCCTTTCTCACAGGACTCTCTTTTAACCCTTTTCTTCAGCAAAGCAGAAAATGCCTTAGTGATGGCATCTACTAGTGGATTTGCATCTTCTTTTGATTGCTCCTCCGGGGATGATGGGGGCCACTACTTCAACTCGAGCTATTGGAGGAGTATTGATCTCTTCCACAGTTTCAAGCTTAAGCATTCCTTCCACCAAACCAACCTCATACTTTGAGAAGTCGACGACATCAACAAAGATCTCAAACCCAGGGATTGTTTCCCCATCAATCATCATCGGCTCCGGCTTACCATCATATGACCCACCACTTGCTCAAACAAAAGTATCCAAAAGATGAACTTTCTTTGTCTCAAGGATTTCCTTCTTTTTAGCACCTTTGTAACTAAGACCCCCCCCCCCCCCCCCCCCCGGTGTGATTGGCCCATAGTGATATCAAATTTTGCAACCCCTTGTTGGTGGACTCCAAGCCCCTTCCTGGGATGAAATTCTGCTTTTGAAAGTACTTATGGATCCATGGAGAAAACATCAGGTCTTTCTCCTTGTGTTCTGAGACGACCGCCACCTGGAAGCCAGTCAGGGGTTGTTCAAATGAGTTTAATGCAGCCACCACAGAAGATTCATCCGCCTCAAGAGTCATGATCTTCCCTCCCATTGGAATCTTCACTTTCTGATGTAGGATTGAGGGCACTCCTCTCAATGCATGGAACCAGGGTCTTCCCAAAAGCAAGGAAAATGTCACCGGAATGTCGATGATGGTGAACAGCACAGTCGATCTAACTTCCCCAACTGACACCTCCGCCTCAAAAGTACCAATCACGGTACGCTTTGAATCGTCATAGGCCTGGATCACTGTGTTAGATCGCGATAATGCTTCTTCAGATAGGTGGAGGCTAGGTAATACTTTCAAAGGATAGATATTCAGTGCTGAACCATCATCAACCATTACACAAGGTAAAGTCATGTCCATCATTTCAACTTTCAAGTACAAGGCACGATTGTGATTAGTTCCTTCCGGTGGAAGGTCATCATCAGTGAAAGTGATCCCCTTAGGACTATCAGGTTGCAGACTCCTTGTACTCCCAATTACCATGCACACCTCCTCAGGAGACATCAACGAATTAGCATCCATTTCCATAAGCTTCTTCACCACCGCAGCCCGGTGCCTTTGGGACTCCATAAGTAGATGCCACACAGATGCACGTGCAGGCATCTTTTTGAGCTGTTCCACCACTAGATCTTCTTTTTCATCCACCTTGATAGGCAAATAATCCTGAACCAGGGCTTCTCCTCTTTTACTTGGCTCCCCTAAGTGTTGTGGTTCAGGTTGGTACACCCTTCCACTCCTCGTGACATTGTTCACAGGGGCATCCTCTTTTCTTATGTACATCCCATCCTTAGTGCAAACGAGATAAACAGGTGATGTCCGGCCCACAATCTTGGGTCTACTCATTAGTTCAAACTCATCCACATCATCATCCAACTCTACATCATCTAAATTCACGGGCTTATTCTCCTCCACAGGTGGTTCAGCATCCTCGCCCACTACCACTTGTGTTGCAGGATTCGCCTTTGCAATCTGAGCCAGGACAAAGTTAGGAGACAACCCTGACTGTACCATATTCACCCTCCTTTCAAACTGAGGCAGTGGATTGCTCTGAACATTAGGCTTTGGGCGAGGCACTTCTATCTTCTTTTCATCAATCAGCTGTTGAATTGCATTTTTCAATGCATGGCATTCATTAGTTCGATGGCCCTTGGTCACATGATAAGAGCAAAAATTGTTCTTGTCCGCCTCAGCTGGAGGCGTGTACAGTTTTAGGCTTTGAAGAAAACCCAAATTTCTGCACTTCAGAAAAATCCGCCCAACAGAATCCTCCCAAGGAGAAATCCATTTTCCAGCTATTTGTTGATTTGCCCCTTGTGCTACTACCGCTACTTCTACTTGCTTGACAGGGGCAGGTGGCTGACTCGGTTTGTCACTTGTTGATGAGGAGGCTATAGGATTGCTATTGCTCTTGTACCCTGAGGAATACGTCCGGCTTCGGTATCCTCCCCCAGAACTATTATGGGCTGGATCGATCTCGTACTTCTCCACTTTACTGGCCAACTCGTTCACTTCCACCAAGGATTGAAACTTGTGATATTTCATCACGTTCCGATAGACCTCTAAGCTCCCATCAATCAACTTCACAATCAGCTTATCTTCACACGCCCTCCAGACAGCAGCTCTTATCTTAAACAATACTCCGACTAAGGCAGTGGAAAAGACACCATATCAGATATGGACGGGCAAGGAGCCTAATGTGTCTTTCCTAAGGATTTGGGGATGCAAAGCACATGTCAAGAGATTGACTAGTGGCAAGCTGGAGCCCAAAATCGATAAATGCCTGTTTGTGGGCTACCCTAGGGAAACCAAAGGGTATTACTTCTACAACCCCGTCGAGAACAAGGTGTTCGTGGCAAGGAAGGGGGTCTTTCTAGAAAAGGAGTTCCTTTCCAAGAAAGACAGTGGGAGCAATGTTGAACTCAGCGAAGTTCAAGGTCCATAGGCTCCTGAAGAGGATAACTCGGAGGCCCAGGTGGAGCTTCCACAAGGGGAAGCACCGACCTAGGCCACACAAGAACCTAGAGGATCGTCGGGAACCGGAGAGGTATGGTTTCCTAGTCACCGATGATCAGACTTTTCTTATCTGGGATGAGGAAGAACCCAAAACCTACCAGCAGGCTATGGCTAGCCCACAATCTGTGAATTGGCGTAAAGCCATGGAGGCAGAAATGCAATCTATATACAATAACCAAGTTTGGAACCTGGTTGATCCACCTCCGGGTGCCAAGGTAATAGGTTGCAAGTGGTGCTATAAGCTAAAGGCCGACAATACCTTAAAGGGGCGTCTGGTCGTGAAAGGTTTCAGACAAGTCCATGGAATAGACTATGATGAAACTTTCTCACCAGTAGCCATGCTCAAATCCATCAGGATCTTGCTAGCCATAGCCGCAGGGTACGACTATAAAGTCTGGCAAATGGATGTCAAAACTGCTTTCCTTAATGGAAAGCTACTCGAGGATGTGTACATGACACAACCTGAGGGTTTTGTCAATCCAAAGTATCCGGGAAGGGTATGCAAACTTCAAAGGTCCATTTATGGACTGAAGCAAGCATCCCGAAGTTGGAATCTAAGATTCAATGAGGCCATAAAGGAATATGGCTTCATGCAGAATCAAGATGAGCCTTGTGTGTATAAGAGGACTAGTGGGAGCATTGTCACATTCTTGGTACTATATGTAGACGACATCCTACTCATTGGAAGCGACATACCTACACTGGAAGGGGTAAAGCAGTGGCTGAGTAAGTGCTTCGCAATGAAGGACTTAGGCGAAGCTGAGATGATCCTAGGGATCAGGATCTATAGGGATAGATCAAATCGACTTCTGGGCCTAAGTCAGGCTACGTACATTGACAAAGTTCTGAAAAGGTTCAGCATGGACCGGGCCAAGAAAGGTTTGTTGCCAATGGGCCATGGGCTGAAACTTAGTAAGAAACACTGTCCTAAAACAAGGGAGGACAGGGAGAACATGAAATTGGTTCCATATGCTTCAGCTATAGGATCAATCATGTACTCCAAGTTATGTACGAGACCTGATGTCGCCTTTGCACTGAGTATGACGAGCCGGTACCAGCAGGATCCCAGGGAGGATCACTGGAAAGCTGTCAAGGCGATCCTTAAGTACCTTAATCAGACTAAGTATAGCTTCTTAGTATATGGTGGACAGGAAGTGCTGTCAGTTACTGGGTACAATGATACGAGCTTCCAGACCAACTAGGATGAGTACCAGTCACAGTTTGGGTATGTATTTTTGCTGAATGGTGGTGTTGTGAGCTGGAGGAGCTCAAAGCAGCCAACCATAGCGGACTCTACAATAGAAGCTGAGTACATCGCTGCGTGTGATGCGGCTAAGGAAGCTGTGTGGATGAAGAAGTTTATCGCTGAGTTGGGAGTAGTGCCACCTATCCAGGACCCAGTTGATATCTTTTGTGACAACAATGGGGCCGTTGCACAAGCTAAGGAGTCCCGGTCACATAAGAACACAAAGCACGTGCTCAGAAAGTTTCACCTCATACGAGAGATCACGGAGAGTGACATTGCATTGCACAGAGTGGACATCGAGGATAATGTCACAGATCCTTTGACCAAGGCGCTGGCCCAGCCCAAGCACGAGGGTCATACTAGATCTATAGGGATTAGGCCCATGCCTAGTTGGAACTAGTGCAAGTGGGAGATTGTTGGATATGCCCTAGTCCCGAGGCATTGGTCCTTGCATTTGTATCATGCATTAATTGGATTCATGTATTATACTTATTTTTGTTATTAATAAAGGAATTAATTCATTTATTATATTTATCTTGTGCAATATATTAAATGAAGTATCCGATGGACATATCCATATCCATGATGACCAGTGTCATGCACTTGGCATTAAGACCATGGATAGGGTAAACGATATGACCATAAATAGATCCATAGTCTGATCCAGTCATGGGAATGAATGGAACAAAAGACTATCATTAACCTGGTATTATGGCGGTGTCTTACCGATCATTGGACATGGAATGTCAACCAAGTTAATAGGCACATGCATAAGGGGCATGGTACTAGATAGATCCACTAAACGAGAAATCCACATAGTATAGTATCACAAGTGATTCTCGTGTAGTACTTGTATGGATCTCGGGTATGTCACTTAGCATGGTAATGCTATGGATATGCAGAAGGGATTTGTCACTCTGTAGTCCATTGGGAAGATATCACCGGCCTCTTGATGAATGTGACTGATAAGAGTGTGGCCACACCCAAACAAGTGGGAACTTGTTTGTGAGCTTCAGTGCATTCGGGATCAAGTTAATGTCCGACACAAAAGAGGGTGATCAATCCAGGCCTCTGTGTTAGACACCGACATCAATGACATGGGATGTACAAGTTTAAACTACAGGGTTATGATAACAGTTAGACTGCCATCTCCATCTTAATTGGGGGCTGCAGTGGCTTGCTTGAGCCCAACTACAGTCTGCGGGCCAAAGGCCCGCTGCCAACATAAAGATGGGCCCACGGGATCATACACATAGAACGACTGAACACAGACTTAAGGAATCACATGTATACTTGTAGTATACACTATGGAGAGAGAGGTATATATATATTAATCATATTATAAAGATCAATTGGATTGATCCTAATAATAAAATTAATATATTCTATTGGCTCTTCATAATTAATTGGATTAATTATGAGATTATTTCCTAGGTGGAAATATTCATATGTATAGGTTTACATATGATTTTGTTTTGTGAAGATTTAATTTCAATTTGATGGATTAAATTAATTGGTCAAACTAATTTTAATTTAAATGTAAATAATATATTACTTGGTGTAATATATTAAATACATGGGTATATTAAAATTGGGCTTAAAATTAATTTAAACCAGAATAGTTAAAATTGGATTGGGCCTGAATTAAAAGATGGAAGCCCACACAGAATGAAAGGAGCCAAGCTGGGCCTAAATTCTCCTAAGGGAATTCGGCCACCCTAGGTATAAAAACCTAGGGTAAAAAATTTTGGCCATCTATCACAGTTAGCCACAATTGCTGAAATTCTCTAGCCCCTCTCTCTATTGTTCGTGTTTTTCCAACGCTAGCACGGGTTGTGTTCGTTAGGCGTTCGGGTACAAAAACGAGGAGGGAATCTAATTTGATTTCTGCAATCTTCATCCATCTCTAGAAAGAGATATTCTGAGTAAGAATTTAATCTCTTTCTATTTCAATTTTATGTTTTACAATTTCCATTTCAATTGCTCCTGGGACTGGATTTGAGGAAATCATCGCGTTCTTCTGCTTTTATCGGGTGATTTCCGGTGAAAAATCCCAATAGGTTTTTGTCTCACTGCCTCTAGGTCTTGTAGCTTGACCTCTAGCTGCGTATTGAAACTGAAATACTTTATGAAAGCATCAGACAGTGCATCCCAATACCTTGCACACTCTCAGGCTGCTTCTTGTACCAAGTGATGGCTCCTCCTTCCAGAGTAGTGGGGAACAGTCCCACTAATTGATTCATTGTAAGCCCCACCATAGTCATGATCCGTACATATTGGTTCAAGTGAGCCGTAGGAGGGCTTTTCCCGACATATGGTGCAATTCTAGGCATCTGAAAGCCTATAGGTAACATCTCAACCCCTCCGGCTATGAGTGTGGATGGATCAATGCGCTTAGAGGATTGGATCTTGGAGTTGGCGTGCAATTCTGCTATAATTTCCTCCATCTCCTTCATTTTCCTTTCTAAAGCAAACTCCACAGGTCGTTCCGTGTTATCCCTTCTGCCTTCTTCTGCATCTAATTGCCCATCATTCAGTCTTCCTCCACTGCTCTCCTCTCGAGCAGCCCTCTCTGGTCGCTGATTGGACGACTCACTCAATGCACTCTGCACTTGGTTCTTGATGAGGTTCTTGAATTCATCAGAGTTCATAAATTCCTGGATGGCAGTAGTGGCCATCATGGCTGCTGTAGCTTCAGGTGTGAGTGCCATGTCTTGAAAGCTTTGCTGTAACTGTTCGAATTCTGGTGAAAACTCAACACTAAATTCAGATGCCGTCTCAACCTCCCTGAACTGAACGGACTCCTCAGACTCACTAGACGACGAATCACTATGCTTTAATCTCATGAGTCTGCATCCCGATCTGAGCCAAACTACAAAACATTTTGAACAAGAGTTAGTAAAAGATGATCACCCAAAGAGTCATGAACTCTAGGGGATATGCATGTATGCATTGCGTGTTAGATGAATGATATGCGGATGTTGTATGAAATGGATTTGCAACGTGAACCTTGAACAATTGATCCTTCGGGTGGTGAAGTATGCATGAATTCCTAGGTATGCATGTCATGAATTGCAATTTAAGTATTGGATACATGGATGAGACCTTTGGCGCTCGGGGAGTACCTCGGGTTTTGTGACATGAGATGAATGTTCTTAGCGAACGGACAGAGTTTCGGCACTCAGGGAGTGCCTCAAATTTTTGCGATGTGAGATCGACATGCGCAAGGCACATGGTCGGGGTTTCGGTGTCCGTGGAATGCCTTGGATTTTTATGTTGGAAATGCCCTAGTCCCGAGGCATTGGTCCTTGTATTTGTACTACACATTTATTGGATTTATGTGTTGTACTCATTTGTGTTATTAATAAAGGCATCAATTCATTTATTATATCTATCTTGTACAATATATTAAATGAAGTATCCAATGGACATATCTATATCCATGACGACAAGTGTCATGCACTTAGCAGTAAGACGATGGATAGGGTAAATGATATGACCATAAATAGATCCATAGTCTGTTCCAGTCATGGGAATGAATGGAACAACAGACTATCATTAACCTAGTTGTATGGCGGTGTCTTACCGGTCATTAGACATGGAATGTCAACCGAGTTAATGGGTACATGCCTGGAAGCATGGTATTGGATAGATCCACTAAACGAGTAATCCACATGGTATGGTATCACAATGGATTCTCGTGTAGTACTTGTATGGATCCTTTGACCTGACCATATGATGGTGTTACATGTGAAGTCGCATACTTAGGGGTACGCCTAAAGGGCCTGTAATAGGGTGCCAAGTATGGGTGCTTTCGGGTATGTCACTGAACATGGTAATACTATGGATATACGGAAGGGATTTGTCACTCAGTAACCAACTGAGAAGATATCACCGGCCACTTGATGAATGTGACTGATAAGAGTGTGGCCACACCCAAACGAGTTGGAATTTGTTTGTGAGCATCAGTACATTCGGGATCAAGTTAATGTCCGGACACAAAAGAGGGTGATCAATCCATGCCTCTGTGTTGGACACCGATATCAATGACATGGGATGTACAAGTTTAAACTACAGGGTTATGATATCAGTTAGACTGCCATCTCCATCTTAATTGGGGGTTGCAGTGGCTTGCTAGAGCCCAACTGCAGTCTGCGGGCCAAAGGCCCGCTGCCAACATAAAGATGGGCCCACGGGATCGTACACATAGAACGATAGAATGCAGACTTAAGGAATCACATGTATACTTGGAGTATGCACAATGGAGGGAGAAGTGTGTATATATTAATTATATTATAAAGATCAATTGGATTGGTCATAATAATAAAATTAATATATTCAATTGGCTCTTCATAATTAATTGGATTAATTATGAAATTATTTCCTAGGTGGAAATATTCATATGTATGGGTTTACATATGATTTTATTTTGTGTAGATTTAATTTTAATTTGATGGACTAAATTAATTGTCAAACTAATTTTAATTTAGATGTAAATAATAAATTACTTGGAGTAATATATTAAATACATGGGTATATTAAAATTGGGCTTGAAATTAATTTAAACCAGAATAATTAAAATTAGACTGGGCCTAAATTAAAACATGGAAGCCCGCACAGAATAGACAGGAGCCAAGATGGGCCTGAATTCTCCTAAGGAATTCGGCCAACCGTAGGCATAAATACCTATGGTTAGAAATTTCGGCCATGACAAGCATTGAGCCTCCTAGCCGAAATTTTCCTAGCCCTCTCCTCTCTATTGTTTTGTTTTTCCGACGCAAGCATGGGTTGCATTTGTTAAGCGTTCGTGTACGTGAGAGTGGAGGGATTCTACATTGAATTCTGCAGTCATCATCCATCTCTAGAAAGAGATTTTTCTGGTAAGAAATTTAATCCCTTTCTATTTAATTTTAAGTTTTTCAATTTCCACTTCAATTGCTCCTGGGACTGGATTTGAGGAAATCACCGCGTTCTTCCGCTTTTATCGGGTGATTTCCGGTGACAAATCCCAACAGTGGTATCAGAGCAGGCTTTTGATCCGTGGAAATTGATTAATTTGGTTGAATCCCTATTTTGAAATTGGGTGTTTTTTTATTGGGATTCTTTGTATGGGTTTTATGATTTTTCCCATATGTTTTAATACAATGAGAATTAATATTACATATTGGTTTATGTTGTTTTAATTTTGTTGTATTATTGGAATTCTTGGTGAATTGCTTTGTGGATGGATGGTGATTTTTTTTTATTTAATTCTGTTTAAAAAAAAAAAATATCTGACTCCCGGGGTGCGGGGCTGCCGGCGGCGGAATCGCCGCACGCGGCGGGAGGCGCGGTGGCAGCCGCTGCCTGCTGCTACAGACGGCAGCCACTGCTGGGCAGTGGCTGCCGCTAGGCGGCTGCAGCGGGCCGGGCCCAGTATTTTGGATTTTGCGGGGTTTTGAGTCCGGGGCCCAGTTTTGAAATTTTAATTGGTTTTAAAATTCGTGTGTTTAAATTTATGTAATTTAAATGCGCATGGTTTCTTGGATGAATTTTAATTTCGTTCATGTGATATTAGTTTTGGAAATTAATGTGGTTAATGGAAATTGGTTCGGGTAATTTTGGCACAATTACTCGGACGGCTAAATTGGACCCATGGTTTCCCAATTCCAGTGGGAGCAGTTGGACTGCCTGGGCTGGAGGCCCAAAGCCCGTTAAGGGTTAGAACCATGGTGGGCCAAAATTGGCGATTTCCTAATAATGGCTTAGACATAATTTAAATGGGCTTAAATCATGCATTATGACATGCTTTTGAATTGTATGTATTGGATGCATATGAATGGTTGAATGAATGTATGATTGGATGCTATTGGGCCTTTTACGAGATGGGTTGTATTTTTCTTTTTGGGTAAATACGGCTTGCGTGTCGTTTTTTTTCCTTTTAATGTAATTTTATTTTATTTAAATTAAATATTATAAAATTTGTAAAAGAAGAAGCCCATGGAGTGGTGAGCCCAAATGGAGGTGCAAGCCCAAATTGGAGGTGCAAGCCCAGAAGGGGAAGACTAAGGCCCGCCTAATATCTGTTTCTAGTATAGGTTTACTAGAATAATATTAGGATGTAACATAGGCCCATAACAGTCCATTTTAATTTTATTTAATCGTGTTTTATATTCATTTGCATGTATGAATGTATGTTCCAATAGCTCATTCACCCACTTTATGTATGTAAGCCGTTATAATTGAATCTAATAACCAAACGGAATTACTAAGTCGCTTAAAAGTGCTTCCCTCATTCAAAATCGAATCGAAGTGGGAATAGGCCAGTTGTAGACCATGCCCTCGTAGGATGCACTGGAGTATTGTCACTTTGTATTGGGTTAGAGTATGGGATACTCTAACATTTGGATGGAGGTTTTGACTTAGCGTGGGTAGAAGGATTCTCCTGGCCCTAAGCACAGATGGGTAAGTGCCAACAAGCCCATCAAACCGAGAGTCCCTAGGTTGGGATTGGACGGCGTTCCTACCTAAATAATTAAGGTGTAGTTGTACCAAACCCTCGTTTGGCTATATCTTAATGAAATATGGATCTCGGCCCATGAGCCCAACAACTCGGTTTAAATTAATAACTTGATTCATTATTAATTTTATATGGGAAGAACAATGCAAAGCCCTTTATTAACACTCTCAATGTTTTTTTTTGTGTAGAAACACCCAAATGGCAAACACAAATACCTTATCACTACGATCCATTCTTGAAAAGGACAAGCTTTCCGGTCCTAAATTTTTAGACTGGTCTAGGAACTTGAGGATAGTTCTAAGACAAGAGTCAAAAGAGTATGTGCTGGAAAGGCCTGTGCCGGCTGCGCCTCAGGGACGTAATCCACCAGCTGCCCAGCTGGAGGAATACGAGGCGCACGTCAAGGACAACCGGGATGTGACATGCCTTATGTTGGCTTGCATGGTCCTCGAACTGCAAAAGCAGTTTATGGACCACCAAGCCTATGCTATGATAACAACTCTTAATGAGATGTTTCAAGAGCAAGCTCGTCAGGAAAGGTACCTGACCAATAAGGCATTCCACTCTTGTAAGATGGGGGCCGGGACATCTGTGAGTGCACACGTGCTCAAGATGAAGGGCTATTTGGATACTTTGGCCCGTCTCGGATCGCCTATCTCTCAAGAGCTGGCGGTGGACACAATCCTCGCGTCCTTGCCGGATTCTTATGATCAGTTCATCCTCAACTACAATATACAAGGGATGAACCGCACTGTCAGTGAGCTGCATGGGATGCTCAAGCTTACTGAGCAGCCGATCAAGAAGACTCCGCCGGTGCTGCTGGTTAACAAGGGGAACCCTCCTCTTGCTAAGGGTAAGGCCAAGGAAAAGGCCAAGGCCAAGGCCAAAAAGGCCAAAGCCAAGAAGGCCAAGGCCCAACCCAAGGCCCAGCAGAAGGCAGGTCCTGATGATGTCTGTTTCGGGTGTAGACAAGCGGGTCATTGGAAGAGATCGTGTCCCAGGCTGATGGGAGAGCAAAGAAGGGGCCAAGGTGCATCCTCTTCAGGTATTTATGTTATAGATATTAACCTTACTGTTTCGACATCCTGGGTATTGGATACTGGATGTGGTTCTCACATTTGTTGCAATGTGCAGGGACTTAAGAACAAAAGGTTGCTGGGGTCGGGAGAGGTGGACTTGCGGGTCGGGAATGGAGCAAGGGTTGCTGCCATAGAGATCGGCGAATACCACCTAATGATGCCCAGTGGAGTGGTTTTAATTTTAGAACATTGTTACTTTGTACCTGCTAGGTGCAGGAATATTGTCTCTGTATCAATGTTGGATATTTCTGGATTTAATTTCACTATTTTAAATGGTCGAATTTCTATGCTCCATTAAATAATGGCCTGTATATCCTGGACTTAAATGAAACCAATCATATCTATAACATAAACACGAAAAGGGTTAAGCCCAACGAACTTAACCCTGTCTACCTATGGCATTGTCGTCTTGGCCATATAAACGAGAAGCGCATTGCTAGGCTTCACAAAGCTGGGGTCCTAGGGTCATTTGACTTGGAGTCAATTGATACATGCGAATCATGTTTAAGAGGCAAGATGACAAAGGCGCCTTTTAGCAAAAAGGCTGAAAGGGCCACTGGCTTATTGGACCTAATACATTCAGATGTATGTGGACCTATGAGCGCAGCGACCAGAGGTGGGCATCTGTACTTCGTCACGTTCACGGATGATTTCAGCAGATATGGCTATGTCTATCTGATGAAACACAAGTCCGAGACCCTTAATAGGTTCAAGGAATTTAGGAACGAGGTACAGAACCAGCTAGGCAGGAATATCAAAGCCCTTCGGTCGAACTGAGGCGGTGAATATATGAGCCTAGAGTTTGACTCATACTTGAGAGAGCATGGAATAGTTCTACAGCTCACTCCTCCTAGAACACCGCAATGGAATGGGGTATCCGAGCGGAGGAATAGGACTTTGTTGGACATGGTCCGCTCAATGATGAGTCAAGCATCTCTCCCAATTAGTTTCTAGGGACATGCCCTCGAGACAGCAGCTCTCATCTTAAACAATACTCCGACTAAGGCTATGGAAAAGACCCCATATCAGATATAGACGGGCAAGGAGCCCAATGTGTCTTTCCTAAGGATTTGGGGATGCGAAGCACATGTCAAGAAATTGACTAGTGGCAAGCTGGAGCCCAAAACCGACAAATGCCTATTTGTGGGCTACCCTAGGGAAACCAAAGGGTACTACTTCCACAACCCCGCCGAGAACAAGGTGTTCGTGGCAAGGAAGGGGGTCTTTCTGGAAAAGGAGTTCCTTTCCAAGAAAGATAGTGGGAGCAACATTGAACTCAGGGAAGTTCAAGGTCCACAAGCTCCTGAAGAGGATAACTCGGAGGCCCAGGTGGAGCATCCACAAGTGGAAGCACCAACCCAGGCCACACAAGAACCTAGAAGGTCTGGTAGGGATCGTCGGGAACCGGAGAGGTATGGTTTCCTCGTCACCAATGATCAAACTCTTCTCATCTGGGATGAAGAAGAACCCAAAACCTACCAGGAGTCTATGGCTAGCCCACAGTCTGTAAATTGGCATAAAGCCATGGAGGTAGAGATGCAATCTATGTACGATAATCAAGTTTGGAACTTGGTTGATCCACCTCCGGGTGCTAAGGTAATAGGTTGCAAGTGGTGCTATAAGCTGAAAGCCGATAATACCTTCAAGGGGCGTCTGGTTGCGAAAGGTTTCAGACAAGTCCATGGAATAGACTATGACGAAACTTTCTCACCAGTAGCCATGCTCAAGTCCATCAGGATACTGCTGGCCATAGCCGCATGGTATGACTATGAGGTATGGCAGATGGATGTCAAAACCGCTTTCCTTAATGGGAAGCTACTCGAGGATGTGTACATGACACAACCTGAGGGTTTTGTCGATCCTAAGTATCCGGGAAGGGTATGCAAACTTCAGAGTTCCATTTATGGACTGAAGCAAGCATCCCGTAGTTGGAATCTAAGATTCAATGAGGCTATAAAGGAATATGGCTTCATACAGAATCTAGATGAGCCTTGTGTGTATAAGAGGACTAGTGGGAGCATTGTCACATTTTTGGTACTTTATGTAGACGACATCCTACTCATTGGAAGCGACATACCTACACTGCAAGGGGTAAAGCAGTGGCTGAGTTTCGTAATGAAGGACTTAGGCGAAGCTGAGATGATCCTAGGGATCAGGATCTATAGGGATAGATTAAATCGGCTTCTGGGCCTAAGTCAGGCTTCGTACATTGACAAAGTTCTGAAAAGATTCAGCATGGACTGGGCCAAGAAAGGTTTCTTGCCAATGGGCCATGGGCTGAAACTTAGTAAGAAGAACTGTCCTAAAACAAGGGAGGACAGGGAGAACATGAAATTGGTTCCATATGCTTCGGCTATTGGATCAATCATGTACTCCATGTTATGTACGAGACCTGATGTCACCTTTGCACTGAGTATGACGAGCCGATACCAGCAGGATCCCGGGGAGGATCACTGGAAAGCTGTCAAGGCGATCCTCAAGTACCTTAACCGGACTAAGGATAGCTTCTTGGTGTATGGTGGTCAGGAAGTGCTATCAGTTACTGGGTATACTGATGCGAGCTTCCAGACAGACCAAGATGAGTACCAATCACAGTCAGGGTATGTATTCTTGCTGAATGGTGGTGCTGTAAGCTGGAGGAGCTCAAAGCAGCCAACCATAGCGGACTCTACAACAGAAGCTGAGTACATCGCTGCGTGTGATGCAGCTAAAGAAGCTGTATGGATGAAGAAGTTTATCACTGAGTTGGGAGTAGTGCCAACTATCCAGGACCCAGTCGATATCTTCTGTGACAACAATGGGGCCATCGCACAAGCTAAGGAGCCCCGGTCACACAAGAACACAAAGCACGTGCCCCGAAAGTTTCACCTCATACGAGAAATCACGAAGAGAGGTGACATTGCATTGCACAGAGTGGACACTGAGGATAATGTCGCAGATCCATTGACTAAGGTGCTGGCCCAGCCTAAGCACAAGGGTCATACTAGATCTATAGGGATTAGGCCCATGCCTAGTTGGAACTAGTGCAAGTGGGAGATTGTTGGAAATGCCCTAGTCCCGAGGCATTGGTCCTTGTATTTGTACTATACATTTAATGGATTTATGTGTTGTAGTCATTTGTGTTATTAATAAAGGCATCAATTCATTTATTATATCTATCTTGTGCAATACATTAAATAAAGTATCCAATGGACATATCTATATCCATGACGACAAGTGTCATGCACTTAGCAATAAGACGATGGATAGGGTAAATGATATGACCATAAATAGATCAGTAGTCTGTTCCAGTCATGGGAATGAATGGAACAACAGACTATCATTAACCTGGTTGTATGGTGGTGTCTTACCGGTCATTAGACATGGAATGTCAACCGAGTTAATGGGTACATGCCTGGAAGCATGGTACTGGATAGATCCACTAAATGAGTAATCCACATGGTATGGTATCACAATGGATTCTCGTGTAGTACTTGTATGGATCCTTTGACCTGACCATATGAGTGTGTTACATGTGAAGTCGCATACTTAGGGGTACGCCTAAAGGGCCTGTAATAGGGTGCCAAGTATGGGTGCTTTCGGGTATGTCACTGAACATGGTAATACTATGGATATGCGGAAGGGATTTGTCACTCAGTAACCAACTGAGAAGATATCACCGGCCACTTGATGAATGTGACTGATAAGAGTGTGGCCACACCCAAACGAGTTGGAATTTGTTTGTGAGCATCAGTACATTTGGGATCAAGTTAATGTCCGGACACAAAAGAGGGTGATCAATCCATGCCTCTGTGTTGGGCACCGATATCAATGACATGGGATGTACAAGTTTAAACTACAGGGTTATGATATCAGTTAGACTGCCATCTCCATCTTAATTGGGGGCTGCAGTGGCTTGCTAGAGCCCAACTGTAGTCTGCGGGCCAAAGGCCCGCTGCCAACATAAAGATGGGCCCACGGGATCGTACACATAGAACGATAGAATGCAGACTTAAGGAATCACATGTATGCTTGGAGTATGCACAATGGAGGGAGAAGTGTGTATATATTAATTATATTATAAAGATCAATTGGATTGGTCATAATAATAAAATTAATATATTCAATTGGCTCTTCATAATTAATTGGATTAATTATGAAATTATTTCCTAGGTGGAAATATTCATATGTATGGGTTTACATATGATTTTATTTTGTGTAGATTTAATTTTAATTTGATGGACTAAATTAATTGTCAAACTAATTTTAATTTAGATGTAAATAATATATTACTTGGAGTAATATATTAAATACATGGGTATATTAAAATTGGGCTTGAAATTAATTTAAACCAGAATAATTAAAATTAGACTGGGCCTAAATTAAAACATGGAAGCCCGCATAGAATAGACAGGAGCCAAGATGGGCCTGAATTCCCTTAAGGAATTCGGCCAACCCTAGGTATAAATACCTAGGGTTAGAAATTTCGGCCATGACAAGCATTGAGCCTCCTAGCCGAAATTTTCCTAGCCCTCTCCTCTCTATTGTTTTGTTTTTCCGACGCTAGCACGGGTTGCATTTGTTAAGCGTTCGTGTACGTGAGAGTGGAGGGATTCTACATTGAATTCTGCAGTCATCATCCATCTCTAGAAAGAGATTTTTCTGGTAAGAAATTTAATCCCTTTCTATTTAATTTTAAGTTTTTCAATTTCCACTTCAATTGCTCCTGGGACTGGATTTGAGGAAATCACCGCGTTCTTCCGCTTTTATCGGGTGATTTCCAGTGACAAATCCCAACATTTTGATGGTATGAAGTGAACTCGTGCTTGGTGTATGAGCGGAATTTCAACACTCAGGGAGTATCTCGATTTCCACATCATGATGTGAAATGAATGCGTTCTTGGTGAATGGGCAGAGTTTCGGCTATCGGGGAGCACCTAAATGATTTGATGAAATGAATTTTGTCGGTACTCGTGGAGCACCTAAAATGATTTGATCTATGAAATGAATTTTTCAGCACTCGTGGAGCACCTAAATGATATAATGAGATGAAGCGGATTTTGTCGGCGCTCGTGGAGCACGCAAATGATTTAATGAGATGAAATGAACTTTTCTTTTTTTTTTCTTTTTTTTCGGTGCTCTTGGAAAGCCTAAATGATTAAAGGAAATGTGATGAATTTTTTTTTTCGGCACTCGTGGAGCGCCTAAATGGTTAAATGAAATGTAATGAATTTTTTCGAAATGATTAAATGAAATGTGATGAAAATTTATTTTCGGCACTCGTGGAGCGCCTAAATGATTAAATGAAATGTGATGAAATTTTTTCGGCACTCGTGGAGCACTTAAATGATGGAATGAAATGAATTTTCAGCGCTCGTGGAGCACCTAAATGATTTCCTACTTGGTAGGCGGTGTGATGTGTGTGACCCTTATGGGGTTGTTCAAGGTCCGTATGAATGTGTTATGCATGACACGCTTTCCACATGGCTACAAGACAAATTGGTTAATGCTTATGACATTCAAATGATGTATGTCAATTAATGTTTTTTCACACGAAAAAAAAAGATGCTTGGCTACAAAAAAGTGGTTAGTGTAAATATCACACAGGTGATCAATGTATTTACACACGAAAAATAACGGACATGGTTGTACAAAAGATGTGAGTTAGAATCACACAAATGCTTTATATGAGGTATGTTATATTCGTGAAAAAATGCGGATGATGATATATTATGGAGGGACAAGAAGACACGTAGCAATTAGCACACGGATCGTAATCCTCCAACCTTATTCTCCAAACGTGGTCAAGTCGATAAAATTCTAACCGAGTCCTAGGAGGGGTTCTCTTCGATCACCAACCGGGGATGATGAAGGCGTATTTCATTTTATTCACACGATTTATTTTGGTATCCTAAGGGAATCCAACTAGGGTTGCCTAAATAAGTTCGGTCCAAAGTCGGGATAGCATCAAGGCTCCTATAGCAAAATATACTCCTCACTTCTCCCCACTCAAGGGTCTGAACGAAGGGGTTCGTACGAGGTCATGGATGGTGTTTCGTACTCGTGCCCCCAAGACCAAGAGGAACTTAGGCGACACTTCAACGATTCACCGGGCTAAATAATGGATACCTAACCTAATGCAACAAATGTCTAACTACAAAAACGCATAAAGTGCCATATAAGAATCATCCACTTAATTTAAATTAGACACTTTTTAGACACTTTTTGAAAAACTTTTGAGAAATCCCCAGCGGAGTCGCCACTGTGAGCGGACGACGCGTTTTCGACGGGACGCGGGACTCCCTTTCAGAAGGGGCACCTCGATTTCGGGCGGGGCCCTCCCTCGTGTGGGGTTTTGGATTGGGAATTCGGTTTTTGGAAAAGCGGATTGTTTCATAAAAGAATCGAGACCTAAATCTTGATAAAAAGTATAGGAGTCGCCACCCGGCTTAGCTCAACCGGGAAATTACAGTGTAGTGAACCAAAGCGGGAACTACCACACTTTTCAGAGATCTAGGTTCGGACAAGTCCCTTATTTCGTGTCTAATTTAAATATTGTTAGCCAATGTTCTAGTTACGACACTTTAAATTGCTAAAAATCGATTTTTATTGAATAATACATGCAGCGCGCATAAATAATAATACAAATATAAAAGTAAGGAAGTAAATATTTAAGAGGTTTACAACCCAATTGAATGGAAAAATAAAAAATCTCGCCTCACTGATACAATCGCCTAGGATACACGAGAATCTAAAAATATTTACAACTGCCTAAATACACGATTAATTCTATTAAAATACAAACAAAATGAAAATTAAGATAAAATAAAACCTGCAAAACAAAGGTTAGCACAATTTATACGGCACGCCATAAGTAGGACTCAAATAGACAGAATTGGGAATCAAGTATTTGGGGACATGCATTTGGGGGTAACCGGGTCGGCCCGGTCGATTGGCCTGGTTAGACCTGGAAAATCATTTTGAAATGTCCCTGTATTTTGGTTTTGTGAGAAAATCGTTTTTGAAAACATTTTTCCGGTTTATTTTAATTTAGCATACGAGGTGGGTCGGTTTCCGAGAGAACCGGGTCTCCGTCGTGGTTTTGTTCTAAATGCAATTTCACCGAAAAATAAATCTAGGGTCGTGAATGCACACACCAAAATTCATTTTTGATGATTTTTTATTTTTCAAGATTTTTCTGATTTTCTTCTATGAAATTTTTTGGGTTTTAGGGATTTTAGGGATTTTTGCTCCTAGCTAAGAACTACAGTCGTGCGGCTGTAGTTACAGTCGTACAACTGAATATTACAGTCGTGCGACTGTAGCACTTACTAGAGGCAGAAATCGCTAAAAAAACCTAAAAAGAGAAACTTAAAGCTGGAAAAATAAAAATAGTGGTACTACCGTAAGTGATATGGCACGACTGTAATTACAGTCGTGCCCCTGTTCTTGTGAGAAGAACAGTCGTACAAAAAACAAAAAACAACCAAATCACCCAAAAAGCTGGAAAATGAGTGAAGTTCAAGATTATTTACCTCCTTGGCGCCGATCCACAGCTGGAATGACCCCTGGCTATGCACCAATCCACGTGAATTTGCTCCTTTTCCTTGAAATGTCAAGGTTGCAAAGAGAGTCCAAAAATTCTCAAAAAAGCTACGGATTTGAGTTTGTTATTGTCAAAAGATGAGTTAGATTTCTTGTGTGAATGTTAACCTAGGGTTTCTAATTCGTTTTAAAGATTAACATCAAGAAATGAAGAAGAAAATGATAGAAGAAAGCAAGATATTTCTTTTCTCTCTTCCCTCCTTTTCTTCCTTTTCTCTCTCTAAATTTGCTTTAAGTCTGAAAATTCTAGCCAAAAGGTCCCTCTCTTTCTGATTTCTCCCCTTTTATGTCTTTCTTTCTCGGAAAATCTTGAGCATTAAATGCTCAAGATTTTCCCCAATTTTTAATTCAGGAGGTATGGGTTCTGCAACCTGCCCCCGATAATACAGTCGTACGACGGTAGTTACGTTACAGTTGTACGAATGTAACCAAAACCCCACGACTGTAAATACAGTCATGGGTCAACGGTCAAATTGTTTTTTTTTTACGAAAAAATTTTGTGTTCACAGTTACTATGCTCCACTAAACCTCTTATACACACCCTTAAAGGTATTATCAGCCTGTAGCTTATAGCACCACTTGCAACCTATTACCTTGGCACCCGGAGGTGGATCAACCAGGTTCCAAACCTGATTATCGTACATAGATTGCATATCCGCCCCCATGACAGATAGTGGGCTAGCTATAACCTACTGGTAGGTTTTGAGCTCCTCTTCATCCAAGACAAAAAGAGTTTAATCATCGGAAACAAGAAAACCCATATTTCTTTGTTCCTGAAGATCCTTACCAGACCATTTAGGTCCTTGTCTGACCTAGGCCGGTGCTTCCTCCTATAGAAGCTCCACCCTGGTCTCCGAATTATCCTTTTCAGGAGTTTCTGAGCTTTGAACTTCCCTGAGTTCAACATCGCTCCCACTGTGTTTCTTGGAAATAAACCCTTTTCAAGAAAGACCCCCTTTTGTGCCATGAACACCTTGTTCTCGGCGGGGTTGTAGAAGTGATACCCTTTGGTTTCCCTAGGGTAGCTCACAAACGCGCATTAGCCGGTTTTGGGTTCTAGTTTTGCTCATAGTCAATTTCTTGACTTGTCCATAACAACCCCAAATCCGTAGGAAATACACATTGGGCGACTTGCCCATCCATATTCCAAATGGGGTCTTTCTACAGCCTTAGTCGGAGTATAATCCAAAATGAGAGCCATTGTCTTAAGAGCGTATCCTTAAAAACTTATTGGGAGAGAGGTATGACTCATTATTGAGTAGACCATGTCCAACAGGGTCATGTTCCTCTGTTCGGACACCCCATTCCATTGTGGTGTTCTTAGAGGAGTGAGCTATGGAACTATTCCATGCCCTCTCAAATATGAGTCAAACTTTAGGCTTATATGCTCACCACTTCGGTCCGACCGAAAGGCTTTGATCTTTCTGCCTAGTTGTTCTGTACTTCGTTCCTAAATCTGTCGAACCTATCAAGGGTCTCAAACTTATATTTCATTAAATAGGCATAGCCATATCTAATGAAATCGTCTGTGAAGGAGAAGAAGTATAGATGTTCACCCTTGGTTGCTTTGCTTATAGGTCCACATACATCTGAATGTATTAGGTCCAGTAAGCTAGCGGCCCTTTCAGCCTCTTTGCTAAAAGGAGCTTTAGTCATTTTACCTCGTAAACGAGATGCGCATATATCAAGTGACTCCATGTCAAGTGATCCTAGTATTCAAACTTTGCGAAGCCTAGCCATGCGCTTCTTGTATATGTGGCTTAAATGACATTGCCAAAGGTAAACTGGATTAAGTTTGTTAGGCTTAACCCTTTACATATGTATATTATAGACATGATTAGTTTCATATAAATCCAGGATATTAAAAGACATTATTTAACAGAGCTACTCCATAAAATAATTCTTTTCCAGATAAACCCTTTTTACTATTACCAATAGTAAATGTACATCCAGAAATATCCAAAACTGAAACAGAAATAATATTCCTGTACAAAACAGGTACAAAATAACATAGTTTCAGTACCAAAACTAATCTACTAGGCATAATAAGCGAGTCCTACTGATCTCTATGGCAGCAACCCTTGCTCCATTTCTTACCCGCAAGTCCACTTGTCCCGATCCCAGTGATCTCCTGTTCTTAAGTCCCTACACATTATAACAAATGTGAGAACCACATCTAGTATCCAATACATAAGATGTTGAAACAGAGGTTAATGTCTATGACATATATACCTGATCCAGACACGCCCTGTGTCTACCTCTTTCTCTCCCAAAAGCTTGGGACACGATCTTTACCAATGTCCAGTTTGCTTGCACCCGAAGCAGACATCCTTGGAATGGGCCTTAGGTTGGGCTTTAGCCTTTTTAGCCTTGGCCTTGGCCTTTGCCTTGCCTGTAGCAAGAGGAGGTTTCCCCTTGTTGACCATAAGTACCGGCGGAGTCTTCCATACCTGCACCTCGTATTCCTCCATCTATCAAGCCGATGGATTACTTCCCATTGGCGCAGCCGGTATAGGCTTTTCTAGCACCTACTCTTTAGACTCTTGTCTTAGAACTTTCCTCAAGTTCATACACCAGTCCCAAAAGTTAGGGCCAAAAAGCTTGTCCCATTCCAAGATAGATCGCAGTGATAAAGTATTATTCGTAGCCATTGGTTACTACACAGAAAAATTTACGAGTGTTAATAAAGGACTTAACTTGTTCTTCCCATATTATAATTAATAATGAATCATGTTATCAATTAAACTGAGTTGTTGGGCTTATAGGCCGAGATCCATATTACATCAAGATATAGCCAGACGAGGGCCTGGAACAACTATACCCCAATTTTTAGGTAGGAACGCCGTCGAATCCCAACCTAGGGACTCTCGGTGTGATGGGTCTGTTGGCACTTACCCATCTGTGCTTAGGGCCAGGAACATCCTACTACCCATGCTAAGTCCAAACCTCCATCCAAGTGTCAGAGTAACCAATACTCCAACCCAATACAAAATGACGATACTCCAGCGCATCCAGCTAGGGCTGGTCTACAACTGGCCTATCCCCACTTCAAGAAGGTTTTGAATGAGTTGGGAACCAGTTGTATAAGTCCTTTGACCGGACCATATGATGGTGCTGCATGTGAAGTGACACACTTTGGTGTACGCCTAACGGGCCTGTAAAAGGGTGCCAGGTATGGGTACGTTCGGGTGTGTTAGTAAACATGGTAGTGCTATGGATATGCAGAAGGGAATGTCACTCAGTGATTCACTGAGACGATATCACTGGCCTCTTGAAGAATGTTACTGATAAGTGTGCGGCCGCACCCAAACAAGATTAGATCTTGTTTGTGAGCATCAGTTCATTCGGTATCAAGTAAATGTCCAGACACAATAGAGGGTGATACTTCCATGTAGATTCCCGTTAAGTGGATCGATCCAATAACATGCCATTTTTGCATGTACCTATTAACTTGGTTGACATCCCATGTTCTATGACCGGTAAGACACTGCCATACAACCAAGCTAATGATAGCCTTTAGTTTCATTCATTCCCATGATTGGAACAGACTACGGATGATTTTATGTCCATATCATTTTCCCTATCCATAGTCTTACTGCCAAGTGCATGACACTTGACAACATGGATATGGATATGTCCATTGGATACTCTATTTAAAATACAGCACAAGACATATAATAAATAGATTAATGCCTTTATCTCTTGACACAAATTGTATAATACATAAAGTTCATATTAATGTTCAAATGTATCTTACAAACACAAGGACCAATGCCTCGGGACTAGGGCATTTCCAACATTTTGGGATTGCATTTGCACTTTATGACTGCATTTTAGGACTGCAATTTTGGGACTTCATCTGCACTTTAGGACTACAATTTTGGGACTGCGTTTGCATTTTAGGACTGTAATTTTGGGACTTTATCTGCACTTTAGGAGTGCATTTTATGGCTGCACTGTTTATACATTTTTTATACACTGTTTATACACTTCTTATACATTCTTTATACATTGTTATACACTTCTTATACACTGTTATACATTGTTATATACTTCTTATATATCGTTATACATTGTTTATACACTGTTTATCTACTTCTTATACACTGTTTATGCATTGTTTATACACTTCTTACATACTGTTATATTGTTATACACTGTTTATATACTTCTTATACATTGTTATATATTGTTATACACTTCTTATATATTATTATTCATTGTTTATATACTATTTATACATTAATTATATACTGTTTATACACTTCTTATACACTATTATACACTGTTTATACATTGTTTATACACTTCTTATACATTGTTATACGTTGTTATACATTGTCATACACTTCTTATATACTGTTATACATTGTTTATACACTTCTTTTACATGGTTATACATTGTTTATACACTTCTTATACACTGTTATACATTATTATACACTTCTTATACAATGTTATATGTTTATACACTTATTATACTTTGTTATACACTGCTTATACACTGTTTATACACTTCTTATACACTGCTTGTACACTATTTATACACTTCTTATACACTGTTATACACTTCTTATACACTGCTTATACACTATTTATACACTTCTTATACACTGTTATACACTTCTTATACACTGCTTATACATTGTTATACACTGTTATGCACTTCTTATACCTTGATTATACCTTAAGATGCACTATTATAGTGATTATACCTTAGTTATTCCTTATTTATATCCTAAGATACATTATTATATTGATTATACCTTACTTATGACTTAATTATACCTTAAGATACACTATTACAGTGATTATACTTTTGTTATACCTTTGTTATTCCTTATTTAAATCCTAAGATACATTATTATATTGATCATACCCTACTTATACCTTAATTATACCTTAAGATATACTATTACAGTGATCATACCTTTGTTATACCTTAAGTATACCTTAAGATATACTATTACATTGATTATACCTTAGTTGTACATTAATTATACATTAGTTAGACCTTAAGATACACTATTAAATTTTAGTTATACCTTAATTATACTTTAAGATAGTTTTTATACCTTAGTTATACCTTAATTATACCTTAGTTATACCTTAAGATATACTATTACATTGATTATACATTAGTTATACCTGAATTATACCTTAGTTATACTTTAAGATACAAAGGCATAATTAGTTATACCTTAGTGAAAAAAATATGTCGGAAAAAGTATATACATATGGAGTTTGTTTCGAAAATATAAAAAAAAAACAAAAAAAACTTTCTAAAGTCGCACAACAAAAAAATAAACGGATTGAAAGATAAATGCAAAATTAGATTAAAAATTATAGAAAAAAAGAGAGAGAAAGTGGACAAAGTAGATGAGGTATTTTGGAGATTAAGGTTTTTTGCTTTTGTTGTCTTTTGGGCAAGAATCACGTAAAACAGGAATATGTTTTTTAGGTATGTTTGAAATTTTGGAAAGTTTTTTATATATTTATGCAAACTTTTGCTTTGTATGTAAAAAAAGTTATATGGTACCAAAAGGTAAGTATTTACGTAAAAAGCCCTAAGTTCAATTTGTCTTGCACAAAATGGCCTAAATCTAGTCAAGGGGTGAAATGGGCTAAGTAAAAGTGTGTTGGGTGTCAAACAGGCCCACTAAAACCTCAAGATGGGCTAAAATGGGCCCTAATTGTGTATAGGCCCGCACAGGGTGCGCATAGGAGGACAACTATGAAAAATATGGTCGCTAAACTGAATTTGGTATGGAATAATCCATTCCAGTAGCCAGAAGCTTCCTAGTCCATCTATGTAACGTCCAAAAATGGTTGGTAAACATGTTGGATGCCTCTAGGAGGCCTTAAACTGCCTTTAGGATGCTTCTGCAATATTTTTGTGCAAATATCTAGTAATGCTTATTTTGTAGAATGCATATTAACCACATGTAGGAGGTACAATACTAACCGCATGTTAAAGAGGTGGAAAGCCTATGAATAAGCCATACCTCTCATTTGTAGTGTAACAAGCTTTGTTCTAAGCAATAAAAGTACATTCACTCAAATTTATGCCTACACTTTTAACTCTCCTAAACCTCTCACATTTCCAAGTGTCTACTTCAACTCTTCCTACACACATTAAAGGCTTACTTAGCGTCTTCCATAGCAAGTTTGTACAAGTGCCGAGCGAGGCAAAGGCTAACCTCATTACATTAATCTCTTTAAATTCCAAGTAAGAGGAAAGCATCATTAGCAGAAAAAATTGCAGCTGCAGAGGACAAGAATTATAGAAGTCCATCAAATCCAACTCAAGCAATAAAGTTGAAATTCTGATTCCAGCAGCAAGTAAAATTTCAACAGCAAGACTACTTGAACAAAGCTTGGAGGAAGCCACCTTAATAATAGCAATTATTGGATTAAAACCAAGACCACTCCAATAAAACCATCAGCCCCAATCATAATATTTCTACTGATCCTTGAACACAGGTTAACAAATTTGCATTCCTCCTTTTACTGCATCAAAACAAAGTACAAGAGCGAAGCCAACAAAACAACTCACAACTTAACAAAACAATTCCCAATTAGCATCAATAGAAAAAATGCAGCACGAGTATTTCTCATTGCCTCAGTCGAAACATCCTGACAGTTCAGTCATAAAGTCCAAGAAATGAAAAAAGATCCTAGAAAACAATTGACACTGCCTTTTGCCAACGAAACCACAAAATAATTGCTCTCTTGAAGGCCTTGCTGCATAAGACCAGAATTATAGGATACCATCAAAACCAACCCGTGCTATGAATTCCATAATCTTAACAAGAATTATAGCATACCGTCAAAACCAACCAATGCAATGAATTCGCAAATCCTGTTAACCCCCTCTTTAGCTAGAGAATCAGCAAATGAATCTTCAAATCCACGAAGCTGTTATATGTTTGATGGAATTGAAACACTACAAAAAAATTCCTAATTTTTGACGAAATTTTCTGAGTAATCTAGTAAATTGTGTCAAAAAAAAGGCCTCTCGAACGATTTTTTTTGACGGAACGCATATCGTAGCTACCAGGAGTAGCACAATCATCAGTAATACAATAGAACCTAATAATCCAACTAGTGTTACACATATAAAAAGAAATTTGTTAAATATAGTAATTACTGTATAAGAAACCAAACAAAATGTAGCAAGACAAGTCTAAACAAGCTTGATACAAGTAAGATGCAAGTAACTAATCCAAATTGAAAGTATTTACATATTTTTCCACTAAAATGGAATTTCCACATCCTGTATATGAAAATTTAACCCAAAAATTATATTGAAAACTAAGACGGCTGACAGGAAACCTCTAAACTTATTCATACATCCTAATTGAGAACCTTTTGAGAAATCAGATCCCTTCTCAAATAACTTTATAGGCTTCATAGTTTTGGTTTCATGTTTGCTAATATAAATGGTCAATCTTCGAATGTTTTACGGATTCAAAATCCAGCAGTGCAAGCAAAATATCAGAGGGTTGCAGGTAGATTGAATAGAGAGCTACAAACATTGACATGAAGGTAGGACAAAGATATTGGGAAACCACACAACAAAACAACATTTAAAGTGGCAGCTCAAAGTCACATTTGCAAAACACGGACAGAACTAATTCCTATTCTAACGCACAAACTCACATATATATATATATATATATATATATAGCAACAGAAAGAAGAGAAACAATAATATTGAAAGCATTAAATAATGGAAAAATAAAAAAACTAATTATATAATCTGAAATCTAAAATAAATAAATAAATCAGACATCATTTGGGTAAGAGTTGATCATGATTTGAGCCAAGTCTTTAGTAACGAGACACCTTTTGAGAAGAGACTCCAATTCAGCAATTTTGATATCTTTGATTTGTTTTAATATGAAGCCATCAACTCTTGTTAAATCAATATTTAGACGATCTTCAATTTCTTCACTTTCATCTCTGCAATTTATGCAAGTACGAACCCCTTTGGAATATTCTTCTCCGGAATCTTCAGATCCCCATAATTTTTTTGACAGGGAAAAAACAAGCTTTTCATGCTCATTTGCAAAAACAACCCTATTGTTGCTTTTCTTTTCCTGCTTGGCTTTATATTTATTCTTCAAATTTGACAATTTCTTACGAATTTGTTCATTGGTCCGATCCGACGTATCATTACAAGCTTTCACAGATTTATAAAAAGCTTCTGTATCCTTTGGATTTTTACCAAGAATCTTTATTGCAATTTCAAGCAGATTTTTCACTTGTTCCTCACTCCAGACATGTCTTTTCGGATTACTATTATTCTTTTTTCTCTTACCTCCCACCTTCTTGGAACTATTTTCTGAACTTGATGAATTTTCCATTGATGAAGACTCCGAAATATTGTAATTGGAATCTGTATCCATTGATGTTTCTTCGTTTCTTTCTTCTTGTTTTTTCTCCCCCTTTTTGCTTATGTATAGGCTAATAATTCTCTAATGAAGAAATTTACAGAAATTACCAAAATATTGCACATATTTATTTTTAGAAAACTTACGGCTAAGTTAGAAGTAAATCACAATATATGATGTTAGGAAATCAATTCTTATATTTTACTTTATTCTCGAAAATTCCTTCCGTTTCCTTTGTCTTTTTATTTTTATAACTTTTAAATTGATTTATATTTTACAAATTTAACATATAATAAATTAAAATTGTTGTCAAAACTTTTTTTTTTTTTTTTTGAAATGTAATAAAAAAAAAATTGTCTTGTATGTTGCTCAAAGTGGTGGACTATTTCTTAAGAGAAAAAAAAAAGAAAAAAAGAAAAAACAAAAGGGTGGAGATTATTACAAATACAACAAAAATTGGTTAAAATAGGAATTCTCGTGTCTACCTACCTAAGAGTTATAAAGAAGAGAAACAAATTTTGAGACTAATTTTCCTTTCTTTTTTTTTTTTTTTTTGGTTGAAGGATGAGACTAATTTTCCTGAATTGCGGTAATCATAAAAAAAAGTAAATCAAAGCACATTTAATTGAAGATACCAAATCTATATATATATATATATGTGTGTGTGTGTGTGTGTCATTTTCTCAAATTTCTCAAAATAATTTTAATATTAATTTTTTCTTTTCTTTTTTAAGCCATTTCTCCACGTTTTATAATCCTAAAATCTCTACAAGAATCTCCATATCTATTTTATCTATAAATTTATAACTCTTTTTTGAATTAACTTTAGTTTCTTTTATGTTTTATCCTGTTTGATCAATATTAATCGATTTCTTTTACGGTTATTTAATGTGTAAGTAGAACAATTTCTTATACGCTCACTTCCTTTAATATATTATTTTTGCTTTTTCCCTAAACTTAGGATTGCTTAATTTCTCTTTTATTTTTTTTTTTCTTCAAATTTTTGCTACTTGCTATATGATTTTCCTTTTGGTATGCTTCTTCTTTTTTGTATTATTTTTGGTGTTGATGTAATCTGATTATAAATCGGGTTTTAGGGTTTTTTACGTTCAATCAGAAACATATAATGTGTTACTTATTCCGATTTTCTCCACCAGACAATAATTGGTTGATCTTTGCTTTTTCTACTTATATAAAATTTTATATCCATATAGGCTTGTGCATATACCTATCTTTTCGATCGACCAGTCGGATCCATATTCTATTCTCTTATTTCTTTTTGAGGCCTGTTTTAGAGATTGCTACTACGATTATTATGATCCTTAGTTAGGGTCTTTTCAACATCAAGATCTAGAGAGTTGCATGTCTCAGTTTCTCATTTTTTTCTCTGTTTATATTATTATCCATCTACAAGTGATTAGTGTAAAGGGTCAATTCTTTTATTCCATATACACCTGTTTCTAAAAGCAAACCATTTTATGATATCAAACAACTAAGCCAATTTTACTAGGCCTCGAACTTGAGGTATATCAAGACTAATTCAACATCGTTTTCAACATTTCTTAAATTTTTTTTTTTACTATTCTCATTCCTAATAAGGGTGTGAAGGATATGTGCACCTAAACATCCAAATAGAGTAATTGGGTTATCTCTTGTAACGCAGATTATCCAAGATTGATTTGCAGTGGAAAGATCTTGAACCACTAACTTGTATTACCGGTCACGATCACTTCACGTCAGCTGTTTGTGAGAGAGTAAATGATAAATCCATGAACTAGATACGCGAAGAACAAGGAGAAATCTCGTAGAGAAATTTCGGTCAGAGAGGGCTAGAGAGAAAAACTTGCAGTTCGTTATTTATTTTTATTCATTGCTATCTTTTGTAGCAATTGAATGGGACAATCCCATTTAGAATCAAACTCTAGTAGTAGGACAAATCCTAATTGCCTTAGTAATTATATTCCTATTTGGATTATATTTATCCACCCATCATAGTTACGGGTGAGCTATAATTCTAAACCCGATATAATTCCTACAGGGTGTAGTATCTGGTATATAGCTGGATCGCCTCAACATTTTTTAAATTATTTACAACACTATTTTATTTATTGATTTATGGTTACTTATTTTACTAAAATAATAAAAGAAATTATTTGAAATCAATATAGAAATTATAATTTTTTGTATTTATATATTTACAATGTATCAAATTAAATTTACCTTTGGGATTGAGAGCTAGTGAATTATATTAGCCGTATCTAATTTAGTTAGAATGGAAATATTATATGATGAATAAATTTTAGATGAGGAAATTAAGCAATGATTTCCGCTCCGCATCAGTAAAATTAAATAATAAATATACAAAAAGATATTATATTTTGTCTTTACTAGAAACATGACAGTTCAGTAAAAAAAAAAAAAAAAGAAAGAAAGAAAAAAGAAAAAAAAAAAAAAAAAAAACCCTTGACTTTCAGTAATAAAAAAGATAAAATAAAATAAAACCTCAATGTGACAAGTAAAGGTTGTCTAAACCTTTTTACGGCCTTGGAACCCGCCCAGATCAGAATTCAATCGGCTGGATGGGAATGGCGGCGGGTGTCAAATTTATGGCTATATGGTAGTATCCGATTCCAATGGGACTAAATAAAAGGGTTTCGAAGGAGGGGGTGGATAAAAAATTTACTCTAAGAGATACAGATATACCTCTTTAATTTTTTTATTTTTTATTTTTTATTTTATTTTTTTCTTTAATATATATATATATATATATAAGCCCAAATATATTGTTAATGATAAAAGAAGGATACAAGGTAATAATGATGTCGCAGAATAGCAGTCCAAAAAACAAACAAAAATAGTAGAAATCCTAGTACAATACCATCAAATGAACCAGTACAATGTATGTGTACGAGATGAAGAGGATAAATTGATTATAGTGCAGGAAGCTTATTGTTTGAGACCAATGATTTTTGTAAGAATTGAGAACCAAGGAACACAATTATGTTGAGTTTTTTCAATAATTTGTAGGTGGAGGGTTTAATAGGCTTGAAACCAAACTTTTGAATCCACATTTGTTTAACATTTAGTACAGCAGGTATCACCAATTTCTTCACATTTAAACACCTTAGACCATTTTCTATTCCACTTAGTAGCTGACTGCACATTCCTTGACACTTATACTCATCACGTGTCCCAATAAGTGGCATTTCTGCTAATTTATTCCCATGTATTCTTATTGTTGCAACTGTAATCATCATTCCCTCACTTTCAAGTGTTGCTGTGAAGAAACCTGAATAGTTCATTCTCTTCAACTTTGACCCATAATTGTACACAATATTTAGAATCAGATTCACCCCACTTTTATCATCAATTATGGGTTTAAAACACCCTTCTTCCAACATTTTCCAAGCAACACCCAATTTTCTATTGCAGTCATCATCAACATTTGTTGGAAGCATAATTGACTCACAAATATATGAATAACAAAGGGCTAATGCATCCGGAGCACACTGAACTTGGGTCAAACATCCTTCTATCACCCCCAACTAACACAAAGTCCATTTAACCTCCTGAAGTTGGCGAAATCGATCCACGTAACTATTTCCATCTGATGTGGTGTAAAAAGTGTATATCAAACACCTATGTGTGCGTGAAGAGAAGTTAAAACCAAAAAACATAAAATTAATAATAAAAAAACCAATTGAAGCATAAATTAAAATTATTTAAGACAAAAAAATTAATAAACTCAACCTAAACCCACCTCCATCTTCGTCCTTCACTTAACACCCACACCCACATCCCCATCTTCTACCTTTAGATGAGACTACTTTTTCCAAGAAGAAGAGCTCCCCGGTGGTCCGAAAATATTCAATCTCAAAGCATTCCAAAACTGCCATGGATATGGGATAGATTTTCGCCAAGAAAAGGAGTGCGATGTCTTTTCTTCTCAACCCAGCAGTCTCTGGCGACTTCCATGTGGAGTAACGGCCTGCAGTTTGCCGACAACCTGAACAACATACGACAAAAGGTAGTTGAGCCTATCGATTTTACATTTGATTGTTAATGATTCTAATCATTGGATTTGTGTTCTCTTGGAACAAATTGGATTTAGATTCATCTTTTTAATTGGATTTTTGATTGAATAAAAGTGGAAAAGAAAAGAAATCTGAAAGGTTGTGATTATTATAAACTGTAACCACATTTATTCAATTCATTGTTAAGTTTGATCAACAATTCATTTGTGTTAACAAATTCAATTTATACATTGTAATCGAATTGTTGTTAAATTTTCATCTTTTATCTGCACTTTGGGAAATGGAAAATTTGTTTTTCTAGAAATTGAAAGAAAATCATATGAAGTAGTAGACAAAGAAGATGGGTTTGAAACTTTGAATTGATTTGGAATTGTTGTTTTTTTCTGGAATTTGTTTTTCTTGTTGATTTTGTGTTTATGGGGTTGTCGAATTTGTAACCGGAATTTATGGTGTGTTTATGGGCTTGCCGCAGTTTGTGGCCAGAATTTATGAGAAGGAGATGGGAGGAGCTTTAAATATTTTAATTTATTTTTATATATTAATAAAATAAATTAAATAATAGTTTTGATTTAATTTTTTAATCATAATATAAAATACAACACATGTCATGTATTTATTACACATTTTTACCATGTGTCAAAGATGCTGCCATGTGGCAACAAGTGTAATACACTTAACAATGCTCAACTTGGGGTTTTGGGATGGGGTAGCTATTAATATCATACGAAACAAATTTAAGAGGTTACTTGATCATTATAAGCAACTAGAGGGAGCTAAATAGATCTTTTCAAAGTTGGAGGTGACAGAAGGATATTTGAGCCAAGTTTAGGGGGTTCCGTATGTATTAGGCTATAACAAAAACAATGATATATTTATAAGGCCGAATACATAGATACCCCTGAACTTGGTAAAAAACGCCTACTACCCCTCTGAGCTTTGAAAATGTCCTAATGCCCTCTTAAACTTTAAAAGTGTTCTAATGCTCCCGTAAATTTCTTAAAATTGGCCCAGTTTGCCCCCTAAATCTCATAAAAACCAGAGTTTGCTTTGAAAAGTCAAACATGAGACAACTAATAATTGAGTGACATGTAGTAGTAAAGGGGTAAATTGGGTCACTTTTTCAAAATTTAGAGGGGCATTAGGACATTTTAAAAGTTCAAGAGGACAGTAAGTGTTTTTGAATAAATTTAGGGGGTATCTATGTATTTGGCTGAAACTTATTACATAAAACTCATTAGCTGCTGCCATTTCTCTCTTGATGATGAGCTGCTGCTCTTTCTACAACATATAACATATAAATGTATGTGTTTCACTCACATTCTTACAAATGACATGTAAAGTTATTTTATAATACATGGTTTCTTATTTTAGTAAATTACAATTAATGGCTTTAATTTACAATTAATATTTATCACAAAGGCATGTGAGGTTATTATTATTTTCTAAATAATGTAGGGCTTGAAATTCTAACAACATTCTCATCATCAAATCGTCGAATAAAACTCCAACAAAGGCCTCTTTGGAGTTGATGTTTAACCCTAAGAAGCATATGCAATTTGCAATGTATATCTTGGCATTTCTCGCCGCAAAAGAACTTATTATTTAAGGGGTCAACACAAGACGGGTGATACGTCTGGTGGCATAAATCACAAGTATGATCACAAATTTTGTGATAGAATTTGCATACATAATAAAAGCAATGCCATGTCCTAGGAGGAACCATTTCCATCTCCAGGCAGCTTTGATGGAAGATTGAAGGGTAGTCATCACAACAAATCAAGCATCCTCCTTCTCTACATATCCAACAACTTTCATCATTCGCATCTTCGCTCTTGTCATCATCATCTCTCTTTTCAGTGGTCGGGTTCACTGCACTAGTCCACATACTTATTAAAATTTGTTATCTAACGACAACAATTAATGAAATTAATAATAGACAGCTCGAATACGGCTACAGAGCACAAAGGCCATCGAGGCAAAGAAACACTAGCAAAATCTTGCCGTAAGAGACTTTTCATCCCATTGGAAGCATAGTCGAAAACTGTTAACAATGCACCAGCACACAATTTGATTATAATAAGTAAATTTCACTTTAAGTATTTACTATTCAAAAGTAAAAAAAAAAAAAATCATCTCCACATACGGTAAGACAAGTCTTATTTTAGAAAAAATTTATAATACTCACAAGTATGATACTTTTTAAAAATACATATATAGGTAAATAAATTGTTATTTGAACTTTTAGGTCCAATGAAAGTATACATATTAGTATTTTTAATTATTTTTTGAAAGAATTGGTATTTCATTACTCAAAGAAGATGGGCTATACAAGTAGGAGCAGATGTAAACCAAACTTCAATAGCCTCATCCGAAGAACTTACCCTAGCAAGGCAATGGGCAACTGTATTTGCTTGCCGTCGAACACAAGAAAAGGAAATATTATGAAATTCTGAAGCTATAGTTTTATAATCATTAATACCTAAACCAAAATAAGAGTTCATGGGATAATTATTAATCAAAGCATTATAAACCAAAGAGGAATCGGTCTCCAGAATGACATTATTTCGATGCAAAGACTTGATCCAATAGAGGGCCTCTCTACAAGACAAGGCTTCAGCAAGGAGAGCGTCGATAGCAGGCAACAAGGAGTTGATCTTTGCTGCAACAAATGAGCCATTATCATTTCTAATGCAAGCTCCAAAACCTGTTCAATGTCCATTATGAAATAAAGCATCATCAACATTAAGGAAAGAAGGTGACGGATGAAGCTAAGCGATAGAGTTCACAGCCTAAGTTCGACAATTCTCAGAGGGAGCAATGAAGTTACACCACTGATCTCTTGCAATAATAGCCATTTTAGAGATAGCTTCAAGGCTAGAATAGATTTCTTCCCATAATAGTTTATTCCTACGAACTAAATGGCCTAGCAATAGAAAATGGACAATAGAGTGAGCTCTACCAGGAAGCTTGTGCACCAATGAGTGAAACAGGAGGCAAGGCTATCACCTAAGTTGTGCGAGAGAGAAAGATGAAGGTTGTTCCAAACATGACTAATAGCAAGGCACGAAATAAAGACATTGAAAGGAGACTCATTCGCATTACGATATGCCAAACACCATCGATTATCAACTGTGCACTTTTGGAATAAATTAATTTTAGTAGGTAGGAGGTCAAACAACGCACGCCAAGAGAAGATTTGAACTTTCAGATGGAGCTTAAGATGCCAAAGCTTGGACCAATACCAGATGGGGCTATTAAAGTTAGATGATTGGGAAAATTATGATTTCCATTGAATTATGAATAAGAGATACAAGGAGTATATATAGGCAAACCCTTACACTTAGTGTGGCTAGGGTTACAAGGAAAAATAAAAATACATTTTATTTACAATTACAATTATATCCCTTTACACCCCCCGTCAAGCCGATGGGTATCCTCAATGTGAAGACAAGAGCGAAGAGAGATGAACTTGGAGATACCAAGAGGCTTGGTGAATATATCGGCGAGTTGCTCACTTGACTGTAAAAATTGAATATGTAGAACCCCAGAAGCAACCAGTTCACGCACAAAGTGATAGTCAAGAGCAATATGTTTGGTGCGAGCATGAAAAACAGGATTCTTACTGAGATAAATAGCACCAATATTGTCACACCATAAGGTGATTTTGCCACGAAGAGAGACACCAATGTCATAAAGGAGGGAATTGAGCCAAATTACCTCAGCTGTAGCATTAGCAAGAGCTTTATATTTGCTCTTCGTACTCGATCGTGCGATAGTAGGTTTTTTGCATTCAGACCAAGAAATCAGGCTACTTCCCAAAAAAAATGCAATACCCACCAGTTGAATGCCTATCATCAGGACAGCCCCCCCAATCAGCATCGAAAAAGGCATGTAATTGAAGTGAAGAAGAGTTGGAGAGAAGTTAACCATGATGAATAGTGCCCTTAAGATAACGCAAAAGCCGTTTAACACCCATCCAGTGAACATCTGTGGGTTGATGAATGAATTGACAGAGTTTATTGACAGGCCAGGCAATGTCAGGCCGAGTCAGCATGAGATATTGTAGAGCCCCAACAGTTCGACGATACTCTTCACCAGATGAAAGAACCGTGCCCATAGATTTGGATAGATTCGGAGTAGAAGCCATAGGAGTGAGACACGGCTTGCAATCAGACATAGAGGTGCAGCATAAAATGTCTTCAATGTACTTTGATTGATGGAGAACAATCCCAGTAGGAGTATGATCAACTTCAATGCCAAGAAAATATGTGACTCTGCCCAAATCCTGAATAGGGAATTCTTATTCCAATAGACGAATGGTTTGCTGAATGGCAGGCAGAGAAGATCCTGTGATCAAAATGTCATCCACATAACACAAAATATAAGTGGAAGTATCACCAGTGATGCGGACAAATAAGGAATGATCAGCCTGAGATTTCCAAAAACCACACAGAGCAACAAAATTGCACAACCGAGTGAACCACTCCCGAGGCACTTGTTTCAAGCCATACAAAGATTTTTTGAGAAGACATACATGATCAGGGCGGCTAGCATCAAGGAATCCCGGCAGTTGCTTCATATAAATAGTTTCAGAAAGGTTGCCATGAAGAAAGGCATTGCTGACATCGAGTTGGTGAACAGGCCAGCTATGAATGGAGGCAAGAGCCAGGATGGTGTGAATAGTGGTGGCCTTAATAACCGGGCTGAAGGTCTCCTTGTAGTCTATGCCGGCTTGTTGTGTAAATCCCCGTGCAACAAGTTGAGCTTTATACCTGTCTACGGTGCCATCAGTCTTCCTTTTGATCCTGTACAACCACTTACAATCAATAATGTTAGTATTCGGAGGACGAGGAAACAAGTCCCATGTGTTAGCAAGAGTGAGAGCCTTAAAGTCTTGGGTCATAGCATCACGCCACACAGGGTGCTTCCGGGCTTGGGAGTAAGTAGAGGGTTCGGTTAATGTGTGATCAAGGTCAGTTTTAGAGGAGTGGAGGGCATAACGGGCTGGTTTGTGTCGGACATAGGCTGGGCGAAGTGTCATACGGGGAGGAGGTGGCGGGTTGGGAGGGCTGAGTTCAGTAGCCGGGGAAGGAGGTGGCGTCGGAGGTGTAGGATTCGGTGGCGGGGAAATAGGGGGTCTGGGCTGTGACGTTGGTGAAGGAGAGAGCAGATGCGAAGAGAAGTCTTGCTGTCAGTTAATGGGATCGGGAACAGGTATGTGCAATACCCCATCATCAGAGGAAGGCGAAGTGGAGGCGGACACATTGCTGGGCTGAGACACGAAGAAAGGAAAATTATGCTCATTAAATTTAACATGCTTAGCAATATAAATTCTGTCATTTTGAGGGCTGTAGCATAAAAAACGGAGTGAAACCGAGATTTGCCAAGAAAAACACAAGTGTGACTACGAAACTGAAATTTATTTGCATTATATGGCCGTAAAAGAGGAAAAATTTCACACCCAAAAATTTTAAGGTCTGTATACGGAGGTGAAGTGTGAAAGAGATGAAAGTAAGGGGAGTCATTGTGCAAAGTGGGAGACGGTAGAAAATTAATTAAATCAACGCTGTGATTAACGGCATAGTTCCAGAAACGAAGGGGAATTTTGGCATGGGCAAGTAAGGTGAGAGTGGTGTCTATTATATGCCGAATCTTGCGTTCCGAAATACCATTCTGTTCATGCGTATGGGGGCATGCAAAAAAATGTGTGATGCCCATTGTTTTAAATAAGGATCAAGTTTAAGAAATTCACCTCCAGAATCAGAGTGAAAACGCTTAATGTCACCATTGAATTGTTTCTTAATCATGGCATGAAATTCTAGAAAAGTCTTATAGACATCACTTTTAAATTTGAGGCAATAAACCCATGTAAAACGAGTACATTCATCAATGAAGAGAATAAAATATTTATGATTTAAATAAGAAGTAACAGGGGCAAGGCCCCAAACATCAGAATGAATAACTTCAAACGGAACAGAACTTGGTCTAAAAATTGGTTTTAAATTACTCCTAGTCAGTTTCCCCATTTGACAAGCAGTGCAAAAATTATTAGAATGACAAAATTTAATATTGCTAGAATGTAAAATTTGCGATGTTACTCGCTTATTAGAGTGTCCCAGCCGAGCATGCCATATGTCAAAAGAGACAGATTCGCCAACCAACGCCTCCTTCAGTTCTGGTGGCATCACATACAAGCCATGATCACTCGGACCGCTCAGCAAAATTCTCTTCGTTACCTGGTCCTTCACAAGAAAATGAGATGACCAAAATTCAAAGAAACAACGATTATCAGTGGTAAATTTTTGCACAGATAAAAGAGACTTGGTAATTTTGGGAACAAAGAGAACATCATTAAGTTTGAAAGAGGCATAGGAAGAAGTACCGGTGTGGCTTATAGGAAGACCATGACCATTGCCAACCCGAATATTATCATTACCCATATGAGGTTGCATGTGAGGAAGGTGATGAGGATCAGCAGTCATGTGATGTGTGGCACCAGTGTCAGGGTACCATGTCAAGAGTGGAGCATGAGGCGGCATGGGCGGAAAATAAGTTTGGGGCTGATGGTACTGCTGTCCGTTCGGTCCCCAAGCAAGGTTGGCCTGCTGAAAAATCTGCTGTCCAGGGGTGGGGTTCCGAGGCCGAAAGTTGGGGTTTGGTATTACTCTTCGACACTTATCAGCTGTGTGATTATTATAGACACAGATTTGACAAGGTGCTTTAGATTTCCTGTGGAATTGATTAGGTTGCTACTGTTGGGGGGCAGTGTGCATCATAAAATTTGGGTTTCCTCTAAAATTGGGGTTTGGTTTTTGAGCAATAAGAGCCACAGGAGGAGGATTATCTTGAAAGCTTTTTAGTAGAATCTCATGTGATGTTAAATGTCCAAACAAGGTGTAATAATCAGCAGGAGGTTCCATGACACACAGAGTAGCAATAATGGATTGAAATTCATTACCAAGGGTTTTGAAGACAATAGCATTGAATTGTGCGCTGGTTAAGGGAGCGTTGGCAGCAGTGAGTTCATCAGCAAGGGCTTTACATCGTTGCAAATAATCCGCAACACCAGCATCAGTCTTTCTCAGTTCTTGCAGTTGCATATGTATCTGAAGTTGTCTGTTTTGTGACACAAACCCATAAGCCTTTGATAAGGCTTGCCAAGCATCATAACTTGATGTAATACCCACCACAGAACGGAACACAAAAGGAGATAAGGATGAAAAAATCCAAGACAGGAGCATTTGGTCCTTTGCAAACCAGGCCGTATAGGCTGGGTTATCGACTTCCACATTAGGGTCGGTTGGTGAAGAAATTTTCTTTGGTGGAGCTAAGGAGGTGCCATCAATATGACCAACGAGATTGTGGCAGTGAAGGATAGGGGTAAACTGGGTTTTCCAGACCAGATAATTTGAGTGATCTAATTTATTGGAGAAGATCTGATTTGAGGTGATGGGAAGAGGATTTAGAGAGGGGTTGGTTTTGGCCATGATTGTGGAATTAGGGTTGATGAGAATGGAGGAGCCGGTTTGAGTGGAGGAAGAAGAAGATGCCGATTGAAGAGAGGAGTTAGGGTTAGGGTTTGAGATGGAGGAGGCGGATGAAGAAGTGTGGCTGTTAGGGTTGGATTCGGTTTTTGAATCAGACTTGGAGCTAGAAGACATAAAGCTCTGATTCCATGTTAAAGTTAGATGATTGGGAAAATTATGATTTCCATTGAATTGTGAATATGAGATACAAGGAGTATATATAGGCAAACCCTTACACTTAGTGTGGCTAGGGTTACAAGGAAAAATAAAAATACATTTTATTTACAATTACAATTATATTCCTTTACAGGGGCAGCATGCCTTGCTCTAGCAATTGAGAGCATTTTATAAGCAGATTTTGAATAAAATACACCATTTTTCTCTGCTGGCTAAAAGGGATGATCATCAACCTGATTAATATCCAGAGGTGTGCGAGTGATAAGGCCTGCAGCATGGCTATCAAAGATAGAAAAAATTAGATTTCTATTCCAGCAACCAGTAATATCAGAGAAATGGAAATCCACTTTCTTGTCACTAAGATAAAACACAGAAGACGCAAGAGTAATTTGCATATCTCCTTTAAATAGCCAAGGATCATTAAGAATAGATATTCCTTTCCCATTGCTAACTCTCCAGTGAACATGTTGAAAAAAGAATTCTTTTACCGAAAAGATACTTTTTCAAATATAACTAGGAGAGGACGAAAGAACTAAATTTAACACATTCCTGTCTCTAAAATAGCGAGCATTGAATGTTGGAAATGCCCTAGTCCCGAGGCATTGGTCCTTGTATTTGTATTATACATTTATTGGATTTATGTATTATACTCATTTGTGTTATTAATAAAGGCATCAATTCATTTATTATATTTATCTTGTGCAGTATATTAAATGAAGTATCTAATGGACATATCTATATCCATGATGACAAGTGTCATGCACTTGGCAGTAAGACCATGGATAGGGTAAACGATATGACCATAAATAGATCCATAGCCTGTTCCAGTCATGGGAATGAATGGAACAAGAGACTATCATTAACCTGGTTGTATGGCGGTGTCTTACCGGTCATTGGACATGGAATGTCAACCAAGTTAGTGGGTACATGCATGGGGGCATGGTACTGGATAGATCACTAAACGAGTAATCCACATAGTATAGTATCACTAGTGATTCCCGTGTAGTACTTGTATGGATCCTTTGACCTGACCATATGATGGTGTTACATGTAAGGTCACATGCTTAGGGGTATGCCTAAAGGGCCTGTAATAGGGTGCCAAGTATGGGTACTTTCGGGTATGTCACTTAGCATGGTAATGCTATGGATATGAAGAAGGGATTTTTCACTCAGTAGTCTACTGAGAAGATATCACCAGCCTCTTGATGGATGCAACTGATAAGAGTGTGGCCACACCCAAACAGGTGGGAACTTGTTTGTGAGCTTCAGTGCATTCGGGATCAAGTTAATGTTCGACACAAAAGAGGGTGATCAATCCATGCCTCTGTGTTAGACACTGATATCAATGACATGGGATGTACAAGTTTAAACTACAGTGTTATGATAACAGTTAGACTGCCATCTCCATCTTAATTGGGGGCTGCAGTGGCTTGCTAGAGCCCAACTGCAGTCTGCGGGCCAAAGGTCCGCTGCCAACATAAAGATGGGCCCACGGGATCGTACACATAGAACGACTGAACACAGACTTAAGGAATCACATGTATACTTGGAGTGTACACTATGGAGCGAGAGGTGTATATATGTTAATTATATTATAAAGATCAATTGGATTGATCCTAATAATAAAATTAATATATTCAATTGGCTCTTTATAATTAATTGGATTAATTATGAGATTATTTCCTAGGTGGAAATATTCATATGTATAGGTTTGCATATGATTTTATTTTCTGAGGATTTAATTTTAATTTGATGGATTAAATTAATTGGTCAAATTAATTTTAATTTAAATGTAAATAATATGTTACTTGGTGTAATATATTAAATACATGGGTATATTAAAATTGGGCTTGAAATTAATTTAAACCAGAGTGATTAAAATTAGATTGGGCCTAAATTAAAAGATGGAAGCCCGCACAGAATGAAAGGAGCCAAATTGGGCCTGAATTCCCTTAAGGGAATTCGGCCACCCTAGGTATAAATACCTAGGGTTAGAAATTTCGGCCACCACTGATAGACCAAGCCATAGCCGAATTCTCCTAGCCCCTCTCACCAAATTTTTTGTTTTTCCAACGCTAGCACGGGTCGTGTTCGTTAGGCTTTTGTGTACGAAAACGAGGAGGGAATCTAATTTGATTTCTGCAGTCTTCATCCATCTCTTGAAAGAGATATTTCGGGTAAGAATTTGATCTCTTTCTATTTCAATTTTAAGTTTTACAATTTTCACTTCAATTGCTCCTGGGACTGGATTTGAGGAAATCATCGCGTTCTTCCGCTTTTATCGGGTGATTTTCGGTGAAAAATCCCAACAGTGGTATCAGAGCAGGCTTTTGATCCGTGGAAATTGTTTAATTGGTTGAATCCTATGTTTTAAAATTGGAGATTTTTTATTGGGGTTCTTGGCTTGGGTTTAAGATTTTTCCCATTTATTTTTATACAATTGAAATTAAATTTGCATATAGGTTTATGTTAGTCTAATTTTATTGTATGTTTTGGAATTCTTGGTGAATTTCCTTTTGTTGATGGATGGCATATTTGGTTGATTTTTTTTTATTTAATTCTGTTTTTTTTTAAAAAAAAAAAAATCTGGCTCCCGGGGTGTGGGGTTGCCGGTGGCGGAATCGCCGGCAGCGGCGGCAACAGCCGCTAGGCGGCCACTGCACAGCGGCAGTGCCGCTGCTGGCGGCAGCAGCGGGCCGAGTCCAGTGTTTTTGGATTTGGCGGGTCTTGGGCCCGGGGCCCAATTTTGAAATTTTAATTGGTTTTAAAATTCGTGTGTTTAGATTTATGCAATTTAAATGCGTGTGGTTTCTTGAATGAAATTTTATTTTATTCACGTGATATTAATTTTGGAAATTAATATGGTTAATTGAAATTGGTTCGGGTAATTTTGGCACAATTACTTGAACGGCTGAATTGGACCCATGGTTTCCCACTTCCAGTGGGAGCAGTTGGACTGCCTGGGCTGGAGGCCCAAAGCCCGTTAAGGGTTAGAACCATGGTGGGCCAAAATTGGCGATTTCTTAATAATGGCTTGGACATAATTGAAATGGGCTTAAATCATGCATTATAACATGCTTATGAATTATATGTATTGGATGCATATGTATGATTAAATGTTTGTATGGTTGGATGCTATTGGCCTTGTACAAGATGGGTTGTATTTTTCTTTTTGGGTAAATACGGCCTGCGTGTCGTCTTTCTTTTTTAATGTAATTTTATTTTATTCAAATATTATAAAATTTGTAAAAGAAGAAGCCCATGGAGTGGTGAGCCCAAGTGGAGGTGCAAGCCCAAGTGGAGATGCAAGCCCAAGTGGAGGTGCAAGCCCAGAAGGAAAAGATGGAGGCCCACCTGATATTCATTTCTAGTATAGGTTTACTAGAATAATATTAGGATGTAATATAGGCCCATAGCAATCCATTTTACTTTTATTTAATTATGCTTTATGTTTATTTGCATGTGTGAATGTATGATTCAATAGCAATTTCACCCGCCTTATGTATGTAAGCTGTTATAAATTGAATCAAATAACAAAATGGAATTACTAAGTTGCTTAAAAGTGCTTCCCTCATTCAAAACCGACTCGAGGTGGGAATAGGCCAGTTGTAGACCATGCCCTCGCAGGATACATTAGAGTATTGTCACTTTGTATTGGGTTAGAGTATGGGATACTCTAACACTTGAATGGAGGTTTTGACTTAGCGTGGGTAGTAGGATTCTCCAGGCCCTAAGCATAGATGGGTAAGTGCCAACAAGCACATCAAACCGAGAGTCCCTAGGTTGGGATTGGACGGCGTTCCTACCTAAATAGTTAAGGTGTAGTTGTACCAAACCCTCATTTGGCTATATCTTGATGAAATATGGATCTCGGCCCATGAGCCCAACAACTCGGTTTAAATTAATAACATGATTCATTATTAATTTCATATGGGAATAATAATTTAAAGTCCTTTATTGACACTCTAAATGTTTTTCTGTGTAGAAACTCTCAAATGGCAAACAATAATTCCTTATCACTGCAATCTACTCTTGAAAAGGACAAGCTTTCCGGTCCTAACTTTTTAGACTGGTCTAGGAACTTAAGGATTGTTCTAAGACAAGAGTCTAAAGAGTATGTACTGGAAAGGCCTGTGCCGGCTGCGCCTCAAGGACGTAATCCACCGGCTACCCAGCTGGAGGAATACGAGGCGCATGTCAAGGACAATAGGGATGTGACATGCCTTATGTTGGCCTGCATGGTCCCCGAACTGCAAAAATAGTTTATGGACCATCAAGCCTATGCTATGATAACAACTCTAAATGAGATGTTTCAGGAGCATGCTCGTCAGGAAAGGTACCTGACCAATAAGGCATTCCACTCTTGTAAGATGGGGGCTGGGACATCTGTGAGCACACACGTGCTCAAGATGAAGGGCTATTTGGACACTTTGGCCCGTCTCGGATCGCCTATCTCTCAAGAGTTGGCGGTGGACACAATCCTCGCGTCCTTGCCAGATTCTTATGATCAGTTCATCCTGAACTACAATATGCAAGGGATGAACCGTACTGTCAGTGAGCTGCATGGGATGCTTAAGCTCACCAAGCAGTTGATCAAAAAGACTCCACCGGTGCTGCTGGTCAATAGGGGAACCCCCCTGTTGCCAAGGGTAAGGCCAAGGAAAAGGCCAAGGCTAAGAAGGCTAAGGCCCAACCCAAGGCCCAGCAGAAGGCAGGTCCTGAAGATGTCTGTTTCGGGTGTAGACAGGCGGGCCATTGGAAGAGATAGTGTCCCAGGCTGATGGGAGAGCAAAGAAGGAGCCAAGGTGCATCCTCTTCAGGTATTTATGTTATAGATATTAACCTTACTGTTTCAACATCCTGGGTATTGGATACTGGATGTGGTTCTCACATTTGTTGCAATGTGCAGGGACTTAAGAACAGAAGGTCATTGGGGTCGGGAGAGGTGGACTTGCGGGTCGAAAATGGAGCAAGGGTTACTGCCATAGAGATCGGCGAATATCAGCTTGTGATGCCCAGCGGATTGGTTTTAATTTTGGAACATTGTTACTTTGTACCTGCTATGTGCAGGAATATTATTTCTGTATCAATGTTGGATATTTCTGGATTTATTTTCACTATTTCTAATGGTAGAATTTCTATATCTAGAGAGGGATTATTTTATGGAGATGCTATATTAAATAATGGCCTATATATCCTGGACTTAAATGAAACCAATCATATCTATAACATAAATGCTAAAAGGGTTAAGCCTAACGAACTTAATCCTGTCTACCTATTTCATTGTCGTCTCGGCCACGTAAACGAGAAGCGCATTGCTAGACTTCACAAAGCTGGAGTCCTAGGGTCATTTGACTTGGAGTCAATTGATACATGCGAATCATGTTTGCGAGGCAAAATGACAAAGGCGCCTTTTAGCAAGAAGGCTGAAAGGGCCACTGGCTTATTGGACCTAATACATTCAGATGTATGTGGACCTATGAGCGCAGCGACCAGAGGTGGGCATCTGTATTTCGTCACGTTCACAGATGATTTTAGCAGATATGGCTATGTCTATCTGATGAAACATAAGTCCGAGACCCTTGATAGGTTCAAGGAATTTAGGAATGAGGTACAGAACCAGCTAGGCAGGAATATCAAAACCCTTCGATCGGACCGAGGCGGTGAGTATATGAGCCTAGAGTTTGACTCGTACTTGAGAGAGCATGGAATAGTTCCACAGCTCACTCCTCCCGGAACACCACAATGGAATGGGGTGTCCGAACGGAGGACTAGGACCCTGTTGGACATGGTCCGCTCAAGGATGAGTCAAGCATCTCTCCCAATTAGTTTCTGGGGACACGCCCTCGAGACAGTAGCTCTCATCTTAAATAATACTCCGACTAAGGCAGTGGAAAAGACCTCATATCAGATATGGACGAGCAAGGAGCCCAATGTGTCTTTCCTAAGGATTTGGGGATGCGAAGCACATGTCAAGAAATTGACTAGTGGCAAGCTGGAAGCCAAAACCGATAAATGCCTGTTTGTGGGCTACCCTAGGGAAACCAAAGGGTATTACTTCTACAACCCCGCCGAGAACAAGGTGTTCGTGGCAAGGAAGGGGGTCTTTCTAGAAAAGGAGTTCCTTTCCAAGAAAGATAGTGGGAGCAATGTTGAACTCAGGGAAGTTCAATGTCCACAAGCTCATGAAGAGGATAACTCAGAGGCCCAGGTGGAGCTTCCACAAGTGGAAGCACCGACCCAGGCCACACAAGAACCTAGAAGGTCTAGTAAAGATCGTCGGGAACCGGAGAGGTATGGTTTCCTCCTCACCGATGATCAAACTCTTCTCATCTGGGATGAGGAAGAACCCAAAACCTACCAAGAGGCTATGGCTAGCCCACAGTCTGCGAATTGGCGTAAAGCCATGGAGGCAGAAATACAATCTATGTACGATAACCAAGTTTGGAACTTGGTTGATCCACCTCCGGGTGCTAAGGTAATAGGTTGCAAGTGGTGCTACAAGCTAAAAGCTGATAATACCTTCAAGGGGCGTCTGGTTGCAAAAGGTTTCAGACAAGTCCATGGAATAGACTATGATGAAACTTTTTCACCAGTAGCCATGCTCAAATCCATCAGGATACTACTGGCCATAGCCGCATGGTATGACTATGAGGTATGGCAGATGGATGTCAAAACCGCTTTCCTTAATGGAAAGCTACTCGAGGATGTGTACATGACACAACCTAAGGGTTTTGTCGATCTAAAGTATCCGGGAAGGGTATGCAAACTTCAAAGGTCCATTTATAGACTGAAGCAAGCATCCCAAAGTTGGAATCTAAGATTCAATGAGGCCATAAAGGAATATGGCTTCATACAGAATCAAGATGAGCCTTGTGTGTATAAGAGGACTAGTGGGAGCATTGTCACATTCCTGGTACTTTATGTAGACGACATCCTGCTTATTGGAAGCGACATACCTACACTGCAAGGGGTAAAGCAGTGGCTGAGTAAGTGCTTCGCAATGAAGGACTTGGGCGAGGCTAAGATGATCCTAAGGATCAAGATCTATAGGGATAGATCAAATCGGCTTCTGGGCCTAAGTCAGGCTTCGTACATTGACAAAGTTCTGAAAAGGTTCAACATGGACCGGGCTAAGAAAGGTTTCTTGCCAATGGGCCATGGGGTGAAACTTAGTAAGAAACACTGTCCTAAAACAAGGGAGGATAGGGAGAACATGAAATTGGTCCCATATGCTTCGGCTATTGGATCAATTATGTACTCAATGTTATGTACGAGACCTGATGTCGCCTTTGCACTGAGTATGACGAGCCGATACCAGCAGGATCCCGGGGAGGATCACTGGAAAGCTATCAAGGCGATCCTCAAGTACCTTAACCGGACTAAGGATAGCTTCTTAGTGTATGGTGGTCAGGAAGTGCTATCAGTTACTGGGTATACTGATGCGAGCTTTCAGACCGACCAGGATGAGTACCAGTCGCAGTCTGGGTATGTATTTTTGCTGAATGGTGGTGCTGTAAGCTGGAGGAGCTCAAAGTAGCCAACCATAGCGAACTCTACAACAGAAGCTGAGTACATCGCTGCATGTGATGCGGCTAAGGAAGCTGTGTGGATGAAGAAGTTTATCACTGAGTTGGGAGTAGTGCCAACTATCCAGGACCCAGTCGATATCTTCTGTGACAATAATGGGGCTGTTGCACAAGCTAAGGAGCCCCGGTCACACAAGAACACAAAGCACGTGCTCAGAAAGTTTCACCTGGTACTAGAAATCGCGGAGAGAGGTGACATCGCATTGCACAGAGTGGACACCGAGGATAATGTCACAGATCCGTTGACCAAGGCACTAGCTCAGCCCAAGCATAAGGGTCATACTATGTCTATAGGGATTAGGCCCATGCCTAGTTGGAACCAGTGCAAGTGGGAGATTGTTGGAAATGCCCTAGTCCCGAGGCATTGGTCCTTGTACTTGTATTATACATTTATTGGATTTATGTATTATACTCATTTGTGTTATTAATAAAGGCATCAATTCATTTATTATATTTATCTTGTGCAGTATATTAAATGAAGTATCCAATGGACATATCTATATCCATAATGACAAGTGTCATGCACTTGGCAGTAAGACCATGGATAGGGTAAACGATATGACCATAAATAGATCCATAGCCTGTTCCAGTCATGGGAATGAATGGAACAAGAGACTATCATTAACCTGGTTGTATGGTGGTGTCTTACCAGTCATTGGACATGGAATGTCAACCAAGTTAGTGGGTACATGCATGGGGGCATGGTACTGGATAGATCCACTAAACGAGTAATCCACATGGTATAGTATCACAAGTGATTCTCGTGTAGTACTTGTATGGATCCTTTGACCTGACCATATGATGGTGTTACATGTAAGGTCACATGCTTAGGGGTACGCCTAAAGGGCCTGTAATAGGGTGCCAAGTATGGGTACTTTCGGGTATGTCACTTAGCATGGTAATGCTATGGATATGCAGAAGGGATTTGTCACTCAGTAGTCTACTGAGAAGATATCACCGGCCTCTTGATGAATGCAACTGATAAGAGTATGGCCACACCCAAACAGGTGGGAACTTGTTTGTGAGCTTCAATGCATTCGGGATCAAGTTAATGTCCGACACAAAAGCGGGTGATCAATCCATGCCTCTGTGTTAGACACTGATATCAATGACATAGGATGTACAAGTTTAAACTACAGGGTTATGATAACAGTTAGACTGCCATCTCCATCTTAATTGGGGGCTGCAGTGGCTTGCTAGAGCCCAACTGCAGTCTGCGGGCCAAAGGCCCGCTGCCAACATAAAGATGGGCCCACGGGATCGTACACATAAAACGACTGAACACAGACTTAAGGAATCACATGTATACTTGGAGTGTACACTATGGAGAGAGAGGTGTATATATGTTAATTATAATATAAAGATCAATTGGATTGATCCTAATAATAAAATTAATATATTCAATTGACTCTTCATAATTAATTGGATTAATTATGAGATTACTTCCTAGGTGGAAATATTCATATGTATAGGTTTGCATATGAATTTATTTTGTGAGGATTTAATTTTAATTTGATGGATTAAATTAATTGGTCAAACTAATTTTAATTTAAATGTAAATAATATGTTACTTGGTGTAACATATTAAATACATGGGTATATTAAAATTGGGCTTGAAATTAATTTAAACCAGAGTGATTAAAATTAGATTGGGCCTAAATTAAAAGATGGAAGCCCGCACAGAATGAAAGGAGCCAAATTGGGCCTGAATTCCCCTAAGGGAATTCGGCCACCCTAGTTATAAATACCTAGGGTTAGAAATTTTGGCCACCACTGATAGACAAAGCCATAGCCGAATTCTCCTAGCCCCTCTCACCAAAGTTTTTGTTTTTCCAACGCTAGCACGGGTCGTGTTCGTTAGGCGTTCATGTACGAAAACGAGAAGGGAATCTAATTTGATTTCTGCAGTCTTCATCCATCTCTTGAAAGAGATATTTCGGGTAAGAATTTGATCTCTTTCTATTTCAATTTTAAGTTTTACAATTTTCACTTCAATTGCTCCTGGGACTGGATTTGAGGAAATCATCGCGTTCTTCCGCTTTTATCGGGTGATTTCTGGTGAAAAATCCCAACATTGAAAAATCAAGTGACTAGAGTAGAGGGATTAATTAGGAAACACCATAATTGCTTACAAAGAAGAGCGGTATTGAAATCTGTTAGATTTCAAAAACCCATACTACCCTGGGCTTTAGGAAGACATAATAAATCCCACCACTTCCGATTTATTCCACAAGAATTGACTTTTGACGAATTCCACCAAAAAGAGTTGAGCAAATTATGAATGGAGTTATAAAGACCTTCCAGCACTCCAAAATGTTAGAACCTATCTCGGCTTGAAAACAAAAATTAATTGCAGAATGTATGTCTCCAAGCTAATGTTTGTTCCCAAAATCCCAAATCTGGGTTACGGATCCAACAAAAACAAATAGGGAGAAATTGGATTTCTTACCTTAACTGTCCCCGCACTAGATTGATTTGACTAAGGTGCTTCACATGTCGACCCTCTACATTCCCACACACGGAGTCTCGTCAACCAAGATTGAGTGCTAGCTCTTGGACCAATGCTTTCTTCCTTGCACTAAAACCCCTTTTGCACAAAGGAAGGAGATGAGATGGAGGCTAGGTCGTTAACCTTAGAGTCTTAGGGTTTATTCTTTTTCTTGTTATGTATGGAACATAATGCAATATATGTAATACCCCGAAAATTCAATGAGCATTAATATTTAAAAAGTAATATTATGATTTGAGGATTTTTATCAAATAAAAAGTTATTAGAGTGAAAATTATATGTACAGTAAGGATATAATTGAAAAGAATTAAAAGTTACGTGGAGGAATTTACAAATTAAAAATATATTAATTTAAGGGTAAACTTGTAATTGTATAAGAAAGATATTTTGATAAAAAAATAAATAAAGAAAAGGATGAAATAAAGGCAGGGGACGAGAAGTTTCTTGGTGGCTTTCTCTGATAGAATTCCATGCCATTTTTGTTACTTTTTCTTCCTTCCCACTTTCAGAAGTTTGATTCTCACCTATACGGTCACTATTTCTCGCAATCTTTGTATCAAAATGAAGCTTTCAGCTTGAGCTGCGATTCTGTGTAAATTTTATGGAGAGAAATTGCGTCTCTGAAATGCTTTGAGACAGAGAAAATTTGAACTTAAGGCTGCCCACCTTGACGTGCCATGTTTCAGCCTTCTTCTCATGATTCTGACATCGGATATGAACTCAAGTGGTCGGAAAACATTGGGGTTTGGTGAAGATCGATGTGTACAAGGTGCTTTGGTTGGAGATCGGAGTTTCATTGGCAAAAAAGTGATTTTCTCTGATCTGACAACTTCCCGATGGGTTTAACGAGTTTCAATAGTGAAATTGAGCTCTTGGGACGATAAAAATCACGATGTTAGGCTTATTTTCTGCATAAGTCGATATTTGCATATTTCGGCTACCATGTATGGTGGTGAAATTTACCGGCAAGCTCTTGAATTTCAGCACCCAGAATAGGAGTAATTAAATTCTTCAACTTTTATGGGATTTTGCAATTACTTCTAAGGATGTGCGTATGTAGGTGTTTCACAAGGTACTTCTCCAACAATGGATTTACTGGTCCTGTTCCTGATCTTAGTGGGATGAATATTCGATACTTGTAAGCTTTCGTATAATCTATTATTATATAATCAGTAGTTGTAGGATGAACTATGACTTAACGTACATACACACTTAACTTGAGATTCATCTTCAGGGAGATGAGCAATAATAGTTTTGATGCATCAGATTTTCCATCTTGGATTCCATTTTTTATCTTGATTTCATTGAAAGAGAGCTAGTGAATTAATAGAGAGCTATGCATTGTTGGAAATGCCCTAGTCCCGAGGCATTGGTCCTTGTGTTTGTATAATACATTTGTAAATTAATGTAAACTTTATGTATTATACAATTTGTGTCAAGGAGATAAAGGCATTAATCTATTTATTATATGTCTTGTGCTATATTTTAAATAGAGTATCCAATGGACATATCCATATCCATGTTGTCAAGTGTCATGCACTTGGCAGTAAGACTATGGATAGGGAAAACGATATGGCCATAACGTTATCCGTAGTCTGTTCCAATCATTGGAATGAATGGAACTAAAGACTATCATTAGCCTGGTTGTATGGCGGTGTCTTACCGGTCATAGAACATGGAATGTCAACCAGGTTAATGGGTACATGCAAAAAGGGCATGGTACTGGATTGATCCACTTAACGGGAATCTACATGGTATTGTATCACAAATGATTCTCGCGTAGTACTTGTATAAGTCCTTTGACCGGACCATATGATGGTGCTACATGTGAAGTGGCACACTTTGGTGTATGCATAACGGGCCTGTAAAAGGGTGCCAAGTATGGATACGTTCGGGTGTGTTAGTGAACATGGCAGTGCTATGGATATGCAGAAGGGAATGTCACTCAGTGATTCACTGAGACGATATCACTGGCCTCTTGAAGAATGTTACTGATAAGTGTGCGGCCGCACCCAAACAAGATTCGATCTTGTTTGTGAGCATCAGTTCATTCGGTATCAAGTAAAGGTCCAGACACAAAGAGGGTGATACTTCCATGCCTCTGTGTTGGACACCGATATCAGCGACATGGGATTTACAAGTTCAAATTACAGGGTTACGTTTTCAGTTAGACTGCTTACTCCATCTTAATTGGGGGCTGCAGTGGCTTGCTAGAGCCCGCCTGCAGTGTGTGGGCCTTGGCCCACTGCCAACATAAAGACGGGCCCATCGGATCGTACACATTGAACGTCTGGACTTTAACTAGTCGGAATAAGTGTGTACTTGGAGCATACACGTTTGAAGAGAGAGAGGCTTATTAATTATAGTATATAAGTCAATTGGATTGATCAATATATTATAATTAATATTTATTTTGGGCTTTTCTTAATTAATTCAATGAATTAATTTCTGAGATTATTTCCTAGGTTGAGATTATTTCCTAGGTGGAAATATTATTACATGTATAGGTTTACATGTATTTCATTATATGAATGCCTAATTTTACTTCTTGGTTAAATTAATAGGACAAATTAATTTTAATTTAAGTGTATGTAATATATTATATAGTGTAATATATATGCATACATGTTAAATTAAAGTTGCGTTTGCATTTAATTAAAACTAAGGAGTGAAAATTGGGCTTGGGCTTTAAATGAATTAAAGCCCACATTGTAATGTTTTGGTGGCCGAAATTTTGGGTTCATTTGGCTTTATGATGAGTCATTGGTGATTAGGTTGATGACTCGTTTTTGGACAAAATTGTGATGATGAAAAAGGATGAGTCATGGCTTGATTTTATGGTGGAAAAGTTGGACTTTTCTTCCTATGAGAAATATCTTCTTTCTTTTGTTAAAAGGGATTATATAAACTCATTTTTCATCCATTAACTTGGTCTTGGCCGTATATATATGCAACTTTGGGAGAGATGAGTCATTCTTTGATTATAAGAATGGTGGGTCACCATTTGGACCAAAAGATAGCAAAGTTAGACTTTGCTTTTATTTGGACCAATGGAAAAATGGTGACTCACACTTGATGATAAAGGGTTTTTACATCTTGATAACTTGTTGACTCTCCTTTGCTTGGCCGTATATATCTTTCTTTGGAAGAGAATAAGGGGCTAAGATTTTTGCATTCATTTCGTTTGGTAAGAAATGTGTGTGCTCACTTGAAAGAATTGGTTTTTATTTTTCTTTTGGAAAGAAAAATTGGACAGCCATATTCCTTCTTGTGTGCTGCCCCTCTCTCCCTCTCTTCTTGGTTAATCCGAGTCGCTAGCACGGGTTTCGGTCCGAGAGCCGTTCGTGTACGCATCGGTGTAGGAAATCTACACTTGATTTCTGCAGTCCGCATCCGTCTCTTAGAGAGACTTTGTGGTAAGTTTTTGAAACTCTTCTCTTTATGCTTTAAGTTTTTGATTTCCACATCTTAAGCTCCTGGGACCGGATTCCAGGAAATCGACACGTATTTCAGCTTTTATCGATCGGTTTCCCGTGATGAATCCCAACAGTGGTATCAGAGCAAGCTTTTGATCCGTGGAAATCTTTAACTTGGCGGATCCCGTGTTTTAAAATTGGAGATTTTTTTGTGGACGGGATTCTTTTGGTTTCGGGTTTGTGATTTTGCCCGTTGAATTTTGCAAACGGAAAATTATGTTGCATATTGGTTTATGCTTGGTTTTTATTTTCTATTTGTGATATTTGCTATGGAAAATTTATTTATTTTTTTGCATATAGGTTTATGCTAGATTTATTTTTCCATTGCATGTTTTTATTTCTTGGTGATTTAATTTCATGTTGCTACTTTTTTTTTCGGAAAAATCATGGACCTTTTCGGGTCGGAACGGGGGCAGCAGCCATTGCCTACGGTGCTGGGCGCCACAGGCAGCAGTCGCTGCACGCCAGCAGCAGCCACTGCGCGGCAGCGGGGCTGCTGCTGGGCAGCAGCGCCGCGGCTGCCCCGCGCGGCGGGCCGAGCCCGAATTTGGATTTCGCGGGATTTGTTTTGGGCCGGGCCGGGTTTTAAAATTTTAATTAATTTTAAAATTATGCGTGTTTAAATTTTGGTAATTTTTATGCGCGTGGGGTTTTAAAATTTTAATTGGTTTTAAAATTGTGCGTGTTTAAATTTTGGAAATTTTTATGCGCATGTTTTATGAATGGAATTTATTTTTCGTTCATGCGATATTAATTTTGGAAAAATTAATACGGTTAATTGAAATTGGTCCGGGTTTTCTTGGCACGATTACCTGGACGGCTAATTTGGAATTCATGGCTTCCCAATTGGATTGGGAGCAGTGTTCTACCTGGGTTGGAGGCCCAAGGCCCATACGGGCTTAGAACCATGAGTGGCCAAAATTTGGCGATTTCAAAATAATGGCTATGGACAAAATTGAAATGGGATTAATTCATGCATTTAACATGTTTATAAATTGTATGTATTGGATACGTGTATGTATGATTAAATGCTTGAATGGATGTTTTGGGCCTTATTTATTTGGGTTGTAATATTCTTTTGGTAAATACGGCCTACGCGCCGTTTTCTTTTTATGTAATTTTATTTTATTTGTTTATTATGAAATTATGTAAAGAAGAAGCCGATTGGATTGGTGTGATAGAAGGATGAGGATGCGGCCCACCTGATGTCGTTCTAGTATAGGTTTACTAGAATTATATTAGGATGTAAATTTTGGCCCATTGCATTTCATTTTTATTTAATTATGCTTTATTTATTTACATGTGAGAATGTATGTACAAACCCAATTTCACCCGCCTATGCATCTAAGCCGTTATTAATTGAATCTAATAACCAAAAGGTAATTACTAAGTCTCTTAAAAGTGCTTCCCTCATTCATAACCTACTCGAAGTGGGGATAGGCCAGCTGTAGACCAACCCTCGTTGGATGCACTGGAGTATCATCATTTTGTATTGGGTTGGAGTATTGGTTATTTCTAACACTTGGATGGAGGTTTTGACTTAGCGTGGGTAGTAGGATATTCCTGGCCCTAAGCACAGATGGGTAAGTGCCAACAGACCCATCAAACCAAGAGTCCCTAGGTTGGGATTGGATGGCGTTCCTACCTAAAAATTGGGGTATAGTTGTTCTAGGCCGTCGTCTGGCTATATCTTGATATAATATGGATCTCGGCCCATGAGCCCAACAACTCGAGTTAATTAATAACACGATTCATTATTAATTATATTATGGGAAGAACAAGTTAAGTCCTTTATTAACACTCGTAAATTTTTCTGTGTAGAAACCAATGGCTACGAATGATACTTTATCACTACGATCTTTCTTGGAATGGGACAAGCTTTCTGGCCCTAACTTTTAGGACTGGTCTATGAACTTAAGGAAAGTTCTAAGACAATAGTCTAAAGAGTATGTGCTCGAAAAGCCTGTACCAGCTATGCCAACGGGAAGTAATCCACCGGCTGCCCAGCTGGAGGAATACATGGCACATGTAAAAGATAACCGGGATGTGACATGCCTGATGTTGGCTAGTATGTTTCCTAAATTGCAAAAGCAGTTCATGGATCATCAGGCCTTTGCTATGATGACAACTCTTAACGAGATGTTTTATGAGCAAGCTTATCAGGAAAGGTACCTGATCCATAAGGCATTTCGCAGCTGTAAGATGGGAGCCGGGACATCTGTGAGTGCACACGTGCTTAAGATGAAGGGCTATCTGGATAATTTAGCCCGTCTCGGAACGCCTATCTCATAGGGGCTGACGGTTAGCACGATCCTGGCTTCTTTACCAGATTCTTATGATCAATTCATCCTAAACTTTTACAAGCAAGGGATGGACCGTACTATTAGTGAGCTGCATTGGATGCTTCCGCTCGCTAAACTGTCGATCAAGAAGACTCCGCCGGTACTTGAGGTTAACAAGGGGAAACCTCCTCTTGTTAAAGGCAAGGCAAAGGCCAACGCCAAGGCTAAAAAGGCTAAAGCCCAGCCCAAGGCCCGTTCCAAGGATGTCTGCTTCGGTTGTAAGCAGGCTGGACATTGGAAAAGATTGTGTCCCAAGCTTTTGGGAGAGAAAAGGAAGACGCAGGGCGTGTCTTCATCAGGTATATATGTCATAGACATTAACCTCTGTTTCAACATCTTTTGTATTGGATACTAGATGTGGTTCTCACATTCGTTGTAATGTGCAGGTACTTAAGAACAGGAGATCACTGGGATCGGGACAAGTGGACTTGCGGGTCAGAAATGGAGCAAGGGTTGCTGCCATAGAGATCAGCGGGACCAGCTTATGATGCCTAGTAGATTAGTTTTGTTACTGAAACTATGTTATTTTGTACCTGTTATGTACAGGAATATTATTTCTGTTTCAGTTTTGGATATTTCTGGATGTACATTTACTATTGGTAATAGTAAAAAGGGTTTATCTAGAAAAGAATTATTTTATGGAGTAGCTCTATTAAAATAATGTCTTTTATATCCTAGATCTGAATGAAACTAATCATGCCTATAATATACATACTTAAAGGGTTAAGCCTAACGAACTTAATCCAGTTTACCTTTGGCATTGTCATTTAGGCCACATTAACAAGAAGCGCATAGCTAGGCTTCACATAGCTTGAATCCTAGGATCATTTGACATGGAGTCACTTGATATATGCGAGTCTTGTTTATAAGGTAAAATGACTAAAGAACCTTTTAGCAAGGAGGCTAAAAGGGTCGCTAGCTTATTGGACCTAATGCATTGAGATGTATATGGACCGACAAGCATAGCAACCAGGGGTGAACATCTATACTTCGTATCCTTCACAGACGATTTCATCAGAAATGGCTATGCCTATGTCATGAAATATAAGTCTGAGACCCTTGATAGGTTCGAGGGATTAAGGAACGAAGTACGGAACCAACTAGGCAGAAATATCAAAGCCTTTCGGTTGGACCGAGGTGGTGAGTATATAAGCCTATAGCTTGACTCATTTTGAGAGAGCATGGAATAGTTCCACAGCTCACTCCTCCAGAAACACCACAAAGGAATGGGGTGTCCGAACAGAGGAATAGGACCGTGTTGGACATGGTCCGCTCAAACGATGAGTCATGCCTCTCTACCAATAAGTTGTAAAGGATACGCTCTTGAGACAATGGCTCTCATTTTCAATTATACTCCGACTAAGGCTTTGGAAAAGACCCCATTTGGAATATGGACCGGCAGGGTGCCTAATGTGTCTTTCCAACGGATTTGGGGTTGTTATGCACAAGTCAAGAAATTGATTGTGAGCAAAACTAGAACCCAAAACCGACAAATGCCTGTTTGTGAGCTGCCCTAGGGAAACCAAAGGGTATTACTTCTACAACCCCGCTGAGAACAAGGTGTTCATGGCGCGAAAGGGGGTCCTTCTTGAAAAAAGGGTTTTCTTTCCAAGAAAGACAGTGGGAGCAATGTTGAACTCAGGGAAGTTCAAAGCTCAGAAACTCCTGAAAAGGGTAACTCGGAGACCGGGGTGAAGCTTCCAAAGGTAGAAGCACCAGCCCAGGTCACACAAGGACCTAAAAGGTATGGTAGGGATCATCAGGAACATGAGAAACATCAGTTTTTGTTTCTGATGATTACGCTCTTTTGTCTTGTGCGAAAAGGAGCTCAAAACCTACTAGAAGGCTATAGCCAGCCCACTGTCTGCCTTGGAGGCATATTTGCAATCTATGTACAATAATTAGGTTTGGAACCTGGTTGATCCACCTTCGGGTGCTAAGGTAATAGGTTACAAGTGGTGCTATAAGCTATAGGCCGACAATAGCTTTAAGGGTGTGTATAAGAGGTTTAGTGGGAGCATAGTAACTTTCCTGGTATGATATATGGATGGCATCCTTCTGATTGGAAGCGACATACCAACACTACAAGGGAATTGTAATGGTTGAGTACGTGCTTCGCAATGAAGGACTTAGGCGATGCTGAGACGATCCTAGGGATCAGGATCTACAGGGATAGATCTAATCGGCTTCCAGGCCTAAGTCAGGCCAAGTACATAGACATAGTTCTGAAAAGATTCAGCATGGACCAGCCTAAGAAAGGTTTCTTGCCAATGGGTCATGAGCTGAAACTTGGCAAGAAGTACTGTCCTTAGATAAGGCAGGACAGGGAGAACATGAAATGGTTCTATATGCTTCGGCTATAGGATCAATCATGTACTTCGTGCTATGTACGAGACCTGATGTCGCCTTTGCACTAGGTATGATGAGCCTGATCTCGAGTGGATCACTGTTAGGCTGTCAAAGCAATCCTGAAGTACCTTAACCGGGCTAAGGATAGCTTCTTAGTGCATGAAGGTTAGGAAGAGTTATCAGTTACTAGGTACACTGATGCAAGCTTCCAGACCGACCAGGATGAATATAAGTCACAGTATAGGTATGTGTTCATGCTAAATGGTGGTGCTATTGTTGGAGAGGCTCCAAGTAATAGACCATCGCGGTTTCTATCATAGGAATTGAGTACATTGCAACGTGTGAAGCAGCTAGGGAAGCTGTGTGGATAATCATGCAACTGGGGGTAGTGTCAACTATCCAGTAACCAGTTGATATCTTCTGTGACAACGCGGGGCTGTTGCACAAGCTATGTTCCCCGGTCACACATATACACGAAGCACGAACTCAGGGAGTTTCACCTATTGCGAGAAATCGCTGAGGGGGTGACATCTCATTACAAAGAGTGGACACCAAAGACAATGTCGCAGATCTTTTGACCAACATGCTTGGCTATGCCTATGCACGAAGGTTATACTAGATCTATAGGGATTAGACCCATGCCTAGTAGGTACTAGTGCAAGTGGGAGATTGTTGGAAATGCCCTAGCCCGAGGCATTGGTCCTTGTGTTTGTATAATACATTTGTACATTAATGTAAACTTTATGTATTATACAATTTGTGTCAAGGAGATAAAGGCATTAATCTATTTATTATATGTCTTGTGCTATATTTTAAACAGAGTATCCAATGGACATATCCATATCCATGTTGTCAAGTGTTATGCACTTGGCAGTAAGACTATGGATAGGGAAAACGATATGGCCATAACGTTATCCGTAGTCTGCTCCAATCATTGGAATGAATGGAACTAAAGACTATCATTAGCCTGGTTGTATGGCGGTGTCTTACCGGTCATAGAACATGGAATGTCAACCAGGTTAATGGGTACATGCAAAAAGGGCATGGTACTGGATTGATCCACTTAACGGGAATCTACATGGTATTGTCTCAGAAATGATTCTTGCGTAGTACTTGTATAAGTCCTTTGTCCGGACCATATGATGGTGCTGCATGTGAAGTGGCACACTTTGGTGTACGCCTAACAGGCCTGTAAAAGGGTGCCAAGTATGGGTACCTTCGGGTGTGTTAATGAACATGGCAGTGCTATGGATATGCAGAAGGGAATGTCACTCAGTGATTCACTGAGACGATATCACTGGCCTCTTGAAGAATGTTACTGATAAGTGTGCGGTCGCACCCAAACAAGATTCGATCTTGTTTGTGAGCATCAGTTCATTCAGTATCAAGTAAAGGTCCAGACACAAAGAGGGTGATACTTCCATGCCTCTGTGTTGGACACCGATATCAGCGACATGGGATTTACAAGTTCAAATTACAGGGTTACGTTTTCAGTTAGACTGCTTACTCCATCTTAATTGGGGGCTGCAGTGGCTTACTAGAGCCCGCCTGCAGTCTGTGGGCCTTGGCCCACTACCAACATAAAGACGGGCCCATCGGATCGTACACATTGAACGTCTGGACTTTAACTAGTCGGAATAAGTGTGTACTTGGAGCATACACGTTTGAAGAGAGAGAGGCTTATTAATTATAGTATATAAGTCAATTGGATTGATCAATATATTATAATTAATATTTATTTTGGGCTTTTCTTAATTAATTCAATGAATTAATTTCTGAGATTATTTCCTAGGTTGAGATTATTTCCTAAGTGGAAATATTATTACATGTATAGGTTTACATGTATTTCATTATATGAATGCCTAATTTTACTTCTTGGTTAAATTAATACGACAAATTAATTTTAATTTAAGTGTATGTAATATATTATATAGTGTAATATATATGCATACATGTTGAATTAAAGTTGCGTTTGCATTTAATTAAAACTAAGGAGTGAAAATTGGGCTTGGGCTTTAAATGAATTAAAGCCCACATTGTAATGTTTTGGTGGCCGAAATTTTGGGTTCATTTGGTTTTATGATGAGTCATTGGTGATTAGGTTGATGACTCGTTTTTGGACAAAATTGTGATGATGAAAAAGGATGAGTCATGGCTTGATTTTATGGTGGAAAAGTTGGACTTTTCTTCCTATGAGAAATACCTTCTTTCTTTTGTTAAAAGGGATTATATAAACTCATTTTTCATCCATCAACTTGGTCTTGGCCGTATATATATGCAACTTTGGGAGAGATGAGTCATTCTTTGATTATAAGAATGGTGGGTCACCATTTGGACCAAAAGATAGCAAAGTTAGACTTTGCTTTTATTTGGACCAATGGAAAAATGGTGACTCACACTTGATGATAAAGGGTTTTTACATCTTGATAACTTATTGACTCTCCTTTGCTTGGCCGTATATATCTTTCTTTGGAAGAGAATAAGGGGCTAAGATTTTTGCATTCATTTCGTTTGGTAAGAAATGTGTGTGCTCACTTGAAAGAATTGGTTTTTATTTTTCTTTTGGAAAGAAAAATAGGACAGCCATATTCCTTCTTGTGTGCTGCCCCTCTCTCCCTCTCTTCTTGGTTAATCTGAGTCGCTAGCACGGGTTTCGGTCCGAGAGCCGTTCGTGTACGCATCGGTGGAGGGAATCTACACTTGATTTCTGCCATCCGCATCCGTCTCTTAGAGAGACTTTATGGTAAGTTTTTGAAACTCTTCTCTTTATGCTTTAAATTTTTGATTTCCACATCTTAAGCTCCTGGGACCGGAATCCAGGAAATCGACGCGTATTTCCGCTTTTATCGGTCGGTTTCCCGTGACGAATCCCAACATGCATAAGTAGGAAAAATAATGAAAGCAGTTTTTTTAACACTTGTAATTGTTTATTGAATAAGTCAGAAAGATGGAACGCACAGTCTTTACTGGCAAAGCAAGAGCATTTCTTGGCTTTTTTCATTTTTGAAATTATGGCAGGACACATTTATTAAATTGGGAGTTGGAAAAGTTAACTGCAATTCTTTTTGTTTTTTTGTACTCACAAGTTCCAAAGTAAACCTTATTTATTATTAATGCTATTTTATTTAAATTGTTGTTGAGTTGGAAGAGCTAAACGGGACGAAAAAAAAAAAGAGAAAACTGTATTTACTGGTGTGTATTTTCAACAATTTTAATTCTTGAACTCTAACCAAATTTTTATATACTCCTTAATGACTATCTTGAAAGCATATTAGTCTCCTAATATAATTGTTAAGATTAAATTGAGGTGAATTATGTTATAGCTTTTGTTGAAATTAAATCAAGTGAGTTGCATTATAGTGATGAGACATGATTATGATCATTGTAATACACATTGAGTTAGAAATGGACGAGTTGAATAAGAAATTGGGTTGGCGTAAATGACTTGAGCTTAATGAATAATATGAGGATATGAAAATAATATTTGGTTATATATATATCTATCTAGATATTATATTGTGTTGGTTTTAATTTAATGGAAAATGAATCCTTATAATTGTTGTAGTAAATTCTGGCTGGAGGGGAATATTCTTCTATGTGTGGAATTTAAAAGACTTTTGTGAATTATATTGTATAAGAGAAGTTGAAATGTCGGTTTGATATTGGATAGTCACATAGAGTAAATGGTTGAAGAACTAAGTATGATATAATGAGATTAGTTTGATAAATGTCATTCAAGATATGCTTGGTTAACTAAATTGATCAACTCTTAACATTGCTAAATCTCATTCTAGCATAAAAGTTAGAAAACAAAAAGATGAGGAGAACTACGTGGCTTTGATTCCCAAATCTGAATTTGGGGTACGTAGGAAGCTTGATAATAAATAATTATCAAGTCCAAGCCAAATAAGCCTATTAAGTAGATAATTTATATTTAATTTTACTGATGCATTAGTATAAGATTATTGTATATTAGGATTTGAAGATTTATGACAATGAGGAATTTATTTGAATATTAAGGTTATTGTTGGGTGGTTCGAGAGATATTAGGAGGAATATAAATGTTAAAATATTTTGGAGTTGGATGCCATAATATACCTAAAATACCCTTAATGTAAAATATCCATTATACTTTACATATATATTATGATTTAACTAAAGTCACCACATGGTAACTTTGAAAAACCATAAAACCAATATCTCATCATGGGTTATTTTAATTTATTTGGACTTAACAATTAATCCCACAAAATTTATAACCCAATAATTAATATGTATCCAATACATATCAATTGGTCCATAAAAAAGCCCTTATAAACTCCTAACTATGCGATCATGTAGGCCCATCTGTATGTTGGCTATGGGTCCGAACTGACATTCGGCCCATAAGTTGTTAGTGGACTTTAGCAAGCCATCTGTGAGCGGACGATCTTTTTCGGAACGCGCGGTGAAACGGGAACTGGGGATTTTCTTTTGGAGTGTTGATGTCTTGGTTTTGAAAACGGTTTTTTAATCTCTCTTAGAAAAAAAACCTTTCATTTTATTGAAAAAGTCTTTTGTAGAAAACTTAATTGTAAGTGTGAACTTTGGGAAGATAGGTTTTTAGAAAATCCCAATTTGAACTTAAAGATCTCGAAACCTAAATTTCGAAATTAGATACAGAGTCGCCACCCGGATCAGCTCATCCGGGAAATTCTGGTACAGCTCCCTACCAAGTGTAGACGCGGTACCTAATTCAGAGATTCAGGGTTCGGGAAACAGATTTACTAACCTCGCTCATTTTTAATTATTATTTCATAATTTGATATTTCATTCACTTAAATCTACCCATTTTATCTTCCTTTAATCATTAACCAATGCTCATGCAAATGACATAAATATATAAAAATAAAATAAAGTGCGGAAAAGTAAATCAGAGGCCAAATTATACAACAAAAAAAAAAGAAAACTCTCATCCTTACCTTTTACAATCGCCTATTATACACGATGATCTAAAAAATTACAATCGCCTAGATACATGATTTAATCTATAAAATACATTCAAAAATAAAAATAAGGCAAAAATAAAAGCTGCGTCCAAATATGGTTAGCACAGATAAATAAATCACACCAAGGACTCATATAGGACAGAATAGGGGCATTTTAGGAAACGGGATCATGCAAAGGGGGTGACCGAGTCGACCCGACCGGTCAGCCCGGTTAGACCTGGAAAACGGTTTTTCAAACGCCCTGTAGGTTTTATGGATGAAAAATCAGTTTTAAAAGCGGTTTGGCTCATTTACATGCACTTTTCCAACTTTAGTGGGCCGGATATCCCGGGACCCGGGGGTCCGTTCGTGTGTGGGCCTAAATCGAACATCCATCTAGGGTAAAAAAATATGCAAACACACCAAAATTCATTTTTGGATGAGAAAAGGATGCAAAATTACAAGTTTGGGACCCAAAAGGGCAAAACTGTAATTCTACCCATATCACAGCCGCGCCCCTGTAGGCTATAGCCGTGCCCCTGTAGGCTACAGGTGCCCCTGGAAGGAAACTTTACTCTACCCTTTGAACCCACTGAGTGCATTTATGGGTTAAAAGAGGAGGATGCATATTGTGGAGTGAAGATCGATGACCAAGTGCCCATCTTACTCCAAATTTCGAACCATGCTTACACGAATCCGGTTAGTTTTCTCAAATTTTTCCACTTTTTCCAAGTTTCCAATTTCTGCAAAATTGAGGAAAATATGTGAAATTGATGCATGATTTAAGTAGATTATGCCCCTAGGATGATTAATTGTTGGTTTGGCTTGAGTTAGGACGAGGTTTAACCGAAAAAACGAAAAAAACTCAAATGGGTGGAAAATTTGCAGCTACAGCTGCCCCATGTATGATCACAGCCACGCGACTGTGATCATGGGGGGTTACAGCCGCACGGCTGTGACCCTATAGCCGGGCGGCTGTAGCCTTCAGATTTAAGGCAACCCGATTTTTTTGCGATTCGAATAATGTTTCTTCGATTTTTATGATGTGTATGCATTCTAAAAAGCTCATTAACTCCCTGATTATTAATTTTGCAGTCGAAATCCGGCCATTGTGGTAGCAGATCCATTACGGAGGCTTTAAAGTGGTATAGGCATCTCGCTCAAGGGGTGAAGGATATAGTGAACTCCACCGGCCTGCACCGACTGGTTCGCAGCATGTCGATCACCACTCCTCGCACGAGTCGGGGGCATTTGGCCGCACTTTTGGAGAGGTGGATGGACTCCACCTACACATTTCATTTCCCTTCCAGAGAGTACATTGTGACCCCGGAGGATATCATCGCTATTACGAGCCTTCCTTTCTCCGGCCAGACCATCCACTTCAATCAGGTCTTCGTGCATGGTGGCTATCGTCAGGAGCTGATATCCACGCTGATTAGGATTAGTTCTCCCGAGAGCCAGATCCAATGTAGTAGTATCCATGAGTACTAGCTCAGGCGGTAGCGTGCGCTCCCAGAGGGAACTACCTTTGATGCTGGTGATGAGAGGAAGTATGCTAGAGCCTACCTGCTGCATGCTCTCTCTATCACTTTTCCCCACGGGCCGGAGCAATCTGAATCTGGCTTTACTGCCCTCGCTGATCGACTTGGAGTCCGTGAGGACTCTTAATTGGGCTCGGGCTGCATTGGCCCAACTTTATTATGCTCTAGATCTCTGCGCCCGGGGCTCCCATAAGGAGTTGAAGGCTTTTTGGATTCTGCTGCACGTGAGTGTCTGGGACATTTTCTTCTTTTTTTTTTCACTGAGTTGCTTTAAATTTTCCCTCGCAGATTTGGGTCTATGAGTACCATTTTGTCCCTCCCCCAGTCGTGCAGATTCCTGAAGGGGTCGTTCTGGTTGAGTTCCCCCGCCTCCGCCGCTACATGGGATACATCTGGAGCGAGGTTGATAAAAACCAAGAGGAGTGTCGGCAGGCTTTGAGGGGGTATTATTATTATTATTATTATTATTATTATTATTATTATTATTATTATTATTATTGTTATTATTATTATTATTATATTTTTTTTTAACTGACTAGTTCCTTAATCTCAGATTGTCAAAGCCCCTTGGAGCCGGGAGGGCGAAAATTTGCCCCATCAGCTTTTTAATGCACATGCGCTCGTGAGCAGGCACTTTGTGATGGAGTGCCCCTTCGCCCAGGAGTGGTTCTTAGGTGAGAGGACTTACAACTGGCGCTCTGGTCCTGGGGCACGTAGGATCCCGGCTGCCCTGCTGGTAGGGTTATTCTGGCCTCACCTGCTGTCCCTTGAGTTGCATCCGGACCTCTATGGTGTTGGATACGAGGTCGACAGTGTGGATGGTGATTATAGCCGCTTCATCACTGTTCACTTGCTCCCACCATCTGCTGATGCTGGTGCTGGCGCTAGGGTAATTAAATTTCTCTTTTCTTTTTCTTTTTTTTTAACGTTATAGTTTTTAATTGACTCCAGCCATCTTCCCGAGGTGGACGGGCACGCGCATCTTCATCAGCTAGGGAAAGAGGAGGTAGATCACATACCGCTGATTCCAGGGCCGCTGGTGTGGATTCTACCACCGTCGCGGAGGACATTCTCATTCCTCATTTCCAGGTTCCTCTGGCCCCCGAGGTCGGATATGTGCATGGCCGGCTTGAATTCCCTATCGAAGACTCCATTCAGCTGTATGATGATTTCCAACAATCTTATCGAGCTGATCTGCATCTGCAGGACCACAATTTTCCCCCGGCTATTCCTCCTGACACCACACATGTGAGTATATTCTTGTTCATCTATTTCCGCCCCTTTTCTATCATTAGCTGATACTCTGAATCCCGATCTTTGTAGATTTCGGTAATGCAAGGTATGTACATGGGTTAGGCCATTAATGTACTGAGGGCACTCTCTTTTCGAGACAATGCCGCTAGGACAATAAGTACCTGTACATAATAATATGCTTATGTCTGGATGTTTGCATGTATGCATGGATGCATATGTATGTAATGTGATGTTCCTCATGCTTTGTTTACTGTAGACAGCGATCAGGATAGAGCGCCGTGAGTCCGCTCGCTTGAGGGCCGAGAACGATCAATTGCAGCATTGGTTGGGAATGGGGGACAACAGCCTGTTCAAGTCACTAATGGAACCGGGGGGAATACTCCTAGCGGAAGTGGCGGAGTTGCCAATCACAGAGAGCCGGACCGTCAGTCCGAAGAGGATGAGGCTTTTGAGAGGGTGAGGGAAGCCTCGATTGAGTCGATGCTAGAGAAACGGCTCAACCAGAAATTTTTAGATATAGATGCTATGATGCCCAAGCTGAAAGAAATGGTCCACTTCAATCCTATCAAGTGTGCTGATCCTGCGACATTAGTGGCTGATGCAGAAGGACTGCTTCCGGCTGGTTTTCATATGCCATACCTCCCTCCCTACACCGGGGAAGGACCACCGAAAGCCCATTTGGATAGGTATGTGAGGTTGATGACCAGTATGGGGATTGGAAAGGGTCATCTTCTGAATTTGTTCCCTACTACTTTGAGGGGCGCTGCAGCAAAATGGTACATGAAGACGCCCTTGTATACCCGTTCCACTTGGGAAGACTTAGCTGATGCTTTTGTGAAACAATATGCCTACAATACCCAAGTTGAGACAACTCTCGAGGATTTGGAGAGGATCCGCCAAAAGCCGAATGAGTCCTTCCCGGCATATTACAAACGGTGGATGGATGTGCGGGTTTTGGTGGATGGGGCACCAAAGTTGGAATCTTTGATTGTGAAGCTTATGGATGGCAGCTTGCCCTAATATAAGGACAAAATGAAGCTTAAGAGATTCCATTCTTTTAATGAGGTGGTGGAGTTTGCCAAGCATATCGAACGGTACAAAGAAGAAGAGCAGAGAGGCAAGCAGGGTTCAGGCTCCTATAGAAGCAATCAGGGGTACTCCCAAGGGTACAAGAGTGGAAGTTCCAAGACCACTACGGTAGGACCTAGTTCAAGGACAATGCCAAAGGCAGCCTCTATTGAAACTCAGGAGGCAGAAGTAGCTGCTGTGAATCAGGGGAGAGCAAATGTTCCAAAAATTACTAGTCTGTGGGATAAGTCAGTCAGTCGAATCTTTGCCAAGTGTAGGAAGGCAGGGGTGCTACAGAGTTTGAGGCCATTCTCGCCTCCAGCAGAGGCGGATAAAGAGAATTTCTATTCTTACCATGTAATGGCGGGTCACCGTACGAACGAGTGTACCCAATAGATTAAAGCCATCAAACAGCTGGTCATGGATGGCAAGATAGTAGAGCCGGTTGTAAAACCAAATGTGCAGAAAAATTCACTCCCCACCTTTGGTAGTCAGGTGAACATGGTGCAGTCAGGCCTGCCACCCAATTATGTATTCGCCCAAATCATTAAGGCGAATCCGAGTGTGCGAGCTGTATTGGTAGAAAAGGAAGAAGAGCCAGAGGTGTTTGAAGAGCAGACTGCGGCGGTAAGGGAAAAGATGGGTCCTATTGATTTAGATGACTGTGAGGCGGAAGATGAGTATGATGAGTTCGAGGTGCAAGAGTCGAAACTGGATTACCCGGTGGAGACAAAAAGAGGGACTGTGATAGAGAAAGATGGGCCAGTGATGCACATCACTAGGAGCACTAGGGTTTATCAACCCATTAGTGCACCGCCTCCAGCACCCCCAAGAAGGAACACAACACCGGTACAGAACAATACCCCATTGGTTAAGGAAGAAGACATGGTTGTGGACCAACTGAAAAGGACACCTGCCCCTGCCAGTGTGTGGCACTTACTTATGGAATCCAAGAGGCACCAAGAGGCGGTGGTAAAACAACTAATGGAGATGGATGCCAACCCCACCATGTCCCCCGATGAGGTGTGTGCAATGATTAGGGGAGCGGATTTGAAGGTTAACAAGGTCCCGGAGATCAGTTTTGGGGTAGAGGACCTCCCACCTGAAGGTGTGAATCACAATAGGGCCTTGTACTTAAGGGTGGAAGTCATGGATAAAGTGATGCCGAGCGTGATGGTGGATGATGGCTCGGCATTGAACATTTGTCCTTCTCAGGTCCTACCTTTCCTGGGGGTGAGTCCTGAAGCTCTCTGTAGGTCCAACACCGTAATTAGAGCTTATGATGATAGTAAAAGAGCTGTCTTGGGGACCTTCGAAATGGAAGTCAAAGTAGGGGAGGTTAAATCGAAGGCGTTGTTTACCGTGATCGACATTCCTGTCACCTTCTCTCTACTCTTGGGGAGACCATGGTTCCATGCTTTTGGAGGAGTTCCATCGACTCTGCACCAGAAAGTGAATTTCTTAATCGAAGGGAAAATAGTAACAGTGGAAGCTGATGAGCCTTCTGTGGTAGCCGCATTGAGTGCTACAGAACAGCCGATGACGGGGTTTCAAATTGCTGTGATTGCTGACAAGCCTGAGTTTCCAAACTGGATTCATTGGTATTTTGCCAAACAAAATTATGAGCCGAGAAAGGGATTAGGGGCCAAGCAACAAGGAATTCCTGAGTTTAACATTGAGGTTGGAAAGTACCTACAATTCGGGCTGGGGTATCAGGAAGGAAGGGCCAAGCAAGAGAGGAAGTGTGTGAATCTGGTGGATACTTTTGTCCGGGCCATAGAATCAGCATATGATGGGACTCCTGAGCTGGTATTTATAGAGGGACGTTAGCTCCCTGGATTTGAAATTTTTACTGATGTGGTTGATTTCAGCAAGTATGGAGTAGAGCCGGTTGTGAACATGCTGCGCGTCGAAGCTAAAGCTAGAAATAAGGGGGTTCAGAATCAGAAAGCTGTTGACCAAGTCAGGATTGAATTCAGGGATAAGGGAGAAGCTTTCAAGAAGATGGATTTGGTGAGAAGTGAGATGGAGGTGGCTATGAGGGCCATTACAAGAGCACTGTCCACCTTGATGAAACCAAGCAAGGGTGCAGAAAAGAAGACATCACCAGTGGAAAAAACACATGAAGACCTGGTAGAGAAAGCGGTAAAGGAGCTCACTAAGCTGGTTATGAGGGGCAAGGCCCAAATGACAGAGGAAGAGCTGACTGACAAACAGAAGGAAGACCTGGAAGGAGACCTGGGATATTTGTTCAAAGAGATCGCCTGTGCTGCGGTTGATCAAGACCCTCCGTATGTGGAGGATGGAAACTTTTTGAATGTATCTGCATTTTCTATTTTTGATGTGAACAATTCTGCCTACAAGGCATACAATGCAATAAAATCTGATTTTGCTTACTTGTGTGATGTTTTTCGGGGTGGAACTGTGCATACATACAAACATTCATTTAATGTCTTTAGCATACATGATGCATCATTGCATGAAATGAACCTAGGGACAGATAATGAACCAAAGATGGTATCCGTCTCGAAAGACCTCACGCCTGATGAGAGAAAAGAACTGGTAAATATCTTGTAAAAACACGTCAAAGCCTTTGCTTGGTCCTGCGACGACATGCCTGGGGTTGACAGAGAAATTGCAGAGCATAGAATCCTGACAGATCCGAAGATAAAACCGGTTAAGCAGAAACTCAGACGACTTCAACCAGAATGGGATGAAAAGGTTAAGGAAGAAGTAGCCAAACAGATAAAGGCCAAGTTCTTAGAAGTGGTAGAATATCCAGAATGGTTGGCCAATGTCGTACCAGCTGCAAAGAAAGACGGTCGAGTAAGGGTTTATGTGGATTACCGTGATATGAATAAGGCATCTCCCAAAGATGACTTTCCACTCCCGCATATCGACGTTCTGATTGGCAGTGCCGCCAAGGTAGCCATGTATTCCTTCATGGATGGGTTTTCGGGCTACAATCAGATTTTGATGAATGTAATCGACAAAGTAAAGACAGCCTTCATCATAGAATGGAGAGTTTACTGCTACAAGGTTATGCCTTTGGTTTGAAGAATGCCGGGACAACTTATCAGCGGTAGTCATGACATTTCTGCATGATACGATCCACAAAGAGGTCGAGGTTTATGTGAATGATATGTTGGTAAAATCCATGACCCGGGAGGAGCACTCAGCCATCCTAGATAGATTTTTAAACAGAATCGAGAAGTACAATCTTCACCTCAACCCGAAGAAATGTGTATTCAGGGTCACCTCAGGGAAATTGCTTGGTCATATGGTCAGCCAGAAAGGGATTGAGATGGATCTGGACAAGATTAAGGCCATCAGGGAAATGCCGGCACCGTAGTCAGAGAAGGAAGTAAGGTCGTTTCTTGGTTCACTACAGTATGTCAGTCGGTTTATTGCAAGATTGACGACAGTTTACGAGCCAATTTTCAGACTGTTAAAGAAGAACCAGCCCGTGAAATGGAACGAGCAGTGTCAAATAGCCTTCGATAGAATTAAAACTTATTTAATGAATCCCCCAGTTCTAAAACCTCCAATACCAGACAAGCCTTTGATTTTGTACTTAGCCATTGAAGAGACTTCTGTAGGAGCCATGCTAGTACAAGAGCAAGAGGATGGGCACGAGCATGCGATCTATTATTTGAGCAAGAAGCTACTAGAGTATGAGACTAGGTATACGATAGTGGAGAAGACTTTTGCTACTATGGTATGGTTGACAAAGAAGTTAAGACACTACTTCCAATCATACAATGTTTAGGCAGTGGCCAAGGTGGACCCCATGAAGTACTTATGCCAAGCTCCAGTATTAGCGGGAAAGTTATCCAGGTGGTTGCTTTTGTTGTCAGAGTTCGACATAGAATATGTGACGAGGAAGACAATCAAGGGAAGGGCCGTAGCAGAATTCCTAGCTAACCAGCCAATAGATTCAGACTATATGGAGAATTTAGAATTTCCCAACGAACTGCTAGCGGTGGTGGAAGAGGAGTTGAATAGGTGGGTGATGTACATTGACGGGGCGGTGAATAGACACGGTGCAGGCTTGGGGGTAATCATTGCTACATCTGAAGGAGAAATCATTCCTCTGGCAAGGCGACTTGACTTTCCAGTGACCAATAATGGGGCCGAATATGAAGCATGTCTCTTTGGTATCGATGCCTTGATCACGCTGGGGGCAAACGAAGTGTTAGTTATTGGGGATTCAGCTTTGGTGATTCGGCAGGTAACCGAAGACTGGGAAATAAAGGAAGAATCACTCCGACCCTATCTTGAGCTGGTTTGGGAAAGGGCAAGAGTATTCAGTTAGTATGAATTCTGACATGTACTGAGGGAGGAGAATCAGATAGCAGACTCTTTGGCTACATTGTCATCAATGTGGGGAGGCCCCCGAAAACAACCAATACAGCCGGTCAACCTGGAAATTGCTCAAAACCCATGCTATTTGTCAGTCAATACGGTTGCAACTATTGAGGCACGCCCTTGGTATTATGACATTCTACTGTTCATCCAGAACGGTCAATATCCTGAAGACGCCAATAAATCTGATAAGGTTTTCCTCAGGAGGTTAGCAGCACATTTCCGGATATTTGAGAATCAACTTTTCAAGAGGACAACTAACGGAGTTCTTTTGAAGTGTATCACTGAGGAAGAAGCATTCGTGGTTATGAAACAGATACATTCCGACCCTTGTGGCCCGCACATGAATGGTTTGGCTCTAGCAAAGAAGATACTGAGACAAGGATACTTTTGGCTCACTCTACAAGCTGATTGTATCAAGGAAGTTAAGAAATGCCATGAATGTCAAGTGTATGGAGACCTCAATCATCTTCCCCCGCTTGAACTTCAAGTATCTTTGACTCCATGGCCGTTCGCAGCTTAGGGTATAGACATAATTGGAGAGATAAGGCCGCCTGCTTCAAATGGGCACCAATTCATTGTTGTGGCTGTAGATTATTTTTCTAAGTGGGTCGAAGCAGAATCATTTGTGAATATCACCACCAAGAAGATGGCCAAATTTATAGAAAAGAACATCTTTGCAAGATATGGGATCCCTCATCATGTCGTGGCCGATAACGGGGTACAATTCCAAGGGGTAACGGCACAATTATTCCAAGAGAAGGGGATCGAGCACCACAAGTCATCCCCATATCGCCCACAAGCCAATGGGGCGGTGGAAGTGGCCAATAAGTCCATCAAGAAGATTCTGTCAAAGATGGTGGTAACCTACAGACATTAGGTTGACAAGTTACCATTGGCTTTGTGGGGATACCGGACAAGCATCAGAACCCCTACCGGAGAAACTCCATATTCACTGGTTTACAGGATGGAAGCAGTATTACCGGTAGAGATGGAAATCAGATCATTAAGAGTGGCCATGGAGGCACAGTTGCCGGAATCTGATTGGCTTCAGTCGAGATATGTACAGCTAGCACTGATTGACGAAAAGCATCTTCAGGCTTTAGATCGGTTGCAAATGTACCAACAGCGGATGGCTAGGACATACAACAACAAGGTTCGCCATCAGAAGTGTCCATTTAAGGCAGGGGATCTGGTACTCAAGCAGATGAAACAGACCAACACAGATGTGCGGGGGAAATTCACCGAACTGGGAAGGTCCATATGTAATTAAGAGGGTGCTTTCGAAAGGTGCTGCAAAAATTATGGATATGGATGGGAACGAATTCGTCAACCCCATCAATCAGGACAAGCTGAAACACTACTAAGTGTACAAAAAAAAAGGAAGTCCGGTGGATTGAAAACCGAAAAGGTGGTCAACGCAAAAATTAGGACAGTCCGATGGGTTGAAAACCGAAAAGGCGATCCATGCAGAAATTAGGACAGAGAGGTGAGGATTATCAGCTGGAAAATCTACAAAGACCAGTTGGTGACAAGCGTGGCTTCAGTCGAGACTTATACCATCGATAATTCTATCTATAGTTCCATTTCATCATTCGACGTACATTGTGCTAAAACATTATTTATGAATGAATGAATGAATATTCGGTTTTGTTCGCTTAAATGTCCCAAGTTCATCTGCAATTCAGATTATTCTATGCATATTTATCTTCATATATCTTCTGCATATCTCACATCCACAGATTGAACATATACATTTAAAAAAAAAAAGAGAGTCCGATAGATTGAAAACCCAAAATGGGCGGTCTATGCAAAAGATAGGACATAAAGTAAGGTCTGCTGAATTGAAAACCCAAAAAAGGCGATTCAGGCAAAAATAAAGATAGTCTGATAGGCTGAAGACCCAAAAGGGCAGCCTATGCAAAAATTAGGGCAAAAAAAAAAGAGTCATACAGCAGTAATCAATCCTAATCATCTAGAGGCCAAGATACCGCAGTGTCAGTGCCTCACGTCCTCGTCGGGTGGGACAGCCGACCAGATCTGCCAACCAAGCCCTGTAGCAAGCATCTGTCTCTATGGAGGCAAGATTATCATACTTCAGGACCTTAGTACGAGTAGGATGCATCCACTGGTGTTGCACATACTGAGGCCATGGTGATGTAAACACCCCACACTCAGTAGCACACAAAGATCGAGGAACCCCTTACAGTTGCCTATACTACCTGCACAGCCGAGCAGGAGAGTAGAAAGTCACACGGGTCAACCCAAGCAACTAGACACCTCCGGCCCAGGTTATAGTAGTCACATCAGTGATATCCCACTAAGGGCAAACCCATCGGATAAAGGCGTCGAACCGCCTCCTTAGCCAGTCAAACCAATGCTCCATGGATATGAAACCGAAATCTGGAAGCTCGATGTGCCGAGACCAATAGCGCTTCAGAGCATATCTCGGACGAGGTGGAGGAGGACTCAAGAGGCATAGCTTCTCCAACAGCCAAATCTGTATGCGGTTTAGTCAGGATGAAGGGGCAATCAATGTTTGAATTCAGAAAAGAGCAGAACTGAAGCATACCTGAAGCAGGAAGGGAGACCCACAGCTCTCGATGGGAGAATCAGAATGGATGGAGTCTAAGTGTATCAAGGTCTCAGCCAAAACAACCCCCATGAAAGATGCACCCTGAGACACCTGAGTCACTACTGAAGCGAGCCTAAGACTACAGGTATCATCTCGGGACTCGCATAGATAGCAAGCCGTTAGTAACAGACTCATCAGCCAAGCCCAGCCAGGGGCAGTGGGAGATAAAGCGAAACACAAGTCAGCAACAACAGAAAGACTAAGTCTGGTGAGGTAGACCTACCAGTAAGTGCACGACCCCTGCCTGCTACAGAAGGAGCGAACTGGCTTAGGAATGTGTGGGCATCATCATAATCGGGGTCGGGAACAGCCAACCAGACCCTCCGGGGGTAGGGAACACAGAGAATGGCACTAAACTCCTCTATCAAGGGGTATAACTCTTGACCGGAGAAACGGAACACATGATCCATCGGATCCCAAAAGCTGACAACTGTATCCAAGAAGACCCGGTTCCAGGTTAAAGCGATGTAACACCTGAGATACTGCAAGCTAAAGGGTGCAAGTAGGGCCAATTAGAAGAGCAGGTCATACCCTAGTAGTCCCGGAGTCGTCCTCTAAGCTGATCCATGCCAAAAGAGGAGCGAAAGAAGAAGAAGGGCTGAAGAATGAATGGGACGGCTATAGCGTATGGGGCAGCTGTAATCCATTACAGGGGCTCAGCTGTAATGTATAGGGTGGCTGTAATATTTATAGGGGCTCAGCTGTGCTGAAGAAAGCTTGCAAATCGATGTGGGATGGACTTTTTGGCATGGGGCGGTTGTAGTTGCTACAGTCGCACGGCTGTAGCCTACAGGGGCGCGGCTGTAATGTCTACAGGGGCACTACTATACTGAAGAAGGCTTGTAAAATCGATGTGGGATGGATTTTTGGCGTAGGGTGGCTGTAGCCTACAGCCGCCCGGCTATAGTATGTGGGGCAGCTGTAATGACTACAGGGGCGCGGCTGTAGTGCAGACAACCTTTTGTCTATGGCCTGATATGATTTCTGATGATTATGGTTGCGTAGCTAAGGGTTCTAAAGATCGCCTTTCAAAGAAAACAAAGTATAATGGCACCAAGATACATCCTGGACCTGACCGAATTGAACAAAAGAGCGATAAAATGTAAGAGAAGGTGAGAAAATATATGGATAAAAAGTACAAGTGTCATACAAAAGTCATGTACATTAGACATATCCGATACATCACTAAATTAGACCTACGCAAGGACCCGAAATGTGCGAAGAAATGGCCCATAGACGGGCTTATACATCACAAATAAAGAATGGAAGGATAAGCCTAAGAAGAACCATCATTATCCTCATCATTTTCGGCCTCGTCATCATCATCCTGGTCATCGCCTGCATCTCCCATCTGGACATTCCAGTCACCTGCCTGGTCTCTGAAGGTCTGATTCATGACCTCCAATTCGGTGACCCAACGTCGCAATTAATCGTTCTCGGCCCTCAAGCGAGCGGACTCACGGTGCTCCATCCCGATCTCCGTCTGCATTAAACAAAGCATGAGGAACATCACATTACATACATATGCATCCATGCATACATGCATACATCCAGACATAAGCATATTGTTATGTACAGGTACTTACTGTCCTAGCGTCATTGTCTCGAAAAGAGAGCTCCCTCATCACATTAATGGCCCGACCCATGTACATACCTTGCATTACCGGAATCTGCAAAGATCAGGATTTAGAGTATCAGCTAATGATAGAAAAGGGGCAGAAATAGATGAACAAGGATATACTCACATGTGTGGTGTCAGGAGGAATAGCCGGGGGAAAATTATGGTCCTACAGATGCAGATCAGCCTGATAAGATTACTGGAAATCATCATATAGCTGAATGGAGTCTTCGATAGGGAATTCAAGCCGACCATGCACATATCCGACCTCGGGGGCCAGAGGAACCTAGAAATGAGGAATGAGAATGTCCTCTGCGACGGCGGCAGAATCCACACCAGCGGCCCTGGAATCAGCGGTACGTGACCTACCTCCTCTTCCCCTAGCTGATGAAGACGCGCGTGCCCGTCCACCTCTGGAATATGGCTGGAGTCAATTAAAAACAATAACGTTAAAAAAAAAACTCAAATCATGCAATCAAATCACAACCAGAATGAACAAATCGGATTTCTAAGGCCTCTCAGAAAATTACCTTGTCTGTGTTCCAGTGCTTGGACCACAAAAAAAAAAAAAAAAGATTTGGATGCTAGAAACGTCAAGCAGTCATGTACAACCTGAGCAAAGTGTGCTTTCCGAACCCCGAACGGAAACAGGAAGAAGATTCGAGGATTGATTGTTGAGTGTTCTTTCTTTGTCTACCTTTTGTTTTCTCTTTTTTTCTCTCTTTTTTGTTTAAATTTTTTTTTATTGTGTTAAGAACCCTAACAAAAAAACTAGGTGAAGATTTTTTTTTTCTCTCAAAATTCCTTTCTTTTTCTTTCTCTTTTAGTCTTTCTGCCTCCCTCCTGCCCTAATTCCGGATTAGGATCCTTAAATACCTCCCTTTTTGGTATTAAATCAGAATTAATTGTTGATTTTGTCAAAAATGGAAAACTGATGCTTACAGCCGCGTGGCTGTAGGTCACAGCCGCGCCCCTGTAGACTACAGTCGCGCCCCTGTAGGTCACAGCCGAGCGGCTATAGATGCCAAAATTCCTATTTTGCTTAAAAACCGAATTAAATGCTGATTTTGCCCAAAAAAGGAACTAAGGAGATTACAGCTGCGTGGCTTTAGGCTACAGCCGCGGGGCTGTAGCTTACAGCCGAGCGTCTGTAATGCTCAGAAAATTACATTTTCACTTTTATTTTGTTTGGTCTTTGGTTCTCTTAAATATTCACTTGAATTCTTTATGGTTCCATACTAGGACTTGTCACATACCTCCGGGCCATCCGGGACATTTTCGACGTCATCCTTGTCGGTCCGAATCCGCTTCACATTTATCCGTGAAAAAAGGTAACAGTAGCTTTCATCACCGAGGTCGGGAAAAAACCCGTGCTCACACCGTCACAACCGCCAATTGGGATGGAGATGTCAAAATCATAACAACATACACCTGTAGTATTCTTATATGATCCTTTGCCCATCTGATATCGGTGTCCTACGCAAGGCATGACACTGTCATCCTTCTAAGTGCTAAGACATTTACTTGACATCCAAGTAGACTGATAAGATCAAATAAATGATCATCTAACAATCCTTCTATTTAGGTACGACCGTACACTACTCAGTCTCACTCGTCAAGAGGTCGGTGATATCATCTCTTCAATGAAGAGTTAGGCAATTCCTTCACACCACTCCCAGTCCCAGTGTGGTTCCCGATATACCCAACGTACCCATACTTGGCACCCAGTTATGGGCCCGTTAGGCGCACATCAAAGTATACAAGGTCACATCTAAGAGTGTAGTAATATCGAGTCTAAGGATCTAACATAAGCAATATGTGTGAAACATATATGACACTTGACCATGTAGTGTTCTCACAAGCATATCGATCCAGTACACTGTTCACAAACATGTATCTATGTCCTTGATGGACTTTCAAGTCATATAGTCGGTAAGACACCACCCATCCCACAAGGAACATACTAGTCTTTAGTTATATTCATTCCCATGATTATAATAGACTAGGGATAGCTTTAAAACTCAAGCTCATGGTCTCACTTGTTTAGTACATGCTACTAACAAACATGAGCGAACACCAGTTTATGGATTCACAATATTTATTAATTGCACAAGTAATTCAATAAATATGATTATGCCTTTTATTAATATTTAGAAAATGCATATACAAATATACAAATTACCAAGTATAACATCTAGGGACTAGGGTATACACCAACATAAAAAGACTGATAGTATAAGCTGGTAAAGACTGAAGAACTACCTTAATAAGGATTTCTTTGCCACCCCAAGAAAGTTGTTTGTTATGCTAGGAATTAATCTTTTTCCAGATACGATGCCGAATAAAATTAAAGGAAGAGATTCTATTCTGATCGACCCTCATAGGCATACCAAGATACATGTTGTTTTTAGCAGTAGAAGGGACCCCAAAGAAATTACAAATTGAAATACATGTCCACATTACCACTAAAAATCACAGAAGATTCCTAAAAATTGATCTTTTGCCCCGAAGCCAACTCATAAAGAAGCAAGCAATGCTTAATGATAAAGCATTCATCAAGAGTAGATCTAAAAAATAAGTAACTATCATCTGCAAAGAATAGAAGAGTAATGGGAGGGGTATCCCTAGCAACTCGACAGCCATGTATAAGTGAAGATTGCTCAAAGTGATTAATGATAGCCGAAAGACCTTGGGCAAACAAAATAAAGAGGTATGGGGAGATAAGGTCCCCTTGTCTCAGACCTCTACCACGAACTACGAACCCAAATTGATGTCCCCTGGATACAAAAGAGTATTTCATATAAGAAACACAAATTCTCATAAAATTAATCCATTGATCAACAAACCCCAATTTCCTTAAGATACCAGACATGTATGGCCACTCAATCCTGTCATAGGCTTTAGACATATCCATTTTCAATGCAACAATTCCATTTAAACGATCTTTTTTCCTATGCAAGTAATGACCCACTTCATAAGCCAATAAGACATTATCAGTGATGAGATGACCAGATATGAAAGCACTTTTGATTTTCAGCAATTACATTATCAAGCACATATTTCAAACGATTAGCCAAGACTTTAGAAACGATCTTGTATAGGACATTACATAATGTAATGGGCATGAAATCAACAACTTTACTACGGTTCTTCAACTTGGGAATTAAAACAATTATGGTATCATGCAATGCAGGGAGTAAGTCACAACTATTTATAATATGAATCACATAGCAGCAATTTCAGAGGCAAAAACATCCCAAAAGTATTGGTAGAAACCTGAATTGAAGCCGTCAGGGGGATTCATTCGGATGCATGTCTAAAACCGCTTCTTTTACTTCAATAACGTCAAGCAGCTTAATCAGATTGGAATTCTGCTCTTGGGAGATGCAAGGATTTACAAAGTCCAATATTGACATATTAGTGCAGCCATTCGATGTGAAAATATTGCCAAAATAATTAGCAATTAGCTCTGGTAGTCCATTTGTCCAATCAACCCAATTACCACTATCGTCCTTTAATTTGTTAATCATATTCTTTTTTTGCCGAGAAGAAGCATAAGAGTAAAAGTATTTTGAGTTACTGTCTCCAAACTTGAGCCAATGAGCTTTAGCCCTTTGCTTCTAGTACCTTTCCTTTTGATAAAATAACTCAGCAAGTTTTACTTTCGCTTCACGGTACCGAGACCGAGAATCTGCATCAAGGAGCTGTTTAGTAGCTTTAATCGTTCTGTGACATTGGTCCATCTCATCCCCATATTTCTTCTTGGACTGCCTACCCTAGAATTGAAGGAGGCCTGAAATATGGTTTAATTTATCAGCAAAGACGAGCTAGCCGAAGACTGCCAATTCTTAACAACCAGATCTTTGCAATCAGGATCACTAATCCAAGAATTATTAAATTGAAACTTGCGCTGCACTACGACATATTACATGCTCCAGCAAAAGCAGTAAAGCTGAATGATTGCTAGTCGTTGTGTCCAGATGTAACAAAGAATAATTTGGACAAATGTTAAGCCAGTTAGACGTAGCAAAACCTCTGTCAAGTCTCTCTTTGAGAACAACAACCCCATTTTGAGTCCTTGGATTAACGACAATTTTATGGTGCTAATTCAAAGTATTTACAAATCTATGGTGTGTTTGATACTATTTACTAGTTTGTGGTGGTTTTTACAATGTCCGCCATCTTTATTAGCAGACCCTTGCATTTTTAAGTCATCTCTCTGCCTTGGACAGGTCTGCTGAACAAATAATTGGACGGAAGGAGTCCTCCTTTGTCAAACTCAGACACAAAAAAGTTCACCAAATTCAAACATGGGTAACTTTCTTTTGCAGGAATATTTTCCTGCAAAAGCTAGTGATTTTGATAATTGGATATGTTCGTGTTGGGATTCGTCACCGGAAATCGACCGAAAAAGCGGAAATACGCGTCGATTTCCTCTAATCCGGTCCCAGGAGCTTAAGTAGTGGAAATCAAAAACACAAAGCACAAGGAAGAAGGTTTTAAAATTTCACCTTAAAGTCTCTGCAAGAGACAGATGATGACTGCAGAAACCAAATTAGATTTCCTCCTTCGTCCCGTACACGAACGGCTCTCGCACTGAAACCCGTGCTAGCGGTTCAGAAAATCAATAAGAGAGAGTGAGGGGAGGCTATGTTGGACGTCCAAGATTATCATAATATGGCAGATTTTTTCCTCTTATATCACCAAAAGAAAGATCAAAAAATCAAAGAAAGAAAAGTCCAACTTTTCTACCACAAAGTCAAATAATGACTCACCATATTACTCATCATCTTTTCCTATCCAAAATGACTCACCAAAACTTGGCAAAAATCCCACCAAATATTTACGGCCAAATCATCCAAAAAGAAGGGCTTTCATGTTTAAAAGCTCAAGCCCATATTTAATTCTTTGGTATTAATTTGATTTCAAATAAAATTGACATACATAGGATGATATACATGTAAACCTATACATGTACAAATATTTCCACCTAGGAAATAAACACACAAAATTAATTCATGAATTAATTATGTGATGGCCTAAATAAATATTAATCATATTATATTTTGATCAATCCAATTGAGCTATATAATATAATTAATAGACCTCTCTCTCTTTGACGTGTATACACCAAGTGTACACTTAATCCGACTAGTTAAAGTCCAGACGTTCAATATGTACGATCCGATGGACCCGTCTTTATGTTGGCAGTGAGCTAAGGCCCACAGACTACAATTGGGCTCTAGCAAGCCATTGTAGCTCCCAATTAAGACAGAGTAAGCAGTCCAACTGAAACTTTAACCCAGTAGTTTAAACTTGTACATCCCATGTCATCGATATCGGAGTCCAACACAGAGGCATGGTTTGATCACCCTCTATTGTGTCTGGACATTAACTTGATCCCGAATGCATTGATATTCACAAACAAGTACCACCTTGTTTGGGCGTGGCCACACTCTTATCAGCTGCATTCATCAAGAGGCCGGTGATATCTTCTCAGTGGAACACTGAGTGACATTCCCTTCTGCATATCCATAGTACTGCAATGTTCATTAACATACCCAAACGTACCTGTACTTGGCACCCTTTTACAGGCCCATTGGGCGTACACCAAAGTATGCCACTTCACATCCAGTACCATCATATGGTCAGGTCAAAGGATCCATACAAGTACTACATGAGAATCCAATGTGATGTGATACCATGTGGATTCCCGTTAAGTGGATCGATCCAGTACCATGCCCTTTTTGAATGTACCCATTAACCTGGTTGACATTCCATGTTCTTTGACCGGTAAGACACCGCCATACAACCAAGGTTAATGATAGTCTTTAGTTCCATTCATTCCCATGATTGGAACAGACTACGGATGACTTTATGGCCATATCGTTTTCCCTATCCACAGTCTTACTGCCAAGTGCCTCACATTTGACAACATGGATATGGATATGTCCATTGGATACTCTATTTAAAATATTGCATAAGACACATAGCAAACAGATTGATGCCTTTATTTATTAACACAAATTGTATAATACATATCTTACATAAAATGTACAAATGTATAATACAAACACAAGGATCAATGCCTCGGGACTAGGCATATCCAACAATCTCCCACTTGCACTAGTAGCAACTAGGCATGGGCCTAATCCCTATCGATCTAATATGACCCTCGTGCTTGGGCTGAGCCAGCGCCTTGGTCAAAGGATCTGCGGCATTCTCCTTGGTGTCCACTCATCGTAATGAAATATCACCCCTCTCAACGATTTCTCTGACGAGGTGAAACTTCCTGAGTACGTGCTTCGAGTTCCTGTGTGACCGGGGCTCCTTAGCTTGTGCAACAGCCCCATTGTTGTCACAGAAGATATCAACTGGGTCCTGGATAGTTGAAACTACCCCCAGTTCCATGATAAACTTCTTTATCCATACAGCTTCCTTAGCTGCATCACACGTTGCAATGTACTCAACTTCTGTGATAGAATCTGCTATGGTCGGTTGCTTGGAGCTTCTCCAGCTTACAACACCACCATTAAGCATGAATACATATCCTGACTGTGACTTATATTCATCCTGTTCGGTTTGGAAGCTTGCATCAGTGTACCCAGTAACTGATAACTCTTCCTGACCTCCATACACTAAGAAGCTATGCTTAGTCCTGTTAAGGTACTTTAGGATTGCTTTGACAGCTTTCCAGTGATCCTCCCCGGGATCTTACTGGTACCTGCTAGTCATACTTAGTGTAAAGGCGACATCAGGTCTTGTACATAGCATGGCGTGCATGATTGATCCTATAGCCGAGGCATATGGGACTAATTTCACGTTCTCCCTGTCCTGCCTTGTCTTAGGACAGTTCTTCTTACTAAGTTTCAGCCCATGACCCATTGGCAAGAAACCTTTCTTAGCCTGGTCCATGTTGAATCTTTTCAGAACTTTGTCTATGTACTTGGCCTGACTTAGGCCCAGGAGCCGATTAGGTCTATCCCTGTAGATCTTGATCCCTAGGATCATCTCAGCTTCGCCTAAGTCCTTCATTGCGAACAACTTACATAACCACTGCTTTACCCTTTATAGTGTTGGTATGTCGCTTCCAATAAGAAGGATGTCATCCACATATAATACCAGGAATGTGACAATGCTCCCACGAATCCTTCTATACACATAAGGCTCATCTTGATTCTGTATGAAGCCATATTCCTTTATAGCCTCATTGAATCGAAGATTCCAACTTCGAGATGCTTGCTTCAATCCATAAATGGATCTTTGAAGCTTGCATACCATTTCAGGATGCTGTGGATCGACAAAACCCTCAGGCTGTGTCATATACACATCCTCGAGTAGCTTTCCGTTAAGAAAAGTGGTTTTGACATCCATCTGCCAGACCTCATAGTCGTACCATGCGTCTATAGCCAGTAGGATCCTTATGGATTTGAGCATAGCGGCTGGTGAGAAAGTTTCATCATAGTCGATTCCATGGACTTGCCTGAAACCTTTCGCTACTAGCTGCCCCTTGAAGGTATTGTCTGGCTTAAGCTTGTAGCACCACTTGCACCCTATTACCTTAGCACCCGGAGGTGGATCAACCAGATTCCAAACCTGATTATCGTACATAGATTGCATTTCCGCCTCCATGGCCTTTTGCCAATTTACGGACAGTGGGCTAGCTATAGCCTCCTGGTAGGTTTTCGGCTCTTCTTCGTCAAAGACAAAAAGAGTGTTATCATCGGTAATGAGAAACCCATATCTCTCAGGTTCCCGACGATCCCTACCAAATCTTCTAGGTCCTTGTGTGACCTGGGCAGGTGCTTCCTCCTATGGAGGTTCCACCCTGGTCTCCGAGGTATCCTTTTCAGGAGTTTCTGAGCTTTGAACTTCCCTGAGTTCAACATAGCTCCCACTATCTTTCTTGGAAATTAACTCATTTTCAAGAAAGACCCCCTTCCGTGCCACAAACACCTTGTTCTCGGCGGGTTTGTAGAAGTAATACCCTTTGGTTTCCCTAGGGTAGCCCATAAACAGGCATTTGTCAGTTTTGGGTTCCAGTTTGCCCCCAGTCAATCTCTTGACATGTGCATAACAACCCCAAATCCGCAGGAAAGACACATTGGGTGCCCTGCCCATCCATATCTCAAATGGGGTCTTTGCCACTGCCTTAGTCGGAGTACTATTCAAAATGAGAGCTGCTGTCTCAAGAGCATATCCCCAGAAACTTGTTAGGAGAGAAGCATGACTCATCATTGAGCGGACCATGTCCAACAAAGTTTTATTCCTTCGTTCGGACACCCCATTCCATTGTGGTGTTCCTGGAGGAATGAGCTGTGGAACTATTCCATGCTCTCTCAAATATGAATCAAACTCTAGGCTCATATACTCACCACCTCGGTCCAATCGAAGGGCTTTAATATTTCGGCCTAATTGGTTCTGTACTTCGTTCCTAAATTCCTTGAACCGATCAAGCGTTTCAGACTTGTGTTTCATCAGATAGACATAGCCATATCTGCTGAAATCGTCTGTAAAGGTGATGAAGTATAGAAACCCACCCCTGGCAGCAGTGCTCATAGGTCCACATACATCCGAATGTATTAGGTCCAATAAGCCACTAGCCCTTTCATCTTTCTTGCTAAAAGGCGCTTTAGTCATTTTACCCTGTAAATAAGACTCACAAATATCAAGTGACTCCAAGTCAAAAGATCCTAGAATTCCAGCTTTGTGGAGTCTAGCTATGCGTTTCTCGTTTATGTGGCCTAAACGACAATGCCAAAGGTACACAGGATTAAGTTCATTTGGTTTAATCCTTTTAGTATTTATGTTATAAACTTGATTAGTTTCATTTAAATTCAGGATATAAAGGCCATTATTTAATAGAGCATTTCCATAAAATATGCCTTCTCTAGATATAACCATTTTACCATTACCAATAGTAAATACATATCCAGAAGTATCCAAAACTGAAACAGAAATAATATTCCTGCTCATTGCAGGTACAAAATAACATTATTCCAGTAACAAAACTAATCCACTAGGCATCTTAAGCTGGTACTCGCCGATCCCAATGGCTGCAACCCTTGCTCCATTCCCAACCCACAAGTCCACTTCTCCTGAACCCAGTGATCTTCTGTTCCTAAGTCCCTGCACATTACAACAAATGTGAGAACCACATCCAGTATCCAATACCCAAGATGTTGAAACAGTAAGGTTAATGTCTATGACATATATACCTGATGAAGACGTGCCCTGGGTCTTCCTTTGCTCTCCCAAGAGCTTGGGACATGATCTCTTCCAATGTCCAGTCTGCTTGCACCCGAACAGACATCCTCGGGACTAGCCTTGGGCTGGACCTTAGCCTTTTTGACCTTGGCTTTCTTAGCCTTGGCCTTTGCCTTGGCTTTGGTCTTAGCCTTGCCCTTAGCAACAGGAGTTTTCCCTTTGCTGACCATAAGTACCGGTGGTGTCTTTTTGATCGACTGTTCAGTAAGCTTAAGCATCCCATGCAGCTCACTAACAGACCTATTCATCCCTTGCATATTATAGTTCAGGATAAACTGATCATAAGACTCTGGTAAGGATGCCAGGATAGTGTCAACCGCCAACTCCTGCGAAATAGGTGATCCGAGACGGGCGAAAGTATCCAGATAGCCCTTCATCTTGAGTACATGTGCACTCACAGATGTCCCAGCACCCATTTTACAAAAGTGGAATGCCTTATTAGTCAGGTAACTTTCCTGATGTGCCTGCTCTTGAAACATCTCATTAAGAGTTGTCATCATAGCAAATGCCTAATGATCCATAAACTGCTTTTGCAGCTCGGGGACCATACTAGCCAACATAAGGCAAGTCACATCCCGGTTGTCCCCAACATGCACCTCGTATTCCTCCAGCTGGGCGGCCGGTGGATTACGACCTATAGGTGCAGCCGGTACAGGCCTCTCTAGCACATATTCCTTAGACTCATGTCTTAGAACTATTCGTAAGTTCCTAGACCAGTCTAGGAAATTAGGGCCAGATAGCTTGTCCCTATCAAGGGTAATGCGCAGTGATAAAGAATTATTCATTGCCATAGGTTACTACACAGAAAAATTAATTGAGTGTTAATAAAGGACTTATCTTTTTCTTCCCATACAATAATTAATAATGAATCATGTTATTAATTAAACTGAGTTGTTGGGCTCATGGGCCGAGATCCATATTATATCAAGATATAGCCAGACGAAGGCCTAGAACAACTATACCCCAATTTTTAGGTAGGAACACTGTCCAATCCCAACCTAGGGACTCTCAGTTTGATGGGTCTGTTGGCACTTACCCATATGTGCTTAGGGCCAGGAACATCCTACTGCCCACGCTAAGTCTAAACCTCCATCCAAGTGTCAGAGTAACCAATACTCCAACCCAATACAAAATGACGATGCTCCAACGCATCCAGCGAGGGCTGGTCTACAACTGGCCCATCCCCACTTCGAGTAGGTTTTGGATGAGGGAAGCACTTTTAAGAGACTTAGTAATTACCTTTTGGTTATTAGATTCAATTAATAACAGCTTCGATGCAAAAGCGGGTGAAATTGGATTTGGACATACATTCGCATATGCAAATAATTATGGCATAATTAAATAAAGAATGGAATGCAACGGGCCAAAATTTACATCCTAATATCATTCTAGTAAACCTATACCAGCGCGGCGGGCCGGGCCCGAATTTGGATTTCACGGGATTTGTTTTGGGCCGGGCCGGGTTTTAAAATTTTAATTAATTTTAAAAATTATGCGTGTTTAAATTTGGTAATGTTTATGCATGTGGGGTTTTCCAATTTTAATTGGTTTTAAAATCGTGCGTGTTTACATTTTGGAAATTTTATGCGCATGTTTTACGAATGAAATTTATTTTTTGTTCATGCGATATTAATTTTGGAAAAATTAATACAGTTAATTGAAATTGGTCTAGGTTTTCTTGGCACGATTACCCGGACGGCTCATTTTGGAATTCATGGTTTCCCAATTGGATTGGGAGCAATTTTGCCTGGGTTGGAGGCCCAAAGCCTGCACGGGTTTAGAACCATGATCGGCCAAAATTTGGCGATTTCAAAATAATGGCTGTGGACATAATTGAAATGGGATTAATTCATGCATTTAACATGTTTATAAATTATATGCATTGGTTTACATGTATGTATGATTAAATGCTTGAATGGATGTTTTGGGTCTTATTTATTTGGGTTGTAATATTCTTTTGGTAAATACGGCCTGCGCGCTGTTTTCTTTTTATGTAATTTTATTTTATTTGTTTATTATGAAATTATGTAAAGAAGAAGCCGATTGGATTGGTGTGCTAGAAGGATGAGGATGCGGCCCACCTGATGTCGTTCTAGTATAGGTTTACTAGAATTATATTAGGATGTAAATTTTGCATTTCATTTTTATTTAATTATTCTTGATTTATTTACATGTGAGAATGTATGTACCAACCTTATTTCACCCGCCTATGCATCTAAGCCGTTATTAAATGAATCTAATAACCAAAAGGTAATTACTAAGTCTCTTAAAAGTGCTTCCCTCATTCAAAACCTACTCGAAGTGGGGATGGGCCAGTTGTAAACCAGCCTTCGCTAGATGCGCTGGAGCATCGTCATTTTGTATTGGGTTGGAGTATTGGTTACTCTGACACTTGGATGGAGGTTTGGCCTTAGCGTGGGTAGTAGGATGTTCTTGGCCCTAAGCACAGATGGGTAAGTGCCAACAGACCCATCAAACCGAGAGTCCCTGGGTTGGGATTGGACGGTGTTCCTACCTAAAAATTAGGGTATAGTTGTTCCGGGCCCTCGTCTGGCTATATCTTGATATAACATGGATCTCGGCCCATGAGCCCAACAACTCGAGTTAATTAATAACACTATTCATTATTAATTATAATATGGGAAGAACAAGTTAAGTCCTTTATTAACACTCGTAAATTTTTCTGTCTAGAAACCAATGGCTACGAATGATACTTTATAACTGCGATCTTTCTTGGAATGGGACAAGCTTTCTGGCCCTAACTTTTGGGACTGGTCTATGAACTTAAGGAAAGTTCTAAGACAAGAGTCTAAAGAGTATGTGCTCGAAAAGCCTGTACCGGCTGTGCCAACAGGAAGTAATCCACCGGCTGCCCAGCTGGAGGAATACATGGCATATGTAAAAGATAACCGGGATGTGACATGCCTGATGTTGGCTAGTATGGTTCCTGAATTGCAAAAGCAGTTCATGGATCATCAGGCCTTTGCTATGATGACAACTCTTAATGAGATGTTTTATGAGCAAGCTTATCAGGAAAGGTACCTGATCCACAAGGCATTCTGCAGTTGTAAGATGGGAGCTGGGACATCTGTGAGTGCACACGTGCTCAAGATGAAGGGCTATCTGGATAATTTAGCCCATCTCGAAACGCCTATCTCACGGGGACTGGCGGTTAACACGATCCTGGCTTCTTTACCGGATTCTTATGATCAATTCATGCTAAACTTTTACAAGCAAGGGATGGACCGTACTGTTAGGGAGCTGCATTGGATGCTTCAGCTCGCTGAACTGTCGATCAAGAAGACTCCACCGGTACTTGAGGTTAACAAGGGGAAACCTCCTCTTGCTAAAGGCCAAGGCTAAGGAAGCCAAGGCTAAAAAGGCTAAAGCCCAGCCCAAGGCCCGTTCCAAGGATGTCTGCTTTGGTTGTAAACAGGCTGAACATTGGAAAAGATCGTGTCCCAAGCTTTTGGGAGAGAAAAGGAAGACGCAGGGCGTGTCTTCATCAGGTATATATGTCATAGACATTAACCTCTGTTTCAACATCTTATGTATTGGATACTAGATGTGGTTCTCACATTTGTTGTAATGTGTAGGGACTTAAGAACAGGAGATCACTGGGATCGGGATAAGTGGACTTGCGGGTCAGAAATGGAGCAAGGGTTGCTGCTATAGAGATCAGCAGGACCAGCTTATGATGCCTAGTAGATTAGTTTCGTCACTAAACTATGTTATTTTGTACATGTTTTGTACAGGAATATTATTTCTGTTTCAGTTTTGGATATTTCTGGATGTACATTTACTATTGGTAATAGTAAAAAGGGTTTATCTAGAAAAGAATTATTTTATGGAGTAGCTCTGTTAAATAATGTCTTTTATATCCTGGATCTAAATGAAACTAATCATGTCTATAATATACATACTTAAAGGGATAAGCCTAACGAACTTAATCCGGTTTACCTTTGGCATTGTCATTTAGGCCACATAAACAAGAAGCTCATAGCTAGGCTTCACATAGCTTGAATCCTAGGATCATTTGACATGGAGTCACTTGATATATGCGAGTCTTGTTTATAAGGTAAAATGACTAAATAACCTTTTAGCAAGGAGGCTGAAAGGGCCGCTAGCTTATTGGACCTAATGCATTGAGATGTATATGGACCGACAAGCATAGCAACCAGGGGTGAACATCTTTACTTTGTCTCCTTCACAGATGATTTCAGCAGATATGGCTATGCCTATCTGAAGAAATATTAGTCTGAGACCCTTGATAGGTTCGAGGGTTTTAGGAACGAAGTACAGAAATAACCAGGCAGAAATATCAAAGCCATTCAGTCGGACCTAGATGGTGAGCATATAAACCTAGTGTATGACTCATTTTGAGTAGGCATGGAATAGTTCCATTGCTCACTCCTCCAGGGACACCATAATGGAATGGGGTGTCAAAACGGAGGAATAGGACCCTGTTGGACATGGTCCGCTCAAACGATGAGTTGTGCCTCTCTCCCAATAAGTTGTAAAGGATACGCTCTTGAGACAATGGCTCTCGTTTTCAATTATACTCCGACTAAGGCTTTGGAAAAGACCCCATTTGGAATATGGACGGGCAGGGTGCCTAATGTGTATTTCTTACAGATTTGGGGTTGTTATGCACAAGTCAAGAAATTGATTGTGAGCAAAACTAGCACCCAAAACCGACTAATGCCTGTTTGTGAGCTACCCTAGGGAAACCAAAGGGTATTACTTCTACAACCCCGCTGAGAACAAGGTGTTCATGGCCTTGAAAAGGGGTTTCTTTCCAAGAAAGACAGTGGAAGCGATGTTGAACTCAGGGAAGTTCAAAGCTCAGAAACTCCTGAAACGGATGACTCGGAGACCAGGGTGAAGCTTCCAAAGGTAGAAGCACCAGCCCAGGTCACACAAGGACCTAAAAGGTATGGTAGGGATCATCAAGAACATGAGAAACATCGGTTTTTGTTTCTGATGATTACGCTCTTTTGTCTTGTACGAAGAGGAGCTCAAAACCTACTAGTAGGCTATAGCTAGCCCACTGTCTGCCATGGTGGTGGATTTGCAATCTATGTACGATAATCAGGTTTGGAACCTAGTTGATCCACCTCCGGGTGCTAAGGTAATAGGTTGCAAGTGGTGCTATAAAGCCGACAATACCTTTAAGTGTGTCTATAAGAGGTTTACTGGGAGCATAGTAACTTTCCTGGTATTATATATGGATGGCATCCTTCTGATTGGAAGCGACATACCAACACTACAAGGGAATTGTAATGGTTGAGTACGTGCTTCGCAGTGAAGGACTTAGGCGAAGCTGAGACGATCCTAGGGATCAGGATCTACAGGGATAGATCCAATCGGCTTCCAGGCCTAAGTCAGGCCAAGTACATAGACATAGTTCTGAAAAGATTCAGCATGGACCAGGCTAAGAAAGGTTTCTTGCCAATGGGTCATGAGCTGAAACTTAGCAAGAAGTACTGTCCTAAGACAAGGCAGGATAGGGAGAACATGAATTGGTTCTATATGCTTCGGCTATAGGATCAATCATGTATTCCATGCTATGTACAAGACCTGATGTCGGCTTTGTTGGGGATTTAATCGCACAAAAACAATACGCAGCGGAAATAAAAGGATTAATCCCCACCAAGGACCCATGTACATTGCATTGAATTGGAAGGAGGGTTAAAGAATTACCTTAATTCTTTGTAGGTTTTGAATCAATTAGGAACCAAAGTAGCTTCCCTCTACGGTTGATCCACACGGAGCAATTCATTCACCGCGTGCTAGCGCCGGGATTGAAGAACGATTTCTTCGAATGGAAAAGCCAAAGTTTCGAAAACCTTGGGTGAAGGAGAAGGGTGAAGTCGGCTGGCTACATGGAGGCTGCAGAAAAACTGCATCTTATGTGTAGGCTAGGGTTAGAGATTTTAGGTTATAAAACTTCCTTTTATATCCATTAAACTTAATTATAATTATAACTTAATACCCTTATTAGTTATAATTATAAATTAACCCACACAACTTAATATTAATTCTCAATTAATATTAAATCAATTCCATTCTCCATCATACACATATGTATATTGATATTATAATTAATTATATCTCTATATAATTAAATTATAATATGTAGCATACTTTATGCAATATTAATCATATTAATATTTATATATACATATATATATATAAATATATATATCATTATATATATATTTATTCTCTTTCTCATTCATAAATTATTATCCAATAATAATTTATACCCGAAAAGATGAACTTCATTTTGCTCTTTGTGTGTGACCCCATAGGTTCATATTAATTGGCAATAAGGAAATTACCATAATGTCCTTATAGGTCACAAGCGGACTCTAGCAAGCCATTACGACTACCCAATTAACATGATTGGAATGATCCAATACCTATTTATAGAATGTCATATTCCCTTTTGTCTCTTTGATATCATGATTAATCATAAGACATGGTACACTTGTCAATCTTATACAATTAATCATATGCTTTCTCGATCTCAAAGTAAACTGTTTAGACAAATCAATTGATACTCTATCAATTATTTGAGCACGGCCATGCATTTAACAGTCTTACTTATCGAGGGGCCCAGTGATATCGCTCTCTTGATAGAGAGGGACAAAATCCCATATCTGTCACTCACATCCCAAAGCATGAGTCATATTGTACCCAATCACAGCCTTTATAACTACTCTGTTACAAGCAGCGTTTGACTGCGTCAAAGCACAACATGAGTTCATCCCAGAATCAATGGTGACCTCAGGTCAAAGGAATCAGCTAATGACACTACTATAATCAAGATCAGTTGTGACACATGACCATGAACTTGATCTCATAGTGGGTCTCCAGTAACATGTTCTCTGACATATTACCCGTGAGTATAATCTGTATCTGTATACACTATATTCATCTTATGAATATCCATTATCACTCACACTAGTCTTAGTTTGTTATTATTCCCATAATAACAATCGACTAGGGATATTTAGAATAACACGATTTATTCATGGATACTTATCATAAATGCTAACATACAAACATAAATGATAATATTAATCTACACTAGATTAATCTTAGAAGTCAAATTACATAATCCAATATTGGCCTTAGGGCACAATCTCCAACAGGCTTTGCACTAAGTATGATGAGCCAGATCCAGAGTGGATCACTGGTAGGCTGTCAAAGCAATCCTAAAGTACCTTAACCAGACTAAGGATAGCTTCTTAGTGCATAAAGGTCAAGAAGAGCAGTCAGTTACTAGGTACACTAATGCAAGCTTCCAGACCGACCATGATGAATATAAGTCACAGTATAGGTATGTGTTCATGCTAAATGGTGGTGCTGTTGTTGGAGAGGCTCTAAGTAATCGACCATCGCGATTTCTATCACAAGAACTAAGTACATTACAACGTGTGACACAGCTAGGGAAGCTGTGTGGATAGAGAAGTTTATCACGGAACTGGGGATAGTATCTACTATCCGGGAACAAGTTGATATCTTCTGTGACAACGAGGGGCTGTTGCACAAGCTATGTGCCCCGGTCACACATATACACGAAGCACGAACTCAGGGAGTTTCACCTATTGCGAGAAATTGCTGAGGGGGTGACATCTCATTACATAGAGTGGACACCAAAGATAATGTCGCAGATCTTTTGACCAACATGCTTGGCTATGCCTATGCACGAAGGTTATACTAGATCTATAGGGATTAGACCCATGCCTAGTAGGTACTAGTGCAAGTGGGAGATTGTTGGAAATGTCCTAGTCCTAAGGCATTGGTCCTTGTGTTTGTATAATACATTTGTACATTAATGTAAACTTTATGTATTATACAATTTGTGTCAAGGAGATAAAGGCATTAATCTATTTATTATATGTCTTGTGCTATATTTTAAATAGAGTATCCAAAGGACATATCCATATCCATGTTGTCAAGTGTCATGCACTTGGTAGTAAGACTATGGATAGGGAAAATGATATGGCCATAAAGTTATCCGTAGTCTGCTCCAATCATGGGAATGAATGGAACTGAAGACTATCATTAGCCTGGTTGTATAGCGGTGTCTTACCGGTCATAGAACATGGAATGTCAACCAGGTTAATGGGAATATGCAAAAAGGGCATGGTACTGGATTGATCCACTTAACGGGAATCTACATGGTATAGTATCACAAATGATTCTCGCGTAGTACTTGTATAAGTCCTTTGACCGGACCACACGATGGTGCTGCATGTGAAGTGGCACACTTTGGTGTATGCCTAACGGGCCTGTAAAAGGGTGCCAAGTATGGGTACGTTCGGGTGTGTTAGTGAACATGGCAGTGCTATGGATATGCAGAAGGGAATGTCACTCAGTGATTCACTAAGATGATATCACTGGCCTCTTGAAGAATGTTACTGATAAGTGTGCGGCCGCACCCAAACAAGATTCGATCTTGTTTGTGAGCATCAGTTCATTCGATATCAAGTAAAGGTCCAGACACAAAAAGGGTGATACTTCCATGCCTCTGTGTTGGACATCGATATCAGCGACATGGGATTTACAAGTTCAAACTACAGGGTTACGTTTTTAATTAGACTACTTACTCCGTCTTAATTGGGGGCTGCAGTGGCTTGCTAGAGCCCGCCTGCAGTCTGCGGACCTTGGCCCACTGCCAACATAAAGACGGGCCCATTGGATCGTACACATTGAACGTCTGGACTTTAACTAGTCGGATTAAGTGTGTACTTGGAGTATACACGTTTGAAGAGAGAGAGATTTATTAATTATATTATTTGAATCAATTGGATTGATCAAAGTTATATAATTAATATTTATTTTGGCCTTCTCATAATTAATTCAATGAATTAATTTATGGGATTATTTCCTAGGTGAAAATATGATTACATGTATAGGTTTACGTGTATTTCATTTTATGTATGTCTAATTTAATCCATTGATTAAATTAATAGGTCAAATGAATTTATGTAATATATTATGGTATAATATATAAGTATACATGGTTTATTAAAGTTGCATTTGAAATTAATTCAACTAATGATGTAAAATTTGGCTTAGTCTTAAAATGAAAAATGCCCACATTAAGTGGGATGTGTTGGCCGAAATTTTGGGCAAGGAAGGGAAAGAATTGTGAGTCATCTTAGAAGAAAAGAAGATGATGAAAAGGATGAGTCATGGATGACTTTAGGTGACAAAGTTGGACTTTGCATCATTAGATATTTTTGGTCATTATTATGGTATGATTAATGAGAAAAATATCCATCCATTTTCTTTCCTCTCTTGGCCGAATTGATGGAGTGAAGATGAGTCATCTTCTTGACTTTTTGGTATTATGGATTAAGAAGAAGGAAAGGTGATGATGAGTGGTGGTGGTGAATCACCATGGTGAGTCATTGGTTTGACTCATTTGTAGCAAAGTTGGACTTTGCTTTTTCACACTCATCTCCTTTCTTTGACTCCACTTTTTGGCCTTAAGATTTGTTTTCTTTGATAGAAAGACTTTGCCCACTTTTGCACTTTGGTTTTCTTTGAAAAAAAACTATTGTGAGAAAAAGAGAAAAATTGGATTATTTTTTTTGGAAAGAAATTTTTTGGACAGCCATAATATCCAAGCTTAGCTGCCCCTTTTCTTCTCTCTTTCTCCCTCTCTTCTTGTCATCCGAGTCGCTAGCACGGGTTTCGGTCCTAGAGCTGTTCGTGTACGCATCGGTGGAGGAAATCTACACTTGATTTCTGCAGTCCGCATTCGTCTCTTAGAGAGACTTTGTGGTAAGTTTCCGAACCTTCTCTTTATGGTTTTAAGTTTTTTATTTCCACATCTTAAGCTTCTGGGACCAGATTCGAAGAAATCGACGCGTATTTCCACTTTTATCGGTCGGTTTCCCGTGACGAATCCCAACAGGATACAGGAACGTGTCCGCTTTTATAAAAGTTAGACAAATTTTTGAATTTCATATAATATCAAAGAAATGGTATGTAATATTTATTATTTCAAATTCTATTTTCAGCATAAAAAAATTATATATATATTGGACGATGATGAAATTAAAGTTAATTCTAATCATCAATAATTACAAACTTTTTGTTATTTCAATTGAAAAAATGCTTAACACTTAAAAATCACAAAAGAAAAAGAAAGTGAGAAAACTTTAGTTAACTAATATTGTGTCCGTGAAAATGGAAATTAGACTAATGAGTCCACAAACTTAGGTCACGGACCAAAGAATCCACTTCCCCAAGACCCGGATATTGGAATGTCCAATTTCATTACCTGTGGATTCATGTTCCAATTTTTGTCTTCTCTCAAGTTGAATAGCACCTATTCCTTTTCGACTAATGTTTCCTTTTTTAGGTAGATAAATTTAAAAGAAGAAAAAGGTAATTTGGGAAATTTTGAAACAGGTAATTCTTTTCGTTTTTGTTTTCTGCCATCTTTAACTTTTTAATTAAATGATTTTTATAACATGTTATTGGAACCTTTTATACTAAAAATTCAAGAGTCTGAATTTTAAGAACAATTATTTATAAATTTTGAAATGTGATAATGTCTGTACAAACTTTTGTCATACATAATAAATATATAGTATTCTTATCCGCTTTATTTTTTTCGATTAGATAGTTCCTTGATATATTATATATATATATACCAATATTTTCAACAATTACATATAATTAAAATTTTTGCTAAATTTTGCAAATATTGAAATGAGCAGGCATCATATAGGAACAATTAGAACTAAAAAATAAATTGATAAATAGAAGATTATCAAAAATTGGATTCACTAGTTATTTTTCCACAAATTGTCCGGTTCCTAAATAATTGAAATTTAATTAAAATAAGTAAATAAAAATGATGTTATTTCTTACTAGAAGTTGTATGATGTTGGCATTGACCTATGATTATTTCCATGCATATTTTCCTGTTCGGTTTTCCTGTTCCGGCCGGAATCAGCTGTTATTTCTTCATCAATAAATTTGATTTTCTTTTTCTTTTTTTTCTTCTTTTTCTGCAACTCTTTGGATTGAATTCCAGTGATCATGTCCTCAATTGCTTCTTCTTTCCCCTTCTCCACAACAATAACTTCACCACTGTTTTTTTTCCTGAAGATAGTTACATATTCTTTTTAAAATTTTTAAACAAAATAATATATTATTATATAAATAATTAAACACATAATTTTTTTCTCTATATATTATATTCTTTGACATATTTAACCTTGACGTACTCAGATACATAATTTTTCTTTTCTTATATTTCTCACAAAACCCTAATATAAAAATTGGGGAATATTTGACAAACAAACCTATTCACGGAATCATAAGCCATGATCATTTTTACATCACTATGTTTGTTTTCGGGTAATCCTACGGATTGGACTCCGGCAGTCAGCTCGTCACTTGCTTCTCCTATCCTCTTCTCCGCAACCACAAATTCAACAGCGGCACTCCTCCTAAAAATAACAAAAGATTCTTGTTAACTATTATTCAAAACTAGAACATTACAAAAAAGTAAACAAAAAGATTTTTATGCTATATACTTACTTATTCTTGTAGAGAGATGTGAGCTTGGTTTCAACATATTTTTGAACAAACTCGCAACTTTTAAGGAGGGCCACAAAATGTGCAATTTGGAGGTCTCTCATTGGACTAGAAGATATCTTCGTTGGATTGTCAAATGTGAAATCAGACATCCATTTTATTTGTAACATCTTGTTCAGACACTTTATACAAAAACCCATTTCATCTTCATATTCCATTTTTTCAATTTTTGTATTTTCTGCCACCACCAATTACCACGTACTGTTGCCTTGCCTCAGATTTTATAGCCAGAATTGTAGAATATTGAATAAATAAAATGAATTCAACCTTTGATATGGTACTAATTAACCTTGGAAATTGAATTAAGCAATATAAAATATTGATACTCTTGATAATTTCCTTGGATTTGGTAATTAAATTGCTTTTTATTATATATAGGTTAATTAGATTTGGTATATTTTTCCATGAATGCAATAGTTTCTTTCCAATTTTGGTCCAATTGAACTTTTGAATTATTCCTATACAGTGATGAAATATTCTCGTTTAGGCTGGATTATGGATTCTCATTTGTCGGGTATGCATTTACTATACTGGATTTGTTGTTTCCTTTTCTCCCAAAATCATGCATATATTAACTTTGTATCAAACTAGCCTATGGCCCGTGCCATGCACGGATTTATTTAGTACTTTATAAATGTAAATTTGGTTGATTTTGATTTTTTTTTTAATTACTTTTATGTAATTTATTGATTTATATAAATAATTAAATAACTCAAAAACATATTATGACAAGGGTATGATAATTAATATCAAATTTTATTGGTTAATATTATCAATATGAAAGGTAATTTTTTTTAGTTTTCGTTTTAATTTCAAATTTTAATTTTTTCGTAATAGCCGAATCGAAGATGAAAAGATAATAACAATAATTAATTAAAAAAATATGTGAGATATGATGATAGAAATCTATTGATACATTTAATGAAGAACAAAGGAACCATAACATATACAATCATATAAGTATTTCTTATAAACAAATATTTTATTTCAATTATACCCACTCGGAAAAGCGGTATATATAATAAAGAGTTAAGATTACTGAAAATTCAAATGGTGAAATTGTTTTGGTAAGTAGATTTGAAAGATTAATACGTAGAGATTAAACAAATATAGAAAAAAAAATAATTGAAATAAACTGAAAATTTAAAATCTTAGTTTGATTGTTACTACTTTAGTAGTTATATATATATATAGATACAAAACTACTACTTTTCAACTTAGCAAATTCAAATAGCTATTTTCCCTTTTATCTAATTAATTTCCTATTTAGTAATTTCAACGATATTTGCTTGATTGTGATCATATGAAAATTAAAGAAATAAAATGAAATAATGTTGGATGTATTGAAATCTTTTAATATTTTGATTAATTAGTATTTAAATGAATAATAGATTATATATTTCCCTCTTTTCAAATATTTTCCATTTATTAATATCTTAAACATAAATATACGGGTAATATTTTAAAATTTGTAATAATTTTAGATAAAATAATATTTAATTACCTTTCTCATTATATAGAACTTGTTTTAAAATGATATTTAATTAATATTTTTAATGATTTAATATATAGATTAATTGATAATTAAAAATGTAGAAAAATTATGCTTTATATAAAATATAAATTAAAATAATTTTAAAAAATTAAGAATTTGACACCTTAGCATGATTGTTACTATTTTAATAGATATAAATATAGAGCTAATTTTCCACTTAGTAATTCAAATAGTTAATTTTTCATTTAGTTAATTATTTTAATAGTTAGCAATTTCAATAATAATGGTTTGATTGCGATAATAAGAAAGTTAAAGAAAGAAAAGGAAAGAATCTTGGATATGAAATATTTTAATATTTTGATTAATTAATGATAGATTATATATTTTCCTCTTTTATATTATTTTTCATTTATTAATATCGGCTAAATACATATGGCGCCCCTCCAACTTTAATTTTTGAGCCGCTTAGCCCCCTCAACTATTTTAGCGACCTATCTAACCCCTCATCTATTTTAAAGTGATATTTTTAGACACTTTAATGCTGATGTGTCGCATGACCTGGAGGTGAGATAAATATGAGCACGTCTGGACGAAATTTACATTTTTACAAAGTAATATTTTGTAGCTAAATACATCAATGGCCCCTCCAACTTTTTTTTTGAACCGCTTAGCCCCCTGAACTATTTTAGCGACCTATCTAACCCCTCATCTATTTTAAAGTGGTATTAATTGATTCAATTTCTCGATTATGAATTTGATTTTGAGATTGAAAAGTTTTTTTGTTGGGAAAACTTGTTAATTGAGTGGATTTTTAGATTTTGAATTTGATTTTGAGAATTGAAATTGGAAGGGAAAATTGCTGGAAAATCTTCGCTTGTAATAGTTTGTAATATTAATTAAATAGAAGATGGTTTGAGGATGTTTATAATAGTTTGAAATCTTTGGGTTCATAGTTTTTCAATTTTGACCAGGCAACTAAATTTGAAACAGTAAAAAAAGAGCCAAAAATAAAAACGAAGCCAAAAATTGAGATGTTAATTATTAATACACGGCTGTTTTTAGTAGCAAAATGGAGATGTTTGGTTTGACTGAGAATAATATTCAGTAACCTAAACTAACCTTGAAATAGTAGCTAATTCAATTTTGTTGGTGTACTTAAAACCTATTATTGGTATAAAAAAAAAAGCTTGCTAGCTATGTGAAAAGGAGGACCATTTTCTTCTACATAATGTATATTGAAACATTCCAAAACATTCCAAACATAAATAAAGCCTTCCAATTATCAAAAACATGTGAAGGCATAGAACTAAATTACAATGCTTAACGGTTTTTAGACAACAAAATACCCATAATTAAGTTCATAACATATCCATATAATTGAACAAAATACCCAATTAAAGCATTGACTCCATAAAAACTACCCTGCACAACATGTGTTGTGTTCATTAACAAAAAAACATAATAAAACCAGTTTTTAGATGCTTTAAAACCTCCACTGCACAACATGTGCTGGATTTTTGCCCTTGTTGATCTGATTAGATCGTGAAGATTATGGAGCTGCAGTTGGAGGCCTAGGATTTACTGGTTGTACAACTCTTGTCAAAGGTTGAGCAGTTGAATTTTTGCCTTTGTTGATTGAATTAGCTCTTGAGGATTGTGGAGCTCCAATTGGAGGCCTAAAATGTAATGGTTGAGTAGTTGACTGAGAAACAAACCCCTGATCCTGTGGCAGATGAAAGCTTGCTTGACTAGTTGGTTGAGAAAAAAACAGCTTGGTTTGTTGTTGAGAAAAACTAGTTTTACTAGTTGGTTGAGAACTAAAAGTTGATGGCGCTACATTGGATTGAGAAGCACTTGAACTCCCAATTCTACTTCTTTAACTGTTCTCTGCTCTAAGAGCTTCTTTGATGTGATTGCATCCTTTCCCTTCCATTTCAATCCTCAGGGATTGAAACCAAGATCTCCAATTACATTTGTAGAGCTTTTAACATTATCTACACCAGTTGATATGACCCTTTGTGATTCTCTTCCTAGCTGTATTAGTAACAAACAAAAAAGAGTCACTATTTCACCAATAGCAATAGCAGGAAAAGGAACACTTTCTTATAATTGAACTTACATTAGCACAAGTCCAACTAGTATTTTCATTTATGAAGATCCCATATCCTTCCACTCTTTTCCTTTTATGTGTATGATTTCCAGTTGATGGACCAACAGTCTCTTCCATTCTCAATTCTGGATGTTTACCTCTACCCCTTGGTCTACCTCTAGGTCTACCACTTCCTCCACCATTGTTTGAGATTCTTCCTCTACCAGTTGATCCCTATATACTCAATCCCAGTATTAGATGCTAAAGATATTTCAATAAAAAGAAATCCAACAGAGTACATTGCATTAAAATAACGTAAAACAGTTTACATTAGTGTTTGGATTTGCTATCGAAGTACTTTCGACCTTGAATGTATCAACTCTAACCGAGTCCTGGTTGTTATTCGTATTGCTTCCTTGCTGCAAATGAACACATATTTATGCAATTAAACAAAACAATTAAATTAAATGAAACAATTAAATTGCATTAAATTAAATTGAACTATTGTACCTGACTTCTTCCTTGTTTTAATACTTGGCAAGTACTTTTGTTGTGACCAACACCTTTGCAATGACCACACTTCATTTGCAAACCCCTTCTTGATAGTTTGCCATGTTTGGGCTCATTATGTTCTCTTCTTCTATTCTTCTTAGGCCTCCCAGGCATCTTCTTCATTTCAGGTGGTTCAATTGGTGGATTTGATGTTTCAGGCCACATTTTCATGTTTGTGATAGGTTGAATGAAATCTGAATATGCCTTCATGTAGGTTTCCTTTCGATACCAGTGGACAATGTAACTAGCAGGATCAATTTTCAGATGATTTAATGCACATATGGCATGTGCACAAGGTATTCCGTTAAGCTCCCAAGCTCTGCAACTACAAGTAGCTTTCTTAAGATCAACAACATGCCCATATTCTCCTTCAACAACCTCAAAACCTGAATCACCATTCCATTGAATATTTCAACATGTCATTGCAACTGCTGTATTATCCATGACCACCCTCATTGCCATTGGAGATATATCTAAAATCCATGTCTCTGCAAAATCCCTCATTTGACGAATTCTATTCATGACTTGAACCCTAATCTCTTCAAGCATTGTGATCACTGTCTTGTGCCTTGCAACTAAAATCCATCCATTGAAAGTCTCTGACATGTTGTCAACAACATCACAATGTGAATGGATCTTAAAATAAGTTCTGCACCAAGTCTCTTTGTTGAAGTGCAGCAGATCTTCAACTATACCGATTCCCAAATTGTTCAGTTTAATGAGATTATCTTTCAATTGCGCTTCAAAAGTAGACCTTGCACATGCCCAAAATTTCCTCCTCCTTTCAACTCCTCTCCATTTCTTTGACCAATTAGCAAGGATATGCCTTGCACACCTCCTGTGTTCTATATTGGGTAGTAGATCACCAACATCAATATCCAATCCCTTAAATAAAAAATTAACATAGAATATACTTAATAACTGTTGAACATAAAAAAAAAAAACCAACAAAATATTAACCTTGGAAATTGAATTAAGCATTATAAAATATTGATACTCTTGATAATTTGCCATGCACGGATTTATTTAGTACTTTATAAATGTAAATTTGGTTGATTTTGATTTATTGTTTTTTTTTTTAATTACTTTTATGTAATTTATTGATTTATATAAATAATTAAATAACTCAAAAACATATTATGACAAGGGAATGATAATTAATATCAAATTTTATTGGTTAATATTATCAATATGAAAGATAATTTTTTTTAGTTTTGGTTATAATTTCAAATTTTAATTTTTTCGTAATAGCCAAATCGAAGATGAAAAGATAATAACAATAAATAATTAAAAAAAAATGTGAGATATGATGATAGAAATCTATTGATACATTTAATGAAGAACAAAGGAACCACAACATATACAATCATATAAGTATTTCTTATAAACAAATATTGTATTTCAATTATACCCACTGGGAAAAGCAGTATATATAATAAAGAGTTAAGATTACTGAAAATTCAAGTGGTGAAACTGTTTTGGTAAGTAGATTTGAAAGATTAATACGTAGAGATTAAACAAATATAGAAAAAAGAATAAGTGAAATAAATTGAAAATTTAAAATCTTAGTTTGATTGTTACTACTTTAGTAGTTATATATCTATAGATACAAAACTACTACTTTTCAACTTAGCAAATTCAAATAGCTATTTTCTCTTTTAGCTACTTAATTTCCTATTTAGTAATTTCAACGATATTTGCTTGATTGTGATAATATGAAAATTAAAGAAAGAAAATGAAATAATGTTGGATGTATTGAAATCTTTTAATATTTTGATTAATTAGTATTTAAATGAATAATAGATTATATATTTCCCTCTTTTCAAATATTTTCCATTTATTAATATCTTAAACATAAATATACGGGTAATACTTTAAAATTTGTAATAATTTTAGATAAAATAATATTTAATTACCTTCTCATTGTATAGAACTTGTTTTAAAATGATATTTAATTAATATTTTTACTGATTTAATATATAGATTAATTGATAGTTAAAAAAGTAGAAAAATTATGCTTTATATAAAATATAAATTAAAATAATTTTAAAAAATTAATTACTATTTTAGTAGATATAAATATAGAGCTAATTTTCCACTTAGTAATTCAAATAGTTAATTTTTCATTTAGTTAATTATTTTAATAGTTAGCAATTTCAATAATAATTGTTTGATTGCGATAATAAGAAAATTAAAGAAAGAAAAGGAAAGAATCTTGCATATGAAATATTTTAATATTTTGATTAATTAATGATAGATTATATCTTTTCCTCTTTTATATTATTTTCCATTTATTAATATCTTAAGCACCAATCTACCTGTAATATTTTAAAATTGGTAATAAAATTTAGCTGAAATAATATTTTAAATAAGTAGCTTCACTGCAATGGACCTCTTCTTAGGGTTGTCAAATATATAAAGTAGCAAAAGGACTACCTTCTCAATGAATCTGCTTGTTGCTTGTCTTTTTTCACATTTTCATTGTAAAGTCTCATCTACATCCATTTTGGAACATTGTTGATGGAGGATGGATGGTGACTTCTCAAAATCTTAGCTTCCTTCTTGTACTCCTCAAAAATCACCTTCGTCTTCCAATGTACAAGAAGATGGAAAAATAAAATAAAAACTGAACACTGTCTAAAAACCTAAAAACTATCCACCTAAAATCTATCCCTTCTTCCTGTATATCACTTTTAAAATAAAGAAGAAAAAGAAAGAGAGAAAAATCTTCCCAGTACAAGGAATCTTAACTAGGAACTAATTCTTCAACGATATTAATTGATATAAATACAAAATAGAATAGAAGAAATAATTGTTTCTTCCTTTTCTTAAATGGAATAGAAAATGATCTAAAATAAAATATTGCATAAAAAAAAAAAGTCTTCTAACTCCAATAAAATTTCAAAATTCGGATTTCCACAAGCTATAGGTGTGGGATAGGACTGATTCGCTTTTGCATTCCAAATTCTTTAATTTCAGCTCTCCCTAAGTCATGGCTATGTTCTTAGGACTTCGTTACTCCATCAAAATGCATGTTCAAGCTTCCAAAATAAGTAATTTAGTCTTTATTTTGTATCAAATCTCCAAAATACTTAAAATACACAAAACTAAGTGAAAATGCACCTATATAATAAATAAAAACACTTGATGCAAAGAAAAATATGATATAAAATATATGTAATAAATAGAGCTATCACATATATTGATAACACATCTAACTTATATAGTAATTTAGTTGATTTCTATGACCATTATTTTGGGCAGCTCGTTTTTAATGCTCCTCACAGAAATTAAGGCGTCAATTGGAATGCTTACCTTATTATAATCATAAGCATAAGCATAAGCATTACCTTCAAAATCGTTCCTCAAATTAAATTTTAGTAAGTGGAAGAATGTTACTTTTTTTGTACTCGCACTGCTGTCTAACTGGATTTAGTTCCCTTGTGATATTTTTATGGGAAATTATCAAAATTACCCTCGTTTCAGTGTTTCTTTTGATATTTTACCCTTTTTTATTTACATTATTACGTTTTTTTCAGATCTGTATCTTCTTTACGTTCCTTTTTTAATTCTTCCCTTTTTACGTTTTTTTCAGTCTCTTCTTTGCCTCTGCTCCATCTCTCTTTCTAACCCTACAACTAAAGACCTCACACCCAATGAAGCATCGATCACTGCAATTGCAAGACTTGATGCGGCGAAAGGGGATGGAGATTACGCTAAGAAAAGGTAAGTAAGTCTCGCCATTGATGAAGAAAGTTACGATCTCTCCAGTGCAGGCTTGAAGTTGGATCAAAGAATCCCAGCAATTGCCTGATTCCTCGTCTAATTTCAATCGAGCCATCAGATTTGAGCTTGAGCTGGACATCTTGCCCAAGGGACGTGCCGTGGCATTGTAATTCAATCCAGCTGCTAAGAAAGCAAAGAGAAGGACGTAATTGAGATTTGGAGCCATTTTTTCAGAGGAATAATTGCAGAAGTAAGTAATTTACTCATAGACTGACGCACATTTTGCACGAATCAGCTATTTTACTCATAGACTGACGCACATTTCTGCATTCTTCTCAAAATTTCTGTGTCTTGCGAAGCCCCTATTGCGGGAAACTGAGATCGAAACCCTTTTTTGGATTTGAAATTGAAGGGTCGTGAGACAAAAACCGGTGAGTTTTCCCCCATTTCAATATTATTTTTATGTGAAGAAGTTGACAAGTTCAATGAAGCTGTCCAGAAAATTGTAGGGATGGGATTCGATCTAGCCAAAAGTAGTTTTACCCAAGCAGTGCCTCTGCCTTTACAAATGTCCAGAAAAACATGGGCTGCTAAAGCCGATAATCTTTTGAGTTGGGGCCTGTCTGAAGATCAAATTTGCTCAGCTTTAAGAAAGAACCCCACGTTTTTTGGAATTGTCTGTGAAATTAATGAAGGAAAAGATGAATTTTTTAGTGCATGAATTTTATAACTGCAGCACTAGATCAACTGCGCTTGTTGAATTAGAGACATCTTGTAATCACTTCTGAATATGTTGATCAGCCCAATTTCTTATTGTCACTGCTATTATGCTGTTAAAATGTTGTCAATTACTAGTGTTGATGCAGCAGTAATTTGTCTCAGCTAAATAACCTACAGATGATTCGATGTCATAGACACTCTTAGTTAATGCAATGTCCAGAACAAACTAATACTGTTGGCCAATATTGCAGGCATTCAAAAAGTTATATGAACAAGTTGGTCTTGGATGGGTGTACGCCATTACTAAATATGAACCTGTAAGTCCAATACAACAGTTATGATGTGTCTATAGCTCCCCTTGAAGCCGTGTTTTTGTCTTCTTAGGAATGAGGCAGAATCATTTTGTTTTCAGATTGGAAGACTGGCCAATGCAATATATGGTGTTTGGGCTAAATATCGTCTACTAATTACAGGTATGAATTAGCTCCTGTAATGGACTTGTGCATTGCTGTTATCTATCTTCTATAAATAGGCTTGATAAATAGAATCTTTGTTTTTTTTTTTTTTTTTTGTCTTCTAACAATGATTTTTGCATGAATCTTTGTTAATATCTTTGAAATTCACTCATATCTCTAGCGTTTCATGTTGCACCGACGATTATGATAAGATCATATAGTTTTGAATATTGTCATAGCTAATATGCCAAATTATGTAGATAAATTCTCTGCAATTATGAAACACGCATAAATTTCTTGATATGAGGTGTTTGGTGTTTGATTGCAGGGTGAATTATGTAAAGATAGCAGTGATTGCAAGATGTGAAGTCTCCTCAAAGTTAGTGTGATTAGGATCTTGATGGTGAACAAGTAATGTAACATTTTACATTATTGTTAAGAGTATATCTTTACAAATCCAATTGGCCTGTGTTGCAATTTTGGCTGTTTCTTCCTTAATGTGTTTTCCTCTCTTGGTTACTAATGTGAAATTCTAGTAAGAGGAATTTTACCTGTGAGTTTTGCCGAAGAGATATTATCTCATGGTTAAAGTGATTTCATAATTCTCAGAAAGGTCTTTTTTTACTTAAATTGATTCTGAATTAGCTCCTTCATGGTTTTAAAATTGTGTCCCCTTGAGCTTACCACATAGATAATATATTCCACCATTTTCATGTCTTTGAGTATAAGCTTGCTGATTTTGGTGCATGTGGCACTATGATGGAGTTTTTTGTTATGACCTGTAGAATCAGTAGGTACTGAATATTGGTATCTTTTAGACTGTTGGTAGTTACCAACTTTTGTAGTGATAGTTACCAACTTTTGCAATGATCTCCAAGAATTGAAGGTTGACAGCGAAGATAAATATTCCTGAGCTAACCCAATAGATGTGGGACGCCAAAAATATGATGTGTGCAGCTGATCCTCGTCATACTTTGTTGAGTTGATCCCCAACAATGTCAAGTCAACCGTTTGAAACATTCGCCCAACCGGACTGAAGATGGCACTTTAGGACTGCATTTCAATTTTGGGACTGCATCTGTACTTAGGATTGTATTTTTCGGATTGCAATTTTGGGACTGCAATTTTGGGATTGCACTTATATTGTTATATACTATTATACATTGGTTATACGCTGTTTATACATTGTTATACGCTGTTTATACATCGTTTATAAACTGTTTATACATTTGTTATACACTGTTTATACATTTCTTATACATAGTTATACATTGTTATACCTTCTAGTATATTATTATACATTGTTTATATATCGTTTATACACTGTTTATACATTCTTTATACACTGTTATACATTGTTTATACATTGTTATACACTGTTTATACACTTCTTATACATAGTTATACATTGTTATACCTTCTTATATATTATTATACATTGTTTATACACTGTTTATACATTCTTTATACACTTCTTATACACTGTTTATACACTTCTTATACGCTGTTATACATCGTTTATACACTGTTTATACATCATTTATACACTGTTTATACATTATTTATACACTTCTTATACACTGTTGTATACTATTATACACTGTTTATACATTGTTTATACATTATTTATACATTGTTTATACATTATACAGTGTTTATACATTGTTTGTACATTATTTATACACTGTTTATACAATTCTTATACACTGTTATACATTGCTTATACATTGTTTATACACTGTTTATACTTTGTTTATATACTGTTTATACATTGTTTGTATACTGTTATACACTGTTTATACATTGTTTATACACTGTTTATACTTTGTTTATACACTGTTTATACATTGTTTGTATACTGTTATACACTGTTTATACATTGTTTATACTCTTCTTATACACTGTTTATACACTTCTTATACACTGTTTATACACTTGTTATACATTATTTATACATTATACACTGTTTATACATTATTTATACACTGTTATACACTGTTATACACTGTTTATACACTGTTTATACATTGTTTATACACTGTTATACATTGTTTATACACTGTTTATACATTGTTTATACACTGTTATACATTATTTATACATTATACACTGTTTATACATTATTTATACACTGTTATACATTGTTTATACACTGTTTATACATTATTTATACACTGTTATACATTGTTTATACACTGTTTATACATTGTTTATACACTGTTTATACATTGTTTATACACTGTTTATACATTATTTCTACACTGTTTATACATTATTTATACACTGTTATACATTGTTTATACACTGTTTATACATTGTTTATACACTGTTATACATTATTTATACATTATACATTGTTTATGCACTGTTTATACATTATTTATACACTGTTATACATTGTTTATACACTGTTTATACACTGTTTATACATTATTTATACACTGTTATACACTGTTTATACATTGTTTATACACTGTTTATACACTGTTATACACTGTTTATACATTGTTTATACACTGTTATATATTATTTATACATTATACACTGTTTATACACTGTTTATACATTATTTATACACTGTTATACATTGTTTATACATTATTTATACACTGTTATACATTGTTATACACTGTTTATACACTTCTTATGCATTGTTATACATTATTATACACTTCTTATATATTATTATACATTATTTATGCATTGTTTATACACTTTATACTTTGTTTATACACTGTTTATATAATCTTTATACCTTAAGATACATTATTATAGTGATTATACCTTAGTTATTCCTTATTTATACCCTAAGATACATTACTATATTGATTATACCTTAATTATACCTTAGTTATACTTAAGATACACTATTACAGTGATTATACATTAGTTATACCTTAGTTATACCTTAGTTATACACTATTACATTGATTATACATTAGTTATACCTTAATTATACATTAAGATACACTATTACAGTGTTTATACCTTAGTTATACCTTAATTATATATTAGTTATACATTAAGATACACTATTACAGTGATTATACTTTATTTATACCTTAATTATACCTTAGTTATACCTTAATATACAAAGGCAAAATTAGTTATACTTTAGTGAAAAAAATATGTCGGAAAAAGTATATACATATGGACTTTGTTTCGAAGATAAAAAAAAAATAAAAAAAACTTTCCAAAGTCACGTGACAAAAAAATAAACGGATTGAGAGATAAATGCAAAAGTAGATTAAAAATTATAAAAAGAGGAGAGAGAAACGTTGACAAAATAGAGAAGGTATTTTGGAGATTTTGATTTGTGTTTTGTTGTTTAATTTGTTCATCAATCACGTAAACATGACAATTTTTGTTTTAGGTATTTTTGAAATTTTGAAAAGTTTTTAAGGTATTTATGCAAACTTTTCCTTTTGAGGTAAAAATGTTATATGGTGCCAAAAAGTATGTATTTATGTAAAATGCCCTTTTATTTTTAATTTGGCCTTTAAATTCTAGTTTCTTTCAGGCCCAACATCCTACAACGTACATTTCATTTCGAATTTTTCTAGGAATTTTTTGTATATTCTCGTACTAGTATTATTAGAAATAAAGCAATTTCGTGATTTATAATCAACAGTAGAATAATATCCATGAAGCAATTTTGTTAATTCAAAAATTCTGCCATTTGTTAAAGATCCTTACTACTTGAAGAGAGAAGTGGACATACAGGCCCACAAGCCCATCATAAAAAGCCCAACATAATAATCCAATATTCAGATGATCACTCGACGACAGAAGGAGATATATATTTAAGGGAAATTGTCGAGATTACCCTAATTTTAGGGTTTATTTTGGTGGCTTACCTTTTATTATTTACTCTTTTACGTTTTTTTTTTTAGATCTAATTATTTTCTACGCTCCTGCTTGAGTTCTTCCTTTCTTGCCTTTTTTTTTTATTTCTTTTCTGCCTTTTTATATTCTCTTCTCCACGTTCTTCATCGTTGATCATCGTTTATCCACGGTTGTCATCTCATCGTCGGCGCTTTTTCTCCTTTCGTCCACTCCTAACTCCACCTATTTTTTCCATTGTTGCCGGCAGCTCCTTCATCCTTTCGTGTTGCTCTCTATTGTAGCTGGGTTGAAATCTTCATGCTAATGTCATTTCCGCCTTTGATTGCTTCTCCTCTAGCCCTGATCGGCTTCTTCTCTATAAGTTTTATGTTTGGTGAATTTTAATTTTGGATGAGTTATGAGTTTTTGAGTTTTTGAATTTTAAATTGTTAATCAGATTTTTTTTTTCTTTTTGCTAAGTTTGAGTTGTGAGTTTTTAAATTTGAAATTTAAATTGTTTTGTAATCTAATTGAAAGCAAGCTAATTTTAAGAAAATGTTAATTGAGAGTAATCCAACTATACCAGCCACACTATAATACTTAAACAATGTATAAATAAGGTATAATCAATGTTAAAAGGTATAATTAAGGTATAATTAGTGTATCATAAGGTATAACTAAGGTATAATTAGTGTATTAATAAGTATAACTGAAGTATAATTTATTATTAGGAGCAAAAGATGTAAAATAACCTTGAATTGATTTTTCTAATGTAATTTATCTTCTTTTTATATACAATAAATGAATGATATTGCAAGCTTAATGAACACTAATTAATACTGTTGTTTTTATAGTTTGATACAGTTATTTAGGTTAAGTATACATTAGACCTTGTTTATAGCTTAAGTTCATAGAATATACCTTAATTATACCTTATTTATAGCTTAGTTGTACCATCTGAGACACTAACACACTAATTATACCTTAGTTATATTTTAAAATATACTTATTGTAGCTTTGAATATATTACTTATACCATAGTTATACCTTTTGGTACACTGATTATACCTTAGTTATACTTACTAATACATTTATACACTAATTATACCTTAGTTATACTTATTGATTTGTTCAGTTCTTAATTATTAGTTTTTATAATAATTACCATTTTCTTGTGTTCTTTAATTAGGGGTCTTATTAATTTTGAGTGTAACTCTTAATTCTCTCATGGGACTGCATTTTATTATTGAGATTGCATTTTATTATTGAGACTCCACTTTGGGAATGTATTTTAGGACTGTAATTTTGGGACTGCATCTGCACTTGAGGACTGCATTTCAATTTTGGGACTGCATCTACACTTTAGGACTGTTATGATTGCATTTTAGGACTGCAAATTTGGGAGTCCATATGCACTTTAGGACTGCCATTTTAGGACTATTATATTTTTTATACACTATTATTACATTGATTATACCTTAGTTATACCTTAATTATACGTTACTTATACCTTAAGATACAGTATTACATTGATTATACCTTAAGATACACTATTACAGTGATTATACCTTAGTTATACCTTAATTATACCTTAGTTATACCTTAAGATACACTATTACATTGATTATACCTTAACTATAACTTAAGATACACTATTATATTGGTTATACCTTAGTTATACCTTAATTATACCTTAAGATACATTATTACAGTGATTATACCTTAGTTACACCTTAACTATACCTTAAGATACATTATTACATTGATTATACCTTAGTTATACCTTAATTATACCTTAAGATACATTATTACAGTGATTATACCTTAATTATACCTTACTTATACCTTAAAATATAGTATTACATTGATTATACCTTAGTTATACCTTAATTATACCTTACTTATACCTTAAGATACACAATTACATTAACTAGGACTGCATTTCAATTTTGGGACTGCATCTGCTCTTTAGAACTGTAATTTTGGGATTGCATTTGCACTTTATGACTGCATTTCAATTTTGGGACTGCATCTGTACTTTAACACTGCATCTGCATTTTATGACTGCATTTCAATTTCGGAACTGCATTTGCACTTTATGACTTCATTTCAATTTTGGTACTGCATTTGCACTTTAACACTACATCTGCACTTTAAGACTGCATTTTAGGACTGCAATTTTGGGACTGCATCTGCACTTTAGGACTACATTTCAATTTTGGAATTGCATTTGCACTTTATGACTGCATTTCAATTTTAGGACTACATCTGCACTTTAAGACTGTATTTTAGGACTACAATTTTGGGACTGCATCTGCACTTTTAAGACAGCATTTCAATTTGGGACTGCATCTGCATTTTAGGACTACAATTTTGGGATTGCATCTGTACTTTAAGACTGTATCCTAGGACTGTAATTTTGGGACTGCATTTTAAGACTACAATTTTGGGAATGCATTTGCACTTTATGACTGCATTTTATGACTGTAATTTTGGAACTGCATCTGCACTTTAGGACTGCAATTTTGGGACTGCATCTGCACTTTAGGAGTGCATTTTATGACTGCACTTTATTATTGGGATTGCATCTTTTTGAACAGCACTTTGGGACTGCATTTTGTTGAATTTGATCAGGAATTGGCACCTCTGAACCATGAACAGCTTGCAAAGCCATTTTATATTATTTTTTAAAATTTAATTATACATTGTTTATACATTTATAAATATGAACACTGTTTATACACTTATTATACATTGTTTTACAGTTCTTATACATTGTTTATACACTGTTTATTACACTATTTATACATTGTTTATTACATTGTTTATATATTATTTATACACTTCTTATTCACTGCTTATACACTGTTATACACTTGTTATGCACTGCTTATACATTGTTATACACTGTTTATACACTTTTTATACATTTTTATACATTGTTATACACTTCTTATACATTATTATACACTATTTATAGACTTCTTATACACCTTTATACATTGTTTTGATGCAGAGCTGGTAGCAGATGAGTTTCTAGACTGAGAGTTAAGGAAGAAAAGGGATCATCGGTCCAAGAAAGGAAATAAGTATTTTTATTTTTTGATAGAACTTAAAACGGACTTAACTTTTGCTATAGGAGTCCGATTGAATATTAGAATATGTTTTCGAAATGTGATTTTTAAGCTCTATAAGGATTGTCATAGGTTTACCATGACAGGTCGCATTTGGGCCCAAAAAAACGCTGTTTAGGCCTTCATCCGTCAGTTTATGCACTGTTTATACATTGTTATACACTGTTATACACTTTTTATACATTGTTATACATTGTTTATACACTTCTTATACACTGTTTATACATTTCTTATACACTGCTTATACATTGTTGTACACTGTTTATACACTTTTTATACATTGTTATACACAGTTATACACTTCTTATATATTGTTATACATTGTTTATACACTATTTATACACTGTTATACACTGTTTATACACTTCTTATACATTGTTATACACTTCTTATATATTATTATATACTGTTTATACATTGTTTATACACTGTCTTACACACTGCTTATACACCATTTATACACTTCTTATACATTGTGTATACACTATTATACACTTCTTATACACTGCTTATACATTGTTATACACTGTTTATACACTTCTTATACAGTGTTATACACTTCTTATACACTGCTTATACATTGTTATACACTGTTTATACACTTCTTGTACACTTCTTATATACTGCTTATACACCATTTATACAGTTCTTATACATTGTTATACACTTCTTATACACTGCTTATACATTGTTTATACACTTCTTATATAATGTTATACATTGTTTTTACACTAATTATATACTGTTATACATTGTTATATACTTCTTATACAATGTTATATGTTTATACACTTATTATACATTGTTATACACTCTTTATACACTGCTTATACATTGTTATACACTTATTATACACTCTTTATATATTGCTTATATATTGTTATACACTTCTTATATATTGTTATACACTATTTATTTAATTCTTATACAATGCTTATACATTGTTATACACTATTTATATACTTCTTATACACTGCTTATATACCATTTATACACTTCTTATACATTATTATACACTATTATACACTTCGTGTACATTGTTATACACTTTTTATACACATATATACATTGTTATATATTGTTTATACACTTCTTATAGATTAGTTATACATTATAATGATTAATTAATGTATAAAATAAGGTACAAATAGTATATAAACAAGGTCTAACAGTGTCCCAAAGGTATAAACAATGTATAACTAAAGTATGAGTATTGTATCACAAGGTATAACTAACGTATAATATTTATAAAAGTTATAAATACACTGCATATACACTATAATGCTTAAAAAATGTATAAATAAGGCATAATTAATGTATAATTAGTGTAATTAATGTATAATTATAGTTATTATACCTTAGTTATACCTTAATTATACCTTAAGATACATTATTACATTGATTATACCTTAATTATACCTTAAGATATACTATTACAGTAATTATACCTTTGTTATACCTTAATTATTCATTAAGATACACTATTACATTGATTATACCTTAGTTATACATTAATTATATATTAGTTATACCCTAAGATACACTATTACATTGATTATACATTAGTTATACCTTAATTATACTTTAAGATACACTATTACAATGTTTATACCTTAATTATACCTTAGTTATACTTTAAGATACACTATTAGATTGATTATACCTTAGTTATACTTTAGTTATACCTTAAGATACAAAGATATAATTAGTTATACCTTAGTGAAAAAAAAAATATCGGAAAAAGTATATACATATGGATCTTGTTTCGAAGATAATAAAAAAACTTTCTAAAGTCGCATGACAAAAAAATAAACGGATTCAGAGATCAATACGAAATTAGATTAAAAATTATAAAAAGAGGAGAGAGAAATGTGGACAAAGTAAGAAGGTATTTTGGAGATTTTGATTTTTGTTTTATTGTTTATTTGTGGATGAGTCACGTAAAAAAGAAATGTTTGTTTGAGATATTTTTGAAATTTTGAAAAGTTTTTAATGTATTTATGCAAACTTTTCCTTTTGAGGTAAAAATGTTATATGGTGCCAAAAAGTATGTATTTATGTAAAATGCCCTATATTTAATTATGCATGCATTAAATCAACTAGCCTATGGCCCGTGCGATGCACGGATTTGTTTAGTACTTTATAAACATAAATTTGGTTTATTTTGGTTTATTGCTTTTTTTTACTACTTCTATGTAATTTATTGATTTATATAAATAATTAAATAACTCATAAACATATTATGAGAGGGGTATGATAATTAATATCAAATTTTATTGGTTAATATTATCAATATGAAAGATATTTTTTTTAGTTTTGGTTTTAATTTCAAATTTTAGTTTTTTCGTAATAGCCGAATTGAAGATGAAAAGATAATAACAATAACTAATTAAAAAAATATGTGAGATATGATGATAGAAATCTATTGATACATTTAATGAAGAATAAAGAAACCACAACATATACAATCATATAAGTATTTCTTATAAACAAATATTGTATTTCAATTATACCCATTCGGAAAAGCGGTATATATATTAAAGAGTTAAGATTATTGAAAATTCAAGCAGTGGAACTGTTTTGGTAGGTAGATTTGGAAGATTAATACGTATTGATTAAACAAATATAGAATAAAAAAAATTAATTTCAAAAATTTGAAATCCTAGTTTCATTGTTACTATATATATATAATACTACTTTTCCACTTAGCAAATTCAAATACCTATTTTCCCTTTTAGCTAATTAATTTCCTATTTAGTAATTTCAACGATAATTGCTTGATTGTAATAATATGAAAATTCAAGAATGAAAATGAAATCTTTTAATATTTTGATTAATTAATATTTAAATGAATAATAGGTTATATATTTCCCTCTTTTTAACTATTTTCCATGTATTAATATCTTTAACACAAATATACCCGTAATACTTTAAAATTTGTAATAAATTTTAGCTAAAATAATATCTAATTACCTTTCTCATTATGTAGAACTTGTTTTAAAATAATATTTAATTAATATTTTTACTGATTTAATATATAGATTAATTAATAATTAAAAAAGTAGAAAAATTATGCTTTATATAATATATAAATTAAAATAATTTTAAAAAATTAAGAATTTGATACCTTAGCATTATTGTTACTACTTTAGTGTGTGTGTGTATATATATATATATATAGAGCTAATTTTCCACTTAGTAATTCAAATAGTTAATTTTTCATTTAGTTAATTATTTTAATAGTTAGCAATTTCAATAATAATTGTTTGATTGCGATAATAGGAAAATTAAATAGTGGAAAGAAGAGAATCTGGTATATGAAATCTTTTAATATTTTAATTAATTAGTGATAGATTATATCTTTTTCTCTTTTATGTTGTTTTCCATAGATTATATCTTTTTCTCTTTTATGTTGTTTTCCATCTATTAATATCTTAAGCACCAATCTACCTGTAATATTTTAAAATTGATAATAAAATTTAATTGAAATAATATTTAATTATCTTTCTCATTATGTAAAGCTTTTGTAAAAATAATATTTGATTAATATTTTTTCTGAATTAATATATAAATTAATTAATAACCAAAAAGTAGAAAAATCATGGCAATGACATGTGACTCCATTGTCTACTATATAATATATAAATAAATTTATCAATTTAAGATAAACTCATTATCAAGTTGAAGTAGTGTAAATGGTAAAAATAGTTACTGAGAGAGCTTTACACCTTTAAAAAGGGTTTATCATGAGTCGAATCCAGATACAACTGGATGATTCCACAAAAAAAATTAAACTTAAATTTAGTTTTTTTTATAATTTTCTTCATTTGCTCTTCTGACTTTTCAATTGTTTAATCATATCCTATTTACTTTATTATAATGTTGCACGTTAGTGTGATCAGATTAATGAGAAATTTTAATTTTCAATATTGTTAGCTAAGATACAATTTTAACAATATGTGTGATACTTTTTTCAAACTTAGTTCATAGTGCAACTGTAAATTCATTGGACAAATTCATATCTACCCCCTGAAATTTGAAGGATGAGCATATAGATCAAATAAGTTAATTGGCCAGTACACAATTTATTCATTCTAAATAAGCAAGGCCTATAATTAAGTGAAAAATTTAAATCATATACCTGTAACAAATCGGATTTTCTATTATTCTCAAAATTAACTTAAAACTTAGGTTAATTATAGGAATGATGTTTTATACGTAACTAATTTTTGGTTATTTAAACTAAAATCTTGTACATTAATAATGAATTAATTGAAGATATCTGATTAATAAAATTCAGCAATGTACTATGTTTTGTTTCATGTATAACTAAAATTTTAAAAATACTAATTATGAATCATTGTTATTTTTAGAAGCATATGTTTTTCATGAAATTAAGGAAAATAGTAATTTTCATTATATTTAATTTCTGCCACAACTATCTCTATTGTTAATAATCAATATATGAAGAACTAAAAAGTAGTTAGAGATTAAAATTTTTGAACCAATTAAAAAATCAAACAAGTTGTAATATATTTGCTAATGTGATAAATCAGGATTTCTCACATAGTGGAATATGCAAAAATGTTGAAAATTGAATAATATAACCTCCAATATTTAAGCAAAATCATTATAAATGAAGAAAAAAATATATAACAATTGGATATTGAAGGATTGAATTCGATGTTTGATTTACCTCTTGAAATAAAAATTTGAGGTTTGCAATCAACAAATTCAGAGTCAAATTTCCAATAAGAAGAACTGAGGGAAGGAAGAAAATAGAGAAAGGAGTAATAATTATTGATGTTAATTATGTGCAATCGTTTTAGAGTAGTTTTCTGGAGTGTCGTGTACAGAAATTTTCATAGTTTAGCGGAAAAGTTAGAAAAATGAATGATATATTATAGGAGTTACTACCATAAATGAAAACAAAAATTGTGGAAAGAATTAATTATTGAAAAACTTTAAATTTATGATATAATATTATTTTTAATTTATGAATAATTGAAAAAAATGAGATAGTGCCATATGTCCTTATTGTCTATTGCTTTATAATATATATAGAGCAGTAGACAATGGAGCCAAGTGTCATCACCACAATTTTTCTACTTTTTAATTATTAGTTAATTTTAAATAATATATGATGACATCCGGTCATCAAGAGACCCGGTCTCTTATCCAGGTCCGTGACATCGAATCTCTTATCCGGTTCACTAGGAAGAACGTGAAGGTTTTCATAGCTGATCCGGTGTAGATCTTCTTCATCTGCGGAAGATTCTATAAGATGGGTGATGGTGTCCTACTAAGAGTCTACTTACTGTGTTGTACTAGGAGAAGGACTCTATATCCCATATGGAGTCTAGTAGATAGTCTTTCAGTTTGACTAAAAGAAGGCCTTGGGAGTATTCCTAATCCAAAGCCAACTCTATCACTAGCCCTATAAAAGGAGGGTACGTGGAGATAAACCTAACGCATTCTAATCAAGCTAATACATTCACAGATAAAAACAATCCAGACTGACTTAGGCATCGGAGCTTACCCCAGAGGTTACCGGTGTCTTAGGTTTCTATTTTGCGGGAATAATCCCAGATCCTGCCTGAGAACAACCCGAACCCGGATCTCTCGAAGGATTTCAGACAATCCATCATTTGGTGCGGTGAGCGTGGAATGACTAATCATGACTTCAAGTTCCGCTAACATCACAACTTCAGAAACCATTGGAGATAACTCTCTCATAAACGTGACGACCCCATCCTCAACAACACTAAATTCATCATTGTCCCCTCAAGCAGCGGTGATCAATCGCATTGCCAGCAACCTATGCCCTGCCGATGCCAAAGATCTCAGGCAGGAGGTTCTTTAGATTCAAAACTACGACATGGTAGGCCCAACTATCAGCAGCAGCACATCCCTTTTAATCACGGGCATAATAGGCGGATTGGGGATAGGAGCAGCTACGAGCCTTTTCCCACTACCCCAACCTAAAAGGGACCAAGTGGTCCAACATATAGCAACACCACCAGCATATACCTTCTTGGGAGATACAAGGCAGATAAATCAGCCAAATTCAATTTTTACGAGGTATGGAGAACCCCAAGATGCATATCAACAGCCTCTGACAGTAGGAACTCCACTAGCTCTACCAACTTCACAAACAAGGCTACCCAATTACCAGACCCTGATTCAAACACCTCATCCCGATTATCACCCTACTCATGGGTATATGCTGGGGCCACCGCCAACACCAGCGACAGCATCCGTGCCGAAAAGGGCCGATGACCCAAAGACGATGGCACTATTTAAGCACTACTTCTCCCGATTCTCAGTCTGATCCAGGAGTTGTTACTAGAAAGCGAAGGATCTTGTTTCACCAACCAGATCCTAGACATGCCGTGCGACCCCAAATTCAAGTAACTCAATTTCAAAAATTATAATGGGAAAACCGATCCCTATGTCCACTCAAGAAACTACAAAAACCGAATGGAAATAGTGGGGGCGAATGAAGGGTTGATGTGTAGGCTATTCTCATCAATGATGGTAGGCCAGCTTCCTACTGGTTCGAAACCCTAGAGCCAGCTTTAATCCATAGCTGGAATAGCTAAGGGAACAATTTTGCACAAAGTTCTATGGATCGGTGCCCATAGGAACGACCAGCGGAACCTTACACAATGTAAAACAAAGATAAGGGGAGTCCCTTAGAGAATTTGTGGACCAGTTCAATTTGACGACGGTAGAGATACGAAAGCTAGATTTCCACACAATGCTAGAAGCATTAATCGCCAACACTACCAATGAGAGGCTAAGGGCAAACTTAGTCCTGAGGAAACCCTAAAATATAACTCAAATGATCTCTATGGCTAAAACCTTCATAGAGATGGAGGAGGTAGGAGCACCGGTCAGGAACCATAAAGAGGGAGAAAGGAGATCAGAAGATAGGCGGTGTGAACACGAAATTTTACTAAAAAAAAAAAAGGGGGGGCCGTTGACCGTTGACCCACGACTGTAATATACAGTCGTGGTAATTGGCTACAGTCGTACGACTGTAGTGCAAGTACAGTCGTATGACTGTACTTTCGGGGGCAGGTTGCTGCCCATACCCCCCTTGACTTGTAAAAGTTGGGAAATCTTAAGCATTTAATGCTCAAGATTTCCGGGTTAGTAGGTGATATATAAGGTTAAAAGAACCAGAATTAGGGACTTTTGGGGGGGCAAAAAAAACCAGAATTTTAGAGAGAGAAAGAGGGAGAAAAAGAAAGAAGAGAGAGAAGTAAAAGAGCTTACTTTCTTCTCACATTTTCTCCTTGATTTCTTGTTTTTAATCACTGAAACGAATTAGAAATCCTAGGTTAACAAGTACATTAACAAACTAAATCATTTCGGACCAAAAACAAACACAAATCCGTGACTTTTCTGGAGTTATTTGGACATTCTTGCAACCTTGACTTTTTGGAGAAAAAGTGCAAATTCACGTGGATTGGTGCGTAGCCAGGGGTCATTCCAGCTGTGGATCGTCACCAAGGAGGTAAACAACCTTCAACTCATCTCATTTTCCAGCTTTCTGGGTGATTTGATTGTGTTTGGTGCATTTTTCTTCAAGTTTTTGCATTTTTATTTCTGGAAAAGTAAGAACAGTCGTACGACTGTTCTTGAAACAAGAACAGGGGCACGACTGTAAATACAGTCGTGCCAAATTCCCTACAGTCGTACGACTGTCCTTACCTTTTCAGCTTCAGGGTTTTGTTTTAGGGTTTTTTAGCGATTTCTGCCCAAGCCAAGTCTACAGTCGCACGACTGTAGTATACAGTCGTACGACTGTAACTACAGTCGCACGACTGTAGTTCTCGGCCAGGGACAGAAATCCCTAAAAAATCCCTAAAATCCAAAGAAAATCATAAAAATAATAAAAAAAAAATTCATAAAAAATCAGAAAACCCTCAAAAAATCATCAAAATGAATTTTGTGGTGTGCATCACGACCTTAGATTTATTTTTCAGTAATATTGCATTTGGAACAATTCCACGACGGAGACCCGATTCTCCCGAAAACTGACCCACTTTACATGCTTAATTGTAATAAACCGGAAAAATTGTTTTCAAAAATGATTTTTCTCACAAAACCAAAAATACAGGGACGTTTCAAAGTGGTTTTCCAGGTCTAACCGGGCCGGCAGATCGGGCCGACCCGGTTACCCCAATTGCATGACCCCGAATTCTAATTCCCCATTTCTGTCTACTTGAGTCCTACTTATGGCGTGCCGTATAAATTGTGCTAACCTTTGTTTTGCAGCTTTTATTTTATTTTAATTTTCTTTTTATTTGTATTTAATAGAATTAAATCGTGTATTTAGGCGGTTGTAAATTTTCTTTAGATTCTCGTGTATCCTAGGCGATTGTATCCGTGAGACGAGAGTTTTATTTTTCTTTCAATTTGGTTGTAAGCCCTTAAATATTTATTCTCTTTACTTAATATTTTGTATTATTATCCTGTATGCGCGCTGCGTGTATTCTTTTAATGAAAATAAATCTTTAGCTACTTAAAGTGTCGTAACTAGAACATTGACAATAATATTTAAATTAGACACGAAATAAAGGACTTGTCCGGACCCGAATCTCTGAAAAGTGTGGCAGTTCCCGCTTTGGTTCAGCTACACTGTAATTTCCCGGTTGACCTGAGCCGGGTGGCGACTCCTATACTTTTTATCGAGATTTAGGTCTCGATTCTTTTTCGAAATAATCCGCTTTTCCAAAAACGAATTTCCAAATCAAAAAAAACCCACGCGAGGGAGGGTCCCGCCCGAAATCGAGGCGCCCCTTCCGAAAGGGAGTCCCGCGTCCCGTCGAAAACGCGTCATCCGCTCACAGTGGCGACTCCGCTGGGGATTTCTCAAAAGTTTTTCAAAAACTTAAAAGAATTTGACAAGCCTTGAAAAGTGTCTAATTTAAATTAAGTGGATGATTCTTATATGGCACTTTATGCATTTTTGTAGTTAGGCATTTTTTGCATTAAGTTAGGTATCCATTACTTAGCCCGGTGAATTGTTGAAGTGTCGCCTAAGTTCCTCTTGGTCTTGGGGGCACGAATACGAAACACCACCCATAGCCTCGTACGAACCCCTTCGTTCGGACCCTTGAGTGGGGAGAAGTGGGGAGTATATTTTGCTATGGGAGCCTTGATGTTATCCCGACTTTGGACCGAACTCACTTAGGCAACCTTAGTTGGATTCCCTTAGGATACCAAAACAAATTGTGTGAATAAAATAAAATAAAATCCGCCTTCATCACCCCTGGTTGGTGATCGAAGAGAACCCCACCTAGGACTCGGTTAGAATTTTATCGACCTGACCACGTTTGGAGGAATAAGGTTGGAAGAATACGATCCGTGTGCTAATTGCTACGTGTCTTTTTGTCCTTCCATAACATATCATCATTCACATTCTTCACGAACATAACATACCGCATATAGAACATTTGTGTGATTCTAACTCACATCTTTTGTACAGCCATTTCCATTCTTTCGCTTGTAAATACATTAATCACTCGCGTGACATTTACACTAACCACATTTTTTGTAGCCATGCATTTTTTCTTCGTGTGAAAAATTAATTAACTCACGTACATCATTTGAATGTCATGAGCATTAACCATTCTGTTTTGCAGCCATGGAAAACGCGTGTCATGCATAAAGCATTATACGAATCTTGAATAATTCCACAAGGGTCACACACATCACATCACCTACCAAGTAGGAAATCATTTTAGGCGCTCCACGAGTGCCGACAAAAATTCATCGCATTTCATTAAATCATTTTAGGCACTCCACGAGTGCCGACAAAAATTCATCGCATTTCATTAAATCATTTTAGGCGCTCCACGAGTGCCGACAAAAATTCATCGCATTTCATTAAATCATTTTAGGCGCTCCACGAGTGCCAACAAAAATTCATCGCATTTCATTAAATCATTTTAGGCGCTCCACGAGTGCCGACAAAAATTCGTCGCATTTCATTAAATCATTTTAGGCGCTCCACGAGTGCCGACAAAAATTCGTCGCATTTCAGTAAACCATTTTAGTCGCTCCACGAGTGCCAAAAAAAATTCATCGCATTTCATTAAACCATTTTAGGCGCTCCACGAGTGCCGACGAAAATTCTTTGCATTTCATTAAGTCATTTTTCGGTACTCCACGAGGACCGAAAAATTTCATTTTACACATTAAAACGTTTAGGCGCTCCCCGAGCACCGGAACTCTGCCCGTTCACCAAGAACGCATTCACTTCACATTGTGGCACGGAAACCGAGATACTCCACGAGTATTGAAATTCCACCCGCAAGCCAAGCACGAGTTCATTTCATATCATCAAGAGTCCAAGGTGTCCCACGGACACTGAAACCTCGACCAAGTGCCATGCGCGTGTCGATCTCACATCACAAAAATCCGAGGCACTCCACGAGTGCCGAAAACTCTGTCCGTCCACTAAGGACAATCATATCATTTCACAAAAATCCGAGGTACTCCCCGAGCACCAAAGGTCTCATCCACGCATCTAATGCTTGGATTGCAATATATGCATAAATAAATAGGAATTCATGCATACTTAACCACCCGAAGGGTTAGTTATTCAAGGCTCATATTACAAACTCATTCCATACAACATCCACACATCATGCATCCAACACGCCACGCATACATGCATATCCCCTAGAGTTTATAACTCTTTGGGTGATCATATTTCACTAACTTTTGTTTGAAATATTTTGTAGTTTGGCTCCGATCGGGACGACGACTCGTGAGGATAGAGCACAGTGATTCATCATCTAGTGAGTCTGAGGAATCTGTTCAATTTGGGGGGGCTGAAGTGTCGTCTGAATTGAGTGCCGGGTCTTCGTTGGAACTTGAGCAATTGCAACAAAGGTTTCAAGATATGGCAATCCCACCTGAAGCTGCTGCTGCCATGATGGCTACCTCTGCTCTTTGTGATTTCATGAGTTCTGATGAGTTCAAGAATCTAATCAAGAGCCAAGTGCAGAGTGCTTTGGCCGAATCGTCTAATCAGAGGCCGGAAAGGGGTGCTCGAGAAAAAAGTAGTGGAGGGAGACTGAATGATGGGCAGTCGGACGCTGAAGAAGGCCGGAGGGATAATGCTGAGCGGCCTGTGGAGTCCGCCTTAGAAAGAAAGATGAAGGAGATAGAAGAAACTATAGCGGAGCTGCGTGCCAGTTCTAAGATCCAATCTGCCAAGCGTATCGACCCATCCACACTGATAGCCGGAGGGGTTGAAATGCTGCCAGTAGGCTTCCAAATGCCTAGGATTGCACCATATGTGGGGAAAAGTCCTCCTACGGCCCATTTGAATCAGTATGTGCGGATTATGACCATTACCGGGCTCACCATGAATCAATTAGTGGGACTGTTCCCCACTACTTTGGAAGGGGGTGCTATCACATGGTACAATAAGCAGCCCGAGGCGGTACAAGGTGACTGGGATGCACTGTCTGATGCCTTCATTAAGTACTTCAGTTTCAACACGCAACTGGAGGTCAAGCTGCAAGACTTAGAGGCGGTGAGGCAGAAGCCGAATGAGACCTTCTCTGAATATTACCAAAGGTGGATGGAGAAGATGATTCTCCTTCATCAGAAGCCATTGGAAGATGAATTGATCGTGAAGCTAATTGATGGGAGCTTGGAGGTTTATAGGAATGTGATGAAGTACCATAAATTCCAGTCCTTGATAGAAGTACATGAGTTGGCTCGCAAGGTTGAGAAGTACGAGATTGACCCAGCTCAGAACAGTTTTGGAGGAGGGTATCAGAGCCGCACATATTCCTAGGGGTATAAAAGTAATAACAACCCTGCAGCTTCTTCATCAACAAGTGCTAAGCCAAGCCAGCCGCCTGCACCTGTTAAACAAATAGAGGTGGCAACAGTTGCACAAGGGTCCAGTCAACAGATAGCCGGGAAAGGGATCTCTCCTTGGGAGGATTCTTTGGGGCGGATCTTTCTGAAGTGTAGAAATCTGGGCTTCCTCCAAAGTTTGAAACCGTACACGCCTCCGGCTGAGGCAGACAAGAACAACTTTTGTTCCTATCATGTGACTAAGGGGCATCGAACCAACGAGTGCCATGCTTTGAAAAAGGCAATCCAGCAGTTGATTGATGAAAAGAAGATAGAAGCGCCCCGTTCAAAGCCCAATGTTCAGAGTAATCCGCTACCTCAGTTTGAAAGAAGAATAAACATGGTGCAATCGGGGTTATCTCCTAACTTTGTCTTAGCCCAGATTGCAAGGGCGAATCCCGCGATTCAAGTGGTGGTAGGTGAAGATGTTGAGCCCTCAGTGGAGGAAAGCAAACCTGTGAATCTGGATGATATAGAATTGGATGATGATGCGGATGAATTTGAGTTGATGAGTAGGCCCAAACCTCTGAACCGAATAACACCTGTCTATCCTGTCTGCACTGAGGATGGGATGTATATAAGGAAGGAAGACGCTCCAGTGAATAATGTCACGAGAAATGGAAGGGTATATCAACCCGAGCCACAACGGTTGGGAGAGCCGAGTAAAAGGGCAGAAGCACCAGTTCAAGATTATTTGCCCATCAAGGTGAGTGAGAAAGAAGATCTGGTAGTGGAGCAACTCAAAAAGATGCCCGTACGTGCATTTGTGTGGCATTTGCTTATGGAATCCCAAAGAAACCGAGCTGCAGTGGTAAAAAAGCTTATGGAAATGGATGCAAACCCATTAATGTCTCCCGAGGAAGTCTGCATGGTGATTGGGAGTACAAATAGTCAGCAATCTGATAATCCCAGGGGGATCACTTTTACCGAGGATGACTTACCACCGAAAGGCACTAACCACAATCGTGCCTTGTATCTGAAAGTGGAGATGATGGATCGAATTTTGCCTTGTGTGATGGTTGATGACGGCTCAGCATTGAACATCTGCCCTCTGAAAGTTTTACCTAGCCTTCATCTGTCCGAAGAAGCATTGTCAAGGTCTAACACGGTGATCCGGGCCTATGACGATTCCAAGCATACTGTGATTGGAACCTTTGAAGCAGAAGTGTCGGTGGGGGAAGTCAAGTCAACCGTACTGTTCACTGTCATTGATATTCCTGTGACTTTCTCCTTGCTTTTGGGAAGACCTTGGTTTCATGCATTGGGAGGTGTGCGATCAACTTTGCACCAAAAGGTGAAGATTCCGATGGGGGAGAAGATTGTAACTCTTGAGGAAGATGAATCTTCTATGGTGGCTGCTCTGAACTCATCTGAACAACCTTTGACTGGCTTTCAAGTGGCAGTTGTCTCAGAGCATAAGGAGAAAGACTTGACATTTTCTCCATGGATCCATAAGTATTTTCAGAAGCAGAATTTCATTCCTGGAAGGGGGCTAGGAGTCCATCAACAAGGGGTCACAAAGTTTGATATCACTATGGGCCAGTCACACCGAGGGGGTCTTGGTTACAAAGATGCCGAAAAGAAGGGAATCCCGGAGACAAAGAAAGTCCATCTCTTGGACACTTTTGTTCGAGCCAGTAGTGGGCCATATGGTGGTAAACCGGAACCGATGGTTATAGATGGGGAAACAGTCCCCGGGTTTGAGATTTTTGCTGATGTTGTTGACTTTTCGAAATATGGGGTTGGCTCAGTAGAAGGAATGCTTAAGCCTGAAGGTGTGAAGGAGACTACTTCTCCTCCAATAAGCCAAGCTGAAGTGGTGGCTCCCATCACTCCAGAGGAGCAACCAAAAGAAGATACAGACCCCCTGGTGGACGCCATTACCAAAGCATTTGCTGAACTACTGAAGAAAGGGTTGAAAGAGAGCCCTGTGAAGAAGGAAGCTATGTCAGGACGGGCAGAGTTAGTGGAAAAAGCTGTTGCTGAACTCACCAAAATGATGGCTAAGGGAAAAGCGAAGGTGGAAGAGGATGCCTTATCTGAAGCACAGAAAGAGACTCTTGAAGCTGATTTGGGTGACTTGTTCGAAGAAGAGCCTGCTGACCCGGAAGACCTTGCTACAGAAGACCCTCCGCATGTGGAGGAAGAAAATGATTTCTTTGTAAACTTATCCTATGTACTTGATATGAACAATTCCGCTTTTAAGGCGATGAATGAAATGAAATCTGACTTTGCTTATTTGTGTGATGTTTTTCCTAATGGCTCTGTGCATACATGCAATTATTCATTCAATGTGTTCAGCATTCATGACACTACATTACATGAAATTAATTTGGGCACAATTGAAAATCCTAAAATGGTATCTATCTCTAACGAACTCAATCCTGAAGAAGAGAAAGAATTGACAAAAATACTTAAAAAGCATGTGGGAGCGTTTGCCTGGTCTTATGACGATATGCCGGGAGTTGACAGAGAAATAGCAGAGCACAGGATTCCGATTGACTCTAAGTTCAGCGTAGTAAAGCAGAAGCTCAGGCGTCTACGTCCAGAATGGGCTGAGAAAGTCAAAGAAGAAGTAGCAAAGCAGATAAAGGCCAATTTCCTAGAGGTGGTAGATTACCCTGAATGGTTACCCAACATAGTCCCAGTTGCCAAGAAGGACGGAAGGGTCCGGGTTTGTGTGGATTACCGGGATTTGAATAAGGCCTCTCCAAAGGATGACTTCCCACTTCCTCACATTGATGTCCTGGTCGACAGTGCAGCAAGGGCAGTTATGTATTCGTTCATGGATGGTTTCTCGGGGTATAACCAGATCTTGATGAATGTCATCGATAAAGTTAAGACCGCCTTCATTACCGAGTGGGGGGTGTACTGCTACAGAGTGATGCTGTTTGGGTTGAAGAATGCTGGGGCAACATATCAACGGGCGGTTACGACGTTACTGCACGACATGATCCACAAGGAGGTAGAGGTGTATATTGATGATATGCTGGTAAAATCAATGACCCGGGAGGAGCACCCTGCTATCCTGGATAGATTTATGACCAGGATTGAAAAGTACAACCTGCGACTCAATCCAAAGAAATGTGTTTTTGGAGTTGCATCGGGTAAACTGTTGGGGCACATTGTCAGTCAAAAGGGCATTGAGATGGACCCAGACAAGATCAAAGCAATTCGAGATATGCCAGCACCAAAGACAGAGAAGGAAGTCAGGTCTTTTCTGGGGTCTCTTCAGTACGTCAGCAGGTACATTGCTAGATTGACTACAGTCTGTGAACCCATTTTCAAGCTGCTTCGGAAGGAACAACCCGTCGTGTGGAATGATCAGTGTCAGATTGCATTTGATAGGATCAAAGAGTACTTGATTAATCCTCCAGTGTTGAAACCCCCAACTCTGGGAAGACCTTTGACTCTGTACTTAGCCATTGAAGAAACCTCCATAGGGGCAATGTTGGTTCAAGAACAAGATGACAAAAGGGAGCATGCTATTTACTACCTCATTAAGAAGCTGCTAGATTACGAAACCCGATACACTATCGTGGAGAAGACTTGCACTGCTATGGTCTGGCTTACGAAGAAGTTGAGACACTATTTCCAATCCTACAAAATACAAGCCGTGGCAAAGGTTGATCCAATGAAATACCTCTGTTCTGCCCCATCCTTAACGGGGAAATTGTCCCGGTGGTTGCTTTCGTTATCAGAGTTCAACATCGAGTATGTAACGAAGAAGGTGATCAAGGGAAGAGCGGTGGCTGAGTTCCTGGCCAATCAGCTGCTTGAATCTGATTATATAGAAAACCTGGAATTTCTTGATGAACAGTTGGCCTTCGTAGAAGTGGAGATCAGGAAATGGATCATGCATTTTGATGGAGCTGTAAACAAGAGAGGGGCGGGCCTTGGAGTAATCATTGTAACTCCTGAGGGAGAAATAATTCCTTTGTCAAAACGGCTGGAATTCCCGGTAACTAACAACGGCGCAGAGTATGAAGCTTGTTTATTTGGCATTGATGCTCTCATCACACTAGGGGCAAATGATGTGACCATTGTGGGAGATTCGCTGTTGGTAATCCGTCAAGCCACCGGAGAATGGGAAATCAAGGAAGAATCACTTCGCCCATATTTGGAAACTTTGTGGGAAATGGTGAAAACATTCGGGCATATCGAATTCAAGCACGTGGCTAGAGATGATAATCAGATGGCGGATTCATTAGCTACCTTGTCATCCATGTGGGAAGGACCTCAGAAAGCACCGATGCAGCCTTTGATCCTGGAGACCGCTAGAACACCATTCCATCATTCCAGTGAGGTCCTGATACTAGCCACAAATAATAAGCCATGGTACCAAGATATAGCTGATTTTCTACAGAATGGCCAATACCCTGAAGAAGCAGATGCATCGGGTAAGACAACTTTAAGAAAGTTGGCAGCTCAGTTCAGATGGTTTGATGGACAGCTTTTCAGAAGGACTGCGGATGGATTGTTGTTAAAGTGTCTGACGGAGGCAGAAGCCAAGAAGGTTATGCAAGAAATGCATTCAGGGATCTGTGGCCCGCATATGAACGGATTAGCTCTAGCAAAGAAGATCATGAGACAAGGGTACTTCTGGCTCACTATGCAGACTGACTGTGCCGAAGAAGTGAAAAAGTGCCACGAATGCCAGATTTACGGGGACATCAGCCATCTTCCACCAATGGAGTTGCAAAACCTCATGACTCCTTGGCCATTTGCAGTATGGGGCATAGACATAATTGGTGAAATTCGGCCTCCCGCATCGAACGGTCACAAATTCATTGTAGTGGCAGTCGATTATTTCTCCAAGTGGGTTGAGGCCGAGTCGTATGTCACGGTCACAGCTAAGAACATGGCTAAGTTCGTGAAGAAGCACATTTTTGCAAGATATGGGGTACCGCATCACGTGGTAACCGATAACGGAGTGCAATTTCAAGGAGCCACAGCTGACCTATTCGAAGAGTACAATGTGGAACACCGTAAGTCTTCCCCTTATAGGCCACAAGCCAATGGAGCAGTGGAGGCAGCGAACAAGTCCATCAAAAAGATCTTGTCCAAGACCACTTCAACCTACCGAGATTGGGCAGATAGACTACCTTATGCTCTGTGGGGGTATAGAACCAGTGTTAGAACGCCGACTGGAGAAACACCTTATTCACTGGTTTATGGGATGGAAGCAGTCCTTCCTATTGAAGTGGAGTTAAAGTCGTTAAGGACGGTCTTAGAAGCCCAATTGCCTGAAACAGAATGGGTGAAGGCAAGATTTGAGCAGCTGGCTATGGTTGATGAAAGGCGTCTTAAGGCTCTGGATCATCTGCAGATGTACCACCAAAGGATGGCTAGGGCCTATAATCGGCGGGTTCGTCATCAGAAACAACCTCTGAAAGCGGGAGACCTAGTATTGAAACAGATGAGACCGACCAATACGGATGCGAGAGGCAAATTTAAACCCAACTGGGAAGGGCTGTATGTGGTTAAGAAGGTACTCTCCAAAGGCGCAGTGAGGATCATGGACATGGATGGTAATGAATTCACCAATCCGATTAACTAAGATCATCTCAAACGCTACCACGTGTAAAATAAAAAAATAAAAAAATAAAAAAAAAGGCTTGTTAAGTCGAAAACCCGTAAGGGCGACTTAAGCAAAAGTTAAGGCAACGAGGGTTAGCTTATCGACCAGAAAACCTGTATAGGATGGTTGATAACAGGAATGAGTTCGTTCGAGATATGTACCAATTTTTAGAATTTTTAATTGATGTGATAATTAAATTTCATTAATGAAGTGCGTTATGCTCAACATATTGCATGAATATTTGGAGTATGTTACATGATACATTTGTCGAAACATCCAGATAAAAAAAGACATTTACACGCCTAAGTGTGCAATTGCAAATATCACCCAATCGTAAAAAAAAAAAAAAAAAAAAGCCTGTTAAGTCGAAAACCCCGCAAGGGCGGCTTAAGCAAAAATTAAGGTAGAAAAAAAAAGAGAAAGGGAAGTCTATTAGGTCGAAAACCCGCAAGGGCGGCTTAAGCAAAAGTTAAGACAAAAAAAAAAAAAGATGGATTGTATTAATAATAACAATAAAAATGCATACATATAATCATAATGGTGGCCAATACATGCATGATAATGAAAATCACATTTTTCCTTTTATGCTCTCCTTTTCTTGACAGGAAGTGGTCCCCCGGTCTCAGAAGGAGCCAGCCAGTGGAAAGTCGCACTCTCACGCGCCTCACGGGTCGGTAAATCCTGGATCTCAGCCAGCCACAGCTTGTAATGATCATCTGTCTTTGTAGGGGCAAGACTGGCATAATTCAGCGTCACACGATGGGTATCTCTAGCCCAGCAAAGTCTGATGTGATATTGCCAAGCAGCAGTATACTCCTTACAATTGGTAACACAAGATCGCTGAGGGATATCCTGCAGATGACCGTACTGACGGCAAAGGCGACCCGGAGAGTAGAATGTCACCCTGGTCTGTCCTAATAACTGCACACCATGTGCCCACATCTCTACGATCACGTGGGTAATCTTCCACCAGGGGCACACCCACCTAATCTGGTCATCAGTCCGGTGAGATAGCCAAACGCCCCACTCATCAGCAGACATATCAGTATAGGAGTCGATGGAGAAGCCTCGCTCCTTGAGATTGGCCGGGTTGTATTTCTTGAAGTTCCCCCTCGGGATCTTAAGAATTGATAACTTCTCCAACAACCAGATCTGCAGTTGATGGTAAGCAAGGGTTAGCAGTTCATTCGACACAGAAATACACCAGATAATAAAGAATTTCACCTGGAGCAGTGTGAGGTGAGGGCCAATGTGGAGAACGCCATTTGTCTTAGATGCATGCAAACTAATTAGTGTCTCAGCAAGTGCAAAAGGAGCTGGAGATGCTCCCACAGCCATCTGAGAAATAAGGGAGACAGCCCTGAAGGATATAACCCCATCACTAGGACCACAGAAATACCGGCTCACCAGTAACAGGCTGACCATGGAGGCCCAACTCATGTGGTCCCTAGGGACATTGATACACCATCCTAATACGGAATCCGAGCTCAATCCAGGAAAAGGAGAATCAGTAGCAAATAAAGCCTCCACCTCGAGATTGGGAAGGCCAAACAAGCTGACCAAGGAGGAAATGCTACCAAAAGTGAACTCGGGGATGGCAATGTCCACTCCCTTATGGCAGGGGATATTCAAGATAGCGCTGAATTCTTCATACAAGGGGCAGAGCTCTTGGCATGAGAAGCGGAAAACGTTGTCCACTGGATCCCAGAAGCGATAACAGGCATTCAACAACTCGATGTTCCACGAGTGTTTGTAATAGGCCTTGAGATTCCATAACCCGAAAGGCTTCAATTTGAGCCAATCAGAGTCTTGTAATGATTCTAGAAAATTGTAAAAGCCTGGATAAAAAGAAGCAAAAATTGAAGAAGAAAAGGAAGAGGAGTGAATTTCCAAGTATCAATGAAACAAAAGCAAATCCAATAATATGAAAAATGCAATTCACAATGTATCTAAAAAATCCAATACAAAAGAGCAAAAAACTGTGAAAACAACAAATAAGACAAGCAGGACGCTCCAACTAGCTCTCATCCTGCCCCTCATCCTCCTCCTCCTCCTCAGACTCACTCTGATGAGTAGCCCGATAGGAGTCAAAATCCGCCTGCAGACGAGCCATCCCAGCCTGCAGCCTGGCTATCTCGGCCTTCGCCCTCTCCACCTCCTGGTTTGCAGCCTGGGCCTGAGCCACGGAAGACGCAGCCTCCCGGGCCTGCTCTCGAAATATCTCAACTCGGGACTGCGATCGACAGCATAAATTAGCATCCTTACATGCATACATACACATTCATGCATTTCATAAATTTTGATGCAGAAAACGCGGGATACTTACCGCCCAAACGCCGTTCTCCCGGACTAAGAAGTCTCCTAAGCCCTTGTACCGGTAGGCTATCTCCTCCACATCAGCTCGCCGAACCTGAAAGTGTTGGGGATTTAATCGCACAAAAACAATACGCAGCGGAAATAAAAGATTAATCCCCACCAAGGACCCATGTACATTGCATTGAATTGGAAGGAGGATTAAAGAATTACCTTAATTCTTTGAAGGTTTTGAATCAATTAGGAACCAAAGTAGCTTCCCTCTACGGTTGATCCACACGGAGCAATTCATTCACCGCGTGCTAGCGCCGGGATCGAAGAACGATTTCTTCGAATGGAAAAGCCAAAGTTTCGAAAACCTTGGGTGAAGGAGAAGGGTGAAGTCGGCTGGCTCCATTGGAGGCTGCAGAAAAACTGCATCTTATGTGTAGGCTAGGGTTAGAGATTTTAGGTTATAAAACTTCCTTTTATATCCATTAAACTTAATTATAATTATAACTTAATACCCTTATTAGTTATAATTATAAATTAACCCACACAACTTAATATTAATTCTCAATTAATATTAAATCAATTCCATTCTCCATCATACACATATGTATATTGATATTATAATTAATTATATCTCTATATAATTAAATTATAATATGTAGCATACTTTATGCAATATTAATCATATTAATATTTATATATACATATATATATATAAATATATATATCATTATATATATATTTATTCTCTTTCTCATTCATAAATTATTATCCAATAATAATTTATACCCGAAAAGATGAACTTCATTTTGCTCTTTGTGTGTGACCCCATAGGTTCATATTAATTGGCAATAAGGAAATTACCATAATGTCCTTATAGGTCACAAGCGGACTCTAGCAAGCCATTACGACTACCCAATTAACATGATTGGAATGATCCAATACCTATTTATAGAATGTCATATTCCCTTTTGTCTCTTTGATATCATGATTAATCATAAGACATGGTACACTTGTCAATCTTATATAATTAATCATATGCTTTCTCGATCTCAAAGTAAACTGTTTAGACAAATCAATTGATACTATATCAATTATTTGAGCACGGCCATGCATTTAACAGTCTTACTTATCGAGGGGCCCAGTGATATCGCTCTCTTGATAGAGAGGGACAAAATCCCATATCTGTCACTCACATCCCAAAGCATGAGTCATATTGTACCCAATCACAGCCTTTATAACTACTCTGTTACAAGCAGCGTTTGACTGCGTCAAAGCACAACATGAGTTCATCTCGGAATCAATGGTGACCTCAGGTCAAAGGAATCAGCTAATGACACTACTATAATCAAGATTAGTTGTGACACATGACCATGAACTTGATCTCATAGTGGGTCTCCAGTAACATGTTCTCTAACATATTACCCGTGAGTATAATCTGTATCTGTATACACTATATTCATCTTATGAATATCCATTATCACTCACACTAGTCTTAGTTTGTTATTATTCCCATAATAACAATCGACTAGGGATATTTAGAATAACACGATTTATTCATGGATACTTATCATAAATGCTAACATACAAACATAAATGACAATATTAATCTACATTAGATTAATCTTAGAAGTCAAATTACATAATCCAATATTGGCCTTAGGGCACAATCTCCAACAATCTCCCACTTGCACTATGGCCAATCATACAAGTATCTTATACCCATTGACCTACATGACCTTCATGTATTCACTCGTGCAGGAGTCTTTGTCAGTGAATTATTAATTTTCGCTTCCGTTACTACTTTACACATTTTCACTCTTTCTTTAGAGACAGCCTCTCTAAATTAGTGAAAGACGCCTAAGTATATGCTTGTGTCATACAAGGTTCTTACGCATTGAACTATTGTCCCTACAATAGTCTCACAGGATAAGCAATGCTTAGAACAAAACACAAAATTTTGATGAACTTCTTCATCCAAAATTTACATCATATGTAGCTATATACTTTGACTATTATTATAGATATTTAGCTATAACGTTTTATTTTGAACCTTTCAAAATCATAACATCTCTTTTAAGAGAATACGATATCTCGATTGATATATTGCAACTAATTGCAATCAGTTGTATATGTGCAACTATTTACACAGTTAACATAAGCAAGCTTCTTTTAAGTCTTTCTCATTGAACGCTTTCAATGCTTTGACTTAAACCTAAACATTCTTTTAGATCTATCTCTATAGATTCTAATTTCAAGAATATAGGCAGCCTTGCTTAAACATTAATTGAAATTACTTTCTTAGCCAAGATTTTACTTCTTGCATGGTAAGAATGTTATTTCAAACAAGCAATATGTCATCCACATATAGCATTAGGAATACCGATATGCTCCCACTGATCCTTTTGAAACACAAGATTCATCATCCTTTTGATAAAATCAAACCATTTGATTTCTTTATCAAAACTATGATTCCAACTATTTGATGCATGTTTCGATCCTTATAAGAATCTTTGAAACTTGCATACGCTATTTGAATTCTTTGGATGCTCAAAAACTTTGGGTTGTGTCACGTACACATCCTCAATCATGTTTTCACGTAGAAAACAGATTTTGATATCCATTTGCCATATTTTATAATCATATTATGCGGATGTGGCAACAAGAACTCAATTTGACTTGATCATGATTAATGACGAAAAAGGATTTTATCATAGTCCTACTATGAATTTGTTCGTATCCTCATAGTCACTACTATGAACTTGTTTATTACCCCTTTTTGTCACTAGTCGTGCTTTATAAGTTTGAAGATCACCATTCATGTCGGTTTTCAATTTGAAAACTCACTTGCAACCATTGCATATGCATCTTCTAAAAGATTTATCAAAGTCTATACTTTGATTGTCAGACATGGACTTATCTTCAACCTTTGTAGCATCAAGTCACTTATTAGATTCAAAATCTAACATTGCTTCTTCATAAAAGAAGACTTATTCCAATCTAGTAAAACTACATCATGATTTTTGAGAAATCCATATCTCTCCTATTCATGTCGTATTCTACTAGACTTTCATTGGACTTGTGTAATTTCAACAATGATCATGAAACCATTTCCATGTTCCTCTTCAACGTTAATGTCACTTTGTGAATTACGAGTTTTGTAGGTGTACTTTACTCCCACTAACTCTTCTAGAAATTAACTCCCTCTTCAAGGGGAAACCATTTCTAGCTACAACTATTTTGTATCCCAAAGAAACACAGGAGTAACAACTCCTACTTTCTTTTTGAGTAATCCACAATACGATATTTAAATTTAGGTGCCAACTTATTCGAAATAAGCTTTACAGCCCTAAACTTCTTCAATGAAACAACTTGGGTCTCTTACCCAACCATATCTCATATGTTGATTCATGAATTGTTTTAGACGGAACAATATACACAGCTGCTTTAATGGCATATTTTCGAGAAAACAATGATCAACTTGACTTCATCATAGATTGAACTATATCTGTATAGAGTTCGATCACTCCCTTTTCGACACAACATCCTTTGTGGCGTACTTGGAGGAGTCAATTGTGAGACAGTCCCACAATCTCTAAGACGATTGTCAAAATCTTGACTCAAATGTTCACCACTTGGATCATATCTAAGTGACTTTACTATCTTGTCAAGATGCTTCATACTCCTTTTACAAGCTTTTGAACACTTCAAAAGTTCCAAACTCGTGTTTCATTAGATACTCTTATCTAGTGAAAAGTTCCATAAAAGTAATGAAGTATTAAAACCTCCTTTAGCAGTTGATTTATAATTCATATACATCCACATGTATAATGCTTAATAAATCGATTATTCTTTAACTACTTTTAGCAAAGAACCACTTTTGTCATCTTTTACAATAAACAACATTCGCATGATTCAAGATGATTCATAATCTCATGAATCCAAAAGTCCATTCTCATGGAGTTTCGTAATGCGACTTTGCTTATGTCTCCAAGACGACACTGCCAAAATAGGTTGAATCAAACTATTTGATTCGATCCTTACAGTATTTATGTTACAGATGGGCTCCACATATAAAGACAATTATGTAAATCTACATTTCATAATCATGTCTTTATAAAGTTTATAATTCACAATTATAAAATAAACAACATTTGTTTACTTAAGCCAACAAGTTCAATAGGCAACAAGAGTTCGTAACTCACATGCAAAAGTTCATAACTTTTATGTAAAAAGGTTCATAACTTTTAACTTGAAGTTCACAACTTTCATGTAAAAGTTCAAAAACCTTCGAGTAACAACCTTTGCTTCTTTTGCCTATTCGCATTCTACCTTTCACCTTCATAAGGTTTCTATTCAAGTTGTGATTCTTCATATTCTACTAATATGAGATTCACAACGATATCTAATACCTTTTGATATAGAAACAAAAGTAGAATGGTTAATAAATACTTAAGGTAGCAGTCTCACTGCCTTTCATCTTCTTATAGTTCTCCAAACAAAGTTTGCTATTTCTATTCTAATGAACGATTCATTCTAGAAATGGCAACACCCTTCTTTTGGAGATCTCTCTATGCCGACAGCTTTGGTCTTTTAAAACATGTTTCACCCGAACCTTTCGGTCTTTATGCTTTTCGACCTTCCTTTTATCCTTTTCCTTTTGAACCATAAGCACACAATTCGAGGCGGGCTTATCCTTTATGGATAACTTAACATTCTTTTGCATCCTATGCAACTAATTCGCAATTTTCCCCATGTCATTCAAATGATAGTTCATCACCAATGACTATCAAATAATGAATTCAAGATCACATCTTAATGCCTTTTGGAGGCCAATGAGAAAATGTTGCCTCAAACACTTATCTTTTCTTGCTCACTAACTGATGGAACATTTCCATTTGTGATGTATCATATACCTCAAGTAAAACTTCCACGTGCGGAAGAACTGGTGGCAAGTGTAAGATAATAAATTTTAAACAGAGTCCCTTCGATGCTTCAAGTAAGCATCTTTTATACTCGTATTACAATTGCTAGTGGTTCATTGGGCAAAAGGATTATTGAGAACATATAATTCCTTTTGATTTGAGAACAATTCTCAAGGTTCAATAACAATCGAGATCATGGTAATAGCAATCATAACTATAATAAAGCATGCAAAGATTTTTATTTAAATGCTCCCACTTAAATTATAAAACCCTTTAAAATATTCAAGTGGGTGAAGATCCAAAATCCATACTTAACCATAGCACTGCTTTGGCATGTCCCTATGATTAAATATAATTTCGGTAGGCAAAGACTCAAAATCATGCTTTAAACCATTTAAACATATTTTGGATGTGCACTTCTTTGCCAATTGCATCATTATGCAACTCTTCTAATTTATGAGATGCATGATATCATATATCATATTTAATTGTATGTTACTCATCTCATCTTTGCCTCGGGCTCAAACACCTTTTTGATTAACCCTTTTTTTTAAACCAATTACAACACAATGAGAATCACCTTTTCTCATATTATCGCTTCGCTAAGGTCACAACATGCGTACCCGCCCTGGCGGTATACCATGATGCGAACATAGTACTTGACTAGTGTTATACGTAATTGGGTGGCAAATATAAACTTATTAAGTTTATTTAGGGTTTATAAAATCCTGTGATTAAATTGTATCTCATACAATTCATGGCATTAATATTAAACATACATTTGTTAATACTAATTAGCATGGCATCCTATGTCATACATATGTTAAGCATGCAATCTAGCATGGCATCACATGGCATCTAAATGATACAAGGCATGCATTTGCACATATATATAAACATTTTAACATGCATCAATATTTATTAACATGGCATCTTATGGCATAAAATAAATATAACATGCATAAGACTCAAAACCGTGTTATGGTATGGTTTTATCTATATTGATTTTCATAGGCCAATATGAAAATCAACAGGTCATTTCCTAGGTGGTTGTAACCATCGCATGGTCACAGCAAAGCCGCACCCCTTGGATCCGTCTTCACGTCTTTGTTCCTTGGCACCATCTCATGGATTTACATATATTACAAAATTGCATCCTATACAATTTTCTAGTAAAATAAAATTTACAAACAATAAATTGCATCCTATACAATTTATCTAGAAAAATAAGGTTACATAAATACAAACGACTCGCAGGCCGTATTTATAAAACCTTACATCCATAAAACCAAAAGAAACAAAACCATCCATGGGGTCCAAAAACCATACCAAAACACCATGCATAAAATTATCACAATAATTTTACATCTACAAGATTTAGGGTTCAAAGGCAAAATACAATCTTATTGCATTGAGGAATTGATTTGAAAAGGCTAAATGTGTAGAAACAATTTCTACACGGCAGCACCAAGGGAACACGGCGTGCAAAACCGGTTTGCACGGCGTGCAGCACCTGCACGCCGCCGTGTTCCTCGCTGTGTCTCAGCACACACGGAAACAATTTCCGGTTGCACGCCGTGCCAAACCATCACACGGCGTGCACTTCATGTTTGCACGGCGTGCAGAGCCTGCACGCCGTCGTGTTCCGAACTGAAAGCCAATATTGGAAACAATTTCCAGTTGCACGCCGTGCAAAGACAGAACACGGCGTGCACAGCATGTTAACACGGCGTGCAGCACCTGCACGCCGACGAGTTCGGAACTGAACTCATATCTGGAAACGATTTCCAGTGCACGGATGAGCAAAACAATTGAAGAAACACATCATTCACAATGATCAATTCCAAATCAATTCAAAATAGTTATTCACAATAACAGAACAAATCATTCATAATGATCAACATTGAAATCAAATTTCAATTTGTTATTCACAATAACAAAAGAACCCTAAATCAAAACACACAAACCCTAACATGCATTTTGATCTAATCAAAATAACAAATCCAATTCAACCAATGCACAAGTGGCTCTGATACCACTGTTGGGGATTTAATCGCACAAAAACAATACGCAGCGGAAATAAAAGATTAATCCCCACCAAGGACCCATGTACATTGCATTGAATTGGAAGGAGGATTAAAGAATTACCTTAATTCTTTGAAGGTTTTGAATCAATTAGGAACCAAAGTAGCTTCCCTCTACGGTTGATCCACACGGAGCAATTCATTCACCGCGTGCTAGCGCCGGGATCGAAGAACGATTTCTTCGAATGGAAAAGCCAAAGTTTCGAAAACCTTGGGTGAAGGAGAAGGGTGAAGTCGGCTGGCTCCATTGGAGGCTGCAGAAAAACTGCATCTTATGTGTAGGCTAGGGTTAGAGATTTTAGGTTATAAAACTTCCTTTTATATCCATTAAACTTAATTATAATTATAACTTAATACCCTTATTAGTTATAATTATAAATTAACCCACACAACTTAATATTAATTCTCAATTAATATTAAATCAATTCCATTCTCCATCATACACATATGTATATTGATATTATAATTAATTATATCTCTATATAATTAAATTATAATATGTAGCATACTTTATGCAATATTAATCATATTAATATTTATATATACATATATATATATAAATATATATATCATTATATATATATTTATTCTCTTTCTCATTCATAAATTATTATCCAATAATAATTTATACCCGAAAAGATGAACTTCATTTTGCTCTTTGTGTGTGACCCCATAGGTTCATATTAATTGGCAATAAGGAAATTACCATAATGTCCTTATAGGTCACAAGCGGACTCTAGCAAGCCATTACGACTACCCAATTAACATGATTGGAATGATCCAATACCTATTTATAGAATGTCATATTCCCTTTTGTCTCTTTGATATCATGATTAATCATAAGACATGGTACACTTGTCAATCTTATATAATTAATCATATGCTTTCTCGATCTCAAAGTAAACTGTTTAGACAAATCAATTGATACTATATCAATTATTTGAGCACGGCCATGCATTTAACAGTCTTACTTATCGAGGGGCCCAGTGATATCGCTCTCTTGATAGAGAGGGACAAAATCCCATATCTGTCACTCACATCCCAAAGCATGAGTCATATTGTACCCAATCACAGCCTTTATAACTACTCTGTTACAAGCAGCGTTTGACTGCGTCAAAGCACAACATGAGTTCATCTCGGAATCAATGGTGACCTCAGGTCAAAGGAATCAGCTAATGACACTACTATAATCAAGATCAGTTGTGACACATGACCATGAACTTGATCTCATAGTGGGTCTCCAGTAACATGTTCTCTAACATATTACCCGTGAGTATAATCTGTATCTGTATACACTATATTCATCTTATGAATATCCATTATCACTCACACTAGTCTTAGTTTGTTATTATTCCCATAATAACAATCGACTAGGGATATTTAGAATAACACGATTTATTCATGGATACTTATCATAAATGCTAACATACAAACATAAATGACAATATTAATCTACATTAGATTAATCTTAGAAGTCAAATTACATAATCCAATATTGGCCTTAGGGCACAATCTCCAACAGAAAGAACATCAGAGATTAAAAAAAAAAAGAAAAAAAAAAGAGAAAAAAAAAACAAAAAAAAAACAAAAGAAAAACAAAAAAAAAACAAAAAAAAAACAAGAAAAAAGAAGAAGAATGAAATATGAATGAATACCTGACGAGGACGAGGAGGAGGAGCTGCTGGTGAGACACCCGCAGCGGGCAGTAAACACTGCTGGATATAAGCAGGGTAATCTCCATCTACGGGGTCCACACTATACCCCTCTCCAAATATCTCGGGGTCTGTCGCAGGATCCGCCAGATGTGGCCAGAAGAGTGCCTGCGGAAGCGGCGGGGGCACGAGCCGGCCAATCGGACCGTCGACGTGGTCAGAAAGGAAGAGACGATCGCCCAAGTACCACTCCTGGGACATAGGGCTCTCCATGACAAATCGGCGACGGTCGAAGCGTGCCGAGGACTGAACGAGGAGGGTGATGGCACCCAGATTCTCCCAAGGGTGGTGCCGGATCTGTAGAAGTGCAATAAAAGAAATTCAGTACAGGTAAACAAAAATTATTCAAATTTTCTTACTAACGAATTTTGTTTACTTACCCTCCTCCAGGTCGGGTCAAGCAGACTCTGCCGTACCTCCTTGATGTCACGGGCCGTACCTTGCCACCCCTGCGTCCAGCAACACAGGACAGTCGGGCGAACATCACCCTGGACATCCCTCAAATCAGGCGGCTCCAGCACGCGATGCTCAAAAGCCCAGATCTGTAATTATAAAAAATAATTATCACACAAAAAAAAAACAAAAAAAAAACAAAAAACAAAAAAACAAAAAACAAAAAAAAAAAACAAAAAACAAAAAAAAAAACAAAAAAAAAAGAGAGAGAGAGAGAGAGTGGCAATACCAGAAGGCCGAACCAGAATCCCAGAATCTCCTGCTGCTCCCCCCAGGCACACAATTCCAACCCGTAATACAGCTGCCCTAACGCAGCCCGCGCCCAGTCCAAAGACGGGAAGGCAGCCAGGTCCACCAATGTCGGGAGCAGAGTCAAATTGCAGGTACTCTGTCCGGTCGGAAACAATGTGCAGGACAGGAGGACGAGCACGTAGGCCCTGGTGTACTGCTCCACGTCCTCCTCAGCCAAGACTGCGCAGGTGGCCCAATAAGCCTCCACCCGGGAGCACAAGATCTTCCCCTTTTCAGGGGTGCAGCCAATCAATCTCTGAATATAAGCGTCCACCTGCTGGTGTCGGGTCAAGCTGCAGTTAAATACAATAAGGGTCCCGCCGAACCCAAAGCCTGTGATCGCCATGAAGTCCGAGGGAGTGACGGTGAACTCCCCGATGGGCAGATGGAAGGTGTGAGTAGTGCAAACCCATCTCTCGCACAAGGCCGTCAGCACGGCATGTGTGGTGTGCGGTGTGCTCATGGGCAAAGACAGGACGAAAGACTCTAGCCCTAGGAGCCTAACCCGAGCCCGCACGGGCTCTGGAAGTCGGTCCCACCAGACCCGGGGTAGGGAAAGATTCCCACTGCCAGCAATCCTGTGCGCCTGCATTACGGGGAAGTACAACACACATACATTCAGATTTTGCATAAAAAAAAATTGCAGGTACCCTGTTTTCTTGCTACAGTCGTACGACTGTAGTACGCATTGCACGAGCGTAGCTACAGTCGCACGACTGTAGTACCCACAGTCGTACTACTGTTCATCATTTGCATGAACAGTCGCACGACTGTTCATATGCCTGCAGAAAAAATTTCGCAATTCATTTAATCTTCACGATTTCTGACTCGTTTTTCCTAGTTTCTCGTTTCTATTGACTACAGGGGACTCCTAGCATGCATTCTACTCAATCAATTCAACCCAGAAAGCAGTAAATCATGCAAATCAGTTCCAAAAGTTCAAAAGGAAAAATATTGAAAAAACTCAAAATCAAGGCATAGGAATCGAATACCAACCTGTGTAACGGACAAATAGGAGTCCATTTCCAGCAGAATAGGGATCTCCATCCCGAATCGGATCCCGAAGTGGTCCATATAAAGTGGGTGCCAGTATCCTTGGGCGATTCCCACAAAAACAATCTCATCCGGATGATTGGGTTCTGGAACCGCGCTGTTTTGGATCTTCTTCAATTTCTTTCCCATTTTCTTCAACATTTTGAAGGCTTTTCGAGGATTTGGGTCGGTTTCAGAGAGAAGGAGAGGAAAGGTTTTGGGGAAAATGAGAAAGTGGGAGAGAAAGGGGCGGAAACCGCCCCTTTATTTTTGTCTGCCCGAGAAGTACAGTCGTACGACTGTACTTCGTCTACAGTCGTACGACTGTATTCAAAATTTGAATACAGTCGTGCGACTGTAGTGGAAAAAAAGGGGGGAAATTTTTATTTTATTTTTTTTCCTATTTATTCCTTAAACCTATTATCTAATGTGCAATAAATCCCTACAGGGGCATTTCAGTAATTTTGCAGGACTAATCCAGCGACGACTAATTTATTTCAATGACGGTCCGCCTCGCCCAAGGGGCACGAAATCCAAGAAAAACCATGAAAAATTCACTGTAAGTATAATTACACCAATCGCATTTTCAACACGCCCCGCGTGCCAAGCCACTCCGGGCCGTTACATTCACACAAAAATCATAGTCCCCCACGACTTTAAAAGGGAACCCAAATCCAATTTCAGTCTGTCGGGTGCGCCCAGCCGCACACGACTGTCATGCATTCACACAAAAATCTTAGTCCCCCAAGACTTTAAAAGGGAACCCAAATCCAATTTCAGTCTGTCGGGTGCGCCCAGCCGCACACGACTGTCATGCATTCACACAAAAATCTTAGTCCCCCACGACTTTAAAAGGGAACCAAAAATCCTGTGTCAGTCCATTGAGTGCGCCAGTCGCACACGACTATCACATCTGGTATTCACAAATCCGGTCCCGCACGACTATAAAAGGCAACCATGGCACGCATTCCCGTATTTATTCTTGATCGAAGGGGCAAAAATTTTTGTTTCAAAATTATCGATCAAGGAATAAATACGTTCATCAAACATGCATCACATGCATTTTTAGGCTCGGTGTGACAAACCGTACACAGCCTTTTGACTCCAAAAGTCATTTCATCTCGGCGTCATCCTTGCGCGAAAGCCATCGTAGGGAACCGCTCGACTCTAAAAGTCATTCATACTCTCGGTGTCATCCTCATGCAAAAGGCATATGGACCACCTGACTACCAAAGTCACCTGCGAAAACTACCATTGCACAACCGCGATTTCGTGTTCTTTGTCGTGTACCTAAATCCGTTTCGGAAATCGGATTTCAGCTACACGAGGGGCAGCCTGTGAACACGAAATTTTACTAAAAAAAAAAAAAAAGGGGGCCGTTGACCGTTGACCCACGACTGTAATATACAGTCGTGGTAATTGGCTACAGTCGTACGACTGTAGTGTAAGTACAGTCGTACGACTGTACTTTCAGGGGCAGGTTGCTGCCCATACCCCTCTTGACTTGTAAAAGTTGGGAAATCTTGAGCATTTAATGCTCAAGATTTCCGGGTTAGTAGGTGATATATAAGGTTAAAAGAACCAGAATTAGGGACTTTTGGGGGGGCAAAAAAACCAGAATTTTAGAGAGAGAAAGAGGGAGAAAAAGAAAGAAGAGAGAGAAGTAAAAGAGCTTACTTTCTTCTCACATTTTCTCCTTGATTTCTTGTTTTTAATCACTGAAATGAATTAGAAATCCTAGCTTAACAAGTACATTAACAAACTAAATCATTTCGGACCAAAAACAAACACAAATCCGTGACTTTTCTGGAGTTATTTGGACATTCTTGCAACCTTGACTTTTTGGAGAAAAAGTGCAAATTCACGTGGATTGGTGCGTAGCCAGGGGTCATTCCAGTTGTGGATCGTCACCAAGGAGGTAAACAACCTTCAACTCATCTCATTTTCCAGCTTTCTGGGTGATTTGATTGTGTTTGGTGCATTTTTCTTCAAGTTTTTGCATTTTTATTTCTGGAAAAGTAAGAACAGTCGTACGACTGTTCTTGAAACAAGAACAGGGGCACGACTGTAAATACAGTCGTGCCAAATTCCCTACAGTCGTACGACTGCCCTTACCTTTTCAGCTTCAGGGTTTTGTTTTAGGGTTTTTTAGCGATTTCTGCCCAAGCCAAGTCTACAGTCGCACGACTGTAGTATACAGTCGTACGACTGTAACTACAGTCGCACGACTGTAGTTCTCGGCCAGGGACAGAAATCCCTAAAAAATCCCTAAAATCGAAAGAAAATCATAAAAATAAAAAAAAAAAAAATTTCATAAAAAATCAGAAAACCCTCAAAAAATCATCAAAATGAATTTTGTGGTGTGCATCACGACCTTAGATTTATTTTTCAGTAATATTGCATTTGGAACAATTCCACGACGGAGACCCGATTCTCCCGAAAACCGACCCACTTTACATGCTTAATTGTAATAAACCGGAAAAATTGTTTTCAAAAATGATTTTTCTCACAAAACCAAAAATACACGGACGTTTCAAAGTGGTTTTCCAGGTCTAACCGGGCCGGCCGACCGGGCCGACCCGGTTACCCCAATTGCATGACCCCGAATTCTAATTCCCCATTTCTGTCTACTTGAGTCCTACTTATGGCGTGCCGTATAAATTGTGCTAACCTTTGTTTTGCAGCTTTTATTTTATTTTAATTTTCTTTTTATTTGTATTTAATAGAATTAAATCGTGTATTTAGGCGGTTGTAAATTTTCTTTAGATTCTCGTGTATCCTAGGCGATTGTATCCGTGAGACGAGAGTTTTATTTTTCTTTCAATTTGGTTGTAAGCCCTTAAATATTTATTCTCTTTACTTTATATTTTGTATTATTATCCTGTATGCGCACTGCGTGTATTCTTTTAATGAAAATAAATCTTTAGCTACTTAAAGTGTCGTAACTAGAACATTGACAATAATATTTAAATTAGACACGAAATAAAGGACTTGTCCGGACCCGAATCTCTGAAAAGTGTGGCAGTTCCCGCTTTGGTTCAGCTACACTGTAATTTCCCGGTTGACCTGAGCCGGGTGGCGACTCCTATACTTTTTATCGAGATTTAGGTCTCGATTCTTTTTCGAAATAATCCGCTTTTCCAAAAACGAATTTCCAAATCAAAAAAACCCCACGCGAGGGAGGGTTCCGCCCGAAATCGAGGCGCCCCTTTCGAAAGGGAGTCCCACGTCCCGTCGAAAACGCGTCGTCCGCTCACAGGCGCTCTAAGAGGGATAAAAGGGACCCCAGACAATCCAGAGGGTTTACCCTACTAAACCGACCATTGAACAAAGTATTGATAGCAGTAGAAAAGAGCTCAGATAGGAAAGGCCTATCCTACCCAGAAGCCAGGAGAGGACAAACCATGGGCGAAGATAAAAATGCCTATTGCAAATACCATCAAGTGAATAGCCATGACACGGACGACTGCACACATCTAGCTGAAGATATTGACAAACTGATCAAGAGGGGAAGACTCCAAAAGTTCGTAGATAAGAAAAACAAAGAAGAGCCAAAGCAGCCGGGCTCAGAAGAAAGCAAACTGGCCAAAAAGACCAAGGGAGTGGTTATGGTAATTGCAGGAGGAGATCCGCCAACCAAAAAGATCAAAAGAACCAAGAAGACAGGGAAAGATAGTAAGCTCAACCCATCTTTTTCAATGAAAATTTAGGTGCAACCAGGACACTCGGACACCCTCGTCATGGAGGCAGAAATAGAGGGATACATAGTCAAGCGGATCCTGGTGGACATAGGGAGCTCCACTAACATCATCACCAAGCATGTGGTAGATAAACTAAAAGTCACACCCAGCCGGATCCACCCAATACATGCACCACTGGTCGGCCTCAGTGGACACACAGTCCCGGTCACGGGGCAGGTAACCCTAGACATAGAGATCGGGGATGAAAAACATATTTGGAGGGCTAAGAAAGATTTCACTATCATAGACTCCCCATTAGCAGACAATGCCATATTGGGAAGACCGTTTCTCTCAGAATCAGAGGTAGTACTATCCATCCGGTGTTGGTGTGCCCTAGTTCTTAGGGTATTGGATTCTTGTATTTTGTATTATACATTAAGACTCATTGTATAAATACATTATTTGTGTCACATTAATAAAGGCAATTAATCTATTTCATTTATATCTTGTGCTATAATATGAGTAGAGTATCCATTGATTGATAATCATAAAATCTATCCCAAGTCTGTTCTAATCGTGGGAACGAATAGAACCACAGACTTGTATATTCGATGACTGTATGGTAGTTCTTAACTAGCCATAGTACTTGTATAGTCAGTCATGAATATAGGTACATGTCATTAACATGGGACTGGATCGATCCGCACAAGAAAGCCACATGGTTGTCATGTCATAGGTCTTTCTTGAGTAGGTCTCTTTTGTCCTCAGACCAGATTTCATTATAATATCGATATGGAATCCGGTTCACTTTGACATACGCCTAACAGGTCTGTAAAAGGATGTTAAATACGGGGTATGATTGGGTGGACCGGTGAACATGTTGATATCGATGATGAAGTGATGGAATTGCCACTCGGGTAACACTAAGATGATATCATTGGCCACTTGATGAGTGGGACTGATAAGTGTATGGCCATACCCAAATAAGTTGGTTGCTTATTTGATTAATCAGTCAACTCAAGATCAAGAAATATAATAAACAACAGAAGAGGATGATAGACACCATGCCTCTTGTTTATTCATATCGATATAGTGAGGCAAAGGACACTATGAGATTACTACCGGGTGAGTGTCTTCTAAAGACTGCTGCATCTCTGTCTTAATTGGGGGCTATAATGGTTTGCTAGAACCCACTTACAGTCTGTGGGCCTTGGGCCTACTGCCAACATAAAGACAGACCTATAGGATCATGCACATAGATCAACTGAGCTGGAACTTTTAGAAATTGTACATGTAATATACATTGGAAGGAATGTGTTAATTCATTAGTTGACATTCGGTGTCAAGGTAATTAATTGACATTGGGTCGAATTTAATTTAATTAATAAGTTTACATAATGTAATTAATTAATTTATCAATTAATTGAATTACATAAAGTAAACAATTAATTAAATAATTTTCCTAAGTAGGAAAATTAAATACATGTATTGTATTAACTTAAGTGTGATTTAATTTTATTTAGGGGTAATTAAATTTAGCCAAATGGAATTAAATTACATAGTATATACTTTTTTAATTAAAGTTTATTTATGTAATTATAATCCTAGTGGGCTTGGGTTTAATTAACCTAATTAGAACCCAATTAGACAAGGTGTCTATAAAAGGGCACACTTAAGGAATAAAAACCTAATTCAACTCTAATTAATTGCTGGAAATTTCAGCCACCAACAGCAGCCCCAAAATAGCCGAAAATCCTAGCATTAACCTCCATTCCTTCACATCTTCGGCTAGCACCGGTTCCCGCTCAATAGTTGGTCGCGCACCGGACTTTGGAGATCGTAGTTTGAAGAAACGATTCTGCAGCAGTCTCTAGAGGAGACGAATCCGGTGAGTTAATCTCTCTTGATTCTTATTTGATTTTATTCTAATCAATGGTAATTGGACACGATAGGTGGATTCTAGGAAATTTTAAACGGTGTATTTTCCGCTGCGCCACGTTATTTTTCCAATGACGAATCCCAACAGTGGTATCAGAGCCTAGGTTTTGTCCATTAGATTGATTGGAATTGGTTCTTGAAAGCATTCTTGAAGAAAGAATGGGTTTCAAGTTTGTGATTTTAGGGTTTTTATTCAATTGGTTTTGGTTTTGATAAACCCTAGAATTTTTGGATTAGGGTTTTTGATTATTTTCCCCAATTGGTTTCCATCTTAAAAATTATTATTTTATTGATTATTTAATTTTTGATGGATTTTTTTTTATGATTTAAAAAAAAAACGATTTTGGGCTGGATGGAATAGCAAATTGCGATTCCATCCAGCGGCAGCTGCGGCAGCCTGCTACCCCGCCGGGACAGCGGCGCTGTGCGCGGGTTTCGGGTCCGGTTTTGGATTTTGCAGGTATTTTTTTATCCCGGACCCTAATGCAAATTAAATTAAATTTTTAAATTAATTTGTGTTTAAATTATTTATTTTGTTGGCATGCATATTTAATTTAATTGTTTGCATATTAAATTGAATATGGACTTTGTGAAATTGGCCCAATAAACCGTGACACCGGTTAAAATTGGGAGAGCTAAATTTTAAATTTGTGACAACCCAAATTCAAGTGGGAGCAAAATTGTTAATTTTGCATTTATGGATGTTATCCATTGGGCCTTTATGGGCCTTAGTCACATTTGTTAAAATTGGCGATTTCACCCTAAGTAACTCGGCTTAACATTTATATTTATTATTTGGAATGCCATGATCATGCATCATATTGGTATGTATGTGCACGACAAGTACTTTGTTTGAAATGTTATGTTGAGTTCTATGGGCCCTAAATTATTATCGGTTGTAATCTAATTTTGGGAAATATGGCCTGCGTGCCATTTTTTTTATTTTGATGTAATTTTAGAATAGATTTTATTTTACAAAATTGTTGTAATTGCATCAAGTATGGAGGAAGGCCCAAATGGAGCAAGCCCATGGTGGGAGCCCAAGAAGGATTGCAGTCCGGCCCATGAAGAATTAGATAGGATATCTAGTTTTTCATTAGGTTGTAATTAAAGGCCCATAGGATCTCATTTATTTTAAATTAAGTATGCTATTGCATTTGTCATATAATATGGATGTATGGATCACCAAATTATTACCCGCGTTTATGCATGCTAAGCCGTATCACTTAATTATAATCCAGAAAATTAAAATAAGTGCTTCCCACATTCACACCTCTTCCTCCCATTGATGCTGCAATGTGCGCCATGCCCTAGCTGGGTATATTGTAGTATTCGGTGGGCCGTCGAGGGTTAAGATACTTGGTATGGTTAACATGTGAATGGTGGTTTGCCTCAACATGGGTAGCATTAGCTCAAAGCGGGCCCTAAGCACAGATGGGTAAAGTGTCAATAAGCCCATCAAACCAAGAGTCCTTCGTGGAAGGATTGGATAGGTTGTCCTACCAAACGACTCAATGGTTGGTTAGCGAGCCCTAGTTCGGCCAGTCATTGATAAGTTGTGGATCTTGGTCAAGTCAGCCAATTGACAACACCAACAAACAAATTAAAATCGGATTATTAATTTGAATTGGCTTAAAAGTCCTTTATTTCTAACTCGAGCAATGATTTCTTCCATGTAGATAATCCCATTTTAGTTAGGCAATTTAAATGGCTGCAACAAACAACAACTCACTCTCACTTAGGTCACTCTTGGAGAAGGAGAAGCTTTCGGGGACTAACTTCTTGGACTGGGCTAGGAACTTACAAATAGTTCTTAGACAAGAGTCTAAGGAGTATGTACTGAATGCTCCTTTACCAGCTGGCCCTCCTGCAGGTCGAGGCATCACCACGGCGATGGTGGAGCAGTACGATCGGCATGTGAGGGATGACCGAGATGTCTCGTGCCTCATGCTGGGTACCATGGCTTCTGATCTTCAAAAGCAATTCATGGACGAGCATGCTTATGAGATGATGGATCAGCTTAAAAAGATGTTCCAAGATCAGGCTCGTCAGGAACGTTACCTGACAACTAAGGCACTTTGCACGACTGTGATGGTAGCTGGGACTTCTGTTAGCACTCATGTGCTAAAGTTGAAGGGGTATATTGATACACTTGCCCGCCTCAGCTCGCCAGTTCCGCAGGACTTGGCAACAGACATTATTCTCGGGTCACTTCCTGAGTCTTACAACCAGTTTATCATGAATTACCATATGCAAGGGTTGGATAAATCGGTTGTTGAGCTGCATGGCATGCTCAAGCTTGCTGAGCAGTCTCTTGAGAAGACTCCTGAAGTATTGCTGGTGAACAACGGCAATACGACCATTGCTAAGGGAAAGGCCAAATCTAAGGCCAAGGCTAAGGCCCAAAAGGCCAAGGCTAAGGGCAAAAGGGTGGTGGCCCAACCTAAAGCAAGGGTTGCCTCTCCTGACGATGTTTGCCATGAGTGTCATGAGAAGGGGCACTGGAAGAGCTCATGTCCAAAGCTAAGGGAGCAACTGAAGGGCAAAACTGCTGCTTCAGGTATTTATGTTGTTGAGATTAATCTGGCTATTTCTACATCTTGGGTCTTGGACACTGGATGTGGATCTCACATTTGTTCAAATGTGCAGGGTCTAAGAAATAGGAGATTATTAGGATCTGGAGAAGTAGATCTTCGAGTCGGAAATGGTGCTCGGGTTCAGGCCATGGAGATCGGAGATTATTTCTTGGAGATGCCTAGTGGACTTGTTTTGGAACTAAGAAACTGTTATTTTGTACCTGCGATGCACAGGAATATTATTTCTGTTTCTTTGTTGGATATTTCTGGTTTTGTATTTAATATTGGACATGGTAGAATTTCTATGCAATGTGGCAATATTATTTATGGAACAGCATTTCTTGAAAATGGCTTATATATCCTTGATCTAAAACGTGAAAGTTCAATCTATAACATAAATACTAAAAGGATTAAACAAAATGAAATTAATCCTACTTACATCTGGCATTGTCGACTTGGCCATATAAATGAGAAGCGCATAGCTAGGCTTCACTCTAGTGGAGTGCTAGGGTCATTTGACATCCAGCCTTATGACACATGCGAATCTTGTTTGAGAGGCAAGATGACAAAGGTGCCTTTTAGCAAGACTGCTGAAAGGGCCTCAGAGCTATTGGAGCTAATACATTCCGATGTATGTGGCCCAATGAGCACTAGTGCTAGATCTGGTTTTCTATACTTTGTCACCTTCACGGATGACTTCAGTAGATACGGTTACGTGTATCTGATGAAGCATAAGTCTGAGACTCTCCAAAGGTTCAAGGACTTTAAGAATGAAGTAGAAAACCAACTTGGCAAGAAAATAAAAGCACTTCGGTCTGACCGAGGGGGTGAATATTTGAGCCAAGATTTTGACTCGTTTTTAGAGAGTGTGGGATCATATCCCAACTCACTCCTCCTGGTACACCCCAGTGGAATGGAGTGTCAAAAAGGAGGAATAGGACCTTACTTGACATGGTCCGCTCGATGATAAGTCATGCTACACTCCCTGTCTCCTTTTGGGGATATGCTTTAGAGACAGCTGCTTACATTCTTAATAATACACCAAGCAAGGCAGTTGAGGGAACACCATATGAACTATGGAAAGGCCGAAAGCCCAATGTTTCCTTCTTGAAGATTTGGGGCTGTGATGCACATGTTAAGAAATTGACAAGTGGCAAACTTGAGTCCAAATCTGTCAAGTGCCAGTTTGTGGGTTACCCTAAGGAAACTAAGGGTTATTACTTCTACGATCCGGCCGAAAACAAAGTTTTCATAGCCAAAAATGCAGTCTTCTTGGAGAAGGAATTCCTTTCCAAGAGAGACAATGGGAGCAATGTTGAACTTTCAGAAGTTCAAGACTCACAAACTCCTGCAGCTACTGCTGAGGATGCTTTGGGAACCAATCTGACTACTCAAGAAATTGAGAAACCAGAAACGGTTGCACAGGACCTTAGAAGGTCTGGTAGGACATGTCATCAGCCAGAGAGGTACGGCTTTCTCGTGACTGATGATGGGGACCTTATGGTCGTTGACCAAGAGGAGCCCAAGACCTATCAGGAGGCTGTTGAAAGCCCACACTCAGATCAATGGCGCAAAGCCATGGAGGCTGAGATGCAATCTATGCATGATAACCAAGTATGGAACTTGGTGGATCCACCTCCGGGTGCTAAGGTGATAGGTTGCAAGTGGTGTTTCAAGTTAAAGGCCGACAACACCTTCAAGGGGCGATTGGTGGCAAAAGGATTCAAGCAAGTTCAAGGAATTGACTATGATGAAACCTTTTCACCAGTTGCTATGCTCAAATCCATTAGGATACTACTAGCCATAGCTGCATGGTACGATTATGAGATATGGCAGATGGATGTTAAGACCGCTTTCCTTAATGGAAAGCTACTCGAGGATGTGTACATGGCACAACCTGAGGGTTTTATCGATCCAAAGTATCCAAACCGGGTATGCAAGCTTCAAAGATCTATTTATGGATTGAAGCAAGCATCGAGGTCATGGAATCAGAGATTCAATGAGGCCATTACAGAATATGGCTTCACACAGAATTCTGATGAGCCCTGTGTGTATAAGATGGTTAGTGGGAGCGTTTCCACCTTCCTAGTGCTGTATGTTGACGACATCCTTATCATTGGGGGCGACATACCAACACTGCAAGGAGTTAAGCAGTGGTTGAGTAGGTGCTTTGCAATGAAGGACTTAGGCGAAGCTGAGATGATCTTAGGGATCAGGATCTACAGAGATAGATCCAATCGGCTTCTAGGCCTAAGTCAGGCCACGTACATTGACAAGGTTCTGAAAAGATTCAGCATGGACAAGGCAAAGAAAGGATTCTTGCCTATGCGCCATGGGTTGAAGCTGAGTAAGAAAGATGGTCCTAAAACAAAGAAGGACCGGGAGAACATGGAAAAGATCCCTTATGCATCTGCTATTGGATCTATCATGTACTCCATGTTATGTACGAGGCCTGATGTCGCGTTTGCACTAAGTATGACCAGCCGGTACCAGTCAGACCCCGGGGAGGAACACTGGAAGGCTGTCAAGGCAATCCTAAAGTACCTTAATTGGACTAAGGATGCTTTCTTAGTGTATGGAGGTCAAGATGAGCTCGTAGTGTCAGGTTACACTGATGCAAGCCTTGAGACCGATGAGGATGAGAACCAGTCACAGTCTGGTTATGTTTTTCTCTTGAATGGCAGTGCCATTAGTTGGAGGTCCTCAAAGCAGGCCACCATTGCTGACTCTACAACGGAAGCTGAGTACATAGCTGCGTGCGAAGCTGCAAAGGAAGCCGTTTGGATCAAGAAATTCATAACCGAGTTGGGAGTAGTACCTACTATCCTAGACCCAGTTGATGTTTTTTGTGACAACAACGGGGCCATCGCACAAGCTAAGGAGCCCCGGTCACACAAGAGATCCAAACATGTGCTCAGAAAGTTTCACCTTATTCGGGAGATCGTGAACAGAGGTGACATATCATTGCAGAGGGTTAACACCAAGAATAATGTCGCTGATCCATTGACTAAAGTGCTACCACAGACACAGCACGACGGTCATACCAGATCTATAGGAATTAGGGCAATGCCCACTAGGAACTAGTGCAAGTGGGAGATTGTTGGTGTGCCCTAGTTCTTAGGGCATTGGATTCTTGTATTTTGTATTATACATTAAGACTCATTGTATAAATACATTATTTGTGTCACATTAATAAAGGCAATTAATCTATTTCATTTATATCTTGTGCTATAATATGAGTAGAGTATCCATTGATTGATAATCATAAAACCTATCCCAAGTTTGTTCTAATCGTGGGAACGAATAGAACCACAGACTTGTATATTCAATGACTGTATGGTAGTTCTTAACTAGCCATAGTACTTGTATAGTCAGTCATGAATATAGGTACATGTCATTGACATGGGACTAGATCGATCCGCACAAGAAAGCCACATGGTTGTCATGTCATAGGTCTTTCTTGAGTAGGTCTCTTTTGTCCTCAGACCAGATTTCATTATAATATCGATATGGAATCCGATTCACTTTGACATACGCCTAACAGGTCTATAAAAGGATGCTAAATACGGGTATGATTGGGTGGACCGATAAACATGTTGATATCGATGATGAAGTGATGGAATTGCCACTCGGGTAACACTGAGATGATATCATTGGCCACTTGATGAGTGGGACTGATAAGTGTATGGCCATACCCAAATAAGTTGGTTGCTTATTTGATTAATCAGTCAACTCAAGATCAAGAAATATAATAAACAACAGAAGAGGATGACAAACACCATGCCTCTTGTTTATTCATATCGATATCGTTAGGCAAAGGACACTATGAGATTACTACCGGGTGAGTGTCTTCTAAAGACTGCTGCATCTCTATCTTAATTGGGGGCTGTAATGGTTTGCTAGAACCCACTTACAGTCTGTGGGCCTTGGACCTACTGCCAACATAAAGACAGACCCATAGGATCGTGCACATAGATCAACTGAGCTGGAACTTATAGAAATTGTACATGTAATGTGTGAGCGGACGACCTTTTTCTCCTTTGGAAAAATTACGGACGCGGGGGTCCGAAAAGAAATTGTTTTTTTTTATATTCTTTCTTTTTCATGGTGAGATTTGGGAAAACCGGATTTCGTTTATCTTGCTTTAAGAAAATCTATTCATTCGTTTCGGAATTCCTTTTGTAGAAAACATTCTCCCATTTTATTACTTGAAAGATCTCGAAACTTAAATCTCGAGATCAGTGACAGAGTCGCCACCCTGATCAGCTCATCCGGGAAATTCCGGTACAGCTCCCTACCGAGCATAGACTGCTGTACCTAATCCAGAGATTCAAGGTTCGGACAAGTCCCTTATTTCACGTCTAATCAAAATAAATTTGGTCGATATTCTTTGATGGCATCTTACGTTTCTAGAGTTGATTTTTATTGCATTAAGTTAAACACACGGCGCGCACACAAACAAAATAAAAATAAAGCGGTGAATAATTAAATTATTACAACCCGATCGAATAAAAATAAAAATTCACTTTACAACCGTCTAAAATACACGAATAAATCTATTAAATACATCCAAAATAAAAATAAAAGGGCTGCAAAACAGGGGGTCAGCACAGTTTATATTGCACACACAAATAGGACTCAAATCAGGACAGAATTGGGAATTTTAGGAAATGGGGGCATGCATTTAGGGGATAACCGGGTCGACCCGACCGGTCGACCGGTTAGACCTGGAAAACGATTTTAAAACGCCCTGCGATTTTATGTTGGAAACTAAATTTTTGGAAAATAATTGGCTCGGTTACATGCAAATTTTCCTTTTCGTGGGTCTGTTATCCCGAAATCCATGGTTACGTTCGTGTGGGTTCCTAAATTCAACATCCATCTAAGGTCCAAAATACAATAAACACACCAAAAACATTTATTAAAATACCATTTTATTTGTTTTTAATATTTTCCAGGGACTCATAGAGTTTAGGGGTCCGCTAACGCTGGACTATAGATCCGGTTCGGATAAAATAACCCTGAACTTAGAAAATAAACCCCGGAAAACTTGAAAATATTAATATCCATAAGTATAGGAACCCAAAAAATAAATATTTTGTGACATACGGCTCCATTCGGGTAAGTTCGGTTCTAAAACTTGCAAAAACCAAGAAAACGCACAGAAAAAGCAATGCAAACAGGTTTAAGGCCTCTCAGAGTTTACCTTGATGTTGTTTTGATGCTTTTAATGCCAAGAAACGGATTGGAAACTTAGGATTTGCCCTTAAAGTCCAACCGGCTGAAAACCGAACAATTTCAAAACTAACCCGAAATCATCCGAATAAATGAGCAAAGGTTATGTAACTTGTTATGGATCTTTGGAGATTGATTTTAGTGTTAACACTTTGAACTTTTGGATTCACTCTCTTGCTACCTATCTCTCTGCCTCTTTCTTTTTCTTTTCTTTTTTTTTTTTTTTCTTCTTCTCTCTGTCTCTTTTTCTTCCCTTTTTTTTTTTTTCAATCCCCCCGTCTTTTTTTTTTTATTCCTTTCTCCTTTATTATTGTTGATTGATTTTTGAAAATCCCTCTCCAGACAAAATAATTTCCAGAATTAAATGCGTGGATTAATTGTTTTTGTCCTTTTTTACCAAATTTCGCTGGCTTTTGGGAAAATGGGAGGTTTCTGCCCGACCCACTAGAGTCGGCCGGCTCTAGTTTGAACTAGAGCCGGCTGACTCTGGTTTGAAAACCAGAGCCGCCCTTTTTTTTTCAATTTTTTTTTAAAATTTAATTTTAATTTTTTTAATTTTTTTTTTCATATTTATTTATTTATTTTAAGTAAAATTACGGCGCTTACAGCTGCCCTTCGTGTGATCATATTCACCACCTGAACTTTGTCTAGGATAGAGGATGTGAATTTGAGAAACGCGACTCAAAGCGCCGCAGACACAGGAAAGAACCCGCCATTGAAATAAGCCGATATCGGGTCTAGGTTACCCGAGGCGATGCTGGGGAGGAACTAAGCCGATATCAGGTTTAGGTTACCCGAGGCAAAACTGAGGAAGAAATAAGCCGATATCAGGTTTAGGTTACCCGAGGCAAAGTTGAGGGAGAAGTAAGCCGATATCGGGTCTATGTGACTCGAGGCAAAGGTGATTTTGAAGTGTGGGATTCGAATTGGTTTCAAAGATCTAGGATCTTGCTTGAATCGATCTTCAAGGATCCGAAATATGGCTTGGGTGATTTTTCAAGGATTGGGAATCATGCTTGAAGAAGTTCAAGAATTCGAAATCTAGCTTGAATGAAATAAAGGGTTTGATGTAGAACTAAGCCGATACCGGGTCTAGGTTACCCAAGGCAAGAAAAGATGAAATGCGGTTATGCCGATATCGGGTTTATGTTACCCGAGACAAAAGAAGGTGGAATTTTGATGATTTGAGATCTTACTGGAATTGGGTGGACTTGAAATAATAAGAGGTTCAAGGATCTGAAACCATGCTTGAACGTAATGGGGTTCAAGGGTTTAAGATCTAGCTTGAATGAAGGAAGTGGTTCAAGGATTTGTAACCATGCTTAAACGTAATGGAGTTCAAGGGTTCGAAATCTTGCTTGAATGGGATGAGTGGTTCAAGGATTTGTAACCATGCTTGAACGTAGTGGAGTTCAAGGGTTCGAAATCTTGCTTGAATGAGATGAATGGTTCAAGGATCTGTAACCATGCTTGAACGTAGTGGAGTTCAAGGGTTCGAAATCTGGCTTGAATAGAGAAAGGGGTTCAAGGATTTGAAAACATGCTTGAACGTACTGGAGTTCAAGAGTTCGAAATCTGGCTTGAATAGAGAAAGGGGTTCAAGGATTTGAAACCATGCTTGAACGTACTGGAGTTCAAGGGTTCAAAATCTGGCTTGAATAAAGAAAGGGTGTTCAAGGATTTATAACCATGCTTGAACGTAATGGAGTTCAAGAGTTCGAAATCTGGCTTGAATAAAGAAAGGGTGTTCAAGGATTTGTAACCATGCTTGAACGTAATAGAGTTCATGGGTTCGAAATCTGGCTTGAATAAAGAAAGGGTGTTCAAGGATTTGTAACCATGCTTAAACGTAATGGAGTTCAAGGGTTTGAAATCTGGCTTGATTGAAGAAAGGGTGTTCAAGAATTTGTAACCATGCTTGAACGTAATGGAGTTCAAGGGTTTGAAATCTGGCTTGATTGAAGAGGGTGGTTCAAGGATTTGCAACCATGCTTGAATGTAATGGAGTTCAAGGGTTTGAAATCTGGCTTGATTGAATAGGGTGGTTCAAGGATTTGCAACCATGCTTGAACGTAATGGAGTTCAAGGGTTTGAAATCTGGCTTGATTGAAGAGGGTGGTTCAAGGATTTGCAACCATGCTTGAACGTAATGGAGTTCCAAGGTTTGAAATCTGGCTTGATTGAAAAGGGATAGCTTTAGGAATGATAATTTTGATGTTGGCTGGGGAATGAGTATTTATCCCTTGATCGATGATTTTGTAAACAAAAAAATTTTTGCCCCTTCGATCAAGGATAAATACGGCTTGATTGCTCTGCCCCTTGGAAACTTGACTGTTCTGCCCCGACATTGTGCCATCTCTGCTTTGAGAGCGATCCTGGTTAGGGGAGACCTGGTGATGGCAGTGGATACCTGCACTTGGATTGGTTGTGATGCATATGCATATGAATTGTGCGTGTTTACTTTAAATGTATGCACGCATGTACGGATGCATGTATGATTCTACATATACATATGCATGCAACATGTGGCTTATGCTTTGTTCTTGGTATCCGTGCGAGCCCGAAGACGGAATTCACGGCTTGAGACTGGCCCCGATGGTAACCCAGGTGACCTAATTTGATTGTTCCGGCGTGTCTTCTGACCGACTGAATACTACGCTGACCTAGATATTAGGGGAGTTGGCCATCTTGAGTGACCTTCCACTTTACCCTCTGCATATTCTGAAGCGTTGTCAGTGCTGAGCGGATCAGGATAGTAGGCCGTGCCGACGAACAGTCCGTTTGATTGAGCAAGAAGATGAAAGTGAGACTTTGCATTTCCGTACCGCATAATAAGGGCTCCTGCGATATTATCACGGGTTTGGATACAATGTCCTACTGATGGATGTTTATCTGTAATGGCATGGTGCATGCAAGATGAACATCTGATCAGAAATCTAAACATGCACAATATTACAATGGTGACGTCAGAATGAGTATAACAGGGAGTATGGCAGTGGCTCTGACTTTGTATATCATCCCTCTCCTGTTGCTGACACGTCCTTTCGGTTTTCCGTGTCAACAAACCCCTCTTTTTTTTTGTGAAAGATTCTGTGGTAGGCATTTTGTCTACTTTGATCCCTTTCGTGACGGTTTGTCTTAGGACGGGAAAAAATATACCTTGATATGTTCATTGTGGCTCGCGAAGATAATGCTGTCGATGATGAACAGTGGTTCTTTTTTTTTTTTTTGCCCCTAATAGTATAGGTTTGTGTTCGGGGAGTATTAAGGGTTTGTGTTTGGGAAGCGAAGCACTTCCACAGACAAGGTTTGCTGTGTAATGTAGCCTGTGAGTGAACATTGACATGCAACAACACAGCAAATGCATATTGAACACCAAAATTGAATACAAAACATTCATGACATAATGAATGCGGATGCATTAGGAAAATTTAAAATGTGGCTCTGGTTTTAATTGATGCCCCTTCAAATTACCAATATGCCCTTTCGGTTTTACACATTGGAGTTTTTTTTTTTTTAAGCCCGATCACCGGATAGAGATGCTATTGTGGATAGACAACCTGAGATGAATTCAAGTGACCACTGGATTCTCCTGCGGTCTGATGCTGTATTCATGTTTCCAATTCACCCCAGATTTCAGTTTAAGCACGGTTTCCGAAAACTGAATCCTTAAAATGGTTGGCAAATGCAACTTTCCCTTTGAATATGAGTACAACAGACTTTGTAGGCTTTCTTGTTGATGGTATCGTCCCCTTCATGATTGTTGAAAGCTTTGTAAAGTCAAGTTGCCCCAACACAGTTGGTGAAGTTCACAAATGCATAACCAAAATTTCCTCCAGTCTTGAAATCTATAAGCAAATAGAGAAAATCATAAGCAGGCTTCCCTTTGGACTTATTCTTGTTTTCTTCCAGACAATGCTTGCCCGGGATTTGCAGCTGATTATGTCTTTGTGAAATTGATTTGGTAGGTTTCTGATCATCAGGCTTGTTTTTCCCACCAAGATTAGCTTCAATCTCTCTTTTATCCAGCTTGGTCTCTTCATTAGTCAATTTCTTGGGCGACCATTGTTGTTCCTTTTCACTTACAGAAACTATTTTCTTCTTACTCTGGAATCTTGGAGCTATATATTTCATTTTCCCCTTTTTTAGCATTGTTGAACTCATTTGGAGCAGATTCATATCCAAGTCCTCTATCTATCATCAAATCGAATCCCTTCCCACTATCTGAGGGTACTAAATAATTAGTCTGGGAGTTTAGATTGGAGAGAAATGGCGTGGGATTAAAAGGGTATCCCTAATTTGGTACAGGTTGATGATAAACGAAGACGGATTGGAACGGCGCCATAACCACCTGCTCTGATGCCCTTCCGCTGATGAGATCATGCGGAACAAAAATGATATGGAGCAGCATTGGGGTTCAACTTCTTGTTAGAAGCCATTGGAGGCAGAAAATAAGGAATCACAGAATCGGTTCAAGTTCCAGAGAGGAGATGAAAGATAGAAGATGAAGGTGAAGGAAAGACAATAAAGGGTAGACAAAGGTGTTGAGGGCAAATGGAGAAGACAGGGAGGAGAGTGAAAAGGGAACAGCTTTGGGTAAAGACACCGATCTTCTCTGTCACCGCATGAAGTTAACTTTTCAGAACAGGCAACAACGTACTTATCTCCATTGTCTCAACTCATTGACCCCGGCACTTCATGAAATAAGTGGGCCGCCTCTAGATTCATTGAGCACTCGACATAGTTTGACTCTATGATTGAAGAGAATGCAACTTTAGGTCAGGAGCATATATCTAATCGTAAGAGAGAGCTGAGGTCTTCCGCCGGTGCTCTTTTTTTTTTTTTTTTTTTTTTTTTTTGAAGAAGCCAAATCCAAACCACAGCCACCTATTGATTTTCCTGCTGCATTCTGATTCATGTATGTCATGCGTGTATGATATGTCTTTTTGGATGAATAATGCATGTGTGATGTCATATGCACATGAATGCCACACCAACAAAACTATACATGCACTTAAACTAATGTCTGCTTCAGAGTTTTTACAGCATGGTGGATGGCGAAGGTCATTTGGATTTTTAGGGCTTGGTACTTTTTGGTGGGATTGGTTTTTGGATGTCAGGTGCTTTTTCCGAGCATGAATTAGGCTCAAAGGTTCGTTTTGGGGCTCGGCTCTGAAACTTGACAATGGTCTCTGGTTTGGAATGATTTGAGTGTATTGTGGGCTGTCCAGGTTGAAACTTTTAGGGTGAGACCAGCAGCGTTTAGGGTCGTGATTTGTAGGGATCACTGATCTAGGTTGGCAATTGATTCGGAGGAAATGGTGCCATCCCATTATTTGCTTGGCAGACTTCTTCTCTTTCTTTTCTTTTTTTTTTTTTTTTTTTGAAGAAAAGGGCTTAACTGCAGTCAGGTTCACTTGTAAATTCCCTATAAGACTCAGATTGATGTCATGCATTTTAATATTATGCGTGATGGACATGTCGTCTCAGATGATCAAATGCATGTTCAATGCCATATACATGTAATCATCACACAAGTAAGAAAAATAACAAGATGCATTGCATTCAAAATGAGTTCAATACACTTTACAACAAAATGAGTTCCCTACTAGAAGGAGCCCCTAAAGGTATTGATCTCACAGCGCCCGACTATTCCTTATCCGGTCACTGCCCCACTTTCATCAAATTAGGCTTTAGAGCTCTTCATCATATTCCTCTCCTCGGGAGGTTCGAGGAATTTCTTTACCAGTCCCTTTGCTTGCCCTCGGTTGCTCATTAGTAGCGGATGGCACCTTTAATCTTCCTTCATCAACCAACTTCCGGATCTCCTTCCTTAAAATATAACAAGCGTTGGTTTGGTGACCTGTCACTACATGATAGGTACAGAAGTTGTTCTTTTGATCCGGTGCTGGCTCCACATACGGCTTGATGCTCTACAGTAGGCCCTCTTTTCTACACTTGGCGAATAATCGGCTCAATGAGGTGGGCCACGGGGATATGCCCTTTCCGTCACCCTTGGGGAGTGGACTCCTGGTTGGTCGCGGAACAAGGTCAGTGTTGGCTTTGAGGGGGGCCTTCGATTTTGCTTCACCGGTCAGCCCTCTTATTACTCTCTCAAGCTCAATCACACGTGCCTCCAATTTAGAGCATCTTGTTGTCAGCTTTTCCACCTTGTCCAAGTCACCTCCTAGCATTTCCTTCAACATTGCCATTGCCTCTTCCCTGACTGCCTTTCGGAATCGCGATGAGGCAACATAATCATCTAGGATATCTGTTACGGTGTTGAAGTTAACTGGGCCAGCCATTCTCGAGATCCCTTCCCTTTCTCCCCTGATAAGAACATTTGTTAGCACTGACTGGGGCATGCGCACAGAGGATACCAAGTCAAGGGATGATATAGGTATGAATGCAAGATGTGGTGCATGCATGCATGAATGATGATGTCATGTGATGCCATGTCATGTTATGCAACCCTAAGCTAGTCAAGTGCAAACAAAGCCAGGAATAGAAACATGCAAAATGCAATGAATGTTGTTGATGAAGCTATATGATGAAGTATAGCGTGGCATATAAATACACACCACATGGATAAAATGACACACAGGGTGTCCACGGATCGAAGCAAGGTGATACTTGCGAAGAGCTTACGTGTAAAGCGTATCTTACACGGGAGGAGGGTTGATGTTTGAAACGGTACGTGTTAGAGCGGATCTTACACGGGAAGGAGATGTAGTGATTAAAACAGTACGTGTAGAGTGGATCTTACACGGGAAGAGGTTTAGTGTCTAGAGCGATACATGTAGAGCAGATCTTACGCGGGGAAAGGTTTAATGTTTAGAGCGATGCGTGCAGAGCGAGCCTTACACAGGAAGGAAGGATAGAGTTAAAACGGTACGCGTAGAACTTAGTCTTACACGGGGAGATTTGGAATGACACGTGTAGAACTTAGTCTTACACGGGGAGGAAAGGTAGAGTTTAAAGCCATACGTGTAGAGCGTGTCTTACACGGGGAGAGGTTGAATGTTTAGAGCGATACGTGTAGAGCGTGTCTTACACGGGAAGAGGTTTAATGTTTAGAGCGATACGTGTAGAGTGTGTTTTACACGGGGGAAGGTTTAATATTTAGAGCGATACATGTAGAGCGTGTCTTACACGGGAAGAGGTTTAATATTTAGAGCGATACGTGTAGAGCGTGTCTTACACGGGGAGAGGTTTAATGTTTAGAGGGATACGTGTAGAGCGTGTCTTGCACGGGAAGAGGTTTAATATTTAGAGCGATACCTGTAGAGCGTGTCTTACACGGGGAGAGGTTTAATATTTAGAGCGATACGTATAGAGCGTGTCTTACACGGGAAGAGGTTCAATATTTAGAGCGATACGTGTAGAGCGTGTCTTACACGGGGAGAGGTTTAATGTTTAGCGCGATACGTGTAAAGCGTGTCTTACACGGGGGAAGGTTTAATATTTAGACCGATACGTGTAGAGCGTGTCTTACACGGGAAGAGGTTTAATATTTAGAGCGATACGTGTAGAGCGTGTCTTACACGGGGGAAGGTTTAATATTTAGAGCGATACATGTAGAGCGTGTCTTACACAGGAAGAGGTTTAATATTTAGAGCGATACGTGTAGAGCGTGTCTTACACGGGGAGAGGTTTAATGTTTAGAGCGATACGTGTAGAGCGTGTCTTACACGGGATACGTGTAGAGCATGTCTTACACGGGAAGAGGTTTAATGTTTAGAGCGATACGTGTAGAGCGTGTCTTACACGGGGGAAGGTTTAATATTTAGAGCGATACGTGTAGAGCGTGTCTTACACGGGAAGAGGTTTAATATTTAGAGCGATACGTGTAGAGCGTGTCTTACACAGGGAGAGGTTTAATGTTTAGAGCGATACGTGTAGAGCGTGTCTTACACGGGGAGAATGGGTAGAGTTTAAAGCGATACGTGCAGAGTTGGTCTTGCACGGGGGAATTTGGTAGGACACGTGTAGAACTTAGCCTTACACAGGGAGGAAATGTGCAGAGCTTGTCTTGTACGAGAAGATCTTTCGGTCTTTGGGCACGCGGGACACCAGGACAGGGTTTCTAATGATTATGGAGGACCTAAAGGGCTTGATGGAGTTTCTAGCGTTTTTGGAACACTTAAATGACGGTAGTGTATGCTGTGAAGTCCTTGGTGCTTATGGGGTGCTTGAACGTTATGGAGTGCTTGAATGTTTGATGGATGAATGAGATGTACATCATGAGATAATGAGGATGATCCCTTTGTGTTTGTTTTTTATCTTTATTTTTATTTTTATTTTTGGACATCCCAAGAACACCCAATGCTATGCAAAAATGCCACGTGTGGACCACCACACGGATGAAGGTTCAGTGCTTTTGGGGCATCTAATGAATTTCGTGAAATGGTCATGTGTGTACTGACACACAGACGGAGTTCGACACTTTGTAGGTCTATGAGATGATATGAAGTGGTCACATGGGACCGGCCCATGGACAGAGTTCTGATGCTTTTGAGCGCATGAAATGAAATGATGTTATGAGAGAGTCACGTGTAACAGGGACACGGACAAAAGCTTGGCATTCGGGGAACACCTTTCATGATTTGGGATGTTATGAAATGCCCCTCAATGCATACTAATCCGGCGCTCGGGAAGCACCTTGAACGATATAATAATGTCATGAAATAATCCGATGTGGATCACAGTATGGTATGATATTTATGGTAAATGAGCATGATGTCATGAGATGTCTCGTGTGGATTGTCACATGGAAATATACATAGGACCATTGCGGTCTCTACCGAATGAAATGATTTAGTGGAATGGCCAAATGCAATCCGGTGCATTGGCAGAACACGGTTATTTTAGGATACCAGATGTATGATGGAATGATATGATCGTGGTGGGCGTCCTTGGAATGCCCCTAATTTAATTTAGGTGATATGTCGTGAATGCTATGACATACAAAATGCAAATGGCTGCACAAAAACATGGTTAGGATGCATGACATACAAAATGGTGTTATGTATGCTATGTGAAAAAATGCTAATCATGCAGATACGATGTTATGGCTGAAAAAGAAATGGTTAGTATGAATGGCAAGCGAGTGATTTAATGATTCCACACGAAATAAAATGCAAATGGCTGCATAAAAATGTGGGTTAGTATCACACAAAAGTGCTTTATGTATGGAAAATGTCACATGCATGGAAAATAGTGATTATGATATGTTATGTACGCGTAGGTAGCAATGGCGATGTGTCACGAGATGGTGAAGAACACATAGCAAGCAAAACGAATTCTTCCAACCTTATTTCTCCAATGTGGTCGGTCTCAAAAATTTCTAACCGAGTCCTAGGCGGGGTTCACTTCAATCACCAACCGGGGATGATGAAGGCGGATTTTATTTTATTCACACATTTTATTTTGGTATCCTAAGGGAATCCAACTAAAGTTGCCTAAATGAGTTCGGTCCAAAGCCGGGATAACATCAAGGTCCCCATAGCAAAATATACTCCTCACTTCTCCCCACTCAAGGGTCCGATCGAAGGGGTTCGTACGAGGCTATGAGTGGTGTTTCGTATCCATGCCCCTAAGACCAGGAGGAACATAGGCGACACTTCAACAATTCACCGGGCTAAATATTGGATACTCAACCTAATGCAAGTATGTCTAACTAAAATGCAAACATAAAATACCATGCAAGAATCATCCACCTTATTTTGATTAGACATTTTTCAGGGCTTGTCAAATTCTTTTAAGTTTTAAGAAAACTTTTTAAGAAATCCCCAGCAGAGTCGCCACTGTGAGCGAACGACCTTTTTCTCCTTTGGAAAAATTACGGACGCGGGGGTCCGAAAAGAAATTGTTTTTTTTTTTATATTCTTTCTTTTTCATGGTGAGATTTGGGAAAACCGGATTTCGTTTATCTTGCTTTAAGAAAATCTATTCATTCGTTTCGGAGTTCCTTTTGTAGAAAACATTCTCCAATTTTATTACTTGAAAGATCTCGAAACTTAAATCTCGAGATCAGTGACAGAGTCGCCACCCGGATCAGCTCATCCGGGAAATTCCGGTACAGCTCCCTACCGAGCATAGACTGCTGTACCTAATCCAGAGATTCAAGGTTCGGACAAGTCCCTTATTTCACGTCTAATCAAAATAAATTTGGTCGATATTCTTTGATGGCATCTTACGTTTCTAGAGTTGATTTTTATTGCATTAAGTTAAACACACGGCGCGCACACAAACAAAATAAAAATAAAGCGATGAATAATTAAATTATTACAACCCGATCGAATAAAAATAAAAATTCACTTTACAACCGTCTAAAATACACGAATAAATCTATTAAATACATCCAAAATAAAAATAAAAGGGCTGCAAAACAGGGGGTCAGCACAGTTTATATTGCACACACAAATAAGACTCAAATCAGGACAGAATTGGGAATTTTAGGAAATGGGGGCATGCATTTAGGGGATAACAGGGTCGACCCGACCGGTCGGACCGGTTAGACCTGGAAAACGATTTTGAAACGCCCTGCGATTTTATATTGGAAACTTAATTTTTGGAAAATAATTGGCTCGGTTACATGCGAATTTTCCTTTTCGTGGGTCTGTTATCCCGAAATCCATGGTTCCGTTCGTGTGGGTTCCTAAATTCAACATCCATCTAAGGTCCAAAATACAATAAACACACCAAAAACATTTATTAAAATACCATTTTATTTGTTTTTAATATTTTCCAGGGACTCATAGAGTTCAGGGGTCCGCTAACGCTGGACTATAGATCCGGTTCGGATAAAATAACCCTGAACTTAGAAAATAAACCCCGGAAAACTTGAAAATATTAATATCCATAAGAATAGGAACCCAAAAAATAAATATTTTGTGACATACGGATAAATTTGGGCCAAAATATATCACATCAGAGTGCATAAAAATGGAAAACGGGCTATTTTCAGCTTTTCGGGACAGATCGGGGAGCTGTCCCTGAAGAACAGAGCCGTACGGCTCTGGTTAGAGCCGGCCGGCTCTGTTCTTGTTGGCACCAGAGCCGGCCGGCTCTGTTCTTGGATGAACAGAGCCGTACGGCTCTATTCGGGTAAGTTCGGTTCTAAAACTTGCAAAAACCAAGAAAACGCACAGAAAAAGCAATGCAAACAGGTTTAAGGCCTCTCAGAGTTTACCTTGATGTTGTTTTGATGCTTTTAATGCCAAGAAACGGATTGGAAACTTAGGATTTGCCCTTAAAGTCCAACCGGCCGAAAACCGAACAATTCCGAAACTAACCCGAAATCATCCGAATAAATGAGCAAAGGTTATGTAACTTGTTATGGATCTTTGGAGATTGATTTTAGTGTTAAAACTTTGAACTTTTGGATTCACTCTCTTGCTACCTATCTCTCTGCCTCTTTCTTTTTCTTTTTTTTTTTTTTTCTTCTTCTCTCTGTCTCTTTTTCTTCCCTTTTTTTTTTTTTTCAATCCCCCCCTCTTTTTTTTTTTTTTTTTGATTCCTTTCTCCTTTATTATTGTTGATTGATTTTTGAAAATCCCTCTCCAGACAAAATAATTTCTAGAATTAAATGCGTGGATTAATTGTTTTTGTCGTTTTTTACCAAATTTCGCTGGCTTTTGGGAAAATGGGAGGTTTCTGCCCAACCCACTAGAGTCGGCCGGCTCTGGTTTGAAAACCAGAGCCGCCCTTTTTTTATCAATTTTTTTTAATTTAATTTTAATTTTTTTATTTTTTTTTCATATTTATTTATTTATTTTAAGTAAAATTACGGCGCTTACATAATGTACATTGGAAGGAATGCGTTAATTAATTAGTTGACATTCGGTGTCAAGGTAATTAATTGACATTGGGTTGAATTTAATTTAATTAATAAGTTTACATAATGTAATTAATTAATTTATCAATTAATTGAATTACATAAAGTAAACAATTAATTAAATAATTTTCCTAAGTAGGAAAATTAAATACATGTATTGTATTAACTTAAGTATGATTTAATTTTATTTAGGGGTAATTAAATTTAGCCAAATGGAATTAAATTATATAGTATATACTTTTTTAATTAAAGTTTATTTATGTAATTATAATCCTAGTGGGCTTGGGTTTAATTAACCTAATTAGAACCCAATTAGACAAGGTGTCTATAAAAGGGCACACTTAAGGAATAAAAACCTAATTCAACTCTAATTAATTGCTGGAAATTTCAGCCACCAACAGCAGCCCCAAAATAGCCGAAAATCCCAGCATTAAACCTCCATTCCTTCGCATCTTCGGCTAGCACCGGTTCCCGCTCAATAGTTGGTCGTGCACCGGACTTTGGAGATCGTAGTTTCAAGAAACGATTCTGCAGCAGTCTCTAGAGGAGACGAATCTGGTGAGTTAATCTCTCTTGATTCTTATTTGATTTTATTCTGATCAATGGTAATTGGACACGATAGGTGGATTCTAGGAAATTTTAAACGGTGTATTTTCCGCTGCGCCACGTTATTTTTCCAATGACGAATCCCAACATCCGGTACCTGATGCTCCAAGTACCCACCTCGGCCGGATGGGCAATAGCCAGGGGAAGCCAGCAGGTTGGCTCAAAAAATGTACTTGGCGTCCTTGCAGCCAGAGAGAACTGATCCAGAGGATAAGGAGAGAAAGGCAAAACCGGTGGACAAGCTGGAAACATTAATGATAGCATCGGATAGGAGTATCTAATCTCCAAGGAACTCAACAGTAGCTTTAAAGAGCAGATTATGCAAGTAATAAAAGAGGAGTAGAGCACATTTGCCTGGAAGATCAGCGACATCGAAGGGGTACCACCAGAAATCATGAAACACTCTCTCAATATGGACCCAGAAGCGACACCAGCAATAAAAAAAAAGGCAATAGGGGAAGAGATCCAGAGATTGATGGATGCAGGGCATATTCGAGAAGTTCACTATCCCAAGTGGTTGGCAAATGTAGTGATGGTCAAGAAGGCGAATGGAAAGTGGCATATGTGTGTCGATTTCATGGACCTTAATAAGGCATGCCCCAAGACAGTTACCCATTGCCGAACATAGACCAGTTGGTAGATTCAATGGCCGGATATGCCATTTATTTGTATCTTGATGCATCTTCTGGATATCATCAAATCCCTATGGACTTAGCCGACCAGGAGAAAACATCTTTCATCACCCACAGAGGGACTTACTGCTACCAGGTTATGCCTTTTGGGCTAAAAAATGCAACAGCAACTTACCAGAGGTTGGTGAACAACATGTTCAAAGAGCTGATTAGAAAGACGGTCGAGGTATATGTGGATGACATGATTGTCAAAAGCCGAACCTTAGCGGACCATCCTAGAGATCTAAAAGAAGCATTAGCCATCCTCCAGAAGTACAGACTCAAGCTTTGTAGGGAATCATCACGGGAAAAATTAAACGCGAGGCGGAATACTGATTAAAATTTTCCTCGATTCCAAATTCCAAGATACATGTAGATTAATAAAATGAAACAAAGAACAGAGAAAAATAAATTTTCTCACCTTAACTATCTCCTCTAGAGACTGCTGTAGAAACCCAAACGCGTTTCCTCCATAATCTGGTACACGAACGACTCTCAAACGGGACTCGTGCTAGTGAACAGATTGAACGAAAACCAAGAGAAAGTCACAAAAAGGGCTGTTGTAATTTCTGTATTATGGCTAAAAATTCTCTACTAGGGTTGGGGAGAATTAGGTTAAGGCTTCCTATATATACTCCTTAGCCTACTAGGATTTTAATTAAAGCTATAGATTATTTAATTTGATTTAATTGATTTACCTTATATCATTAGGATTAAATAAAACCATATTATAAAATCCTAATTGACACAATTAAATACAATTTCATCAAATTAAAATAACCCAAAGTTAAATTAAAGTCATCCTTAATAAATACAACCTTTGTATTTTGATTTTCACCAAGGGAATATTATTTTATTTAATTAATTATTTACTACATATAATTAATCAATCAAATAAAATAAATTTCTCCCTTTATAATTGAATTAATTATGACATAACCTAAGGTCAATAACTCAATTAATTTTGTTTCCTTTCCAATTCCGATTTGTCATCGTTCAATCGTTCTATGTGTATGATGGTCCGTCTTTAAGTTGGCAGTGGGCCCAAGGCCCACAGACTGTTAGTGGGTTCTAGCAAACCATTACAGCCCCCAATTAAGATAGAGACTTTCAGTCTAATGTGAAACATAACCCGGTAGTGATCTTGTATATCCCTTGCCAACTGACATCGATATATAAGCAAGAGGCATGGCCCTGTCATCCTCTTATATGCTTATTTATCTTATGACACCGAGTGGACTAAACCTAATGAATAAGTATCCCAACTTATTCGGGTATGGCCATACACTTGTCAGTCCCACTCATCAAGTGGCCAGTTATGTCATCTCAGAGGACGTTAAGTGGCAATTCCGTCAATATTAACATCAACATGTTCCCTGGCCCACCCAACATACCCATACTTGGAACCCTGTTACGGGCCCGTTAGGCACATATCAAAGTGTATGAGATCTCATGTTATGTTACAATGAACATCAGGTCTAAGGATAATAACAAGACCTACCCGAGAAACACCTATGACGATCGAACCATGTGGTGTTCTTGTTGCAGATCGATCCATCACCATGCAACCCAACATATACCCGTATCATTAACTGATAGTCCATGTCCAATGGCGGGTGAGACGCCGCCATCCAGTCAAAGATATGCTAATCTTTGGTTCTATTCATTCCTATGATTAGAATAGACTAGGGATATCTTTATGATTATACTTTAACTCTACTAAAAGGTCTCATAATCCAATGGACTGCATTGGTTCACTTTAGTATGGTTATAATCATTGGATACTCTATTTACAAATAGCACAAGATATGAATAAATAGATTCATGCTTTTATTTCAACACAAAATGTATAATACAAAATATCCAAATATAAAGTATAATACAAAACAAGAACTAATGCCATTTGGACTAGGGCACACCAGTAATCCCCCACTTGCACTGGTTCTAACTAGGCATTGCCCTAATCCCTATAGATCTAGTATGACCCTCGTGCTGTGCCTGTGGCAGCGCCTTGGTTAATGGATCAGCGACATTATTCTCGGTGTCAACTCTTTGCAGTGAAATGTCTCCTCTGTCCATGATCTCTCGAATGAGGTGAAACTTCTTGAGTACATGTTTGGACTTCTTATGTGACTGAGGCTCCTTAGCTGGTGCGATGGCCCCGTTGTTGTCACAAAAAAATTCATTGGGTCTAGGATAGATGGAACTACTCCTAACTCAGTGATGAACTTCTTCATCCAAACAGCTTCCTTTGCAGCTTCATATGCAGTAATGTACTCAGCTTCTGTGGTAGAATCGGCGATGGTTGGCTGTTTTGAGCTCCTCCAACTGATGGCCCTTTCATTCAATTGGAAGAAATAACCAGACTACGACTGGTTTTCATCATGATTGGTCTCAAAGCTTGCATTAGTGTACCCTGACAATGACAGCTCTTCTTGACCTCTATACACTAAGAAGCTATCCTTAGTCCTATTAAGGTGCTTAAGGATTGCCTTGACTACCATCCAGTGATCCTCCCCAGGATCTGACTGGTATCGGCTAGCCATACTCAGTGCAAAAATGACATCAGGTCTCATACATAACATGGAGTACATGATAGATCCTATAACCGAAGCATATGGGATCTTCTGCATCTTCTCCTGGTCCTCCTTTATCTTAGGACCATTTTTCCTACTTAGTTTGAGCCCATGGTGCATAGGCAAGAAACCTTTCTTTGCCTTATCCATGCTAAACCATTTCAAAACTTTGTCTATGTAAGAGGCCTGACTTAGGCCTAGAAGCGGGTTGGATCTATCCCTATAGATCCTGATCCCTAAGATCATCTCAGCTTCTCCTAAGTCCTTCATTGCGAAAAACTTACTGAACCACTGCTTGAACCCTTTCAGTGTTGGTATGTCACTTCCAATGAGATGGATGTCATCTACGTATAGGACTAGGAATGTAGATACACTCCCACTAACCATCTTGTACACACAAGGCTCATCTGGATTCTGTATGAAGCCATATTCCTTAATAACCTCATTGAATCTCAAGTTCCAACTCTGAGAAGCTTGCTTCAATCCATAAATGGACCTCTGAAGCTTTCATACCCGGTTAGGATACTTTGGATCGATAAAACCCTCAGGTTGTGTCATGTACACATCCTCGACTAGCTTTCCATTCAGAAAAGTGGTCTTAACATCCATCTACCATATCTCATAATCGTACCATGCAGCTATAGCAAGTAGTATCCTAATGGATTTGAGCATTACAACTGGTGAGAAGGTTTCATCATAGTTAATTCCCTGGACTTGTCTGAAACCCTTCGCCACCAATTGCCCTTTGAAGGTGTTGTCGGCCTTTAATTGAAACACCACTTGCAACCGATTACCTTAGCACCTAGAGGTGGATCAACCAAATTCCAAACTTGGTTATCATACATCGATTGTATCTTAGCTTCCATGGCTTTATGCTAATTAGCTGACTGTGGGATTCCAATAGCCTCCTGGTAGGTCTTGGGTTCTTCTTGGTGCAAGACTAGAAGATTCCCATCATCGGTTATGAGAAACTCATATCTCTCGGGTTGATGACAGACCCTACCAGACCTTCTAAGGTCCTGTGTGATCGGTTCAGATTCCTCAATTGCTTGAGGTTCTGGTTCGATCTCTGAGCTATCCTGTGTAGGTGTTTATGGATCTTGAACTTCCCTTAGCTCAATATTGCTCCCACTATCTTTCTTGGAGATGAACTCTTTTTCAAGAAAGACACCCTTTCGTGCTATGAACACCTTGTTCTCAGCAGGGTTGTAGAAGTAATATCCCATTGTTTCCTTAGGGTAACCCACAAATAGGCACTTTTCATTTTTTTGGAGTCTACCTTGCCACTTTTCAATTTCCTGACATGGGCCTCACAACCCTAAATCCACATGGAAGAGATGTTAGGCTCCTTGCCCGTCCATATTTCATATGGCATCTTTTAAACTGCCTTACTCAGTGTACGGTTGAGTGTCTCTATTGCATATCCCCAGAAGGATGTTGGGAGAATGGTTTGACTCATCATCGAGCGAACCATGTCCAACAAGGTCCTATTCCTCCTTTCTGACACTCCATTCCATTGGGGTGTTCCAGGAGGAGTGAGCTGTGAGATTATCCCACACTCTCTCAAGAATGAATCAAACTCTAGGCTCATATACTCGCCACCCTTGCCTAGTTGGTTCTCTACTTCGTTCTTGTATTCCTTGAACCTATCAAGGCTTTCAGACTTGTTCTTCATCAGATAGGCATAGCCATATCTACTGAAGTCGTCTGGGAAAGTAACGAAGTAGTGCAAACCATTTCTGGCAATAGTGCTCATGGGCCCATACACATCCGAGTGTATTAGCTCTAACAAGCCCTTGGCCCTCTCAGCTTTCTTGTTGAAAGGCACCTTTGTCATTTTTCATCTTAAACAAGATTCGTATGTGTCATAAGACTCCAAGTGAAATGACCGTAACACTCCACTTTTGTGAAGTCTAGCTATGCGCTTCTCATTTATGTGGCCCAAACAACAGTGCCAAAAGTAAGTAGGATTAAGTTCATTGGGCTTAACACTTTTAGTATTTATGTTATAGATTGGATTGTTTTGATTTAAGTCTAGGATATATAAACCATTATTTAGAAAAGCATTTCCATAACTAATATTGTCTTACACAATATCAATTTTTTCAAAACCAATATTGAAAACAAATCCAGAAATATCCAAGATAGAAACTGAAATAATATTCCTACACGTGGCAGGTACAAAATAACAATCTTTCAAAATCAAAACCAATCTACTGGGCATCTCTAAGTAGAAGTCTTCAATCTTGATGGCAACAACCTTAGTGCCATTCTCGACTCGAAGATCTACTTCTTCGGATCCCAATAACATATATACATGAAGAACTACCCTAGTTCTTCACTTGCTCTCCCACAAGCCTTGGGCATGTCTTTTTCCAGTGTCCTTTCTGCTTCCATTCGAAGCACACATCCTCGGGAGCAGCCTTGGGCTTAGGCCCTTGCTTAGCCTCCTTAGCCTTGGCTTCTTGGCCTTGGTTTTAGCTTTAGCCTTGCCTTTACCCTTCACAGCAGGGGTGTTCCCCTTGTTTACTAGCAACACCATTGGAGTCTTTTTGACAGACTGTTCAGTAAGCTTGAGCATTCCATGTAGCTCAGTGATACTCTTGTCCATGCCATGCATATGATAGTTCATAAGGAACTGATCATAAGACTCAGGGAGCGATCCCAAGATGATGTCTATCACCAACTTTTATAGGACTGGCATGCCGAGACAAGCTAATGCATCGATATAGCCCTTCATATTGAGCACATGGGTGCTCACAGATGTCCCAATTACCATCCTACAGGTGTTGAGTGCCTTAGTTGTCAAGAACCTTTCTTGACGTGCCTGATCTTGGTACATCCTTTTGAGATCATCCATGATCGCATAGGCTTGATAGTCCATAAACTATTTTTGCAGCTCAGGAACCATTGTGCCCAACATAAACAAGACACATCTCTATCATCCCTCCTCTGCAGGTCGTACTCCTCAATTTGAGCTTGAGTAACCCCTCGACCTACAAGCAATGGGCAAGTAAGGCCCTATCTAGCACATATTCCTTGGACTCTTGTCTTAACACTATTCTCAGGTGTCGAGCCCAGTCTGGGAAGTTAAGCTCAAATAGTTTCTCCTTTTTTAGGAGTGATCACAGTGAAAATGAATTACCAACCATTTTAAATGATTCTTTTACCCAGAAAAATTTGCAGAGTGATTAATGAAGAGCTTTATTATTTTAACCATATTAATTAACAATCCATTTTAATTAATTTGCTGGTGATGTATGGTTACAAGACCAAGATCCATATTTCATTAAGAATTGGCCAAGCAGAGGCTTATCAACCAACCCTTAACTATTTAGGTAGGAACTCCCTCCAATCCCAACCTAGGACTCTTGGTTTGATGGGCTTATTGCCACTTACCCATCTATGCTTAGGGCTAGGAGCTTATCCTATTGCCCATGTTGAGTCCAACCACCATTCGAGTGCTAAGCGTACCCAATACCTTAACCCTATACAGTAATTGAATAATACAATGTACCCAGCGGAGGCACGGCCCATATTGCACTATTCAAATACTGACAAAGTTTAAATGTGGAAAGCACTTTTAATTGACTCAATATTTAATTGGATTGATTAATAACGGCTTAGCATGCATAATCGCGGGTGATTGGAATGGCTAAACATATATACATTCATACATATATATAATTGACATAAGTATAAAATATGTATATAAATAAAAGAGACACTATGAGCCCTATTTTACAACCTAATGAATAACTAGTAAGTCTATACTAGAGATCCACTGGGTGGGCTTGTAAACTCCTCTTGGGCTAGCCACCAATGAGCTTCCTCTCCAATGGCTTGATGCAATTACAATTAAATTTACAAAATATAAACTAAATAAAATTACATCAAAATAAAATAAAATGACACGCAGGCCGTATTTCCCATAATTAAATTTTAGAACCCAACTTCATCTAAGGCTCAATAGTGCTCAAATCCATACAACCAAGCATAGAAAATTATAAACACATAGCAAATATCAATATACATACATGTATTAAAATGCATGAACATGGTAATTCCAATTTTAATTAATTATGTCCAGCCGTTTGCAAAATCACCGATTCTGCCATCCATAACCGATGCCTGGTCACGGACCCAAATTAGCCGTCCAATTCTCAACCCATGCCAAGGGCCAATTGGACCAATTTCATTAACCAATTTAATTTTGACCAAAAAATTAAATTATATGCATGAATTAAATCACACAAGAAACCACACGAATTCAATCGCGAAAATAAAATCATGCGAATTTTAAAACCAATTTAAAATACCCATGGGGTCCAAAAAAATACCCCGTAAAATCCAAACCGGACTCACACCCCGCGTGTCAGCGCTGTTGTCCGGAGATAGCAGCGCTACCGTGCCGCAACAGGTTTATTACCTCCTGGGGCAAGCAGCACCAAAAAAGAAGGGAACAGATTGGAATCTTGCGATTCCAATCTGTCCCAAAAACCTTATATTATTATTTTTTAATTCAAACCAATGAATAAAAAAAACCTGGCGAAAAAAAATTAAAACCCCAAAACACGAAACTAATTCAATAAAATTAAATCAAAACCAAGAACCCTAATACCAATCATTCTATTAATCCGAACATGAACCTATGCTCTGATACCACTGTAGGGAATCGTCACGGGAAAAATTAAACACGAGGCGGAATACCGATTAAAATTTTCCTTGATTCCAATGCTGGGATTCATCACGGGAAACCGACCGACAAAAGTGCGGAAACACGCGTCGATTTCCTCGAATCCGAGTCCCAGGAGCTTAAGTAGTGAAAATCAAAAACAAAACACAAAGGAGGAGTATAAATGTCAAACCAAGATATCTCGTAAAAGATAGAAGAAGACTGCAGAAATCAAGTATAGATTTCCTCCACCGATGCGTACACGAACGGCTCACGGACTGAAACCCGTGCTAGCGACTCGGAAAATTCAAGAAGAGAGGGAGAGAGCAATTTTGGGCAGCCAAGAGTACTTGTAGAGTAAATTGGTAGAATCAAATTTTCCCTTATATATCTTACCAAAGAAGAAGGCAAAATATCCAAGTAAGCAAAGTCATACTTTGCTTACCAAAAAGTCAACCATGACTCACCAATTCACTCATCACAATTTGTCTCAAAATGAGTCATCTTCCTTGCCACATGACATGAAGAATTTGGCCAAAAGGTGATCAAAAGGAGATGGGATATTTTCTCATTTGTCTTTAATCATAATGACCAAGAATATCCAAGTTAGTAAAATGATTCTCGCGTAGTACTTGCATAAGTCCTTTGATCGGATCATATGATGGTGCTGCATTTGAAGTGGCACACTTTGGTGTATGCCTAACGGGCCTGTAAAAGGGTGCCAAGTATGGGTACATTCGGGTGTGTCAGTGATCATGGCAGTACTATGGATATGCAGAAGGAAATGTCACTCAGTACTTTACTGAGACGATATCACCGGCCTCTTGATGAATGTTATTGATAAGAGTGTGGCCACAGCCAAACAAGATTAGATCTTGTTTATGTGCATCAGTTCATTCGGGATCAAGTAATGTCCAGACACATATAGAGGGTGATAAACCATGCCTCTGTGTTGGACACCGATATCAGTGACATGGGACATACAAGTTCAACTATAGGGTTACGGTGACAGTTTGACTGCTATCTCCATCTTAATTGGGGGCTGCAGTGGCTTGCTAGAGCCCGCCTGTAGTTTGTGGGCCTTCACCCACTGCCAACATAAAGATGGGCCCATTGGATAGTACACATTGAACGTCTGGACTTTAACTAGTCAGAAGTGTGTACTTGGAGTATACACGTTTGAAGAGAGAGAGATTTAATATTTATTTTGGCATTCTCTTAATTAATTCAATGAATTAATTTATGAGATTATTTCCTAGGTGGAAATATTTATACATGTATATGTTTACATGTATCTCATCTTATATGTGTCTACTTTAATGCCTTGATTAATTTGATGTGTGTCAAATTAATTTTAATTTAAATGTATGTAACATATTATATGGTATAATATACTTACATACATGTTGAATTAAAATGTTATTTGAAATCAAATAAAAACCAAAGAATTAAAGTGGGCTTGGGCTTGAAATGGTAAGCCCACTCTTTCATCATGTCTTGGCCGAAATTCATGGTGGCTTTAGGGCAAGAATGATGAGTCTTTAAGATGAGAAGAGTGAGTCATTGTTGGACAAAAGGTAATGATCAAATGGGTGAGTCATGGTGGACTTTTGGTTAGCAAAGTTGGACTTTACTAACTTGGATATTCTTGGTCATTATGATTAAAGACAAATGAGAAAATATCCCATCTCCTTTTGATCACCTCTTGCCGAATTCTTCATGTCATGTGGCAAGGAAGATGACTCATTTTGAGACAAATTGTGATAAGTGAATTGGTGAGTCATGGTTGACTTTTTGGTAAGCAAAGTATGACTTTGCTTACTTGGATATTTTGCCTTATTCTTTGGTAAGATATATAAGGGAAAATTTGAATCTACCAATTTACTCTTACAAGTACTCTTGGCTGCCCAAAATTTCTCTCTCCCTCTCTTCTTGAATTTTCCGAGTCGCTAGCACGGGTTTCAGTCCGAGAGCCGTTCGTGTATGCATCGGTGGAGGAAATCTATACTTGATTTATGCAGTCTTCTTCTATCTCTTACGAGATATCTTGGTAAGACATTTATACTCCTCCTTTGTGTTTGGTTTTTGATTTTCACTACTTAAGCTCCCGGGACCCGGATTCGAGGAAATCGACGCGTGTTTCCGCACTTTTGTCGGTCGATTTCCCATGACAAATCCCAGCAGTGGTATCAGAGCAGGCTTTTGATCCGTGGAAATCTTTAACTTGGCGGATCCCGTGTTTTATGGATCAGGATTCTTTCGATTTTGGGGTTTTATATTTTTCCCCATTTTTTTTCAAATTGAAATGGATTATGCATATTAGGTTATATGTGTATGTTTTAAATTTGTTTATTTTGTTATGCATGTTGAATTTATTTTTTATGGACCTTGGATTTATTTTATGCAAGTTGATTTTTTTTCTTGGTGTATTTATTTCTTTTCTTATGCATGATGAAAAAAAAATAAGGCTTTGAAGGGGGGGCAGCAGCTTGCTGCTGGGCAGCACGCCAGGGAGCAGCTTACTGCTGCTGGCGTGCTGCTGGGCAGCAGCCTCCCCGCGCGGCGGGCTGGGCCCGTTTTTGGATTTGGCGGGAATTTTGGACCAGGCCGGATTTTAAAATTTTAATTGGTTTTCAAACTTTGCGTGTTTAAATTTTGGTAATTTTTATGCGCTTGTTTTATGAATGGAATTTATTTTTCGTTCATGCAATATTAATTTTGGAAACTAACACGGTTAATTGAAATTGGTTCAGGTTTTCTTGGCACGATTACCCGGACGGCTACTTTTGGAACTCATGGTTTCCCAATTGGATTGGGAGCAATTTTGCCAGGGTTGGAAAACCTTCTCTAGATATAACCATTTTACCATTAGCAATAGTAAATACATATCCAGAAGTATCCAACACTGAAACAGAAATAATATTCCTGTGCATAGTAGGTACAAAATAACATTGTTCTAGTAACAAAACTAATCCACTAGGCATCCTAAGTTGGTACTCGCCGATCTCAATGGCTGCAACCCTTACTCCATTCCCAGCCCGCAAGTCCACTTCTCCTGATCCCAGTGATCTTCTGTTCCTAATTTCCTGCACATTACGACAAATGTGAGAACCACATCCAGTATCCAATACCCAAGATGTTGAAACAGTAAGGTTAATGTCTATGACATATATACCTGATGAAGACACGCCCTGCGCCTTCTTTTGCTCTCCCAGAAGCTTTGGACATGACCGTTTCCAATGTCCAGTTAGCTTGCACCAGAAACAGACATTCTCAGGACGGGCCTTAGGCTGGACCTTGGCCTTTTTAGCTTTGGCTTTCTTAGCCTTAGCTTTAGTCTTTGCCTTAGCCTTGGCCTTTACAAGAGGAGCCTTCCCCTTGTTTACCATAAGTACCGGTCGAGTCTTTTTGATCGACTGTTCAGTAAGCTTAAGCATCGCATGCAACTCACTAACAGCTTTGTTCATCCCTTGCATGCTGTAATTCAAGATGAACTGATCATAAGACTCCGGCAAGGAAGCCAGGATGGTATCAACCGCCAATTCCTGTGAAATGGGCAACCCGAGATGGGCTAAAGAATCCAAATAGCCCTTCATCTTGAGCACGTGAGTGCTCACAGATGTCCCAGTCCCCATTTTTCAGGAATGGAATGCCTTATTCGTCAGGTACCTTTCCTGACGTGCCTACTCCTGAAACATGTCATTTAGAGTTGTCATCATAGCAAAGGCCTCATGGTCCATAAACTTGTTTTGCAGTTCGAGGACCATGCATGCCAACATAAGGTAAGTAACATTCCGGTTATCCTTCACATGCACCCCATGTTCCTCCAGCTGAGCAGCTAGTGGATTATGCCCAGTAGGTGCAGCCAGTACATGCCTTTCTAGTACATATTCCTTAGACTCATGTCTTAGAACTATCCATAAGTTCCTAGACCAGTCCAGGAAATTAGGACCAGAAAGCTTGTCCTTCTCAAGGATAGTGCGCAGTGATAAAGTGTTATTCGATGCCATTAATTACTACGCAGAAAAATAATTGAGTGATACTATACCATGTAGATTCCCGTTAAGTGGATCAATCCAGTACCATGCCCTTTTGTTGCATGTACCCATTAACCTGGTTGACATTCCATGTTCTATGATCGGTAAGACACCGCCATACAACCAGGCTAATGATAGTCTTTAGTTCCATTCATTCCCATGATTGGAACAGACTACGGATGACTTTATGGCCATATCGTTTTCCCTATCCATAGTCTTACTGCCAAGTACATGACACTTGACAACATGGATATGGATATGTCCATTGGACACTCTATTTAAAATATAGCACAAGACATATAGTAAATAGATTAATGCCTTTATTTCCTGACAAAAATTGTATAATACATAAAGTTCACATTAATGTACAAATGTATGATACAATGACAAGGACTAATGCCTCGGGACTAGGGCATATCCAACATCCAAAGCCCAAGATACATGTAGATTAATAGAATGAAATAAGGAACGGAGAAAAATAAATTTTCTCACCTTAACTGTCTCCCCTAGAGACCGCTATAGAAACCCAAACGCGTTTCCTTCACAATCCAGTACACGAACGACTTTCGACCAGGACTCGTACTAGTGAACGGATTGAACGAAAACCAAGAGAAAGTCACAAAAGGGGCTGCTGTAGTTTCTGTATTTGGCAGAAAATTCTTTACTAGGGTTGGGGAGAATTAGGTTAAGGCTTCCTATATATACTCCTTTAGTATATATATACTCCTTAGTCTACTAGGATTTTTCATTAAAACTATAAATTATTTAATTTGTTTTAATTGATTTAATTTGATTTAATTGATTTACCTTATATCATTAGGATTAAATAAAATCATATTATAAAATCCTAATTGACGCAATTAAATACAATTTCATCAAATTAAAATAACCCAAAGTTAAATTAAAGTCACCCTTAATAAATACAATCTTTGTATTTTTATTTCCACCAAGGAAATATTATTTTATTTAATTAATTATTTACTACATGTAATTAATTAATCAAATCAAATAAATTTCTCCCTTTATAATTGAATTAATTATGACATAACCTAATGTCAATAACTCAATTAATTTGGTTTCCATTCCAATTTCGATTTGTCAACGTTTAGTCGGTCTATGTGTACGATTATGTGGGTCCATCTTTATGTTGGCAGTGGGCCCAAGGCCCACAAACTGTTAGTGGGTTCTAGTAAACCATTACAGCCCCCCATTAAGATGGAGACTTATCCCTTACCAACTGACATCGATATATAAGCAAGAGGCATGGCCCTGTCATCCTCTTATATGCTTATTTATCTCATGATACCAAGTGAACTGAACCTAACTAATAAGTATTCCAACTTATTCGGGTATGGCCAGACACTTATTAGTCCCACTCATCAAATGGCCAGTGATGTCATCTCAGGGGACGCTGAGTAGCAATTCCGTCAGCTTCTCTATCAACCTCAACATGTTCACTGGCCCACCCAACATTCCCATACTTGGCACCCTGTTACGGGCCCGTCAGGCGTATATCAAAGTGTATGATATCCTATGTTATGTTACAATGAAATCAGGTCTAAGGATAATAACAAGGCCCACCCGAGAAACACCTATGATGATCGAACCATGTGGTTCTCATGGCAGATCGATCTACTACCATGCAACCCGACATGTACCCATATCATTGACTAACAATCCATGTCCAATGGCCGGTGAGACACTGCCATCTAGTCAAGGATATGTTAGTCTTTGGTTCTATTCATTCCTATGATTAGAATAGACTAGGGATATCTTTATGATTATAACTTTAACTCTACTAAAAGGTCTCATAATCCAATGGACTACATTGGTTCGCTTTAGTATGGTTATAATCATTGGATACTCTATTTACAAAGAGCACAAGATATGAATAAATAGATTCATGCCTTTATTTCAACAAAAAATGTATAATACAAAATATCCAAATATAAAGTATAATACAATACAAGAACCAATGCCATTTGGACTAGGGCACACCAGCAAGCTCAACCCTGAGAAATGTGTGTTCGAGGTGCGAGGAGGAAAATTTCTAGGTTTTATAATCTCACAGAGAGGGAATGAGGCAAATCCCAAAAAAATAAAAGCAGTGCTAGAGATGACCCCTCCCAAAACTTTAAACGTGATCCAGAAGCTGAATGGGAGGATCACAGCCTTAGAAAGGTTCATTTCTTTTTCTGCCAAAAGATGTATGCCCTTTTATAAGGCACTGAAGAAAGGCCGAACCTTCAAGTGGGATAACGGGTCTCACGAGGCATTTGGTCAAATCAAGCAATTTCTTGTTTTGCCCCCATTGCTCAGCAGACCAGTGCAAGGGGAGAAATTGTATCTATACTTAGCTACTGTTGACGAGGTCATTGGGTCCGTTCTTGTGAGGGAAGAAGAAGGGCAACAATTCCTGGAATATTATATAAGTAAACTACTTAAAGGGGTAGAGACAAGATACCCGAGCGTTGAAAAGCTAGCATTGGCCTTACTATCTGCAGCCAACAGGTTAAGGCCATACTTCCAAGAACACATAATCATTGTCAGAACTGAATTCCCACTGAAAAGGGTGTTGCAGAGACCCGAGACATCCGGAAGGCTAGCAAAATGGGCAATATGACTAGGAGAATTTAACATTAGGTTCGAGCCTAGGCAGGCCTTAAAAGCACAAATCCTGGTAGATTTCGTAATAGAATTTTGCTGGTCTAGAGCCAGATTTGACGCCCCTATCAGAGGAATGGGACGTTTTTGTGGATGGGGCATCCTCGAGGGAAGGAGCCGGAGTTGGTATATACATCCGAGGACCGAATCGGATTTGACTTCACTACGCAGTGAAGTTGGATTTTCCCACTACTAACAATGCGGCTGAATATGAAGCGATGATAAAAGGGCTGGAATTGATAAAGGAGTTAGGACCATACAAGGTCCAGATACTTAATGACCCTAGACTTGTGTCTAACCAGATAAATAAACACTTTGAAGTCAGGGACCCATCTATGAGCAGGTATTTAGATAAGGTCTGAATGCTGCTAAAGAAATCAAGTCGTAAGGGACAACCTGGAAAATAGAAAACATACCCTGGGAAGCAAACAGCTCGATAGATGAGCTTGCTAAAGTCACTTCCAGCAAGGTAAAATGGCAGTACCTATACTGCCCATACGAGGTACAATCACACCCAACAACGGAACAAATGGAGGCCTTGATAATAAACCATTATAGCTCATGCTGGACAAGGCCCATCATTGACTTCCTCAAAGAGGGAAAATTACAGGAAGAAATTGAAGCTCGCCAAAATCAACTAGATATGTAGTCATTGGCGGACAACTCTATCGTAAGTCCTACAGTTGCCCGTGGATGAAGTGCATCTCAACAAGGGATGGGAATTACATTATGAAGGAACTCAACGAAGGGATATACAGATCTCATCAGGCAGCCTTAGCTACTATCCGCAGGGTAATGCTAATGGGCTATTTTTAGGAAACGATGAAGGAAGATGCGGATGCTTACATTGCTGCGTGTCACCAATGCCAGGTGCATGCCAAAAAGACAAACCAGCCCCAGCGGAGCAGAAGCCCATTCTAACAGCGTGGCCTTTTTCCACATGGGGAATTGATCTAGTGGGCCTAATGTCAGAAGCAAGTAGACAGCGGAAGTGCATAATTGTAGTTGTAGACCACTTCACCAAATGGGTGGAGGCTGAAGCTATCTCCACCATCCCTCCAGAAAAGGCAATAAGGTTTATACAAGAGCACATCCTGAGCAGGTTCGGTATACCGAATGTGATCATCACAAACAACGGAACCCAGTTCACCTCTAGAAAGTTCAGATCATTCTGTAAAAGCTTCCACATTACCCACAGATGCAGTTCAGTGGTGCATCCACAGAGCAATGGCATGACCAAGGTCATAAATCGAACGTTGTGTGATGGCATAAAAAAGAGGTTGGAAGGGCACAAAGGAACATGGGCCAAAGAACTCAACAGCATTCTCTGGGCCTATCGAACCACTCCAAGGCAAGCAACAGGAGAAACACCCTTTGCACTGTCATACGGCACCGAGGCTGTGATCCCCATGGAAATATGTTCCCCCAGTGGCTAGGTAGCATATTACAATGAGGCACAGAATGACATCAACCTGTGTTTCCATTTAGACTCATTGGAAGAAAGATGAGATAGGGCCTTTGTCCTCATGGTGGCCTACAAAAATAAGGTTGCCAGATACCACGATAGGAAAGTTAAAGCAGTGGCATTCTAGCCAGGGGATCTGGTGCTCTGAGATGCAGAAGCATCGCAGGTGCGCGAAGGTAAAGAAAAATTAGCAGTAAAATGGGAAGGACCCTATAGAATCGAGAAAGCACTAGGACCAGCAACGTATAAGTTGAGCCACATGGACAGGAAAAAGGGTCCATGCACATGGAACTCAAGAGCACTCCAGAAGTACCACCAGGGCTAAAACCCATTATTGTATATATTGCATTCTTTTTCCCTCAGCAACAGTTTTTTCCCATAGGGTTTTCCTTACTGAGGTTTTTAATGAGGCAACTTTAGCATTATTATGTTGTATCATCTCATCTTGACAAATAATAAACAAATTCACTTTCGAATAGATGATTTATATTAAGTCTGGCATTATATTAGTCGCTTTTGATCATCTCGGCCTTACCATAATAAACAAATTCACTTTTTAATGTGGTTTATGTTAAGTCCGGTGTTACGTTGTTCACTTTCAAATAAAAATAGCTTTACTATATCCATGGTTAAACAAAGCTTTAAGGGCTCATAAAGCCCGGAACAAACAGCCATATACCTTGGAACAAATCAAGAGCAAAATCATATTTTGTATTAATACCCCTTAAAAAGGGGGAAATGTCAATTACATAAAGAGATAGGGCTAAAAAGGGGCAATCATAACTACTCAGGATTCAGTGCATCCGTTGTATCCGCACCTGGCTCAACCGAGTCTACCCCTGATGTAGTAGCTCCAAGGACCGTCTCAGGAAGAACATGACCTTCATCCTCAGGCAAGGGGGAGAGAGGAGGGAGATCCACCTTCTGAGGAAAATCTGCATCTATGTCCCCAAAGGAGATGTTCGAATACACCTCCGTACACTTCTAAAGGATGCAGTCGCCTTACAAAAGGGCCAACCACCCGTACATCAAAGTCCTTTCCTTGTGTTTTTTCTCCCCCATAGTGAGGTCATTTTTGTGACTCTCCTTCTCCCTTTCTAAAGCAGCTTCAGACGACGTTAATGAAAGCTTTAGGGTGGCGTTTTCAATGCTTGCCGCATCTAGAGCCTTTTGCTGCTGCTAAGCCTTCACAGTAGCCTCGGCCAAAGCCTCTTGCATTTTCTTCCTCTCAAGAGTGCATGCTAAGCTCTGGTCATAGATGCGGTCGGCTTCTTCAACCCTTTTTAGCTCCTTATAAAGGAATGGAATGGCTTGCAAAAAATTCAGGTAAACCCAAAAAAGCCTGGGGGCAACAAAATCGGAGTACTTATGGTGTAAAGCTTGCTCAGGACCTGGGTACCAATGGTCCGGTTACTCAAAGTTCCCATCCGAGATGAGTCAGCCAGAAGGTACATCCTGTTACTCATCTCTAGCTGGACTAGAGGATCGGCCAAACTTGCCTCTTCCCCAAATTTGGAAAGTAAGATCTCTCTGATAGGGCTATCATTGACGGTGGGACAAGTGAAATCTGGAGCCACCTCCTACAAAGCAAAAGCCGACTATAAGCCTCACATACCATTAACAGTTTTTCATCTTTGATTTTACGCCCAAGAAATTCCACCTTTTGTTAGGTAAAAGAACATTTTTCTAACTTTATGTTGGGCTCATTTTCACAAAGTAGTTGGAAAACTTGCTTGAGGTGTTGCATGTGCTCTTCAAGCGTTGTGTTGTACACCACAATGTCATCCAAATAGACTACAACAAATTTATCTAAAAATTGGTGGAATATCTTGTTCATTAACATGCAAAACGTTCCTGGTGCATTAGTGAGGCCAAATGGCATTACAAGGAATTCAAATGCACCATAACGCGTTACACGTGTTGTTTTAGGCTCATCACCTTTCTCTACGCATACTTGATAGTAACCCGAATGAAGATCAAGTTTAGAAAAATACCTCACCTTCCCAAGTTGATCGAACAGATCCACGATTAGTGGTATCAGGTATTTGTTATTAACGGTGATTTTGTTCGAGGCTCGGTAATCAATGTACATTCACAAGGAACCATCTTTCTTCTTTTGAAAAAGTACCGAAGCACCGTATGAGGCTTTTGAGGGCTGTATAAACCCTAAATTGAAGAGTTCTTTTAGTTGCTTTCTCAATTCTTCTAATTCCGAGGGCACCATTCGATAGGGAGCTATGGCAGGGGGTTTGGCACTCTGTTCCAGCTCTATCCCGTGGTCCACTTTGCACCTTAGGGGAAGTTTCTTCGGCAATTTGGCAAGCATCACATCTTTATACTCGTCGAGGACCACTTGTACATATTGTGGAAGCGTATTTTATGGTTTAGTTTGGTCCTCTTTGTCCCGCAATTCCCACGTGCTTGCAATGTAACACTCCGAGTCCTTGAGGCCCTGTTTAAATTGTAGGGCCGAAAGCATTGGGCTGGCTTTCGACCTACGACTTAATAGTACCATTTGTGTTCCTTTGTTAACAAACACAAGCGAGCTAGAATCGGGGATTGGAAATGCATGTGCCATGCAAAAGAAATCTAGTCCAAGCACAACTTTAAAATCATCCATAGGTACAACTGTAAAGTTGAGCTCACCTTACCAGCCTCCAACTTTCACATTTACTTCTTCGACCACTCTGAGGATCTGCTTAGCTTATGAATTTAATGCTTTGATGGTGCCATTTCCAGCCTTGTAACTCATGCCCAAGCGCTTGGCTTCTTGGATATCAATGAAATTGTGTGTCGCTCCTGTATCGAGCATCGCGGTAGCCATCTTTCCGTTTAGCGATAGATCAACATAGAATAGCCCCTTTTCTTCGCCTTTCTTTGGGGCAAAGACTTTAGTCATTGCACTAAGGACTTGGATGGAACCAAGTTCAGCTTGTGGCTCCTCAATAGCCCTTCCTTTGTATTTGGAGACCATAGCACTTATTGCCTTTTGTTCTGGGCAATCACACGTCCAATGAGGAACGCTGCAGATGAAACATGGCTTCGGGGGTTTAAAATCCTTCTTACCTTGGGACGATTTTTCCCCCTTCGAGCTTCCACCTTTATTTTCTGGTTATCCTTTTTGTCACTCACTTTCTTGGATTTATCTCCCCCACCTTTACTGCAATTGGGTTTCTTGTCATGGGAGTGAGTGTCTATCAATTCTTCGATGAGTCGAATGGCGTCATTATCGTTTGTCATATGCGATTGGATAACAGCAGTCTTGAAGAAATCCTTCAAGCTGCTTTTGAAGCACGCGAGTACGTCCTCCCTCGATTGATAGATTCATGAAAAGGTTGGGACTCACCTTGTAGGGGCATCACCTTCTTAGACTTCCTAGCAAGACCTCCTTGCCTAGGCAGTGCCTTTTTATTTGTCATCTTGTCTTCTTGAACTATATACCACCTTTCAGTATCGTTCAATTTGCGACTTTCGTAGGTGATAGGCTGGTTGTCTTGCATAAACACATCACCAATAGCAAAGTCTAAAGTGTCGGTTTGCACTTCGAATGGCTTCGCACAATCAGGCAATACCATCATAGGCTTCTTTGAAACAGCGTCTTTCAATTTTTCAGAGGTGGCATGGCATTTGTCGGACCATTGTCATGCCCAGCTCCGTAAGACAAGCCGCAATGGCCAAGTAACCCTTAATGAACTGATAGTAATAGTTCACAAAACCTAGAAATGATCTTAGTTCGGGTATTTTGGTCGGTGGCTACCATTCTTGGATGGCATGCACTTTCATCGAATCCATTAACAGTTTTCCATCTTTGATTTTATGCCCAAAAAATTCCACCTCTTGTCGGGCAAAAGAACATTTTTCCAACTTTACGTAAAGCTCATTTTTGGGTGGTATTTGGAAAACTTGCTTGAGTTATTGCACGTGCTCTTCAAGCGTTGTGTTGTACATCACAATATAGTCTAAATAGACTACGATGAATTTATCTAAAAATTGGTGGAATATCTTGTTCATCAATGTGCAAAACATTATGGTACATTAGTGAGGCCAAATGGCATTACAATGAATTCAAATGCACTATAACGCGTTACACATGTTGTTTTAGGCTCATCACCTTTCATTTTGCGCACTTGATAGTAACGCGAATGAAGATCAAGTTTAGAAAAATACCTCGCCTTCCCAAGTTGATCGAACAGATCTGTGATTAGTGGTATCAGGTATTTGTTCTTGATGGTGATTTTTTTCAAGGCTTGGTAGTCGATGCACATTCATAAGGAACTGTCTTTCTTCTTTTGAAAAAGTATTGGAGCACCATATAGGGCTTTTGAGGGCTATATGTACCCTGAATCGAGCTCATCTTTTAGTTTCTTCCTCAATTCTTCCAATTCCGAGGGTGCCATTTAATAGGGAGCCATGGAAGGGGGTTTTACACTTGGTTCAAGCTCTATCTCGTGGTCCACTTTGCACCTTAGCGGAAGTTTCTTTGGAAATCCGGCGGGCATCACATCCTTATACTTGTCGAGGACCACTTGCAGGCATTGTGGAAGTGTATTTTGTGGTTTAGTTTGGTCCTCCTCGTCCCACAATTCCTGCACGCCTGCAATGTAACACTCTGAGTCCTTGAGGCCCTATTTAAATTGTAAGGCCGAAAGCATTGGGATGGCTTTCGACCTATGACTTAATAGTACCACTTATACTCCTTTGTTGACAAAAACAAGTGAGATAGAATCGGGGATTGGAAATGCATGTGAAGTGCAAAAAAAATCCAGTCCGAGCACAACTTTAAATCATCCATAGGTACAACAGTAAAGTTGTGCAGCAAAAGTTGAAGAAAAATTGTGATTTGGCGAGAAGAAACTCAAGATGTGTGTGCAGGCAGCCCAGCCCAACACGCATTGCCTTAGCGATGGAAATTGCGTTGCTGTTTCGGTTCCAAAAGCTGCCAGAAGCTTCCAGAAATGACCAGACCATCCCATATCCATTGCTAAATTTCTGGATTGCCTCTAGAGCATTCCAAACCGACTCTAATGGTTCTAGAAGTGTCCCTACTCCATTATTTATTGTATTTTAAGTGTAAAAATCATGGAATATACCTAGAATATTCCCATTTAATATCAACCACATGTTAAGGAGGTGTAATGCCTATAAATAGGCCTCACCCCCTTATTTGTAAATCATATCAAGGAATCTCATTAATCTTAGAGATCTAAGGAATCCAAGAGTTGTAAGATACTTTGGTGCATTGGTTGAGTGTTAGATTGAGTAATAAAATTACTCTCACATTCCCAAACCATTGTATCCTCTCAAATACATTTCTAAGTCCTTTAAAACATCCAAGTGCCTACCTTATTCCTTTGCTCACACATCAAAAGGCTTAGTGCAACAAACGTCGTAAGAGCCTAAGTGCCGCACGGGTCAAGAGGACGACTCCGTGACAATAAGCAACCTTATAACTTCATCAAACACAAGTCTTAAATTTTCTAATATTCAAAATAACTTCATCAAATACAAGTCTTAAATAATAAAAAAAAAAAAAAACAAGTAACTGCAAATATCACTAGCCAAAATTAATGAGGAAATGGCTTACAGGCAGCTCCAACAAACTAAAATTAAAAAACTTCTCAGTAGTATAAAATCAGAAACATCTGCAAAGGAAAAGGCAAGACTAAGTATAAAGTATATATACTTAAAAGTCTTCAATATGGCCCAAATATAGAAACATTTGATGCATACAGTCACATTAATATAATCAAATATTTGATATTTCATTCACACATTCAATAATGTCATTATCAAAGAAACCAAAAACCACATTGCAAATTGTCATCTATCACCACACTTGCGCTAGTGGGAAATAATTAAGAAGCTTCCAATTGTATTTTGAACCAGAAGCTAAGTTACAAATTGAGAATTGAAGGTCCAAGTAAGATCAACGAGGACATAGATTTTGGTTATCTTAGCTGGGTTGAGTCCAATGGAAAACACATAGTGAAGAGTCCTATAGCAGTCACAAGCCTGGCCTTGGAAGATTATGCCAACGATGATAATTAAATTGCAAACTCTGATTATAGTCTTTAGTATAGTTAACTATAATAATATATCAAGTTTGAAATAATTTCAAAAAGAAAAAATTCATTCAACACTTCCGTAAAGAATAGGACCACCACTTCCATTAAGGCACTAACTAATTTACAACTTTGAATCATTTTCCAACATATCTGATGAATTAACAATTTCAGTTTCAAAAATTTTGATAACTCAGAACCATGAAACAAACTATAAAGAGAACAAGTCAAAAGAGTTTTAAAACTTCATATGCAACAAAGACAAACATCTCAGTCCAATGGTAAACACATAGCGAAGATCAACACATTTGTTTCTGTATTTGGGCCATGTTCATCAATTAACAGTCAAGCACTAAATAAACAAACGATGATTAGAAATTGCAGCAGAACTGAAGAGGAATACAAGCTTTTTAAGATTTTTCGCATCATAATTGTCGAATAGCAGCAGCATTGAGGATCGAAAACAACAGAAATAACAACCAAGAAAACATACTCTGATCAAAAAGAGGATCGAAAAACATACCTTGATTGAAAAGAGGATTGGAGTTCGATCGAAAGCGGCCAAGAAATCTGTTCCGATTGGCGACTTAGGGTTTAAACAGAGTGAATGAAACTGATGAAGAAGAAGAATAGGATCGCGATTGACAATTTATTTTTCTCTTGAATTAAACGATGCCGTATTAGGTGAAGAGAGGAGAAAACCAGGTTTTGACCGGTTCACTGGTTTTTTGGTTTTCTGTTGTTCGAACAGGTCAACACCGGTTTTCTTCTGAATTGTCCTTTCTAATCAAACAAAATGGACCTATAGGAGGTTCACAGTAAAACCGATCGAATCGGCTGGTCCGGTCTGGTTTTCATAACATTGATATTTTCTCATTAAGTGAAATACAAATATTAATGTATATTAATTATAATTTTAGAATCAAAAGAGAAAGTAGTAGAGTGGTTTTAGAATGAACTAGCTTTGAATTCGCGCTTTGCACAGTTCAATAAACTATTAATTTTAAATTCACACATATAAATAGTAAATCTTTTCATATCACATAAATTTCTAATATTTTTAAACCTGAATTAAAAATCAAGCAATTATTTTTCTACGGGATAAAGAATTGGATATAGGGTATGATGATTGAATAACAAACAGTATGGTTTTCAGACCCGGACCGGTCATCAAACCGGTGAAGGGATGGATTCATGGATTTTGGATTAAACCGGAATCGAATCGGATTTAATAAATATATTAAAATATTAAAATATTTTTATTTTATATCTATAATTTATGAAAATTTGAACATTTTTATTATAATTCTTTAAGTTTAAGCATTTCAAACACAATATACTAATTAAAAAAACCCAATTTATGAAATATAATTTTTATAGTTACAATTAAATGTCAATTTAATTTAAAATAATTTAAAAATACAAACTATATTTTATTTTAATTAAAAACACCTCAAAATAATAACTTAAATTTTATATTTAAATAATATTTTTTTAAACAGTCTGGTCGAACCTGAAAATCGGTCCAGTTCATGGTTTTCCGGGTCGACCGAAAATTGACCGGTTATTGACCAAAGTGCAAACCGGATAGAAATCGACTGGTCTGACCTTCGGTTCAGGTCCAACCCGGTCCGACCGACCGGTCCGGTCCGGTCTTCACAACTATGACAAACAGAGACACTATTTTTTTTTTTTTCTATTCAGTCTTATAACTTTTATACTACAGTATATGATAATGTTAGGGGAGGACTTGACATATTTGATTTGTTCATTTGGTACCTAACGTCTTGATTTGATCATAATTGATGCTGTTACAATAGATAGACCATTGTGTCTCTTCACTATTATTTTCTAAACTACCAACATCATTTATTTTATTGAACACCAATGTTTCAATTACTCTAAACACTAAATGTTTTCAATTGATACATGTTAGGAACCAAAAAAGCTAAATTAATATAGCATATGCTAAATGGGCAGATTGTGGATATATCATCCCAAAAGGGCTTTTTTTTTTTTTTTTTTGATAATGTTAACATCAAATAATTTGTTATTTTCCACCATTAACGAAAATGTAAATAGAATTACTAAATGTCAATATACTTTTTTTTTTTTTTGTTATAACGAAATTGTCTTTCTGTATCATATTTTTAATATGATGTGATCTTAATAAAAATATTTACTTGTAATTAATTTTTTTTGAATTTTCAAATAATTATATATAAATTTATATTTAGTATAATGACTTGAAATTAAGAATTTATTACTACTCTTAAATTTTTTTTTTAAAAAAAGATTTTTTATCATGTTTTCACATTAATCATATAAAAAAAAAATATATAATTCGAAACCTATAAATATATTACATATTTAAAAATATAAATAATAATGAAACATATAAATATATCTTCGTAATTTATATTATATTTCTTAAAGTGTTTCTCATACATGGTATTTATTATTGTGGTATCTAAACAAGAATTCTTGAACTTGACAGAAAAAAGTTTTGATTTATCTGTTTATATCAAACATTGATGCTGTTTCATTTGAAGATAGAACATAGATTTTTAGAATTTAGTTGTCTTTCTTTATTATTGTTTTTGGGCTTAAAGATTAATCAAATATATAATTAATTTAAAAAACAGTAACGAAAGCTAATACACCATAATGACTTTAAACGATGAACAAAAAAAGATTTAAAAACTCACAATAATTTCTCTTTTAATGTTATGAAGAGTTACAGATTGATTAAAAGAAATTTAGTTAGCATACAATAAAGGAACAAACAATTATATATAACATATTTAATTTAGAGTTATCAAATTATATATCACGTATTTAATTTACAGTTATTATAAAGATATAAATTTGAAAAAAAAAAAAAGACTCAACATAAAAAGAATTGAACACATTATCAAAATTTATTTTAAAAAAACTGCTTACTGAAACCTGATCAGCACCACCTATTCTCTTCTTCTTCTCTATTAAAAGGTTGATTCCTTCCTGTATTTTTTGTTTTGCTGTTCATGTTGTAATTTTCACTTTCAATTCTGTAATTCAAGGTTAATATAATAATATTTTGTTTGTTTCTTTTTTATTTTTATTTTTCTGCTCAAACAAATAACACATTACGGTGATTATTATGATAACACATTACAATATTATATATATAAAATACACATATACACATTACGATAATAATTGTAATGGGCCTAAGTACTCGCCTCCCACTACCTTGGCTTACCTTTGTAGCAGCTAATGGCTTTTCGTGGAGGCCTTGCCGAAATAATTAAGGTTGTTAATCAATATCAATATTGATTAAAAAAACAAATTAATAATAACCATGTTAGCCGAATTTGTGTTCTTAATTTTGAATTTTTTTTTTTTTTTTAGTAATAATATTGTTTCTCTGAAATATTACATTTATAAAATATTTATTGAGATAATCACTGCACTAAATTTGGACATGCATGAAACACACAACAATTAAAGATCGATAAATTGAAAAAAGATAAAAAAAATATATTGCATAATTGAAAGCATTCGAAAATTCCAAAATATCGCGTTGAAAGAAAAAAAAGAAAGATCCTAGTAACTATTTTGTCGACGGAATGCTCATCTGTTCAATCATCTGTTTCATAAGGAGACTTCGTTTGAGTAAAAACTCAGTTTCAGCAATAATCATCTCTTCAACTTTTTCTGCAATCTTTTTATTTTCAATTCTTCTTAGATCAATTCTTAGGTCTTCTTCTATCCCAGTCATTTTATATTTGCATTTTATGCAAAATCCAACACTTGTACTTTTCTTTTTTTCTTCTTCTTGTTCATCTTCAGAATCTGGAATTATACAATTCTTCAAAGAATCCCAATCCATCAATTTATATGTATTTCTTTTCTCTTTTCTTTTCTTTTCTTTTCTTGCTCTTGCTTTTCCCTTCGTTGAGAGCATATGAATGTGTGCAAGTGTATATACGTATATATATATATATAGAGAGAGAGAGAGAGAGAGAGAGAGAGAGAGAAAGGCTAAATTACCATCTCAAAAGACTAATCATTTGCCTTTTTAGGAACTCCAAAAACTTACCAATTTACCAATATATATATATATATATATTGCGTAAATTAATGCTAGCTATTCTATATATGAAAATATCTTACAATGGAAATATTGTCAAATCACTGAAATTTAGATGCAAAAATCACAAAGTGATTCTCCTTCACATTAATATATACTTAGAAAAAAATCTATATTCTAAAAGAAATATATATTTTGAAATTTGTTTCCAAATATTATAATTATCTTTTAATTAGGTTAGGTTACTATATAAGCAAATATTCCCTCTTTCTTTTTTTTTTTTTCAGTGAGCATTTTATTATTCTAAACATATATAATTATCAAGGTATGAAGAAAAAAAAAAAAAAAAGGAAAACCTTGAAAAAAAAAATGGAGCCAAAATGTGGGGGTGACGAGGAGGAATACCTTTTGTGCACAGAATGTCTGCGAGAAATGACAGATATCAGAACGCTGTCGTTTTTGGACTTCAAGTCAAAAAAAATCAAGTGCAGTCAACTGAGGAACAACCAAATCTCAAGTTTCAATAGCGTCCTTTCAGATTGCGAATTGGCTTGCAATTTTCTACAAAGGAAGCTCACCTTTCTCAATAATAAGTTCCACCATAGGTGACTTTTATTTATTTATTTTTAAATTCGGAATAATTAAGGACGACATATCAAATTAATTATATACTTTTCAGAAGGAACAATGTCGGTGGTGAATTGGTGGCGGCGGCGGAGAAGAAAAAAGAAGCAAATTCAGACATGAAAGCTGGAGGTGAATTGGTGGTTAATGATAAGAAAGAAGATGAAAGAGCAGATTTGATTAATGGTGAAGCTCAGCTGCAGAAAAAGAAAAAGAAGAAGAAAAGTAAGCATCCCTCTGTTTTTTTTATTATTATTGTACAAAGTTTGATTCTAAATTGTAACAGTTTCATTACACCAGTGCCAAACTGAAAATATTTCCGGGAGATAACCAAGCAATTGAATTGTTAGATATAATTGCTAGTTCTTTATATAATTTTAAGCTATTTTTGTAGCTATTTCTAATCAAGGACTTCAATTATTGTATTAAACAGGAAATGAGCTGAAAAAGATGCAAGAAAATTAATCCAAGAAACAAGAGAGTGCAATGCCAATCAATACAAGAATTCTTGAACTTGACAGAAAAAAGTTTTGATTTATCTGTTTATATCAAACATTGATGCTGTTTCATTTGAAGATAGAATATAGATTTTTAGAATTTAGTTGTTTTTCTTTATTATTGTTTTTGGGCTTAAAGGTCTATTCACCTATATCTTATACAAAATGTTTGTGTTTGTCTCATGTTTTATGATTTTGAAATTAACATTTATCTTCTGTTTTATTCAAAATGTTTGTTTTTCCTTATGGTTTTAAAATATTTAACTCCTTGTTATATACAAAGTACAACCATATGCACAAAAATAGACTAAAAATGCAAGGGAAGTAAAATAAACATTAATTGATTAGTGGCTGTTCAAAAAAGAACATAATAAACCTTTTATTTTGGTACATGAAAGCCCTTTTAAATATTGCAAATTAAGTTTTCATAAAAGAAACGAAAGAAAACGAGATAACAAATTAATTACTCGCAGTATTTATGCGAAAATCCTTACAATGGAAATATTACATGCTCAACAAATTTTTGGATGAGGAAATTAAGTATCGATTTCCTTCAATTGGAAGGAAGGAAGGGAGGAATGAAGGAAATTGAATATGTATTTAAACGTCCCAATCGGACAACCGAGCCAAAAGTTATACCCTTCCAAAATTTTTCTATGTACATACATGGATTACTTTCCGTAATTTCTTTCTTTTCTTTTTTTTTTTCTACATTTTCTTCAAACCAAACACACCATAAATGATAAATTTACTAAAGATTTGTATTTGCTCCTAATAACTAATAACATGACTTTCAATAATAACAAAAGAAAAATCTTATTTGTGACATTTCTTGGTGATAGTTCATAAACATGATTTTAGAGATTTGAAATTCATAATAGTGATGGAATAGTCTTTATTTCTGGTGACATAAGTCCCTCCCTACAAGAATTCTCCGCATCAATATCAGAAGTTAATTGAAATTTTTCCAAGGAATCTTTCACAAAGCTATCAACCATTGATTCATCAAATACATATTATTGTATACTGGTTCATATACAATCCTTATTTTTCAAACTATTTTGAATTGCAATATCTAAACTAGAAGAAAAGACAAAATTGCAACAGAAAAGACAGATTTATGAATAATATTGTTGAAAGCATTAAAACCATACTTAAAGAAAAAAAAAAAAAAAAAAACTAATATGAAACCTTAATAATAATAATAATAATAATAATAATAATAATAATAATAATAATAATAATAATAAGATCAGACATTCTTGTTTAAAGAGTTTAACATCCTTTGAGTCAACTGCTTAGTAATGAGACACTTTTTAAGAAGAAACTCAAATTCAGCAATTTGGATATCTTTGACTTGTTTTGCTAGCTTCTTATCTTGAACTTCTTTAGCTAATTCATCTCTGCAAATGAAGCAAAGACAAACGGATTCTTCATTGGAATCTTCATCTTGTTCAGAATCTTCATGACCACCCCATAGTTTTTGGCAGAGACTAAAAACAAGCTTGTGATGGGGATTCAAGAAAACTACATTCTTCTTATACTTTTGCAGAATGGAATTGTATTTCTCCTTCAAATTTAATAATTTCTTACCAATTTGTTGTTTGGTCAAATCTGAAGAAAATTTATGAGAAGCTTTCACAGAATTGCACAATGCTTCCAAATCATAATTAGGATTTTTAATTGCATTTTCAAGGAGAGAAATTTCTTCATTTTCACTCCACAGCTTTCGCTTTTCTGATCTCTGTCTCTTATCTCCCACCTTCTTGGAACCGGCTGAACTGTCTGAATATGCCGCTATGCAGAAACCCTCACTATCGTATGAAGGCTCAGAATCAGAATCCATTGATAGTGAAAAAAAGAAAGAAAAAGGAATAACACAAATGAATATTGGAAGGCGTAAATATAGTTTTGGCAAATATTTACTGTACTGGAAACTAGATATTTAAGGTGTGTGGGAAAATATATATCTTTATATTTTTTCCTATTATATCTGAAGAACTACAAACTCAACAAATCCTTAATTGACTTTTAGATGAGGAAATTATCAAGAATATCAATTTTTTTATTCGTTTTCCTACTCCGAAAATATATGAATTATTCTAATATTTCTCTGACGAGGAAACTTAAAAAAAAATTATGAAAAGATTATATATATATATATTGAGAAAACATATGTAATTTGATTATAAAGTTAATGTACAGTACGCCAGACACACTACGTCATCCGTGTGCCAAACCAATAGCATTATAGCAAATTGTACTCTAACCAATAGAAAAATAACATGTTGTAATTAATTAATTAATTATTTACTATTTGATTATATAAATAAAATTTTAGACTATAAAATAAATACTCTAGATCCTAAAATATAAAACCTAGATGCTAATTTATTAACCTCTAGACTCTAGAATAGATGACATGATGTGATTTTATTGACTTGGCACACGAATAACGTGGTATGCAAGCTTATTCTATAATTTCCCTTATACATTTGAGAGAAAAGGAAACAAATCCAGTGTAGGAAATGCATACCGACAAATGAAATAACTGTCCTTCGATTTAATCCAGCGTAAAAGAGAATATTCCATCACTATCTAGGAATAAATCAAAAGTTCAATTGGACCAAAATTGGCAAACAACCATTACATCCATGGAAAAATATACCAAATCTAATTAATTAACCAATAACGAAAAGCAATTTAATTACAAAATCTATGGAAAAATATGCCAAAATATATATATTCTTCACAATTATTTCCTGTAGAGTAAACTTTACAAATTATTCATCGTCTAATAAATTAAATTCCAGTGATTTGACAAAGTAAGATATTTTCTTAAATAAAAGGTTGAATTTTTAAATTAGTATTGAATATAAATATATAGAACAGCGGTTTAGAAAACATTTTTAGTTTGTGCGGTGGAGAGGTGAAGAAGAAATGTATTTGTGCAAAAAATGTGTGCTTGAAATGACAGATATGAATTCGTTGCAGGAATTATTCTTCCTACCAAACAGAGCTACCACTTACATGCAGAAAGAATACAGGCAAATCGAAATTTTACATTTGAAGGCTGTGTTCGAACAATGCAAATTTGTTGAAAATTATATCCGAACCGAGCTCGCCACTCTCAACAAGTAGCTACCTAGTAGAATGTATTTTACTGTTTTAAAATTTTGGGATGAGAATAATATAATTAACAAGAATATTTAATTTATTTCAGCAATAATAATATTGGTGCTGGTGAATTGGTGAAAAAAGCCTCAAGTGCAGATGGAGAAGAGTTGCAGAAAAAGAAGAAGAAAAAGAAGCTTAAACATAATGACGTCCTGCAAATCAATCATTAATCAGGCCAATTCCAAATTAAAACAGGTTTTTTTTTTTTTCTAATAAATATTGTTACTTCTGATTTTTTAGAGAGAGTTGAGTTTTTAATCAAGTTTTAATCCTTCTTATCAGCTGATAATTATTTGAGAGTATGTAATGGAATTTAGCTTAATTTTAAGTAAATGCTGATTTAAGAACTAACACCAAAGTATTTGTCTTGCAAGGGTGTAATGGATTCCATACGTGTTTAAGCCTCGCTGTTGTAGCATTTATATATTAAACAAAATTATACTCTACATTATTTAAGATTTTGAAAGCATACTATATCAATTACAATGATAATAGTTCATAAATTAAAGCATAAGGAGTGAATTACTAAGTAATAATTCATTTCAATTGTGTGAGTAGCATATTCATTAGTAAAGTCTATTCAAAATATACAAATGTTCACCGAATTAAAATCTCAAGGAGTTGTATCGTTTCATCTATGAGAACTCTTATAACATCCAACTTAGGTTTGAATTTTATTTCCATTATACAAGAGGACTGTAGTGACAAATTATTAATTTTAGATTAGAGTATATATTATAGCAATTTTTGAGAAAGGTTAAATTTGAGCTGTACAATGATTTTGAAGTGGTAAGTCCAATTATGATATCACATGAGAGGGTTCAGGTTTGAAATACAACTAATGTAATAGATTATGATATTAGAGAAAAATTAATATATTCAAGTAAGAGCCTCGGTTCCGTTTTGGTTCCGTCTGTGATATTTATGAGACATTTTGCAATCCTTTAAAATTTTTGTAACAAATTTAATTAATTTTGTTGAACAGTCAATTAATTAATTGAAAGTTATCCATTTGTTGTGAAGAAAAGAAAATAAAGATGCTATAAGAAAGATTCAGACAGAAGTCCACAGAGTATCAGAACATAGTTAAGGCCGAATCGTAACATATACATCAACTAATGTTCATATTTAATGCCTTTTCCCTATGTATATTTGCAAAATTTGGGTTATTCATATACTGGAAACGAGCCCTCGCGTTGCTTCGTGGATCAAATTCTCTATAGCACATTACTCCTAAAATCTGAAAACATGCATAACAGGAAAATGAAAGGAAAATAGCCACAAAAGGAAAGTGGTATCAGCATATCAAGTCCAATTATGTCATTTGGAATTTTCCTAACTTTATTTTTGTCTATTTCAATACATGTTTATATATTGATCACTAGCTTTAAATATTTTACCATGTCTCTTTTCTTCTTAAAACAGCATTTAAACATTTCTTATTATAGCCTTGTCCGTTGGGATTACCCACCCGGCTCGTCCATGTCCAATTTCTAAAAGAAAAACTTGGACATTCGTTTTATTTATTAAACCCACTTCAGCCTGAATCCAATAAACCCCAAAGCCTAGCCCAGCTCAACCCAGCTTGAATCTAGAATTTATGTAAAGTCCCAAGCCCAACCTGAGCCCAACCCAGCCAATATGTACTTATATATTTTATTTTATTTTTAATTTCAATTTACATCATATAAATAGTTTCTAAATATATTATTAGTCTTTTTTATAAAATTATTTAGATGATATTAGTTTTAGAGTGTCATATTATATAAGTATATATATATATATATATATATATATATATATATATATATATATTGTCATATTATCTTTATCTTATTATTATTTTTTTTAAAAAAAATAATTTTAAATGATGGGCTTCAATTGGACTGGGGGATTGATGTTATAAGCACAGTCTAAGCTCGGACTAAGCCAATTAATTTTTATGCGAGTTAGATTGGGTTTGGGTAAACTTTTTATTATCAAGCCTGATAGACTCGGTTGAAGCTCCGTGAACGGTTGTATTTCTTAGCAAGGGAGAGTTGTTATCACACATGTTGTAAACATAGTTGGGCAGAAAATGTAAAGAAGTATTTTAACTTGAGTTATTTAAATGATAGATATATTGTCATAACTCATCAGAATAAGACAATCTTTAGCACATGATACTATCATCCAACGGCTTTGCAAAGGTTGTAGCTTTTTCTTTATAAGCAAAATTAATTAATTTATCAATGATAAAGTGATGCGTGATAAACACAAACACTAATAGAAGCAAATGTACTTCGTTACTCAAGTAATATAAAGTAAGTAGAATATCGATCCCACAAGGACTAATTATGCTAATCTTAAACGTAGTCGGATTTCTATTGATCAAGGCGAAGAGAATATTGTATCTTTGAGTTTGGTTGTGAATTAAAATTACTACTAAAAACAATTAAATTAAAATTAAGAATGTAATAAAATTGTATAAGAGAAATTCGATGAGAAAGCTAACTAAGGCGTCCGGTTTCACTTAACATTAATTCCAGCAATATTTTATATTATGCAATTAATTCGATTAAATTCCAAAATGGCAATTTCCAAAAATAATCAATACCGGTTATGGCTATTATTTCTAATTCTTAACCTAAACACTTAAACCTCTCAGTTCTAAGTGATCAGCCAGAAAGCATTGAGCCTAAGAAATCCTAGCACTAACTAGTGAGCCACTAGAGCAATGGTTATGCAAAAGTCTTGTTGTATGATTCCGTTAATCTAGTCCTTTGGTCAATTATAGATTAACTATGAACATTGGAATTAATGATCACGCATCCAAAGCATTAAACACACACAACACAATATTAGAAAATAATAAGAATTAAATTGCATTAACCATAAAATAATTACATGGAACAATTGCTAAGATCCACCACAGCCTTAGCTATGGTGGAATTAGTTCATCGCTAAACTAATAACACACAAACGAATTAAAGAAAACATGGTAAAGAGAAAGGTTTAGAGAAAACTAGAATCAAAGTGGCTGATGTACGGATCGTTGAGGTGAAAAGATGAATGCTCCTCCAAACCCTAGCTCCCAAGAACACGTTCTCCCAATACGTTCTTCCAAGAGAGAAAATAAGAATAAAATCTGAAAAACTAAACTCTAAAAACTTAAAACTAAAACTAAAAACTAAAAAAACTCCTGCTGAATGATGAAATATAATCCTCTTCTAACTCTCCCCTCCTCAAACAAAAAAAGGAATAGGAATTCTAATAAGAGTCAAAATCCCTCCCTTCTTTTAAGGGAATTACCAAAAAAAAAAAAGAAAACATTCCTCCTTTGACAAGGAGTCCATTGGACATCAAGATTTCTCAGCCAAAAGACTTCTAGTTCTCTCCTCCAAGAGACTAAACCCGCAGCTTTTCCTTGGCCCATCATGAACGCAGGCCCAAATCACTAAATCAGCTTTAAAACTCCAAAATCAACACCTCCCAGGGCATGGTCACGCCTTAGGACTGCTCCTGGGCTGTTTTAAGTCAAATTTGCTCCTTTATCATGCACTCTTAGCTCCATTCTCTTCTTAGGGGTCCTAACAAGGAAAATACATAAAAAGGAAGTAATTTATGCCTTAAATAAATAAAATCAACTCAATTAAAACACAAAAACAAAGGCAAAATAAGTATATAAAATACATTTATCAACTTCCCCACACTTAAACTTTGCTTGTCCTCAAGCAAACAAAACATCTCCAACTCCCGAAAACAATTAAGGAAAATTATAGATCAAACAACCGATTTTCAAAATATCACAAACCACAACCTCACTTTCATCCACAAGTCAAGCATACTCAATCAATAAGGCTGTCACAAAAGAATTTGGCATTTAACCCCAATCTTATGCACACAAAGCAACTCAATTAACTATCAGAATATGATTTGCATCACTAAAATAGTAAACTTCTAAGTCACTTCCCAATCAATCACATAGATAAAGATCAACAGGACTTTAGAATTCACACAGTTTTCTGGGGGGGGGGGGGGGGGGTAGTATCCACGATACATTGATCAATTTTATTTAATTAACTTTATAACTTTTGACCTTACTTGAGATGTTACTTAGTTTTTCCGAACAGATAACAAAGATGGAGCAAACACAATGCACACGACTTACTCAACTAAGCACATTCAATCAAGTGGCTACTAGCACTATTCATAACTTCACCTTGAAAGTGAAGCCAACGGAATAAATTTCAATTTTCCATTCTTAACTTTTTGTCAATTTTCATTAAGCACGAATAATTAATTTCCATTACCCCAAGATTAATTCAAAATAAAGCACACAATTTGCCTATTTCATCTCTTTACTTATGCTCAATCAAAATGAAGCTTCCTAGAGAGTCTATGTCTAAAAGTGATACATCTCAACCCCAAAGTCTATATTATTACAAAGGTGCCAATCAAATGGGGCCTCATGGTGCATTTAATGTAAACTTCCCTATTAACAGGCATACTTAACCTAGAAAGATGAAAAATGAGAGCGTGTGTTTGTGCTTTTTTTTTTTTTTTTGAAAAACAAAAACATTGCTTATGAGGAGTTGGATCATTAAGTTGCAAGTGACAAACATAGGACCACAGAGAATGAACTCAAGCAACTCAAAAGGAAGGAATAAAATCAAAAATCAATTTGCAATTCCCCTTCCCCACACTTAAAACATACATTGTCCCTGTATATTAGCCACAATAACCAAAAACTAAAAAGAATAGAATGAGAGAACTCCCCTGGTTATCGAAGGCCGAAGTCTAAACGCTATTGAGGAGAAGGCGGACATAGAGCCTTGCGTCACTTTGGTGCAAAGAGAAATTGATGAAATATTTGCCATAGTTCATTGTCCCCTATCTCATTTTTTGCTTTATGAAAAATGTCAAAGTCGCATGATTTGCAACTTTTGGCCATTTTTTTTTATCTTATAATGCACAAAACAATTAAATTTAGCAAAAATTGCACTGCAGAGAATCAAGTTAATCCCTTAGAACACAAAATGCAATATATCAACAGTGTACAATGACCCAAAATCTACTAATTGATTCAATCAATGAGAACCAATATTGAACTTTCAATATAACCAAATCAATGATGTGAAAACTAACAGCTTAATACTTGTCATCCTAACACCCATCAGTTAATGTTTCCACTTAATTGACTCAATAATTATCCAAGATGAACAAATTGAAAATTAAGAATTTAAAATAATATAGCACGTGATAGAGAATATCAACACACTAGCTTTCTGCAAATCCTTGACTCGAAAAGTTCACATGATATTCACCATCTCAAAATAATTTTTCATTCAATCTAACAATCAAACTTAATACTCAATAATTAAGTAAAAAGAAGAATCAATAAAGATTAATTGGAATTTCAAACGATTGAAGCCAAGATGAATTGAGCCAAGGGGAGAGATGGCGAGGAGGTGTTGAAACTGCCTTTCTCTTTCACTGGAGCCGAGTTGTACCTTGGGAGGTCGGAGAAGGTGGTAGAGAGGCCAAAATTTCAAGTTGAATCGGTTGAGAGTTGGCTGAATGGGTCGATTCACCAAAAGGAGGGAGCTGCCGGAGGATTTCCAACGCTAGCAACGGTGCGGAGTAAGGAGCGTCGGGTGATGGTGGTGTAGCTCGTGGTGGAAAGGAGGTATGGGCGGCGGAAGGCGTAGAACCTGTTAAGAGGAAAGAAAGATGACGAAGAGTTAGCAATTAAGAACTTTTGGGTTTTTCTTCAATTGCCTTTATTCTTTTAATTATTATTATTATTATTATTATTATTATTATTATAAATAAACGTTGGAAACAGAAGAAGACATGGCCTAAGGCATGGCCGTTGTCCTTGAGCCCAAATTTTTTTTTAATAATAAAGTGGTGAGAAGCAGAAGAAAGGGAGGCCTAAGTCATGGTCATTCCTTAGGCAGCCCTTTTGCCCAAAAAGGAATTTTTTTTTTATGATTAGAAACAGAAGAAACAGTTCCTAAGGCACGGTCACGCCTTAGTCAAAAACCTACAAAAAATAATAATAATAAATAAATAAATAAAATAGCATGATTAAATCCTACAAATTAAAACTAAGAACAACTAATTAACAACTAAATTAACAAAAATAAAAAAAAAAAAAATTGGGTTGCATCCCAAAAGCGCTAATTTTATAGTCGTTTAGCACAACTTAAACTTCCCTTTCATGTAAAAGTTTGGAGTCGTATGAGGAATTCAAACTCTTTGAAAAAAATATTATGAATGCACATCGAAGGCTCTAATTGATCCCAAGTTAAAGATTTTCATACCGAAAATTTGAGTTCTTTAACGAAAATTCTCGCTTGCTCCCTTTGCGATTCTTTTGGTAGCTCATAAACAATATAAGATAATTGAACAGGGGGTACATCGAATTGTATATCTTTAATCCCCACCATGGAAACTTCACACTTGGTCGGTCCACTAACGACCTCCAACATACCTTCTTCTTGACTTAGAACTAACTCTAAATTTTCGTCAATAATTTTTCCATGACAAGCTTCAACTGAGATAGAGATTTCAACATTTTCATTCGAATCGCCCTCTGTAATTGATGTGTCTGCAGCCATATCAACTACTAAACCTAATCGCATGCATAAAGTTTGTGTTGCACTGTACAAACTTTCACGTTGAGCATCTTTTGAAGATAGAAAATTCATCATTAGTTCCTCCATCGATGGCTCAAAAGCGTTAATCGCCATCACCTTGCAAAATAAACGAAAAAGAACAAGTGAAGAAAAAAATATATACAAAAAAACCTAGATCAACAAAAACCATTTAATCTAGCATTGCATAAAAATAGTCCCCGTCAACGGCGCCAAAAACTTGATGCGTGATAAACACACACACTAATAGAAGCAAGTGTACTTCGTTGCTCAAGTAATATAAAGTAAGTAGAGTATCGATCCCACAAGGACTAATTATGCTAATCTTAAACGTAGTCGGATTTCTATTGATCTAGGCGAAGAGAATATTGTATCTTTAAGTTTGGTTATGAATTACTACTAAAAACAATTAAATTAAAATTAAGAATGTAATAAAATTGTATAAGAGAAATTCGATGAGAAAGCTTACTAAGGCGTCCGGTTTCACTTAACATTAATTCCAGTAATATTTTATATTATGCAATTAATTCGATTAAATTCCAAAATGGCAATTTCCATAAATAATCAATACCGGTTATGGCTATTAATTCTAATTCTTAATCTAAACACTTAAACCTCTCAGTTCTAAGTGATCAGCCAGAAAGCATTAAGCCTAAGAAATCCTAGCACTAACTAGTGAGCCATTAGAGAAATGGTCATGCAAAAGTCGTGTTGTATGATTTCGTTAATCTAGTCCTTTGGTCAATTATAGATTAACTATGAACATTGGAATTGATGGTCACGCATCCAAAGCATTAAACACACACAACACAATATTAGAAAATAATAAGAATTAAATTGCATTAACCATAAAATAATTACATGGAACAATTGCTAAGATCCACCACAGCCTTAGCTATGGTGGAATTAGTTCATCGCTAAACTAATAACACACAAACGAATTAAAGAAAACATGGTAAAGAGAAAGGTTTAGAGAAAACTAGAATCAAAGTGGTTGATGTACGGATCGTTGAGGTAAAAAGATGAATGCTCCTCCAAACCCTAGCTCCCAAGAACACGTTCTCCCAATACGTTCTTCCAAGAGAGAAAATAAGAATAAAATCTGAAAAACTAAACTCTAAAAACTTAAAACTAAAACTAAAAACTAAAAAAACTCCTGCTGAATGATGAAATATAATCCTCTTCTAACTCTCCCCTCCTCAAACAAAAAAAGGAATAGGAATTCTAATAAGAGTCAAAATCCCTCCCTTCTTTTAAGGGAATTACCAAAAAAAAAAAAAGAAAAGAAAACATTCCTCCTTTGACAAGGAGTCCATTAGCCATCAAGATTTCTCAGCCAAAAGACTTCTAGTTCTCTCCTCCAAGAGACTAAACCCGCAACTTTTCCTTGGCCCATCATGAACGCAGGCCCAAATCACCAAATCAGCTTTAAAACTCCAAAATCAACACCTCTCAGGGCATGGTCACGCCTTAGGACTACTCCTGGGCTGTTTTAAGTCAAATTTGCTCCTTTATCATGCACTTTTAGCTCCATTCTCTTCTTAGGGGTCCTAACAAGGAAAATATGCCTTAAATAAATAAAATCAACTCAATTAAAACACAAAAACAAAGGCAAAATAAGTATATAAAATACACTTATCAACTTCCCCACACTTAAACTTTGCTTGTCCTCAAGCAAACAAAACATCTCCAACTCCCGAAAACAATTAAGGAAAATTATAGATCAAACAACCGATTTTCAAAATATCACAAACCACAACATCACTTTCATCCACAGGTCAAGCATACTCAATCAATAAGGCTGTCACAAAAGAATTTGGCATTTAACTCCAATCTAATGCACACAAAGCAACTCAATTAACTATCAGAATATGATTTGCATCACTAAAATAGTAAACTTCTAAGTCACTTCCCAATCAATCACATAGATAAAGATCAATAGGACTTTAGAATTCGCACAATTTTCTTGGGGGGGGGGGGGGTAGTATCCATGATACATTGATCGATTTTATTTAATTAACTTTATAACTTTCGACCTTACTTGAGATGTTACTTAGTTTTTCCGAACACATAACAAAGATGGAGCAAACACAATGCACCCGACTTACTCAACTAAGCTCATTCAATCAAGTGGCTACTAGCACTATTCATAACTTCACCTTGAAAGTGAAGCCAGCGGAATAAATTTCAATTTTCCATTCTTGACTTTTTGTCAATGATTTTGAAGTGGTAAATCCAATTATGATATCACATTAGAGGGTTCAGGTTTGAAATACAACTAATGTAATAGATTATGATATTAGAGAAAAATTAATATATTCAAGTAAGAGCCTCGGTTCCGTTTTGGTTCCGTCTGTGATATTTATGAGACATTTTGCAATCCTTTAAAATTTTTGTAACAAATTTAATTAATTTTGTTGAACAGTCAATTAATTAATTGAAAGTTATCCATTTGTTGTGAAGAAAAGAAAATAAAGATGCTATAAGAAAGATTCAGAAAGAAGTCCACAGAGTATCAGAACATAGTTAAGGCCGAATCGTAACATATACATCAACTAATGTTCATATTTAATGCCTTTTCCCTATGTATATTTGCAAAATTTGGGTTATTCATATACTAGAAACGAGCCCTCGCGTTGCTTCGTGGATCAAATTCTCTATAGCACATTACTCCTAAAATCTGAAAACATGCATAACAAGAAAATGAAAGGAAAATAGCCACAAAAGGAAAGTGGTATCAGCATATCAAGTCCAAAAGACTAAATACATATTCAAACTTCATTGAAAATCCCATAAGATGATGAAATTATAAAATTAAATGTATAATTTTTTGGCACATCGATGTAGCAGACAAATTTTGTTTTCAAAAGAACTGCTTCCCGAACATCTCCTACAAATTTCGTCTTCCGTGTTTAAGGTTTAAAGTATTTGTTCTTATTATTGTAATTATGGAATTTTTACAGGTTCCACCAAGTGGGGTCCAACGCAATAAAAAATGTATAATTTGAATGCTTAAATTTGTTTCATCCGCTGCTTAAATTTATATATATAAAAAAAATAGATACGTAATTTTCATACTGGAACATAAAAGAATGGTAAAAAAAAAAAAAAGATTTTTTTTTTTTTTATGGAATAGGTTTCAATTATGTCATTTGGAATTTTCCTAACTTTATTTTTGTCTATTTCAATACATGTTTATATATTGATCACTAGCTTTGAATATTTTACCATGTCTCTTTTGTAATGAATTATATGCGAACAAAAGAATATCGATTTAACTTAAGTTAACATTCTGATACTTGACTTAATATAATACGAATTTGTATTTTACTATCGGAAAATGAAGTTTCATTTTAATAGATATAAATTTAGTAATTCTTCTTAAAACAGCATTTAAACATTTCTTATTAGCCTTGTCCATTGGGATTACCCACCCGGCTCATCCATGTCCGATTTCCAAAAGACAAACTTGGACATTAATTTTCGGGAAATTAGTATTTTTACGCTGTTTTAAGTCTTGTTTTTATCACATACCTTTCTTTATTTTTCTAAATGCCTCTTTTTCCCAACAAAAATTTTCAAATACGTACTTCTATTTTTAATTTTTTAAATACGTTCGACATTACACCATCCTGCAAAATGAACCACCTCGGTCTCCATCCTTTCCCATATTTCACCCACTTATGTAAAATCCCTGAAATTCCATTCTCAACAATATCATTTATCCTTACATCAACCTACTGTTCCCGTGGCAAAGACAACGTATTCGCCGTCACCGCTGCCCCCGCCACCAAGGCCCGCTGATTTAGTCGGTTACTGTTGCTGAGGACGCTGTTGCTATTACAATCGACGCCGTTGTGGTGATGATTCAAGAGGTTAGGCTGGTACTGATAGGCGGACATGGATCTCGGATTCAGGTCGGATCTAGAGGCGATTGCCATGGGTAAATCAGGTACAGTCTTAGTTGATTAATTACCTAGCGTATACTTAGAAGGAATTATTATTACAGAATCTAACCCCATCAAAATTCGTATCTAAAATCGCGGCGGCGCATCTTGTCTCCGGCGAGGTCGCAGAAATTGAAACACTGCTCCACTCCAAAAATGAATTCTTCAAACCCTGTAGTCACACTTTCAGTTTCGAGTTCCACCAATCGTCGATCGTAAATCAATTGACCTAAATTCTAGTTATTGCAGTTTTTAATTGGGGATTTCTATTTTTATAATAGTTGGTTTGATGTTAAGTTGGGTATGTTATTTGCAGGAGTGAAGGGACTGTTTTCTTTGGCTCCGCCATACCAAGGGATATATGGAGAATGGATCATCTGGAGTGATAGTTTACAAATGGAATGAAAAGAGTAACAGACAAAATACTGGAAGTGCAAATTGGAAGAAAAGATGGAGCTGCTGTTCTCAGTATGATAAAAAATGCTCCGCCTTGTCTATTAGGATATCATGTTTCCTATGATGATGGCTACACTTTGTATTAACTAGTTCATTGAGCAGCATAAAACAAGATGATGCCTAACACTTGTAATTGGTGTTGTCTATGTATTCCTTGCATCTCTTTCTGATGCTTTGTTGTGCAGTTGTAGAAATTCAATGATCTATTTGTTATTTTGATTGAATATTTGGTTGTTTATCATTTAATTGACTACTCTTGTAGCTTTCTTTTTAAAGTTCTCAATAGAATCTATGTTATACCAATTGGTTATAGTGAATAAAAATTTAAAATTTATTTGTCTAGGTCTTTTTCTTGATTAGATCTCTATAAATCTTGTTTAAGTACTTCATTGTATGAAATTTCCTATTGATGATCATTTAATGTTGCATCTGCAATTTAGGACTGCATTTCAATTTTGGACTGCATCTGCACTTTAGGACTGCATTTCAATTTTGGGACTGCGTCTATACTTTAGAACTGCATTTTAGGATTGCAATTTTGGGACTGCATTTGCACTTTAGGACTGCATTTTAGAACTGCAATTTTGGGACTGCATTTGTAATTTATAATTGCATTTTAGGACTGCAATTTTGGGACTGCATTTGCATTTTATAACTGCATTTTAGGATTGTAATTTTGGGATTGCATTTGTACTTTATGACTGCATGTTAGGACTGCAATTTTGGGACTGCATTTGTACTTTATAACTACATTTTAGGATTGCAATTTGGGGACTGCATTTACACTTTGTGACTGCATTTTGGGACTGCAATTTTGAGACTACATTTTAGGACTGTAATTTTGGGACTCCACTTATATTGTTATACACTGTTATACATTGGTTATACACTATTTATACACTTTTTATACACTGTTTATACAGTTCTTATACACTGTTATACATTGTTTATACACTTCTTATACATTGTTAAACACTATTATACACTTCTTATATATTGTTATGCATTGTTTATATGCTTCTTATATATTGTTATGCATTGTTTACACGCTTCTTATACATTGTTTATACGCTTCTTATACACTGTTATACACTTTTTATACACTATTTATACATTGTTTATACATTATTTATACACTGTTATATATTATTTATACATTATTTATACATTATACACTGTTTATACATTGTTTATACATTATTTATACATTGTTATACATTGTTATACACTGTTTATACACTTCTTATACAATGTTATACATTGCTTACACATTGTTTATACACTACTTATACATTTTTATACATTATACACTTCTTATACAATGTTATATGTTTATACACTTATTGTACATTGTTATACACTCTTTATACATTGTTTATACACTGTTATACATTGTTTATATATTGTTTATACATTATACACTGTTTATACATTGTTTATTGCACTGTTTATACATTATTTATACACTGTTATACATTATTTATACATTGTTTATACATTATACACTGTTTATACATTGTTTATACATTATTTATACACTGTTAAACATTGCTTATACATTGTTTATACACTACTTATACATTGTTATACATTATACACTTCTTATACAATGTTATATGTTTATACACTTATTATACATTGTTATACACTCTTTATTCATTGTTTATATATTGTTTATACATTATTTATACACTGTTATACATTGTTTATACATGATTTATACATTGTTTATACATTTTTTATATACTGTTATACATTGTTATATACTGTTTATACACTTCATATACATTGTTATACATTATTATACACTTCTTATATATTATTATACATTATTTATACATCGTTTATACACTTTATACATTGTTTATACACTGTTTATACACTGTTTATACAATGATTATACGTTAGTTATACCTTACTTATACCTTAAGATACACTATTACAGTGATTATACTTTAATTATACCTTAAGATACACTATTATAGTGATTATACCTTAGTTATACCTTAATTATACCTTAAGATACGTTATTACAATGATTATACCTTAGTTATACCTTAATTATACCTTACTCATACCTTAAGATACAGTATTACATTGATTATACCTTAGTTATACCTTAATTATACCTTAAGATACACTATTATAGTGATTATACCTTAGTTATTCCTATATTTGTACCCTAAGATACATTATTATATTGATTATACTTTTGTTATACCTTAATTATACCTTAAGATACACTATTTGTTGGAAATGCCCAAGTCTCGAGGCATTGGTCCTTGCATTTGTATCATACATTAATTGGATTTATGTATTATACTTATTTATGTTATTAATAAAGGCATTAATTCATTTATTATATTTATCTTGTGCAATATATTAAATGAAGTATCCAATGGACATATCCATATCCATGATGACCAGTGTCATGCGCTCGTCAGTAAGACCATGGATAGGGTAAACGATATGACCATAAATAGATCCGTAGTCTGTTCCAGTCATGGGAATGAATGGAACAAGAGACTATCATTAACCTAGTTGTATGGCGGTGTCTTACCGATCATTGGACATGGAATGTCAACCAAGTTAATGGGTACATGCATAAGGGGGCATGGTACTTGATAGATCCACTAAACGAGAAATCCGCATGGTATAGTATCACAAGTGATTCTCGTGTAGTACTTGTATGGATCCTTTGACCTGACCATATGATGGTGTTACATGTGAGGTCACATACTTAGGGGTATGCCTAAAGGGCCTGTAATAGGGTGCCAAGTATGGATACTTTCGGGTATGTCACTTAGCATGGTAATGCTATGGATATGCAAAAGGGATTTGTCACTCAGTAGTGCACTAGGAAGATATCATCGGCCTCTTGATGAATGTAACTGATAAGAGTGTGACCACACCCAAACAAGTGGGAACTTGTTTGTGAGCTTCAGTGCATTCGGGATCAAGTTAATGTCCGGACACAAAAGAGGGTGATCAATCCATGCCTCTGTGTTGGACACCGATATCAATGACATGGGATATACAAGTTTAAGCTACAGGGTTATGATAACAGTTAGACTACCATCTCCATCTTAATTGGGGACCGCAGTGGCTTGCTAGAGCCCAACTGCAGTCTGTGGGCCATAGGCCCACTGCCAACATAAAGATGGGCCCACAGGATCGTACACATTGAGCGACTGAACACCAACTTAAGGAATCACATGTATACTTGGAGTATACACACTAGAGAGAGAGGTGTACATATATTAATTATATTATAACTTTATTACTACATGTTTATATATTGATCACTAGCTTTAAATATTTTACCATGTCTCTTTTGTAATGAATTATATGCAAACAAAAGAATATCGATTTAACTTAAGTTAAGACTTAATATAATACGAATTTTGCATTTTACTATCAGAAAATGAAGTTTCATTTTAATAGATATAAATTTAGTAATTCTTCTTAAAAGCCTTGTCCATTGGGATTACCCACCCGGCTCGTCCATGTCCAATTTCTAAAAGAAAAACTTGGACATTCATTTTATTTATTAAACCAACTTCAGCCTGAATCCAATAAACCCCAAAGCCTAGCCCAGCTCAACCCAGCTTGAATCTAGAATTTATGTAAAGTCCCAAGCCTAACCTGAGCCCAACCCAGCCAATATGTACTTATATATTTTATTTTATTTTTAATATCAATTTATATCATATAAATAGTTTCTAAATATATTATTAGTCTTTTTTATAAAATTATTTAGATGATATTAGTTTTAGAGTGTCATATTATATAAGTATATATATATTTTTTTTGTCATATTATCTTTATCTTATTATTATTTTTTTAAAAAAAATAATTTTAAATGATGGGCTTCAATTGGAATTGGGGATTGATGTTATAAGCACAGCCTAAGCTCGGACTGAGCCAATTAATTTTTATGCGAACTAGACTGGGTTTGGGTAAACTTTTTATTATCAAGCCTGATAGACTCGGTTGAAGCCCAGTGAACGGTTGTATTTCTTAGCAAGGGAGAGTTGTTATCACACATGTTGTAAACATAGTTGGGCAGAAAATGTAAAGAAGTATTTTAACTTGAGTTATTTAAATGATAGATATATTGTCATAACTCATCAGAATAAGACAATCTTTAGCACATGATACTATCATCCAACGGCTTTACAAAGGTTGTAGCTTTTTCTTTATAAGCCAAATTAATTAATTTATCAATGATAAAGTGATGCGTGATAAACACACACACTAATAGAACCAAGTGTACTTCGTTGCTCAAGTAATATAAAGTAAGTAGAGTATCGATCCCACAAGGACTAATTATGCTAATCTTAAACGTAGTCGGATTTCTATTGATCTAGGCGAAGAGAATATTGTATCTTTGAGTTTGGTTGTGAATTAAAATTACTACTAAAAACAATTAAATTAAAATTAAGAATGTAATAAAATTGTATAAGAGAAATTCGATGAGAAAGCTAACTAAGGTGTCCGGTTTCACTTAACATTAATTCCAGCAATATTTTATATTATGCAATTAATTCGATTAAATTCCAAAATGGCAATTTCCATAAATAATCAATACCGGTTATGGCTATTAATTCTAATTCTTAACCTAAACACTTAAACCTCTCAGTTCTAAGTGATCAGCCAGAAAGCATTAAGCCTAAGAAATCCTAGCACTAACTAGTGAGCCACTAGAGCAATGGTTATACAAAAGTCGTGTTGTATGATTCTGTTAATCTAGTCCTTTGGTCAATTATAGATTAACTATGAACATTGGAATTGATGGTCACGCATCTAAAGCATTAAACATACACAACACAGTATTAGAAAATAATACGAATTCAATTGCATTAACCATAAAATAATTACATGGAACAATTGCTAAGATCCACCACAGCCTTAGCTATGGTGGAATTAGTTCATCGCTAAACTAATAACACACAAACGAATTAAAGAAAACATGGTAAAGAGAAAGGTTTAGAGAAAACTAGAATCAAAGTGGCTGATGTACGGATCGTTGAGGTGAAAAGATGAATGCTCCTCCAAACCCTAGCTCCCAAGAACACGTTCTCCCAATATGTTCTTCCAAGAGAGAAAATAAGAGTAAAATCTGAAAAACTAAACTCTAAAAACTTAAAACTAAAATAAAAACTAAAAAAACTCCAGCTGAATGATGAAATATAATCCTCTTCTAACTCTCCCCTCCTCAAACAAAAAAAGGAATAGGAATTCTAATAAGAGTCAAAATCCCTCCCTTCTTTTAAGGGAATTACCAAAAAAAAAAAAAGAAAACATTCCTCCTTTGACAAGGAGTCCATTAGACATCAAGATTTCTCAGCCAAAAGACTTCTAGTTCTCTCCTCCAAGAGACTAAACCCGCAGCTTTTCCTTGGCCCATTATGAACGCAGGCCCAAATCACCAAATCAGCTTTAAAACTCCAAAATCAACACCTCCCAGGGCATGGTTATGCCTTAGGACTGCTCCTGGGCTGTTTTAAGTCAAATTTGCTCCTTTATCATGCACTCTTAGCTCCATTCTCTTCTTAGGGGTCCTAATAAGGAAAATACATAAAAAGGAAGTAATTTATGCCTTAAATAAATAAAATCAACTCAATTAAAACACAAAAACAAAGGCAAAATAAGTATATAAAATACACTTATCAACTTCCCCACATTTAAACTTTGCTTGTCCTCAAGCAAACAAAACATCTCCAACTCCCGAAAACAATTAAGGAAAATTATAGATCAAACAACCGATTTTCAAAATATCACAAACCACAACCTCACTTTCATCCACAAGTCAAGCATACTCAATCAATAAGGCTGTCACAAAAGAATTTGGCATTTAACCCCAATCTTATGCACACAAAGCAACTTAATTAACTATCAGAATATGATTTGCATCACTAAAACAGTAAACTTCTAAGTCACTTCCCAATCAATCACATAGATAAAGATCTATAGGACTTTAGAATTCACACAGTTTTCTTGGGGGGGGGGGGGGTAGTATCCACGATACATTGATCAATTTTATTTAATTAACTTTATAACTTTTGACCTTACTTGAGATGTTACTTAGTTTTTCCGAACAGATAACAAAGATGGAGCAAACACAATGCACCCGACTTACTTAACTAAGCACATTCAATCAAGTGGCTACTAGCACTATTCATAACTTCACCTTGAAAGTGAAGCCAGCGGAATAAATTTCAATTTTCCATTCTTAACTTTTTGTCAATTTTCATTAAGCACAAATAATTAATTTCCATTACCCCAAGATTAATTCAAAATAAAGCACACAATTTGCCTATTTCATCTCTTTACTTATGCTCAATCAAAAAGAAGCTTCCTAGAGAGTCTATGTCTAAAAGTGATACATCTCAACCCCAAAGTCTATATTATTACAAAGGTGCCAATCAAATGGGGCCTCATGTTGCATTTAATGTAAACTTCCCTATTAACAGGCATACTTAACCTAGAAAGATGAAAAATGAGAGCTTGTGTTTGTGCTTTTTTTTAAAAAAAAAACAAAAACGTTGCTTATGAGGAGTTGGATCATTAAGTTGCAAGTGACAAACATAGGACCACAGAGAATGAACTCAAGCAGCTCAAAAGGAAGGAATAAAATCAAAAATCAATTTGCAATTCCCCTTCCCCACACTTAAAACATACATTGTCCCTGTATATTAGCCACAATAACCAAAAACTAAAAAGAATAGAACGAGAGAACTCCCTTGGTTATCGAAGGCCGAAGTCTAAACGCTATTGAGGAGAAGGCGGACATAGAGCCTTGCGTCACTTTGGTGCAAAGAAAAATTGATGAAATATTTGCCATAGTTCATTGTCCCCTTTCTCATTTTTTGCTTCTTGAAAAATGTCAAAGTCACATGATTTGCAACTTTTGGCCATTTTTTTTTATCTTACAATGCTCAAAACAATTAAATTTAGCAAAAATTGCACTGCAGAGAATCAAGTTAATCCCTTAGAACACAAAATGCAATATATCAACAGTGTACGGTGACCCAAAATCTACTAATTGATCCAATCAATGAGAACCAATATTGAACTTTCAATATAACCAAATCAATGATGTGAAAACTAACAGCTTAATACTTGTCATCCTAAAACCCATCAGTTAATGGTTCCACTTAATTGACTCAATAATTATCCAAGATGAACAAATTGAAAATTAAGAATTTAAAATAATATAGCACGTGATAGAGAATATCAACAAACTAACTTTCTACAAATCCTTGACTCGAAAAGTTCCTCATGATATTCACCATCTCAAAATAATTTTTCAATCAATCTAACAATCAAACTTAATACTCAATAATTAAGTAAAACGAAGAATCAATAAAGATTAATTGGAATTTCAAACCGATTGAAGCCAAGATGAATTGAGCCAAGGGGAGAGATGGCGAGGAGGTGTTGAAACTACCTTTCTCTTTCACTGGAGCCGAGTTGTACCTTGGGAGGTCGGAGAAGGTGCCAGAGAGGCCAAAATTTCAAGTTGAATCGGTTGAGAGTTGGCTGAATGGGTTGGTTCACCAAAAGGAGGGGGCTGCCGGAGGATTTCCAACGCCAGCAAGGCGCGGAGGAAGGAGCGTCGGGTGATGGTGGTGTAGCTCGCGGTGGAAAGGAGGTATGGGCGGCGAAAGGCGTAGAACCTGTGAAGAGGAAAGAAAGATGACGAAGAGTTAGCAATTAAGGACTTTTGGGTTTTTCTTCAATTGCCTTTATTCTTTTAATTATTATTATTATTATTATTATTATTATTATTATTATTATTATAAATAAAGGTTGGAAACAGAAGAAGACATGGCCTAAGGCATGGCCGTTGTCCTTGCGCCCAAATTTTTTTTTTTAATAATAAAGTGGTGAGAAGTAGAAGAAAGGGAGGCCTAAGTCATGGTCATTCCTTAGGTAGCTCTTTCGCCCAAAAAGGAATTTTTTTTTTTTATGATTAGAAACAGAAGAAACAGTTCCTAAGGCACGGTCACGCCTTAGTCAAAAACCTGCAAAAAATAATAATAATAAATAAATAAATAAAATAACATGATTAAATCCAACAAATTAAAACTAAGAACAACTAATTAACAACTAAATTAACAAAAAATAAAATAAAAAAATTGGGTTGCATCCCAAAAGCGCTAATTTTATAGTCGTTTAGCTCGACTTAAACTTCCCTTTCATGTAAAAGTTTAGAGTCACATGAGGAATTCAAACTCTTTCAAAAAAATCTTATGAATGCACATCGAAGGCTCTAATTGATCCCAAGTTAAAGATTTCCATACCGAAAATTTGAGTTCTTTAACGAAAATTCTCGCTTGCTCCCTTTGCGATTCTTTTGGTAGCTCATAAACAATAAAAGAAAATTGAATAGGGGGTGTGAGCGGACGACCTTTTTTTTCTTTCTTCGGAAAGCGCGGACGCGGGGGTCCGAAACGAAAATGATTTTGAAATGTTCCTCTTCTTTTTATTTTTGCTTGGTGTGATTTTTGGGAAAACGGGTTTCGTTTATCTTGCTTAAGAAAATCCATTTGTTTATTTCGAAATTCGTTTTGTAGAAAACATTTTCCCATTTTATTACTTGAAAGATCTCGAAACCAATTCCCGAGATCAGTGACAGAGTTGCCACCTGGATCAGCTCATCCGGGAAATTCCGGTACAGCTCCCTACCGAGTATAGACTGCTGTAGCTAATCCAGAGATTCAGGGTTCGAACAAGTCCCTTATTTCACGTCTAACCAAAATAAATTTGGTCAATGTTCTTTGATGATATTTTAAATTTCTAGAGTTGATTTTTGTTGCATTAAGTAAAACACACAGCGCACGCACAAATAAAATAAAATAAAGCAGTAAATAATTAAATTATTACAACCCGATCGAATAAAATAAAAATTCACTTTACAACTGCCTAAAATACATGGATAAATCTATTAAATACATCCAAAATAAAAATAAAAATAAAAGGCTGCAAAACAGAGGGTTAGCACAGTTTATATTGCACACACAAGTAGGACTCAAATCAGGATAGAATTGGGAATTTTAGGAAACGGGGGCATGCATTTAGGGGATAACCGGGTCGACCCGACCGGTCGGACCGGTTAGACCTGGAAAACGTTTTTTGAAACGCCCTGTAATTTTATGCTGGAAAATTGATTTTTGGAAAACAATTGGCTCGATTACATGCGAATTTTTATTTTCGTGGGTCTGTTATCCCGGAATCCATGGTTCCGTTCGTGCGGGTTCCTAAATTCAACATCCATCTAGAGTCCAAAATACAATGAACACACTAAAAACATTTATTAAAATATTATTTGATTTGTTTTTAATATTTCCCAGGGACTTATAGAGTTCAGGGGTCTGCTATCGCTGGACTATAGATCCGGTTCGGATAAAATAACCCTGAAACTTGGAAAATAAATCCCGGGAAACTTGAAAATATCAATACCCGTATGTACAAAAATTCAAAAACCGGTGTTAAAATGACGTACGAATATTTATAAGCCGAAATATATCAGATCAGAATGCGTAAAAATGGAAAACGGGCTATTTTTCGGCTGGTCGGGACAGATCGGGGAGCTGTCCCTGAAGAACAGAGCCGTACGGCTCTAGGTTTAGAGCCAGCCGGCTCTGTTCTAATTGAACCAGAGCCATACAGCTCTATTCGGGTAGCCAATTTTCCGGAATTTTAGAAACAGAGAAAAATCACACGAAAAATGCAATGAACACAAGTTTAAGGCCTCTCAGAGTTTACCTTGGTGTTGTTCCAGTATATTAGATACACAAGAACGGTTTGAAAATCAAGAACGTAACTCGAATCCTCGAATATCCCGAAAATCCAAAAGTTTATCCGAACGAATCCGAAATAGAACCGAGAATCATTGTGAACCGATGAGTAACCACTAGAGTGTGTAATTGTGTGCTTAGGAATTTAGTTTCTGAAACCTAAAATTCACTCCTTCCTTTTTCTCTCTGTCTCTCTTTTCTCTGTGTCTCTCTCTTTTCTTTTCCCTTTCTTTCTTTTGCTTCCCCCCCTTTTCTATTATTGTTCAATTATTTTTCACAATCTTTTACCAGACAAAATAATCTCCAGAATTAAATGCGTCGATTAATTGTTTTTGTCGTTTTTTACCAAATTTCACAGACTTGGAACATGGTGTGGCACCTCTGCCCGCCCATCACAGCCGGCCAGATCTAAACAGAGCCGGCCGGCTATAAACAGAGCCGGCCGGCTCTGGTTTGTGAACCAGAGTCGACCGGTTCTATTCCATAGCTGGGCGGTTCTGGTTTAAAAAAACCAGAGCTGTCCAGTTCTAGCTAGAGCCGTGGCGACATTTCGATTATCCGACGTGTACACTAAACCCTGAAAATCACTCGGAGGATCCGCTTTACGGTAGTTCCGGATTGTGGATAATTTCGTTTTCGGAGAATTCGAGACATTTCGGGTAATATTATGCTCTTTTTTGTGTCCGAAGGTACTAAAGGTTTCTCATCACTGAGGTCGGGAAAACCCATGCTCACAGGGGGCACATCGAATTGTATATCTTTAATCCCCACCATGGAAACTTCACACTTGGTCGGTCCACTAACGACCTCCAACGTACCTTCTTCTTGACTTAGAAATAACTCTAAACTTTCGTCAATAATTTTTCCATGACAAGCTTCAACTGAGATAGAGATTTCAACATTTTCATTCGAATCGCCCTCTGTAATTGATGTGTCTGCAGCCATATCAACTACTAAACCTAATCGCATGCATAAAGTTTGTGTTGCATTGTACAAACTATCACGTTGAGCATCTTTTGAAGATAGAAAATTCATCATTAGTTCCTCCATCGATGGCTCAAAAGCGTTAATCGCCATCACCTTGCAAAATAAACGAAAAAGAACAAGTGAAGATAAAAATATATACAAAAAAACCTAGATCAACAAAAACCATTTAATCTAGCACTGCATAAAAATAGTCCCCGGCAACGGCGCCAAAAACTTGATGCGTGATAAACACACACACTAATAGAAGCAAGTGTACTTCGTTGCTCAAGTAATATAAAGTAAGTAGAGTATCGATCCCACAAGGACTAATTATGCTAATCTTAAACGTAGTCGGATTTCTATTGATCTAGGCGAAGAGAATATTGTGTCTTTGAGTTTGGTTGTGAATTAAAATTACTACTAAAAACAATTAAATTAAAATTAAGAATGTAATAAAATTGTGTAAGAGAAATTCGATGAGAAAGCTAACTAAGGCGTCCGGTTTCACTTAACATTAATTCCAGTAATATTTTATATTATGCAATTAATTCGATTAAATTCCAAAATGGCAATTTCCATAAATAATCAATACAGGTTATGGCTATTAATTCTAATTCTTAACCTAAACACTTAAACCTCTCAGTTCTAAGTGATCAGCCAGAAAGCATTAAGCCTAAGAAATCCTAGCACTAACTAGTGAGCCACTAGAGAAATGGTCATACAAAAGTCGTGTTGTATGATTTCGTTAATCTAGTCCTTTGGTCAATTATAGATTAACTATGAACATTGGAATTGATGGTCACGAATCCAAATCATTAAACATACACAACACAATATTAGAAAATAATACGAATTAAATTGCATTAACCATAAAATAATTACATGGAACAATTGCTAAGATCCACCACAGCCTTAGCTATGGTGGAATTAGTTCATCGCTAAACTAATAACACACAAACGAATTAAAGAAAACATGGTAAAGAGAAAGGTTTAGAGAAAACTAGAATCAAAGTGGCTGATGTACGGATCGTTAAGGTGAAAAGATGAATGCTCCTCCAAACCCTAGCTCCCAAGAACACGTTCTCCCAATACGTTCTTCCAAGAGAGAAAATAAGAATAAAATCTGAAAAACTAAACTCTAAAAACTTAAAACTAAAACTAAAAACTAAAAAAACTCCTGCTGAATGGTGAAATATAATCCTCTTCTAACTCTCCCCTCCTCAAACAAAAAAAGGAATAGGAATTCTAATAAGAGTCAAAATCCCTCCCTTCTTTTAAGGGAATTACCAAAGAAAAAGAAAACATTCCTCCTTTGACAAGGAGTCCATTAGCCATCAAGATTTCTGAGCCAAAAGACTTCTGGTTCTCTCCTCCAAGAGACTAAACCCGCAACTTTTCCTTGGCCCATCATGAGCACAGGCCCAAATCACCAAATTAGCTTTAAAACTCCAAAATCAACACCTCTCAGGGCATGGTCACGCCTTAGGACTGCTCCTGGGCTGTTTTAAGTCAAATTTGCTCCTTTATCATGCACTTTTAGCTCCATTCTCTTCTTAGGGGTCCTAACAAGGAAAGTACATAAAAAGAAAGTAATTTATGCCTTAAATAAATAAAATCAACTCAATTAAAACAAAAAAACAAAGGCAAAATAAGTATATAAAATACACTTATCATAAAGCAAAAAGGGCATTGGCTAAGGAGCAGCAATAAGGCTGTCCAGAGAGCATCAAACTGAAGAACAGAATTTACCAAGTAATTAACAATATGAATAAACAATACAAATGACTGACTGAAACGAAATTGAATCAGCCCTCATCTCTGACTTGAAAAGCAATAGAGCGAAGAGGATTATCATCACATCCGTGCCACAAGATCTTGGGTTCTATTAACTACACCCTTATAACTTCATCAAACACAAGTCTCAAATTTTCTAATATTCAAAATAACTTCATCAAATACAAGTCTTAAATAATAAAAAAAAAAAAACAAGTAACTTCAAATATCACAAGCCAAAATTAATGAGGAAATGGCTTACAGGCAGCTCCAACAAACTAAAATTAAAAAACTTCTCAGTAGTATAAAATCAGAAACATCTGCAAAGGAAAAGGCAAGACTAAGTATAAAGTATATATACTTAAAAGTCTTCAATATGGCCCAAATATAGAAACATTTGATGCATACAGTCACATTAATATAATCAAATATTTGATATTTCATTCACACATTCAATAATGTCATTATCAAAGAAACCAAAAACCACATTGCAAATTGTCATCTATCACCACACTTGCGCTACTGGGAAATAATTAAGAAGCTTCCAATTGTATTTTGAACCAGAAGCTAAGTTACAAATTGAGAATTGAAGGTCCAAGTAAGATCAACGAGGACATAGATTTTGGTTATCTTAGCTGGGTTGAGTCCAATGGAAAACACATAGTGAAGAGTCCTATAGCAGTCACAAGCCTGGCCTTGGAAGATTATGCCAACGATGATAATTAAATTGAAAACTCTGATTATAGTCTTTACTATAGTTAACTATAATAATATATCAAGTTTGAAATAATTTCAAAAAGAAAAAATCCATTCAACACTTCCATAAAGAATAGGACCACCACTTCCATTAAGGCACTAACTAATTTACAACTTTGAATCATTTTCCAACATATCTGATGAATTAACAATTTCAGTTTAAAAAATTTTGATAACTCAGAACCATGAAACAAAACTATAAAGAGAAAAAGTCAAAAGAGTTTTAAAACTTCATATGCAACAAAGACAAACATCTCAGTCCAATGGTAAACACATAGCGAAGATCAACACATTTGTTTCTGTATTTGGGCCATGTTCATCAATTGACAGTCAAGCACTAAATAAACAAAAGATGATTAGAAATTGCAGCAGAACTGAAGAGGAATACAAGCTTTTTAAGATTTTTCGCATATTGCATAATTGTCAAATAGCAGCAGCATTGAGGATCGAAAACAATAGAAATAACAACCAAGAAAACATACTCTGATCGAAAAGAGGATCGAAAAACATACCTTGATCGAAAAGAGAATTGGAGTTCAATCGAAAGCGGCCAAGAAATCTGTTCCGATTGGCGACTTAGGGTTTAAACAGAGTGAACGAAACTGATGAAGAAGAAGAATAGGATCACGATTGACAATTTATTTTTCTCTTGAATTAAACGATGCAGTATTAGGTGAAGAGAGGAGAAAACCGGGTTTTGACCGGTTCACTGGTTTTTTGGTTTTCTGTTGTTCGAACAGGTCAACACCGATTTTCTTCTGAATTGTCCTTTCTAATCAAACAAAATGGACCTATAGGAGGTTCACAGTAAAACCGATCGAATCGGCTGGTCCGGTCTGGTTTTCATAACATTGATATTTTCTCATTAAGTGAAATACAAATATTAATGTATATTAATAATAATTTTAGAATCAAAAGACAAAGTAGTAGAGTGGTTTTAGAATGAACTAGCTTTGAATTCGCGCTTTGCACAGTTCAATAAACTATTAATTTTAAATTCACACGTGTAAATAGTAAATCTTTTCATATCACATAAATTTCTAATATTTTTAAACCTGAATTAAAAATCAAGCAATTATTTTTCTACGGGATAAAGAATTGGATATAGGGTACGATGATTGAATAACAAACAATATGGTTTTCAGACCCGGACCGGTCATCAAACCAGTGAAGGGATGGATTCATGAATTTTGGATTAAACCGGAATCGAACCGGATTTAATAAATATATTAAAATATTAAAATATTTTTATTTTTATATCTATAATTTATGAAAATTTGAACATTTTTATTATAATTCTTTAAGTTTAAGCATTTCAAACACAATATACTAATTAAAAAAACCCCATTTATGAAATATAATTTTTATAGTTACAATTAAATGTCAATTTAATTTAAAATAATTTAAAAATACAAACTATATTTTATTTTAATTAAAAACACCTCAAAATAATAACTTAAATTTTATATTTAAATAATATTTTTTTAAACAGTCTGGTCGAACCGGAAAATTGGTCCAGTTCATGGTTTTCCGGTTCGACCGAAAGTTGACCGGTTATTGATCAAAGTGCAAACCGGATAGAAATCGACTGGTCTGACCTCCGGTTCAGGTCCAACCCGGTCCGACCGGCCGGTCCGGTCCGGTCTTCACAACTATGACAAACAGAGACACTATTTTTTTTTTCTATTCAGTCTTATAACTTTTATACTACAGTATATGATAATGTTAGGGGAGGACTTGACATATTTGATTTGTTCATTCGGTACCTAACGTCTTGATTTGATCATAATTGATGCTGTTACAATAGATAGACCATTGTGTCTCTTCACTATTATTTTCTAAACTACCAACATCATTTATTTTATTGAACACCAATGTTTTAATTACTCTAAACACTAAATGTTCTCAATTGATACATGTTAGGAACCAAAAAAGCTAAATTAATATAGCATATGCTAAATGGGCAGATTGTGGATATATCATCCTAAAAGGGCTTTTTTTTTTTTTTTTTTTTTTTTTTGATAATGTTAACATCAAATAATTTGTTATTTTCCACCATTAACGAAAATGTAAATAGAATTACTGAATGTCAATATACTTTTTTTTTGTTATAACGAAATTGTCTTTCTGTATCATATTTTTAATATGATGTGATCTTAATAAAAATATTTACTTGTAATTAATTTTTTTTGAATTTTCAAATAATTATATATAAATTTATATTTAGTATAATGACTTGAAATTAAGAATTTATTACTACTCTTAAATTTTTTTTAAAAAAAAAAGATTTTTTATCATGTTTTCACCTTAATCATATAAAAAAAATATATAATTCGAAACCTATAAATATATTACATATTTAAAAATATAAATAATAATGAAACATATAAATATATCTTCGTAATTTATATTATATTTCTTAAAGTGTTTCTCATACGTGGTATTTATTAGTGTGGTATCTAAACAAGAATTCTTGAACTTGACAGAAAAAAGTTTTGATTTATCTGTTTATATCAATATTGTTCAATAAAGTTGAGGTGAAAAAGGTGCAAGAAAATTAATCCAAGAAACAAGAGAGTGCAATGCCAATCAATACAAGAATTCTTGAACTTGACAGAAAAAAGAAAGAAAAAGGAATAACACAAATGAATATTGGAAGGCGTAGATATAGTTTTGGCAAATATTTACTGTACTGGAAACTAGATATTTAAGGTGTGTGGGAAAATATATATCTTTATATTTTTTCCTATTATATCTGAAGAACTACAAACTCAACAAATAACTAGTGTCAAATCCTTAATTGACTTTTAGATAATCAAGAATATCAATTTTTTTACATTTGAAGGCTGTGTTCGAACAATGCAAATTTGTTGAAAATTATATCCGAACCGAGCTCGCCACTCTCAACAAGTAGCATAAAAAATCGAGTCGGAATGTCAAATTTCATGGCCAAGGGAGGACCAGAAGGCGGCGCGTGGCCTTCACGCGCAACCAACGATAAAACACGACTAAGTAATAACATGACTTTCAATAATAACAAAAGAAAAATCTTATTTGTGACATTTCTTGGTGATAGTTCATAAACATGATTTTAGAGATTTGAAATTCATAATAGTGATGGAATAGTCTTTATTTCTGGTGACATAAGTCCCTCCCTGCAAGAATTCTCCGCATCAACATCAGAAGTTAATTGAAATTTTTCCAAGGAATCTTTTACAAAGCTATCAACCATTGATTCATCAAATACATATTATTGTATACTGGTTCAATACGAAAAGAATTAGAGCCAGTATGAGTGATAGGAAGGAAAGTACCATCTCTAATTTGAACCTCATGAGGTCCATGATACTCGGAGTGCAAAGCGAGATTCTCCATGTCTGATGTCAGATGATGGAATTTTTGCACATCAAAATCAAACACAAACAAACAGAAAACAAACACTGGCCTATAACCAATCATTCCAGAGAGAGAGACTCCAAGGGAGGATTAAAAAAAAAAAAAAAAAACACAGCGAGCTAGTTTAGAAAGACACTCAACAGCTCTGTTTTGATATCTGAAGATAACGATTAAGGGCACAAAACCAAATCATAATTCTTCACGGCTTAATTATACTAATTTCTATGGTATGATATGTGTTACTACCATAACTATTAGAGTTGTAATACAAATCTTTCAAATAAATAGTCCTTTTCATTTTTTTTTTTTTTTTTAAAGTATTAGAGTCGTGGTCTAATTTTGGGTAGTTGATATTTTTTTTTTTTAAACAAATTTTGGTTGTATACTCAGAAGATGAAGTGAACAAGAAAGTGATGCATTTATATATACAAGTTGCCTGGAAACTGTGGTTATCATAATTAATTGAAAACAATTTTCAGTTTTGTTGAAGTGATATCAATTTGTGTGTCATAAATAGTGTAGTAGTCATGACCTTTTCAAATTTATAAAGTTTTGAATTGTGTAGATTGACTTGAGAAGTCTAAAATGGAGGCCAAAAAAAAAAAAAAAAGGGTCTAGATATGCTTAATTCTCAAATAAAAATGTCAAAAATTATATATAAATTTATAAAAATCATTAATCCTTAATAATAATAATAATAATAATAATAATAATAATAAGATCAGACATTCTTGTTTAAAGAGTTTAACATCCTTTGAGTCAACTGCTTAGTAATGAGACACTTTTGAAGAAGAAACTCAAATTCAGCAATTTGGATATCTTTGACTTGTTTTGCTATCTTCTTATCTTGAACTTCTTTAGCTAATTCATCTCTGCAAATGAAGCAAAGACAAACGGATTCTTCATTGGAATCTTCATCTTGTTCAGAATCTTCATGACCACCCCATAGTTTTTGGCAGAGACTAAAAACAAGCTTGTGATGGGGATTCAAGAAAACTACATTCTTCTTATACTTTTGCAGAATGGAATTGTATTTCTCCTTCAAATTTAATAATTTCTTACCAATTTGTTGTTTGGTCAAATCTGAAGAAAATTTATGAGAAGCTTTCACAGAATTGCACAATGCTTCCAAATCATAATTAGGATTTTTAATTGCATTTTCAAGGAGAGAAATTTCTTCATTTTCACTCCACAGCTTTCGCTTTTCTGATCTCTGTCTCTTATCTCCCACCTTCTTGGAACCGGCTGAACTGTCTGAATATGCCGCTATGCAGAAACCCTCACTATCGTATGAAGGCTCAGAATCAGAATCCATTGATAGTGAAAAAAAGAAAGAAAAAGGAATAACACAAATGAATATTGGAAGGCGTAAATATAGTTTTGGCAAATATTTACTGTACTGGAAACTAGATATTTAAGGTGTGTGGGAAAATATATATCTTTATATTTTTTCCTATTATATCTGAAGAACTACAAACTCAACAAATCCTTAATTGACTTTTAGATGAGGAAATTATCAAGAATATCAATTTTTTTATTCGTTTTCCTACTCCGAAAATATATGAATTATTCTAATATTTCTCTGACGAGGAAACTTAAAAAAAAATTATGAAAAGATTTTATATATATATATATTGAGAAAACATATGTAATTTGATTATAAAGTTAATGTACAGTACGCCAGACACACTACGTCATCCGTGTGCCAAACCAATAGCATTATAGCAAATTGTACTCTAACCAATAGAAAAATAACATGTTGTAATTAATTAATTAATTATTTACTATTTGATTATATAAATAAAATTTTAGACTATAAAATAAATACTCTAGATCCTAAAATATAAAACCTAGATGCTAATTTATTAACCTCTAGACTCTAGAATAGATGACATGATGTGATTTTATTGACTTGGCACACGAATAACGTGGTATGCAAGCTTATTCTATAATTTCCCTTATACATTTGAGAGAAAAGGAAACAAATCCAGTGTAGGAAATGCATACCGACAAATGAAATAACTGTCCTTCGATTTAATCCAGCGTAAAAGAGAATATTCCATCACTATCTAGGAATAAATCAAAAGTTCAATTGGACCAAAATTGGCAAACAACCATTACATCCATGGAAAAATATACCAAATCTAATTAATTAACCAATAACGAAAAGCAATTTAATTACAAAATCTATGGAAAAATATGCCAAAATATATATATTCTTCACAATTATTTCCTGTAGAGTAAACTTTACAAATTATTCATCGTCTAATAAATTAAATTCCAGTGATTTGACAAAGTAAGATATTTTCTTAAATAAAAGGTTGAATTTTTAAATTAGTATTGAATATAAATATATAGAACAGCGGTTTAGAAAACATTTTTAGTTTGTGCGGTGGAGAGGTGAAGAAGAAATGTATTTGTGCAAAAAATGTGTGCTTGAAATGACAGATATGAATTCGTTGCAGGAATTATTCTTCCTACCAAACAGAGCTACCACTTACATGCAGAAAGAATACAGGCAAATCGAAATTTTACATTTGAAGGCTGTGTTCGAACAATGCAAATTTGTTGAAAATTATATCCGAACCGAGCTCGCCACTCTCAACAAGTAGCTACCTAGTAGAATGTATTTTACTGTTTTAAAATTTTGGGATGAGAATAATATAATTAACAAGAATATTTAATTTATTTCAGCAATAATAATATTGGTGCTGGTGAATTGGTGAAAAAAGCCTCAAGTGCAGATGGAGAAGAGTTGCAGAAAAAGAAGAAGAAAAAGAAGCTTAAACATAATGACGTCCTGCAAATCAATCATTAATCAGGCCAATTCCAAATTAAAACAGGTTTTTTTTTTCTAATAAATATTGTTACTTCTGATTTTTTAGAGAGAGTTGAGTTTTTAATCAAGTTTTAATCCTTCTTATCAGCTGATAATTATTTGAGAGTATGTAATGGAATTTAGCTTAATTTTAAGTAAATGCTGATTTAAGAACTAACACCAAAGTATTTGTCTTGCAAGGGTGTAATGGATTCCATACGTGTTTAAGCCTCGCTGTTGTAGCATTTATATATTAAACAAAATTATATTCTACATTATTTAAGATTTTGAAAGCATACTATATCAATTACAATGATAATAGTTCATAAATTAAAGCATAAGGAGTGAATTACTAAGTAATAATTCATTTCAATTGTGTGAGTAGCATATTCATTAGTAAAGTCTATTCAAAATATACAAATGTTCACCGAATTAAAATCTCAAGGAGTTGTATCGTTTCATCTACGAGAACTCTTATAACATCCAACTTAGGTTTGAATTTTATTTCCATTATACAAGAGGACTGTAGTGACAAATTATTAATTTTAGATTAGAGTATATATTATAGCAATTTTTGAGAAAGGTTAAATTTGAGCTGTACAATGATTTTGAAGTGGTAAGTCCAATTATGATATCACATTAGAGGGTTCAGGTTTGAAATACAACTAATGTAATAGATTATGATATTAGAGAAAAATTAATATATTCAAGTAAGAGCCTCGGTTCCGTTTTGGTTCCGTCTGTGATATTTATGAGACATTTTGCAATCCTTTAAAATTTTTGTAACAAATTTAATTAATTTTGTTGAACAGTCAATTAATTAATTGAAAGTTATCCATTTGTTGTGAAGAAAAGAAAATAAAGATGCTATAAGAAAGATTCAGAAAGAAGTCCACAGAGTATCAGAACATAGTTAAGGCCGAATCGTAACATATACATCAACTAATGTTCATATTTAATGCCTTTTCCCTATGTATATTTGCAAAATTTGGGTTATTCATATACTGGAAACGAGCCCTCGCGTTGCTTCGTGGATCAAATTCTCTATAGCACATTACTCCTAAAATGTGAAAACATGCATAACAGGAAAATGAAAGGAAAATAGCCACAAAAGGAAAGTGGTATCAGCATATCAAGTCCAATTATGTCATTTGGAATTTTCCTAACTTTATTTTTGTCTATTTCAATACATGTTTATATATTGATCACTAGCTTTAAATATTTTACCATGTCTCTTTTCTTCTTAAAACAGCATTTAAACATTTCTTATTATAGCCTTGTCCGTTGGGATTACCCACCCGGCTCGTCCATGTCCAATTTCTAAAAGAAAAACTTGGACATTCATTTTATTTATTAAACCCACTTCAGCCTGAATCCAATAAACCCCAAAGCCTAGCCCAGCTCAACCCAGCTTGAATCTAGAATTTATGTAAAGTCCCAAGCCCAACCTGAGCCCAACCCAGCCAATATGTACTTATATATTTTATTTTATTTTTAATTTCAATTTACATCATATAAATAGTTTCTAAATATATTATTAGTCTTTTTTATAAAATTATTTAGATGATATTAGTTTTAGAGTGTCATACTATATAAGTATATATATATTTTTTTGTCATATTATCTTTATCTTACTATTATTTTTTTTAAAAAAATAATTTTAAATGATGGGCTTCAATTGGACTTGGGGATTGATGTTATAAGCACAGTCTAAGCTCGGACTGAGCCAATTAATTTTTATGCGAGCTAGATTGGGTTTGGGTAAACTTTTTATTATCAAGCCTGATAGACTCGGTTGAAGCCCAGTGAACTGTTGTATTTCTTAGCAAGGGAGAGTTGTTATCACACATGTTGTAAACATAGTTGGGCAGAAAATGTAAAGAAGTATTTTAACTTGAGTTATTTAAATGATAGATATATTGTCATAACTCATCAGACTAAGACAATCTTTAGCACATGATACTATCATCCAACGGCTTTACAAAGGTTGTAGCTTTTTCTTTATAAGCCAAATTAATTAATTTATCAATGATAAAGTGATGCGTGATAAACACAAACACTAATAGAAGCAAGTGTACTTCGTTACTCAAGTAATATAAAGTAAGTAGAGTATCGATCCCACAAGGACTAATTATGCTAATCTTAAACGTAGTCGGATTTCTATTGATCAAGGCGAAGAGAATATTGTATCTTTGAGTTTGGTTGTGAATTAAAATTACTACTAAAAACAATTAAATTAAAATTAAGAATGTAATAAAATTGTATAAGAGAAATTCGATGAGAAAGCTAACTAAGGCGTCCGGTTTCACTTAACATTAATTCCAGCAATATTTTATATTATGCAATTAATTCGATTAAATTCCAAAATGGCAATTTCCAAAAATAATCAATACCGGTTATGGCTATTATTTCTAATTCTTAACCTAAACACTTAAACCTCTCAGTTCTAAGTGATCAGCCAGAAAGCATTGAGCCTAAGAAATCCTAGCACTAACTAGTGAGCCACTAGAGCAATGGTTATGCAAAAGTCGTGTTGTATGATTCCGTTAATCTAGTCCTTTGGTCAATTATAGATTAACTATGAACATTGGAATTAATGGTCATGCATCCAAAGCATTAAACACACACAATATTAGAAAATAATAAGAATTAAATTGCATTAACCATAAAATAATTACATGGAACAATTGCTAAGATCCACCACAGCCTTAGCTATGGTGGAATTAGTTCATCGCTAAACTAATAACACACAAACGAATTAAAGAAAACATGGTAAAGAGAAAGGTTTAGAGAAAACTAGAATCAAAGTGGCTGATGTACGGATCGTTGAGGTGAAAAGATGAATGCCCCTCCAAACCCTAGCTCCCAAGAACACGTTCTCCCAATACGTTCTTCCAAGAGAGAAAATAAGAATAAAATCTGAAAAACTAAACTCTAAAAACTTAAAACTAAAACTAAAAACTAAAAAAACTCCTGCTGAATGATGAAATATAATCCTCTTCTAACTCTCCCCTCCTCAAACAAAAAAAGGAATAGGAATTCTAATAAGAGTCAAAATCCCTCCCTTCTTTTAAGGGAATTACCAAAAAAAAAAAAAAAAAAAACATTCCTCCTTTGACAAGGAGTCCATTGGACATCAAGATTTCTCAGCCAAAAGACTTCTAGTTCTCTCCTCCAAGAGACTAAACCCGCAGCTTTTCCTTGGCCCATCATGAACGCAGGCCCAAATCACTAAATCAGCTTTAAAACTCCAAAATCAACACCTCCCAGGGCATGGTCACGCCTTAGGACTGCTCCTGGGCTGTTTTAAGTCAAATTTGCTCCTTTATCATGCACTCTTAGCTCCATTCTCTTCTTAGGGGTCCTAACAAGGAAAATACATAAAAAGGAAGTAATTTATGCCTTAAATAAATAAAATCAACTCAATTAAAACACAAAAACAAAGGCAAAATAAGTATATAAAATACATTTATCAACTTCCCCACACTTAAACTTTGCTTGTCCTCAAGCAAACAAAACATCTCCAACTCCCGAAAACAATTAAGGAAAATTATAGATCAAACAACCGATTTTCAAAATATCACAAACCACAACCTCACTTTCATCCACAAGTCAAGCATACTCAATCAATAAGGCTGTCACAAAAGAATTTGGCATTTAACTCCAATCTTATGCACACAAAGCAACTCAATTAACTATCAGAATATGATTTGCATCACTAAAATAGTAAACTTCTAAGTCACTTCCCAATCAATCACATAGATAAAGATCAACAGGACTTTAGAATTCACACAGTTTTCTGGGGGGGGCGGGGGGGGGGGGGGGGGGGGGGGGGTAGTATCCACGATACATTGATCAATTTTATTTAATTAACTTTATAACTTTTGACCTTACTTGAGATGTTACTTAGTTTTTCCGAACAGATAACAAAGATGGAGCAAACACAATGCACCCGACTTACTCAACTAAGCACATTCAATCAAGTGGCTACTAGCACTATTCATAACTTCACCTTGAAAGTGAAGCCAACGGAATAAATTTCAATTTTCCATTCTTAACTTTTTGTCAATTTTCATTAAGCACGAATAATTAATTTCCATTACCCCAAGATTAATTCAAAATAAAGCACACAATTTGCCTATTTCATCTCTTTACTTATGCTCAATCAAAATGAAGCTTCCTAGAGAGTCTATGTCTAAAAGTGATACATCTCAACCCCAAAGTCTATATTATTACAAAGGTGCCAATCAAATGGGGCCTCATGTTGCATTTAATGTAAACTTCCCTATTAACAGGCATACTTAACCTAGAAAGATGAAAAATGAGAGCGTGTGTTTGTGCTTTTTTTTTTTAAAAAAAAACAAAAACATTGCTTATGAGGAGTTGGATCATTAAGTTGCAAGTGACAAACATAGGACCACAGAGAATGAACTCAAGCAGCTCAAAAGGAAGGAATAAAATCAAAAATCAATTTGCAATTCCCCTTCCCCACACTTAAAACATACATTGTCCCTGTATATTAGCCACAATAACCAAAAACTAAAAAGAATAGAACGAGAGAACTCCCCTGGTTATCGAAGGCCGAAGTCTAAACGCTATTGAGGAGAAGGCGGACATAGAGCCTTGCGTCACTTTGGTGCAAAGAGAAATTGATGAAATATTTGCCATAGTTCATTGTCCCCTATCTCATTTTTTGCTTTATGAAAAATGTCAAAGTCGCATGATTTGCAACTTTTGGCCATTTTTTTATCTTATAATGCACAAAACAATTAAATTTAGCAAAAATTGCACTGCAGAGAATCAAGTTAATCCCTTAGAACACAAAATGCAATATATCAACAGTGTACAATGACCCAAAATCTACTAATTGATTCAATCAATGAGAACCAATATTGAACTTTCAATATAACCAAATCAATGATGTGAAAACTAACAGCTTAATACTTGTCATCCTAACACCCATCAGTTAATGTTTCCACTTAATTGACTCAATAATTATCCAAGATGAACAAATTGAAAATTAAGAATTTAAAATAATATAGCACGTGATAGAGAATATCAACACACTAGCTTTCTGCAAATCCTTGACTCGAAAAGTTCACATGATATTCACCATCTCAAAATAATTTTTCATTCAATCTAACAATCAAACTTAATACTCAATAATTAAGTAAAAAGAAGAATCAATAATGATTAATTGGAATTTCAAACGATTGAAGCCAAGATGAATTGAGCCAAGGGGAGAGATGGCGAGGAGGTGTTGAAACTGCCTTTCTCTTTCACTGGAGTCGAGTTGTACCTTGGGAGGTCGGAGAAGGTGGTAGAGAGGCCAAAATTTCAAGTTGAATCGGTTGAGAGTTGGCTGAATGGGTCGATTCACCAAAAGGAGGGAGCTGCCAGAGGATTTCCAACGCTAGCAACGGCGCGGAGTAAGGAGCGTCGGGTGATGGTGGTGTAGCTCGCGGTGGAAAGGAGGTATGGGCGGCGGAAGGCGTAGAACCTGTTAAGAGGAAAGAAAGATGACGAAGAGTTAGCAATTAAGAACTTTTGGGTTTTTCTTCAATTGCCTTTATTCTTTTAATTATTATTATTATTATTATTATTATTATTATTATTATTATTATTATTATTATTATAAATAAACGTTGGAAATAGAAGAAGACATGGCCTAAGGCATGGCTGTTGTCCTTGAGCCCAAATTTTTTTTTAATAATAAAGTGGTGAGAAGCAGAAGAAAGGGAGGCCTAAGTCATGGTCATTCCTTAGGCAGCCCTTTTGCCCAAAAAGGAATTTTTTTTTTATGATTAGAAACAGAAGAAACAGTTCCTAAGGCACGGTCACGCCTTAGTCAAAAACCTACAAAAAATAATAATAATAAATAAATAAAAAAAATAACATGATTAAATCCTACAAATTAAAACTAAGAACAACTAATTAACAACTAAATTAACAAAAATAAAAAAAAAAAAAATTGGGTTGCATCCCAAAAGCGCTAATTTTATAGTCGTTTAGCTCAACTTAAACTTCCCTTTCATGTAAAAGTTTGGAGTCGTATGAGGAATTCAAACTGTTTGAAAAAAATATTATGAATGCACATCGAAGGCTCTAATTGATCCCAAGTTAAAGATTTTCATACCGAAAATTTGAGTTCTTTAACGAAAATTCTCGCTTGCTCCCTTTGCGATTCTTTTGGTAGCTCATAAACAATATAAGATAATTGAACAGGGGGCACATCGAATTGTATATCTTTAATCCCCACCATGGAAACTTCACACTTGGTCGGTCCACTAACGACCTCCAACGTACCTTCTTCTTGACTTAGAACTAGCTCTAAATTTTCGTCAATAATTTTTCCATGACAAGCTTCAACTGAGATAGAGATTTCAACATTTTCATTCGAATCGCCCTCTGTAATTGATGTGTCTGCAGCCATATCAACTACTAAACCTAATCGTATGCATAAAGTTTGTGTTGCACTGTACAAACTTTCACGTTGAGCATCTTTTGAAGATAGAAAATTCATCATTAGTTCCTCCATCGATGGCTCAAAAGCGTTAATCGCCATCACCTTGCAAAATAAACGAAAAAGAACAAGTGAAGATAAAAATATATACAAAAAAACCTAGATCAACAAAAACCATTTAATCTAGCATTGCATAAAAATAGTCCCCGTCAACGGCACCAAAAACTTGATGCGTGATAAACACACACACTAATAGAAGCAAGTGTACTTCGTTGCTCAAGTAATATAAAGTAAGTAGAGTATCGATCCCACAAGGACTAATTATGCTAATCTTAAACGTAGTCGGATTTCTATTGATCTAGGCGAAGAGAATATTGTATCTTTAAGTTTGGTTATGAATTACTACTAAAAACAATTAAACTAAAATTAAGAATATAATAAAATTGTATAAGAGAAATTCGATGAGAAAGCTTACTAAGGCGTCCGGTTTCACTTAACATTAATTCCAGTAATATTTTATATTATGCAATTAATTCGATTAAATTCCAAAATGGTAATTTCCATAAATAATCAATACCGGTTATGGCTATTAATTCTAATTCTTAATCTAAACACTTAAACCTCTCAATTCTAAGTGATCAGCCAGAAAGCATTAAGCCAAAGAAATCCTAGCACTAACTAGTGAGCCATTAGAGAAATGGTCATGCAAAAGTCGTGTTGTATGATTTCGTTAATCTAGTCCTTTGGTCAATTATAGATTAACTATGAACATTGGAATTGATGGTCACGCATCCAAAGCATTAAACATACACAACACAATATTAGAAAATAATACGAATTAAATTGCATTAACCATAAAATAATTACATGGAACAATTGCTAAGATCCACCACAGCCTTAGCTATGGTGGAATTAGTTCATCGCTAAACTAATAACACACAAACGAATTAAAGAAAACATGGTAAAGAGAAAGGTTTAGAGAAAACTAGAATCAAAGTGGTTGATGTACGGATCGTTGAGGTAAAAAGATGAATGCTCCTCCAAACCCTAGCTCCCAAGAACACGTTCTCCCAATACGTTCTTCCAAGAGAGAAAATAAGAATAAAATCTGAAAAACTAAACTCTAAAAACTTAAAACTAAAACTAAAAACTAAAAAAACTCCTGCTGAATGATGAAATATAATCCTCTTCTAACTCTCCCCTCCTCAAACAAAAAAAGGAATAGGAATTCTAATAAGAGTCAAAATCCCTCCCTTCTTTTAAGGGAATTACCAAAAAAAAAAAGAAAAAAAGAAAACATTCCTCCTTTGACAAGGAGTCCATTAGCCATCAAGATTTTTGAGCCAAAAGACTTCTAGTTCTCTCCTCCAAGAGACTAAACCCGCAACTTTTCCTTGGCCCATTATGAACGCAGGCCCAAATCACCAAATCAGCTTTAAAACTCCAAAATCAACACCTCTCAGGGCATGGTCACGCCTTAGGACTGCTCCTGGGCTGTTTTAAGTCAAATTTGCTCCTTTATCATGCACTTTTAGCTCCATTCTCTTCTTAGGCGTCCTAACAAGGAAAGTACATAAAAAGGAAGTAATTTATACCTTAAATAAATAAAATCAACTCAATTAAAACACAAAAACAAAGGCAAAATAAGTATATAAAATACACTTATTATAAAGCAAAAAGGGCATTGGCTAAGGAGCAGCAATAAGGCTGTCTAGAGAGCATCAAACTGAAGAACATAATTTACCAAGTAATTAACAATATGAATAAACAATACAAATGACCGACTGAAATGAAATTGAATCAGCCCTCATCTCTGACTTGAAAAGCAATAGAGCGAAGAGGATTATCATCACATCCGTGCCACAAGATCTTGGGTTCTATTAACTACATCCTTATAACTTCATCAAACACAAGTCTCAAATTTTCTAATATTCAAAATAAGTTCATCAAATACAAGTCTTAAATAATAAAAAAAAAAAAAACAAGTAACTTCAAATATCACAAGCCAAAATTAATGAGGAAATGGCTTATAGGCAGCTCCAACAAACTAAAATTAAAAAACTTCTCAGTAGTATAAAATCAGAAACATTTGCATAGGAAAAGGCAAGACTAAGTATAAAGTATATATACTTAAAAATCTTCAATATGGCCCAAATATAGAAACATTTGATGCATACAGTCACATTAATATAATCAAATATTTGATATTTCATTCACACATTCAATAATGTCATTATTAAAGAAACCAAAAACCACATTGCAAATTGTCATCTATCACCACATTTGCGCTAGTGGGAAATAATTAAGAGGCTTCCAATTGTATTTTGAACCAGAAGCTAAGTTACAAATTGAGAATTAAAGGTCCAAGTAAGATCAACGAGGACATAGATTTTGGTTATCTTAGCTGGGTTGAGTCCAATGGAAAACACATAGTGAAGAGTCCTATAGCAGTCACAAGCCTGGCCTTGGAAGATTATGCCAACGATGATAATTAAATTGCAAACTCTGATTATAGTCTTTACTATAGTTAACTATAATAATATATCAAGTTTGAAATAATTTCAAAAAGAAAAAATTCATTCAACACTTCCATAAAGAATAGGACCACCACTTCCATTAAGGCACTAACTAATTTACAACTTTGAATCATTTTCCTACATATCTGATGAATTAACAATTTCAGTTTCAAAAATTTTGATAACTCAGAACCATGAAACAAACTATAAAGAGAACAAGTCAAAAGAGTTTTAAAACTTCATATGCAACAAAGACAAACATCTCAGTCCAATGGTAAACACATAGCGAAGATCAACACATTCGTTTCTGTATTTGGGCCATGTTCATCAATTGACAGTCAAGCACTAAATAAACAAAACATGATTAGAAATTGCAGCAGAACTGAAGAGGAATACAAGCTTTTTAAGATTTTTCGCATGTTGCATAATTGTCGAATAGCAGCAGCATTGAGGATCGAAAACAACAGAAATAACAACCAAGAAAACATACTCTGATCGAAAAGAGGATCGAAAAACATACCTTGATCGAAAAGAGGATTGGAGTTCGATCGAAAGCGGCCAAGAAATCTGTTCCGATTGGCGACTTAGGGTTTAAACAGAGTGAACGAAACTGATGAAGAAGAAGAATAGGATCGCGATTGACAATTTATTTTTCTCTTGAATTAAACGATGCAGTATTAGGTGAAGAGAGGAGAAAACCGGGTTTTGACCGGTTCACTGGTTTTTTGGTTTTCTGTTGTTCGAACAGGTCAACACCGGTTTTCTTCTGAATTCTCCTTTCTAATCAAACAAAATGGACCTATAGGAGGTTCACAGTAAAACCGATCGAATCGGCTGGTCCGGTCTGGTTTTCATAACATTGATATTTTCTCATTAAGTGAAATACAAATATTAATGTATATTAATTGTAATTTTAGAATCAAAAGACAAAGTAGTAGAGTGTTTTTAGAATGAACTAGCTTTGAATTCGCGCTTTGCGCAGTTCAATAAACTATTAATTTTAAATTCACACGTATAAATAGTAAATCTTTTCATATCACATAAATTTCTAATATTTTTAAACCTGAATTAAAAATCAAGCAATTATTTTTCTACGGGATAAAGAATTGGATGTAGGGTACGATGATTGAATAACAAACCGTATGGTTTTCAGACCCGGACCGGTCATCAAACCGGTGAAGGGATGGATTCATGGATTTTGGATTAAACCGGAATCGAACCGGATTTAATAAATATATTAAAATATTAAAATATTTTTATTTTTATATCTATAATTTATGAAAATTTGAACATTTTTATTATAATTCTTTAAGTTTAAGCATTTCAAACACAATATACTAATTAAAAAAAACCCAATTTATGAAATATAATTTTTATAGTTATAATTAAATGTCAATTTAATTTAAAATAATTTAAAAATACAAACTATATTTTATTTTAATTAAAAACACCTCAAAATAATAACTTAAATTTTATATTTAAATAATTTTTTTTTAAACAGTCTGGTCGAACAGGAAAATCGGTCCAGTTCACCTTAATCATATAAAAAAAAAATATAATTCGAACCTATAAATATATTTCATATTTAAAAATATAAATAATAATGAAACATATAAATATATCTTCGTAATTTATATTATATTTCTTAAAGTGTTTCTCATACATGGTATTTATTATTGTGGTATCTAAACAAGAATTCTTGAACTTGACAGAAAAAAGTTTTGATTTATCTGTTTATATCAAACATTGATGCTGTTTCATTTGAAGATAGAACATAGATTTTTAGAATTTAGTTGTCTTTCTTTATTATTGTTTTTGGGCTTAAAGATTAATCAAATATATAATTAATTTAAAAAACAGTAACGAAAGCTAATACACCATAATGACTTTAAACGATGAACAAAAAAAGATTTAAAAACTCACAATAATTTCTCTTTTAATGTTATGAAGAGTTACAGATTGATTAAAAGAAATTTAGTTAGCATACAATAAAGGAACAAACAATTATATATAACATATTTAATTTAGAGTTATCAAATTATATATCACGTATTTAATTTACAGTTATTATAAAGATATAAATTTGAAAAAAAAAAAAAGACTCAACATAAAAAGAATTGAACACATTATCAAAATTTATTTTAAAAAAACTGCTTACTGAAACCTGATCAGCACCACCTATTCTCTTCTTCTTCTCTATTAAAAGGTTGATTCCTTCCTGTATTTTTTGTTTTGCTGTTCATGTTGTAATTTTCACTTTCAATTCTGTAATTCAAGGTTAATATAATAATATTTTGTTTGTTTCTTTTTTATTTTTATTTTTCTGCTCAAACAAATAACACATTACGGTGATTATTATGATAACACATTACAATATTATATATATAAAATACACATATACACATTACGATAATAATTGTAATGGGCCTAAGTACTCGCCTCCCACTACCTTGGCTTACCTTTGTAGCAGCTAATGGCTTTTCGTGGAGGCCTTGCCGAAATAATTAAGGTTGTTAATCAATATCAATATTGATTAAAAAAACAAATTAATAATAACCATGTTAGCCGAATTTGTGTTCTTAATTTTGAATTTTTTTTTTTTTTTTAGTAATAATATTGTTTCTCTGAAATATTACATTTATAAAATATTTATTGAGATAATCACTGCACTAAATTTGGACATGCATGAAACACACAACAATTAAAGATCGATAAATTGAAAAAAGATAAAAAAAATATATTGCATAATTGAAAGCATTCGAAAATTCCAAAATATCGCGTTGAAAGAAAAAAAAGAAAGATCCTAGTAACTATTTTGTCGACGGAATGCTCATCTGTTCAATCATCTGTTTCATAAGGAGACTTCGTTTGAGTAAAAACTCAGTTTCAGCAATAATCATCTCTTCAACTTTTTCTGCAATCTTTTTATTTTCAATTCTTCTTAGATCAATTCTTAGGTCTTCTTCTATCCCAGTCATTTTATATTTGCATTTTATGCAAAATCCAACACTTGTACTTTTCTTTTTTTCTTCTTCTTGTTCATCTTCAGAATCTGGAATTATACAATTCTTCAAAGAATCCCAATCCATCAATTTATATGTATTTCTTTTCTCTTTTCTTTTCTTTTCTTTTCTTGCTCTTGCTTTTCCCTTCGTTGAGAGCATATGAATGTGTGCAAGTGTATATACGTATATATATATATATAGAGAGAGAGAGAGAGAGAGAGAGAGAGAGAAAGGCTAAATTACCATCTCAAAAGACTAATCATTTGCCTTTTTAGGAACTCCAAAAACTTACCAATTTACCAATATATATATATATATATATTGCGTAAATTAATGCTAGCTATTCTATATATGAAAATATCTTACAATGGAAATATTGTCAAATCACTGAAATTTAGATGCAAAAATCACAAAGTGATTCTCCTTCACATTAATATATACTTAGAAAAAAATCTATATTCTAAAAGAAATATATATTTTGAAATTTGTTTCCAAATATTATAATTATCTTTTAATTAGGTTAGGTTACTATATAAGCAAATATTCCCTCTTTCTTTTTTTTTTTTTTCAGTGAGCATTTTATTATTCTAAACATATATAATTATCAAGGTATGAAGAAAAAAAAAAAAAAAAGGAAAACCTTGAAAAAAAAAATGGAGCCAAAATGTGGGGGTGACGAGGAGGAATACCTTTTGTGCACAGAATGTCTGCGAGAAATGACAGATATCAGAACGCTGTCGTTTTTGGACTTCAAGTCAAAAAAAATCAAGTGCAGTCAACTGAGGAACAACCAAATCTCAAGTTTCAATAGCGTCCTTTCAGATTGCGAATTGGCTTGCAATTTTCTACAAAGGAAGCTCACCTTTCTCAATAATAAGTTCCACCATAGGTGACTTTTATTTATTTATTTTTAAATTCGGAATAATTAAGGACGACATATCAAATTAATTATATACTTTTCAGAAGGAACAATGTCGGTGGTGAATTGGTGGCGGCGGCGGAGAAGAAAAAAGAAGCAAATTCAGACATGAAAGCTGGAGGTGAATTGGTGGTTAATGATAAGAAAGAAGATGAAAGAGCAGATTTGATTAATGGTGAAGTTCAGCTGCAGAAAAAGAAAAAGAAGAAGAAAAGTAAGCATCCCTCTGTTTTTTTTATTATTATTGTACAAAGTTTGATTCTAAATTGTAACAGTTTCATTACACCAGTGCCAAACTGAAAATATTTCCGGGAGATAACCAAGCAATTGAATTGTTAGATATAATTGCTAGTTCTTTATATAATTTTAAGCTATTTTTGTAGCTATTTCTAATCAAGGACTTCAATTATTGTATTAAACAGGAAATGAGCTGAAAAAGATGCAAGAAAATTAATCCAAGAAACAAGAGAGTGCAATGCCAATCAATACAAGAATTCTTGAACTTGACAGAAAAAAGTTTTGATTTATCTGTTTATATCAAACATTTGAAGATAGAATATAGATTTTTAGAATTTAGTTGTTTTTCTTTATTATTGTTTTTGGGCTTAAAGGTCTATTCACCTATATCTTATACAAAATGTTTGTGTTTGTCTCATGTTCTATGATTTTGAAATTAACATTTATCTTCTGTTTTATTCAAAATGTTTGTTTTTCCTTATGGTTTTAAAATATTTAACTCCTTGTTATATACAAAGTACAACCATATGCACAAAAATAGACTAAAAATGCAAGGGAAGTAAAATAAACATTAATTGATTAGTGGCTGTTCAAAAAAGAACATAATAAACCTTTTATTTTGGTACATGAAAGCCCTTTTAAATATTGCAAATTAAGTTTTCATAAAAGAAACGAAAGAAAACGAGATAACAAATTAATTACCCGCAGTATTTATGCGAAAATCCTTACAATGGAAATATTACATGCTCAACAAATTTTTGGATGAGGAAATTAAGTATTTATGCAAAAATCCTTACAATTGACTGGGTGGTGTATATGTAAAATATTGAGTATTTAACTTTGTGTTTATAAATATCAATTTTCGCTCTATTTTCCTTTTTCTAAATTAAAGAAAATCTAAAACTTTATCTTCTTCACTTTTTTTTTTCTTTTTGTGTGTGTGCAGCTTAATTTATAGTGAAAGAATTATAGGATTGTGTAACCAAAAGATTCTCTAAATATTTGAGACATTTCTTGGTGATAGTGTTGACGTGAGCTGGTGATTTGAACAATCAAAAGATTTATTCTTATTGCCTTTTTTAGTTCAGCAATTTTAGCCTTAAATATTGTACAGCTAGCTGTAGTTTTTCCCTTCCTAAATTGCTTCTTGTATCAGTATATTTATGTATTTTTCTGTACTCAATTATCAGTGAAATATACCATTATTTCAACATGGTATCAGAACAGAGATCCTAGAACAAAAAAAAAAAAAAAAAAAAAAAAGATTGAAGAAGAATGGAGGAACCAACTGCTCTAATAGAACAAGCAGAAGAAAAATAATCAACTCTCGCAGACCTGACATCTAGAATGGTACAAATGCTGAACGACACCCAGAATCAGAACCAAACAATGAGCCATGAGTAAAATACACATATTGGCATCAAGTTGGATGGAACCAATTATGCCCTTTGGTCCCAGGTTGTCGAGATGTATATCTCAGGCAAAGACAAGCTGCGATATGTCAATGGGGATCTTCCACAGCCCCAAGCAGCAGATCCAGATTACAAAAAATGGAGAACAGAGAATGCAGTGGTGAAGGGCTGGTTGATTAACTCAATGGAAACAAGATTGATCAGTAACTTTATCAGATTTCCAACACCAAAGGTAGTATGGGATAATACTGCTACAACATATTTTGATGGCTCTGACACTTCACAAGTGTATGATTTGAAAAAGAAAGCAACAAGACTCAAATAGGGAGAAGGATCTATTGAAACATACTACACCAACCTTCAAGGCTTATGAAGGGAAATTGATATTCGTCGTCTAAACCTAATCGAATGTGATGCTGACATAGAAAAGTATAACTCTATTCTGCAAGAGGATAGAGTTTATACCTTCTTAGATGGACTTGATGATCGAGTTGACAGATTCGAGGAGATGTTCTTCAAATAAAGCCTTTCCCTATTATAGAACAGGCTTATGCACTGGATTGAAGGGAAGATCTGCGGCAATCGGTGATAATGACAAACGGAGATACAACACCTGGTGCTGCTATGTTTTTGAAGGGATGACAGAAGTCACAACAGGTTACACTTCAGACACCATCTGTTGGAAAGCCTCAAACTATGCCAAAATTAAAACCAATAGGAGGAGAAGGAGGCTATACACATTGTGGGAACATGAAGCATACCAGGGAAACATGTTTCAAACTATAGGGGTATCCAGACTAGTGGTATGAACTGAAAGCAAAAAGGAAAAAAGAAGCAGGTGAAGGTGAAAATCCTGGACGAGCAGCTCATGTAACCACAGAACCTCAGTTGTCTCTTATACCTCAATTTCCAAATAAACCAGATGCTTAGAGTAATTCAAGTAACAATGAATGTGCTCTTTTTTGCTCTAAACAAGAAAAGCAAGATGGTTGGATTATTGACTCAGGGGCGAGTGACCATATGACTTTTGATTCTTGTGATTTTGTGAAGACCACACAACCCAAAAGAACCAAAATTGCCAATACAAATGGAGTAATATATCCAGTCACTAGAGCTGGAACCGTGGCACTTTCTTCCACCTTTTCATTACCAAACACCTTATTAGTTCCTTCTCTCTCTAATAAGCTATTGTCTGTAGGCCAAGCAACTGAAGAACTAAATTGTTGTTACTGATGTATCCTAATTTTTGTTTATTTTAAGATATTCTCACGAAGGAGATCATTAGTCGTGGTATTAAAAAGGGGGGGCTGTATTACATGGATGATTTCAGTCATGGCAAGGCAAATAGTGTGCACTATACAGGGGTTTAAGAAAGGCAGATTTTGTTGTGGCATAATAGGCTGGGGCATCCATCTTTTCGTTACTTGAGACATCTATTTCCAAGATTATTCTCAAATCTGAATGAGTCAAATTTAAAATGTGAAGTCTGCATTCAAGCTAAAAGTCATAGTGTACCTTATCTAAAAAGTTTGAATAAATGTAAAATTCCTTTTTCAGTTGTGCACTCTGATTTTTGGGGGCCTGCTCTTATTTGTAGTCCTTCTGGTGCGCAATGGTTTGTCACTTTTGTAGAAGATTGTACACGCATGACTTGGCTGTATTTGATGAAAAATAAACATGAGGTGTTTGGCATTTTTAAATCATTCCACAACATGATTAGAACACAATTTTTTGCTAAACTTCAGATTCTTCGTTCTGATAATGGCGGTGAGTATGACAATATACAAATGCAAGAATACTTTCAGGCACATGGCCTACACCATGAAACCACCTGTCCTCAAACACCACAGCAAAACGGTGTCGCTGAGAGAAAAAACCGACATATCTTTGAAACTACCAGTGCACTTCTGACTGGTGCATATGTTCCTCACTGTTTTTGGACAGATGCAGTAGTTACTGCTGTTTATTTGTTAAATCAAATGCCATCATGAGTTTTGGACTTTAAAACTCCTCTTCAAGTTCTTAGCCACCATGTGACATTACCCTCTATTTTAATGCTCTCACCAAGGAAGTTTGGGTGTGTTGTATATGTTCATCTTCACAAAAATCAGAGGACTAAACTTGATACATGTGCAGTTCGCTGTGTTTTTCTGGGATATGTAGCAAATAAGAAGGGATATAAGTGTTATGATCCTACTACCAGAAGACTTTACACAACCATAGATGTTACATTTCTAGAAGCAGAGAATTTTTTCTCATCGCAATCTTCCCAATCCTTTCTTCAGGGGGAGATGATGAGTGAAGAGTAGAATTTGGGTTTGAGTTGGCAGAATTTAGATTGGTTAGATTTTTCCGTTGGTATTGATCCAGTAAAAAATAAAAGGAGCAATGAGATTGAAAGAGAGGCTGAAGAGACTCAAAATGAACAGCCACTCATAATAGAAAATCAAAGGAACAACGAGATTAAAGGAGAGGCGGAACAGACTGAAAATGAGTAGATCGTAAAGACTAAAAATGAACAGCTCCCCCAGCTCCTATCAGCAATACCACAAAATGATCAATCTCCTGAGAATATTCCTGAGGTACAAACTTTGAACTCTCCTCCAAATAACTAGTCAGATATTTTTGCTTCCCATAAATTACCTTTCAGGCATAACCGAGGAAAGCCCCCAAATCGATACTCACCAGATCATAAAGAGGGGAAATCAAAATACCCAATTGCTAATTATGTCTCAACTCAGAGATTGTCAGAATCTCTCAAAGCCTTTGCACAGAAATTATCTGCAGATCTAGTTCCTAATACAGTGAATGAAGCTATGAATGACCCCAAATGGATTCATGCAATAAATAAAGAGATGGAAGCTTTGAAAAAGAATGATACTTGGACTCTTGTACCATTACCAAAGGGAAAGAAGACCATGGGATGTAGGTGGGTGTTCTCTATTAAACACAAGGCGGATGGGTCTGTCGAAAGGTACAAAGCAAGATTAGTTGTGAAAGGTACACCTAGACATATGGAATAGATTACCAAGAAACTTTATCACCTGTGGCAAAATTAAATACTGTGAGAGTATTGCTTTCCCTTGCTGCAAATCTAGATTGGCCACTACATCAATTTGATGTTAAAAATGCCTTTGTTCATGGGGATCTTAAGGAGGAAGTTTACATGGATATCCCACCTGGTTTCGCTACTTCTTCAAAATTGAAGGTCGTGTGTAAGCTGAATAAGGCATTATACGGACTGAAACAATCACCTCGAGTATGGTTTGGACGGTTCACTCTTGCAATGAGGAAACATGGATACAGTCAGAGCAATTCAGATCATACTCTATTTTTGAAACACCGACAGGGAAAGGTAACAACTCTAATAATCTATTTTGATGATATGATAATCACAGGAGATGACAGTGAGGAGATCTCTAGCTTACAAAAGTACTTAGCTACTGAGTTTGAGATGAAAAATCTTGGAGGGTTGAAGTTTTTCTTGGGTATTGAAGTCGCTAGATCAAATCAAGGTATATTTTTGACACAAAGAAAATATGTGCTTGACTTGTTATTTGAAACAGGAATGCTTGATTGTAAACCTGTTGATACTCCAATTATTCAGAATCATGCTTTGGGAGAATTCTCAGATCAAATTCCCACAAACAAAAAAAGATATCAACGTCTTGTAGGAAAGTTGATTTATTTGTCTCACACACGACCTGATAATGCATACGCGGTGAGTTTAGTAAGTCAATTCATGCACTCTCCAAGTGAAGATCATATGAATGCTGTGGTTCAGATTGTACAGTACCTAAAATCCTCGCCTGGTAGGGGACTTTTGTTTAAGAAAAACCATCATCTACAAATTGATGTTTATACTGATGTAGATTGGGCAAGAAACATCACGGATAGAAGGTCCACATTAGGATACTTCACATTTGTGGGATGAAATTTGGTTAGATGGAGGAGTAAAAAGCAGAACGTGGTTGAATTGTCTAGTGCAGTGACTGAGTTCAGAAGCATGACTAAAGGGCTTTGTGAACTCCTTTGGTTAAAAAGGTTATTGGAGGAAATTGGATATCCATCTAGATCTATAATGAATTTGTTTTGTGATAATAAGGCAGCTATAGCAATAGCCCATAATCCAATTCAACATGATCGAACCAAGCATGTCGAAGTGTACCCGCATTTTATCAAACAAAAACTCGAAGAAAAGGTAGTCCAATTTCCATTTGTCAAGTCAGAACATCAGTTAGCAGATATCCTTAGAAAAGCTGTCTCTAGCAGAGTTTTTTACATCTCACTCAACAAGTTGGGCATTGAAGATATCTACACGCCAACTTGAGGGGGAGTGTTGAAGTGAGCTGGTGATTTGAACAATCAAAAGATTTATTCTTATTGCCTTTTTAAGTTCAGCAATTTTAGCCTTAAATATTGTATAGCTAGCTGTAGTTTTTGCCTTCCTAAATTGCTTCTTGTATCAGTATATTTACGTATTTTTCTGTACTCAATTATCAATGAAATATACCATTATTTCAACAGATAGTTCATAAACATGATTTTAGAGATTTGAAATTCATAATAGTGATGGGATAGTCTTTATTGTATACTGGTTCATATACAATCCTTATTTTTCAAACTATTTTGAATTGCAATATCTAAACTATAAGAAAAGACAAAATTGCAACAGAGAAGACAGATTTATGAATAATATTGTTGAAAGCATTAAAACCATACTTAAAGAAAAAAAAAAAAAAAAAACTAATATGAAACCTTAATAATAATAATAATAATAATAATAATAATAATAATAAAATCAGACATTCTTGTTTAAAGAGTTTAACATCCTTTGAGTCAACTGCTTAGTAATGAGACACTTTTTAAGAAGAAACTCAAATTCAGCAATTTGGATATCTTTGACTTGTTTTGCTATCTTCTTATCTTGAACTTCTTTAGCTAATTCATCTCTGCAAATGAAGCAAAGACAAACGGATTCTTCATTGGAATCTTCATCTTGTTCAGAATCTTCATGACCACCCCATAGTTTTTGGCAGAGACTAAAAACAAGCTTGTGATGGGGATTCAAGAAAACTACATTCTTCTTATAATTTTGCAGAATGGAATTGTATTTCTCCTTCAAATTTAATAATTTCTTACCAATTTGTTGTTTGGTCAAATCTGAAGAAAATTTATGAGAAGCTTTCACAGAATTGCACAATGCTTCCAAATCATAATTAGGATTTTTAATTGCATTTTCAAGGAGAGAAATTTCTTCATTTTCACTCCACAGCTTTCGCTTTTCTGATCTCTGTCTCTTATCTCCCACCTTCTTGGAACCGGCTGAACTGTCTGAATATGCCGCTATGCAGAAACCCTCACTATCGTATGAAGGCTCAGAATCAGAATCCATTGATAGTGAAAAAAAGAAAGAAAAAGGAATAACACAAATGAATATTGGAAGGCGTAAATATAGTTTTGGCAAATATTTACTGTACTGGAAACTAGATATTTAAGGTGTGTGGGAAAATATATATCTTTATATTTTTTCCTATTATATCTGAAGAACTACAAACTCAACAAATCCTTAATTGACTTTTAGATGAGGAAATTATCAAGAATATCAATTTTTTTATTAGTTTTCCTACTCCGAAAATATATGAATTATTCTAATATTTCTCTGACGAGGAAACTTAAAAAAAAATTATGAAAAGATTTTATATATATATATTGAGAAAACATATGTAATTTGATTATAAAGTTAATGTACAAAGAATTTATACAGTACGCCAGACACACTACGTCATCTGTGTGCCAAACCAATAGCATTATGGTAAATTGTACTCTAACCAATAGAAAAATAACATGTTGTAATTAATTAATTAATTATTTACTATTTGATTATATAAATAAAATTTTAGACTATAAAATAAATACTCTAGATCCTAAAATATAAAACCTAGATGCTAATTTATCAACCTCTAGACTCTAGAATAGATGACATGATGTGATTTTATTGACTTGGGACACGAATAACGTGGTATGCAAGCTTATTCTATAATTTCCCTTATACATTTGAGAGAAAAGGAAACAAATCCAGTGTAGGAAATGCATACCGACAAATGAAATAACTGTCCTTCGATTTAATCCAGCCTAGAAGAGAATATTCCATCACTATCTAGGAATAAATCAAAAGTTCAATTGGACCAAAATTGGCAAACAACCATTACATCCAAGAAATGTATTTGTGCAAAAAATGTGTGCTTGAAATGACAGATATGAATTCGTTGCAGGAATTATTCTTCCTACCAAACAGAGCTACCACTTATATGCAGAAAGAATACCGGCAAATCGAAATTTTACATTTGAAGGCTGTGTTCGAACAATGCAAATTTGTTAAAAATTATATCCGAGCCGAGCTCGCCACTCTCAACAAGTAGCTACCTAGTAGATGTAAGATAATGGCAAACCGTAACTTTCATTAATGGAATGAGACAAATATATACACAAACCCTAATTAGCATAATTACAAGTGTAACCCTAATAGACTTTACAATGGAGTAGGAATACCATCTCCTACAAGGAGTAGGAATACCATCTCCTACAAGGAGTAGAATACCATCTCTTACACCCCCCCGCAAGTTGAGTGAGGGATGAACCAACAGTCAACTTGTCACGGAGCCAAAGAAAACGTGGCTTGGTAAGACCCTTTGTGAGAGCATCCACAATTTGATCATGGGAGCAAAGATACGCTACCCGCAAGGAACCCTTCCGAACATGGTCACGGACAAAATGAAAATCAACCTCCAAGTGCTTACTTCGATTGTGAAATACAAGATTCAAAGTGAGATAAGTAGCGCCAAGATTATCACAAAACATGGTAGGATGGGAAGGAGCAGGAAAACCGATTTCATGAAGAAAGATTTGCAACCAATGTAATTCCGATGTAGCGGAAGCCAAGGCCCTATATTCGGCCTCTGTAGAAGAGTGAGATACGGCCTTTTGTTTCCGCGATGACTAGGAGATCGCATTTGCACCCAAATAAATAACAAAGCCAATTGTAGATTTCCTATCATCACTGCAGCTCGCCCAATCAGAATCAGCAAAACCAGTCAAGACAAGTTTAGATGGACGAATTAAGATACCAAAGGTAGACGTCCCCCGAAGATAACGTAGTACACGCTTCACAGCACTCCAATGAACTGTTGTGGGGGCATGCATAAATTGAGAGATGCGGTTGACAGCAAATGCAATGTCAGGCCATGTAAAAGTGAGGTATTGAAGACCACCAACCACAGAACGAAACATAGTTGGATCGGAAAAAGGATCCCCGCTATCCAAAGTCAAATTTTTGCTGCAATTAATCGCAGAGGCAATAGAGCTGCAATTGTGCATCTTAGCACGAAGTACTAAATCATTGATATATTTTTATTGGGGAAGAAACAAACCAGAAGATGTCCAATCAGCCTCAATACCCAGAAAATAGTGTAAGCGACCCAAATTCTTCACAGCAAACTTAGTTTGGAGAAAATCAACAACTTTGTCCAGGAAAGCAGGAGCATCACCCATTAATAAAATATCATCAACATAGATCAGGTAGAAAATTTTTACCGAAGCCGTGTGGATGAAGTATAGGGAGCTATCCGATTTTGAGCACTGGAAATCGAATTGTAATAGGGCAGCAGTGAGACATCGATGCCACTGACGAGGAGCTTGCTTCAGACCATACAACGAATTTCGAAGGCGGCAGACATGATCAGGAAAGCGTGGATCACAAAACCTTGAGGTTGTTGCATAAAAACGGATTCATCCAGTGTTCCATGAAGGAAAGCATTTGAAATATCAAGCTGAATAACACGCCACTTATATGATACAGCCAAAGTGAGCAACATCCGAATAGTGGTGGGTTTAACCACCAGACTGAAAGTGTCATGAAAATCAATACCTGATCGATGATGAAAACCTTTGGCAACAAGACGTGCTTTGTATCTATCAATAGAGCCATCTGATTTTTGTTTGACACGAAATACCCATCTGCAACCAATAATATTCTGAGCCTGAGAGGGAGGAACAAGATCCCATGTTCCATTTTTAATGAGAGCATTGAACTCCGAAGCCATGGCATCCCGCCAAGCAGGAATCTTTGCAGCTTGAGTACAGGTGGACGGTTCAACAATTGGATCTCCAGTAGTAGCAGCAACTAAATCAAGAACAACTTTGTTTCTGAGGGAGCCGGATTTGGCCCTTGTGACCATCGGGTGAGCCAATTGAGACTTGCTAGGATGTATGGGTGGTAAGGGCCCATGACATTGAAGATCAACAACCAATGACACCTCGGGATCAGCAACTGTCACACCTCGGTGGGAACGAGGCAGAGTCGCAGCCCGAGGTGATGAGGACGACGAACCGGTGTTGGGGAGAGGGAGCAGGGGCTGGTCGGTTTGAAGAGCAGGTGACGGGCTAGTTGGTGCTGGTGGTTTGATCGTTGAAGAGTGGGTCAGTTGCAGAGGTGGCGACGGATTAGGAGGGGTCGGTTGGTGAGAGAGGGGCAGTGATATGGAGGGTATGGAAATTTGGGACGGTTCTGACGCCGGAGCAAAAATTTCATCATCAACAGCAAACGGAAAAACCTGTTCATCAAAGAGTACATGACGTGAGATATAAATTTTTCCAGAACGAAAATCAAGACACTTGTACCCTTTATGAACTTTACTGTAACCCAAGAAAACACATGGAAGAGAGCGATGATCAAGTTTATTTTTAGCATAGGGACGCAACCAAGGATAACAACGACAACCAAAGATACGAAGAAAATTATAATCAGGATCAGTACCAAATAATTTATGAAGAGGATTATCAAAATTAATTACGCTAGTGGACAAACGATTTATGTTATAAACAGCGAATTCAAAGGCAGCAGTCCAATATTTGATGGGCATGGAACTATGATGTAATAAAGAAAGACCAGTTTCAACAATGTGTTGGTGTTTACGTTCGGCTCTCCCATTTTGTTCTGGTGTGTGAGGGCAAGAGACACGATGGGAGATGCCATTTAGTTTGAGATAATTGGTAAGAGCCTGAAATTCTCCCCCCAATCAGATTGAAAAATTTTTATTGATGTTTGGAAATATTTTTCAACAAGGGTGCGAAATTGAATAAAAATGTCTAGCACTTTAGATTTCTTGTGCATAAAGTAAACCCATGTATATTTTGAGTAATGATAAAAAAAAGAGAACATAGTATCCATAGCCATCAAAAGATTGAACCGGAGCTGGTCCCCAAACATCAGGACAAATTAATTCTAAGGGTGAATGAGAGATAGAAACAGAATCAGCAAATGGTAATTTATGGCTTTTACTTATAGCACAGGCATTGCAAAGAGAAGCAACAGAATTGCGAAAATCAATTTTATTAGAATGTAAGGTACGTTTAACAATTGGTAAGGCAGGGTGCCCCAAACGAGCATGCCAAACATTTAAAGAAGCAAGATTTGCACTAGATAAAGAAGGACTAGACTTTAAGCATAGATTGTAGAGTCCGTTGTCACTCCGGCTTCGGAACAGAATCTCCTTCGACACCAAATCCTTGATAAGAAAATAATCAGAGAAAAATTTAACAGAAACAGGATTAGAGTTGGTTAGTGCAAAAACAATAATAAATTTCGATTAGCAGTAAGAACATGGAGAATATTTCAAAATTTGAGAGACTTAGAACCAATACGAATAGAATTCTCACCAACATGAGTTATGGGAAGAAACATACCATTGCCAATTTGGACCTCTTCGGGACCGGAGTATTCAAAGTGAAGAGCAAGCTTTTCCAAGTTGGATGTTAAATGATGAGTTGCTCCGGAGTCAAGAACCCATGGTTGGTTTGAGGTATGTGTTGCGGCTAGGTTTGATTATGGAGATTGAGGCTGATTTTTGGGCATTCTAGGGGATGAGTACCGATTCGCCTTGTGTCCAATACCACGACAATTAAAGCAAGTAACAATTTGATCATCCGATTGGCCCGGGGCAGCAAGTCGAAAAGATTGATGTTGTTGCTGTCTAGAATTATTCCAGTGAGTTCCAGGGCTATACGGAGGCTGTCCATGCAAATAAGAGGAACCATGAAAGTAACGACCCCCACCACGACCACGAGAGCCGCCATTACCTCTGCCACGGCCGAGGTAGGAGCTGGAACGGGCTGCAACGTGGGCAGTAGGCTGGACGGCAGTGAGAACGTCTTTCTTGGCTTGTTGGAGTAACTTTTCTTCCGTTAAAAGAGAGCCCAATAAGTAATCAAAGGAAGTTGGCTTAGTTTTGGAGTTTTGCGATTCCATCTATTGCCCACAATTATTCTTTTTTTTTTAATTAAAATAAAATCATAAATAAATACAGTCATAAAAAAAATCAAAAAACAACAATTTGAGATGGAAACCAATTGGAGAAAAATAATAAAAAAACCCCAATCCAAAATTCTAGGGTTTAGCAAAAACCAAAACCAATTAAACAAGGACCCTAAAATCACATTGCGATTCCATCTATTGCCCACAATTATTCTTTTTTTTTTTTTTAATTAAAATAAAATCATAAAAAATGGGATTTCATCTATTGCCGCGTAGCGGCACCGCTGCCCCCGACGGCACAATAGCGCCGCGTATGGGGTTCGTATCCGGTTTTGGATTTTGTGGGTATTTTTTATCCCGGGCCCGTAATGCAAATTAAATTAAAATTTTTGAAATTAATTTGTATTTAAACTGTTTATTATATTGGCATGCTTATTTAATTTAATTGTTTTGCATATTAAATTGAATATGGACTTTGTGAAATTGGCCCCATAAACCATGACACCGGTTAAAATTAGAAGATATAAATTTTAAATTTGTGACAACAAATTCCAGTGAGAGCAAAAATTATTAATTTTGCATTAATGGATGTTATCCATTGGGCCTTTATGGGCCTTAGTCATATTTGTTGAAATTGGCAATTTCACCCTAAGTAACTCAGCTTAACTTTTATATTTATAATTTGGAATGCCATGATCATGCATCATATTGGTATGTATGTGCTGTTGGAAATGCCCTAGTCCCGAGGCATTGGTCCTTGTATTTGTACTATACATTTATTGGATTTATGTGTTGTACTCATTTGTGTTATTAATAAAGGCATCAATTCATTTATTATATCTATCTTGTGCAATATATTAAATGAAGTATCCAATGGACATATCTATATCCATGACGACAAGTGTCATGCACTTAGCAGTAAGACCATGGATAGGGTAAACGATATGACCATAAATAGATCCGTAGTCTGTTCCAGTCATGGGAATGAATAGAACAACAGACTATCATTAACCTGGTTGTATGGCGGTGTCTTACCGGCCATTGGACATGGAATGTCAACCAAGTTAATGGGTACATGCCTGGAAGCATGGTACTGGATAGATCCACTAAACGAGTAATCCACATGGTATGGTATCACAATGGATTCTCGTGTAGTACTTGTATGGATCCTTTGACCTGACCATATGATGGTGTTACATGTGAAGTCGCATACTTAGGGGTACGCCTAAAGGGCCTGTAATAGGGTGCCAAGTATGGGTGCTTTCGGGTATGTCACTGAACATGGTAATACTATGGATATGAAGAAGGGATTTGTCACTCAGCAACCAACTGAGAAGATATCACCGGCCACTTGATGAATGTGACTGATAAGAGTGTGGCCACACCCAAACGAGTTGGAACTTGTTTGTGAGCATCAGTACATTCGGGATCAAGTTAATGTCTGGACACAAAAGAGGGTGATCAATCCATGCCTCTGTGTTGGACACCGATATCAATGACATGGGATGTACAATTTTAAACTACAGGGTTATGATATCAGTTAGACTGCCATCTCCATCTTAATTGGGGGGCTGCAGTGGCTTGCTAGAGCCCAACTGCAGTCTGCGGGCCAAAGGCCCGCTGCCAACATAAAGATGGGCCCACGGGATCGTACACATAGAACGATAGAATGTAGACTTAAGGAATCACATGTATACTTGGAGTATACACAATGGAGGGGGAAGTGTGTATATATTATAAAGATCAATTGGATTGGTCATAATAATAAAATTAATATATTCAATTGACTCTTCATAATTAATTGGATTAATTATGAAATTATTTCTAGGTGGAAATATTCATATGTATGGGTTTACATATGATTTTATTTTGTGTAGATTTAATTTTAATTTGATAGATTAAATTAATTGTCAAACTAATTTTAATTTAAATGTAAATAATGTATTACTTCGAGTAATATATTAAATACATGGGTATATTAAAATTGGGCTTGAAATTAATTTAAACCAGAATAACTAAAATTAGACTGGGCCTAAATTAAAACATGGAAGCCCGCACAGAATGGAATGGAGCCAGCTTGGGCCTGAATTCCCCTAGGGGAATTCGGCCACCCTAGGTATAAAACCTAGGGTGAAATTTCAGCCAACTTAACCCTAGCACACCATTGGCCGAAATCTCCCCCTCTCTTCTCTTCCATTGTTTCGTTTTTCCAACGCTAGCATGGGTTGCATTCGTTAGGCGTTCGTGTACGTGAGAGTGGAGGAATTCTACTTTGAATTCTGCAGTCATCATCCATCTCTAGAAAGAGATTTTTCTGGTAAGAAATTTAATCCCTTTCTATTTAATTTGAAGTTTTTCAATTTCCACTTCAATTGCTCCTGGGACTGGATTTGAGGAAATCACCGCGTTCTTCCGCTTTTATCGGCTGATTTCCGGTGACAAATCCCATCAGTGGTATCAGAGCGGGCTTTTGATCCGTGGAAATTGATTAATTTGGTTGAATCCCTATTTTGAAATTGGATGTTTTTTGATTGGGATTCTTTGTATGGGTTTTATGATTTTTCCCATATGTTTTAATGCAATGAAAATTAATATTGCATATTGGTTTATGTTGTTTTAATTTTGTTGTATGATTGGAATTCTTGGTGAATTGCTATGGATGATGGATGGATATTTTTTTTTATTTCAATTCTGTTTTAAAAAAAAAAAAAAAATCTGCCTCCCGGGGTGCAGGGCTGCCGGCGGCGGAATCGCCGTCGGCGGCAGGAGGCGCGGCGACAGCCGCTGGTTCCAGCAGCTGCTGGGCAGTGGCAGCTGGGCGGCCACTGCACAGCGGCAGTGCCGCTGCAGGCGGCAGCAGCGGGCAGCTGCTAGGCGGCTGCGCCGCTGCTGCTGCTAGGGCAACTTCGTTGCCCTAGCTGCAGCGGGCCGGGCCCAGTTTTTTGGATTTTGTGGGTTTTTGGGTCCGGGGCCCAGTTTTGAAATTTTAATTGGTTTTAAAATTCGTGTGTTTAAATTTATGTGATTTAAATGCGTATGGTTTCTTGGATGAATTTTATTTCGTTCATGTGATATTAGTTTTGGAAATTAATATGGGTAATGGAAATTGGTTCGGGTAATTTTGGCACAATTACTCGGACGGCTAAATTGGACCCATGGTTTCCCAATTCCAGTGGGAGCAGTTGGACTGCCTGGGCTGGAGGCCCAAAGCCCGTTAAGGGTTAAAACCATGGTGGGCCAAAATTGGCGATTTCCTAATAATGGCTTTGACATAATTTAAATGGGCTTAAATCATGCATTATGACATGCTTTTGAATTGTATGTATTGGATGCATATGAATGGTTGAATGAATGTATGATTGGATGCTATTGGGCCTTTTACGAGATGGGTTGTATTTTTCTTTTTGGGTAAATACGGCCTGCGTGTCGTTTTTCTTTTTAATGTAATTTTATTTTATTTAAATTAAATATTATAAAATTTGTAAAAGAAGAAGTCCATGGAGTGGTGAGCCCATATGGAGGTGCAAGCCCAAATTGGAGATGCAAGCCCAGAAGGAAAAGATGGAGGCCCGCCTAATATCTGTTTCTAGTATAGGTTTACTAGAATAATATTAGGATGTAACATAGGCCCATAGCAGTCCATTTTAATTTTATTTAATCATGTTTTATATTCATTTGCATGTATGAATGTATGTTCCAATAGCTCATTCACCCGCTTTATGTATGTAAGCCGTTATAATTGAATCTAATAACCAAACGGAATTACTAAGTCGCTTAAAAGTGCTTCCCTCATTCAAAACTGAATCGAAGTGGGAATAGGCCAGTTGTAGACCATGCCCTCGCAGGATGCACTGGAGTATTGTCACTTTGTATTGGGTTAGAGTATGGGATACTCCTACACTTGGATGGAGGTTTTGACTTAGCGTGGGTGGTAGGATTCTCCTGGCCCTAAGCATAGATGGGTAAGTGCCAACAAGCCCATCAAACCGAGAGTCCCTAGGTTGGGATTGGACGGCGTTCCTACCTAAATAATTAAGGTATAGTTGTACCAAACCCTCGTTTGGCTATATCTTAATGAAATATGGATCTCGGCCCATGAGCCCAACAACTCGGTTTAAATTAATAACTTGATTCATTATTAATTTTGTATGGGAACAACAAAGCAAAGCCTTTTATTAACACTCTCAATGTTTTTCTGTGTAGAAACACCCAAATGGCTAACACAAATACCTTATCACTGCGATCCATTCTTGAAAAGGACAAGCTTTCCGGTCCTAACTTTTTAGACTGGTCTAGGAACTTGAGGATAGTTCTAAGACAAGAGTCAAAAGAGTATGTGCTGGAAAGGCCTGTGCCGGCTGCGCCTCAAGGATGTAATCCACCGGCTGCCCAGCTGGAGGAATACGAGGTGCACGTCAAGGACAACCGGGATGTGACATGCCTTATGTTGGCTTGTATGGTCCCCGAACTGCAAAAGCAGTTTATGGACCACCAAGCCTATGCTATGATAACAACTCTTAATGAGATGTTTCAAGAGCAAGCTCGTCAGGAAAGGTACCTGACCAATAAGGCATTCCACTCTTGTAAGATGGGGGCCGGGACATCTGTGAGTGCACACGTGCTCAAGATGAAGGGCAATTTGGATACTTTGGCCCATCTCGGATCGCCTATCTCTCAAGAGTTGGCGGTGGACACAATCCTCGCGTCCTTACCAGATTCTTATGATGAGTTCATCCTTAACTACAACATGCAAGGGATGAACCGTACTGTCAGTGAGCTGCATGGGATGCTTAAGCTTACTGAGCAGTCGATCAAGAAGACTCCGCCGGTGCTGCTGGTTAACAAGGGGAACTCTCCTCTTGCTAAGGGTAAGGCCAAGGAAAAGGCCAAGGCCAAGGCCAAAAAGGCCAAAGCCAAGAAGGCCAAGGCCCAACCCAAGGCCCAGCAGAAGGCAGGTCCTGATGATGTCTGTTTCGGGTGTAGAGAGGCGGGTCATTGGAAGAGATCGTGTCCCAGGCTGATGGGAGAGCAACGAAGGGGCCAAGTTGCGTCCTCTTCAGGTATTTATGTTATAGATATTAACCTTACTGTTTCAACATCCTGGGTATTGGATACTGGATGTGGTTCTCACATTTGTTGCAATGTGCAGGGACTTAAGAACAGAAGGTTGCTGGGGTCAGGAGAGGTGGACTTGCGGGTCGGGAATGGAGCAAGGGTTGCTGCCATAGAGATCGACGAATACCACCTGATGATGCCTAGTGGATTGGTTTTAATTTTAGAACATTGTTACTTTGTACCTGCTATGTGCAGGAATATTATCTCTGTATCAATGTTGGATATTTCTGGATTTAATTTCACTATTTTAAATGGTCGAATTTCTATATCTAGAGAGGGATTATTTTATGGAGATGCTCTATTAAATAATGGCCTATATATCCTGGACTTAAATGAAACCAATCACATCTATAACATAAACACGAAAAGGTTTAAGCCTAACGAACTTAATCCTGTCTACCTATGGCATTGTCGTCTTGGCCATATAAACGAGAAGCGCATTGCTAGGCTTCACAAAGTTGGAGTACTAGGGTCATTTGACTTGGAGTCAATTGATACATGCGAATCATGTTTAAGAGGCAAGATGACAAAGGCGCCTTTTAGCAAGAAGGCTGAAAGGGCCACTGGCTTATTGGACCTGATACATTCAGATGTATGTGGGCCTATGAGCGTAGCGACCAGAGGTGGGCATCTGTACTTCGTCACGTTCACGGATGATTTCAGCAGATATGGCTATGTCTATTTGATGAAACACAAGTCCGAGACCCTTGATAGGTTCAAGGAATTTCGAAACGAGGTACAAAACCAGCTAGGTAGGAATATCAAAACCCTTCGGTCGGACCGAGGCGGTGAGTATATGAGCCTAGAGTTTGACTCATACTTGAGAGAGCATGGAATAGTTCCACAGCTCACTCCTCCTGGAACACCACAATGGAATGGGGTGTCCGAACGGAGAAATAGGACCTTGTTGGACATGGTCCGCTCAATGATGAGTCAAGCATCTCTCCCAATTAGTTTCTGGGGACACGCCCTCGAGACAGCAGCTCTCATATTAAACAATACTCCGACTAAGGCAGTGGAAAAGACCCCATATCAGATATGGACGGGCAAGGAGCCCAATGTGTCTTTCCTAAGGATTTGGGGATGCGAAGCACATGTCAAGAAATTGACTAGTGGCAAGCTGGAGCCCAAAACCGATAAATGCCTGTTTGTGGGCTACCCTAGGGAAACCAAAGGGTATTACTTCTACAACCCCGCCGAGAACAAGGTGTTCGTGGCAAGGAAGGGGGTCTTTCTGGAAAAGGAGTTCATTTCCAGGAAAGATAGTGGGAGCAACGTTGAACTCAGGGAAGTTCAAGGTCCACAAGCTCCTGAAGAGGATAACTCGGAGGCCCAGGTGGAGCTTCCACAAGTGGAAGCACCGACCCAGGCCACACAAGAACCTAGAAGGTCTGGTAGGGATCGTCGGGAACCGGAGAGGTATGGTTTCCTCGTCACCGATGATCAAACTCTTCTCATCTGGGATGAAGAAGAACCAAAAACCTACCAGGAGGCAATGGCTAGCCCACAGTCTGTAAATTGGCGTAAAGCCATGGAGGCAGAAATGCAATCTATGTACGATAATCAAGTTTGGAACTTGGTTGATCCACCTCCGGGTGCTAAGGTAATAGGTTGCAAGTGGTGCTATAAGCTAAAAGCTGATAATACCTTCAAGGGGCATCTGGTTGCCAAAGTTTTCAGACAAGTCCATGGAATAGACTATGATGAAACTTTTTCACCAGTAGCCTTGCTCAAGTCCATCAGGATACAGCTGGCCATAGCCGCATGGTATGACTATGAGGTATGGCAGATGGATGTCAAAACCACTTTCCTTAATGGGAAGCTACTCGAGGATGTGTACATGACACAACCTGAGGGTTTTGTCGATCCTAAGTATCCGGGAAGGGTATGCAAACTTCAAAGATCCATTTATGGACTGAAGCAAGCATCCCGAAGTTGGAATCTAAGATTCAATGAGGCTATAAAGGAATATGGCTTCATACAGAATCTAGATGAGCCTTGTGTGTATAAGAGGACTAGTGGGAGCATTGTCACATTCTTGGTACTTTATGTAGATGACATCCTACTCATTGGAAGCGACATACCTACACTGCAAGGGGTAAAGCAGTGGCTGAGTAAGTGCTTCGCAATGAAGGACTTAGGCGAAGCTGAGATGATCCTAGGGATCAGGATCTATAGGGATAGATCAAATCGGCTTCTGGGCCTAAGTCAGGCTTCGTACATTGACAAAGTTCTGATAAGATTCAGCATGGACCAGGCCAAGAAAGGTTTCTTGCCAATGGGCCATGGGCTGAAACTTAGTAAGAAGAACTGTCCTAAAACAAGGGAGGACAGGGAGAACATGAAATTGGTTCCATATGCTTCGGCTATTGGATCAATCATGTACTCCATGTTATGTACGAGACCTGATGTCGCCTTTGCACTGAGTATGACGAGCCGATACCAGCAGGATCCCGGGGAGGATCACTGGAAAGCTGTCAAGGCGATCCTGAAGTACCTTAATCAGACTAAGGATAGCTTCTTGGTGTATGGTGGTCAGGAAGTGCTATCAGTTACTGGGTATACTGATGCGAGCTTCCAGACAGACCAAGATGAGTACCAATCACAGTCAGGGTATGTATTCTTGCTGAATGGTGGTGCTGTAAGCTGGAGGAGCTTAAAGCAGCCAACCATAGCGGACTCTACAACAGAAGCTGAGTACATCGTTGCGTGTGATGCAGCTAAGGAAGCTGTGTGGATGAAGAAGTTTATCACTGAGTTGGGAGTAGTGCCAACTATCCAAGACCTAGTCGATATATTCTGTGACAACAATGGGGACGTCGCACAAGCAAAGGAGCCCCAGTCACACAAGAACACAAAGCACGTGCTCAGAAAGTTTCACCTCATACGAGAAATCACGGAGAGAGGTGACATTGCATTGCACAGAGTGGACACCGAGGATAATGTCGCAGATCCATTGACCAAGGCGCTGGCCCAGCCCAAGCACGAGGGTCATACTAGATCTATAGGGATTAGGCCCATGCCTAGTTGGAACTAGTGCAAGTGGGAGATTGTTGGAAATGCCCTAGTCCCGAGGCATTGGTCCTTGTATTTGTACTATACATTTATTGGATTTATGTGTTGTACTCATTTGTGTTATTAATAAAGGCATCAATTCATTTATTATATCTACCTTGTGCAATATATTAAATGAAGTATCCAATGGACATATCTATATCCATGACGACAAGTGTCATGCACTTAGCAGTAAGACCATGGATAGGGTAAACGATATGACCATAAATAGATCCGTAGTCTGTTCCAGTCATGGGAATGAATGGAACAACAGACTATCATTAACCTGGTTGTATGGCGGTGTCTTACCGGCCATTGGACATGGAATGTCAACCAAGTTAATGGGTACATGACTGGAAGCATGGTACTGGATAGATCCACTAAACGAGTAATCCACATGGTATGGTATCACAATGGATTCTCGTGTAGTACTTGTATGGATCCTTTGACCTGACCATATGATGGTGTTACATGTGAAGTCGCATACTTAGGGGTACGCCTAAAGGGCCTGTAATAGGGTGCCAAGTATGGGTGCTTTCGGGTATGTCACTGAACATGGTAATACTATGGATATGCAGAAGGGATTTGTCACTCAGCAACCAACTGAGAAGATATCACCGGCCACTTGATGAATGTGACTGATAAGAGTGTGGCCACACCCAAATGAGTTGGAACTTGTTTGTGAGCATCAGTACATTCGGGATCAAGTTAATGTCCGGACACAAAAGAGGGTGATCAATCCATGCCTCTGTGTTGGACACCGATATCAATGACATGGGATGTACAAGTTTAAACTACAGGGTTATGATATCAGTTAGACTGCCATCTCCATCTTAATTGGGGGCTGCAGTGGCTTGCTAGAGCCCAACTGCAGTCTGCGGGCCAAAGGCCCGCTGCCAACATAAAGATGGGCCCACGGGATCGTACACATAGAACGATAGAATGTAGACTTAAGGAATCACATGTATACTTGGAGTATACACAATGGAGGGAGAAGTGTGTATATATTATAAAGATCAATTGGATTGGTCATAATAATAAAATTAACATATTCAATTGGCTCTTCATAATTAATTGGATTAATTATGAAATTATTTTCTAGGTGGAAATATTCATATGTATGGGTTTACATATGATTTTATTTTATGTAGATTTAATTTTAATTTGATGGATTAAATTAATTGTCAAACTAATTTTAATTTAAATGTAAATAATGTATTACTTGGAGTAATATATTAAATACATGGGTATATTAAAATTGGGCTTGAAATTAATTTAAACCAGAATAACTAAAATTAGACTGGGCCTAAATTAAAACATGGAAGCCCGTACAGAATGGAATGGAGCCAGCTTGGGCCTGAATTCCCCTAGGGGAATTCGGCCACCCTAGGTATAAAACCTAGGGTGAAATTTCGGCCAACTTAACCCTAGCACACCATTGGCTGAAATCTCCCCCTCTCCTCTCTTCCATTGTTTCGTTTTTCCAACGCTAGCACGGGTTGCATTCGTTAGGCGTTCGTGTACGTGAGAGTGAAGGAATTCTACTTTGAATTCTGCAGTCATCATCCATCTCTAGAAAGAAATTTTTCTGGTAAGAAATTTAATCCCTTTCTATTTAATTTTAAGTTTTTCAATTTCCACTTCAATTGCTCCTGGGACTGGATTTGAGGAAATCACCGCGTTCTTCCGCTTTTATCGGGTGATTTCCGGTGACAAATCCCAACATGTGCACGATAGGTACTTTGTTTGCAATGTGATGTTGAGTTCTATGGGCCTAAATTATTATCGGTTGTAATTTGATTTTGGGAAATATGGCCTACGTGCCATTTATTTTATTTTGATATAATTTTAGAATAGATTTTATTTAAAATAAAATTGTTGTAATTGCATCAAGTATGGAGGAAGGCCCAGATGGAGCAAACCCATGGTGGAAGCCTAAGAAGGATTACAGTTTGGCCCATGAAGAATTAGATATGATATCTAGCTTTTCATTATGTTATAATTAAAGGCCCATAAGATCTCATTTATTTTAAATTAAGTATGCTATTCATTTGTTAGATAATATGGATGTGTGGATTACCAAATTATTACCCGTGTTTATGCATGCTAAGTCATATTACTTAATTTTAATCCTAAAATTAAAATATTGAGTCGTTTAAAAGTGCTTCCCACATTCACACATCTTCCTCCCATTGATGCTGAAATGTGCACCATGCCCTAGCTGGGTACATTGTAGTACTCGGTGGGCCATTGAGGGTTAAGATACTTGGTATGATTAACATGTGAATGGTGGTTTTAATCAACATGGGTAGCATTAGCTCAGAGCAGGCCCTAAGCATAGATAGGTAAAGTGTCAATAAGCCCATCAAACTAAGAGTCCTTCGTGGAAGGATTGGATAGGTTGTCCTACCAAATGAATCAATGGTTGGTTAGCGAGCCCTAGTTCGGCCAATCATTAAGGAGTTATGGATCTTGGTCAAGTCAGCCAATTAACATCACCAATGAAAAAATTAAAATTGGATTATTAATTTGAATTGGCAAAAGTCCTTTATTTCTAAATCAAGCAATGATTTCATCCATGTAGATAATCCCATTTCGCATTAGCAATTTAAAATGGCTGCAACAAACAACAACTCACTCTCACTTAGGTCACTCCTGGAAAAGGAGAAGCTTTCGGGGACTAACTTCCTGGGCTGGGCTAGGAACTTACAAATAGTTCTTAGACAAGATTCCATGGAGTATGTACTGAATGCTCCTTTACCAGCTGGCCCTCCGCAGGTTGAGGCGTCACCACAGTGTTGGTGGAGCAGTACGACCGGTACGTGAGGGATGACCGAGATGTTGTTGGGATTCATTACCGGAAATCAATCGATAAAAGCGAAAGTTCACGTCGATTTCCTCAAATCCTGGCCCAGGAACAAGTGATGTGGAAATTAAAAACTTATAACCATTAAGAGGAAGTTTAGATACTCACCAAAATATCTCTTAAAAGATGGCTACAGACTGCAGAAATCTAAGTAGACTTCCTCCACCGTCACGTACACGAACGTCTATTAGACTAACTGCTGGGATTTGTCACGGGAAATCGACCGTCAAAAGTGGGGATATATGCATCGATTTCCTCGAATCCGGGTACTGGGAGCTTAAAAATGAGTCATCTTCCTTGCCACATCATATGTAGAATTCGGCCAAGAGGTGATTAAAAGGATGGGATATTTTTCTCATTTATATTTGATCATAATGACAAAAAATATCCAAGTTAGTAAAGTCCAACTTTGCTAAGCCAAAAGTCCACCATGACTCACCCATTTGATCATTATCTTTTGTCCAACAATGACTCACTCTTCTCATCTTAAAGACTCATCATTCTTGCCTTAAAATCCACCATGAATTTTGTTGGAAATGCCCTAGTCCCGAGGCATTGGTCCTTGTATTTGTACTATACATTTATTGGATTTATGTGTTGTACTTATTTGTGTCATTAATAAAGGCATCAATTCATTTGTTATATTTATCTTGTGCAGTATAGTAAATGAAGTATCCAATGGACATATCTATATCCATGACGACTAGTGTCATGCACTTAGCAGTAAGACCATGGATAGGGTTAACGATATGACCACAAATAGATCCGTAGTCTGTTCCAGTTATGGGAATGAATGGAACAACAGACTATCATTAACCTGGTTGTATGGCGGTGTCTTACCGGTCATTGGACATGGAATGTCAACCAAGTTAATGGGTACATGCCTGGGAGCATGGTACTGGATAGATCCACTAAACGAGTAATCCACATGGTATGGTATCACAATGGATTCTCGTGTAGTACTTGTATGGATCCTTTGACCTGACCATATGATGGTATTACATGTGAAGTCGCATACTTAGGGGTACACCTAAACGGCCTGTAATAGGGTGCCAAGTATGGGTGCTTTCGGGTATGTCACTGGACATGGTAATACTATGGATATGCAGAAGGGATTTGTCACTCAGTAACCAACTGAGAAGATATCACCGGCCACTTGATGAATGTGACTGATAAGAGTGTGGCCACACCCAAACAAGTTGGAACTTGTTTGTGAGAATCAGTACATTCGGGATCAAGTTAATGTCCGGACAAGAAAGAGGGTGATCAATCCATGCCTCTGTGTTGGACACCGATATCAATGACATGGGATGCACAAGTTTAAACTACAGGGTTATGATATCAGTTAGACTGCCATCTCCATCTTAATTGGGGGCTGCAGTGGCTTGCTAGAGCCCAACTGCAGTCTGCGGGCCAAAGGCCCGCTGCCAACATAAAGATGGGCCCACAGGATCGTACACATAGAACGATAGAATGCAGACTTAAGGAATAACATGTATACTTGGAGTATACACCATGGAGGGAGAAGTGTGTATATATTAATTATATTATAAAGATCAATTGGATTGGTCATAATAATAAAATTAATATATTCAATTGGCTTTTCATAATTAATTGGATTAATTATGAAATTATTTCCTAGGTGGAAATATTCATATGTATAGGTTTACATATGATTTTATTTTATGTTAAGTTAATTTTAATTTGATGGATTAAATTAAATGTCAAACCAATTTTAATTTAGATGTAAATAATATATTACTTGGAGTAATGTATTAAATACATGGGTATATTAAAATTGGGCTTGAAATTAATTTAAACCAGAATAATTAAAATTAGACTGGGCCTAAATTAAAACATGGAAGCCCGCACAAAATAGAAAGGAGCCAAGATGGGCTTGAATTCCCCTAAGGGAATTCGGCCAACCCTAGGTATAAATACCTAGGGTTAGAAATTTCGGCCCATCCCAGCTCATACACTCCTAGCCGAAATTTCCTAGCTCCTCTCTCCATTGGTTTTGTTTTTCCGACGCTAGCACGGGTTACATTTGCCAAGCGTTCGTGTACGTGAGAGTGGAGGAATTCTCAATTGAATTCTGCAGTCATCATCCATCTCTAGAAAGAGATTTTTCTGGTAAGAAATTTAACCTCTTTCTATTTAATTTTAAGTTTTTCAATTTCCACATCAATTGCTCCTGGGACCGGATTTGAGGAAATCACCGCGTTCTTCCGCTTTTATCGGGTGATTTCCGGTGAAAAATCCCAACAAATTTCGGCCAAGACATGATGAATAAGAGGGCTTACCAGTTCAAGCCCTAGCCCACTTTAATTCTTTGGTTTTTATTTGATTTCAAATAACATTTTAATTCAACATGTATGTAAGTATATTATACCATATAATATGTTACATACATCTAAATTAAAATTAATTTGACACATCAAATTCATCAAGGAATTAAATTAGACACATATAAGATGAGATACATGTAAACCTATACATGTATAAATATTTCCACCTAGGAAATAATCTCATAAATTAATTCATTGAATTAATTAAGAGAATGCCAAAATAAATATTAATTATATTCTTTTGATCAATCTAATTGATCTATAATATAATTAATAAATCTTTCTCTCTCTAAACGTGTATACTCCAAGTACACACTTAATCCGACTAGTTGAAGTCCAGACGTTCAATGTGTACGATCCAGTGGGCCTGTCTTTATATTGGCAGTGGGCCAAGGCCCACAGACTACAAGCGGGCTCTAGCAACCCATTGCAGCCCCCAATTAAGACGGAGATAGCAGTCAAACTGTCACCATAACCCAGTAGTTGAACTTGTATGTCCCATGTCACTGATATCGGTGTCCACCACAGAGGCATGGTTGATAACCCTCTAAATGTGTCAGGACATTACTTAATCCCGAATGAACTGATACTCACAAACAAGATCTAATCTTCTTTGCGTGTGCCCACACTCTTATTAGTACCATTCATCAAAAGGCCAGTGATATCGTCTCAGTAAAGTACTAAGTGACATTCCCTTCTGCATATCTAGAGTACTGCCATGCTCACTGACACACCCGAACGTACCTATACTTGGCACCCTTTTACAGGCCCGTTAGGCGTACACCAAAGTGTGCCACTTCACATGTAGCACCATCATATGGTCCGGTCAAAGGACTTATACAAGTATTCCACGAGAATCATTTGTGATACTATACCATGTAGATTCCCGTTAAGTGGATCGATCTAGTACCATGCCCTTTTTGCATGTACCCATTGACTGTTGGAAATGCCCTAGTCCTGAGGCATTGGTCCTTGTGTTTGTATAATACATTTGTACATTAATGTAAACTTTATGTATTATACAATTTGTGTCAAGGAAATAAAGGCATTAATCTATTTATTATATGTCTTGTTCTATATTTTAAATAGAGTATCCAATGGACATATCCATATCCATGTTGTCAAGTGTCATGCACTTGGCAATAAGATTATGGATAGGGAAAACTATATGGCCATAAAGTCATCCGTAGTCTGTTCTAATCATGGGAATGAATGGAACTAAAGACTATCATTAGCCTGGTTGTATGGCAGTGTCTTACCGGTCATAGAACATGGAATGTTAACCTGGTTAATAGGTACATGCAAAAAGGGCATGGTACTGGATCGATCCACTTAACGGGAATCTACATGGTATTGTATCACAAATTATTCTCGTGTAGTACTTATGTATAAGTCCTTTGACCGGACCATATGATGGTGCTGCATGTGAAGTGGCACACTTTGGTGTACGCCTAACGGGCCTGTAAAAGGGTGCCAAGTATGGGTACGTTCGGGTGTGTTAGTGAACATGGCGGTGCTATGGATATGCAGAAGGGAATGTCACTCAGTGATTCACTGACACGATATCACTGGCCTCTTGAAGAATGTTACTGATAAGTGTGCGGCCGCACCCAAACAAGATTGGATCTTATTTGTGAGCATCGGTTCATTCGAGATCAAGTAAATGTCCAGACACAAAGAGGGTGATACTTCCATGCCTTTGTGTTGGACACCGATATCAGCGACATGGGATTTACAAGTTCAAACTATAGGGTTACGTTTTCAGTTAGACTGCTTACTCCATCTCAATTGGGGGCTGCAGTGGCTTGCTAGAGTCCACCTACAGTCTGTGGGCCTTAGCCCACTGCCAACATAAAGACGGGCCCATTGGATCGTACACATTGAACGTCTAGACTTTAACTAGTCGGATTAAGTGTGTACTTGGAGTATACACGTTTGAAGAGAGAGAGAGATTTATTAATTATATTATATAGATCAATTGGGTTGATCAAAATAATATGCTTAATATTTATTTTGGCCTTCTCTTACTTTATTCAATGAATGAATTTATGGGATTATTTCCTAGGTGGAAACATTATTATACATGTATAGGTTTACATGTATCTCATTTTATGTATGTCTAATTTAATCCCTTGATTAAATTAATAGGTCAAATGAATTATATTTTAAATGTATGTAATATATTATATGGTATAATACATAAGCAAACATGTTACATTAAAGTTGCATTTGAAATTAATTAAATCAAAGGAATTAAAATTGGGCTTAGGATGTAAAATGAATATTCCCACATGAATTGCAATCCTGTTGGCCGAAATTTTCATGCATTTGGGATGAGAATGTGAGTCATTTTATGGACAAAAATGATGATGACCAATTCTCATGAACTAATAAGAAAATGGTGAGTCATTGGTTTGACTTAAGAAGTGGCAAAGTTGGACTTTGCTCCATTTGATCTTTCCTTTACTTTTGGTAAGAAAAGTGGAAAAGATGATAACCATTTCTTTTGGTGTTGGCTGAATTGTGTGCATAAAGAAGTGAGTCATTGTTTGACTTTGAAGTAGCAATTTCTTCATCATCTCCCATCTTTTGGCCGTCCCACACATGTATGAAATTGTGGAAATGGTTTTTGCGTTTAAGAGTAATAACATTTAGCCCACTTTTGATGAATTTCTTTTGGTAAGAAACTTGAGCCCAACTTGATAACTTGGTTTATTTCTTTTGAAAAGAAATATAGGACAGCCATATTAGTCATCTTGGGCCGCCCCTCTCTCCCTCTCTTCTTGTCATCCGAGTCGCTAGCACGGGTTTCGGTCCGAGAGCCGTTCTTGTACGCATCGGTGGAGGAAATCTACACTTGCAGTCTGCATCTGTCTCTTAGAGAGACTTTGTGGTAAGTTTTTGAAACTCTCCTCTTTATGCTTTAAGTTTTTGATTTCCACATCTTAAGCTCTTGGGACCGGATTCGAGGAAATCGACGTGTATTTCAGCTTTTATCGGTTTGCTTCCTGTGACGAATCCCAACATTAACCTGGTTGACATTCCATGTTCTATGACCGGTAAGACATCGCCATACAACCAGGCTAATGATAATCTTTAGTTCCATTCATTCCCATGATTGGAACAGATTACGGATGACTTCATGGCCATATCATTTTCCCTATCCATAGTCTTACTGCCAAGTGCATGACACTTGACAACATGGATATAGATATGTCCATTGGATACTCTATTTAAAATATAGCACAAGACATATAGTAAATAGATGAATGCCTTTATGCTTGACACAAATTGTATAATACATATATTTCACATTAATGTACAAATGTATGATACAAAGACAAGGACTAATGCCTCGGGACTAGGGCATATCCAACAATCTCCCACTTGCACTAGTACCAACCAGGCATGGGCCTAATCCCTATAGATCTAATATGATCCTCATGCTTGGAATGAGCCAGCACCTTGGTCAAAGGATCTGCGACATTCTCCTCGATGTCCACTCTGCGTAATGAAATGTCACCCCTCTTAGCGATTTCTCGGATGAGGTGAAACTTCCTGAGTACGTGCTTCAAGTTCCTGTGTCACCGGGGCTCCTTAGCTTATGCAACAGCCCCATTGTTGTCACAGAAGATATCAACCGTTTCCTGGATAGATGATACTACCCCCAGTTCCATGATAAACTTCTTTATCCACACAGCTTCCTTAGCTGTATCACACGCTGTAATTTACTCAGCTTCTGTGATAGAATCTACAATGGTCGGTTGCTTGGAGCTTCTCCAGCTAATAGCACCACCATTAAGCATGAATATGTACCCTGACTGTTACTTATATTCATCTTGGTTGGTCTAAAAGCTTGCATCAGTGTACCCAGTAATTGATAGCTCTTTCTGACCTCCATACACTAAAAAGCTATCCTTTGTCCGGTTAAGGTACTTTAGGATTGCTTTTACAGCTTTCCAGTGATCCACCCTGGATCTTGTTGGTACCGGCTTGTCATACTTAGTGCAAAGGCAACATCAGGTCTTGTACATAGCATAGAGTACATGATTGATCCAATAGCTGAAGCATATGGGATCTCATTCATGTTCTCCCTGTCCTTTTTTGTCTTAGGACAGTTCTTCTTACTAAGTTTAAGCCCATGACCCATTGGTAAGAATCCTTTCTTAGCCTGGTCAATGCTGAATCTTTTTAGAACCTTGTCTATGTACTTGGCCTGACTTAGGCCTAGAAGCCGATTAGGTCTATCCCTGTAGATCCTGATCCCTAGGATTGTTTCAGCTTCGCCTAAGTCCTTCATTGCGAAGCACTTACACAACTACTGCTTTACCCCAAGCAGTGTCGGTATGTCACTTCCAATAAGAAGGATGTCATCCACATATAAAACCAAGAATGTTACGATGCTCCCACTAATCCTGTTATACACATAAGGCTCATCTTGATTCTGTATGAAGCCGTATTCCTTTATGGCCTCATTGAATCTAAGATTCCAACTACAGGATGCTTGCTTCAATCCATAAATGGACCTTTGAAGCTTGCATACCCTTTCAGGATACTCTAGATCGATAAAACCCTCAGGTTGTGTCATATACACATCCTCGAGTAACTTCCCGTTCAAGAAAGTGGTTTTGACATCCATCTACCAGACCTCATAGTCATACCAAGCGGCTATGGCCAGCAGGATCCTAATGGATTTGAGCATAGCAACTGGTGAGAAAGTTTCATCATAGTTGATACCATGGACTTGCTTGAAAGCTTTCACTACTAGTCACCCCTTGAAGGTATTGTCTAGCTTCAGCTTGTAGCACCGCTTGCAACCTATTACCTTAGCACCCGGAGGTGGATCAACCAGATTCCAAACCTGATTACCGTACATAGATTGCATTTCTGCCTCCATGGCCTTTTGCCAATTTGCAAACAGTGGGCTAGCTATAGCCTCCTGGTAGGTTTTTTTGCTGTTCTTAATCGAAGACAAAAAGAGTGTTATCATTTTGGGGATCTTTCACCGGAAATCACCCAATAAAAGCGGAAGAACGCAATGATTTCCTCAAATCCGTGCCCAGGAGCAATTGAAATGGAAATTGGAAAAATAAAATTTAATAGAAAGAGATAATTTTCTTACCTGGAATATCTCTTTCAGAGATGGATGCAGACTGCAAGAATCAATGCAGAATCCCTCCTTGTTCACGTACACGAACGCCTAAGGAATACCACCCGTGCTAGCGTCAGAAAACACGAACTATGGAGAGGAGAGAGTTGTGAATTTCGGCTATTGTTGTTGCACCCCCTGTTGGCTGAATTCTCCTCGGGTTAAAAACCCAAATTCCCTAAGGGAATTAAGGCCCAGCTTGGGTCCTTCATTTTATGTGGGCTTCCTTCTTTTAATTCAAGCACAATCTTATTTTAATTAATCTGGTTTAAATTAATTTCAAGCCCAACTTTAATATACCCATGTATTTAATATATTACACCAAGTAATATATTATTTACATTTAAATCAAAGTTAGTTTGACCAATTAATTTAATCCATCAAATTAAAATTAGATCTTCACAAAACAAGATCATATGTGAACCTATACATATGAATATTTCCACCTAGGAAATAATCTCATAATTAATCCAATTAATTATGAAGCCAATTAAATATATTAATTTTATTATTAGGATCAATCCAATTGATCTTTATAATATAATTAATATATATATATATATACCTCTCTCTCCAGAGGGTACACACCAAGCATACATGTGATTCCTTAAGTCGGTGTTCAGTCGCTCAATGTGTACGATCCCGTGGGCCATCTTTATGTTGGTAGTGGGCCTTTGGTCCACAGACTGCAGTTGGGCTCTAGCAATCCACTACAGCCCCCAATTAAGATGGAGATGGCAGTCAAACTGATATCATAACCCTGTAGTTTAAACTTGCACATCCCATGTCATTGATATCGGTGTCCAACACAGAGGCATGGATTGATCACCCTATTTTGTGTTTGGACATTAACTTGATCCTGAAAGCACTGAAGCTCACAAACAAGTTCCCACTTGTTTGGGTGTGGCCACACTCTTATCAGTCGCATTCATCAAAAGGCAAGTGATATCTTCCTAGTGGACTACTGAGTGACAAATCCCTTCTGCATATCCATAGCATTACCATGCTAAGTGACATACCCGAAAGTACCCATACTTGGCACCCTATCACAGGCCCTTTAAGCGTAACCCTAAGTATGCGACCTCACATGTAACACCATCATATGGTCAAGTCAAAGGATCCATACAAGTACTACACGAGAATCACTTGTGATACTATACCATGTGGATTTCTCGTTAAGTGGATCTATCCAGTACCATGCCCCTTATGCATGTACCCATTAACTTGGTTGACATTCCATGTCCAATGACTGGTAAGACACCGCCATACAACCAAGTTAATTATAGTCTCTTGTTCCATTCATTCCCATGACTGGAACAGACTACGGATCTATTTATGGTCATATCATTTACCCTATCCATGGTCTTACTGCCAAGTGCATGACACTGGTCATCATGGATATAGATATGTCCATTGGATACTTCATTTTATATATTACACAAGATAGATATAATAAATGAATTAACGCATTTATTAATAACACAAATAAGTATAATTCATGAATCCAATTAATGTATGATGCAAATACAAGGACCAATGCCTCGGGACTAGGGCATATCCAACAATCTCCCACTTGCACTAGTTCTAACTAGGCATGGGCCTAATCCCTATAGATCTGGTATGACCCTTGTGCTTGGGCTAGGCCAGCGCCTTGGTAAAAGGATCTGCGACATTATCCTCAGTGTCCACTCTGTGCAATGAAATGTCACCTTTCTCTGCGATCTCTCGTATGAGGTGAAAATTTCTAAGCACGTGCTTTGTGTTCTTGTGTGACCGGGGCTCCTTAGCTTGTGCAACGGCCCCATTGTTGTCACGGAAGATATAAACTGGGTCCTGGATAGTTGGCACCACTCCCAACTCAGTGATAAACTTCTTCATCCACACAGCTTCCTTAGCCGCATCACACGCAGCGATGTACTCAGCTTCTGTTGTAGAATCCGCGATGGTTGGCTGCTTTGAGCTCCCCTAGCTTACAGCACCACCATTTAGCAAAAATACATACCCAGACTGTGACTGGTACTCATCCTGGTCAGTCTAGAAGCTTGCATCAGTGTACCCAGTAACTGACAGCACTTCCTGACCACCATACACTAAGAAGCTATCCTTAGTCCGGTTAAGGTACTTAAGGATTGCCTTGACAGCTTTCCAGTGATCCTCCCCGGGATCCTACTGGTACCAGCTCGTCATACTCAGTGCAAAGGCGACATCAGGTCTCATACATAACATGGAGTACATAATTGATCCTATAGCCGAAGCATATGGAACCAATTTCATGTTCTCCCTATCCTCCCTTGTCTTAGGACAGTGTTTCTTACTAAGTTTCAGCCCATGGCCCATTGGCAAGAAGCCTTTCTTGGCCCGGTCCATGCTGAATCTTTTTAGAACTTTGTCTATGTACGAGGCCTGACTTAGGCCCAGAAGCCGATTTGATCTATCCCTATAGATCATGATCCCTAGGATCATCTCAGCTTCGCCTAAGTCCTTCATTGCGAAGCACTTACTCAGCCACTGCTTTACCCCTTGCAGTGTAGGTATGTCGCTTCCAATGAGTAGGATGTCGTCCACATAAAGTACCAAGAATGTGACAATGCACCCACTAGTCCTCTTATACACACAAGGCTCATCTTGATTCTGTATGAATCCATATTCCTTTATAGCCTCATTGAATCTGAGATTCCAACTTCAGGATGCTTGCTTCAGTCCATAAATGGACCTTTAAAGCTCGCATATCCTTCCCGGATACTTTGGATCGATAAAACCCTCAGGTTGTGTCATGTACACATCCTCGAGTAGCTTTCCATTAAGGAAAGTGGTTTTGACATCCATTTGCCAGACTTCGTAGTCATACCATACGGCTATGGCTAGCAAGATCCTGATGGATTTGAGCATGGCTATTGGTGAGAAAGTTTCATCATAGTCTATTCCATGGACTTGTCTGAAACCTTTCGCAACCAGAAGCCCCTTAAAGGTATTTTTGGCCTTTGGCTTATAGCACCACTTGCAACCTATTACCTTAGCACCCGGAGGTGGATCAACCAAGTTCCAAACTTGGTTATCGTACATAGATTGCATTTCTGCCTCCATGGCTTTACACCAATTTGCAGACTGTTGGCTTGCTATAGCCTCCTGGTAGGTTTTGGTTTCTTCTTCATCCCAGATGAGAAGAGTTTGATCATCAGTGATGAGAAAACCATACCTCTCCGGTTCCCGACGATCCCTACCAGACCTTCTAGGTCCTTGTGTGGCCTGGGTCGGTGCTTCCTCTTATGGAAGCTCCACCTGGCCTCCGAGTTATCCTCTTCAGGAGCTTGTGGACCTTGAACTTCCCTGAGTTCAACATTGCTCCCATTGTCTTTCTTGGAAGGGAACTCCTTTTCTAGAAAGGCCCCCTTCCTTGCCACGAACACCTTGTTCTCAGCGGGGTTGTAGAAGTAATACCCTTTGGTGTCCCTAGGGTAGCCCATAAACGGGCATTTGTCGGTTTTAGGTTCTAGTTTGCCCCCAGTCAATTTCTTGACATGGGCATAACAACCCCAAATTCGTAGGAAAGACACATTGGGCGCCCTGCCCGTCCATATCTCAAATGGGGTCTTTTCCACAGCCTTAATCGGAGTACTATTTAAAATGAGAGCTGCTGTCTCAAGAGCATATCCCTAGAAACTTGTTGGGAGAGAGGCATGACTCATCATTGAGCGGACCATGTCTAACAGGGTCCTGTTCCTCCGCTCGGACACCCCATTCCATGACTCACCAATTCACTCGTCACATTTAGTCCAAAAATGAGTCATCTTCCTTTCCACTTCACATGTAGAATTCGGCCAAGAGGTGATCAAAAGGATGGGATATTTTTCTCATTTATATTTGATCATAATGACCAAAAATATCCAAGTTAGTAAATTCCAACTTTGCTAAGCCAAAAGTCCACCATGACTCACCCATTTGATCATTACCTTTTGTCCAACAATGACTCACTCCTCTCATCTTAAAGACTCATCATTCTTGCCTTAAAATCCACCATGAATTTCGGCCAAGACATGATGAATAAGTGGGCTTACCATGTCAAGCCCTAGCCCACTTTAATTCTTTGGTTTTTATTTGATTTCAAATAACATTTTAATTCAACATGTATGTAAGTATATTGTACCATATAGTATGTTACATATATCTAAATTAAAATTAATTTGACACATCAAATTCATTAAGGAATTAAATTAGACACATATAAGATGAGATACATGTAAACCTATACATGTATTAATATTTCCACCTAGGAAATAATCTCATAAATTAATTCAATGAATTAATTAAGAGAATGCCAAAATAAATAGTAAGTATATTCTTTTGATCAATCTAATTGATCTATAATATAATTAATAAATCTCTCTCTCTCTAAACGTGTATACTCCAAGTACTCTTGGCTGCCCAAAATTGCTCTCTCCCTCTCTTCTTGAATTTTCCGAGTCGCTAGCACATGTTTCAGTCCGAGAGCTGTTCATGTACGCATCGGTGGAGGAAATCTATACTTGATTTCTGCAGTCTTCTTCTATCTCTTACGAGATATCTTGGTAAGATATTTATACTCCTCCTTTGTGTTTTGTTTTTGATTTTCACTACTTAAGCTCCCGGGACCTGGATTCGAGGAAATCGACGCATATTTCTGCACTTTTGTCGGTCGGTTTCCAGTGATGAATCCCAGCAATGGTATCAGAGCAGGCTTTTGATCAGTGGAAATCTTTAACTTGGTGGATCCCATGTTTTAAAATTGGTGTTTTATGGATCGGGATTCTTTCGGTTTTGGGGTTTTATATTTTTTCCCCATTTGTTTTTCAAATTGAAATGGATTATGCATATTAGGTTATATGTGTATTTTTTCAATTTGTTTATTTTGTTTTGCATGTTGAATTTATTTTTATGCACGTTGGATTTATTTTATGCAAGTTGATTTTATTCTTGGTGTATTTATTTCTTTTCTTATGCATGATGAAAAAAAAATAGGGCTTCGAAAGGGGGGGGGGCAGCAGCTTGCTGCCGGCCAGCTGCTGCTGGTAGCAGCCTCCTCGCGTAGCAAACCGGGCCCGTTTTTGGATTTGGCGGGAATTTTGGGCCTGGCCGGATTTTAAAATTTTAATTGGTTTTAAAATTTTGCGTGTTTAAATTTTGGTAATTTTTATGCACGTGTTTTATGAATAGAATTTCTTTTTCGTTCATGCTATATTAATTTTGGAAATTAATACGGTTAATTGAAATTGGTTCGGGTTTTCTTGGCACGATTACCCGGACGGCTAATTTTGGAATTCATGGTTTCCCAATTGGATTGGGAGCAATTTTGCCTGGGCTGGAGGCTCAAGGCCCGCACGGGTTTAGAACCATGATCGGCCAAAATTTGGTGATTTCAAAATAATAGCTATGGACAAATGAAATCGGATTAATTCATGCATTTAACATGCTTATAAATTACATGATGTATTGGTTTATATGTATGATTGAATGTGTGGATGGGTGTAAATGGGCCTAATTTATGTTGGGTTGTAATATTCTTTTTGGTTTTTATGGCCTGCGTGTCGTTTTCCTTTTATGTAATTTTATTATATATGTTTATTTTGAAATTATGTAAGTAAGGAGCCGATTGGATTGGCGAGCCCAGAAGGAATAGGAGGCGGCCCATCTGATGCTCTTCTAGTATAGGTTTACTAGAATGATATTAGGATGTAAATTTTGGCCCTTTGCATACCATTCTTTAATTTAATTATGCGGTATTTATTTGCATGTACGAATGTATGTACAAACCCTTTTTCACCTGCTTTTGCATCTAAGCCGTTATTAATTGAATCGAATAACCAAATGGTAATTACTAAGTCTCTTAAAAGTGCTTCCCTCATTCATAACCTACTCGAAGTGGGGATAGGCCAGTTGTAGACCAACCCTCGTTGGATGCACTGGAGTATCGTCATTTTGTATTGGGTTGGAGTATTGGTTACTCTAACACTTGGATGGAGGTTTTGACTTAGCATGGGCAGTAGGATGTTCCTGGCCTTAAGCATAGATGTGTAAGTGCCAACAGACCCATCAAACCGAGAGTCCCTAGGATGGGATTAGACGGCGTTCCTACCTAAAAATTGGGGTATAGTTGTTCCAGGCCCTCGTCTGGCTATATCTTGATATAATATGGATCTCGGCCCATGAGCCCAACAACTCGATTAATTAATAACATGATTCATTATTAATTATTTGAATGGGAAATTTTGTTAAGTCCTTTATTAACACTCCATTATTTTTCTGTGTAGTAATCAATGGCATCGAATAACACTTTATAACTGTGCACTATCCTTGAGAAGGACAAGCTTTCTGGTCCTAATTTCTTGGATTGGTCTAGGAACTTACGGATAGTTCTAAGACATGAGTCTAAGGAATATGTACTGGAAAGGCCTGTACCAGCCGCACCTACTAGGCGTAATCCACCAGCTGCTCAGCTGGAGGAATACGGGGTGCATATGAAGGATAACTGGGATGTTACTTGCCTTATATTGGCATGCATGGTCCCCGAACTACAAAAATAGTTTATGGACCATGAGGAAGAAGACTGCAGAAATCAAGTATAGATTTCCTCGACCGATGCGTACATGAACGGCTCTCGAACTAAAACCCGTGCTAGCGACTCAGAAAATTCAAGAAGAGAGCGAGAGGGCAATTTTGGGCAGCCAAGAGTACTTGTAAGAGTAAATTGGTAGAAACAAATTTTCCCTTATATATCTTACCAAAGAAGAAGGCAAAATATCCAAGAGGTGTTCAAAAGGATGGGATATTTTTCTCATTTATATTTGATCATAATGACCAAAAATATCCAAGTTAGTAAAGTCCAGCTAGTTAAAGTCCAGACGTTCAATGTGTACGATCCAATGGGCCCATCTTTATGTTGGCAGTGGGCCAAGGCCCATATACTACAGGCGGGCTCTAGCAAGCCACTGGAGCCCCCAATTAAGACGGAGATAGCAGTCAAACTGTCACCGTAACCCAGTAGTTGAACTTGTATGTCCCATGTCACTGATATCGGTGTCCAACACAAAGGCATGGTTGATCACCCTCTAAATGTGTCCAGACATTACTTGATCCCGAATGAACTGATGCTCACAAACAAGATCTAATCTTGTTTGGGTGTGGCCACACTCTTATTAGTACCATTCATCAAGAGGCCGGTGATATCGTCTCAGTAAAGTACTGAGTGACATTCCCTTCTGCATATCCATAGTATTGCCATGCTCACTGACACACCCGAACGTACCCATACTTGGCACCTTTTTACAGGCCCGTTAGACGTACACCAAAGTGTACCACTTCACATGAAGCACCATCATATGGTCTGGTCAAAGGACTTATACAAGTACTACACAAGAATCATTTGTGATACTATACCATGTAGATTCCCGTTAAGTGCATCGATCCAGTGCCATGCCCTTTTTGGATGTACCCATTAACCTGGTTGACATTCCATGTTCTATGACTGGTAAGCCACCACCATACAACCATGCTAATGATAATCTTTAGTTCCATTCATTCCCATGATTGGAATAGACTATGGATGACTTTATGGCCATATCTTTTTCCCTATCCATAGTCTTACTGCCAAGTGCATGACACTTGATAACATGGATATGGATATGTCCATTGGATACTCTATTTAAAATATAGCACAAGACATATAGTAAATAGATTAATGCCTTTATGCCTAACACAAATTGTATAATACATATATTTCACATTAATGTACAAATGTATGATACAAAGACTAGGACTAATGCCTGGGGAATAGGGCATATCCAACACTAATAGTGGATATAATTTTTCTAAGAAAGAGAGGAAAGAGTGCAAGTAGCTCAAACTTTTCTTATCAAAAGAAAAGCATGAAGTAGGCGGCCAAAGAAGTGGTAAGTGGGTTAATTATTTTTCACCAAAAGGATGGGAAAATAATCAAAACTAAGAAAGCAAAGTCCAACTTTTCTTTCTCTAAAGTCAAAAACCATGACTCATCACTTTATCTCTTCTCATTATCCACCAAAAGAAGGTGATGGACAGCCAAAATTGTGGTGAATTCATTCATCCTGCTTTCTTACCAAAAGAAAATAACAAATGCCTAAAGGAAGCAAAGTCTAACTTTGCCACCTTACAAGTCAAAGAATGACTCACCACTTCTCTTTTGTCCATAAGAATGAGTCACCATTCTTATCACCAAAGAATGACTCATCCTTCTCATCCATCATAGAATTAGGCCATGGCACCATTTTATGTGGGCTTTTAATTTTCTAGTCCAAGCCCATTTAATTCTTTGGTTTTTATTTAATTTCAAATGAAATTTTAATTCAACATGTATGCATATATATTATACCATATACTATATTACATACATTTAAATCAAAATTCATTTGACCTATTAAATTAACCAAGCTATTAAATCAGACAAGCACAAAATGAAATACATGTAAACCTATACATGTAAAATTATTTCCACCTAGGAAATAATCTCATAAATTAATTCATTGAATTAATTATGAGAAGGCCTACCTAAATATTAATCATATTATTTTGATCAATGCAATTGATCTATATAATGTAATTAATGGATCTCTATCTCTCTCCCTCTCTCTCTTCAAACATGTATAGTCCAAGCACACACTTAATCCTTTAGTCTAAGTCCAGACGTTCAATGTGTACGATTCGATGGGCCTGTCTTTATGTTGGCAGTGGGCCTATAGCTCACAGACTGCAGGCGGGCTTTGGCAAGCCACTGCAGCCCCTAATTAAGATGGAGATAGCAGTCAAACTAGAATCGTAACCCTGTACTTTAAACTCATATATCCCATGTCATTGATGTCGGTGTCCAACACAGAGGCATGGATTGATCACCCTCTTTTGTGTCTGGACATTTACTTGATCCCGAATGAACTGATTCTCACAAACAAGATCCAACTGGTTTGGGTGTGGCCACACTCTTATCAGTTGCATTCATCAAGAGGCTAGTGATATCTTCTCAGTAGACTACTGAGTGATATCCCCTTCTGCATATCCATAGCACTGCCATGTTCACTGACATACCTGAACGTACCCATACTTGGCACCCTTTTATAGGCCCGTTAGGCATACACCAAAGTATGCCACTTCACATGCGGCACCATCATATGGTCAGGTCAAAGGATCTAAACAAATACTACACAAGAATCACTTGTGATACTATACCACGTGGATTCCCGTTAAGTGGATCGATCCAGTACCATGCCCTTTTTGCATGTACCCATTAACCTGGTTGACATTCCCTGTTCTATGACCGGTAAGATGCTACCATACAACCAAGCTAATGATAGTCTTTAGTTCCATTCATTCCCATGATTGGAACAGACTACGGATTTCTTTATGGTTATATCATTTTTCCTATCCATAGTCTTACTGCCAAGTGCCTCTCACTTAACAACATGGATTTGGATATGTCCATTAGATGCTCTATTTAAAACATAGCACAAGGTATATAATAAATAGATTGATGCCTTTATTTAATGACACATAAATGTATGATACAAATATAAGGACCAATGCCTCGGGACTAGGGCATATCCAATAGATGTCTCATGCCTCATGCTGGGTACCATGGATTCTAATCTTTAGAAGCAGTTCATGGACGAGCATGCTTATGAGATGATGGATCAGCTTAAAAGGATGTTCCAAGATCAGGCTTGTCAGGAACGTTACCTGACAACTAAGGCACTTTGCACGACTGCAATGGCAGCCGGGACTTCTGTTAGCACTCATGTGCTAAAGTTAAAGGGGTATATTGATACACTTGCCCACCTTGGCTCGCTAGTTTCGCAGGACTTGGTAGTAGATATTATTCTCGGGTCACTTCTTGAGTCTTACAACCAGTTTATCATGAACTACCACATGTAAGGGTTGGATAAATCGGTTGTTAAGCTACATGGCATGCTCAACTTGCTGAGAAGTCTCTTAAGAAGACTTCTAAAGTATTGCTGGTGAATAAGGGCAATACGCCCATTGCTAGAGGAAAGGCCAAATCTAAGGCCAAGGCTAAGGCCCAAAAGGCTAAGGCTAAGGGCCAAAAGGTGGTGGCCCAACCTAAAGCAAGGGATGCTTCTCCTGATGATGTCTGCCATGAGTGTTATGAGAAGGGGCACTGGAAGAGCTCATGTCCAAAACTAAGGGAGCAACTAAAGGGAAAAATTGCTGCTTCAGGTATTTATGTTGTGGAGATAATCTAGCTATTTCTACATCTTGGGTCTTGGACACTGGATGTGGATCTCACATTTGTTCAAATTTACAGGGTCTAAGAAATAGGAGATTACTAGGATTTGGAGAAGTAGATCTTCGAGTCGGAAATGGTGCTCGGGTTTAGGCCATAGAGATCGGAGATTATTTCTTAGAGATGCCTAGTGGACTTATTTTGGAACTAAGCAAATGTTATTTTGTACCTGTGATGCGCATGAATATTGTTTCTGTTTCTTTGTTGGATATTTCTAGTTTTGTATTTAATATTGGATATGGTAGAATTTCTATGCAATGTGGCAATATTATTTATGGAACAATATTTCTTGAAAATGGCTTATATATCCTTGATCTAAAATGTGAAAGTTCAATCTATAACATAAAAACTAAAAGGATCAAATAGAATGAAATTAATCCTACATACATCTGGCACTGTCGACTTGGCCATATAAACGAGAAGCGTATAGCTAGGCTTCACTCTAGTGGAGTGCTAGGGTCATTTGACATCCAGTCTTATGACACAAGCGAATCTTGTTTGAGAGGCAAGATGACAAAGGCGCGTTTTAGCAAGACTGTTGAAAGGGCCTCAGAGCTATTGGAGCTGATACATACCGATGTATGCGGCCCAATGAGCACTAGTGCTAGATCTAGTTTTCTGTACTTCATCACCTTCACGGATGACTTCAACAAATACAGTTACATGTATCTGATGAAGCATAAGTCTAAGACTCTTCAAAGTTTCAAGGACTTTAGGAACGAAGTAGAAAACCAACTTGGCAAGAAAATAAAAGCACTTTGATCTGACCAAGGGGGTGAATATTTAAGCCAAGAGTTTGGTTCATTTTTGAGAGAGTGTGGGATTGTATCCCAACTCACTCCTCCTGGTACACCCCAGTGGAATGGAGTATCAGAAAAGAGGAATAGAACCTTGCTAGACATGGTCTGCTCGATGATGAGTCATGCTACACTCCCTATCTCCTTTTGGGGATATGCTTTACAGATAGTTGCTTACATTCTTAATAATACACCAAGCAAGGCAGTTGAGGGAACACCATATAAACTATGGAAGGGCAGAAAGCCTAATGTTTCCTTCTTGAAGATTTGGGATTGTGATACACATGTTAAGAAATTGACAAATGGCAAACTCGAGTCCAAATCTGTCAAGTGCTAGTTTGTGGGTTACCCTAAGGAAACTAAGGGTTATACTTCTATGATCTAGAGGAAAACAAAGTTTTCATAGCCATAAATGTAGTCTACTTGGAGAAGGAATTCCTTTCCAAGAGAGACAGTCGGAGTAATGTTGAACTTTTAGAAGTTCAAGACTCACAAACTCCTGCAACTACTGCTGAGGATGCTTCGAGAACCGATCTGACTACTCAAGAAATTAAGGAACCCAGGACCTTAGAAGGTCTGGTAGGACATGTCTGTAGGGAATCATCATGGGAAAAATTAAACACGAGGTGGAATACCGATTAAAATTTTCCTTAATTCCAAAGCCCAAGATACATGTAGATTAATAGAATGAAATCAAGGCAGAAGAAAATAAATTTTCTCACCTAACTGTCTACTCTAGAGACTGCTGTAGAAACCCAAACACGTTTCCTCCATAATCCTGTACACGAATGACTCTCGAACGGATTGAATGAAAACCAAGAGAAAGTGCAAAAGAGGGCTACTGTAATTTTCAAAATGCTAGCCCATATGCTCTTTTAAGGTTAAGGAGAATTAGGTTAAGGCTTCCTACATATACTCCTTAGCCTACTAGGATTTTAATTAAAACTATGGATTATTTAATTTGATTTAATTGATTTACCTTATATCAATAGGATTAAATAAAACCATATTATAAAATCCTAATTGATACAATTAAATACAATTTCATCAAATTAAAATAACCCAAAGTTAAATTAAAGTCAGCCTTAATAAATACAACCTTTGTATTTTTTTTATTTCCACCAAGGAACTATTATTTTATTTAATTTATTATTTACTACATGAAATTAATTAATCAAATAAAATAAACTTCTCCCTTTATAATTGAATTAATTATCACATAACCTAATGTCAATAACTCAATTAATTTGGTTTCCGTTCCAATTCTAATTTGTCAATGTTCAGTCATTTTATGTGTACGATCCTGTGAGTCCGTCTTTATGTTGGCAGTGGGCTCAAGGCCCATAGAATGTAAGTGGGTTCTAGCATACAGCCCCTAATTAAGACAGAAACTTGCAGTCTAATGTGAAACATAACCCGGTGGTGATCTTGTATATCCCTTGCCAACTGACATCGATACATAAGCAAGAGGCCCGGCCTTGTCATCCTCTTATATGCTTATTTATATCTTGATACCAAGTGGACTGAACCTTACAAATAAGTATCCCAACTTAATTAGGGTATGGCCATACACTTGTCAGTCCCACTCATCAAGTGGCCAATGATGTCATCTCAGGGGACGTTGAGTGGCATTTCTGTCACCTTCACTATCAACATCAACATGTTCACTGGCCCACCCAACATACCCATACTTGGCACCCTGTTATAGGCCCGTTAGGTGTATATCAAAAGTGTATGAGATCCTATGTTATGTTACAATGAATATCAGGTCTAAGGATAATAACAAGACCTACCCGAGAAACACCTATGACGATCGAACCATGCGGTGTTCTCCTGGCGGATCGATCCAGCACCATGCAACCTAACATGTAACCATATCATTCACTGACATACCATGTCCAGTCAAGGATATGCTAGTCTTTGGTTCTATTCATTCCCATGATTGGAACAAACTAGGGATATCTTTATGATTATAAATTTAACTCTACTAAAAGGTCTTATAATCCAATGACCTACATTGTTTTACTTTAGTGTGGTTATAATCATTGGATACTTTATTTATAAATAGCATAAGATATGAATAAATAGATTCATGCCTCTATTTTTACATAAAATGTATAATACAAAATATCCAAATATGAAGTATAATACAAAACAAGAACCAATGCCATTTGGACTAGGGCACACCATCAACGTCATCAGCCAGAGAGGTACAGCTTTCTCGTGATTGATGATGGGGACCTTATGGTCATTGACCAAGAGGAGCCTAAGACCTATCAAGAGGCTATTGAAAGTCCACACTCAGATCAATGGCGTAAAAGCCATGGAGGCTGAGATGCAATCGTTGCATGATAACCAAGTATGGAACTTGGTGGATCCACCTCCGGGTGCTAAGGTGATAGGTTGCAAGTGGTATTTTAGGTTAAAAGCTGACAACACCTTCAAGGGGCGATTGGTGGTAAAAGGATTCAGGCAAGTTCAAGGAATTTACTATGATGAAACCTTTTCACCAGTTGTTATGCTCAAATCGATTAGGATACTACTAGCCATAGCTGTATGGTACGATTATGAGATATGGTAGATGGACGTTAAGACGGCTTTCCTTAATGGAATGCTACTCGAGGATGTGTACATGGCACAACCTGAGGGTTTTATCGATATGAAGTATCCTAATCGAGTATGTAAGATTCAAAGATCCATTTATGGATTAAAGGAAGCATCCAAGTCTTGGAATCAGAGATGCAATAAGGCCATTACGAAATATGGCTTCACACAGAATTTTGATGAGCGCTATGTGTATAAGATGGTTAGTGGGAGTGTTTCCACCTTCCTAGTGCTATATGTTGATGACATCCTTATCATTGGAGGCGACATACCAACACTGCAAGGGGTTAAATAGTGGTTGAGTAAGTTCTTCGCAATAGGAGTTAGGATCTACAGAGATAGATCCAATTGGCTTCTAGGCCTAAGTCAAGCCACGTACATTGACAAGGTTCTGAAAAGATTCTGCATGGACAAGGCAAAGAAAGGATTCTTGCCTATGCACCATGGGTTGAAGCTGAGTAAGAAAAATGGTCCTAAAACAAAGAAGGACCGGGAGAACATGGAAAAGATCCCTTAAGCATCTGTTATTGGATCTATCATGTACTCCATGTTATGTACAAGGCCTGATGTCGTGTTTGCACTAACTATGACTAGCTCATACCAGTCAGACCCCAATGAGGAACACTGGAAGGCATTCAAGGCAATCTTGAAGTACCTAAACCAAACTAAGGATGCTTTCTTAGTGTATGGAGGTTAAGATGAGCTGGTAGTGCCAGTTTACACTGACGCAACCTTTGAGATCGATGAGGACGAGAACCAATCATAGTATGGTTATGTTTTTCTCCTAAATGGTGATGCCATTAATTGGAGGTCCTCAAAGTAGGCCACCATTGATGATTCTACAACGGAAGCTCAGTACATAGCCACATGCAAAGCTGAAAAGCAAGCAGTTTGGATCAAGAAGTTCATAACCGAGTTAGGAATAGTATCCACTATCCTAGACTCAGTTAATGTTTTTTTGTGACAACAACAGGGCCATCGCACAAGCTAAGGAGCCCCGGTCACACAAGAGATCCAAACATGTACTCAGAAAGTTTCACCTCATTCGGGAGATCGTGAACAGAGGTGACATATCATTACAGAGGGTTGACACCAAGAATAATGTCGCTGATCCATTGACCAAAGCACTACTGTAGACACAGCACGATGGTCATACCATATCTATAGGAATTAAGGTAATGCCCACTTGGAACTAGTACAAGTAGGAGATTGTTGGTGTGTGATAGCTCATATGCACATAGGCATATTTAGGTCCACTTTAACTTATTTTCTTAGTTATTTTTGCATTTTATTAGTTTGATTATTTTCTTAGTTAGTTAGTTTGTTTTATTTTATTTATTCTTATTAAGTGTTGTTTATCACTTAGGTGTTTAGAAGTAGATTTTGGCTAATTAGGAAGACTGCTAGAAGAGGATTCATTAGAGACTGTACTTCAGCTTGATTTTTGGAAGAGTTGAAGGTTGTCTTAGCTTTAGATTTATCTATAAGATTGTGTGTCTATGTGTTAGCTTTCCATAGCATCTTAAATCACACCAATCGGAGCTGTATCGGAGAAGTTAGCTGAGGTTTTCTGCAGCTTGAGCGGGTCCTGCGGGTCAACCTTGCCTTGTTGACTTTTTCTTCTTATTTGGGCGCTTCTTCTCCTGATTGGGCCATATTTCTCTTTAAGAGACCCATTGCTTGCTCTTAAAATTTACAGCAGATCTTTTGTTTAAAGGGGGCCAATTTTAGACTCCTAATTAGGTTTGAAGAAGGAAAGACTATAACAGAAAAAGTAGAGGAGGTTTTGAGGAAGTTTTTTTATAAACGTTTTTTTCTTAGGTCATCAAAGGGAGAAGGCTGCATGATTTTCCTTAAAGATTTTTGGTGGATTTTGTTTAGTTATGAGTAGCTAAACTTTCTTCTAGTTGAGGTACTTGGATGTTTAAATCCTTTTAGTTCATGAGACTTGTGTTTTAACCGTATTCTGTTATCCGAATATTTATTCAATTCCTGTAATTATAATTTGTTATATTGCTATTGATTTAATCAAATTAATTTGGCTAGTTAATTGATTGATTGTATTGCATATCTCCGAATAGAATAATATATCCGTGATTGTTGTTCTATCATAGTGGCAAGTTAGTTTTGTGTAAAGTTAACGGAATTGAATAGTTCAGTCTTTATGATTTGCATCATTTCTGATTTCATTAACTAAGATAGAGGTCTCTTTGTGATTAATGCTACCATAGTTTAATTCTCGTTAGAGGTTTCTTAGAGAGTATCCATTAGTTAGGGAAGTAGTTTATTCAGGCGTTTCTTGGAACTATCGATAAATTAAGAAAAGATTGGTTATTGAGTGCGTTTCACCTTTAACTATAAATCTGTCTGTTTGGATAATTGAATTGGATCTTTGGTGTCTGTGATTGAATTATGGAATTAAACTGACAAGTATCTAGGCTAGTTGTTCTTTCTATTGATTTATTCTGTTTTAATTTACATTCTACAAATTCACAAATCACATCATTTAATTTTTTTTATAAAACAATTTTCAATCCAATCTATTTTCTTTCTTCTTGCAAATAAATATACCTCCATTAATCCATGTGGTTCAACCCCGTTCTTACTATACTACCCAGTATAAGGAACAACAGATATAAAATAAAACTTTGACGGGTTGACAACCTATCAAATTTTGTCACCGTTGCTGGGGATTAGTGTATAAGGTTTATTTATTTGTATTTCTAATTTCTTTTCTGAGTGTGTATGTAGCATTCTTTTCCTGTAGGCAGACTTTTGTTTGACCCAGAAATATAAAAAACTACAAAGTGGCGCAAAAAAGAAGCAAGGTTGTGCGGGAGACAAGCTTTTGAGGCTGTGCAAAATGACTCTGATATCGAGATTTTTCCTATCGTCAAAACGGATCCAGATTCTAAAACTGATATGGCAGATCAACCTCCAGCAACTTTGCGAGACATGCTCGCCCCTCCTGTCAACCAATAGCCACTGTGTATACAATATCAAAATGTTGAGGATGGATTTGAGCTTAAACTTGTATTGATTCAGCTTCTACCGAAATTCCATGGCTTATAGGCGGAAGACCCAAATCGGCACTTAAAAGAGTTTCATGTGGCTTGTTCTAGATTCAGACCACATGGAGTGACTGAAGAGCAAATTAAGTTACATGCATTTCCATTCTCATTGGAAGCCACTGCAAAAGAATGGCTGTACTACCTTCCTTCTGGAACCGTTAACACTTGGACCGAAATGGCAAGGCTATTTTTGGAGCAATTCTATCCTGCATCTAGAGCTGCAAACTTGAGAAGGGATATTTGTAGCGTCAAACAAAAAGATTCCAAGTCCTTGTATGAATATTGGGAAAGATTCAAGAGACTATTCGCCAGTTGCCCTCAACATGGTATAACGGATCAACTGTTGATACAATAATTTTATGAGGGGCTGCTACCACTTGAACGGAGAGTCATTGATGTTGCTAGTGGTGGTGCTTTGGTCAGCAATACACCCCAAGCCACCCGAGATCTGATTTCTGCCATGGCTGCAAATTCACAGCAATTCAACAGCCGTTCTGACACTCTTACATGAGGTATTCATGAGGTAAGGTCTTCCAATCTTGAATCTAAATTGGATAGGCTTAATCAATTGTTGGAAAAGAGTATTATTGGAAGTGCAGGTGCTTTTAACCAAGGGCAAGAAGCCCAAGTTTTTGGTATTTGTTGTTTTTAAGGACATTCCAATGATGCATGTCCAACACTACAAGAGGAATCCAGGAGTGAGATGGTTAATGCCATGGGAGACTTCAATGCCCAATACCAAAGGAAATATGATCCCTTCTGTTGGATATGCCCTAGTCCCGAGGCATTGGTCCTTGTGTTTGTATTATACATTGTACATTTTATGTAAGATATGTATGATACAATTTGTGTTAATAAATAAAGGCATCAATTTATTTACTATATGTCTTGTGCAATATTTTAAATAGAGTATCCAATGGACATATCCATATCCATGTTGTCAAGTGTGAGGCACTTGGCAGTAAGACTGTGGATAGGGAAAACGATATGGCCATAAAGTCATCCGTAGTCTGTTCCAATCATGGGAATGAATGGAACTAAAGACTATCATTACCCTTGGTTGTATGGCGGTGTCTTACCGGTCATAGAACATGGAATGTCAACCAGGTTAATGGGTACATGTAGAAAGGGCATTGTACTGGATCGATCCACTTAACGGGAATCCACATGGTATCACATCACATCGGATTCTCGTGTAGTACTTGTATGGATCTGTTGACCTGACCATATGATGGTACTGGATGTGAAGTGGCATACTTTGGTGTACGCCCAATGGGCCTGTAAAAGGGTGCCAAGTACGGGGTATGTTCGGGTATGTTAATGAACATTGCAGTGCTATGGATATGCAGATGGGAATGTCACTCAGTGTTCCACTGAGAAGATATCACTGGCCTCTTGATGAATGCAGCTGATAAGAGTGTGGCCACACCCAAACAATTTGGAACTTGTTTGTGAATATCAGTGCATTCGGGATCAAGTTAATGTTTGGACACAATAGAGGGTGATCAAACCATGCCTCTGTGTTGGACTCCGATATCGATGACATGGGATGTACAAGTTTAAACTACTGGGTTAATGTTTCAGTTGGACTGCTTACTCCGTCTTCATTGGGGGCTACAGTGGCTTGCTAGAGCCCAACTGGAGTCTGTGGGCCTTAGCTCACTGCCAACATAAAGACGGGCCCATCGGATCGTACACATTGAACGTCTGGACTTTAACTAGTCAGATTAAGTGTGTACTTGGTGTATACACATCAAAGACAGAGAGGTGTATTAATTATATTATATAGCTCAATTGGATTGGTCAAAATATAATATGATTAATATTTCTTAGGCCATCACTTAATTAATTCAATGAATTAATTTAAGTATTTATTTCCTAGGTGGAAATAGTTCTACATGTATAGGTTTACATGTTTGTCATCTTATGGATGTCATATTTAATCTCTTGGTTAATTTGATATGTCAAATAAATTTTATTTTAGTGTAAGTAACATATTATATGGTATAAGAGTGTTACATACATGTGGGAGTAAAATTTGATTTGACATCACATAAAATCAAAGATGTAAATATGGTCTTGGGCATGAAAAAGGGAGGCCCTTAATTGGTGACTTGGTGGCCGAATTTGTGGGGAGATATTTGGGCCAAGTTTTGATGAGTCATATGTGATAAGAAGGATGACTCATGTTAAGGACAAAATGTGATGATCATATGTGATGAGTCATGGTTTGACTTAGGGTGGAAAAGTTGGACTTTTCTACTTGAGATATTATTTTTTGGATTTGTCTTTTGGTGATATAAAAGAAAACATGGCAGCCATATTTTCTTCACTTCTTGGCCGAAACACATCTCCCCTCACTCTCTCTTATTGATTTTCTGAACCGCTAGCATGGGTTTCAGTCCGAGAGCCGTTCGTGTACGGGACGAAGGAGGAAATCTCATTTGGTTTCTGCAGTCATCATCTGTCTCTTGGAGAGACTTCAAGGTGAATTTTTAAAACCTTCTTCCTTGTGCTTTGTGTTTTTGATTTCTTCACTTCTTGGCCAAAACACATCTCCCCTCACTCTTTCTTATTGATTTTCCGAACCGCTAGCATGGGTTTCAGTCCGAGAGCCGTTCGTGTACGGGACGAAGGAGGAAATCTCATTGGTTTCTACAGTCATCATCTGTCTCTTGGAGAGACTTCAAGGTGAATTTTAAAACCTTCTTCCTTATGCTTTGTGTTTTTGATTTCCACTACTTAAGCTCTTGGGACCGAATTCGAGGAAATCGACTCGTATTTCCGCTTTTATCGGTCGATTTCCGGTGACGAATCCCAACACCTTCTCCAATACATACAATCTAGGGTGGAGGGAACATCCAAATTTCAGATACGGAAATAACCAACAACAGTAGCCACAGCCCCCACGGATGAATTGTGGAGAAGAAATTAACTCTTTGAAAGGCATGATGGTGCAATTGGTGGAATCTCAACAGAAGAGTGTTGATAAGATGAGCACAATCGAAAATCAAATTAACCAATTAATCTCTTCTTTCAACAAACTTGAAAATAAAGGAAAATTGTGCTCCCAACCTGATGTGAATCCAAGGCACAATATTAGTGCAATTACTTTGAGAAGCGGCAAAGAACTTGAAGCACCAGCACCGAAAGCATCAGCCCCATGTGACAGTGCAACACCAGTCGAGATAGAGAAAATAGCCCCCATCGAAGAGCTAATCCAAACCAATCCTGAAAAAGCGCCATTTCCACATCGATTGGTGAGAAAGAAGAGAGCTACATATGTCACAGAGGTGTTCAAAACTTTAAAGAAGGTGGAAATCAACATTCCACTCTTGACAGCCATCAAACATGTACCCTGGTATTGCAAATTTTTAAAAGAACTCTGTACTGGGATGAATAGAGTTCGGGGCCAATGAGAGGGTACCCATGGGTGAGACCGTTTCAGCAGTACTTCAAGGTAAATTACCCATAAAAGAATAAGACCCATGTATGTTCATGATTCCTTGCAAACTAGGCAATGTAGGCATAGAACAAGCTATGTGTGATCTCGGTGCTTCTAGTAATTTAATGCCTTTGTCTATTTACTCCGCATTGAATTTGGGCCCTTTGAAACAAAATGGTGTAGTTTTGACATTAGCTGATAGGTCTAGTGTTTTTCCTGAAGGTGTATTAGAAGATGTTTTTGTACAAGTAAATGACTTAGTATTCCCCGCAGATTTTTATGTCTTGAATATGGAAGGGGGAACTTCTTCTAACCTGGAATGATACTGTTAGGATGCCCATTCTTAAAAACAGCCCGCACTAAGATTGATGTGTATGAGGGGACGTTAACAATGGAATTTGATGGTGCTATGATTAAATTTGACATAAATAGAGCAATTAAGCACCCTATTGATTATGCCTCTATTTTTGCAATTAATTTCTCTGACACTTACACTAATAAATTTTTGGAGATGTGTAGTGGTGATCCTTTGTAGTTTTCTTTAGCTAAAAACCTCACAAATCCAAAATTGGCTGAATGGGAGTATGGGTAATGCCTAAAGAGCTGATATATGCCGTCCAAGAACTCGAAGTGCTCAAACCTGTAAACTAGAGTCAAATGCAGTTAAAAATAGCAGCTGAATCATGTCTTGGCCATGCTGTAGTTGGAAGAAAAAAAATTCTTCCCTCCATTGAAAAACCACCAGACTAAGCGTGGCCACCGTCAAGCTAATGACGTTAAACCAAAGCGCTTCTTGGGAGGCAACCCTAATTTTCATTCCATAGTGTTTTATGTATGTGTGTTTTTCTAATGCATTTCTGTGTGTTGTTTCTTGTAAGTTTTTCTACAAAAAAAAAAAAAAGCTTTTGTTTCTAATGTATGTGTGTTTTTCTAATGCATTTGTGTGTATTGTTTCTTGTACGTTTTTCTCAAAAAAAAAAAAAAGTGAAAAAGAGAAGCAGAAAGTCACCTTTCTCTACCTCAATGATAGCTCAGTGAGCTGACTTCCCCATTCTGCAACAGCAAGTCCTCCTTCTCTGCCTCGACGATAGCTCGGCGAGCTGGCCATTGGCAGATCTGACCATTTTTCGTAATTGCTCGATAACTTTTGCGTCCGACCTCTGATTGCTGTGATTCAAAATGTGTTAGAAAGATAAGAGAAAGATGTGCAGAATTTTAGTTTTTCATTTCTCCAAATTCAGAATTTATCCTTGTCGAAATTGGCTTTGAACTTGCTGCCTCTGCAAACATTGTTCTTCCGACTCTCCACCGTTCTTTCCTACAATCTAAGGGAGTACTTCTTTCCTTTTCTTTACACTTTGTGCTTAACATAGATGCATTTTTGGGAGTAAATGCATGTTAAGTTTGGGGAAAGGGGTTAGGAAAATTAGGAGATAATTTTCAATTTTTAGGATAGTTTAATGTTTGCTATTGTTTTATTCTTGTGCTATTTAGGAATTGCATGTAGTTTTTGCATAATTCCCTCCATAAATCGAATTCTCAATTGTTTGTCCACAATTAAATGAAGCTTAAATTAAAATTTGAAATTGTCTTGGTTTAGCCCTTAGAAAATCCTAATTTTTGTCATCATTGAATAAAATAAACCAATTGGAAGTAGGAAGAATTAGAAACAAAGCATGTTAGTGGGTTTGTCGTAAGGATTGGGGGTTGAGCTTGGTTTGCATATGCTCTACATTTGATTTTGAGAAAATTTGATGCAGTTTAATCGATTAATTGCTTCCAAAAAGTTTGTTGGTTAACGTAAAGCAAGTGAATTATTACCAACTTATGGAGGATGCGATAACTAGAGTTTAGCTTATAATTGATAATGTTGGTTGAATTGGGCTGAGAATGTAAATTTTAGAATTCAATTGTCTCGATTACCCTTGAGTCTTGAATTGGGAGATGGGACCAATTCACCTTAAGCAAGGTATGATAAAAATCATTCCTTGTGTATGGAGAGTGACTTAAGAAGGAGAGCAAACTTCTCATAAGAGACCCTTTTCATTGCTCGAAAAAGCGAGACCTTTCGCATTCCAACACCTATGGGTTTTGAGTTGGGGGATATGCCCACCTCACCTTAAGAAAAGTTAAATAAAAAAAATTGACTTTGTGTATAGAGCATAACTTATGGGGAGAGTTACCCCTCATTACATGCCTTGTCAATACTCGCAAAATTGGGATGTTGACCCTGTGCTTAATTTGAAAACTATCTTGGTTTGAAGTGCTTTAAATGTGGATAAAAGCTTAAAATCTCTATATGTCCATCTAAGTTGGACGATTCACTTGCCTAAAGTTAATTAAATAATTTGTGGTGGTTTTTCAATTGACTAAGTCTTGTGAAGTTGGGTTAAATGTTTTATTTATGTCGACTTGTTTGATTTTCTGGTTTTTATGATTAAGCTCATTGGCTTGTGGAGTTTTGAAACTTCCTATGGAATCTTTGTGGTTTAGCTTCCTTCAATGAACGGTTAAGGATTTACTAGGGTTCAACCATAGTCAATTTCAGGAGAAATTTTCCTTTAGCCCTAGTTTGCTCGAGGACAAGCAAAGATCCAAGTGTGGGGGAATTTGATAACTCATATTCACATAGACATATTTAGGTCCATTTTAACTTATTTCTTGGTTATATTTGCATTTTAGTATTAGTTTTATTATTTTCTTAGTTAGTTAGTTTGTATTATTTTATTTATTCTTATTAAGTGTTGTTTATCACTTTTAGGTGTTTCGAAGTAGATTTTGGCTAATTAGGAAGATTGCTAGAAGAGGATTCATTGGAGACTGAACTTCAGCTTGATTTTTGGAAGAGTTGAAGGCTGTTTTAGCTCCAGATTTATTCTGTAAGATTGTGCGTCTATATGTTAGCTTTCCATAGCATCTTGAATCGCGCCAATCGGAGCTATATCGGAGAAGTTAGCTAAGGTTTTCTGCAGCTTGCATGGGTCCTACGGGTCAACCTTCCCTTGTTGACTTTTTCTTCTTATTTGGGCACTTCTTCTCCTGATTTGGCCTGATTTCTCTGTAAAAGGCCCATTGCTTGCTCTTCAAATTTACAGCAGATCTTTTGTTTAAAGGGGGCCAATTTTAGACTCCTAATTAGGTTTGAAGAAGGGAAGACTATAACCGAAAAAAAAAGAAGAGGTTTTGAGGGAGTTTTTTTAACAACGTTTTTTTCTTAGTTCATCAAAGGGAGAAGGCTGTACGATTTTCCTTAAAGATTTTCAGTGGATTTTGTTTAGTTATGAGTAGCTAAACTTTATTCTAGTTGAGGTACTTGGATGTTTAATTCCTTTTAGTTCATGAGACTTGTGTTTTAACCGTATTCTGTTATCCGAATATTTATTCAATTCCTGTAATTATAATTTGTTATATTGCTGTTGATTTAATCAAATTAATTTGGCCAGTTAATTGATTGATTGTATTGCATATCGTTGAATAGAATAATATATCCGTGATTGTTGTTCTATCATAGTGGCAAGTTAGCTTTGTGTAAAGTTAAGAGAATTGAATAGTTTAGTCTTTATGATTTGCGACATTTCTGATTTCATTAACTAAGATAGAGGTCTTTTTTGTTGGGATTTTTCACCGGAAATCACCCGATTGAATGCGGAAGAATGCGGTGATTTCCTCAAATCCGTGCCCAGGAGCAATTGAAATGGAAATTGCAAAACATAAAATTTTTCAACAAGAGATTAAACTCTTACCAGGAGTACCTCTTTAAGAGATGGCTACAGAAATCAATCTAGATTCCCTCCTCGTTCACGTACACGAACGCCTCTTGAACACCACCCGTGCTAGCGTCAGAAATCAAGAACTTTGGAGAGAGGAAGGGGAGAATTTTGGCTAGGCTTTGTTGCTTCCTTTTGGCCAAAATACCTAGAGTTATTTTTACCCTAGGTGGCCGAGAATTTCTGCCCTATTGGATTACCTTGTGTGGGCTTTCCTTCTTTTATTTATAGGCCCAAATATATTCTAATTCATTTGGTTCAAATAAATTTCAAGCCCAACTTTAATTTTAACATGTATATAATATATTACACCATGTAAAATTTTATTTACATTTAATTAAAATTGATTTAATTAATTAATTTAATCCATGAAATTAAAATTTGATCTTCACAAAATAAATTCATATGTAAACATGTACATATTAATATTTCCACCCAGGAAATAATCTCATAAATTAATCTAATTAATTATCAGAAGGCCAATCAAATATTAATTTTGTTATTATGATCAATTCAATTGATCTTTATATTATAATTAATATAATCGTCTCTCTCCAGAGTGTATACTCCAAGTATACAGGTGATTCCTTAAGTCTGTGTTCAGTCGCTCAATGTGTACGATCCTGTGGGCCCATCTTTATGTCGGCAGTGGGCCTATGACCCACAGACTGTAGGTGGGCACTAGAAAGCCACTGCAGCCCCCAATTAAGATAGAGATGGCAGCCCAACTGTAATCATAACCCTGTAGTTTGAACTTGTATATCCCATGTCATTGATATTGGTGTCCAACACAGAGGCATGGATTGATCACCCTCTTTTGTGTCCGAACTTTTACTTGATCCTGAATGTACTGATGCTCACAAACAAGTTCCAACTTGTTTGGGTGTGGCCACACTCTTATCACTAACATTCATCAAGAGGCCGGTGATATCTTCTCAGTGGACTACTGAGTGACAAATCCCTTCTGCATATCCATAGCATTGCCATGCTAAGTGACATACCGGAAAGTACCCATACTTGGCACCCTATTACAGACCCTTTAAGCATACCCCTAAGTACGTGACCTCCCAAGCAACACCATCATATGGTCAGGTCAAAGCATCCATACAAGTACTACACGAGAATCACTTGTGACACCATACCATGTGGATTTCTCGTTTAGTGGATTTATCCAGTACCATGCCCCTTTTGCCTATACCCATTAACTTGGTTGACATCCCATGTCCAATGACCGGTAAGACACCACCATACAACTAGGTTAATGATAGTCTTTAGTTCCATTCATTCCCATGACTGGAACAGACTACGGATCTCTTTATGGTCATATCGTTTACCCTATCCATGGTCTTACTACCAAGTGCATGACACTTGTCATCATGGATATGGATATGTCCATTGGATACTTCATTTACAATATTGCACAAGATATATATAATAAATGAATTAATGCCTTTATTAAAAACACAAAAGGTGTATAATACATAAATCCAATAAATGTATAATACAAATACAAGGTCCAATGCCTCAGGACTAGGGCATATCCAACAATCTCCCACTTTCACTAGTTCCAACTAGGCATGGGCCTAATCCCTATAGATCTAGTATGACCCTTGTGCTTGGGCTGAGCTAGTGCCTTGGTCAAAGGATCTGTGACATTATCCTCGGTGTCCACTTTGTGCACTGCAATGTCACCCCTCTCCGTGATTTCTCGTATGAGGTGAAACTTTTTGAGCACCGGCTTTGTGTTCTTGTGTGACTAGGGCTTCTTAGCTTGTGCAACGGCCCCATTGTTGTCACAGAAGATATCAACTGGGTCTTGGATAGGTGGCACTACTCCCAACTCAGTGATAAACTTCCTTATCCATACAGCTTCCTTAGCTGCATCATACGCCGTGATGTACTCAGCTACTGATGTGGAGTCTGCGATGGTTGGCTGCTTTGAGCTCCTCCAGCTTACAGCACCACCATTTAGGAAAAACACATACCCAGACTGTGACTGGAACTCATCCTGGTCAGTCTGGAAGCTTGCATTAGTGTACCCAGTAACTGATAGCACTTCCTGACCTCCATACACTAAGAAGCTGTCCTTAGTCCGGTTAAGGTACTTGAGGATTGCCCTGACAGCCTTCCAGTGATCCTCCCCGGGATCCTGCTAGTACCGGCTCATCATACTTAGTGCAAAGGTGACATTAGGTCTTGTACATAGCATGGAGTACATAATTGATCCTATAGTCGAAGCATATGGAACCAATTTCATGTTCTCCCTGTCCTCCCTTATCTTACGACAGTTCTTCTTACTAAGTTTCAGCCCATGACCCATTGGTAAGAAACCTTTCTTAGCCCGATCCATGCTGAACCTTTTCAGAACTTTGTCTATGTATGAGGCCTGACTTAGGCCTCGAAGCCAATTTGATCTATCCCTATAGATCCTGATCCCTAGGATCATCTCAGCTTAACCTAAGTCCTTCATTGCGAAGCACTTGCACAGCCATTGCTTTACCCCTTGTAGTGTAGGTATGTCACTTCCAATGAGTAGGATGTCGTCTACATAAAGTACCAGGAATGTGACAATGCTCCCACTAATCCTCTTATACACACAAGGCTCATCTTGATTCTGTATGAAGCCATATTCCTTTATAGCTTCATTGAATATAAGATTCCAACTTTGGGATGCTTGCTTCAGTCCATAAATGGACCTTTGAAGTTTGCATACCCTCCCCAGATACTCTGGATTGATAAAACCCTCAATTTGTGTCATGTACACATCCTTGAGTAGCTTTCCATTAAGGAAAGCCGTTTTGACATCCATTTGCCAGACCTCATAGTCGTACCATACGGGTATGGCTAGCAAGACCCTAATGGATTTGAGCATGGCTACTGGTGAGAAAAGTTTCCTCATAGTCTATTCCATGGACTTGTCTGAAACCTTTTGCAACCAGATGCCCCTTGAAGGTATTATCAGCTTTTAGCTCGTAGCACCACTTGCAACCAATTACTTAGCACCCGGAGGTGGATCAGCCAAGTTCCAAACCTAGTTATCGTACATGGATTGCATCTCTGCCTCCATTGCTTCACACCAATTTGTAGACTGTGGGCTTTCCATAGCCTCCTGGTAGGTTTTGGGTTCTTCCTCATCCAAGATGAAAAGAGTTTGATCATAGGTGACAAGGAAACCATACCTCTCCGGTTCTCGGCGATCCCTACCAGACCTTCTAGGTCCTTGTGTGGCATGGGTCGATGTTTCCTCTTGCGGAAGCTCCACCTGGGCCTCCGAGTTATCCTCTTCAAGAGCTTGTGGACTTTGAACTTCCCTGAGTTCAACATTGCTCCCACTATCTTTCTTGGAAAGGAACTCCTTTTATAGAAAGACCCCCTTCCTTGCCACGAACACCTTGTTCTCGGCGGGGTTGTAGAAGTAATTACCTTTGGTTTCCCGAGGGTAGCCCACAAACAGGCATTTATCGGTTTTGGGCTCCAGCTTGCCACTAGTCAATCTCTTGACATGTGCTTCGCATCCCCAAATCCTTAGGAAAGACACATTGGGCTCCCTACCCGTCCATATCTGATATGTGGTCTTTTCAACTACCTTAGTCAGAGTATTATTTAAAATAAGAGCAGCTGTCTCGAGGGTGTGTCCACAGAAACTTATTGGGAGAGAGGCTTGACTCATCATTGAGCGGACCATGTCCAAAAGGGTCCTATTCCTCCATTCGGACACCTCATTCCATTGTGGTGTTCCTGGAGGAGTGAGTTGTGGAACTATTCCGTGCTCTCTCAAATAAGAGTCAAACTCTAGGCTCATATACTCACCTCCTCGGTCTGACCGAATGGTTTTGATATTCCTGCCAGCTGGTTCTGTACTTCGTTCCTAAATTCCTTGAACCTATCAAGGGTCTCAGACTTATGTTTCATCCATAGTTGTGAAAACCGGACCGAACCGGCCGGTCGAACCGGGTTCGACCGGGATCGGTTGGTTTCTATTCAATTTTCACTTTGGTCAACAACCGGTCGGACCGGACGGTCGAACCGGTAAACCGTGAACCGGACCGATTTTCCGGTTCAACCAAACTTTAAAAAAAAAATTATTTAAATATAAAATTTAAATTATTATCTTGAAGTGTTTTTAATTAAAATAAATTATAGTTTGTATTTTTAAATTATTTTAAATTAAATTGACATTTAATTGTAACTATAAAAACTATATTTCATAAATTGAGTTTTTTTAATTAGTATATTGTGTTTGAAATGCTTAAACTTAAAGAATTATAATAAAAATATTCAAATTTTCATAAATTATAAATATAAAAATAAAAATATTTTAATATTTTAATATATTTATTAAATCTGGTTCGATTCCGGTTTATTCCGGTTTAATCCAAAATCCTTGAATCCATCCCTTTACCGGTTCGATGACCGGTCCGGGTCTGAAAACCATGGTTTCATCAAATAGACATAGCCATATCTGCTGAAATCATCCGTGAACGTGACGAAGTACAGATGTCCACCTCTGGTCGCTGCGCTCATGGGCCCACATACGTCTGAATGTATTAGGTCCAATAAGCCAGTGGCCCTTTCAGCTTTCTTGCTAAAAGGTGCCTTAGTCATTTTGCCTCGTAAACATGACTCGCATATATCCATTGAATCCAAGTCAAATGACCCTAAGACTCTAGCTTTGTGAAGCCTAGCTATGCGTTTCTCGTTTATGTGGCCCAAACGACAATGCCATAGGTAGACAAGATTAAGTTCATTGGGCTTAACCCTTTTTGTGTTTATGTTATAGGCATGATTGGTTTCATTTAAGTCCAGGATATATAGGCCATTATTTAATAGAGCATCTCCATAAAATAATCCCTCTCTAGAAAAAAAAAATATTCTACCATTTGAAATAGTAAAATAAAATCCAGAAATATCCAACATGGAAACTGAAATAATATTCCTGCACATAGCAGGTACAAAATAACACTATTCCAAAATTAAAACTAATCCACTAGGCATCATGAGGTGATATTCGCCGATCTCTATGGCAGCAACCCTTGCTCCATTTACGACCCACAAGTCCACCTCCCCCGATCCCAGTGACAAGTCCCTGCACATTGCAACAAATGTGAGAACCACATCCAGTATCCAATACCCAGGATGTTGAAACAGTAAGCTTAATGTCTATGATCTAAATACCTAATGAAGACGCACCCTGGGTCCTCCTCTGCTCTCCCATTAGGTTGGGAGACGATCTCTTCCAATGGCCTGCCAGCTTGCACCCGAAACAGACATCCTCGGGACCTGCCTTCTGCCTTGAGCTGGGCCTTGGCCTTCTTAGCCTTGGCCTTTTCCTTGGCCTTGCTCTTGGCAAGAGGAGGGTTCCCCTTGTTGACCCGCAGCACCGGTGGACTCTTCTTGATCGACTATTCCTTAAGCTTAAGCATCCCATGTAGCTCAGTAACAGTGCGGTTCATCCCTTGCATATTATAGTTCAGGATGAACTGATCGTAAGAATTCAGTAAGGATGCAAGGATTGTGTCTGTCACATCCGTGTCCTATATCTCTAGCATTTTTGCCCCAAGTTTAATTATATTAATTGTTATTTTATCATTAGAGGATTAAGTTTTTAGAGGGGTATGATTAGTGAGATAATTTGGTGTACTTTGGAGAAATTAATTTTTGTAGGGTGGAAAGTTAAATGAGGGAAATATTAGGAGGACCAAAAGTGATATTATTACCCTATAAATATAAGGATATCTGATGAGAAATTTCGTGGAAACCATTTCTCTTCTTCTTCTTCTTTTTCTTCTTCATTTTTCTCCAGCCTTGTTCTTCATTTCTATTCTGCCCAGCTTTAGTGATTTCCGATTTGCTCGAGTTTGAACCATCGGATTGCCACCAAATTTTAGGTGAGACTTTTAGACTCATAGTTCTTCATTCTGAACGGTGGAGATTGGAATTGGAGACCCAGAAATTAATTTCGTATCTAGGCAGATTTGGGGAGATTTCTTGATCCTTGGTTGTTTCTTTGCATTTTTCTTGTCCAAGTAAGTGATTATCAACTACCCTTATGATTTTAAGTATATTTATATAGTTATATCAAGGTATTCATACTTTGATTTTCCAGATTTTATAATTAGGATTCTTGGGTGAGAAATTTTTAAATTTGGGGATTTTGTGAATTGAATTCTTAAATGATGGTTTGAAGTTATTTTTATGATGATTATGTATATGCATGTGTTTTCCCTATAATTGCAGAATTATTTCTTGATATATATATATATATATATATATATATATATATATATATATATATATTTGTGAGTTATGTTTTGAAAAATGAAGAATTCAAGTGTCTTAGATTGTGTTGAAAAGGGGTTGTTGAACCCGGAAATGTGATTTTGAGGAAGTTTGGCTTATATGAAGTGGTTTTGTATGAATTCTAGTTTGATGTGGAATTTAAATGTTTTTGTATCCATCTAGAGTGATTCGGTTTGATGGTTTTATTTGAAGACCATATCTAGTGAGAGATATGGCCTGTGTACACAGCTTAAAGACCTAATCGGGTATGGCAAAGAAGTGTTCGGTAAGACCATGCGGGATTAGGCAATGTAAGAGATATCTCGACTTTATTGTGATTGTTGATTATGATTCGATGGGGATGAACCCTAGATTGGATAAACTTGTTTGGAATGGATGATTTGGAAATAACTATGTGTTTCTTATGATTTGGGGAATTTTTATGAAACGATATAATTTTTATTTCTATTTATGTGGTAAGATTTTTTGCAATACATCATTGTTGGATAAAAACATTTGTTGGATTTTGGTATTTTATACATCGTTGTTGGATACAAACATTTGTTAAGCTTGATTTAAAAATTTTTGATTTTGGTAAAAGCAAATATATACATATATAGCTATTTTGAGTAGGATTATTTTATGTAGTTGACAATTGCTTATTGAGATTTTGTCTCATTTTTCTTTAAATGTTTTTATTGTTTTTAGGCGAAGAGGAAGTAGGTACCGAGGAGGGTACTTTTCGCTAGGGGAGGTTCGGAAGTGGCCACGGATTGTCAGTCGTCACTAGGGTATTGCATTGCATGATGAGCATGAATTTATTACTTTTGTTTTGTATGAACGTTATTTCCAAAAATGTTATTTTGGATTGAAATATGAAGCAATGTATCTGTATATTTTAAATGTCAATATTTTCTGTATGAAATCTAGAACTTAAAATATGTACTTCTCTTTTGACTCTTTATTCACTATCATTATTTTTTTTTTGTGAGACGCTACCTTGGCTAAGGCGCCAGCCAAAGTAGTGCCTCACTGTCACGCTACGGCCGGTCGGGGCTGGGTGTGACAGTTTGGTATCAGAGCAAGGTTGATCCATAGGGATATACATATATGGTATAAGATTTAAGCATGACATTGTGAGGTATATTTATGGAATAAATGAATTTATTAAAATATGATTTAATTAAATGAAGTGAAAAGTGTTGCCTACATGACATTCATGCATACCAAGTATTAAGATATTATTTTAATAGTGTGTTATCATATAGATGCATCCAAGACGACCACGTGGCCGACCACCTCTAAATAGGGGTAGAGGTAGAGGAGAAGAATTTAGAGAGTTAGGTTGGGGTCCTGAAAGCACGGAGGATAGTGAAGCCTCTGATGCTAGAGTTCCACCTGTTGTCCATCCTCAAGCACAACTGCCACCCGAATATCATGTACCACCTTTGGCTCCACAAGCCGAAAGACCACCTGTTGCACCAATCTTGCAACTTCAAACCCAAACCTTGGTTAAAGCTTTTGTGGCCATGATGGAAGCACAAAGGACACGTTGAAGACCTAGCGAATTGATAGAAGATGCTAAGAGTTGTGGGGCATTTGACTTTAAAGGAACAATTGAGTCGGAAGAAGCGGATAATTGGTTAAAGGCTACTGAAAAGGCCTTTAGTACTATGCAGATTGGGGAGGAGGATAAGGTCAAGACGGTTAGCGGTTTATTACATGGGGCAGCAGATTCATGGTTGACTAGAATTAGGGGATTGTATCCTCAAGGTATAAGCTGTGAAGAGTTCAAACGTGAGTTCAACACAGAATATCTTACTGAATCATTTCAGAAAGCCAAGAGGAATGGGTTCTTTAATTTGAAACAAGAAACTATGTATGTGAAGGAGTATGTGGATAAATTTGACGATTTGTACCGTTATGCCAGTCAGTGGTTTTCCTACTGAAGAAGTTAAATGTGAAAGGTTTAAAGATGGTTTGAATGCGTTTTACCAAAATGAGCTGAGCTTGTATGAAGGCACACATTATCGAGGTTGGGTAGAGAAGGCATTGCAGAAAGAAAGATTGAAAAGTAAGTTAGAATCCGAGGGTAGCCAAAAGCAGTCAGTGGATGTGGGTAAAGGCAAGTCTGTGAAAAGGGGATCATCTCAGTATACGAGAGGAGGTTCGATGCGTCATGCTACTCCTCGAGCATCTAATACTACTAGTCAGGCTGCACCTCATTCTTCCATGGCTAGCAGTGGTAGTGTACCAAAATGCAATCAGTGTGGGAAGTTTCATTCAAGACAATGTAGGAAGCGATCTTTTGAATGTTTCAAATGTGGAGGAAGCGGACATATGAAGAGAGATTGCCTTTCGGGTAGGGTAGCTGAATCTAAAAGAAGGGTCACTTGTTTTGAATGTGGTGAAGAAGGACATGTACGCCCTAACTGTCCTAACTTGAACAAATCTGGGGGAAGCCGAGGATCACAAGTCACTAGAGGAGGTCGAGATAGTGGTTATGGAAGAGGAAATGGACGAGGAACAAGCAATGCTTCACGAAGGACTGGGAATCAAGGCACTGAAAATAATAGAGTTTCAGCTCAACCACGTGTTTATGCTATGACTCAACAAGAGGCTGTTACGTCTAATGAAGTAATTACTGGTATGATTTCTTTATTTGGAAAAGATTCTTATGTGCTTATTGATCCTGGTGCTACGCATTCTTTTATGTCGCCTTTGTTTATGTCTGGAACAACTTGGGAGTCGAAGTTAATGCCTGAATGTTTAACCGTTAGCATGCCTATGGGAGAGTCTTTAGTTTGCACTCATGTATATCCTAGTAGTGAGTTGGAGTTTGGAGGGTCTACTATTCATGTTGATTTAGTACCATTGGAGATTCAAACATTTGATGTGATATTAGGCATGGATTCGTTGTCCAAGTACCAAGCAATGGTGGATTGTTGTAGGAAGGAAGTTAGGTTTGTATTAGCTAGTGGGGAGGAATATATTTTCTATGGTGAAAGAGAAGTGCAAAGGAATTTAATCTCGGCTATAGCAGCCACAAAAATGTTAAGGAAAGGGAGTGAGGCTTTCTTAGCATATGTGGTAGATAGGGAGAAAGAGCCTGCCAACATAGAAGATATGCCGATTGTGAATGAATATCCAGATGTATTTCCTGAGGAATTACCGGGGTTACCACCAGTGAGGGAGGTAGAGTTTATGATTGACTTACAGCCTGGTACCGCTCCTATATCACTAGCAACTTACAGAATGGCACCAGCGGAAATGAGAGAATTGAAACTGCAGTTGCAAGATTTGTTAGAAAAGGGGTACATACGACCAAGTGTATCTCCTTGGGGAGCTCCAGTCTTGTTTGTAAAGAAGAAGGACGGATCATTGAGGTTGTGTATTGACTACCGTCAATTGAATAGGGTTACTATCCGGAACAAGTACCTGTTGCCTAGAATTGATGATTTGTTTGATCAATTGCAAGGGGCGATTACATTTTCAAAGATTGATTTAAGAACAGGATATTACCAATTGGGAGTCAGAGAAGAAGATACACCGAAAACAGCTTTTAGAACTCGGTACGGGCACTATGAATTTTTAGTTATGCCATTTGGGTTAACTAATGCACCTGCAGCATTTATGGACCTTATGAATCGAGTCTTTAAACCTTACTTGGATTCATTTGTGATTGTGTTTATAGATGATATACTTGTGTATTCTAAGAGTAAGGAGGAGCATAAAGAACACTTAAGGATAGTTTTGCAGACTCTAAGGGAGAAACAACTATATGCTAAATTCAGTAAGTGTTAGTTCTGGCTTCATGAAATTAAGTTCTTAGGACATGTCGTATCAGCTAAGGGAATTATGGTCGATCCTAAGAAGGTGGAAGCAATAACCAACTGGCAGTCACCAACAACTGTACGTGAAATACGTAGCTTTCTTGGATTAGTTGGATATTATCGGAAATTTGTAAAAGGATTCTCACTCATAGCTTCACCATTGACACGATTATTAAGGAAGGGTATTAAGTTCGAATGGACACCTGATTGTCAAGAAAGTTTTGATATTCTGAAGTTAAGACTTGTTAGTGCTCCAGTGTTGACACTGCCGGTGGTAGGTGAAGGATATACAATTTATAGTGATGCATCGAGTCAAGGTTTTGGAATGGTGTTGATGCAAAATGACAAAGTAATCGGCTATGCCTCTCGACAATTGAGACCACATGAACGAAATTACCCAACGCATGATCTTGAATTGGCTGCTGTAATTTTTGCCTTGAAATTATGGAGACATTATTTGTATGGTGAAGTGTGTCGAATATTCACTGATCACAAGAGTCTGAAGTACATAATGACACAGAAGGAGTTGAATTTGAGGCAGAGAAGATGGATAGAGTTGTTGACAGACTATGATTTGACGATTGAATACCATCCTGGTAAAGCTAATGTTGTAGATGATGCCTTAAGTCGCAAAAATGTTGGGAACCTTAGCTTTATTCAAGCAGTAAGAATGCCTTTGTTGCTTCAATTTAGAGCTTTGAATGTAGAATTGACATGTGGAAAAGAAGGGGTGTTGAATGCAATGCTAAAAGTGAGACCAGTTTTCAGAGATAGAATCCGAGCAGCTCAAAGTCGAGATGAATTTTTAGAGCAAGTTAGAAAGGAGATTATAGATGGGAAGAAGACAGAGTTCAGATTAGCGGATGATGATATGATTATGTTCAGAAATAGAATGTGTGTTCCCAACAACAATGACATTAAGGAAGAACTTTTAGAGGAGGCTCATGATTCTTCTTATGCAATGCACCCTGGAAGTACTAAGATGTATAGAGATCTTCGTGAGCATTTTTGGTAGAACGGGATGAAAAGAGAGATAGCTGAATATGTGAATAAGTGTTTAAGTTGTCAACAAGTCAAGGCAGAACATCAAAGACCAGTAGGTACCCTACAACCTCTTGCTATTCCTGAATGGAAATGGGAACATATTACCATGGATTTTGTCAGTGGGTTACCTCGCACACGGCAAGGTTATGACACTATATGGATAATTATGGATAGATTGACAAAATCAGCACATTTTCTTCCAGTGAAAGTGACTTATTCCCTCGAAAAATTGGCACAGTTGTACATTAAGGAGATTGTGAGGATTCATGGCATTCCAGTTACCATCGTTTCTGACAGAGATCCCAGGTTTACATCAAGATTTTGGCCTAGTTTCCAAAATGCATTGGGAACCAGATTGAAGTTTAGCACTGCTTTCCATCCGCAAACAGATGGGCAGAGTGAACGTACCATCCAAACTTTGGAAGATATGCTAAGAGCTTGTATTTTGAACTTTCAAGGTAGTTGGGATGAGCATGTACCCTTAATGGAGTTTGCTTATAATAATAGTTATCATTCAAGTATTGATATGGCACCATATGAGGCTTTGTATGGGAGAAGGTGTCGAACTCCTTTATGTTGGACTGAAGTTGGGGAGAGACAGTTGCTAGGACCAGAGATAGTCCAATTAACAGTGGAAAAAGTTCAGATCATACACCAAAAATTGAAGGCAGCCTAAGATAGACAAAAGAGTTATGCAGACTTGAAGCATAGACCAATTGAATATGATGTCGGGGATAAAGTTTTTCTGAAGGTATCACTGTGGAAAGGTTTACTTCGTTTTGGCAAAAAGGGGAAGTTGAGTCCAAGATTTATCGGGCCATATGAGATCGTGGAGAGAATTGGACCAGTTGCATATCGTTTGGATTTACCTGATAATCTTGCTAATATCTATAATGTGTTCCATATGTCAATGTTGCGGAGATATAGAAGTGATCCAAAGCATGCCATCCAAGAGCAACCAATTGAACTTTCTCAAGACATGACGTATAAGGAAGAACCAATAGCGATATTGGCGAGAGAGGAAAAAGTTCTAAGGAATAAGAGAGTACCATTGGTGAAGGTGTTGTGGCATCGACACTCACGAGAGGAAGCAACTTGGGAAAGAGAAGAAGATATGAGACAATAATATCCACACTTGTTTACTTCATCCGGTAAGTACAATTTCGAGGACGAAATTCCTTAAGGTGGGGAGAATTGTCACATCCGTGTCCTATATCTCTAGCATTTTTGCCCCAAGTTTAATTATATTAATTGTTATTTTATCATTAGAGTATTAAGTTTTTAGAGGGGTATGATTAGTGAGATAATTTGGTGTACTTTGGAGAAATTAATTTTTGTAGGGTGGAAAGTTAAATGAGGGAAATATTAGGAGGACCAAAATTGATATTATTACCCTATAAATATAAGGATATCTGATGAGAAATTTCGTGGAAACCATTTCTCTTCTTCTTCTTCTTTTTCTTCTTCATTTTTCTCCATCCTTGTTCTTCATTTCTATTCTGCCCAGCTTTAGTGATTTCCGATTTGCCCGAGTTTGAACCGTCAGATTGCCACCAAATTTTAGGTGGGACTTCTAGACTCATAGTTCTTCATTTTGAACAGTGGAGATTGGAATTGGAGACCCAGAAATTAATTTCGTATCTAGGCAGATTTGGGGAGATTTCTTGATCCTTGGTTGTTTCTTTTCATTTTTCTTGTCCAAGTAAGTGATTATCAACTACCCTTATGATTTTAAGTATATTTATATAGTTATATCAAGGTATTCATACTTTGATTTTCCAGATTTTATAATTAGGGTTCTTGGGTGAGAAATTTTTAAATTTGGGGATTTTGTGAATTGAATTCTTAAATGATGGTTTGAAGTTATTTTTATGATGATTATGTATATGCATGTGTTTTCCCTATAATTGCAGAATTATTTCTTGATATATATATATATATATATATATATATTTTTTTTTTTTTTTTTTTGTGAGTTATGTTTTGAAAAATGAAGAATTCAAGTGTCTTAGATTGTGTTGAAAAGGGGTTGTTGAACCCGGAAATGTGATTTTGAGGAAGTTTGGCTTATATGAAGTGGTTTTGTATGAATTCTAGTTTGATGTGGAATTTAAATGTTTTTGTATCCATCTAGAGTGATTCAGTTAGATGGTTTTATTTGAAGACCATATCTAGTGAGAGATATGGCCTGTGTACACAGCTTAAAGACCTAATCGGGTATGGCAAAGAAGTGTTTGGTAAGACCATGCGGGATTAGGCAATGTAAGAGATATCTCGACTTTATTGTGATTGTTGATTATGATTCGATGGGGATGAACTCTAGATTGGATAAACTTGTTTGGAATGGATGATTTGGAAATAACTATGTGTTTCTTATGATTTGGGGAATTTTTATGAAACGATATAATTTTTATTTCTATTTATGTGGTAAGATGTTTTTGCAATACATCATTGTTGGATAAAAACATTTGTTGGATTTTGGTATTTTATACATCGTTGTTGGATACAAACATTTGTTAAGCTTGATTTAAAAATATTTGATTTTGGTAAAAGCAAATATATACATATATAGCTATTTTGAGTAGGATTATTTTATGTAGTTGACAATTGCTTATTGAGATTTTGTCTCATTTTTCTTTAAATGTTTTTATTGTTTTTAGGCGAAGAGGAAGTAGGTACCGAGGAGGGTACTTTTCGCTAGGGGAGGTTCGGAAGTGGCCACGGATTGTCAGTCGTCACTAGGGTATTGCATTGCATGATGAGCATGAATTTATTACTTTTGTTTTGTATGAACGTTATTTCCAAAAATGTTATTTTGGATTGAAATATGAAGCAATGTATCTGTATATTTTAAATGTCAATATTTTCTGTATGAAATCTAGAATTTAAAATATGTACTTCTCTTTTGACTCTTTATTCACTATCATTATTTTTTTTTTGTAAGACGCTACCTTGGCTAAGGCGCCCGCCAAAGTAGTGCCTCACCGTCACGCTGCGGCCGGTCGGGGCTGGGTGTGACAGTGTCCACCACCAACTCCTGAGAGATGGGCGATCTGAGATGGGCCAATGTATCCAAATAGCCCTTCATCTTGAGCATGTGTGTTCTCACAGATGTCCCAGCCCCCGTCTTACAAGAGTGGAATGCCTTATTGGTCAGGTACCTTTCCTGACGAGCTTGTTCTTGAAACAACTCATTAAGAGTTGTTATCATAGCATAGGATTGATGGTCCATGAACTGCTTTTGTAGCTCGGGGACTAAGCAGGCCAACATAAGGCATGTCACATCCCTAATATCCTTGACATGCACCTCTTATTCCTCCAGCTGGGCAGCCGGTGGATTACGTACCTGAGGCATAGCCGGTACAGGCCCCAGTACGTACTCTTTTGACTCTTTCCTTAGAACTATTCTTAAGCTCCTAGACCGGTCTAAAAAGTTGGGACCGGAAAGTTTGTCCCTCTCTAGGATAGATCGCAGTGAAAGTGTGTTGTTATTTGCCATTTTAGAGTTTCTACACAGAAAAACATTTGAGGGTGTTAATAAAGGACTTTAACTTTGTTATTCCCATATATAATTAATAATGAATCAAGTTATTAATTAATCCGAGTTGTTGGTCTCATGGGCCGTGATCCATATTTCATTAAAATATAGCCAGACAAGGGCCTGGTACAACTATACCCAAATTATTTAGGTCGGAACGCCGTCCAATCCCAACCTAGGAACTCTCGGTTTGATGGGCTTGTTGGCACTTATCCATCAGTGCTTATGGCCAGGAGAATCCTACTACCCATGCTAAGTCAAAACCTCCATCCAAGTGTTAGAGTATCCCATACCCTAACCCAATACAAAATGACGATACTCCAGTGTAACCTGCGAGGGCAAGGTCTACAACTGGCCTATCCACACTTCGAGCTGGTTTTGAATGAGGGAAGCACTTTTAAGTGACTTAGTAATTTCCATTAGGTTATTAGATTCATTTAATAACGGCTTACATGCATAAGGCGGGTGAAATGTGCTGTCGGATCATATATTCACACATGCAAACAAATATAAAGCATAATTAAATAAATAAGTAAATGGACTGCTATGGGCCTATATTACATCCTAATATTATTCTAGTAAACCTATATTAGAAACATATCAAGTGGGCTTCCATCTTCTTCCTTCTAGGCTTGCACCTCTACTTGGGCTCACCATTCCATGGGCTTCTTCTTTTACAAATTTTATAATAAATATATAAAATAAAATTATATTAAAAAAAGAAAAACGATACGCAGGTCGTATTTACCCAAAAAGAAAATACAACCCATCTTGAATAAAGGCCCAATAGCATCCAACCATACAAACATTTAATCACACATATGTATCCAATACATATAATTTATAAGCATGTTACAATGCATGAATAAAGTCCATTTCAATTATGTCCAAGCCATTATTTTGAAATCGCCAATTTCGACCCACCATGGTTCCAACCCTTAACGGGCTTTGGGCCTCCAGCCCAGGCAGTCCAACTGCTCCCACTGGAATTGGGAAACCATGGGACCATATTAGCCATCCAGGTAATTGTGCCAAAATTACCCGAATCAATTTCAATTAACCATATTAATTTCCAAAATTAATATCACATGAATAAAATTAAATTTCATTCAAGAAACCATGCGCATTTAAATTGCAAAATTTAATCACACGAACTTTAAAACCAATTAAAATTTTAAACTGGGCCCCGGGCCCGAATCCGCCAAATCCAAAAAAAAAACTGGGCCCAGCCCGCTTCGGCAGCGGTTACCGCTGTTCCCACAGCGTGTGGCGGCCGCCGGCAGCGATTCCGCCGCCGGCAGTCCCGCACGCTGGAAACAGCCTGATTTTTTTTTTTATAATAAAACAGAAAATTAAAAAAAATGGCAGCCACATCAAGAATTCACCAAGAATCTCATACAAATAATAAAATTATATAAACAAAAACCTATATGCAAATTTAATTTCTATTGCACAAAATCAAAGGGGAAAAATCATAAACCCCAATCCAAGAATCCCAATCAAAAAACCAATTTCAAATTCAAGGGATTCAAACCAATTAAGCAATTTCCATGGATCAAAAGCCCTCTCTGATACTGCTGTTGGAATTTTTCACCGGAAATCACATGATTGAATGCGGAAGAACGCGGTGATTTCCTGAAATCCGTGCCCAGGAGCAATTGAAATGAAAATTGCAAAACATAAAATTTTTCAACAAGAGATTAAACTCTTACCAGGAGTATCTCTTTAAGAGATGGCTGCAGAAATCAATGTAGATTCCCTCCTCGTTCACGTACACGAACGCCTCTTGAACACCACCCATGCTAGCGTCGAAAATCAAGAACTTTGGAGAGGGGAAGGGGAGAATTTCGGCTAGGCTTTGTTGCTTCCTTTTGGCCGAAATACCTAGGGTTATTTTTACCCTAGGTGGCCGAGAATTTCTGCTCTATTGGCTTACCTTGTGTGGGCTTTCCTTCTTTTATTTTTAGGCCCAAATCTATTCTAATTCATTTGGTTCAAATTAATTTCAATCCCAACTTTAATTTTAACATGTATATAATATATTACACCATGTAACATATTATTTACATTTAATTAAAATTGATTTGATTAATTAATTTAATCCATGAAATTAAAATTAGATCTCCACAAAATAAATTCATATGTAAACCTATACATATTAATATTTCCACCCAGGAAATAATCTTATAAATTAATCCAATTAATTATGAGAAGGCCAATCAAATATTAATTTTATTATTATGATCAATCAAATTGATCTCTATAATATAATTAATATAATCCTCTCTCTCTCCAGAGTGTATACTCCAAGTATACAGGTGATTTGTTAAGTCTATTTTTAGTCGCTCAATGTGTACGATCATGTGGGCCCATCTTTATGTTGGCAGTGGGCCTATGACCCACAAACTGCAGGCGGGCTCTAGAAACCCACTGTAGCTCCCAATTAAGATGGAGATGGTAGTCCAACTGTAATCATAACCCTGTAGTTTCAACTTGTATATCCCATGTCATTGATATCGGTGTCCAACACAGAGGCATGGATTGATCACCCTCTTTTGTGTCCGGACATTTATTGATCCCGAATGTATTGATGCTCACAAACAAGTTCCAACTTGTTTGGGTGTGGCCACACTCTTATCAGTCACATTCATCAAGAGGCCGATGATATCTTCTCAGTGGACTACTGAGTGACAAATCCCTTCTGCATATCCATAGCATTGCCATGCTAAGTGACATACCCGAAAGTACCCATACTTGGCACGTTATTACAGGCCCTTTAGGTGTACCCCTAATTATACGACCTCGTAAACAACACTATCATATGGTCAGGTCAAAGGATCCATACAAGTACTACACGAGAATCACTTGTGATACTATACCATGTGGATTTCTCGTTTAGTGGATCTATCCAGTACCATGTCCCTTTTGCATATACCCATTAACTTGGTTTACATCCTATGTCCAATGACCGGTAAGACACTGCCATACAACCAGGTTAATGATAGTCTTTAGTTCCATTCATTCCTATGACTGGAATAGACTATGGATCTCTTTATGGTCATATCATTTACCCTATCCATGGTCTTACTGCCAAGTGCAGGACACTTGTCATCATGGATATAGATATGTCCATTGGATACTTCATTTAAGATATTGCACAAGATATATATAATAAATGAATTAATGCCTTTATTAATAATACAAAAGGTGTATAATACAAAAATCAAATAGATGTATAAAACAAATACAAGGTCTAATACCTCGGGACTAGGGCATATCCAACAATCTCCCACTTGCACTAGTTCCAGCTAGGCATGGGCCTAATCCTTATAGATCTAGTATCACCCTCGTGCTTGGGCTGAGCCAATGCCTTGGTTAAAGGATCTGCGACATTATCCTTGGTGTCCACTCTGTGCAATGCAATGTCACCCCTCTGCGCGATTTCTCACATGAGGTGAAACTTTTTGAGCACGTGCTTTGTGTTCTTGTGTGACTGGGGCTCCTTTGCTTGTGCAACGGCCCCATTGTTGTCACAGAAGATATCAACTGGGTCTTGGATAGTTGGCACTACTCCCAACTCACTGATAAACTTCCTTATGCATACACCCTAGTGGATTGGAGTGTCAGAAAGGAGGAATAGGACCTTGTTAGACACGGTTCGCTCGATGATGAGTCAAGCTACACTCCCTGTCTCCTTTTGGGGAAATGCTTTAGAGACAGTTGCTTACATTTTTAATAATACACCAAGTAAGGCAATTGAGAGAATACCATATGAACTATGGGAGGGCCAAAAGCATAATGTTTCCTTCTTGAAGATTTGGGGTTGTGATGCATATGTTAAGAAATTGACCAGTGGCAAACTCGAGTCCAAATCTGTCAAGTGCCAGTTTATGGGTTACCCTAAGGAAACTAAGGGTTATTACTTCTATGATCTGGCGGAAAACAAAGTTTTCATAGCCAGAAAAAGTAGTCTTCTTGGAGAAGGAGTTCCTTTCCAAGAGAGATAGTGGGAGTAATGTTGAACTTTCAGAAGTTTAAGACTCACAAACTCCTACAGTTACTACTGAGGATGCTTCGGGAACTGATCTGACTACTTAAGAAATTGAGGAACCACAACCGGTTGCACAGGGCCTTAGAAGGTCTGGTAGGACACGTCATCAGCCAGGGAGGTACAACTTCCTCGTGACTGATGATGGGGGCCTTGTAGTCATTGACCAATAGGAGCCCAAGACCTATCAGAAGGCTGTTGAAAGCCCACACTCAGATCAATGGCACAAAGCCATAGAGGCTAAGATGCAATTTATGCATGATAACCAAGTATGGAACTTGGTGGATCCACCTCCGGGTGCTAAGGTGATAGGTTGCAAGTGGTGTTTCAAGTTAAAGGCCGACAATGCCTTCAAGGGGCGATTGGTGGCAAAAGGATTCAGGCAAGTTCAAGGAATTGACTATGATGAAACCTTTTCACCAATTGCGATGTTCAAATCCATTAGGATACTACTTGCCATAGCTGCATGGTATGATTATGAGATCTAGCAGATGGACATTAAGACAGATTTCCTTAATGGAAAGCTACTTGAGGATGTGTACATGACACAACGTGAGGGTTTTATCGATCCAAAGTATCCAAACTAGGTATGCAAGCTTCAAAGATCCATTTATGGATTGAAGCAAGCATCGAGGTCATGGAATCAGAGATTCAATGAGGCCATTATAGAATATGGCTTCACACAGAACCCTGATGAGCCCTGTGTGTATAAGAAGGTTAATGGGAGCATTTCCACCTTCCTGGTGCTGTATGTTGACGACATCCTTATCATTGGAGGCAACATGCCAACACTATAAGGGATTAAGCAGTGGTTGAGTAAGTGCTTCGCAATGAAGGACTTAGGAGAAGCTGAGACAATCTTAGGGATCAGGATCTACAGAGATAGATCCAATCGGCTTCTAGGCCTAAGTCAGGCCACATACATAGATAAGGTTCTGAAATGATTCAGCATGGACAAGGTAAAGAAAGGATTCTTGCCTATGCACTATGGGTTGAAGCTGAGTAAGAAAGATGGTCCTAAAACAAAGAAGGACCAGGAGAGAATAGAAAAGATCCCTTATGCATCTGATAAAGGATCCATCATGTACTCCATGTTATGTACAAGGCTTGAGTCACGTTTGCACTAAGTAGGACTAGCCGGTGCAAGTCGGACCCTAGTGAGGAACACTGGAAGAAAATCTTAAAGTACGTTAACCGGACTAAGGATGCTTTCTTAGTGTATGGAGGTAAAGATGAGCTGGTAGTGTCAGGTTACACTGATGCAATCTTTGAGGCCGATGAGGATGAGAACCAGTCATAGTCTGGTTATGTTTTTCCCCTGAATGGCAGTGCCATTAGTTGGAGGTCCTCAAAGTAGGCCACCATTGCTAACTCTACAACGAAAGCTGAGTACATAGCTGCGTGCGAAGCTGCAAAGGGAGCCATTTGGATCAAGAAATTCATAACCGAGTTGGGAGTTGTACCCACTATTGTAGACCCAGTTGATGTTTTTGTGACAACAACAGGGCCATCGCACAAGCTAAAGAGCCCCGGTCACACAAGAGATCCAAACATGTGCTCAGAAAGTTTCACCTCATTTAGGAGATCATGAACAGAAGTGACATATCATTGCAGAGGATTGACACCAAGAATAATGTCGCTAATCCATTGACGAAAGTGCTACTACAGACACAACACAATGGTCATATTAGATCTATAGGAATTAGGGAAATGCCCACTTAGAACTAATGTAGATGGGAGATTGTTAGTGTGCCCTAGTTCTTAGGGCATTAGATTCTTGTATTTTGTATTATACATTAAGACTCATTGTATGAATACATTATTTATGTCACATTAGTAAAGGCAATTAATCTATTTCATTTATATCTTGTGCTATAATATGAGTAGAGTATCCATTAATTGATAATCATAAAACCTATCCCAGGTCTATTCTAATCGTGGGAATGAATAGAACCACAAACTTGTATATTCGATGACTGTATGGCAATTCTTAACTAGCCATAGTACTTGTATAGTCAGTCATGAATATAGGTATATGTCATTGACGTGGGACCAGATCGGTCCGCACAAGAAAGCCACATGGTTGTCGTGTCATAGGACTTTCTTGAGTAGGTCTCTCTTGTCCTCAAACCAGATTTCATTATAATGTCAATATGGAATCTGGTTCACTTTGACATACGTGTACCAGGTCTATAAAAGAATGCTAAATACGGGAATTATTGGGTGGACCGGTGAACATGTTGATATTGATGATGAAGTGATGGAATTGCCACTCGGATAACACCGAGATGATATTATTAGCCATTTGATGAGTGGGACTGATATATGTATGGCCATACCTAAGTAAGTCGGTGCTTATTTGATTAATCAATCAACTCAAGATCAAGAAATATAATAAACAACAGAAGAGGATGACAGACACCATGCCTCTTGTTTATTCATATCGATATCGTTAGGCAAAGGACACTATGAGATTACTACCGGGTGAGTGTCTTTTAAAGACTGCGGGATCTCTGTCTTAATTAGGGTCTGTAATGGTTTGTTAGAACCCACTTACAGTCTGTGGGCGTTGGGCCTACTGCCAACATAGAGACAGACCCATAGGATCATGCACATAGATCAACTGAGCTGGAACTTATAGAAATTGTACATGTAATGTACATTGGAAGGAATGCGTTAATTAATTAGTTGACATTCGATGTCAAGGTAATTAATTAACATTGGGTTGAATTTAATTTAATTAATAAGTTTTATATAATGTAATTAATTAATTTATCAATTAATTGAATTGCATAAAGTAAACAATTAATTAAATAATTTTCCTAAGAGGGAAAATTAAATACATGTATTGTATTTACTTAAGTATGATTTAATTTTATTTAGGGGTAATTAAATTTAGCCAAATGGAATTAAATTACATAGTATATACCTTTTAATTAAAGTTTATTTATGTAATTATAATTTTACTGGGCTTGTGTTTAATTAACCTAATCAAAACCCAATTAGACAAGGTGTCTATCTATATAAGGGCACACTTAAAGAAGAAAACCCTAATTCAACCCTAATTAATTGCTGGAAATTTTAGCCACCAAGAGCAGCCCCAAAACACCCAAAAATCCCAGCATTAATCCTCCATTCCTTCGCATCTTCGGCTAGCACCGGTTCCAGCTCAATAATTGGTCGTGCACCGGACTTTGGAGATTGCAGTTTCAAGAAATGATTCTGCAACAGTCTCTAGATGAGACGAATCCAGTGAGTTAATCTCTCTTGATTCAAATTGGTTTTATTCTAATCAGTGGTAATTGGACACGATAGGTGGATTCTAGGAAATTTTAAATGGTGTATTTTCCGCTGCGCCACGTTATTTTTCCAATGACGAATCCCAATAATTCATACATTTCCAACTGTGACTAGCAGAATCTAGTTAATCGTTTTTGATACTCTATGAGTACCGAACTCTAGCCCGTATGTTCCCTGAGCATTAGATCTTCACTTATTCCACATAAGCATTCTTTTCATATTCATATCACGCATCCACCATGTCACGTCCTTTATACATGCACGTATACCATGTTAGGTCAAAGGACTATCATGCATTCATCCATAGTGATAACATGTGATTTTGACTCTTTGTAGTTTGGAATCACCCTCTTAAAGGAAGAGTAAAAAGAGTCAGCTACGCAGATCCTCAACCAAGGTAGAGGACTAGACCAAGATTAGTCAATGCAGTATCTAGGTCAATGATTGTAGAGTCAGGGTCAGATACATAATAGAAAGAACAAATTCAGATGTTGGGAATTAACAATTTGTTTATGCTAAAAGAGAATACTGTAGAAATAGAGGATCAATAGAATACCAACTAGCAGAATACTGCTATCATCACTTCTTCTATAGAGGCAGCCATCAAAGACCTCTTGGGTTCAGATAAGTTCAGGGCTAGCATCTACAGTCAGGTACAAGCCGATACGGGCATCATTATTACTACCAGGCAATTAGAACCTATGGCAATTTAGGGGGTCAATAACAGACAGACAGAACTGAATATGGACCATAGGAATGTTGATAGGTAGGCTCCAGTAAGAGAGGTGCACCACTACTATGAGCAGGGAGATTCTTTTGGGAGAGTTAAAGAAGTACTGGCCAAGGCGGTAGATGAAAAGAAACTAAAGGAGAAGTACTCTAAGCTTGACGAGTGTGAGCACGGGTTTTTCCCGACCTTGGTGATGACAGCTACTATTACCTTTTTTCACGGATAAACGTGAAGCGGATCCAGACCGACCAGAATGGCATCGGAAATGTCCCGAATAGCCTAGAGGTGTGTGACAAGTCCTAGTACGGAACCCTGGAAAATTTGAGCGAATATTTAAAAGAACCAAAGAACAAACCAAAGAAAATAAGTGAAAATGTAATTTTTGGGCATTACAGCCGCCCGGCTGTAATCTACAGCCGCTCGGTTGTAGTCTACAGCCACGCGGCTGTAATCTCATTATTTCATTTTTTTGGGCAAAATCAGCATTTAATTCGGTTTCTGAGCAAAATAGGAATTTTTCATGCTACAGCCGCGTGGCTGTATATTACAGGGGCGCGGCTGTGACCTACAGCCGCGCGGCTGTAATGTTCAGTTTTCCTTTTTTGACAAAATCAGCAATTAATTCCGATTTAATTCCAAAATAGGAGATATTTAAGGTTTCTATTCGGGAATTAGGGCATGAGGGAGGCAGAAAAAAACAGAGAAAGAGAAAAAAAAGTGAGAAAAAAAGAGAATCACATAAGCTTTTCTTAAGGGTTTTTCAATACAACAACAAAAAAAAAAAAAGGAATTAGACAAAAAGACAAAAAAAAAAGAAAGAAAAGAAAGAAAAGAAAGGTGAGAAGAACAGAGAACACTTGAAAACCAATCCTTGAATTTTCCTTGGGGTCCGTTCGGGGTTCGGGAAATGCACTTTGCTCGGGTCGTCCGTGACTACGGGACGTTTTCCGGCATCCAAAAATTTTTTTTGTGGTCCAAACGCTGGAACACATACAAGGTAATTTTCTGAGAGGCCTTAAAATCCATTGTGTTCATCTTGGTTGTGATTCTATTGCATGATTTGAGTTTTTTTCGCATTTGATTATTTTTTTTTTGGACTACAGCCACCCCACCAAAGATCACAGCCGCCAGGCTATAACCTACAGCCGCGCGGCTGTGACCTACAGGGGCGCGACTGTAACCTACAGGGGCCGAAGCTCCATCGGCCCAAATCGATCGATAACGCTCCCACGCTTAAATAAAATGTGTTTTTCACTTCTGTTATCGATCCCAACACATCTGTGCATGCTTCGATTCCATGTTCCTTTTTTTATGAGCGGATGTGATGAATTTGGTGATTTTGAGCGATTAGGGATTTTCGGATTCGATTAGGTCCGTTTTGGATCTTTTCTGTTGGCTTTAGTATTTTTCCAGAAGTCCCGGATCGCCTAAAATCATCAAATTTTGCAAAATGATCTTCGAAAACATGAAAAATAAGTCGGAATCGATTCTGGAGCATTACAGCCTCCCGGCTGTAAGCTACAGGGGCACGGCTGTAACCTACAGCCGCGAGGCTGTAGCCTACAGGGGCCCGGCTGTAATATGGGCAGAATTACAGTTTTGCCCTTTTGGACCCCAAACTTGTAATTTTGCATCTTTTTCACATTGAAAAATGAATTTTGGCATGTTTGCATACTTTTGGACCCTAGATGGATGTATGTTTTAGGCCCACACACGAACGGGACCCCCGGGTCCCGGGATATCCGGCCCGCTAAAGTTGGATAAGTGCATGAAAATGAGCCAAACCGTTTTTAAAACCGATTTTCCATCCATAAAACCTACAGGGCGTTTAAAAAACCGTTTTCCAGATCTAACCGGGCCGACCGATCGGGTCGACTTGGTTATCCCCTTTGCATGATCCCATTTCCTAAAATACCCCTATTCTGTCTTATATGAGTCCTTAGTGTGATTTATTTATTTGTGCTAACCATATTTGGATGCAGCTTTTATTTTTGCTTTATTTTTATTTTTGAATGTATTTTATAGATTATCCCGTGTATCTAGGCAATTGTAATTTTTAGATTATCGTGTATAATAGGCGATTGTAAAAGGTGAGGATGAGAGTTTTTCTTTTTCTTGGGTTGTATAATTTGGCCTCTGATTTACTTTTCTGCACTTTTATTTTTCCGCACTTTATTTTATTTTTATATATTTATGTCACATGTATGAGCATTGGCTAATAATAAAAGAAGAGATAAAATGAGTAGAATTAAGTGAATGAAATGTCATATTTTGAAATAATAATTAAAAATTAGTGAGGATTAGTAGATATGTTGCCCGAACCTCGAATCTCTGGATTAGGTACTGCGTCTACATTTGGTAGGGAGCTGTACCGGAATTTCCCGGATGAGCTGATCCGGGTGGCGACTCTGTATCTAATCTCGAAATTCGCATTTCGAGACCTTTAAGTTAAAATGGGATTTTCTAAAAAGCTTGTTTTCTAAAATTCATGCCTAAAATTAAGTTTTCTACAAAAAGGCTTTTTCAATAAAATGGAAGGTTTTTCCAAGAAAGATTAAAACCCGTTTTCAAAACCAAGACATAACCACCCAGAAAGAAAATCCCCGGTTCCCGCTTCACCGCGCGTTCCGAAAAAGGTCGTCCGCTCACAACGAGCTGCTACCAAGCTCCACCAGATGGTGCAGATTCCTACAGTTAAATGCATTGATCCAAATGCTTTTAGGGCTAATGGGATTAACCTATTGCCACCTGGATTCTAGATGCCAAAATTCACTCCTTATAAGGGAATAGGTGTGAGCACGGGTTTTTTTCCGACCTCGGCGATGAAAGCTACTGTTACCTTTTTCACGGATAAACGTGAAGCGGATTTGGACCGACCGGGATAACGTCGGAAATATCCCGGATAGCCCGAAGGTGTGTGACAAGTCCTAGTACGGAACCCCGAAGAATTCGAGTGAGTATTTTAAGAGAACCGAGGAAAAGAACGGAAAATAAGTGAAAATGGCCTTTTCTGGACATTACAGCCGCTCGGCTGTAAACTACAGCCGCTCGGCTATAACCTACAGCCGCGCGGCTGTAGTCTACAGGGGCGCGGCTGTAACCTATAGCCGCGCTGCTGTAATTTTCATATTTCCTTTTTTTGGTCAAAATCAGCATTTAATTCGGTTTTTAAGCAAAATAGGCATTTTGGTCGCTACAGCCGCTCGGCTGCAGTCTACAGGGGCGCGGCTGTAACCTATAGCCGCGCGGCTGTAATCTTCATATTTCCTTTTTTGGTCAAAATCGGCATTTAATTCGGTTTTTAAGCAAAATAGGCATTTTGGTCGCTACAGCCGCTCGGCTGTAACCTATAGCTTCGCGCTGTATATTACAGGGGCACGGCTGTGACCTACAGTCGCGCGGCTGTAATCTTCAGTTTTCCTTTTTTGACGAAATCAGCAATTAATCCCGATTTAATACCAAAACAGGAGATATTTAAGGTTGCTATTCGGGAATTAGGGACCAAAGAGGCAGAAACAAAAGAAAAAAAGAGAGCAAACCTAGAGAAAAAGAAAAAAAAAAGAAATCACAGAGTTTTTATTAAGGTTTTTAATACAACAACGCGAAAAAAAAAGGAATTAGGCTAAAAAGAAAGAAAAGAAAGGTTAGAAGAAAAGGGAACACTCAAAAATCAATCCTTGAATTTTCCTCGTGGTTCCATTCGAGGTTCGGAAAACACACTTTGCTTGGGTCGTCCGTGACTGTGGAACGTTTCCTGGCATCCAAAAATCTTTTTTTTTTGTGGTCTAAGCGCTGGAACACATACAAGGTAATTTTCTGAGAGGCCTTAAAAATCCATTCTGTTCATCTTGGTTGTGATTCAATTGCATGTTTTGAATTTTTTACGATTTTTGGGAATTTTTCCGGCTACAGCCGCTCGGCTGTAACCTACAGCCGCTCGGCTATAACCTATAGGGGCGCGGCTGTAATGCCATGTTTTGAGTTTTTTTATGATTTTTGGAATTTTTCGGCTACAGCCGCCCCACTCATGATCACAGCCGCTCGGCTGTAACCTACAGCCGCGCGGCTGTAATCTACAGGGGCGCGGCTGTAACCTATAGCCGTGCGGCTTTAGTTAAGGCAAAATCACCAAATTTGCAAAACGATTTTCAAAAACGAGAAAACACATTAGAATCGATTCTGGGGCATTACAGCCGCCCGGCTATAAGCTGCAGGGGCGCGGCTGTAATCTATAGCCGCGTGGCTGTAGCCTACAGGGGCGCGGCTGTAATGGAGGCAGAATTATAGTTTTACCCTTTTGGGCCCCAAACTTGTAATTTTGCATTCTTTTCTCATTCAAAAATGAATTTTGGCGTGTTTGCATACTTTTGGACTCTAGATGGATGTTTGATTTAGGCCCACACACGAACGGGACCCCCGGGTCCCGGGGATATCCGGCCCGCTAAAGTTGGAAAAGTGCATGTAAATGAGCCAAACCGCTGCCCGCTAAAGTTGGAAAAGTGCATGTAAATGAGCCAAACCGCTTTTAAAACTGATTTTTTATCCATAAAACCTACAGGGCGTTTAAAAAAACCGTTTTCCAGATCTAAGCGGGCCGACCGATCGGGTCGACTTGGTTACCCCCTTTACATGATTCCATTTCCTAAAATACCCCTATTCTGTCCTATATGAGTCCTTAGTGTGATTTATTTATTTGTGCTAACCATATTTGGACGCAGCTTTTATTTTTGCTTTATTTTTATTTTTGAATGTATTTTATAGATTATCCCGTGTATCTAGGCGATTGTAATTTTTAGATTATCGTGTATAATAGGCGATTGTAAAAGGTGAGGATGAGAGTTTTCTTTTTCTTGGGTTGTATAATTTGGCCTCTGATTTACTTTTCCGCACTTTTATTTTTCCGCACTTTATTTAATTTTTTTATATATTTATGTCACATGTATGAGCATTGGCTAATAATAAAAGAAGAGATAAAATGAGTAGAATTAAGTGAATGAAATGTCATATTTTGAAATAATAATTAAAAATTAGTGAGGATTAGTAGATATGTTGCCCGATCCTCGAATCTCTGGATTAGGTACTGCGTCTACATTTGGTAGGGAGCTGTACCGGAATTTGCCGGATGAGCTGATCCGGGTGGCGACTCTGTATCTAATCTCGAAATTCGCATTTCGAGACCTTTAAGTTAAAATGGGATTTTCTAAAAAGCTTGTTTTCTAAAATTCATGCCTAAAATTAAGTTTTCTACAAAAAGGCTTTTTCAATAAAATGAAAGGTTTCCCTAAGAAAGATTAAAACCCGTTTTCAAAACCAAAACACCAAGACCCAAAAAGAAAATCCCCGGTTCCCGTTTCACAGCGCGTTCTGAAAAAGGTCGTCCGCTCACAGTGGCGACTCTGCTGGGGACTAACGGTTTCTTCAAAAGAGTTTTCACAAAAAACTTAAGGAACTTAGGCAACAATTGAAGTATGTCCTCACTTATAGTTGATTATTAAATCGTAATTCAATATTTCATTCACATTGCATAAAGCCTGACATTTTCTCTTCTTAAATCCCTCCAACACTCATTTAAACCCAGTTTATTTCTAAAGGTGACCTACCTCTTCCGCTAGGATTGGAGGCACCCGAGGAGGTAAACCACTCATAGCCTTGTACGAACCCCTTCGTTTGGACCCTTGAGTGGGGAGAAGTGAGGAGTATATTTTCGCTATGGGAACCTGTACGACCCTTGGCTTGACTCATACCTTCATGTAATGGCCTAGCAACTTCCCTTTAGGATTAGCAAAACCACATACTTGAAAATGGACATCGAGAGTACGCCTTTGGTATCCCCCATTGATGCCAAAGAGACCCAATACCTAGGAAGAATGCGAGACCAATTGAATGGAGGAATAAGGTTGGAAGGGTGGGCATATTTTTGTGTGTGTGCTAACGTTTGCTCTATGGTTATTTTATTTTCGACCTTTTCACACGACATAAACACGCATCATACGTATGTCATATTCTAATCACTTTCTTTGTGCAGCCATTTTAGAGCATCCTCACACGTGTGTGTTATACTAACCATATTTTCGTGCAGCCATAATCATTTTCCGTATGCCACATTCATTTTGTGTGCTCATGGATTCATAAAGCATACACGACATCATCTTGCATGTCATACATTCTAACCACATTTTGTGCAGCCATTTGCATCTCTGTATGACATAGACATCCACATCATTTCATTAAAAATGTAAGGATGTTCTAAGTATGCCCTTCACGACCATTTCATATCATAACATATTGGGAGTCCCCAAGGCTACCCGTATTCCGCCTGTGCACTAGCTTGCATTTGGCTGTCCCATTACATTATTAGAAGACCACAATGGTCTTAGGCTCGCGTTTGTGTGATGGACCACATGAAATCATCACATCTTGATCATTCACATTCGGTGTCATGGAGACGCCTTAGTTTTGCTTGCGTGTCCCAATCCATATCGGATTGTTACATAACATCGACAATCCATTTGAGGTACTCCACGAGTGCCAAGCTAGTTTTCATATTAAGACATTTCATAGCATTCCTAAATCATGTAAGATGTTCCACGAACACTGAAATGTTGTCCGTGTTTTGATTCGCACGTGACTTGTATGTGACATCCCTTCATGTTAGATGCCATAAAAGCATCGAACATCTATCAGCGGGATGGTTCCCTCAAGACGATTTCATGTCATCACATTGACCTACAAAGTGTCAAACTTTTGTCCATGTGTCAGTACACATGCGACCATTTCACCACATCCCCTAGGTGCCCCAAAGGCACCGAACCTCTGTCCGTGTGAAGGCTTGCACGTGACGTTATTGCATTGTCTTGTGTATAGCATAGGGTATGCTTGGAACATCCAAAGCAAAAGAAAGAAAACCACTAAAACCATCTTTAGCATCATCCACATCCATGAGACATCATCCAAACATGAGCATAAAAGTACCATTTAGAGTGTCGAGTCTAGGACCACGACATCCATCCGAAACTCTAACCTTATGCTGATTGTGCAGTTTGGAGTCGCATCTCGGGAAGGCTAATTCGAGTTGAATCAGAACCAAACACACAAGTCCAGTTAATTCGATTAGAACCGGTCACCGTGGAGGGAATCAGTTCAGGGTCGGATTCAGACAGGGAAGTCGAAGTTTAATTGCCTACTCTACCGGTTGACAGTCAGGCATTGTTAGAAGAGGTTGACAGAGCAGACATGGCTGACCGAAACAGTGGAAACAGTGGAACCAGTGGAACCATGCCTTTCGACCTGGCTGCCTTTATGAGGAGCTTCTTAAGCTCAGATGAGTTCAGGGCTACCCTTCGGGAGCAGGTGCAGGCGGTGATGACTACCCTCCCTATTCCAGTTGTCCAACCAGCCCAGACCTCGGTTGGGAACGAAGGACGACAGCCTGTTCAAGCCACTCATGGAACCGGGGGGAATACTCCTAGCGGCATTGGCGGAGTTGCCAATCACAGAGAGCCGGACCGTCAGTCCGAAGAGGATGAGGCTTTTGAAAAGGCGAGGGAAGCCTCGATTGGGACTATGCTAGAGAAGCGCCTCAATCAGAAATTTTCTGATATTGAAGCTATGCTGCCTAAGCTGAAGGAGATAGTCCACTATAACCCTGTTAAGTATGTCGACCCAACTACTTTGATGGCTGATGGAGGTGAGCCGCTCCCAGCTGGTTTTCAGATGCCTTACCTGCCTCCGTACACTGGAGAGGGCCCACCGGAAGCTCACTTGGATAGTTATGTGAGGTTGATGACTAGTACGGGGATTGGAAAGGGTCATCTGTTGAACTTGTTTCCAACTACTCTGAGGGGTGCTGCGGCAAAGTAGTACATAAAGGTGCCCATACATACTCGCTCCACCTGGGAGGATTTATCTGATGGTTTTATGAAGCAGTATGCCTACAACACCCAGACTGAGACAACTCTTGAGGATCTAGAAAGGATCCGTCAGAAACCAAATGAGTCTTTCCCGGCTTACTACAAACGGTGGATGGATGTGCAAGTTTTGGTGGATGGGGCACCAAAGTTAGAGTCACTCATTGTGAAGCTGGTAGATGGTAGTCTACCCCAATATAAGGACAAGATGAAGCTGAAGAGATTCCACTCCTTCAATGAGGTGGTGGAGTTTGCCAAACGTATCGAGCGATATGAAGAAGAGGAACAAAGGGGCAGACAGAGTTCGGGCTCTTACAGAAGCAATCAGGGGTACTCTCAAGGGTACAAAGGCAATAGCTCTAAGGTTACTCCAGTGGGGTCCAGTACTAACTCGACTCAGAATGTAGCCCCAATCGAAGTGCAATGGGAGGATGTAGCCGCTGTGAACCTGGGAAGACAGACTCCTCAAAGGGTCACCAGTCTATGGGCTGAGTCAGTAAGCCGAATTTTTGCTAAGTGTAGAAAGGCTGGGTTATTGCAGAGCTTGAAGCCATTTTCGCCTCCAGCTGAGGCAGATAAAGACAATTTCTGCTCTTATCATGTGATGACAGGCCACCGCACAAACGAGTGCAGCCAGCTAATTAAGGCCATCAAACAGTTGGTCGCTGATGGAAAGATTATCGAGCCGGCTTTGAAGCCCAGTATTTAGAGTAATCCTTTGCCCAAGCTTGGGTGATTCGGGTGCACAAGCTTGTGGAGGACGATATTCTTTTTTATGTCTTTAGTTTTTATCTATAAAATTTATTCTGTGAACAATTCAACCTCTCGGTGTTTAATTCAATACAATTTGATTTCAATTACTTGTGCGATATTTTTCGGATGGAACTGTGCATGCATCCAAACATTCATTTAATGCCTTTAACACACATGATGCATCAATGCATGAAATGAATCTAGGGACAGATGATGACCCAAAAATGATATCTGTCTCAAAAGACCTCACGCCTGATGAGAGGAAAGAAAAATTAAAAGTACCACAAAAGCGCATGGAAATCTTTGCTTGGCTGTACAGTGTCGTACGAGGGTTGACGGAGAAATTACTGAACACCAAGCTCCAAAAAATTCAAAGATGAAATTAATCAAGCAGGAGCTCTGTAGACTCGATTGGGCATGGCTCCATTGGTCGCAACCGCCAACTACTTCTCAGAGTGGGTAGAAGCGGAGTCATATATGAATGTCACCGACCAAGAAAAAAAAAAAAAAAAAAGCATTATCATGTCGTGACCAATAATGGCCTACAATTACAAAGGGCAAAGATGGAGCATCATAGATTATCTTAGCATCTCCCACAAGCCAATGGGGTGGTAGAAGCGGCTCATAAGGTTCCGTCCAAAAGACAATCACTTACAAAGGATAGGCCGATATGCTATCATTTGTCTTGCAAGGGCACAAAACTAGCATCAGAGCAGGCACTGAAGAAATGTCATACTTAGCCTATAGGATTGAAGCGGTTCCACCAGGGGAGACAGAGACCAAGTCGTCAACCCCATCAACCCAGACAAGCCCAGGCACTATTACGTGTAAAAAAATAATAATAGTAATAATAAAAAAAGCGGTCCGATGGGTCGTAAACCGAGAGGGCGACCCATGCAAAAATCAGGACAGTCCGATAGATCGAAAACCGAAAAGGCGGTCCGTGCAAAAGTTAGGACAGAGAGGCGAGCACCATCAGTGGGAAAATCTGCAAAGACCAGTTGGTGGCAGGCATAGGTCCAGTCAAGACGGATACCATTGCTGATTCTGTCCTTAGCTTCATTTCATCTTTGATGTGTATTGTGTTAAAACATTATAAATGAGTGAATGAATGAATGCCAGTTTTATGTTCAGGTTAAATGTCCCAAGTCTGCTTGAAATTGAATTCGTATGGATGTGCACATTTTCTGTTTACATGCATCTCACTTCAAAAAAAAAAAAAAGAAAAAAAAAGAAAAAAAGAACCCGATAGATCGAAAACCCGAAAAGGGCAGTCTATGCAAAAGCTAGGGCATAAAATAAAGTCTGCTGAATTGAAAACCCGAAAGGGCGGTTCAGGAAAAAATAAAGACAGTCCGATAGGCCGAAAACCCAAAAAGGGTGACCTATGCAAAAATTAGGACAAGCAATGAAAATAAAACAAAAGTCATACAGTAGTATCAAGCTCAGACAACTCTAATCCTGTAAAAACCGAGGTACATCAAAGCCAGTGCCTCACGCCCACGCCTCGTGGAGCAAGCAATCAGGTCAATTAACCAAACTTCAGTACGATGTCCCACCAAGGACAGACCCATCTGGGCATCCCAATCGTCTGTCCGGTCCCTGAAAGTCTGATTCATGACCTCCAGCTCGGTGACCCGCCGACGCAATTGATCAACCTCTGTTCTCAAACGAGCGGACTCACGGCGCTCGATCCCAATCGTCTTCTGCAACAAACAAAACATGAAAAAGCACCATAATCATACGCATATGCATCCAGGACACGCACATACACATACACTCAAGACATACACACACACATGCATACACGCATCAATGTGTACTCAAGTACAGGTACATGGTGTCATCATCAGGCTGTCTCGAGCCATGACTACTTCGAAAGTGGAAATAACCTGATACTGGGGCATCCTCAAATCCTAAGTATCCAGGGGCAAAACAATCAAGCCGTATTTATTCTTGATTGAAGGGGCAAAAATTTTTGTTTCCAAAATTATCGATTAAGGAATAAATACGTACCCCCAATCCAGCTTCAAAGGTATTGCTCCACCCCAGAGAGCCAGTTTCAATAGTATTGCTCCACCATAGAGAGCCGATGTCAACGGTATTGCTCCACCATATAGAGCCCATGTCAACGGTATTGCTCAACCACAAAGAGTCGGTTTCAATGGTATTGCTCCACCATAGTGAGCCGATTTTAATGGTATTGCTCCACCATAGAAAGCCGATTTCTACAATATCAAGGGGCAAGATGTCCAGTCCATATTCATTCTTGATCGAAGGGGTAAAAATTTTTGTTTCCAAAATTATCAATCAAGGAACGAATACGTACCCGAAACAACTTCAAAACATCAAAGGAGATCATCAAGCTTCGCAAATCACCAAAGCATCTTTCCCCAGCCATAAAAGCTTCACGGGAAACACAATCATCCTTTCCTTCAGTGACACAAGCTCCACTAGAAGTGAAATGACCAAAATGCCCTCCTGTCAGTAACCGCATTATCGGATGGCCAAAACACCTTTCCTTTAGCGACACGAGCTACACGAAAGACCAAATGACCAAAGTACCCTTACTTCAAGGAATGCCAACTGCCCAAGTTGCAAAATTACCAAAATACCCTTCCCTTTCGTAAGCACCGAATGGCAAGGAGAATTCGATATGGGCAAGTCCTCTGCTTCACAATGGAGTCGAAGCATGTCCCCGGCAAATCAAACAAGATCTGGGCAAAGTCCACTACTTTGCAATGGAGTTTAAGCATGACCCTAGATAACATCAGAACAATTCAGGCAAAGTCCTATGCTTCGTATCAGAATCGAAGTAAGACCCTGAAGATTCAAACCAATTTAGGCAAGACCAATGTCTCAAAAGCAACCCAGACAAGTCCCTATAGACATCAAAACGAGTCAACGCGAAGGAAACCCCCAGGTATGTTCTCTTTTCCTTCTCACCGTGCTCCCTATCGCGAGACCAAACTCGAATCGGGCACAAGCACCCGTTCAAGTCGACTTTGGTCACGCGAGGGGCAGCCTGTGAGCACGGGTTTTTTCCCAACCTCGGTGATGAAAGCTACTGTTACCTTTTTCACGGATAAACGTGAAGCGGATTTGGACCGACCGGGATAACGTCGGAAATATCCCAGATAGCCCGAAGGTGTGTGACAAGTCCTAGTACGGAACCCCGAAGAATTCGAGTGAGTATTTTAAGAGAACAGAGGAAAAGAACGGAAAATAAGTGAAAATGGCCTTTTCTAGACATTACAGCCGCTCGGCTGTAAACTGCAGCCGCTCGGCTATAACCTACAGCCACGCGGCTATAGTCTACAGGGGCGCGGCTGTAACCTATAGCCGCACGGCTGTAATTTTCATATTTCCTTTTTTTGGTCAAAATCAGCATTTAATTCGGTTTTTAAGGAAAATAGGCATTTTGGTCGCTACAGCCGCTCGGCTGTAACCTACAGCCCCGCGGCTGTAGTCTACAGGGGCGCGACTGTAACCTATAGCCGCACGGCTGTAATCTTCATATTTCCTTTTTTGGTCAAAATCAGCATTTAATTCGGTTTTTAAGCAAAATAGGCATTTTGGTTGCTACAGCCGCTCGGCTGTAACCTATAGCCACGCGGCTGTATATTACAGGGGCGCGGCTGTGACCTACAGCCGCGCGGCTGTAATCTTCAGTTTTCCTTTTTTGACGAAATCAGCAATTAATCCCGATTTAATACCAAAACAGGAGATATTTAAGGTTGCTATTCGGGAATTAGGGACCAAGGAGGCAGAAACAAAAGAACAAAAGAGAGAAAACCTAGAGAAAAAGAAAAAAAAAAAAAAGAAATCACAGAGTTTTTATTAAGGTTTTTAATACAACAACGCAAAAAAAAAAAAGGAATTAGGCTAAAAAGAAAGAAAAGAAACGTTAGAAGAAGAGGGAACACTCAAAAATCAATCCTTGAATTTTCCTCGTGGTTCCGTTTGAGGTTCGGAAAACACACTTTGCTCGGGTCGTCCGTGACTGTGGAACGTTTCCTGGCATCCAAAAATCTTTTTTTTGTGGTCCAAGCGCTGGAACACATACAAGGTAATTTTCTGAGAGGCCTTAAAAATCCATTCTGTTCATCTTGGTTGGGATTCAATTGCATGTTTTGAGTGTTTTACGATTTTTGGGAATTTTTCCGGCTACAGCCGCTCGGCTATAACCTACAGCCGCGCGGCTGTGACCTATAGGGGCGCGGCTGTAATGCCATGTTTTGAGTTTTTTACGATTTTTGGAATTTTTCGGCTACAGCCGCCCCACTCATGATCACAGCCGCTCGGCTGTAACCTTCAGCCGCGCGGCTGTAACCTATAGCCGCGCGGCTATAGTTAAGGCAAAATCACTAAATTTGCAAAATGATTTTCAAAAACGAGAAAACACATTAGAATCGATTCTGGGGCATTACAGCCGCCCGACTGTAAGCTACAGGGGCGCAGCTGTAATCTACAGCCGTGCGGCTGTAGCCTACAGGGCCGCGGCTGTAATGGAGGCAGAATTCCTGTTTTGCCCTTTTGGGCCCCAAACTTGTAATTTTGCATTCTTTTCTCATTCAAAAATGAATTTTGGCGTGTTTGCATACTTTTGGACTCTAGATGGATGTTTGATTTAGGCCCACACACGAACGGGACCCCCGGGTCCCGGGATATCCGGCCCGCTAAAGTTGGAAAAGTGCATGTAAATGAGCCAAACCGCTTTTAAAACTGATTTTTTATCCATAAAACCTACAGGGCGTTTAAAAAAACCGTTTTCCAGGTCTAACCGGGCGACCGATCGGGTCGACTTGGTTACCCCCTTTACATGATCCCGTTTCCTAAAATACCCCTATTCTGTCTTATGTGAGTCCTTAGTGTGATTTATTTATTTGTGCTAACCATATTTGGATGCAGCCTTTATTTTTGCTTTATTTTTATTTTTGAATGTATTTTATGGATTATCCCCGTGTATCTAGGCGATTGTAATTTTTAGATTATCGTGTATAATAGGCGATTGTAAAAGGTGAGGATGAGAGTTTTCTTTTTCTTGGGTTGTTTAATTTGGCCTCTGATTTACTTTTCCGCACTTTTATTTTTCGGCACTTTATTTAATTTTTTATATATTTATGTCACATGTATGAGCATTGGCTAATAATAAAAGAAGAGATAAAATGAGTAGAATTAAGTGAATGAAATGTCATATTTTGAAATAATAATTAAAAATTAGTGAGGATTAGTAGATATGTTGCCCGAACCTCGAATCTCTGGATTAGGTACTGCGTCTACATTTGGTAGGGAGCTGTACCGGAATTTCCCGGATGAGCTGATCCGGGTGGCGACTCTGTATCTAATCTCAAAATTCGCATTTCGAGACCTTTAAGTTAAAATGGGATTTTCTAAAAAGCTTGTTTTCTAAAATTCATGCCTAAAATTAAGTTTTCTACAAAAAGGCTTTTTCAATAAAATGAAAGGTTTCCCTAAGAAAGATTAAAACCCGTTTTGAAAACCAAAACACCAATACCCAAAAAGAAAATCACTGGTTCCCGTTTCACAGCGCGTTTCGAAAAAGGTCGTCCGCTCATAATAGGGCCATCAGGTCCTCACATCAACAACTATGTGACAGTAATGGCAATGAATGGCTTGACCACTAACCAGATTTTAGGTTTGTTCCTAACTACTTTAGAAGATGGCGCTGCTCGGTGGTTCAGGAATTAGTTGGCGCACATCAGAAAGGACTGGAACTCCCTGGCTGAGGCCTTTGTGAAGCATTACAGCTATAACACTCAGATTGAAGTAACACTGCAACATCTAGAGGCAGTGAAGTAGAAACCGAATGAGACCTTTGCAGAGTACTACAAAAGATGGATGGATAAACAAGTTCTACTAGAGTAGAGGCCTAGGGATTCTGAGCTCATCATCAAGCTCGTGGATGAGAGTCTGAAGAATTATCACAACAATATGAAGCTTCGTGACTTTAATTCCTTTGTGGATGTGCACATTCTTGCTAAGAAAATTGAAAAGTATGAATAGGAGGACAAATAGAATAATGGTAGCGGTAACAGTGATCGGATTGTTTGGAGCTATACTCTGGATATAAGAGCAGCAATAACACCATACTAGCCGGTCGTAGCTACAACCTAAAGCCTACCCGGGCTTCTCCCTCTATTAAATAAGTCGAAGTAGCGATAGTAGCTCAAGGAACGGCTCCCAAGGCCAATTTGAAAGGAATATCTCTATGGGCTGAGTCTTTAAGCAGAATATAATCCCTGGAAAGGTATTTCTTGCTTTTTGCAGGTATCCGGGGGCAAAACGTTCGGTCTATATTTATTCTTAATTGAAGGGGAAAAAATTTTTGTTTCTAAAATTATCGATCAAGAAATAAATACACACCCAACAAAACTTCAGAATCATTGCTCCACTGAGAGTCGACACAACTTCAGAATCATTGCTCCACCGAGATCCGACACAACTTCAAAATTATTACTGCATCGAGAGCCGACACAACTTCAAAATCACTGCTCCACCAAAAGCCGACTTCAAACCAAAGATCATAGAGCCGAATTCAAACCAAATCATGCTAGATCGTTGCTTCATAAAGGAAACAGAGCAAGTCCTTAAATCAAATCAAATCGTGATAGACCACTGCTTGGCAAAGGAACCGAAGCAGGTCCCTTAATCAACTCAAATTAGGCTAGACCACTGCTTTGCAAAGGAACCGAAGCATGTCCCTTAAGTAACTCAAATTGGGCTAGCTTGCTACTTTGCAAAGGAACCATAGCAAGTCCCTGAATCAAAGCAAATTGGGCTCGATTGCTGCTTTACAAAGGAACCAAAGCAAGTCTTCAAATCAAAGCAAATCGGGCTAGATCGCTAGTTCACAAAGGAACTAGAGCAAGTCCTTGAATCAAATCAAATTGAGCTAGACCGCTGCTTCGTAAGGGAACTAGAGCAAGTCCCTGAATCAAAGTAAATCAAGCTAGATAGCTGCTTCGCAAAGGAACCGCAGCAAGTGCCTGAATCAAATCAAATCAGGCTAAACTGCTACTTCGCAAAAGAATCAGATTAATTCCTTGAATCAAATCAAATCTAGCTAGACCACTACTTCACAAAGGAATCAGAGCAATTCCCTAAATCAAATCAAATCTGGCTAGACCACTACTTCGAACACACATCAAAACAAGTCCCTAAAGTCAACATTATTCCATCCGTGACACAAGCACCATAGAGAACCAGCACACGAAAGATGCCAGGTACATTTCCTTTTCCTTTTCTCACCGTGCTCCTTATCGTGAGACCAAACTCAAACCGGGCACAATAGCCTGACCATAAGTCGACTTTGATCCCGTAAGAGGCAGCCTGTGAGCACGAGTTTTCTCGACCTTTGTGATGAAAATCCTATGTTTCCTGTTAAGATAGACGAACATGAGTCGGATTTGAAAATGAGAAGAATGTTGCTTGGAATGTCTCAAATGCTCCAAAAACCGAACAATCACCGATCCAAAACCCTGAGAAAGGTCCTTCGAGTGATTAAAGAGCTTAGATGTGAGTGTAGGCTTTAGGAAAGTCTATGACAGCTCTAGTTAGAGTAGCACAGCTATAGTTTCACAACTATAGCTGCATGGCTGTAACACCAAAGCCGTACGACTATAGAATTACAGTTGCGCAGCTTTGACGAGTGGCCAGGTTACTTCCTAAATAAACAACATTAATCCTTGATAGATTGGGATCCCAGAATTAAAGGGAACAAAAACTGGAATTCTCTAGGGTAAGAGGGGAGAATACAACAAAGAACAAAAAGGAGAAAAAATCAGAATAGAAAGGGAATTCTAGGGAGAGGAAAAGAGAAAAGGAGAAAAAAAAGAGAGAAAAACTAAGAAAAAACCAAAGGCAAACACAAGAGATAGAGAGAAAACACTCGGGAAACACCTAGGGTGAGAGTGTCCAGTCACACTATCACTCATTTAGTTTGTTCTCGGGTGTGTGCGGATTGATTTAGGGTCCGTATTTGAAGTTTCAGGGTGTTCATGAGGTTCTAAGAGGATTCCAGCATACATATCCAATTCCAGTCATCAAACACACTAGAACACCAAAAAGGTAAACTTTAAGAGGACTTAAACTCATAATTGTTTGCTTTGTGCTGTGTTTTTATTCGAGTTTTGTGAAATTGGAAACTATCTGTTTGATTATTGCCATGCGGCTCTGACTAGAGCCAAGTGGGTATAATCCCTTAGAACAGAGTCGAGTGGCTGTAACACTATAGCCGCATGGCTGTGTTCTTCTGGGCAGAAACTCGAAGCACCCTAAATCAACCGAACACAGTCAGTTTCCTATTTTAATCATTCTGTTATGAATTATTTCGATCAAATAATATCTATTACATTCAGAATTATGGTTTTCAGATTTCCAATAACATCAATGTGAGATTTGGATTTTGTTGATTTCGATTTTTAGAATCCGGGGTTGTTTGATCCAAATCGGATCCATTGTCCAGCTTTAGCGGACCCCCAAATTCCTTAAAATCTTTAGAAATCACCAAAACGAGTTAAAACTGTGATTTACAAAAGCAAAGAAAACCAATTTTGGGTTCTGGACACTACAGCCGCACAGCTGTGTGGCTATAGCTATGCGGCTCTAACTAGAGTCGCACGGCTGTAGTTACAAAAGGAGGCAGAATCTTAAGATGACACCACGGATGTTGTCACATGATGCTGTCTTTAGAATCAAACTGGTTTTGATGTGTTTACTGCTTTGGACCTAAGATGGATGTTGAAATTAGGAAACCCACACGGATGGAACCCCGAGTTCCAGGATACCAGACTCACCAAAAGGAAGTAATTTTGCATGTAAATGAGCCAAAACCATTTTCAAAATTGTTTTCAAGCATAAAAACCTATAGGGCATTTCTAAAACAGCTTTCCAAGTCTAATCGAGTAAGTGGCCCGGACTTCTCGGTTACCCCCTAATGCATGCCTCGTTTCCTGAGTTTCCCCATTCTATCCTGTTGTGAGTCCTATGTGTGTTTGTGATATAATTATGCTAACCAGTCTGTTTTGCAACTTTTTATTTCTTTTTATTTTATTTTCTTTTGGATGTATTTAATAAATCAAATCGTGTATTTTAGGCGATTGTACATTTTATAGATTTTCGTGTATCTAGGTAGTTGTAAGGTGAGGATTAGAGTTTTTATCTTTTTGGGTTGTAATAAGCAGCCTCTATTTCTTTTTGTTTCGTTTGGATGTATGGTTTACTTTTCTGCACTTTATTTATTTTTGTCATCTGAATAAGAATGGGTTAATCAATAATAAAAGATAAAATGGGTAGAGAATAAGTGAGTATAATTTTGTAATATGAACTTATAAATGAAACCAAACTTGAGGTTGAACAGATAAGTTGCCCAAACCCTAAATCTCTGGATTAGGTACGGCAGTCTATGCTCGGTAGGGAGCTGTACTAGAATTTCCCGGATGAGCTGATCAGGGTGGCGACTCTGTCACTGATCTTGAAATTTTAATTTTGAGGTATTTAAGTTAATAAAATGGGATATTCTAAAATGCAAAACCAGTTTCCCAAAACTCGCATTCAAAGTAAAGGTTTTCTACAAAAGGGATTTCAAATCAAATCAAAGATTTTCCTAAGCAAGACACAAACTCGTTTTTCAATTCAAACTTCAAACCAAGTCATTCTTTCCCTGGTTCGCTTCACCGCGTTCCGCTCTAAAAGGTCATGTGCTCACACCATGTTATTCACTACCTAGGTTAAGTGAATTAAACAATTACATATTTAAGTACCTAACTAGCATATCAATCACAAGTATATAATCAAATCAAGGATTCAATTAAATCATGAAAAAGAAAGAAAAATAAAATGAAATTAATTACTTGAATTAAAGAAGAAATTAAGGACAGATCTCATAGTTGACTTTTCAAGACTGAATTTCCCCTTAGTTAGAAATTTGGAATTAGTTCTTCATAGCCAGAAAGAAAACGCTAAAAGAGAGAGGAAGCAGATTGAAAATCACGATCAAAAATAAAAATGGGAAAGGAAGAGAGAATTTTCTCCACCTAAACTCTTTTTACAACTTAGCAAGAGTTCTAAAAAGGAAATAACTCTACTTAAGATTTTATAGGAAAATCTAATTAGAGTTAAACTATGAATAAAAATAAAAATATCCTAAAATCTCATTACAAAAAGGCTAAAGAAAATAAACTAAAACTAAATATGAAGGCTTCTAATCCCATAAAAACTCTACAAATTCGTAACTCCCTTTAAGCCAAGATCTTGGCTTATGGAAAATAGCTTTTTATGTCCATTTTTAGCATTAGCAGCACACCACAAAGCCATGCTCAAGCTCCCAAAATCAACACTTTTAATTTCAACTTCAAAGCCCCTAGTACAAATAATGACACAAAATAAAGTAAATCCACCTAAGTTAACCAAAAATATAACAATTAAAGCCTATAAACAAAGATAGATTATGTGCATAAAATGCACTTATCAATCATCCATCTTCTCAGTTCCACTTTGATCATTGCAAGCTGTTCATCCTAAAACTCCAAATCTCCACAGATTCTGAATCTAACGGTTGATTGGCCAAGAATTCTACTACTGCTTTGCCTTTCTTAGTCATGTACTCAATGTTGAATTCGGATAACAATACCAACCACCTGGATAATTTTCCAACCAATGATGGTGCCTTACACAGATACTTCATTGGATCCACTTTGGCCACTTCTTGTATCCTATAGGACTGGAAATATTGTCTTAGCTTCTTTGTCAGCCAAACCATAGTTGTGCAGGTTTTCTCAAATATGGTGTATTTGGTTTCGTAACCAGTAGCTTTTTACTAAGGTAGTAAACATCATGCTCTCTCTTGTCATCTTGCTCTTGTACTAGCATTGCCCCTACCGAAGTCTCTTCAATGGCCAGATATATGATTAAAGGCTTACCCGGTGTCAAAGGTTTCAACACAGGTGGACTTGTTAGGTAAGCCTTTATTATATTAAATGCAACCTAGCACTAATCATTCCATACTACTGGCTGTTGCTTTTTGAAGAGTTTGAAGATAGGTTCACAGACTGTTGTCAATTTACGAAGAACCTGCTGACATACTGGAGTGACCCTAGGAAAGATCTGATTTCTTTTTTTTTTTTTTGTTTTCGACACCGGCATATCTCAAATGGCTCTGATTTTATCCTGATCCATCTCAATTCCCCTTTGGCTAACTATATGTCCAAGTAGCTTGCGTGAAGTGACTCCGAATACACACTTCTTTAGATTGACTTAGGGGTTACACTTCTTAATCCTGGTTATGAATCTATCCAGGACAGCAGGGTGCTCTTCCTAGGTCATAGATTTGACCAACATATCAGTGACGTATGCCTTGACCTCTTTGTGGATCATGTCATGAAGGAGTGTAGTGATGGCCCCTTGATACGTGGCTCCAATATTTTTCAATCCGAATGGCATCACCGAGTTATATTACATACCCCTATTCTGTGATAAAGGTTGTCTTGACCTTATCGATTATGTCCATCAAGATCCAGTTATACCGGGAGAATCCATCCATAAACGAGTACATGACCACTATGGTCGCACTATAGATAAGCACATCTATATGCTGTAGGGGAAAGTCATATTTAGGAGATGCATTGATTTTTTCAAATTTGTGCCAAGGAGCGATTGATTTGGAAATTGAAAAAAAAGAACAAAATTGAACAAATCGAGATTCTTACCAGAAAATCTCTTTAAGAGATGGCTGCAGAAATCGAATCCGACTTCCTCCACATTCCTGTACACGAATAGCTACGACTCGTGCTAGCGAGAGGATCGGCCGAAATAAGAGTTTTTAGAGGTTGGGAATTTTCTGCTCAAATCTCCTTGCACTTGGCTGAAAATACACTAGGTTATTTAACCTAGCAGGCCGAAATTCCTATGGGAATTTTTGGCCCAATTTTCACTTTAATCTCATGTGGGCTTTTCTCCTCTTGTGAGCCCAAGTATGATTTAATTTTCATATGTAATTTTAATCCAACATGTATGTCATCATATTATACCATATAATATATTACATACATTTAAATTAAAATTAATTTGACCAATTAATTTAACCAAGGAATTTAATTAGATTATCATGAAATTAAATACGTGTAAATCTATACATGTAAAATATTTCCACCTAGGAAATAATCTTATAAATTGGTTCATTGAATTAATTATCACAATGCCAAGACACATATTAATAATATTATTTTGATCAATCCAATTGATCCATATAATACAATTAATATAATCCTCTCTTTCCGGTGTGTATACTCCAAGTATACAGTTGATCCCTTTAGTCCGAGTTTAGACGTTCAATGTGTACAATCCTGTGGGCCAACCTTTATGTTGGCAGTGGGCCTTTGGCCCACAGAGTGTAGGCGGGCTCTAGTACGCCATTGTAGCCCTCAATTAAGATGGAGATAGTAGTCCAACTGAAGTCATAACCCTGTAGTTTAAACTTGTACATCCTATGTCATTGATATCAGTGTCCAACATAGAGGCATGGATTGATCACCCTCTTTTGTGTCTGGACATTTACTTGATCCCGAATGAACTGATGCTCACAAACATGTTTTAACCTAGTTACCCTAGCAGCAACCACTGCTGCTAGAGGAAGCAGTAGCCCGCTACTGCGACAGCTGCTGTCCAGCAGTGGCTGCTGCTAGAACCAGCGGCTGCCGCTGCTGCTCCCGCTGCGAATCGCTGCCGCCGGAAGCCCTGCATGCCGAGAACAACCTATTTTTTTTTATTTAAAATAAAATTAAAAAAATCCATAACAAGAATCACCAAGAATCTCATCCAAGAACAATAAAATTAAATAAACATAAACCTAATGAAAATTTAATTTCTATTGCAAAATCAAAGGGGAAAAATCATAAACCCCAATCCAAGAATCCCAATCAAAAATACCAATTTCAAAACCAAGGGATTCAATCCAATTTTAACAATTTCCATGGATAAAAAACCTGGCTCTGATACCACTGTTGGGATTTGTCACCGGAAATCACCCGATAAAAGCGGAAGAACTCAGTGATTTCCTTAAATCTGTGCCCAGAAGCAATTGAAATAGAAATTGTAAAACTTAAAATTAACCAAAAAGAGATTGATCTCCTACCTAGATTATCTCTACAAGAGATGGATGCAGACTATAGGAATCAAGGTAGAATCCCTCCTCATTCACGTACACGAACGCTTTTCGAACACAACCCTTGCTAGCATCGGAAAATCACGAACTTTGGAGCTGGAGGAGATGAGAATTTCGGCTATGGTGGCTTGGTTCTTACTTGGCCGAAATACCTAGGGTTGTTTTAACCCTAGGTGGCCAAAATTCTCCTTGTGAATTTCAGGCCAATTGGCTCACCTTGTGTGGGCTTTCCTTCTTTCATTTTTAGGCCCAAATCTATTTTAATTCCTTTTGGTTTAAATTAATTTCAAGCCCAACATTAATTTTAACATGCGTATAATATATTACACCATGTAACATATTATTTACATTTAATTGAAATTGGTATGACTAATTAATTTAATCCATGAAATTAAAATTAGATCTTCACAAAATGAATTCATATGTAAACCTATACTTATGAATATTTCCACCTAGGAAATAATCTCATAATAAATCCAATTAATTATGAGAATGCCAATCAAATATTAATCTTATTGTTATGATCAATCCAATTGATCTTTATAATATAATTAATATAATCCTCTCTCTCTAGAGTGTATACTCCAAGTATACAGGTGATTTCCTTAAGTCTGTGTTCAGTCGCTCATTGTGTATAATCCTGTGGGCTCATCTTTATGTTGGCAGTGGGCCTGTGGCCTACAGACTGCAGTTGGGCTCTAGCAAGCCACTGCAGCCCCTAATTAAGATGGAGATAGCAGTCCAACTATAATCATAACCCTATAGTTTGAACTTGTATATCCTATGTCATTGATATCGGTGTCCAACACAGAGGCATGGATTGAACACCCTCTTTTGTGTCCGGACATTTACTTGATCCTAAATGTAGTGATGCTCACAAACAAGTTCCAACTTGTTTAGGTATGGCCATACTCTTATCAGTCACATTCATCAAGAGGCTGGTGATATCTTCTCAATGGACTACTAAGTGACAAATCCCTTCAGCATATCCATAGCATTACCATGCTAAGTGACATACCCGAAAGTACCCATACTTGGCACCCTATTACAGGCCCTTTAGGCGTACCCCTAAGTATGCAATCTTGCATGCAACACCATCATATGGTTAGGTCAAAGGATCCATACAAGTACTACATGAGAATCACAGTGATACTATACCATGTGGATTTCTCATTTAGTGGATCTATCCAGTACCATGCCCTTTTTACATGTACCCTTTAACTTGGCTGACATTCCATGTCCAATGACCAGTAAGACACCGCCATACAACAAGGTTAATGATAGTCTCTAGTTCCAATCATTGCCATGACTGGAACAGACTACGGATCTCTTTATGGTCATATCGTTTACCCTATCCATGGTCTTACTGCCAAGTGCATGACACTTGTCATCATGGATATGGATATGTCCATTGGATACTTCATTTGAGGTATCGCACAAGAGATATATAATAAATGAATTAATGCTTTTATTAATAATACAAAATGAGTATAATACATAAATCCAATAAAAGTATAATACAAATACAAGGTCTAATGCCTCGGGACTAAGGCATATCCAACGCGTATGTTGTAAAATTTTGGTTTTTTGGATATCTGATCTCACTGATACAGGGTTTTCGATTTCCTAGATTTTCATTTTTATGAGATTCGGGGTTATTCAATCCAAATCGGATCCGTAGTCCAGCATTTGTGGACCCCCTACTTCTACAGAATCCCTAGGAGACCCTGAGAACGAGCAACACAACATTTTCAAAAAATTGGAAAACCAATTTTCGGGCTCTAGAAGTCATAGCCGCACGGCTCTAGTTACAGCTGCATGGCTGTAACCTCTAGAGAGAAACAGAGTCGCGAAACGACCCGTACGGATGTTGTCGCACGATGCTGTTTTTGGATTCGAACTATTTTTGATGTGTTTACTGCTTTTGGACCCTATATGAATGTTGGATTTAAGAAACCCGCACGAACGGAACCCCGAGTTCCTCGATAATAGACCTATTGAACGGAAAAATTTGCATGAAACCGAACCAAATGGTTTTCCAAAGTTATTTTTCAGCATAAAACCTACAGGGCATTTCAAAAACCGTTTTCTAGGTCTAACCAGGCCGGTTGATCGAGTCGACCCGGTTACCCCTTACATGCATGCCCCCGTTCCTAAAAATCCCAATTCTATCCAATTTGAGACTTATTTATGTTGTGACATAAATTATGCTAACCATCTATTTTGCAGCTTTTGATTTCTCTTTATTTTAATTTTTGATGTAATTAATAGCTTAACGTATTTTAGGGGGCGTAATTTTCTAAATCTCGTGTATTTTAAGTGTTTCTAAAAGTGAGCATGAGAGCTCTTTATTTTTATTCGATCTGGTTGTATAAGCGGCTTCTGTTTTATTCTTTTAAACTGCACGAATATATGGTTTACTTATTCTGTAATTTAGTTCCATCATTTGCTTGAGCATGGGCTAAATAAACACAAATTGGGTAGAGAAAGATAATAAAGCGAATAACATATGGTAATATGAACTGTAAAGTGAAAGCAAGCAAGAGGTTAAGTAAGTCTCTTGCCCGAACCCTAAATCTCTGGATTAGGTACAGTAGTCTACCTCGGTAGGGAGCTGTACCGAAATTTCTCGGATGAGCTGATCCGAGTGGTGTCTTTGTCACTAATCTTGGAATTTAAGTTTTGAGGTCTTTAAGTTAAAAATGGGAAAAGGTTTTCCACAAAGGGATTTTCAAACAAATCAATGGTTTTCCCAAGATAACCAAAAATCCCGTTTTCCAAAACCTAAACACCATCCAAAACGCACATTTCCCAAAAAGTTTCCCATTTCTCGGTTCGCTTCGCGGTGTCCCGCCATTATTAAAGGTCGTTCACTCATAGTACTACTCTGAATTCAGTGATAAACTTCTTTATCCATAAAGCTTCCTTAGCTACATGACACGCTGTAATGTACTCAGGTTCTGTAGTAGAGTCTATGATGGTCGGTTGCTTGGAGCTTTTACAGCTTGCAACACCACCATTTAGCATAAAAACATACCCAGACTGTGACTGGTACTCATCCTGGTTGCTCTGTAAGCTTGCATCAGTGTACCCAGTAACTGACAGCTCTTCCTGACCTCCATACACTAAGAAGCTATCCTTAGTCCGGTTAAGGTACTTTAGGATTGCTTTGACAGCCTTCCAGTGATCCTCGCCGGGATCCTACTGGTATCGGCTCGTCATACTTAGTGAAAAGGCGACATTAGGTCTCGTACATAGCATGGAGTACATGATTGATCCTATAGCTGAGGCATATGGGACCAACTTCATGTTCTCCCTATCCTCCCTTTTCTTAGGACTGTTCTTCTTACTAAGTTTCAACCTATGGCTCATTGGCAAGAAACCTTTCTTGGCCTGATCCATGCTAAATCTTTTCAGAACTTTGTCTATGTACGTGGCTTGACTTAGGCCCAGAAGCCGATTGGATCTATCCTTGTAGATCCTAATCCCTAGGATCGTCTCAGCCTCGTCTAAGTTCTTCATTATAAAGCACTTACACAACCACTACTTTACACTTTGCAATGTTGCTATGTCACTTCCAATAAGAAGGATATGATCCACATATAATACCATGAAGGTGACAATGCTCCCACTAATCCTTTTATACACACAAGGCTCATCTTGATTATGTATGGAGCCATATTCCTTTATGGCTTCATTGAATCTAAGATTCCAACTTCGAGATGCTTGCTTCAATCCATAAATGGACCTTTGAAGCTTGCATACCCTCCCAGGATACTCTAGATCGACAAAACCCTCAGGTTGTGTAATGTACACATCCTCGAGTAGCTTTCCATTTAGGAAAATGGTTTTGACATCTATCTGCTAGGCCTCATAGTTGTACCAAGCAGCTATGGCCAGTAGGATCCTTATGGATTTGAGCATAGCGACTAGTGAGAAAGTTTCATCATAGTCTATTCTATGGACTTGTCTAAAACCTTTTGCAACCAAATGCTCCTTGAAGGTTTTGTCAGCTTTTACCTTGCAGCACCACTTGCAACCTATTACCTTAGCACCCGTACGTGGATCAACCAGATTCCAAACCTGATTATCGTACATAGATTTCATCTCCGCCTCCATGGCCTTGCGCTAGTTGGCAGACTATGGGCTAGCTATAGCCTCCTGGTAGGTTTTGGGCTCTTCCTCATCGAAGATGAGAAGAGTGGGATCATCGATGCTGAGAAACCTATATCTCTCGGGTTCCCAACGATCCCTACCAGACCTTCTGTGTCCTTATGTGACCTGGGTCAAGGCTTCCTCCTGTGGAAGCTCCACCTTGGTCCTCGAGTTATCCTCTTTAGGAGTTTGTGAGCTTTAAACTTCCTTGAGTTCAACATTGCTCCCATTGTCTTTCTTAGAAATGAATTCCTTTTCTAGAAAGACCCCCTTTCGTGCCACGAACACCTTATTCTCGGTTGGGTTGTAGAAGTAATACCCTTTGGTTTCCCTAGGGTAGCCCCCAAATAGGCATTTGTCAATTTTGGGTTCTAGTTTGCCCCTAGTCAATTTCTTGACATGTGCATCACATCCCCAAATCTGTAGGAAAGGCACATTAGGCGCCCTAGGGGTGCACACGGTCGGTTAACCGGTCCATGTGGACTTTTGCTAACAGTTAACCGTTTGAACTGTTTTTCTAATTTACTAACCATACACTGTCCGGTAAATTCGGTTAACCATTATTCGATTAACCATTAATTTCGGTCGGTTAACCTTTTTTTACGGTTAACCATTTCCGAATTAAACATTATATTTTAAACCTCAAAATTTTAAATCATAAATCTCAAATATCAAAGACAAATATGAAATTACAAACCATATCTTAATAATTAATTAAAATGACATTACAACTAGAAGTGAACTGATTATGTTTGTCGGTGAATTAATTGTTACCAATGATTGGGACACCTGACGTACTTTAGAAGTATTGCAAGATAAACTGTTGTACAAGATTAGCTTTTTCTTCTAAGTTATGATGTAAATCCATGTTGGCATTAGGCACTCTACCTATAAATATGACACAAACCTTGCAATCTTGTACTCTTGCATCTTATAGATCATAAAAGAAAAAAAGGCAAGAATTAACACATATTTCATTTACGGATATTTAATTATGAAAGTACCATTACAAATTAATCAGTACATTTTTCCAGTACATGACAAATTAAGCTATTCGAACTCTATAAAACTCAAGTATCGATGAATTTCTACAGTGATTCAGGACGATACCAATTTGGTACCACTACAATTGTGACATATCAATAATAGCATTGATGTATCAAAATCACAATGAATTTTTGTTCATACTTGTGAGCAGACGATGCGTTTTTGACGGGACGTGGGACCCCCTTTCGGAATGGTGCGCCACGATCTCGGGTGGGCCCCTCCCTCGCATTGGGTTTTTATGAATGGAAACCCACGTTTTGGAAAATAAATGGAATTAAAAAGAACCGAGACCTAAGTCTCGATGAATATTGTAGAGTCGCCACCTGGCTCAGCTCAACCGGGAAATTCTTAAGGTAGCTGAACCGGATGAACGGTCGCTACACTATCCAGAGATTCGGGTCCGGACAAGTCCCTTATTTCGTGTCTAATTTAAAATAAATATTGCCAATGTTCTCAAATGGTATTTCAAGATCTAAAGTCAATTTTATTGAATATAAAAGGCATACAGCGCGCATACAAATATATAGTACAAAAATAAAGAGAAATAAATATTAATTGGTTTACAACCAAATCGAATAGAAAAATAAAAACACTCACCTCACTAATACAATCGCCTAGAATACACGAGAATCTAAAAATATTTACAACTGCCTAAATACACGATTTAATCTATTAAAATATATCAAAAATAAAAATAAAAGAAATTAAAACCTGCAAAACAGAAGGTTAGCACAATTTATACGGCACACCACAGGTTGGACTCAAATAGACAGAATGGGAAATCAAGAATTGGGGGCATGCATTGAGGGGATAACCGGGTTGGCTCGGATAGCCGGCCCAGTTAGACCTGGAAAACATTTTGAAACTTCCCTGTATTTTTGGTTTTGTGGGAAAATCATTTGAAAACAATTTTACCGGTTTACATGCATTTTTCATATGTTAAATGGGTCAGTTTTCAGGAGAGCTGGGTCCCCGTTGTTGAATTGATCTAAATGCAAATTTACCAGAAAATTGAATCTATGGTCATGATGCGCACAACAAAATTCACTTTAATGATTTTTGGGGTTTTCTAATCTTTTGGGATTTTTTGGGATTCTTTTATAATTTTTTATGGATTTTTTAAGAAATTTGGGCTTAAAGGTGAAATTTCGGTTCTGAAAACGACAGTGGTACGACTATAAATTACAGTCGTCAAACTCAACTACAGTCGTACGACTGTAGTTGATTTCCAGGTGATTTTCTTTCCAGCTTGTTTTAAATAAGATTTTGGTGAAATCTTGAATTTTCAGCATTTACAGTCGTACGACTATAATTCATCAACTCAAGAACAGTCGTACGACTGTTCTTGATCTCCAGAAACAAAAATGCGGAAAAACAGATAAAAATGCAGAAAAAGCACACCAATCACCCAGAAAGCTTGTAAAAGAGAAGGGAAAAGGGGTATTTACCTCTGTGGCATGCGTCCACTGTAGGATTGACCCCTGGCGTCACTCCAATCCACTAAAATCCGGACTTTTCTCCTTGACTTAGGGTTTGAGATTTGGGTCCAGAGATTTCCAAATGCTGAGAGATTTTGATGAGGAGTTCCTCCTTTTCTTTTTGATTTTCTCTTCTCTTCTTTTTTCCTTTTTTTTTCTTCCTCTCCTCTTTCTGTCTGTCCCCCTCTTTCTTCTTTCTGCTTTTTTCAGCTTTTGAGGTATGGGTTTGCTTACCTACCGCAATCTACAGTCGTACGACTGTAATTATAGTTATACCACTGTAAAATTTTTTTTTCCCTTTTTTTTTAAGTAAAATTCCGGTGCTTACAGCTGCCCCTCGTGTGATCAAATTCACCACCTGAACTTAGTCTAGGATAGATGATGTGAATTTGAGAAACGCGACCCAAAGCGACGCAGACACAGGAAAGAACCCGCCATTGAAATAAGCCGATATCAGGTCTAGATTACCCGAGGCGATGCTGGGGAGGAAATAAGCCGATATCAGGTTTAGGTTACCCGAGGCGATGCTGAGGAAGGAATAAGCCGATATCAGGTTTAGGTTACCTGAGGCAAAGAGAGATGGATTATGGATTGGCTGATATCAGGTTTATGTTACCTGAGGCAAAAGAAGGTGAATTACGGTTAAGCCGATGTCGGGTTTATGTTACCCGAGGCAGAGGAAGATGGATTATGGATTGGCCGATATCGGGTTTATGTTACCCGAGGCAGAGGAAGATGGAATATGGATTGGCCGATATCAGGTTTATGTTACCCGAGGCAAAAGAAGGTGAATTACGGTTAAGCCGATATCGGGGTTTATGTTACCCGAGGCAAAGAGAAAGATGGAGTATGGATTGGCTGATATCAGGTTTATGTTATCCGAGGCAGAGGAAGATGGATTATGGATTAGCCGATATCGGGTTTAGGTTACCCGAGGCAAAGGAAGATGGATTATGGATTAGCCGATATCGGGTTTAGGTTACCCGAGGCAAAGGAAGATGGAATATGGATTGGCCGATATTGGGTTTATGTTACCCGAGGTAGAGGAAGATGGATTATGGATTAGCCAATATCGGGTTTAGGTTACCCGAGGCAAAAGAAAGATGGAATATTTGGACGATTTGAAATTTTACTAGAATTGAGTGGACTTGAAATAATAAGAGGTTCAAGGATCTGAAACCGTGCTTGAATGAAATGAGGATGGATAGCTTTAGGAATGATGATTTTAGTGTTGGCTGGGGAATGAGTATTTATCCCTTGATCGATGATTTTGGGAACAAAAATTTTTGCCCCTTCGATCAAGGATAAATACGGCTTGATTTTTTTGCCCCTTGGAAACTTGATTGTTCTGCCCCGACATTGTATCGTCTCTGCTTTGAGAGCGATCTTGGTTAGGGGAGACCCGGTGATGGCAGTTGATACCTGCACTTGGATGAGTTGTGATGCATATGCATATGAATTGTACGTGTTTACTTTAAACGTATGCATGTATGTACATATGCATAAATAGTTCTAGATGTATGCATGCAACATGTGGCTTACGCTTTGTTCTTGGTATCCGTGTGAGCCCGTAGACGAAATTCACGGCTTGTGACTGGCCCCGATGGTAGCCCAGGTGACCTAGCCCGATTGTCCCAATGTGTCTCTTGACCGACTAACTATTACGCCAATATAGGTTTTAGAGGAGTTGGCCGTCTTGAGTGATTTTCCACTTTACCCTCTGCATATTCTGAAGTGTTGTCAGGCTTAGTGGATCAGAGTAATAGGCCATGCCGACGGATGGTCCGTTTGGTTGAGCAAGAAGATGGGAGTGAGACTTTACATTTCCGTACCGCATAATAGGAGCTCCTGTGATATTATCCCGGGCTTGGATGCAATGTCCTACTAATGGATGTTTATACGTAATGGCATGGTGCATGCAAGATGAACATCTAATCGGAAATCTAAACATGCATAATATTGCAATGGTGACATTAGAATGAGTATGACAGGGAGTATGACAGTGACCCTGACTTTGTAATACCACCCTTCCCCGATTGCCGACACGTCCTTTCGGATTTCCGTGTCAACAAAATCTTTTTTTTTTAAGAAAGATTTGTGATGGTCATTTTATCTGCGTTGATCCCTTTTGCGATGGTTTGTCTTAGGATGGGAAAGATAGATCTTGATGTGTTCATTGCGACTCACGAAGATACTGCCGTCGATGATACCCAGTGGTTCGGCTTTTTACTCGCCCCTGGTATTATAGGTTTGTGTTTGGGGAGTGTTATAGGTTTGTGTTTGGAGAGTGAAGAACTTCCACAGACAAGGTTTGCCGCGCAATGTAGTCTGTAAGTGAACATTGACATGCAACAACACAACAAATGCATATTGAACACCAAAATTGAATGCAAAACATTCATGACATAATGAATGCGGATGGATTTGGAAAATCTAAAATGTGGCTCTGGTTTTAATTGATGCCCCTTCAAATTACCAATATGCCCTTTCGGTTTTACCCATTGGAGTTTTTTTTTTGCTCGATCACCGGATAGAGTTGCTATTGTAGATGGACAACCTGAGATGAATTCAAGTGACCACTGGATTCTCCTGCGGTCTGATGCTGTATTCATGTTTCTAATTCACCCCAGATTTCAGTTTAAGCACGGCTCCCGAAGACTGAATTCTTGAAATGGTTGGCAAATGCAACTTTCCCTTTGAATATGAGCACAACAGACTTTATAAGCTTTCCTATTGATGGTATTGTCCCTTTCATGATTGTTGAAAGCTTTGTGAAGCCATGTTGTCCCAACACAGTTGGTGAAGTTCATAAATGCATAACCAAAATTTCCTCCAGTCTTGAAATCCATAGGCAAATAGAGGAAATCATAAGCAGGCTTCCCTTCGAATTTATTCTTATTTTCCTCCAGACAATGCATGCCCAGAATTTGTAGCAGATTATGTCTTTGAAACTGATTTGGTAGGTTTCTGATCATCAGGCTTGTTTTTCCCACCAAGATTAGCTTCAATCTCTCTTTTATCCAGCTTGGTCTCTTCAATAGTCAATTTCTTGGGTAACCAATGTTGTTCCTTTTCACTTACAGAAACTATTTTCTTCTTACTCTGGAATCTCGGAGCTATATATTTCATTTCCCCCCTTTTTCAGTATTGTTAAACTCATTTGAAGCAGATTCATATCCAAATCCTCTATCTATCATCAAATTAAATCCCTTCCTACTATCTGAGGTAAAAAATAATTAGTCTGGGAGTTTAGATTGAAGAGAAATGGCGTAGGATTAAAAGGGTATCCCCAATTTAGTATAGGTTGATGATAAACGAAGACGGATTGAAACAGCGCCATAACCATCTGCTCCATCGCCCTTCTGCTGAAGAGATGATACGGAAAAATACAATATGGAGTAGCATTAGGGTTCAACTTCTTGTTAGGAACCATTGGAGGTAGGAAATATGGGATCACAGAATCAGTTCAAGTTCTAGAGAGAAGATGAAAGATAGAAGATGAAAGTGAAGGAAAGACAATAAAGGGAAGACAAAGGCGTTGAAGGCAAATGGAGAAGACAAATAAGAGAGTGAAAAGGGAACTGCTTTGGGTAAAGACACCGATCTTCTCTATCACCGCATGAAGTTAACTTTTTAGAACAGGCAACAACGTACTTATCTCCATTGTCTCAACTCATTGACCCCGGCATTTCATGCAATAGGTGGGCCGCCCCCAGATTCATTAAGCACTCAACAGAGTTTGATTCTATGATTGAAGAGAGTGTGACTTTAGACCAAGAGTAGAAATTTGACTGTAAGGAACAGCTAAGGTCTTCCACCGGTGCTTGCTTCTTCTTCTTCTTTTTTTTTTTTTTGAAGAAGTTAAATCCAAACCGCAGCCACCTATTGATTTTCCTGCTGCATTCAGATCCATGTATGTCATGCATGTTTGATATGTCCTTTTGGATGAACAATGCATGTGTGATGTCATATGCACATGAATGCCACACAAACAAAACTATAAATGCATTAAAACTAATGTCTGCTTCAGAGTTTTACAGCATGGTGGATGGCGAAGGTCATTTGGATTTTTAGGGCTTGGTGCTTTTTGGTGGGTTTGGTTTTTGATGTGGGATGCTTCTTTCGAGCACGAATTAGGCTCAAAGGTTCGTTTTGGGGATCGGCTCTGAAACTTCGCAATGGTCCCTGGTTTGTAATGATTCGGGTGTATTGGGGCTATCCAAGTTGAAACTTTTAGGGCAAGACAAGCAGCGTTTAGGGTCGTGGTTTGTAGGGATCACTGATCTAGGTTGGCAATTGATTCGAATGAAATGGTGCCATCCCATTATTTGCTTGGTAGACTTCTTCTCTTTCTCTTTTCTTTTGTTTTTTTTTTTTTTTTTTTTTGGAAAAGGGTTTTACCGAAGTCAGGTTCACTTGTAAATTCCCTGTAAGACTCAGATTGATGTCATGCATCTCAATATTATGCATGATGGACATGCCGTTTTAGATGATCGAATGCATGCTTAATGCCATATACTTGTAATCACCACATAAGTAAGAAAATAACAAGATGCATTGCATTCAAAATGAGTTCAATACACTTTACAACAAAATGAGTTCCCTACGAGAAGGAGCCTCTAATGGTATTGATCTCACAGCGTCCGATTATTCTTTATCTGATCACTGCCTCACTTTCATCAAATCAGGCTTTGGAGCTTTTCATCATTTTCCTTTCCCCGGGAGGTTTGAGGAAATTCTTTACCAGTCTCCTTGCTTGCTCCCAGTTGCTCATTAGTAGCGGATGGCACCTTTAATCTTCCCTCATCAACCAACTTCCGGATCTCCTTAAAATATAGCAAGCGTTGGTTCGGTGACCTGTCGCTACATGATAGGTACAGAAGTTGTTCTTTTGATCCGGTGCCGGCTCCACATATGGCTTGATGCTCTGCAGTAACCCCTCTTTTCTACATTTGGCAAATAATCGGCTCAGTGATAAAGGCCACAGGGATATGCCCTTTCCGTCACCCTTGGGGTGTGAACTCCTGGTTGGCAGTGGAACAAGGTTAGTGTTGGCTTTGAGGGGGGCCATTGATTCTGCTTCACCATTGAACCCTCTTATTACTCCCTCAAGATCAATTACACGTGCCTCTAATTCAGAGCACCTTGTCATCAGCTTCTCCACCTTGTCCAGGTCACCTCCCAGCATTTCCTTCAAAATTGCCGTTGCCTCTTCCCTGACTGCCTTTCGGAATCGTGATGAGGCAACATAATCATCTAGGATATCTGTTACAATGTTGAAGTTCACTAGGCCAGCCATTCTCGAGACTTCTTCTCTTTCCTCCCCTGATAAGAACATTTGTTGGCACTGACTGGGGCATGCGCATAGAGGATACCAAGTCGAGGGATGATGTAGGTATGAATGCGAGATGTGATGCATGCATGCATGAATGATGATGTCATGTGATACCATGTCATGTTATGCAACCCTAAGCTAGTCATGTTCACACAAAGCCAGGAATGGAAACATGCAAAATGTAATGAATGTTGTTAACGAAGCTATATGCTGAAGTATAGCGTGGCATATAAATATACACCACACAGAGTGCCCACAGATCGAAGCAAGGTGATACTTGTGAAGGGTTTACGTGTAGAGCGTATCTTACACGAGAGGAGAGTTGACGTTTGAAACGGTATATGTAGAGCGGATCTTACACGGGGAAGAGATGTAGTGTTTAAAGCGGTACATGTAGAGCGGATCTTACACGGGAAGAAGGTGTAGTGTTTAGAGCGATACATGTAGAGCGTGTCTTACACGGGAAGAGGATTTAATGTTTAGAGCGATACGTGTAGAGCGGATCTTACATGGGAGAAGGTGTAATGTTCAGAGCGATACGTGTAGAGCGTGTCTTACACGGGAAAAGGATTTAATGTTTAGAGCGAGCGGATCTTACATGGGAGAAGGTGTAATGTTCAGAGCGATATGTGTAGAGCGTGTCTTACACGGGAAAAGGATTTAATGTTTAGAGCGATACGTGTAGAGCAGATCTTACACAGAAAGAGGTTTAATGTTAAGAGCGATACGTGTAGAGCGTGTCTTACACGGGAAAGGTTTAGTGTTTAGAGCGGCACATGTAGAGCGTGTCTTACAGGGGAAAAGGTGTAGTGTTTAGAGCAATATGTGTAGAGCTTGTCTTACAGGGGAAAGGTTTAGTGTTTAGAGCGATACGTGTAGAGCGTGTCCTACACGGGAAAAGGTATAGTGTTCAAAGCGATACGTGTAGAGCGTGTCTTACACGGGAAAGGTTTAGTATTTAGAGTGGTACGTGTAGAGCGTGTCTTACACGGGAAAAGGTTTAGTGTTTAGAGCGGTACGTGTAGAGCATGTCTTACACGGGAAAAGGTTTAGTGTTTAGAGCGATACGTGTAGAGCGTGTCTTACACGAGAAGAGGATTTAATGTTTAGAGCGATATGTGTAGAGCGGATCTTACACGGGAGAAGGTGTATGTTTAGAGCGATACGTGTAGAGCGTGTCTTACACGGGAAAAGGATTTAATGTTTAGCGCGGTACATACAGAGCCAGTCTTGCACGGGGAATTTGGAAAGACACGTGTAGAACTTAGTCTTACACTGAGAGGAAATGTGCAGAGCTTGTCTTGCACAGAAAGATATAGGGAACGATACGTGTAGAACTTAGTCTTACAAAGGGTGGAAGGTTAGAATTTGATGCGGTACGTGCAGAGTTGGTATTGCACAAGGGAATTTGGTATGACACGTGTAGAACTTAGTCTTACACGAGGAGGAAATGTGCAGAGCTTGTCTTGGTATTTGGGTGCGCGGGACACAAGTACAGGGTTTCTAATGATCATGGAGGACCTAAAGGGCTTGATGGAGTTTCTAGCGTTTTTGGAACACTTAAATCACGGTAGTGTATGCCGTGAAGTCCTTGGTGCTTATGGAATGCTTGAACGTTATGGAGTGCTTGAATGTTTGATGGATGAATGAGATGTACATCGTGAGATAATGAGGATGATCCCTCTGTGTTTCTTTTTATTTTTATTTTTATTTTTGGACATCCCAAGAACACCCAATGCTATGCAAAAATGCCATGTGTGGACCACCACACGGATGAAGGTTCGGTGCTTTTAGGGCACCTAATGAATTTTGTGAAATGGTCGCATGTGTACTGACACACGGACGAAGTTCGACGCTTTGTAGGTCTATGAGATGATATGAAATGGTCACATGGGGCCGGCCCATGGACAAAGTTCTGATGCTTTTGAGCGTATGAAATGAAATGATGTTGTAAGAAAGTCATGTGCCATAGGAGACACGGACAGAAATTTGGCGTTCGGGGAACACCTTTCATGATTTGGGATATTATGATATGCCCCTACATGCATACTAACCCGGCACTCGGGGAGTGCCTTGAATGATATAACAATGTCATGAAGTAACCCAATGTGGATCACGGAGCTATATAATATTTGTGATGGATGGGTATGATTTCATGAAACGTATCGTGTGGATTATCACACGGAAATATACTTAGAACCATCGTGGTCTCTATGGAATGAAATGATTTGGTGGAATGGCCAAATGCAATCCGGTGCATTGGCAGAACACAGGTATTTTAGGATACCCGATATATGAGGGAATGATATGATCGTGGTGGGCATCCTTGGAATGCCCTTAATTTAATTTAGGTGATATGTCGTGAATGCTATGAAATACAAAATGCAAATGGCTGCACAAAAACATGGTTAGGATGCATGACATACAAAATGGTGTTATGTATGCTATGTGAAAAAAAAAAATGCTAATCACATAGATACGATGTTATGGCTGAAAAAGAAATGGTCAGTATGAATGGCAAGTGAGTGATTTAATGATTTCATACGAAAATAAAATGCAAGTGGCTGCACGAAAGCGTGGTTTAGGAGGCATGACACACATAATGATGTTATGTATGCCATGTGAAAAATGCTAATCACACAAATTTAATGTTATGGCTGAAAAAGAAAGGGTTAGTATGAATGGCAAACAGATGACTTAATGATTGCACACGAAAATAAAATGCACGTCGCTGCACAAAAATGTGGGTTAGTATCACGCAAACATGTTTTATGAATGGAAAATGTGAATTGTGTATGGGATGTCACGTGTATGGAAAATGTTAATCATGGTATGTTACGCACACGTAGGTAGCAATGGCGATGTGTCACGAGATGGTGAAGAACACATAGCAAGCAAAACGAATTCTTCCAACCTTATTTCTCCAAGCGTGGTCGGTCTTAAAAAATTCTAACCGAGTCCTGGGCGTGGTTCACTTCAATCACCAACAGGGGGTGATGAAGGAGCGATTTTATTATTCACACAATTATTTTGGTATCCTAAGGGAATCCAACTAGGGCTGCCTATATGGGTTTGGTCAAAGTCGGGATAACATCAAGGCTCTCATAGCAAGATATACTCCTCACTTCTCCCCACTCAAGGGTCCAAATGAAGGGGTTCGTACGAGGCTATGAGTGGTGTTTCGTATTCGTGCCCCTAAGACCAAGAGGAACTTAGGCGACACTTCAACAATCCACCGAGCTATAAAAGGATACCTAATCTAATGCAAAAAATGGCTAACTAAAAATGCAAATAAAATACCAAAAGAGAATCATCCGCCTTATTTTAATTAGACACTTTTCAGGGCTTGTCAAATTCTTTTAAGCTTTTAAGAAAACTTTTTGAAGAATTTCCCCAGCAGAGTCGCCACTGTGAGCGAACGATGCATTTTCGACAGGACGCGGGACTCCCTTTCGGAATGGGGCGCCACGATCTTGGGTGGGCCCCTCCCTCGCGTTGGGTTTTTATGAATGGAAACCCGCATTTTGGAAAATAAATGGAATTAATACATAAAAGAACCGAGACCTAAGTCTCGATGAATATTGTAGAGTCGCCACCCGGCTCAGCTCAACCGGGAAATTCTTAAGGTAGCTGAACCGGATGAACGGTCGCTACACTATCCAGAGATTCGGGTCCGGACAAGTCCCTTATTTTGTGTCTAATTTAAAATAAATATTGCCAATGTTCTCAAATGGTATTTCAAGATCTAAAGTCAATTTTATTGAATATAAAAGGCATACAGCGCGCATACAAATATATAGTACAAAAATAAAGAGAAATAAATATTAATTGGTTTACCACCAAATCGAATAGAAAAATAAAAACACTCGTCTCACTAATACAATCGCCTAGAATACACGAGAATCTAAAAATATTTACAACCGCCTAAATACACGATTTAATTTATTAAAATATATCAAAAATAAAAATAAAAGAAATTAAAACCTGCAAAACAGAAGGTTAGCACAATTTATACGGCACACCACAGGTTGGACTCAAATAGACAGAATGGGAAATCAAGAATTGAGGGCATGCATTGAGGGGATAACCGGGTTGGCTCGGCTAGCCGGCCCGGTTAGACCTAGAAAACATTTTGAAACGTCTCTGTATTTTTGGTTTTGTGGGAAAATCATTTGAAAACAATTTTACCGGTTTACATGCATTTTTCATATGTTAAATGGGTCGGTTTTCAGGAGAACTGGGTCCCCGTCGTTGAATTGATCTAAATGCAAATTTACCAAAAAATTGAATCTATGGTCGTGATGCGCACAACAAAATTCATTTTGATGATTTTTGGCGTTTTCTAATTTTTTGGGATTTTTTGGGATTTTTTGGGAATTTTTTATGATTTTTTATGGATTTTTTAAGAAATTTGGGCTTAAAGGTGAAATTTCGGTTCTGAAAACGGCAGTGGTATGACTGTAAATTACAGTGGTGCAAACTCAACTACAGTCGTACGACTGTAATTATAGTCGTATGACTGTAAATGAGAAAATTCAAGATTTCACCAAAATCTTATTTAAAACAAGCTGGAAAGAAAATCACCTGGAAATCAACTACAGTCGTACGACTGTAACTACAGTCGTATGACTGTTCATCAACTCAAGAACAGTCGTACAACTGTTCTTGATCTCTAGAAACAAAAATGCAGAAAAAGCACACCAATCACCCAGAAAGCTTGTAAAAGAGAAGGGAAAAGGGGTATTTACCTCTGTGGCGTGCGTCCACCGTAGGATTGACCTCTGGCGTCGCTCCGATCCACTAAAATCCGGACTTTTCTCCTTGAGTTAGGGTTTGAGATTTGGGTCCAGAGATTTCCAAATGCTGAGAGATTTTGATGAGGAGTTCCTCCTTTTCTTTTCGATTTTCTCTTCTCTTCTTTTTTCTTTTTTTTTTCTTCCTCTCCTCTTTCTATCTGTCCCCCTCTTTCTTCTTTCTGCTCTTTTCAGCTTTTGAGGTATGGGTTTGCTTACCTACCGCGATCTATAGTCGTACCACTATAAAAAAAATTTTTTTTCCATTTTTTTAAGTAAAATTCCGGCGCTTACAATACTGGATTTTATTTGTGTAACACAAACTTAATTCTCAATCTACATCCATTACATACACTTGTTGGTTTATAAAATCAAGAAATTATTAGTTGAATTTCTATTTGGATTTGAGTGAGCAATGAGTTGAAGTTTGAAAGTGATAGGTTGGGGTTTGACCTTTATTGGCTAGATTGTAATAATGCAGTCCTATATATAATAGGATGTAACAATTAATATTATTGTTAAATTATTGAAAAATGTTTTCTCCATAATACATAAATGTATCTTTAGTATTTTCCTTTTCATCTCTAAAAATTCAATTTTCTTTTCTAGAAATATATATATATATTGGAAAATAAAAATTAAATTAAGGATAAAAATTACATTAAACATACTGGAAACTATGGAGGTAAAATTACATTAAACACCCAAATGTTTCACCATTAATTCATATAACCTATATATCCAATTATATAATTTAAAAATTTTTTTTTTTCCAATGGTCGGTTAACCGAGTCCACATGGACTTTTATGTATAAAAACCAAAACCGAAACCAAAACCAAAAATTTTTAAAAACAAAAACCGTACACTAGTCCATCGGTTTCGGTTAACCATATTTGCTGTCCGGTTTCGGTTCGATTTCACGGTTTTTCAATTTTTCGGTTTTTTTTTGCACCCCTAAGGTGCCCTGCCCATCCATATCTTGTTTGGCATCTTTTCCACTGCCTTAGTCAGAGTATTATTCAAAATGAGAGCTCCTGTGCCAAGAGCGTATCCCTAGAAGTTTATTGGGAGAGAGGCATGACTCATCATTGAGCAGACCATGTCCAACAAGGTCCTATTCCTCCATTCAGACACGCCATTCCATTATGGTGTTCCTGGCGGAGTGAGCTATGGAACGATTCCATGTTCTCTCAAATATGAGTCAAACTCTAGGCTCATATACTCCCCTCCTCGGTTTGACTGAAGGGCTTTGATATTTCTGCCTAGCTGGTTTTGAACTTCGTTCCTAAATTCCTTGAACCTATCAAAGGTCTTAGACTTATGTTTCATCAGATAGACATAGCCATATCTCCTGAAATCATCCGTGAATGTGACGAAGTACAGATGTCCACCTCTGGTAGCTGCACTCATGGGCCCACATACATCTGAATGTATTAGGTCCAATAAAACAGTAGCCCTTTTCAGCTTTCTTGCTAAAAGGTGTTTTAGTCATTTTACCTCGTAAACAAGGCTCGCATATATCAAGTGACTCCAAGTCAAATGATCCTAGGATTCCAGCTTTGTGAAGCCTAGCTATGCGCTTCTCGTTTATATGGCCTGAACGACAATGCAAAAGGTAGATAGGATTAAGTTTGTTAGGCTTAACCCTTTTAGTATTATTCTATAGACATGACTGATTTCATTCAAATCTAGGATATATAGGCCATTATTTAATAGAGCTTCTCCATAAAATAATTTCTTCTCTAGATAAACCAATTCTACCATTAGAAATAGTAAAATGAAATCCAGAAATATCCAATACTGAAACAGAAATAATATTCCTGCACATTGCAGGTATAAAATAACAATGTTCCAATATTAAAACCAATCCACTAGGCATTATAAGGTGGTATTCGCCGATCTCTATGGCAGCAACTCTTGCTCTATTACTGACCTGCAAGTCCACCTCCCTAGATCCCAGTGACCTCCTATTCTTAAGTCCCTACACATTGCAACAAATGTGAGAACCACATCCAGTATTTAATACCCAGCATTTTGAAATAGTGAGGTTTATGTCTATGACATATATACCAGATGAAGACGTGCCCTGGGTCTTCCTCTCCTCTCCCAACAGCTTGGGACATGATCTCTTCCAATGTCTAGCCTGCTTGCACCCGAAGCAAACATCCTCGGGACTGGCCATGGGCTGGGCCTTAGCCTTCTTGGCCTTGGCTTTCTTAGCCTTAGCCTTTTCCTTGGCATTGCCCTTAGTAAGAGGAGGGTTCCCCTTGTTGACCAGCAGTACCCGTGGAGTCTTCTTGATTGACTGCTCAGCGAGCTTGAGCATCCCATGCAGCTCACTAACAGTACAGTTTATCCCTTGCATATTATAGTTCAGGATGCACTGATTGTAAGAATCCAGTAAGGAAGCCAGGATTGTGTCCACCTCTTGCTCCTATGAGATAGGCGATTCGAGATGGGCTAAAACAAATAGCCCTTCATCTTGAGCACGTGTGTGCTCATAGATGTCCCAGCCCCCATCTTATAGGAGTGGAATGCCTTATTGGTCAGGTACCTTTCCTGACGAGCTTGCTCTTGAAACATCTCATTGAGAGTTGTTGTCATAGCATAGGCCTGATGGTCCATGAACTGCTTTTGAAGCTTAGGGACTATACATACCAACATAAAGCATGTCACGTCCTGGTTATCCTTCACATGCACCTCCGATTCCTCCAGCTGGGTAGCCGGTGGATTACATCTAGTAGGTGCAACTGGTACAGGCCTTTCCAACACATACTCCTTTGACTCTTGTCTTAGAACTATCCTCAAGTTCCTACACTAGTCTAAGAAATTAGGGCTAGGAAGCTTGTCCCTTTCCAGGATAGATCGCAGTGAAAGTGAGTTGTTTGTTGCCATTAGATTACTACATAGAAAAATTATAAGAGTGTTAATAAAGGACTTAATATGTTTTTCCCATATTTAATTAATAATGAATCAAGTTATTAATTAACTCAAGTTATTGGGCTAATAGGCCGCGATCCATATTTCATTAAGATATAGCCAGATGAGGGCCTAAAAAAACTATACCCTAATTATTTAGGTAGGAACGCCGTCCAATCCCAACCTAGGGACTCTCGGTTTGATGGGCTTGTTGGCACTTACCCATCTGTGCTTAAGGCTAGGGGAATCCTACAACCCATGCTGAGTCAAAACCTCTATCCAAGTGTCAGAGTAACCTATACTCCAACCCAATACAAAATGACGATACTCTAGTGCATCCAGCGAGGGCATGGTCTGTAACTGGCCTATCCCCACTTCGAGTCGGTTTTGAATGAGGGAAGCACTTTTAAATGATTTAGTAATTTTCTTTTGGTTATTAGATTCATTTTAATAACGGCTTAGATGTATAGGCGGGTGAAATCGAGATTAGATCATACATATATATACATGAAAATAAATAAAGCATAATTAAACAAATGACGGGCTACTATGAGCCTATATTACAACCTAATATAATTCTAATAAACATATACTAGAAATAGAAAATACACCAGGTGGGCCTCCTCTTCTTCCTTCTAGGCTCCCCCTCCAGTGGGCCTCTTCTTTATAAATTTTTATAATAAATAAATAAAATAAAGTTAAATTAACAAAAGAAAAACGGCATGCAGGCCGTATTTACCCAAAAAGAAAAATACAACCCATCTTGATATGAGGTCCAATAGCGTCCATCCACACATTTAATCATACAAAACATTTAAACCAATATATCAATTTATTAACATGTTATAATGCATGAATTAAATCCCATTTCAATTATGTCCATAACCATTATTTTGAAATCGGCAATTTAGGCCCATCATGGTTGAAGCCCTTAATGGGCTTTAGGCCTCCAGCCCAAGCAGAATACAGCTCCTACAGGAATTGGGAAACCATGAGTCCATATCAGCTGCCTGGGTAATCGTGCTATGAAAACCCGAACCAATTTCAATTATACCAAAATAATTTCCAAAATTAATAACTTATTAATCAAATTAAAATTTCATTCAAGAAACCATGCGCATTTAAATTATAGAAATTTAAACACACAAAATTTTAAAACCCATTAAAATTTCAAAACGTGGGCCCTGGGCATGAAACCTGCCAAATCCAAACTGGCCCCGGCCGGCTGCTGCCCTAGCAGTCGCAGGCGCTGCTGTGGAGGAAGCAGCAGGTAGTAGCTGCTGCCTGAGGGCCTAGCGCCTAAGGCAGCGACTACTGCAGCTGTTTCGGAGGCCACGGCAGTGGCTGGCCGCGACAATCCGTGATTTTCGTCGGAAAAATAAAATATAAAAAGCAATATGAAATTAAATCACCAAGAAATAATCACATACCAGAATATAAAATCAAACATAACCTAATGCAGATTAAATTTCCAATTGCAAAAACAAGGGAAAATCACATAAACCCCAAACCAAGAATCCCAAAAAATAAAAACACCAATTTTAAAATAAGGGATTCGATCCTATTAATCAATTTCCATGGATCAAAAGCCCACTCTGATATCATTGTAGGGATGTTTCACCAAAAATCAACTGATAAAGCGGAAACACGTGTTTATTTCCTCAAATCCGTGCCCAGGAGCAATTGATATGGAAATTGAAAACAACAAAACAAAATTGAACAAATTGAGATTCTCACTAGAAGATGTCCTTTAGAGATGGCTACAGAAATCGAATCCGACTTCCTCCACGTTTCCATACACAAACAGCTATCGAACATGACCCGTGCTAGCGAGAGGATAGGCCGGAAGGAGAGTTTTTAAAGGCTAGAAATTTTCTGCTCACATCTCCCTTCACTTGGCCGAAAATACACTAGGTTATTTAACCTAGTAGGCTGAAATTCTTATGGGAATTTCTGGCCTAATTTACACTTTAATCTCATGTGGGCTTTTCTCCTCTTGTGAGCCCAAGTCTGATTTAATTTTCATATGTAATTTTAATCCAACATGTATGTCATCATATTATACCATATAATATATTACATTCATTTTAAATTAAAATTAATTTGACCAATTAATTTAACCAAGGAATTAAATTAGATTATCATGAAATTAAATACATGTAAATCTATACATGTAAAATATTTCCACCTAGGAAATAACCTCATAAATTAATTCATTGAATTAATTATAAGAAGGCCAAGACACATATTAATAATATTATTTTGATCAATCCAATTGATCCATATAATACAATTAATATAATCCTCTCTTTCTGATGTGTATACTCCAAGTATACAATTGATCCCTTCAGTACGAATTTAGATGCTCAATGTGTATGATCCTGTGGGCCCACTTTTATGTTGGCAGTGGGCCTTTGGCCCACAGACTGCAGGCAGGCTCTAGCAAGCTACTACAGCCCCCAATTAATATGGAGATAGCAGTCCAACTGAAATCATAACCCTGTAGTTTAAACTTTGACATCCCATGTCATTGATATCGATGTCCAACACAGAGGCATGGAATGATCACCTTCTTTTGTGTCCGGACGTTTACTTGATCCCGAATGAACTAATGCTCACAAAACAAGTTCTAACTTGTCTAGGTGTGGCCATACTCTTATCAGTTGCACTCATCAAGAGGCCGGTGATATCTTTTTAGTGGACTACTGAATGACATTCCCTTCTGCATATCCATAGCATTGCCATGTTCACTGACATACCCGAACGTACCCATACTTGGCACCCTGTTACAAGCCCTTTAGGCGTACACCAAAGTATGCCACTTCACATGCAGCACAGTCATATAGTTAGGTCGAAGGATCCATACAAGTACTACATGAGAATCACTTGCGATACTTTACCATGTGGATTTCTCATCTAGTGGATCTATCCAGTACCATGCCCTTTTTGCATGTACCAATTAATTTGGTTGACATCTCTTGTCTAATGGCCAGTAAGACACCACCATACAACCAAGCTAATGATAGTCTCTAGTTCCATTCATTCCCATGACTAGAACAGACTATGGATCTCTTCATGGTCATATCATTTTTCCTGTCCATGGTCTTACTGCCAAGTGCATGACACTTGTTAACATGGATATGGATATGTCCATTGGATGCTCTATTTAAAACATAGCATAAGATATATAATAAATAGATTGATGCCTTTATTTAATGACACAAAATGTATAATACATAAATCCAATAAATGTACAATACAAATACATGGAACAATGCCTTGGGACTAGGGCATATCTAACATAAATTTCTGTAGTCGACATAGACTCTGACCCTTCCATCCTCTTTTATAACTAGTACAATGTTAGCCAACCACTCGAGATACTCTACAACTTCTAGGAATTTAGCTTTGATCTGTTTAGCCACTTTGTCCTTAACCATTTTCGCCCACTCCGGTCTGAGATGTCTGAGTTTCTACTTTGCTGGTTTGCATTTAGGATCCATAGGGATTCTATGCTCTACGATCTCCTTGTCGACTCCAGGCATATCTTCATTGATGAGGCAAATGCACCGACATGCTTCTCTAGAACTTTTATAATCTCTCTCCTTTCTTCATGAGTAAGATCGCTCGAGATGGATAACATTTTAGGGTTTTCATCCGTTCCCAAGTTAATTTCATGCAATGGAGTGTATGTGTGCTAAACACATTGTATGAATGCTTGAATGTATACATAGATCCATCAGGAAAAACATCGCACAAGTATGCAAAGTTGGATTTTTTTGCATTCAAAGCCTCATGGGTGGAATTATTCACATCAAACATAGAAGAAATAGATACATAGAGGTCATTTTCCTCCACATGCGGAGGGTCTTCACTAGCAATTGTCCTCAGTCCTCTCTTTTAGTAAGTCTTCCAGATCTCATTCCAATGCGAGTGCTTTCTCTATACCCATCAAATCGACTAACTCAGCTACCACCTTTATGAACTGATCACTCTGTTCCATCATTATAGGCCTTTCTTCGATCTGATTTGTAAGGCCTTTCTTTAGAATAATGCCCTAGATACAGTGTCCATCACTGCATCCATGTCCCTCACACCTTGGCCTCCTTCAATGGGCTTCTTGCCTTGGATTATAGCATCCATAGGCTCTTCAGGTTTCAACAGAGCTACTTGTGAGACAACCCCTTTTCTTTCCTTGGGCTCCATCTTGAGCATGCCTTCAATCAGCTCCATCCTATTCTTCGAGAAATCCACAGCGTCAATGAAAATCTCGAATCTCGAGACCATACCTCCTTCTACCTCCACTGGCTCGGGCTTGCCATCATAAGCGCCACTGGTGGTGCAGACAAATGTATCCACGAGCTATACTGCTTTTTTCTTGGGTCTGCATTTTAAAGTCTCTCCTTTATATCCAAGGCCTGCTTGATGCGTCTACCCAATGTCAATATCAAACATGGGCATACCCTGCTACTATTTTCCTAAACCCTTTCCCGAGATAAAAATCTGTTTCTCTAAGCATCTGTGAACCCAATCTACGAATATGGTTCCTTTCCCTACTCGCTTGATACAACAACAACCTGGAAGCTGGTTACAGGTTGATCAGAGGCGCTTAATGCAGCGGTGATTGAAGGCTCATCGGCCGTGAGAGTCACTATCTTTTCCACAATGGTGAACTTGAATTTTTGATTCAAAGTGGAGGGCATACCTCCCAACTAGTGGAACCACGAACACCTTAATAATAGAGGAAAGGTCACTAGGATATCAATGAATGTAAACAGTACCTTGGACTTCACTTCCCCAACTACCACTTCTGCTTCAAAAGTTTCGATCACTGTGCTCTTCGAGTCATCATAAGCACGGATCATAGTGTGGATCTTAGCAAGGCTTCTTTGCTCAAGTTCAAATAAGGCAAAATCTTAAAAGGGCAGATGTTTAGGACTGAGTCGTCCTCCACCATGACACATGGCATCACCCTGTCCATTATCTCCCCCTTCAAGTACAGGGCCTTATTATGGTTTACTCCCTCCAGCGGTAAATCAGCATCGATGAAAGTTATCTCTAAGGGGTGATTTGCCAGGCGGCTAACTGATCTACCTATCACCATGCAAACTTCTTCAGGAAAAGTTAGGGGGTGCTTATGTTGGGATTCGCCATCGGAAAATTAACGTGCCGCAGCGGAATTACACCGTTTAAAATTTTCCTAGAATCCACCTATCATGCGTAATTACCATTGATTGAAATAAAATCAATTTTGAATCAAGAGAGATTCACTAACCAAATCCGTCTCTTCTAGAGACTGCTGCAGAATGGACTCTTTAAGCGACCTCCAAAGTCCGATGCACGACCAACTATCGAGTGGGAACCGGTGCTAGTCGAAGAAGTGGAGGAATGGAAGATTAATGTTGGAAATTTTGGCCAAAAGGGCTGCTGTAAGGGGGTTAAAATTCTAGCAATTAAAATAAGTTGGTGTTAGGTTTTCTTCCTTAAGTGTGCCCTTATATAGACTCCATGTCTAATGGGGTTTTAATTACGTTAATTAAACCCAAGCCCACTAGGATTATAATTACATAAATAAACTATAATTAAAAAGTATATACTATGTAATTCAATTCCATTTGGCTAAATTTAATTACCCCTAAATAAAATTAAATCACACTTAAGTAAATACAATACATGTATTTAATTTTCCTACTTAGGAAAATTATTTAATTAATTGTTTACTTTATGTAATTCAATTAATTGATAAATTAATTAATTACATTTTGTAAACTTATTAATTAAATTAAATCAACCCAATGTTAATTAATTACCTTGACACCGAATGTCAACTAATTAATTAACGCATTCTTTCAAATGTACATTACATGTACAATTTCTATAAGTTCCGGCTTAGTTGATCTATATGCATGATCCTATGGGTCAGTCTTCAAGTTAGCAGTAGGCCCAAGGCCCATAGACTGTAAGTGGGTTATAGCAAACCATTACAGTCCCCAATTAAGACAAACATACAGCAGTCTGTTGAAGACACTGACCCAGTAGTAATCTCATAGTGTCTTTTGTAAAAAGATATCGATATGAATAAACAAGAGGCATGGTGTCTGTCATCCTCTTCTACTGTTTATTATATTTCTTGATCTTGAGTTAACTGATTAATCAAACAAGCAACCAACTTATTTGGGTATGGCCACACACTTATCAGTCCCATTCATCAAGTGGCAAGTGATATCATCTCGGTGTTACCCGAGTTGCAATTACATCACTTCATCATCAATATCAATATGTTCACTGGTCCACCCAATCATACCCGTATTTAGCATCCTTTTACAGACCTGTTAGGCGTATGTCAAAGTGAACAAGATTCCTTATTCATACTATAATGAAATCTGGTCTAAGAACAAAAGAGACCTACACAAGAAAGAACTATGACGCTGTAAGCGCCGGAATTCTCCATAAAAAAATACAGGTGTCACATGACTATAACTTATAGTCGTGTGGATGTAATTAAAAAAAATTACAGTCGTACAACTGTACTATCGAAGTGGGTACAGAACACCATGCCCATGACATAAGAAAGAAGAGGGGAAAGATTAGGCAATTAATGCCCGGATTGGCGAGGAAAAAGGGCGATCAGAGAGATAAAAAAGAGGAAAAAGAGTGAAGAAGGGGTTGGCTTTTGGGGATTTCGAAATCTTAGAGAGAAAAGAGAGAAAGAGACAAGGAAAAGAAACACAAAACCTCAAGTTTCTTTTCCTCTTCTATTTCTTTTTTCTCAAAATTAAGTTTAAAAATCTGATAGAAACCCATAGGTTAACAATCTAACTCCCTAAACAAACTAAATGTCGAACTAGAAATCTTAGGAATCCCAAGCATTTGGAAATTTTTGGACCAAACTTCAAACCTTGACTCAAGAGGAGAAAAGAGCAAATTTGAGTGGATTGGAGCGACGCCAGGGGTCAATCCTACAGTGGAAAAGCGCCTAAGAGGTAAACACACTTCATTCCCTCTTTTTCTCATGCTTTCTAGGTGATTTGCTGATTTTGTGCATTTTTATCTAACTTTTTGCGTTTCAATTTCTGGAAATCAAGAACAGTCATGCGACTGTTCTTGAGTTTGATGAACAATCGCACTACTGTAAATACTGTCGTACGAGTGTTCTTGGTTTCTAGTTGTTTTCTTTCAATTTTATTTCAAATAATTTCGATGAAATGCTAAGTTTGAATGGTTTATAGTCGCATGACTGTAATTACAGTCGTACGACCGTAGTTACAGTCGCACGACTGTAATGCCCATTCAGAATCAGAATTTCCATTTTAATCCATAAAAATTCCCAAAAATCCCTAAAAATTCAGAAAATCAGAAAATTACCAAAAATGAATTTTGTTATGTGCATCCACGACCCTAGATTCAATTTTCAGTAAAATTCCATTTAGAACAATACAACGACGGAGAGCTGATTCTCCTGAAAATCGACCCACCTCGCATGTTAAAATTAATTAAACCAGAAAATAAAACGTTTTCAAAACGATTTTCTCACCAAAAACCAAAAATACAGCGACGTTTCAAAACGTTTTGCAGGTCTAACCGGGACGGTTAGCCGAGCCAACCCGGTTATCCCCCTAAATTCATGCCCCCCAAATTCTAATTTCCCAATTCTGTCATATTTGAGTCCAATTTGGGGCATGTCCTAAATTGTGCTAACTCTTTGTTTTGTAGCTTTTTATTTTTATTTTTGATGTATTTAATAGATTTATCAGTGTATCCTAGGCGATTGTAATTTTTAGATAAATCGTGTATTTTAGGCGGTTGTAAAAGTGAGGTCGAGAGTTTTTATATTTTATTCGATCGGGTTGTAATAATTTAATCATTTACTATTTTGCTTTATCTGTATGCGCGCTGTATGTTTAACTTAATGCAATAAAATTGACTTTAGAATTGAAATTGGCCATTATTTATTTTAATTAGACACGAAATAAGGGACTTGTCCGGACCTAGATCTCTGGATAGTGTAGCGGCCGTTCGTCCGATTCAGCTACAACATAAATTTCCCGGTTGAGCTGAGCCAGGTGGCGACTCCTACAATATTCATCGAGACTTAGGTCTCTGTTCTTTTGTGAATTAATCTAATTTTTTAAAAACATTCCATCATAAAAACCCCACGCGAGGGAGGGGTCCGCCCGAAATCGAGGCGCCCCTTCTGAAAGGGAGTCCGCATTCCGTCGAAAACGTCGTCCGCTCACAATGGCAACTCCGCTATAGATTTCTTACAAAAGTTTTCTTAAAAATTTAAAAGAATTTGACAAGCCCTAAAAAGTGTCTAATTAAAATAAGGTGGATGATTCTTGATTGGTATTTCGTTTTGCACTTTTAGTTAGACATGCTTGCTTTAGGTTAAGTATCCCTCTTTAGCTCGGTGAATTGTTGAAGTGTCGCCTTTGTTCCTCATGATCTTAGGGGCACGGATACAAAACACCACCCATAGCCTCGTACGAACCCCTTCGTTCAGACCCTTGAGTGGGGAGAAGTGAGGAGTATATTTTTCTATGGGAACCTTGATTTTAACCCGACTTGGACCAAACTCATATAGGTAGCTTTAGTTTGATTCCCTTAGGATACCAAAATAATTGTGTGACTAAAATAAAATCACACATTCATCATCCCCGATTGATGATCGAAGATAACCCCACCTGGGACTCAGTTAGAATTGTTGAGACTGACCACGTTTGGAGGAATAAGGTTGGAAGACTTCGTTTTGTGTGCTACGTGTTTCTCGCCATCTCGTGACACATCACCATCGATATCTACTCGTGCATAACATACCATAATCACCATTTTCCATACACATGACACACGATTCACAAAACATTTTTGTGTGATACTAACCCACATTTTTATGCAGCCATTTGCATTTTATTTTCGTGTGAAAACATTAAATCATCCGTGTGCCTTTCATACTAACCATTTCTTTTTCAGCCATAAAATTAAATTTGTGTGATTAGCATTTTTTTTACATAGCATACATAACATCATTATGTGTGTCATGCATCCTAACCACATTTTTGTGCAGCCATTTGCATGTTGTGTGTCATAAGCATTCATGACATATCACCTTAATTAAATTAGGGGCATTTCAAGGACGCCTATCAATACCATTTCATTTCATAACATATCGGGTATCCAAAATTACCCGTGTTCTGCTGATGTACTGGATTGCATTCGGCCATTTTACTTAACCATTCCATTTAATAAAGACCCCAATGGTCCTAGACCAAATTTCTTGTAACAATCCACACGATGCATTTCATGACATCATACCCATTCATCACAAATATCATATAACACTTTGATCCACATCAGGTTACTTCATGACATTACTACATTATTCAAGGCGCTCCCCGAGTGCAGGATTAGTACGCATGTAGGTGTTGGGATTTTTCACCGGAAATACCCGATAAAAGTAGAAGAACGTGATGATTTCCTCAAATCCAGTCCCAGGAGCAATTGAAGTGGAAATTGTAAAACTTAAAAATATAATAGAAAGAGATTAAATTCTTACCAGGAATATCTCTTTCAAGAGATGGATGAAGACTGCAGAAATCAAATTAGATTCCCTCCTCGTTTTCGTACACGAACGCCTAACGAACACGACCCGTGCTAGCGTTGGAAAAACAAAAACTATGGTGAGAGGGGGCTAGGAATTTCGGCTAGCTCTTTCTTTTGGTTAGGGTGGCCGAAATTTTCACCCGAGGTTTTTATACCTAGGGTGGCCGAATTCCCCTAGGGGAATTCAGGCCCAGCTTGGCTCCTTTTCATTCTGTGTGGGCTTCCATGTTTTAATTTAGGCTCAGTCTAATTTTAATTATTCTGGTTTAAATTAATTTCAAGCCCAATTTTAATATACCCATGTATTTAATATATTACACCAAGTAACATATTATTTACATTTAAATTAAAATTAATTTGACTAATTAATTTAATCCATCAAATTAAAATTAAATCTTCACAAAATAAAATCATATGCAAACCTATACATATGAATATTTCCACCTAGGAAATAATCTCATAATTAATCCAATTAATTATGAAGAGCCAATTGAATATATTAATTTTATTATTAGGATCAATCCAATTGATCTTTATAATATAATTAACATATATACACCTCTCTATCCATAGTGTATACTCCAAGTATACATGTGATTCCTTAAGTCCGTGTTCAGCCGTTCTATGTGTACGATCCCCGTGGGCCCATCTTTATTTTGGTAGCGGGCCTTTGGCCCGCAGACTTCAGTTGGGCTCTAGCAAGCCACTATAGCCCCCAATTAAGATGGAGATGGCAGTCTAACTGTTATCATAACCCAGTAGTTTAAACTTGTACATCCCATGTCATTGATATCGGTATCTAACATAGGGGCATGGATTGATCACCGTCTTTTGTGTCGGACATTAACTTGATCCCGAATGCACTGAAGGTCACAAACAAGTTTCCCACCTGTTTGGGTGTGGCCGCACTCTTATCAGTTACATTCATCAAGAGGTTGGTGATATCTTCCTCATGGACTACTGAGTGACAAATCCCTTCTGCATATCCATAGCATTACCATGCAAAGTGACATACCCGAAAGCACCCATACTTGGCACCCTACTACAGGCCCTTTAGGCGTACCCTTAAGCATGTGACCTCACATGTAACATCATCATATGGTCAGGTCAAAGGATCCATACAAGTACTACACGAGAATCACTTGTGATACTATACCATGTGGATTACTCGTTTAGTGGATTTATCCAGTACCATGCCCCCATGCATATACCCATTAACTTGGTTGACATTCCATGTCTAATGACTGATAAGACACCACCATACAACCAGGTTAATGATAGTCTCTTGTTCCATTCATTCCCTTGACTGGAATAGACTACGGATCTATTTATGGTCATATTGTTTACCCTAACCATGGTCTTACTGCCAAGTGCATGACACTTGTCATCATGGATATAGATATGTCCATTAGATACTTCATTTAATATATTGCACAAGATAAATATAATAAATGAATTGATGCCTTTATTAATAACATAAATGAGTATAATACATAAATCAAATAAATGTATAATACAAATACAAGGACCAATGCCTCGATACTAGGAATTTCCAACAATCTCCCACTTGCACTAGTTCCAACTAGGCATGGGCCTAATCCCTATAAACCTAGTATGACCCTCGTTCTTGGGCTGAGCCAGCGCCTTGGTCAACGGATCTACGACATTATCCTCGGTGTCCACTCTGTACAATGCAATGTCACCTCTCTCCGCGATTTCTCGTATGAGGTGAAACTTTCTAAGCACGTGCTTTGTGTTCTTTTGTGACCGGGGCTCCTTAGCTTGTGCAACGGCCCCATTGTTGTCACAGAAGATATCGACTGGGTCCTAGATAGTTGGCACTACACCCAACTTAGTGGTAAACTTCTTCATTCACACAACTTCCTTAGCCGCATCACACGCAGCGATGTACTCAGCTTCTGATGTAGAGTCTGCTATGGTTGGCTGCTTTGAGCTCCTCTAGCTTACAGCACCACCATTCAGCAAAAATACATACCCAGACTGTGACTGGTACTCATCCTGGTCGGTCTGGAAGCTCGCATCAGTATACCCAGTAACTGATAGCACTTCCTGACCACCATACACTAAGAAGCTATCCATAGTCCGGTTAAGGTGCTTGAGGATCGCCTTGACAGCTTTCCAGTGATCCTTCCCGGGATCCTGCTTGTATCGGCTCGTCATACTCAGTGCAAAGGCGACATCAGGTCTCATACATAACCTTGAGTACATAATTGATCCAATAGCTGAAGCATATGGAACCAATTTCATGTTCTCCCTGTCCTCCCTTGTTTTAAGACAGTGTTTCTTACCAAGCTTCAGCCCATGGCCCATTGGCAAGAAACCTTTCTTGGCCCGGTCCATGCTGAACCGTTTCAGAACTTTGTCAATATACGAAGCATGACTTAGGCCCAGAAGCCGATTTGATCTATCCCTGTAGATCCTGATCCCTAGGATCATCTCAGCCTCGCCTAAGTCCTTCATTGCGAAGCACTTACTCAGCCACTGCTTTACCCCTTGCAGTGTAGGTATGTCGCTTCCAATGAGTAGGATGTCGTCTACATAAAGTACCAGGAATGTGACAATGCTCCCACTAGTCCTCTTACACACACAAGGCTCATCTTGATTCTGTATGAAGCCATATTCCTTTATGGCCTCATTGAATCTTAGATTCCAACTTCGGGATGCTTGCTTCAGTCCATAAATGGACCTTTGAAGTTTGCATACCCTTCCCGGATACTTTGGATCGACAAAACCCTTAGGTTGTGTCATGTACACATCCTCGAGCCGCTTTCCATTAAGGAAAGCGGTTTTGATATCCATCTGCCATACCTCATAGTCATACCACGCGGCTATGGCCTGTAGTATCCTGATGGATTTGAGCATGGCTACTGGTGAAAAAGTTTTATCATAGTCTATTCCATGGACTTGTCTGAAACCTTTTGCAACTAGACGCCCCTTGAAGGTATTATCAGCTTTTAGCTTGTAGCACCACTTGCAACCTATTACCTTAGCTCCCGGAGGTGGATCAACCAAGTTCCAAACTTGGTTATCGTACATAGATTGCATTTCTGCCTCCATGGCTTTACGCCAATTCGCAAACTGTGGGCTAGCCATAGCCTCCTGGTAGGTTTTGGGTTCTTCCTCATCCCAGATGAGAAGAGTTTGATCATCGGTGATGAGGAAACCATACCTCTCCGGTTCCCGACGATCCCTACCAGACCTTTTAGGTTCTTGTGTGGCCTGGGTCGGTGCTTCCACTTGTGGAAGCTCCACTTGGGCCTCCGAGTTATCCTCTTCAGGAGCTTGTGGACCTTGAACTTCCCTGAGTTCAACATTGCTCCCACTATCTTTCTTGGAAAGGAACTCCTTTTCTAGAAAGACCCCCTTCCTTGCCACGAACACCTTGTTCTCGGCGGGGTTGTTGAAGTAATACCCTTTGGTTTCCCTAGGGTAGCCCACAAACAGGCATTTATCGGTTTAGAGCTCCAGCTTGCCACTAGTCAATTTCTTGACATGTGCTCCGCATCCCCAAATCCTTAGGAAAGACACATTGGGCTCCTTGCTCGTCCATATCTGATATGGGGTCTTTTCCACTGCCTTAGTCGGAGTATTGTTTAAGATGAGAGCTGCTGTCTCGAGGGGTGTCCCCAGAAACTAATTGGGAGAGATGCTTGACTCATCATTGAGCGGACCATGTCCAACAAGGTCCTATTCCTCTGTTCGGGCACCCCATTCCATTGTGGTGTTCCAGGAGGAGTGAGCTGCGGAACTATTCCATGCTCTCTCAAGTATGAGTCAAACTCTAGGCTCATATACTCACAGCCTCGGTCCAACCAAAGGGTTTTGATATTCCTGCCTAGCTGGTTCTATACCTCGTTCCTAAATTCCTTGAACCTATCAAGGGACTCGGACTTGTGTTTCATCAGATAGACATAGCCTTATCTGCTGAAATCATTCGTGAACGTGACGAAGTACAGATGCCCACCTCTGGTCGCTGCGCTCATAGGTCCACATACATCTGAATGTAATATGTCCAATAAGCCAGTGGCCCTTTCAGCCTTCTTGCTAAAAAGCGCCTTTGTCATCTTGCCTTGTAAACATGATTCACATGTATCAATTGACTCCAAGTCAAATGACCCTAGGACTCTAGCTTTGTGAAGTATAGCAATGCGCTTCTCATTTATATGGCCGAGACGACAATGCCATAGGTAGACATGATTAAGTTCGTTACGCTTAACCACATGATTGGTTTCATTTAAGTCCAGGATATATAGGCCATTATTTAATAGAGCATCTCCATAAAATAATCCCTCTCTAGATATTGAAATTCTACCATTAGAAATAGTGAAATTAAATCCAGAAATATCCAACATTGATACAGAAATAATATTCCTGCACATAGCAAGTACAAAGTAACAATGTTCCAAAATCAAAACAAATCCACTGGGCATCACAAGGTGGTATTCGCCAATCTCTATGGCAGCAACCCTTGCTCCATTCCCGACCCGCAAGTCCACCTCTCCCGACCCCAGTGACCTTCTGTTCTTAAGTCCATGCACATTGCAATGAATGTGAGAACCACATCCAGTATCCAATACCCAGGATGTTGAAACAGTAAGGTTAATATCTATAACATAAATACCTGAAGAGGAAGCACCTTGGCCCCTTCTTTGCTCTCCCATCAGCCTAGGCCATGATCTCTTCTAATGGCCCGCCTGTCTACACCCGAAACACACATCTTCAGGACCTGCCTTCTGCTAGGCCTTGGGTTGGGCCTTGGCCTTCTTAGCCTTGGCTTTCTTGGCCTTTTCCTTAGCCTTACCCTTGGCAACAGGGGGGTTCCCCTTGTTGACCAGCAGCACCGGTGGAGTCTTTTTGATCGACTGCTCGGTGAGCTTAAGCATTCCATGCAGCTCACTGACAGTACGGTTTATCCCTTGCATATTGTAGTTCAGGATGAACTGATCATAAGAATCCGACAGGGACGCGAGGATTGTGACGACTGCCAACTCTTGAGAGATAGGCGATCCGAGATAGGCCAACATGTCCAAATAGCCCTTCATCTTGAGCACATGTGCGCTCACAGATGTCCCGGTCCCCATCTTACAAGAGTAGAATGCCTTATTGGTCAGGTACCTTTCCTGATGAGCTTGCTCCTGAAACATCTCGTTTAGAATTGTTATCATAGCATATGCTTGATGGTCCATAAACTGTTTTTGCAGTTCGGGGACCATGCAGGCCAACATAAGTCATGTCACATCCCTATTGTCCTTGACATGCGTCTCGTATTCCTCCAGCTGGGCAGCCGGTGGATTACGTCCTTGAGGTGCAACCGGCACAGGCCTTTCCAGTACATACTCTTTCGACTCTTGTCTTAGAACAATCCTTAAGTTCCTAGACCAGTCTAAAAAGTTAGGACCAGAAAGCTTGTCCTTTTCAAGAATAGATCGCAGTGATAAGGTATTGTTGTTTGCCATTTAAGAGTTTCTACACAGAAAAACATTGAGAGTGTTAATAAAGGACTTTAATTTATTGTTCCCATACGAAATTAATAATGAATCATGTTATTAATTAAAACCGAGTTGTTGGGCTCATGGGCTGAGATCCATATTTCATCAACATATAGCCAAACGAGGGTTTGGTACAACTACACCTTAATTATTTAGGTAGGAACGCCGTCCAATCCCAACCTAGGGACTCTCGGTTTGATGGCCTTGTTGGCACTTACCCATCTGTGCTTAGGGCCAGGAGAATCCTACTACCCACGCTAAGTCAAAACCTCCATTCAAGTGTTAGGGTATCCCATACTCTAACCCAATACAAAGTGACAATACTCCAGTGTATCCTGCGAGGGCATGGTCTACAACTGGCCTATTCCCACCTCGAGTCGGTTTTGAATGAGGGAAGCACTTTTAAGTGACTTAGTAATTCCATTTGGTTATTAGATTCAATTTATACCGGCTTACATACATAAGGCTGGTGAAATTGCTATTGGATCATACATTCATACATGCAAATAAACATAAAGCATAATAAAATAAAAGTAAAATGGATTGCTATGGGCTTATATTACATCCTAATATTATTCTAGTAAACCTCTACTAGAAATGAATATCAGGTGGGCCTTCGTCTTTTCCTTCTGGGCTTGCACCTCCACTTAGGCTCACCACTCCATGGGCTTCTTCTTTTACAAATTTTATAATATTTGAATAAAATAAAATTACATTAAAAAAGAAAAACGACACGCAGGCCGTATTTACCCAAAAAGACAAATACAACCCATCTTGTACAAGGCCTAATAGCATCCAACCATACAAACATTTAATCATACATATGCATCCAATTCATATAATTCATAACCATGTTATAATGCATGATTTAAGCCCATTTTCATTTATGTCCAAGCCATTATTAAGAAATCGCCAATTTTGGCCCACCATGGTTCTAAACCTTAACAGGCTTTGGGCCTCCAGCCCAGGCAGTCCAACTGCTCCCACTGGAATTGGGAAACCATGGGTCCAATTCAGCCGTCCAAGTAATTGTGCCAAAATTACCCGAACCAATTTCAATTAACCATATTAATTTCCAAAATTAATATCACATGAACAAAATAAAATTTCATTCAAGAAACCACACGCATTTAAATTGCATAAATTTAAACACACGAATTTTAAAACCAATTAAAATTTCAAAACTGGGCCCCGCGCCCAAGACCCGCCAAATCCAAAACACTGGGCCTGGCCCGCTGCAGCTAGGGCAACGGAGTTGCCCTAGCAGCAGCAGCGGTGCACCCGCCTAGCGGCTACCCGCTGCTATCGCCAGCAGCAGCACTGCCGCTGTGCAGTGGCCGCCCAGCAGCAGGCAGCGGCTGCCGCCACCGCTCCCGCTGCGTGCGGCGGCCGCCGGCGGCAGCCCCGCATGCCGGGACCCAGATTTTTTTTATATTTAAAACAGAAATAAAATAAAAAAATATCAACCAAATATTCCATCCATCAACAAAAAGAAATTCACCAAGAATTCCAAAACCATACAATTAAATTAAACTAACATAAACCTATAATATAATTAAATTAAACTAACATAAACCATACATCCATCAGCTTGGCTCCTTTTCATTCTGTGCAGGCTTCCATGTTTTAATTTAGGCCCAGTCTAATTTTAATTATTCTGGTTTAAATTAATTTCAAGCCCAATTTTAATATACCCATGTATTTAATATATTACACCAAGTAACATATTATTTACATTTAAATTAAAATTAGTTTGACTAATTAATTTAATCCATCAAATTAAAATTAAATCTTCACAAAATAAAATCATATGCAAACCTATACATATGAATATTTCCACCTAGGAAATAATCTCATAATTAATCCAATTAATTATGAAGAGCCAATTGAATATATTAATTTTATTATTAGGATCAATCCAATTGATCTTTATAATATAATTAACATATATACACCTCTCTCTCCATAGTGTATACTCCAAGTATACATGCGATTCCTTAAGTCTGTGTTCAGTCGTTCTATGTGTATGATCCCGTGGGCCCATCTTTATGTTGGCAGCGGGCCTTTGGCCCGTAGACTGCAGTTGGGCTCTAGCAAGCCACTGCAGCCCCCAATTAAGATGGAGATGGCAGTCTAACTGTTATCATAACCCAGTAGTTTAAACTTGTACATCCCGTGTCATTGATATCGGTATCTAACACAGAGGCATGGATTGATCACCGTCTTTTGTGTCGGACATTAACTTGATCCCGAATGCACTGAAGGTACAAACAAGTTTCCCACCTGTTTGGGTGTGGCCACACTCTTATCAGTTACATTCATCAAGAGGCCGGTGATATCTTCCCAGTGGACTACTGATTGACAAATCCCTTCTGCATATCCATAGCATTACCATGAAAAGTGACATACCCGAAAGCACCCATACTTGGCACCCTATTATAGGCCCTTTAGGCTTACCCCTAAGCATGTAACCTCACATGTAACACCATCATATGGTCAGGTCAAAGGATCCATACAAGTACTACACGAGAATCACTTGTGATACTATACCATTTGGATTACTCGTTTAGTGGATCTATCCAGTACCATGCCCCCATGCATATACCCATTAACTTGGTTGACATTCCATGTCCAATGACCGGTAAGACACCGCCATACAACCAGGTTAATAATAGTCTCTTGTTCCATTCATTCCCATGACTGGAACAGACTACGGATCTATTTATGGTCATATTGTTTACCCTATCCATGGTCTTACTGCCAAGTGCATGACACTTGTCATCATGGATATAGATATGTCCATTGGATACTTCATTTAATATATTTCACAAGATAAATATAATAAATGAATTGATGCCTTTATTAATAACACAAATGAGTATAATACATAAATCCAATAAATGTATAATACAAATACAAGGACCAATGCCTCGGGACTAGGGCATTTCCAACAGTAGGGGCATTTCAAAACATCCCAAATCATGAAAGGTGTTTCCCAAACAATAAACTTCTGTCCGTGTCTCCTGTGACACGTGACTTTCTTATAACATCATTTCATATCATGTGCCTCAAAAGCATCAGAAATCTGTCCATGGACCGGTCCTATGTGACCATTTCATATCATCTCATAGACCTACAAAGCGTCGAAACTTTGTCCGTGTGTCGACACACGCGCGACCATATCACAAAATTCATTAGGTGCTCAAAAAGCTCCGTCTGTGTGGTGGTCCACGCATGTTCATTTACATAGCATTGGGTGCACTTGGAATGTCCAAAAAAAAAAACAGAAGGCCACATTCATTATCATCCACATTCACGAAGCATCATCCAAGCATTATCATCCATACCATCCAACCATGCACTTTTTAATCCTAACATTCTTTATGTGCATTAAAGCAGAATAAGCTGGGGCGTCCTAGAACAAGATCCCAGACTACAAGAGCACGTGAGAGCGAAAGAAAAAGATGGGAAAGTGGTGAAGCTGTTAATGGTGGAACTGGTAAAGAAAAAGAAGGGGAGACCTCTTAACATGGGGCTGATGCTTCAGCTAGTATAGAAAAGCTGCAAGAAATCGAGGCAGCTATGGAACAGAAAATGAAGGCCAAATACTTTGAGCTAGATGAGATGCTAGCTGAGCTGAAAAAAGGAGCCAATATCAGTTTGGGTTCCAAGCAGGGTGTCAATGTGGATGCCATGGTAAACAAAGGTATCAAGACATTCCCTATAGGATTCCAAGTTCCCAAAATTCCTTCTTACAAAGGGCTCGGATCACCAGAAGCTCACATCAACCTCTATGCCCGTATAATGCTAACCACGGGTGTTACAAAATAGCAGTTGGTCAACTTCTTCCCAACAACACTAAAAGAAGGAGCTTTGAAATGGTACAACTCCCTAACGGAGGAAGTACAGTCAGATTAGGGGACATTGTCACCAGCCTTCATCAAGTATTATAGCTTCAATACATAGATCCAGGTGAAACTATATGACTTGAAGAGGATTAAGAAGAAGCTTAATAAAACCTTTGATGAGAATTATCAAAGGTGGATGAACAAGATGATCCTGTTGAAGAATCGCCCCGATGAAGACGAACTGATTCAGAAACTGATTGAGGCCAGTAGGGATGTCTATAAAGACAACATGAAATTCCATGCCTTAAATGAACTCGGCAAGGTCTATAGTATGGCCATGAAAATTGAGAGGGATGAGGAAGAAAAAGTGGCCAGTCAAAAGCGTAGTAGAAGCTTCAAGCACGGTTTGGGGTATCGATCGACAACTGCCACCGAATCAAGTAGTGGATCCGGTTTCGGCTTTACAAACAAAAGTGACCAATCTCCAGAGGAAAAACCAGCTAAAGTTGCTGTAGTGTCTCAACAACATGGTGATCAAGATGGAAATTTGCAGAATCGAGGCCTATCCCCGTGGACCCTTTCTTTGGCCAAGATTTTTGCGAAATGCAGGAACGGTGGTCTTTTGAGTTCTTTGAAGCCATTCGAGAAGCCGACTGAGACAGACAAAGCCAAATTATGTTCCTATCACGTGACAGTGGGGCACCACATAAATGACTACAAGCAACTACATAGGGCTATTCGACAACTGATCGCTGACAGGAAAATCATGGAGCCACCCTTGAAGCCTAATGTCTAGAGCAATCCTTTGCCCCGCTTTGACTAGACCAATCAAAGTGGATGATGCAGTAGCAAAAGAAGACCCTCTGTATGTGGAGGACGTTAATTATTTTGATGTATCTGATTTTATTTTCTATCTTGTTTTGTGAACAATGTAGCCCACAAGGCGTTTAATGCTATGTAATTTGATTTCAATTATTTGTGTGATATTTTCCTGGACGGAACACTGTGCATACATGCAAACATTCATCTAATGTCTTTAGCATACATCACACAACACTACATGAAATGAACCTAAGAACAGATGAGCATCCAAAATGATATCCCTCCCGAAAGACCTTACGACTAATAAGAGAAAGAAAAGAAAAATTGTAAAATGTCTAAAAGCATGTGAAGACCTTCGCCTAGTCCTATGAAGGCACACCAAGAGATTGACAAAGGATTGCAGGATACAGAATTATAAAGAATCTGAAAGACAAGTCCAGCCAAGCGGAACTTCCGTAGACATAAAAAAATGGTTTCAAGTTCCTAAATAAGAATGCATCTGTATCATATGATGTTTCGCACCATATCATCCCCGATAATGGAACACGAGTGCTGGGGCAATAGTACAATCATTCCAAAATAAAGGAGAGAGGCATCTTGCATCCATACTGCCCATAAGCCAGCAGGATAGTACAAGCAGCTAGCAAGCACATCAAAAAGATGTTGTCAAATATGGCAACTATCTAAAAAAACTAAGTTAGCTTGTTACCATTTGTCTCGCAAATGCATTGAACTAATGCAAGAGTAACATTAGGGAAACAGCGCAGCCATCAACCTGCAGGACCGAAGCGGTCCTACCCAGAAAGGCAAAAACCAAGTCGTCAACCCCTTCAATCTGGACAGGCTCAGGTTTCCACAAAAAAAAAAAAAAGGAGTCCGATGGATTGAAATTCACGAAAGCAATTCATGCAAAAGTTAGGATGGTGAGGCAAGCACCACCAACAGGAAAATCTGCAGGGACCAGTTGGTGACAGTTATGGGTTCAGTCGAGACGGACACCATACTCATCTTGTCCTTATTTTCATTTCATATATAATGTGCATTATGCTAAAACATTATCAATGAATGAATGAATGAATGCCTTGCTTTGTTCATTTAAATATCCCAAGCTTTTCTTGAAATTGAATTCACATAACACATCATATATGGCTATACGCTTGTGAGCCTCAGCAACAGCGAAGGAGCAACCAAGTCCTATGAGAATTTCCATAATCACCTTATCATCAGAGGGACATCAGAGCAAGTGGACATGGCACCACTTCAATTAATTTCCAAGTTATCACCGACCTGTACTGAATTGGAAGTCTTCTTCTAATTCCATGACATCTTTAAAAAAATAAAAATAAAAATAAAAATAAAAATAAAAGAATAAAATAAATAAAATAAAAAAGTTTGCTGAGGTGAAAACCGAAAAGGCACCCCAGGCAAAAATTAGAGCAGCTCGCTAAGCTGAAAACCCATATTGGGCAATTTAGGCAAAAGTTAGGGCATATGAAAAGCTCGCTAAGGTGAAAACCAAAAAGGCGCCTTAGGCAAAAGTTAGAGCAGCTCGCTGAGTTGAAAACCCACTTTGGGTGGCTCAGGCAAAATTTAGAGCACTTCCAAATTCATGAAGCCCAAAGGCAGAGAAGGCAAAACCTCTCCGTCGTTCCCCCAGCCGAAACATTTCATTAATCCCCAACAAGATCCTCTACATTATTTATCAACGACATCATTACCAAGAACATAATCACTTTCTCTCCAACAGTCATCGTACTTCCTCATTGGCCATCATATATCCCTGACAGGAATGCAAGAATTACATTGCACCCAAAATTTTGTTTCTCCATTTATGGACCATTAATAGCACAACATATCTTCCCCAGTAAGGACCTGGAATGTCAAGATTAAGCAAATAGCGTGAAATGCATTTTCTAAAGTTCATTTGCATATGTACACATTGAAAAATATACATGCGTTCAAAACATACATACATACATGCATATATGTATCACAATCAACCCAAGCACAGGTGTCCATCATTATCATCGGGCTATTCTGAACCAGGATCGCTCTCAAAGCAAAGACGGCACAACACCGGGGAATCTATTGGGCCTTAAAATATGAGAAGGATTAGTACAAACACAAATCTCAACATATCAAGTCTCCAAGGGGCAGAATTATCAAGCCGTATTTATCTTTGATCGAAGGGGCAAAAAATTTTTGTTTCCAAAATTATCGATCAAGGGATAAATACTCATCCTCGAGCCAACACCAAAATTATCATTCCCAAAGCTATCTCCTTATTTCATTCAAGCCAGATTTCTAGCTCTTGAACTCCATTACGTTCAAGCATGGTTGCAAATCCTTAAACCCTTTTCTTCATTCAAGCCAGATTTTGAGCCCTTGAACTCCATTACGTTCAAGCATGGTTGCAAATCCTTGAACCCTTTTCTTCATTCAAGCCAGATTTCGAGCCCTTGAACTCCATTATGTTCAAGCATGGTTTCAAATCCTTAAACCTCTTATTTCATTATTTCGAGTCCATCCAATTCCAGCAAGATTTCAAATCCTCAAAATTCATAGAGATTTGCCTTGGGTAACCTAGACCCGATATCGGCTTAGTTCTACATCAAACCCCTTATTTCATTCAAGCCAGATTTCGAGCCCTTGAACTCCATTACATTCAAGCATGGTTTCCAATCCTTGAATCCTTTATTTCACTCCAAGCCAGATTTTCGAATCCTTGAACTTCTTCAAGCATGATTCCCAATCCTTGCAAATCTTTTCAAGCTTGATTTTGAATCCTTGAACTCCTTCAAGCCTGATTCATGATCCTTGACAAAAATCTCTCAAGCCTGATTTTGAATCCTTGAACTCCTTCAAGCCTGATTCATGATCCTTGAAAAATCTCCTCAAGCTTGATTTTGAATCCTTGAAACCCCTTCAAGCCTGATTCATGATCCTTGATGAAACCTTCTCAAGCTTGATTTTGAATGCTTGAAATTACCTCAAGCCTGATTCATGATCCTTGACAAACCTCCTCAAGTGTGATTTTGGATCCTTGAAACCTCTTCAAGCCTGATTCTTAATCTTGAAAATCACCCAAGTAAGATTTTAGATTCTTGAAGATCGATTCAAGCGAATTCTTAGATCTTTGAAGCAAATTCAAGTCCTGTATTCCATTTTCCTTGCCTCGGGTAACCTAGACCTAGTATCGGCTTATTTCATCATCAATTCTGCCTCGGGTAACATGGACCTGGTATCGGCTTATTCCATCCAATCAACTTAACATGTCACCAGGACAGTGAGGCTTCAGCAACCCAGTTGCATGTTTTACTTCCTGTGCCTACAGCACTTCAATTCGGGCTCTCAAATTTATCACCTCAACTGTACGATTGGAGCAGGTGCAGAACACCATGCCCATGACATAAGAAAGAAGAGGCGAAAGATTTGGCAATTAATGCCCAGATTTGGCGAGGAAAAAGGGCGATCAGAGAGACATAAAAAAGAGGAAAAAGAGAGAAGAAGGGGTTGGCTTTTAGGGATTCTGAAATCTTAGAGAGAAAAGAGAGAAAGAGACAAGGAAAAGAAACACAAAACCTCAAGTTTCTTTTCCTCATCTATTTCCTTTAATTCTCAAAATTAAGTTTAAAAATCTGATAGAAACCCATAGGTTAACAATGTAACTCCCTAAACAAACTAAATGTCGGACTAGAAATCTTAGGAATCCCAAGCATTTGGAAATTTTCGGACCAAACTTCAAACCTTGACTCAAGAGGAGAAAAGAGCAAATTTAAGTGGATTGGAGCGACGCCAGGGGTCAATCCCACAGTGGAAAAGTGTAAGAGGTAAACACACTTCATTCCCTCTTTTTCTCATGCTTTCTGGGTGATTTGGTGATTTTGTGCATTTTTATCCAACTTTTTGCGTTTCTGTTTCTGGAAATCAAGAACAGTCGTGCGATTGTTCTTGAGTTTGATGAACAGCCGTATGACTATAAATACAGTCGTACGAGTGTTCTTGGTTTCTAGCTGTTTTCTTTTAGTTTTATTTCAAATAATTTAGGCGAAATGCTGAGTTTGAATGGTTTATAGTCGCACAACTGTAATTATAGTCGTACGACTATAGTTACAGTCGCACGACTGTAATGCCCCGTTCGGAATCAGAATTTCCATTTTAATCCATTAAAATTCCCAAAAAATCACTAAGATTCAGAAAATTAGAAAATCACCAAAAATGAATTTTGTTGTGTGCATCCACGACCCTAGATTCAATTTTCAGTAAAATTGCATTTAGAACAATACAACGACGGAGATCTGATTCTCCCAAAAATCGACCCACCTCGCATGTTTAAATTAATTAAATCGGAAAATAAAACATTTTCAAAACTATTTTCTCTCAAAAAACCAAAAATACAGGGACGTTTGAAAACATTTTCCAGGTGCAACCGGGCCGACTGGTTGAGCCAACCCAGTTATCCCCCTAAATGCATGCTCCCCAAATTCTAATTTTCCAATTCTGTCCTTTTTGGGTCCTATATGTGGCGTGTCGTAAATTGTGCTAACTCTCTGTTTTGGAGCTTTTTATTTTTATTTTTGATGTATTTAATAGATTTATCCGTGTATACTAGGCAATTGTAATTTTTTGATAAATCGTGTATTTTAGGCGGTTGTAAAAGTGAGGTCGAGAGTTTTTATCTTTTATTTGATCGGGTTGTAATAATTTAATTATTTACTAATTTACTTTATCTGTATATGCGCTGTATGTTTAACTTACTGCAATAAAATTGACTTTAGAATTTGAAATATCTTCAAAGAACATTGGCCAATATTTATTTTCATTAGACACGAAATAAGGGACTTGTCCAGACCTAGATCTCTAGATAGTGTAGCAGCCGTTCGTCCGGTTCAGCTACATCATAAATTTCCCGATTGAGCTGAGCCGGGTGGCAACTCCTACAATATACATCGAGACTTAGGTCTCGATTCTTTTATGAATTAATCTAATTTTATAAAAACAGATTTCCATTATAAAAACCCCACGCGAGGGAGGGGTCTGCCCAAAATCGAGGCGCCTCTTCTGAAAGGGAGTCCGCGTTCCGTCGAAAATGTCATCCGCTCATAGCGCTACAACCATATGGCTTTCTTGTGCGGATCGATCCAGTCCCATGGCAATGACATGTACCTATATTCATGACTGACTATACAAGTACTATGGATAGTTAAGAACTACCATACAGTCATCGAATATACAAGTCTGTGGTTTTATTCGTTCCCATAATTAGAACAGACCTGAGATAGGTTTTATGATTATCAATCAATGGATACTCTATTCGTATTATAGCAAAAGATATAAATGAAATAGATTAAATGTCTTTATTAATGTGACATAAATAATGTATTTATACAAAGAGTCAAAATGTATAATACAAAATGCAATAATCCAATGCCCTAAGAATTAAGGCATACCAATAGCTTATATTTCCATCAATTTCTTCACCACTGCAGTGCGGTGTTTCTGGGACTCCATCAATAGATGCCAAACACTAGCCCTAGTAGGCATCCTTTTCAACTGTTCTACCACCAGGTCATCCTCTTTAGTAGGAGCGGTGAGACCATCATTATGGGCCGGTTTTCCCATCCTAGACGTTGACTCATTCTGCCGTGGTTGATCGGTAGGGTAGTATACTCTCCTACTCCAAGTGATGTGTTTAACTGGTGCATCCTCTTTTGTCACATACATCCAAGGCTTGGTACAAACCAGGTAAACTGCTTTGGGCTCGGTAATCTCATACTCGTCATAATCATCATATAACTCCACATCATTTAAGTTGATTAGCGCTGGCTTTTTTCTAATCATCACTACCGGCTCTACTGCCTTTTCATTCTCCCCACTGAAGGAAACTGCCTATACTGTTGGATTAGCTCAGATGATCTACACGAATACAAAATTAAATGGCAGCCCAGTTTGCACCATGTTCAGTTGGCTTCCAAAGCTGGGCAATGGGTTCCTTTGCACACTTCGATTAGCATCCGGCTCTTGGATCTTATTTTTAGTCACCAAACTACTTAATGGAATCTCGCAAACGGAGGCATACATTTTTTTAGTGGACCCTTGCCATATGATAAGTTTAAAAATTGTCCACGGCTGCTTCAGTAGGAGGGTGAAAGGCTTCAAGCTCTACAAGAGCCCCAACTTCCTGCATTTACCGAATATCCTGCTTAATGACTCGACCCATAGTGATATCACTTTCAATTTGGCTTGGGTAGCCTATCCCTGAGCTGTCATTGCCACCTCAACCTGCTTTACAGAGGTGGAAGCCTGAGTAGGCTTCGGGCTATAGCTAGGACTAACTGGAGTTACAGTGCTGCCACTGCTGCTCTTGAATTTAGGAGTGTAGCTTTGACTGCTCCAATGACTGTTACCACCACTATTATTCTTGTTGTCTTCTTCTTCGTACTTTTCAATTTTCTTAGCAAGATTGTACACATCCACAAAAGAATTAAAGTCTTGATAATTCTTCAAACTCCTATTTACGAGCTTGATAATGCGCTTAGAATCTCTAGGCCTCTGTTCTAGCAACACTTGCTTATCCATCCATCTCTTGTAATACTTCTCAAAAGTCTAGTTTAGCTTTTGTCTCACTGCCTCTATGTCTTGTAGTGTTACTTCAAATTGAGTATTGTAACTATAGTGTTTCACAAAGTCCTTGGCCAGGGAATTCTAGACTTTCCTAATGTTGACTGGATGATTGCTGAACCACCGAGTAGCATCATCCTCAAGAGTTGCCGGGAACAATCCCAGTAGCTTGTTGGTAGTTAGGCCAATCAGTCATCATTACCGTCACATAATTGTCAAAGTGAAGTCCAGGTGGTCCCGTTCCCTTATAAGAGGTGAACTTTGGTATTTGGAATCCTGGAGGAAGCAAGTCAAATCCATCTGCCCTCAATACATTAGGGTCAATGCACTTTAGAGTAAGGATTTGTGCCATCTGGCGAAGCTTAGGGAGGAGCTTGTCAAGTTCAGAATACATTTCCTTCAGTTTCCTTTCAGCTACTAACTCAGTCGACACTTCCCTAACTCTTTTGAAAGCATCCCCTTGGTCAGACTGATGGTCCACCTCCCTTGCTGGAGCCTATCTGCTAACATTGCCATGGTTTAGATTCAGTTTTGGTTGCCTATTACCAACCCCCTAATCTACCGTGTTTCCCCGGGACAAAAATTTGTTTCTCTAAGTATCTGTGAACCCAATCTATGAATACAGGTTCCTTTCCCTTCTCGCTCGATACAACAATGACCTTGAAGTTGGCCACAGGTTAATTAGAGGCTCTTAATGTAGGGATGACTGAAGGCTCATCGGCCTTGAGAGTCACTAGGCTCATCGGCCTTGAGAGTCACTATCTTTTCCATAATGGTGAACTTGACTTTCTGATGCAATGTGGAGAGCATACCTCCCAACGAGTGGAACCACGGACACCTCAATAATTAAGAGAAGGTCACTAGGATATCAATGACCATAAATAGTACCTTGGACTTCACTTCCCCAACTACCACTTCTGCTTCAAAAGTTCTGATCACTGTGCTCTTCTAGTCATCATAAGCATGGATCACAGTGTTGGATCTTAGCAAGGCTTCTTTGCTTATGTTCAAATAAGGCAAAATCTTCAAGCGACAGATGTTCAGGATGGAGTCGTTGTCCGCCATGACACATTGCATCACCTTGTCCATTATCTCCACCTCAAGTACAGGGCCTTATTATGGTTTACTCCCTCTAATGGTAAATCAGCATCAGTGAAAGATATCTCTAAGGTGTGATTTGCCAGGAAGCTAACTGATCCACCTATCATCATGCAAACTTCTTCAGGAAAAGTTAGGGGGGTGCTTGTATTTCCATCAAGTTTTCACCACCGCGGCATGGTGTTCAGGGACTCTAACAATAGATGCCAAACACTAGCCCTAGCAGGCATCCTTTTCAACTATTCCACCATCAGGTTTTCCTTTTTAGTAGAAGTGACGAGACCATCATTTTAGGCTGGTGTTCCCATCCTAGACATTAACTCATTCTGCCATGGTTGACTTGTAGGTTGGTATACTCTCCTAGTGGTGTGTTTGACTGGTGCATCGTCTTTTCTCACATACCACCGAGCCCTGGTGCAGAGCGGGTAAATCGCTTCAGGCTCGGGAATCTCATACTCATCATAATCATCATCTAACTCCACATCATTCAAGTTGATCAGTGTTGGCTTCTTTTCAATCATCACTACCGACTCCACTGCCTTTTCATCCTCCCTACTGAAGGAAACGACCTGTACCACTAGATTAGCTCAAATGATCTATGTGAATACAAAATTAGACGGTAGCCCAATTTGCACCATGTTGACTCGACTTCTAAAGCTAGGCAATGGGTTCCTTTACACACTTGGACTAGCATCCGGCTCTTGAATCTTATTTCCAGTCCCTAACTGCTTAATGGCATCTCACAAGCGGAGGCAATCATTTTTTTTTTGTGGCCCCTTGCCACATGATAAGTTCAAAAATTTTCCTCGTCTGCTTCGGTAGGAGGGGTGAAAGGCTTCATGCTCTATAAGAGCGCCAACTTCCTGTATTTACCGAATATCCTGCTTAATGACTCGGCCTATAGTGATATCCCTTTGAAATTTGCAAGGGTAGCCGATCCTTGAGCTGCTGCCACCACCTCAACCTATTTATAAAGGAGGAAGCCTGAGTAGGGTCCGAGCTATAGCTAGGACTAGCCAGAGTTACTGTGCTGCCACTACTGCTCTTGAATCCAGGAGTGTAGCTTCGACCGCTCTGATAACTATTACTAGTACTAATATTATGCTTGTCTTCTTCTTCGTACTTTTCAATTTTCTTAGTGAGATTGTACATATCCACAAAAGAATTGTAGTCATGATAATTCTTCAAACTCCCATCTACGAGCTTGATAATATGCTTATAATCTTAAAGCCTCTATTCTAGCAACACTTGCTTATCCATCTCTCGTAATACTCTGCAAAATTCTCGTTGAATTTTTGTCTCACTGCCTCCAGGACTTGTAGTGTTACTTTAATTTGAGTATTGTAACTATAGTGTTTCACAAAGGCCTCGGCTAGGGAATTCTAGTTGTTTCTGATGTGGACTGGCTGATTGTTGAAACACCAAGTAGCACCATCCTTAAGAGTGGTCGGGAACAATCCCAATAGCTGGTTGGTAGTTAGGCCAATCATTGTCATTACTGTCACATAATTGCCAATGTGAGGTCCAGGTGGTCCCGTTCCCTTGTAAGAGGTGAACTTTGGTATCTGGAACCCTGGAGGAAGCAAGTCAATTCCATGGTCATGTGAGTTACAATCGTACGACTGTAATTATAGTCGTACAGCTGTAACTCTATCAGCAAGGCCATAATTTTAATTTTGAGTCAGAATAAAAAAACAACCTTTTCTTCATGGTCGTACCCCTGACTCTATGGTTGTACGACTGTAATTAAAAAGGCATTACAGTCGTACGACTGTAATCCCACTTTCTAACATTGAGGCCATACCCAAAGGAGGCAGGGAATGGATGATTTTTCAGAGCATTAATGGCTCTGAAACCCCATTTCTTGGCCTATAACTGCCAGAAAGAAAGGAGGGGATGGGGTTCAGACATTTTCTGGATTGAAGGGAGCTAAGAGTGGGCATTGAAAGAAGGTAAAAGAAGAGAAGAAAAACACTTATTTTCTCCTACTCTTTTCTTTTCAATCTGTGTTTTGTGAGGTTAAAATTGGATAGATATCATAGGTTAAGTAATCTGCCACTCAAACACAACTAATTCCAGAACCTAAACTTGACTAAATCCTTGGCTTATGGAGATTTGTTGGACTCACTTTCTTACCTTAGCATACAAAGAAAAAAGAAGCAATCTAGAGCCAATTTAAGTCATTTCCAGTGGTCAAATCGACAGTGGATCCACACTACAAGGGTAACTATACTTGAAACCTTTGATCTGCTTCATTTTCGGGGTGTTTTGGTTAGTTTTCGTGCATAAAACCATAAATTTTTGTCCGCTGTTTCTGGGTAAGATGAACAGCTGTACGGCTGTAGTTATGGTCGTACGACCATAAATACAGTCGTATGACTGTACTTGGCCCTCAATGTCTATTAGTCCTCCCCTTCCTTAGCATAAAACCCAAAAACAAGTCTTTTGGTTCTAGGCAGGATGAACAGTCGTAAGACTGAAGTATAGTCGCACAACTGCAACTACAGTTTTACCACTGTTTTTACCATTTCGGCTCTAAATATTGTCCACCTAAATAATTCTAACCTTTTTCGGATTAGAATTCCATTACAGTTGTATGACTGAAAGTATGGTCGCATGACTGTACTTTCATTTGCACGACTGTAGTTTCTAATCAACAACAGAAAATCCCAAAAAATTTATAAAAATTCAAAAAAATCCCAAAAAATTAGAAAAATTATAAAAATGCATAAAAATCAGAAAATCATAAAAAATGAATTTATTTCATGCATTCATGACCTTATATTTAATTTTTGAAGTTATCGCATTTAGAACAGAACAACGATGGAGATCCAAATCTCTTGAAAACCGACCCACTTTACATGCTAAACTGAAATGAACCAGAAAAAGAAAATGTTTTCAAAATGTATTTTCTCACAAAACAAAATCACAGGAATGTTTCAAAACTGTTTTCTAGGTCTAGTCAGGCGAACTTGCCGAGTTTACCCGACTATTCCCTAAATACATGTCCCTAATCTCTATTTTCCCCATTCTGTCTACTTGAGTCCAACTTGTTGCATTTATCTGCGCTAACCTTTGTTTTGTAGGGTTTAGTTTATTTATTTTATTTGTGTTTATTTATTTTCATTTATGTCATTAGATATTCGTGTAAAATAGGTGATTGTACCTCGATCCCCGAATTAAATAAATGTATCCCCTATGATAGTTTTCTGTCATTCAATTGGGTTGTAATAATTTATTTACGTACTACTTTTTATCCGCATATAGGCTGCGTCATTTAATTTAATAAAAATCCACTTTAGAAAGATGAAATACTATCAAAGAACATTGGCCAAATTTATTTTGATTAGACATGAAATAATTGACTTGTCTGAACCTAGATCTCTGGAAAGTGCAGCAGTCCTCGTCTAATTCAGCTACACTGTAATTTCCCTGATTGAGCTAAGCCGAGAGGCGACTCTTACACCTTCTATCGAGACTTGGGTCTCAATTCTTTTACGAAATAATTTAATTTTCCAAAACCACATTTTCATCACAAAAAAACACCACGAGGGAGGGTTGCCCGATATCAAGGCTCCCTTCCGAGAGAGGTAAAAATGCTGTTTGCTTGTAGTGGCGACGTTGCTGGGGATTTCTTGCAAAATTTTTCTTAATCATTAAAAGAATTTGACAAGCCCTGAAACATGTCTAATAAAAAATAAGGTGGATGATTCTTACATGGTATTTTATCTTGCATTTTAGTTAGACATACTTACATTAGGTTAAGTATCCAATTTTTTGCCCAGTGAATTGTTGAAGTGTCGCCTTTGTTCCTTCTAGTCTTAGGGGCACAGATACGAAATACCACCTATAGCCTCATACGAACCCCTTCGTTCGGACCCTTGAGTAGGGAGAATTGAGGAGTATATTTTGCTATAGGAGCCTTGATGTTAACCAACTTCGACCGAACTCATATAGGCAGCCTTAGTTGGATTCCCTTAGGATACCAAAATAAATTGCATGTATGTTACAATAACGCCTTCATCATCCTCGGTTGATGATCGAAGTGAACCCCTCCTAGGACTCGGTTAGAAGTTTCAAAAATTGACCACGATTGGAGGAATAAGGTTGGAGGAATACGCTTCGCATGCTTTATGCTACGTGTCTCTCATCCCTTCATAACATACCATCATCAACATTTTCCACGAACATGACATGCTACACGCAAAGCATTTATGTGATACTAACTCACATCTTTTATATAGCCACTTGCATTTTTCATGTGTAAATACATTAATCATCCACATGACATTCGCACTAACCCTTTCTTTCGTAGCCATGCATCCCCTCATTGTGTGAAAAACATTAATTCATGTGCATCACTTGAATGTCATAAGCACTAACCGATTTTTTTGTAGCCATATGGAATGCATGTCATGCATACAACATTCATGTGAGCCTTAAACAATCCCATAAGGGTCACACACATACACCAAACCATTTAGGTGCTCCACGAGCGCCGAAAAATTCCATTTCATTCACCAAATCATTTAGGTGCTCCACGAGCGCCAAAAAATTCCATTGCATACATTAAGTCATTTAGTTGCTCCATGAGCACCAAAAAATTCCATTTCATGCACCAAATCATTTAAGTACTCCACGAGCACCAAAAAATTCCATTTCATACATCAAGTTACTTAAGTGCTCCACGAGCGCTGAAATCCCGACCGCATGTCACGCACACGTTCGTCTCATCTCACAACATGAAAACCCATAGTGCTCCTGAGAGCCGGAGCTCTGCCCGTTAGCCAACAACGCATTCATCTCATATCACAATGTAAAACCCGAGGTGCTCCCCGAGTGCCAAGGCTTCATCCATGCACCAAGCACACAAATCTCAATTCACAACCTACGTAAGTAAGAATTCATGCACACTTAACCACCCAATGGGTCAGTTGTTTAAGGTTCGCATTACAAGGCCATTTCATACAACATCCACATATCATTCATTCGACATGCCATGCATACATGCATATCACTTGGAGTTCATAACTCTTTCGGTGGACATCTTTCACTAACCCTGGTTCAATATGTTTTGTAGTTTGGCATAGATTGGGATGCAGACTTATAAGAGTGGAACATAGGGATTCATCATCAAGTGAGTCTGAGGAGTCTATTCAGTCAGGAGAGGTTGAGACAGTATCCAGGTCAAACATTGAATTTTTGCCAGAACTAGAACAACTACGGTAAAGCTTTCAAGAAATGGCTATCACACCTGATGCTGCTGTCGCCATGTTGGCCACCACCGCTCTTTAGGAATTCATGAACTTAAATGAATTCAAGAACCTCATTAAGAGTCAAGTTCAGAGTGCCCTGGACGAGTCATCTTCTCAACAAGTAGAAAGAGGTACCTGAGAATCGAGTAGCAGAGGGAGATTAAATGATGGGTTGTCTGATGTAGGGGAATCTCAGAGGAATAGTGTTGAAAGACCAATAGAAGCTGCCTTGGAAAAAAAGATGAAAGAAATGGAAGAATTCATGGCAGAAATGTGTGCAAGCTCCAAAGTTCAGTCTTCCAAAGGCATTGATCTGACCACACTTATAGCCGGAGGTATTGAAATGCTGCCAGTTGGCTTCCAGATGCCCAAAATTGCTCCTTATGTTGGAAAAAGTCCTCCTAATGCATATCTGAATTAGTATGTCCCAATCATGACGATGGCAGGACTCACGATGAATTAGTTGGTGCGGTTATTCCCCACTACTCTATAAGGCGGAGCGATCACTTGCTACAACAAATAGCCAGAAAGTGTACAAGGAGACTGGGATGCATTGTCTGACACATTTATAAAGTACTTCAGCTTCAACACCCAATTGGAAGTAAAGCTACAAGACTTCGAAGTTGTGGGACAAAAGCCTAATGAGACTTTCTTCGAGTATTACCAAAGATGAATGGATAAGATGATTCTCCTTCATGAAAAGCCATTAGAGGATGAATTGATTGTAAAGCTGATTGATGGCAGTTTGGAGGTGTATCGAAATGTGATGAAATATCATAAGCTCTATTCTTTGGTAGAGGTGCATGAACTAGCCTGAAAAGTAGAGAAGTACTAGATTGATCCAGCCGAGAACAGTTCCAGAGGAGCGTATCGAGGCCGGATATATTCATCGGGGTACAAGAACAACAGTAATCCAGCAGCCTCTTCCTCAATAAGTGCTAAGCTGAGTCAATCTTCTGCTATAGTCAAGCAAGCAGATGTAGCAGCTGTGGCATAAGGGGTGAACCAATAAGTGACTGGTAAAGTAATCTCTCCATAGGAGGATTCTCTGGGCGGATCTTCTTAAAGTGCAGAAATTTAGGCATCCTCCAAAGCTTGAAATCGTACACGCCTCTGGTCAAGGCGGACAAAAACAACTTCTGCTCCTATCATGTATCAAAGGGGCACTGAACCAATGAATGCCATGCCTTGAAAAAGGTTATCCAATAGCTGATTGATGAGAAGAAGATAGAGGACCCTCGCCCGAAACCCAATGTCTAAAACAACCCCTTGCCTCAATTTGAAAGAAGGGTCAACATGTTGTAAACGAGATTGCCCCCTAACTTTGTGCTTGCACAGATTGCCAAGGCAAATCCAGCAATACAGGTAGTGATCAAAGAAGCAGTTGAGCCGACTATGAAGGAGAATAAGCTTGTCAATTTAGATGACAATGAGTTAGATGACGAGCCAGATGAATTTGAGATGATGAGCAGGCCTAAGCTCGTAAGCCAGACAAATCCTGTATATCCCCTTTACACTAAGAGCAGGATTTACTTAAGGAAAGGAGATGCCCCTATGAACCATGTCACGAGGAGCGGAAGAGTATGCCAAATTGAGCCACAATGGCAAGGGGCACCCAGTAGGAGAGCCAAAGCTCCAGTTCAGGACTATATGCCTATTAAGGCTGAAGAAAAGGAAGACTTAGTGGTGGAGCAGCTAAAAGAGATGCCTGCACGTGCGTCCATATGGCATCTACAGATGGAGTCACAAGGGCACCGAGCGGAGGTGGTCAAGAAACTCATGGAGATGGATGCAAGTCCACCGATGTCACACGATGAGGTGTGTATGGCGATCGAGAGTACAAAAGATCAACGATCCAATAGTCCCAGGGAAATTATCTTCACCAGCGATGACCTGCCACCGGAGGGAATTAACCATAATCGGGCATTGTACTTAAAGGTTAAGATGATGGATAGAATATTAACCTATGTGATGGTTGATGATGGGTCAGTATTGAACATCTGTCCCTTGAAAATACTCCCAAGCGTTCACATGAGTGAAGAGGCACTCTTCAAATCCAGCACAGTGATCCGAGCCTATGATGACTCAAAACGCACTGTGATCAAAACCTTTAAAGCAGAAGTGGTGATTGGAGAAGTAAGATCTAAAGTGCTGTTTACTATCATCGATATCCCTGTGATGTTTTCTTTTAATGTTGGGACAACCTTGGTTCCATGCACTGGGAGGAGTGCCTTCAACTCTGCATCAGAAGGTGAAGATTCCGATAAGGGAGAGAATTGTGACCCTTGAGGCTGATGAATCGTCTATGGTGGCAGCATTGAACTCACTCGAGCAACCCCTGACGGGCTTTCAAGTGGCAGTCATCTCAAAGCAGGAGGAGAAAAACCCGGTGTTTTCTCCATGGATCCACAAGTACTTCCAATAGCATAATTTTGTTCTGGGAAAAAGGCTCAGAGCCCATCGGTAATGGATTACAAAGTTTGACATCTGCACGGGTCAATCACACTGCGGGGGTCTTGGCTATAAAGGAGCTAATAAGAAGGAAGTGCCCGAGTCAAAGAAGGTCCACCTCCTGGATACATTTGTCCCTACAAGTGATAGGCCATATGACGGAAAGCCTGAGCCGATGATGGTCAAGGGGGAAACAATCCCTGGGTTGGAAATATTCTTTGTTGTTGTTGATTTCTCAAAGTATGGAGTGGGTTTTATTGAAGAAATGCTTAAGCCCAAAGCAACGACCGAGATCACTACCCCTCCAAGAACATGAGTCGAAGTGGTGGCCCCTATCATTTTGGAAGAAAGCCAAAAGAAGAAGATGCAGATGCACTAGTGGATGCCATCACTAAGGCATTTTTGGCCCTGTTGAAGAAAGGTTTGAAGGAGTGTCCCGTGACGAAGGAAGTTGCCTCCGAACAAGCCTAGTTGGTGGAAAAAGTTGTAGTCCAGCTCACCCGGATGATGGCCAAGGGAATGGCGAAGGAAAAAGAAGCTGTTCTATCAGAGGCACACAAAGAGACTTTGGAAGCTGACTTGAGTGACCTATTCGAGGAAGGATCTGCTGACCCAGAAGACCCCGCTGCTGGAGTCCTTCCGCATGCGGAGGAAGAGAATGATTTTTATGTGAACATTTCTTCTATATTTGATGTGAACAATTATGCTTATAAGGCCATGAATGTAATGAAATCTAAGTTTACTTATTTGTGTGATGTTTTTCCTGATGGCCCAGTGCATACATGCAAGCATTCATTCGATGTGTTCAGCATTCATGACATTACATTACATGAAATTAATTTGGGTACTGTTGAAAATCCTAAATGGTATCTATCTGCAACAAACTCACTCCTGAGGAAAAGAGAGAATTAATAAAAATACTTAAAAAACATGTGGGAGTGTTTGCCTAGCCTTACGACGACATGCCGGGAGTTGACAGAGGGATAGCAAAACACAGAATCCCAACAGATCCCAAATTCAGTGCAGTAAAGCAGAAGCTCAGACATCTACATCTAGAATGGGCCGAGAAAGTCAAAAAGCAAGTAGGAAAGCAGATTAGGGCCAATTTCCTAGAAGTGGTGGAATACCCCGAATGGCTAGCCAATATAGTCCCAGTTGCCAAGAAGGATGGGAGAGTTAGAGTCTGTGTGGACTATCGAGATTTGAAAAAGGCCTCTCCAAAGGATGATTTTCCACTCCCTCACATTGATGTTCCGATCGATAGTGCAGCAAGGGCAGTCATGTACTCATTTATGGATGGTTTCTTCGGATATACAATCAGAGTTTGATGGATGTCATTGACAAAGTCAAGATGGCTTTCATCACCAAATGGGGGGTGTACTGCTATAGGGTAATGCCTTTCGAATTGAAGAATGCTGGGGCAACCTACCAAAGGGCTATCACGACACTGCTACATGACATGATCCATAAGGAGGTCAAAGTATATGTTGATGATATGTTGGTCAAGTCCATGACCCGGGAAGAGCACCCTACTGTCCTTGATAGATTCATGACCAGGATCAAAAAGTATAACTTGTGACTCAATCCAAAGAAATGTGTATTTGGAGTTACATCAGGCAAACTGTTAGGGCACATTGTCAATCAAAAAGGGATTGAGATTGACCCAGACAAGATAAAAGCTATTCGAGATATGCCAGCACCGAAAATAGAAAAGGAAGTCAGATCATTCCTAGGGTCACTTTAATATGTCAACAGATTCATTGACAGATTGACTACTATCTGTGAACCCATTTTGAAGCTACTGTAGAAAGAATAGCTAGTCGAGTGGAACGACCAATATCAAATCACATTTGATAAGATCAAAGAGTACCTAACCAATCCTCCAATGCTGAAGCCCCTGACTCTGGGAAAACCCTTGGTATTGTATCTAGCCATCGAAGAAACCTCCATAGGAGCAATGTTGGTCCAAGAATAAGATGATAAGAGGGAGCACGCCATTTACTACCTCAGTAAGAAGCTGCTGGATTATGAAACCTAGTATCCATCGTGGAAAAGACTTGTACCGCTATGGTCGGGCTGACAAAAAAGTTGAGACACTATTTCCAATCATACAAAATACAAGCCATGGAGAAGGTTGATTAGATGAAATACCTCTGCTCTGCTCCGTCTTTAACAGGAAAACTGTCCTGATGGTTACTTTTGCTGTCAGAATTTGACATCGAATATGTGACAAAGAAGGTGATCAAAGGAAGAGCAATGGCTGAGTTCCTAGCAGATCAACCGTTTGAATCTGACTATAGGAAGAATCTAGAGTTGCCGGATGAGTAGTTAGCCATGGTGGATGTAGAAGTTAGAAAATGGGTCATGCACTTTGATGGAGCTGTGAACAAAAAGGGAGCAGGTCTCGGAGTAATCATCATAACTCCAGAGGGGAAAATAATTTCTTTGTCAAAGCGGTTGGAATTCCTAGTAACCAAAAATGGTGCAGAATATGAAGCTTTTTTATTTGGCATTGATGCTCTTATGACACTAGAGGCAAATGATGTGACCATTATTAGAGACTCACTGTTGGTGATCCGCCAAGCCATGGGGGAATGGGAAATCAAAGAAGAGTCTCTCTGCCTATACTTGGAGACGTTATGGGAGTTGGTGAAGGTATTTGAGCACATTGAATTTAGACATGTAACTAGAGATGATAATCAGATGGCTGATTCATTAGCGACCTTATCATTCATGTGGGAAGGACCTCATAAGGCACCAATGCAGCCTTTGATCCTCGAAACCTCTAGAACACCATTCCATCATCCTAGCGATGTCCTGACCCTAACGGTGAATGATAAACCCTGGTACCAAGACATAACTGATTTCCTACAAAATGGCCAGTATCCTGAAGGAGCATATTTATCGGATAAGACCACACTCAGGAAACTAGCAACCCAATTCAGATGGTTTGACGGATAACTCTTTAGAAGGACTACCGATGGATTGTTATTAAAGTGTTTGACAGAGGCAGAGGCCAAGAGGCTTATTCAAGAGATGCATTCTAGAATTTATAGCCCGCACATGAACGGCCTCGCTTTGGCAAAAAAGATTATGATACAGGGTTACTTCTAGCTCACCATGCAAACGGATTACGCCGAAGAAGTGAAGAAGTGTCACGAGTGCCAGATCTAAAGGGATATCAGCCATCTTTCACCCATGGAATTACAGAATCTCATGACCCCTTGGCCATTCTCAGCATGGGGTATAGACATAATTGGTGAGATTCGGCCTTTAGTATCAAATGGTCACAGGTTCATTGTGGTGGCGGTGGATTACTTTTCCAAGTGGGTTGAAGCTGAGTCTTATGCCAAAGTCATGGCTAAGAACATGTAAATTTATAAAGAAGCACCTCTTCGCGAGATATGGTGTACCACACCATGTGGTGACTGACAATGGAGTGCAGTTTCATGGAGCCACAACTGAATTACTTGAGGAGTACAATGTAGAGCATCGCAAGTCGCCCCCTTATAGGCCACAAGCTAACGGAGCAATGGAGGCGGCAAACAAGTCCATTAAGAAGATCATATCAAAGACCACTTAAATCTATAGGGATTGGGTAGATTGATTGCCGTTGCTTTATGGGGTTATAGAACTAGCATCAGAACACCGACAAGTTAAACGCCGTATTCGCTGGTTTATGGGATGGAGGCGGTCCTTCCCATTGAAGTGGAATTAAAGTCCTTAAGAACCGTCTTGGAAGCCTAATTGCCTGAGATAGAGTGGCTAAAGGCAAGGTTCGAACAGCTGGCTATGGTCGATGAAAAGAGCCTCAAAGCTTTAGATCATCTACAAATGTACCATCAAAGAATGGCTAGGGCCTACAATCGATGAGTTCATCATCAGAAATATCCTTTAAAGACGAGGAATCTAGTGTTGAAGCAAATGAGACCATCCAACACAGATGCGAGGGGCAAATTCAAACCCAATTGGAAAGGGCCATATGTGGTTAAGAAGGTACTTTCCAAAGGGGCAGTGAGGATTATGGACATGGACGGCAATGAGTTCACCAATCCGATCAACCAGGACCATCTCAAATGCTACCACGTGTAAAAAAAAAAGTTTGTTAAGTTGAAAACCTGCAAGGGTGACTTAAGCAAAAATTAAGACAACGAGGGGTAGTTTATCGGCCAGAAAATCTGTACAGGATGGTTGATAACAGGAGTGAGTTCAATCGAGATAAGTACCAACTTTGGCATTTTCAATTGTTATAATAATTGAATTTCATTAATGAAGTGCGTATTACTCAACATATTGCATGAATGTTTGGAGTATGTTGCATGATTCGTTTGTTAAAACATCCAGATAAGAAAAGTCATTCATACGCCTTGGCATACGAATTGTGAACACAAAAACAAAAAAATAATAATAATGAAAAATATATATATATATATATATATATATATAATAAGAATCATGTTTCTTTCATGTCTTTCTTTTCTTGATAGGAAGCAGTTTTGCAGCCTTAGAAGAATCCAGCCAATATGAAGTTGCACACCCACGTGCCTTACGGGTCGACAAGTCCTTAATCTCAGCTGACCAATGTGTTTACCAGTCATCCATCTCCATGGAAGCAAGGGAAGGATAGGTCAACGTCACATGGTGAGTATTGTTAGCCCAATGGAACCTGATATGATCGGGCCAAGAAGCAGTGTACTCCTCACATGTGTTGACGCAAGTGTTGGTGTGCCCTAGTTCTTAGGGCATTGGATTCTTGTATTTTGTATTATACATTAAGAGTCATGTATGAATACATTATTTGTGTCACATTAATAAAGGCAATTAATCTATTTAATTTATATCTTATGCTATAATATGAGTAGAGTATCCATTGATTGATAATCATAAAACTTATCCCAGGTCTATTCTAATCATAGGAACGAATAGAACCACAAACTTGTATATTCGATGACTGTATGGTAGTTCTTAACTAGCCATAGTATTTGTATAGTCAGTCATGAATATAGGTACATGTCATTGACATGGGACTGGATCGATCCACACAAGAAAGCCACATGGTTGTCATGTCATAGGTCATTCTTGAGTAGGTCTCTTCTGTCCTCAGACCAGATTTTATTATAATATCAATAGGGAATCCGGTTTACTTTGACATACGCCTAACAGGTCTGTAAAAGGATGCTAAATACGGGTATGATTGGGTGGACCAGTGAACATGTTGATATTGATGAAGAAGTGATGGAATTGCCACTCGGGTAACACCGAGATGATATCATTGGCCACTTGATGAGTGGGACAGATAAGTGTATGGCCATACCCAAATAAGTTGGTTGCTTATTTGATTAATCATTCAACTCAAGATCAAGAAATATAATAAACAACAGAAGAGGATGACGGACACCATGCCTCTTGTTTATTCATATCGATATCGTTAGGCAAAGGACACTATGAGATTACTACCGGGTGAGTGTCTTCTAAAGACTGCTGCATCTCTATCTTAATTGGGGGCTGTAATGGTTTGCTAGAACCCCCTTACAGTCTATGGGCCTCGGGCCTACTGCCAACATAAAGACAGACCCATAGGATCGTGCACATAGATCAACTAAGCTGGAACTTATAGATATTGTACATGTAATGTACATTGGAAGGAATGCGTTAATTAATTAGTTGACATTCGGTGTCAAGGTAATTAATTGACATTGGGTTGAATTTAATTTAATTAATAAGTTTACATAATGTAATTAATTAATTTATCAATTAATTGAATTACATAAAGTAAACAATTAATTAAATAATTTTCCTAAGTAGGAAAATTAAATACATGTATTGTATTTACTTAAGTGTGATTTAATTTTATTTAGGGGCAATTAAATTTAGCGACATGGAATTAAATTACATAGTATATACTTTTTAATTAAAGTTTATTTTTGTAATTATAACCCTAGTGGGCTTGGGTTTAATTAACCTAATTAAAACCCAATTAGACAAAGTGTCTATATAAGGGCACACTTAAGGAGGAATAACTTAATCCAACTCTACTTAATTGCTGGAAATTTCAGCCACCAAGTGCAGCCCCAAAACAGCCGAAAATCCCAGCATTAAACCTCCATTCCTTCGCGTCTTCAGCTATCACCGGTTCCCGCTCAATAGTTGGTCGTGCACTGGACTTTGGAGATCGCAGTTTCAAGAAACGATTCTACAGCAGTCTCTAGAACAGACGAATCTGATGAGTTAATCTCTCTTGATTCAATTTTGTTTTATTCTAATCAATGGTAATTGGACACGATAGGTGGATTCTAGGAAATTTTAAACAGTGTATTTTCCACTGCGCCACGTTATTTTTCCAATGACGAATCCCAACAGTGGTATCAGAGCCTAGGTTTTGTCCATTAGGCTGATTGGAATTAGTTCTTGAAAGCATTCTTGAAGAAAGAATGGGTTTCTAACTTGTGATTTTAGGGTTTTTACTCAATTGGTTTTGTTTTTTGGACTAACCCTAGAATTGTTGGATTGGGGTTTTTTATTATTTTCCCCAATTGGTTTCCATCTAAAGTTGTTTTGGGTTTTCTTTGGATATTTTGATGGGTGTTTTTTTTTTAATGATTTAATAAGTTTTAAAAAAAATGATTTTGGGTGAAGGGAATCGCAAATTCACGATTCCCTCACCTGCAGCAGGCAACTGCATGCGCAGCAGCTGCTGTTGTAGCCTGCCGCGCAGCGGTACTGCTACCCCACCGGGACAGTAGCGCCGTGAGCGGGTTTTGGGTCCGGTTTTGGATTTTGCGGGTATTTTTTTTATCCCGGACCCTAATGCAAATTAAATTAAATTTTTTTTAATTAATTTGTATTTAAATTATTGTATTTTGTTGGCATGCATATTTAATTTAATTGTTTGCATATTAAATTGAATATGGACTTTGTGAAATTGGTCCAATAACCCGTGACACCGGTTAAAATTGGGAGTGCTAAATTTTAAATTTGTGACAACCCAAATTCAAGTGAGAGCAAAATTGTTAATTTTGCATTTATGGATGTTATCCATTGGGCCTTTATGGGCCTTAGTCACATTTGTTAAAATTGGCGATTTCACCCTAACTAAATCGGCTTAACATTTATATTTATAATTTGGAATGCCATGATCATGCATCATATTGGTATGTATGTGCACGACAGGTACTTTCTTTGAAATGTTATGTTGAGTTCTATGGGCCCTAAATTATTATCGGTAGTAATTTAATTTTGGGAAATATGGCCTGCGTGCCATTTTTTTATTTTGATGTAATTTTAGAATAGATTTTATTTTACAAAATTATTGTAATTGCATCAAGTATGGAGGAAGGCCCAGATGGAGAAAGCCTATGGTGGGAGCCCAAGAAGGATTGCAGTCCGGCTCATGAAGAATTAGATACGACATCTAGTTTTTCATTAGGTTGTAATTAAAGGCCCATAGGAACTCATTTATTTTAAATTAAGTAAGCTATTGCATTTGTCATATAATATGGATGTATGGATCACCAAATTATTACCTGCGTTTATGCATGCTAAGCCGTATCACTTAAATATAATCCGGAAATTAAAATATTGAGTTGCTTAAAAGTGCTTCCCACATTCACACCTCTTCCTCCCATTGATGCTGCAATGTGCGCCATGCCCTAGCTGGGTATATTGTAGTATTCGGTCGGCCGTCGAGGGTTAAGATACTTGGTATGGTTAACATGTGAATGGTGGTTTGACTCAACATGGGTAGCATTAGCTCAGAGCGGGCCCTAAGCACAGATGGGTAAAGTGTCAATAAGCCCATCAAACCAAGAGTCCTTCGTGGAAGGATTGGATAGGTTGTCCTACCAAATGAATCAATGGTTGGTTAGCGAGCCCTAGTTTGGCCAGTCATTGATAAGTTGTGGATCTTGGTCAAGTCAGCCAATTAAAAACACCAACAAAACAAATTAAAATCAGATTATTAATTTGAATTGGCTTAAAAGTCCTTTATTTCTAACTCAAGCAATGATTTCTTCCATGTAGATAATCCCATTTCAGTTAAGCAATTTAAATGGCTACAACAAACAACAACTCACTCTCACTTAGGTCACTCTTGGAGAAGGAGAAGCTTTCGGGGACTAACTTCCTGGGTCTGGGCTAGGAACTTACAAATAGTTCTTAGACAAGAGTCTAAGGAGTATGTATTGAATGCTCCTTTACCAGCTGGCCCTCCCGCAGGTCGAGGCATCACCACAGTGATGGTGGAGTAGTAAGACCGGCACGTAAGGGATGACCGAGATGTCTCGTGCCTCCTGCTGGGTACCATGGCTTCTGATCTTCAGAAGCAGTGTTGGGATTCGTCATTGGAAAAATAACGTGGCGCAGCAGAAAATACACCGTTTAAAATTTCCTAGAATCCACCTATCGTGTCCAATTACCATTGATTAGAATAAAATCAATTAAGAATCAAGAGAGATTAACTCACTGGATTCGTCTCCTCTAGAGACTGCTGCAGAATCGTTTCTTGAAACTGCGATCTCCAAAGTCCGGTGCACGACCAACTATTGAGCAGGAACCAGTGCTAGCCGAAGACGCGAAGGAATGGAGGTTTAACGCTGGGATTTTCGGCTGTTTTGGGGCTGCTATTGGTGGCTGAAATTTCCAGCAATTAATTAGAGTTGAATTAGGTTTTTATTCCTTAAGTGTGCCCTTATATAGACACCTTGTCTAATTGGGTTCTAATTAGGTTAATTAAACCCAAGCCCACTAGGATTATAATTACATAAATAAACTTTAATTAAAAAGTATATATTATGTAATTTAATTCCATTTGGCTAAATTTAATTACCCCTAAATAAAATTAAATCACACTTAAGTTAATACAATACATGTATTTAATTTTCCTACTTAGGAAAATTATTTAATTAATTGTTTACTTTATGTAATTCAATTAATTGATAAATTAATTAATTACATTATGTAAACTTATTAATTAAATTAAATTCAACCCAATGTCAATTAATTACCTTGACACCGAATGTCAACTAATTAATTAACGCATTCCTTCCAATGTAAATTACATGTACAATTTCTATAAGTTCCAGCTCAGTTGATCTATGTGCACGATCCTATGGGTCTGTCTTTATGTTGGCAGTAGGCCCAAGGCCCACAGACTGTAAGTGGGTTCTAGCAAACCATTATAGCCCCCAATTAAGACAGAGATGCAGCGGTCTTTAGAAGACACTCACCCGGTAGTAATTTCATAGTGTCCTTTGCCTAACGATATCGATATGAATAAACAAGAGGCATGGTGTCTGTCATCCTCTTCTGTTGTTTATTATATTTCTTGATCTTGAGTTGACTAATTAATCAAATAAGCAACCAACTTATTTGGGTATGGCCATACACTTATTAGTCCCACTCATCAAGTGGCCAATGATATCATCTCAGTGTTACCCGAGTGGCAATTCCATCACTTCATCATCAATATCAACATGTTCACCGGTCCACCCAATCATTCCCGTATTTAGCATCCTTTTACAGACCTGTTAGGCGTATGTCAAAGTGAACCGGATTCCATATCGATATTATAATGAAATCTGGTCTGAGGACAAAAGAGACCTACTCAAGAAAGACCTATGACATGACAACCATGTGGCTTTCTTGTGCAGATCGATCCAGTCCCATGTCAATGACATGTACCTATATTCATGACTGACTATACAAGTACTATGGCTAGTTGAGAACTACCATACAATCATCGAATATACAAGTCTGTGGTTCTATTCGTTCCCACGATTAGAACAGACCTGGGATAGGTTTTATGATTATCAATCAATGGATACTCTACTCATATTATAGCACAAGATATAAATGAAATAGATTATTGCCTTTATTAATGTGACACAAATAATGTATTCATACATGACTCTTAATGTATAATACAAAATACAAGAATCCAATGCCCTAAGAACTAGGGCACACCAACAAGCAGTTCATGGACGAGCATGCTTATGAGATGATGGATCAGCTTAAAAAGATGTTCCAAGATCCAGCTCGTCAGGAATGTTACCTGACAACTAAGGCACTTTGCACAACTGTGATGGCAGCTGGGACTTCTGTTAGCACTCATGTGCCAAAGTTGAAGGGGTATATTGATACACTTGCCCACCTTGGCTCACCAGTTCCGCAGGACTTGGCAACAGACATTATTCTCGGGTCACTTCTTGAATCTCACAACCAGTTTATCATGAATTACCATATGCAAGGGTTGGATAAATCGGTTGTTGAGCTACATGGCATGCTCAAGTTTGCTGAGCAGTCTCTTAAGAAGACTCCTGAAGTATTGCTGGTGAACAAGGGCAATACGCCCATTGCTAAGGGAAAGGCCAAATCTAAGGCCAAGCCTAAGGCCCAAAAGGCCTAGGCTAAGGGCAAAAAGGTGGTGGCCCAACCTAAAGCAAGGGTTGCTTCTCCTGACGATGTTTGCCATGAGTGTCATGAGAAGGGGCACTGGAAGAGCTCACGTCCAAAGCTAAGGGAGCAACTGAAGTGCAAAACTGCTGCTTCAGGTATTTATGTTGTTGAGATTAATCTGGCTATTTCTACATCTTGGGTCTTGGACACTGGATGTGGATCTCACATTTGCTCAAATGTGCAAGGTCTAAGAAATAGGAGATTATTAGGATCTGGAGAAGTAGATCTTCGAGTCAGAAATGGTGCTCAGGTTCAGGCCATGGAGATCGGAGATTATTTCTTGGAGTTGTTTTGGAACTAAGAAACTGTTATTTTGTACCTGCGATGCACAGGAATATTATTTTCATTTCTTTGTTGGATATTTCTGGTTTTGTATTTAATGTTGGACATGGTAGAATTTCTATGCAATGTGGCAATATTATTTATGGAACAACATTTCTTGAAAATGGCTTATATATCCTTGATCTAAAACGTGAAAGTTCGATCTATAACATAAATACTCAAAGGATTAAACAAAATGAAATTAATCCTACTTACATCTGGCATTGTCGACTTGGCCATATAAATGAGAAGCACATAGCTAGTCTTCACTCTAGTGGAGTGCTAGGGTTATTTGACTTCCAGTCTTATGACACATGCGAATCTTGTTTCAGAGGCAAGATGACAAAGGCGCCTTTTAGCAACACTGCCGAAAGGTCCTCAGAGCTATTGGAGCTAATACATTCCGATGTATGTGGCCCAAAGAGCACTAGTGCTAGATCTGGTTTTTTGTACTTCGTCACCTTCATGGATGACTTCAGCAGATACGGTTACATGTATCTGATGAAGCATAAGTCTGAGACTCTCCAAAGGTTTAAGGACTTTAAGAATGAAGTAGAAAACCAACTTGGCAAGAAAATAAAAGCACTTCGGTCTGACCGAGGGGGTGAATATTTGAGCCAAGAGTTTGACTCGTTTTTGAGAGAGTGTGGGATTATATCCCAACTCACTCCTCCTGGTACACCCCAATGGAATGGAGTGTCAGAAAGGAGGAATAGGAGCTTACTTGACATGGTCCGCTCGATGATGAGTCATGCTACACTCCCTGTCTCCTTTTAGGGATATGCTTTAGAGACAGCTGCTTACATTCTTAATAATACACCAAGCAAGGCAGTTGAGGGAACACCAGATGAACTATTGAAAGGCTGAAAGCCTAATGTTTCCTTTTTGAAGATTTGGGACTGTGATGCACATGTTAAGAAATTGACAAGTGGCAAAATCGAGTCCAAATCTATCAAGTGCCTATTTGTGGGTTACCCTAAGGAAACTAAGGGTTATTACTTCTACGATCCGGCCAAAAACAAAGTTTTCATAGCTAGAAATGCAGTCTTCTTGGAGAAGGAATTCCTTCCAAGAGAGATAGTGGGAGTAATGTTGAACCTTCAGAAGTTTAAGACTCACAAACTCCTACAGCTACTGCTGAGGATGCTTCGGGAACCAATTTGACTACTTAAGAAATTGAGGAACCAGAACCGGTTGCACAGGACCTTAAAAGGACTGGTAGGACATGTCATCAGCCAGAGAGGTACGGCTTTCTCATGACTGATGATGGGGACCTTATGGTCGTTGACCGAGAAGAGCCTAAGACCTATCAGGAGGCTGTTGGAAGCCCACACTCAGATCAATGGGGTAAAGCCATGGAGACTGAAATGCAATCTATGCACGATAACCAAGTATGAAACTTGGTGGATCCACCTCCGGGTGCTAAGGTGATAAGTTGTAAGTGGTGTTTCAAGTTAAAGGCCCTGTGTGTATAAGATGGTTTAGTGGGAGCGTTTCCACCGTCCTAGTGCTGCATGTTGACAACATCCTTATCATTGTAGGCGACATACCAACACTACAAGGAGTTAAGCAGTGGTTGAGTAGGTGCTTTGCAATGAAGGACTTAGGCGAAGTTGAGATGATCTTAGGGATCAGGATCTACAAAGATAGATCCAATCGGCCTCTAGGCCTAAGTCAGGGCATGTACATTGACAAGTTTCTAAAAGGATTCAGCATGGACAAGGCAAAGAAAGGATTCTTGCCTATGTGCCGTGGGTTGAAGCTGAGTAAGAAAGATGGTCCTAAAACAAAGAAGGACCGGGAGAACATGGAAAAGATCCCTTATGCATCTGCTATTGGATCTATCTTGTACTCCATGTTATGTACGAGGCCTGATGTCATGTTTACACTAAGTATGACTAGCCGGTACCAGTCGGACCCCGATGAGGAACACTGGAAGGCAGTCAAGGCAATCTTGAAGTACCTTAACCAGATTAAGGATGCTTTCTTAGTGTATAGAGGTCAAGATGAGCTGGTAGTGTCAGGTTACACTGATGTAAGCTTTGAGACCAATGAGGATGAGAACCAGTCACAGTCTGGTTATGTTTTTCTCCTGAATGGTGGTGCCATTAGTTGGAGGTCCTCAAAGCAGGCCACCATTGCTGACTCTATAATGGAAGCAGAGTACATAGCTGCTTGCAAAGCTCAAAGGAAGCCGGTTGGATCAAGAAAGTCATAACTGAGTTGGGAGTAGTGCCCACTATCCTAGACCCAGTTGATGTTTTTGTGACAACAATGGGGCCATCGCACAAGCTAAGGTGCCCCGGTCACACAAGAGATCCAAACATGTACTCAGAAAGTTTCACCTCATTTGGGAGATCATAAACATAGGTGACATATCATTGCAGAGGGTTGACACCAAGAATAATGTCGCTGATCCATTGACCAAAGCGCTGTAGCAGACACAGCACGACGGTATACCAGATCTATAGGAATTAGGGCAATGCCCACTTGGAACAAGTGCAAGTGGGAGATTGTTGGTGTGCCCAAGTTCTTAGGGCATTGGATTCTTGTATTTTGTATTATACATTAAGAGTCATGTATGAATACATTATTTGTGTCACATTAATAAAGGCAATTAATCTATTTCATTTATATCTTGTGCTATAATATGAGTAGAGTATCCATTGATTGATAATCATAAAACCTATCCCAGGTCTGTTCTTATCGTGGGAACGAATAGAACCACAGACTTATATATTCGATGACTGTATGGTAGTTCTTAACTAGCCATAGTACTTGTATAGTCAGTCATGAATGTCATTGACATGGGACTCGATCGATCTGCACAAGAAAGCCACATGGTTGTCATGTCATAGGTCTTTCTTGAGTAGGTCTCTTCTGTCCTCAGACCAGATTTTATTATAATATCAATATGGAATCCAGTTCACTTTGACATACGCCTAACAGGTCTGTAAAAGGATGCTAAATACGAGTATGATTGGGTGGACCAGTGAACATGTTGGTATTGATGATGAAGTGATGGAATTGCCACTCGGGTAACACGGAGATGATATCATTGGCCACTTGACGAGTGGGACTGATAAGTGTATGGCCATATCCAAATAAGTTGGTTGCTTATTTGATTAATCAGTCAACTCAAGATCAAGAAATATAATAAACAACAGAAGCGGATGACGGACACCATGCCTCTTGTTTATTCATATCAATAGCGTTAGGCAAAGGACACTATGAGATTACTACCGGGTGAGTGTCTTTTAAAGACTGCTGCATCTCTATCTTAATTGGGGGCTGTAATGGTTTGCTAGAACCCCCTTACAGTCTGTGGGCCTCGGGCCTACTGCCAACATAAAGACAGACCCATATGATCGTGCATATAGATCAACTGAGATGGAACTTATAGATATTGTACATGTAATGTACATTGGAAGGAATGTGTTAATTAATTAGTTGACGTTCGGTGTCAAGGTAATTAATTGACATTGGGTTGAATTTAATTTAATTAATAAGTTTACATAATGTAATAAATTAATTTATCAATTAATTGAATTACATAAAGTAAACAATTGATTAAATAATTTTCCTAAGTAGGAAAATTAAATACATGTATTGTATTTACTTAAGTGTGATTTAATTTTATTTAGGGGTAATTAAATTTAGCCAAATGGAATTAAATTACATAGTAGATACTTTTTAATTAAAGTTTATTTATGTAATCATAATCCTAGTGGGCTTGGGTTTAATTAACCTAATTAAAACCCAATTAGACAAGGTGTCTATATAAGGGCACACTTAAGGAGGAATAACCTAATTCAACTCTAATTAATTGCTGGAAATTTCAGCCACCAAGTGCAGCCCCAGAACAGCCGAAAATCCCAGCATTAAACCTCCATTCCTTCGCGTCATCGGCTAGCACCGGTTCCCGCTCAATAGTTGGTCATGCACCGGACTTTGGAGATCGCAGTTTCAAGAAACGATTCTGCAGTAGTCTCTAGAACAGACGAATCCAGTGAGTTAATCTCTCTTGATTCAATTTGGTTTTATTCTAATCAATGGTAATTGGACACGATGGGTGGATTCTAGGAAATTTTAAACGGTGCATTTTCCGCTGCGCCACGTTATTTTTCCAAGCAAGAACGCTGAGGAATATTTTGTGGATGGCCATAGTTTCAACAAAGGCGACTCGGAGAATAAAATGTCACCCTAGTCAATCCCAACAATTGGACACCATGAGCCCACATCTCTACAACTACATGCGTAATCTTCCACCAGGGGTAGACCCATCTAACTCGATCGTTAGTCAGGTGAGCCAGCCAAGCAACCCATTCATCCGCAGACATGTCAGCATTGGTCGGGTGATACTTCTTAAAATTCCCTATCGGAATCTTAAGAATCGATATCTTCTTCAACTGCCAGATCTGCAATAGGTTGTGAAGCTATGGTCAGAAACTCATTTGGTCACCAAAGTGCACACAAACTAGTGAAAAGAATTACCTGGAGCACCATAAGATGGAGATGGACATGGAGGGAACTGCTCGTCTTAGATGTATGCAGATTAATCAAGGTCTCGGCAAGTGCAAACAAAGCCGGGGATGCCCCAGCAGCCATCTGAAGGAGGCAACCCCATTGCTAGAATCATAAAAGTATCGGCTCACCAACAATAGGCTAACCATACTAGCCCAGCCGACATGGTCCTTAGGGGCATTGATACACCACTTCAGTACAGATTCTAGGTCCAAGCCAGGAGAAAAAGATCCGGTAGAAAGAAGAGCTTCCACTTCGGGATTAGGAATCCCAAACAAACTCACCAACGAAGGAGTGTTGCCGAAGGTGAATTTAGGAATTGCAATGTTAATCCCTTTGTGACACGGGATATTCAAGATAGCACCGAATTCTTCATACAAGGGGCAGAGTTCTTATTGCAAAAATCAGAAAACATTGTCCACCGGGTCCTAGTAGCGACAGCAAGCATTCAACAATTCATTGTTCCATGGATGTTTGTAATAGGCCTTAATGTTCCGTAACCCAAAAGGCTTTAATTTGAGCCAATCGGAGTCTTGTAACGATTCTAAAAAATTGTAAAAGCCTAGATGAAAGGAAGCAAAATTGAAAAAGGAGTGAATCCTAAAAATAAGCAAAATGAAAATCCCATGATAATTAAAATGAAGTTCATATTGTGTGCAAAAGAAATTCGGTACAAAAAAATAAATACAAAGAACCCCCGTCTAACTCTCATCCTCTCCCTCCTCAAAAGACTCTGACTCACTCGGATGCACCGCTCTGTTATCATCAAAATCAGCATGCAGCTGACCCAGCTGGATCTGATGCTCGGCTCGTACCTGAGTCAACTCTTATGTCGCAGCTAGGGCTTGAACCTCAAAAACCGCTGCCTGTCTAGCATGCTCCTACAGCATCTGCACTTGAGTCTACAAAATGATAATACAAGTTAACATGCATACATACATACATGTTCATTCATGCATTGCATAAATCATGTGGAAATGAAGGAATTGCATAATACTTACCACCCAAGTGACATTCTCCTGAACCAGGAGGGACTCCAAGCCTAAATACTGCTAGGACATGTCCTGCACCTAAGCCTAAGTAATCTAAAAAGAAAAAAAAGAAAAGAGAGTCAAAACAATGCGGGAAAATGAAGGGAATGAAAGGATGACAAAACCAAAGAAGGACTTACATGAGTGGTATGCTCTGGGTCGAAAATGACCTGGTGGTCCTGATAAGGGGGCAACTCCCTAACAGCGTATCTCCCATCTAGCCCCATCAGGCTAAAGCTCATCCGTAGCTGTGTCACCATCTGACCCTCTATCACCCCGCAGCATGGGAAGTGGATGCTGGAACGCGCAGGATAGCTCCTGTCCTGAGTAGGCGCGTGTCCTCCAGTGGTGGCAGCCTCGACATCCTCATCCTCTAGGGCAGATTGTCGACCAGAGCTTGACCCCCTCCATCTCTTGACTTGCAAGTGAAGGGACCTTAGACACTAAAAATCAAATCCGAACAACAAAGAAGCAATGGATAAGGAATACCTGACGGGGAGGAGCTACCGGCGTATTAGCCCGAAATGGCATCAAACACCCCCGTATGAATGCCAGATAGTCATCGTCGACGGAATCAGCTACATATCCTCCGTCGTAGATGTTTGGGTGCTCAGCAGGCTCCGAGAGGTGGGGCCAAAATAGGGTGCGTAGGAGTGGTGGAGGAACTACCCGGCCGATAGGGCTGTCCACATGGTCTAAAAGATGAAGGTGCTTGCCCAAATACCATCATGGGGCATCGGGCACTCTATAATGAACCGGCAGTTATCAAACTGCAGAGACACCAGCATGACAGGAGGCACAACTCCCTGACCCTGCTAAGGAAAGTGGTCCAGCTGCAAAGACACAATTAAGAGAAGCGAACCTTTAATCACAAGCAAGTAAATGCTGAATTAATTTTTCTAACTAACAAGATTAGTCTGCATACTCTCTCTTAGGGGATACTACGAAGACCCTGCCGGATCTCAGCTAGGTCACGGGCGATGCCTTGCCATCCCTGTGTCCAGATGCAAAGGACAGTGGGGTGCTCCTCATCCTGAACATCCCTTAAGTCAGGTGGCTCCAAAATATGGTGCTCGAACACCCAGATCTGCAATCAATGAAACAGTTAAAAAAAAGAAGAGAAAGTGGGTAATACCAAAAGGCCGAGCCAGAAGCCTAGAATCTCCTGCTGCCTCCCTCTGGCACACAAGTCCAGTCCATAGAATTGTTGGGATTCGTCATGGGAAACCGACCGATAAAAGCAGAAATACGCGTCGTGAGATAGGCGTTCCGAGACGGAATAAATTATCCAGATAGCCCTTCATCTTGAGCACGTGTGCACTCACAGATGTCCCGGCTCCCATCTTACAGCTGCGGAATGCCTTGTGGATCAGGTACCTTTCCTGATAAGCTTGCTCATAAAACATCTCATTAAGAGTTGTCATTATAGCAAAGGCCTGATGGTCCAGGAACTACTTTTGCAATTCAGGAACCATACTAGCCTACATCAGGCATGTCACATCCCGGTTATCTTTTACATGTGCCAAGTATTCCTCCAGCTGGGCAGCCGGTGGATTACTTCCCGTTGGCACAGCCGGTACCGGCTTTTTGAGCACATACTCTTTAGGCTCTTGTCTTAGAACTTTCCTTAAGTTCATAGACCAGTCCCAAAAGTTTGGGCCAGAAAGCTTGTCCCATTCCAAGAAAGATCGCAGTGATAAAGTATCATTCGTAGCCATTGGTTTCTACAAAAAAAAATTACGAGTGTTAATATAGGACTTAACATGTTCTTCCCATATTATAATTAATAATGAATCATGTTATTAATTAACTCGAGTTGTTGGGCTCATGGGCCGAGATCCATATTATATCAAGATATAGCAAGACGAGGGCCTGGAACACCTATACCCTAATTTTTAGGTAGGAACGCCGTCCAATCCCAACCTAGGGACTCTCGGTTTGATGGGTCTGTTGGCACTTACCCATCTGTGCTTAGGGCCAGGAACATCCTACTACCCACGCTAAGTCAAAACCTCCATCCAAGTGTTAGAGTAACCAATACTCCAACATAATACAAAATGACGATACTCTAGTGCATCCAACGAGGGTTGGTCTACAGCTGGCCTATCCCCACTTCGAGTAGGTTCTGAATGAGGGAAGCACTTTTAAGAGACTTAGTAATTGCCTTTTGGTTATTAGATTGAATTAATAACGGCTTAGATGCATAGGCAGGTGAAAAAGGGTTGGTACATACATTCTCACATGTAAATAAATCAAGCATAATTAAATAAAAATGAAATGCGATGGGCCAAAATTTACATCCTAATATAATATAATTAATATATCTCTCTCTCTTCAAACGTGTATACTCCAAGTACACACTTAATCAACCTAGTTAAAGTCCAGACGTTCAATGTGTACGATCCAATAGGCCCGTCTTTATGTTGGCAGTGGGCCAAGGCCCACAGACTGCAGGCGGGCTCTAGCAAGCCACTGCAGCCCCCAATTAAGACGGAGTAAGCAGTCAAACTGAAAACATAACCCTGTAGTTTGAACTTGTAAATCCCATGTCACTGATATCGGCGTCCAACACAGAGGCATGGAAGTATCACCCTCTTTGTGTCTGGACCTTTACTTGATACCGAATGAACTGATGCTCACAAACATGATCCAATCTTGTTTGGGTGCGGCCGCACACTTATCAGTAACATTCTTCAAGAGGCCGATGATATCGTCTCAGTGAATCACTGAGTGACATTCCCTTCTGCATATCCATAGTGCTGCCATGCTCACTGACACACCCGAACGTACCCGTACTTGGCACCCTTTTACAGGCCCATTGGGCATACACCAAAGTGTGCCACTTCACATGCAGCACCATCATATGGTCTGGTCAAAGGACTTATACAAGTACTATGTGAGAATCATTTGTGATACTATACCATGTAGATTCCCGTTAAGTGGATCAATCCAGTACCATGCCCTTTTTGCATGTACCCATTAACCTGGTTGACATTCCATGTTCTATGACCGGTAAGACACCGCCATACAACCAGGCTAATGATAGTCTTTGGTTCCATTCATTCCCATGATTGGAACAGACTACGGATGACTTTATGGTCATATCGTTTTCCCTATCCACAGTGTTACTGCCAAGTGGCTCACACTTGACAACATGGATATGGATATGTCCATTGGATACTCTATTTAAAATATAGCACAAGACATATAATAAATAGATTAATGCCTTTATTTCCTTAACACAAATTGTATAATACATAAAGTTTACATTAATGTACAAATGTATTATACAAACACAAGGACCAATGCCTCGGGACTAGGGCATTTCCAACAAGAATAGCAAGCCAAGCCCAGCTCGGGCCCAGTCCAAGGTCGGGAAGGCGGCCAAGTCGACTAAGGACGGGAGCAGAGTCAAATTGCATGTGCTCTGCCCAGTGCGAAAAAGCATGCAGGACAATAGGACAAGCACGTAGGACCGAGCATACCTCTCTACGTCCTCCTCAGACGGATTTGGGTGAGCAGCGCAATACGCCTCCACCTGAGAGCACAGAACCTTCCCCTTCTTGGGGGTATAGCCGATCAATCTGCTAACGTAATCAACCACCAGCTGCTGTCGAGCCAGGTAGTAGTTGAACCAAATCGGGGTCCCACCAAAACCAAATCCGGTAATCGTGGCAAAGTCTGAAGGGTGACAGTGAGCTCGCCAATCAGAAGGGGGAAGGTGTGGGTGGTGCAAACCCACCACTCACAAAGAGCCGTCATCACAGCATGGGTGGTATGGGGCGTGTTCTCTGGCAGCGAAAGGATAAATGCCTCCAGAATAAGAATCCACATGTGGGCCCTGACAGTCTCAGGGAGGTACCCCCACCAGACTCAAGGCAGGCAAAGGTTCCCGCAACCCGATATCTCTCTGTCTTGCACATCCAGTGAAGTACAATATGCACTTATTTAATATTTGCACACGTAAATAGAATAAAAAAAGGAGTCGGGTTACAAAACACACTTCCTTAATAATTACATGAAAAAAAGGGTGGAGACGTGCTATAGTCGTACAACTGTAGTAGCGGTCGCACGACCGTAGCAATAGTCGTATGGCTGTTTATGCTACAGTCATACGAGTGTTCATGTTACACTCGTATGACTGTTCATCCCTGCAAACAAAATTTCGACAGATCCATTTTTTCATGATTCTCAACTCATTTTTCCTAAATTCTTATTCCTATGAACTACAGGGGACTCCTAGCATGCATTCTACTTAACCAAATTACCTAGAAAACAGTAAAATCATGCAAATCAAATCACAACATTCAAATGGAAAAATATCGAAAAATCCAAAATCAAGGCTCGGATTTGGGTTCTAACCTAGAGAGAGGACAAATGAGAATCTATCTATACCAAGATGGGGATCTTCAACCCGAAATGGATGCCGAAATGGTTCGTATAGTGAGGATGCCCGTACCCATCTGAAATGCTCACGAACGGGGATATCCTACACATCGCCTGACCTCAGAATCTGGTTAGGAGTGAGCTTCCTCAACTTCTTGCCAAGTTTCTTCAACATCTTTGCAAATCTCAGGTTTGGGAATTGGTTTTTTTGGAAAGAAAATGGGAAAGTGGGAGAATGAAATACGAAGGGGCGAATCGCCTTTTTATTTTTCCAGACCGCGAAGTACAGTCGTGCAACTGTACTTCGTCTACAGTCGTGCGACTGTACTTAAATTCAAATACAGTCGTACGACTGTATTAAAAAAATATTTATCTTTTAATTTATTCTCATCATCTTTTATTTTCCAAACCCTATTTTATCACCAAATATTTAATATTCCCCACGGGAAGGTATTTCAGTGATTTTGCAGGACCAACACGTCAACATCCAATTTTTTCCAACGATGGTCTACCTCGTCTGTAGCACGATACCCGAGGAAATCATGAAAAGTCCATTGTAAGCACAGTCTTATACATCATTTCACTCCACAAAATGACATTTAGATGCATCCCATATGCCAAGTCATACAAGATCGTCCCAGTTTTCACAAATCACAATCCACCACGACATTAAAAGGGAACCCAAAATTCAATCTCAGCGTGTCTTGTGCGCCAAGTCGCATGCGACTGTCACACACTTCACAAATTCAGTCCTGCATGACTATAAAAGGTAACCAAAATGCATTTTCCCGTTTTTATTCTTGATCGAAGGGGCAAAAATTTTTGTTTCAAAACTATCAACCAAGGAATAAATACGTTCACCAATTGCACACTACAAACATTATGGCTCTGTATGGTAGGTCATACATGACCATTTGACTCCAAAAGTCATTTTTCGCTGGCATCATCCTTACATGAAAATCATCATAAGGAACTGCCTGACTCCAAAAGTCATAGTTCCCCGACATCATCCTTACGCGAAAACCATCGTAAGGAACTGCCTGACTCCAAAAGTCATTTTTCCCCGGCCTTATCCTTATGCGAAAATCATCATAAGGAATCGCCTGACTCCAAAAGTCATCTTTCCCCAGTGTCAACCTAATGCGAAAGGCATATGGACCGCTTGACTACCAAAAGTCTCTTAGAATAACACACGAGCCACACATATGTATATCACCGTGAGCTCCATGTTCTTTGTCGTGTACCTAAATCCCCATCAAAAAACGGACGTTAGCTACACGAGGGGCAACCTATGAACACTAAATTTTTCTGGTCTTAAAAAAAAGGATGGTCGTGTGAGTTACAATCGTACGACTATAATTACAGTCGTACGGCTATAACTCTATCAGCACGGCCATAATTTTAATTTTGAGTCAGAATCAAATAAACAACTTTTTCTTCATGGTTGTACCCTAGATCCTATGGTCGTACGACTGTAATTAAAAAGACATTACAGTCGTACGACTGTAGCCCCACTTTCTGACATTGAGGCCATACCCAACGGAGGTGGGGAATGGATTATTTTTTAGAGCATTAATGGCTTTGAAACCCCATTTCTTGGCCTATAAATTCCAGAAATAAAGGAGGGGATGGGGTTCATACATTTTTTGGATTGAAGGGAGCTAAGAGTGGGCATTGAAAGAAGGTAAAAGAAGAGAAGAAAAACACTTATTTTCTCCTACTCTTCATTTCAATATGTGTATTGTGAGGTTAAAATTGGATAGAAATCACAGGTTAAGTAATCTGCCACTCAAACACAACTAATTCCAAAACCTAAACTTGACTAAATCCTTAGCTTGTGGAGATTTTTTGGACTCACTTTCTTACCTTAGCACACAAAGAGAAAGGAAGCAATCCGGAGCCAATTTAAGGTGTTTCCAGCAGTCAAATCGATGGTGGATCCATCCTACAAGGGTAACTATACTTGAAACCTTTGTTCTGCTTCATTTTCTGGGTGTTTTGGTTAGTTTTCGTGCATCAAACCATAAATTTTTGTCTACTATTTTAGGTAGGATGAACAGCCATACGGCTATAGTTATGGTCGTACGACCATAAATACAGTCGTATGACTGTACTTGGCCCTCCACGGCTATTAGTCCTCCCCTTCCTCGGCATAAAAACTAAAAAAAAGTCTTTTAGTTCTGGGCAGGATGAACAGTCGTACGACTATAGTATAGTCGCACGACTGTAACTGCAGTCGTACCACTGTTCTTGCCATTTCGGCTCTAAATCCCATCCACCTTAAAAATACTAACCTTTTCCTTATCAGAATTCCATTACAGTCGTACGGCTAAAAGTATGGTCGCACGATTGTACTTTCATTCGCACGACTGTTGTTTCTGATTAGCAATAGAACACCACAAAAAATTCATAAAAATTTAGAAAATCCCAAAAAATTAGAAAAATTATAAACTGATGGAGATCCAAATCTCCTGAAAACTCACCCACTTTAAATGCTAAATGGAAATGAACCGGAAAAAGAAAATGTTTTCAAAATGTATTTTATCACAAAACAAAATCACAGGAACGTTTCAAAACCGCTTTCCAGTTCTAGTCGGGCGAACTTGCCGAGTTTACTCGACTATCCCCTAAATGCATGTCCCCAATCTCTATTTTCCCCATTCTATCTACTTGAGTCCAACTTGTTGCATGTATCTGTGCTAACCTTTGTTTTGCAAGGTTTAGTTTATTTATTTTATTTGTATTTATTTATTTTCATTCCCATCATTAGATATTCGTGTAAAATAGGTGGTTGTACCCTGATCCCCGAATTAAATAAATGTATCCCCAAGGATAGTTTTTTGTGATTCGATTGGGTTATAATAATTTATTTACTTACTACTTTTTATCCGCATGTACGCTGCTTGATTTAATTTAATAAAAATCCACTTTAGAAAGATGAAATACTATAAAAGAACATTGGCCAAATTTATTTTGATTAGACATGAAATATGGGACTTGTCCGAACCTAGATCTCTGGAAAGTGTAGCAGTCCTCGTCTGGTTCAGCTACACTGTAATTTCCCGGTTGCTGAGCCGGGTGGCGACTCTTACACCTTCTATCGAGACTTGAGTCTTGATTCTTTTATGAAATAATTTAATTTTTCAAAACCACATTTTCATAAAAAAAAACCATGCGAGGGAGGGTTGCCCGATATCGAGATTCCCTTCCGAGAGAGGTAAAAATGTCATCCGCTCACAATTAGCAATGCATTGTAGAGTAAGGATTTGTGCCATCTGGTGAAGCTTAGGGAGGAGCTTGTCAAGTTCAGAATACTTTTCCTTCAGTTTCCTTTTAGCTACTGACTCAGCAGATACTTCCCTAACTCTTTCGAAAGCATCCCCTTGCTTAGACTAATGTTCCACCTCCCTTACTGGAGCCTGTCCGCCTACACTCCCATAGTCCACATTCAGTTCCTGTTACCTATTACCGACCCCCAGATCTGACGTGTTCCTAAACCTTTTCCCGGGACAAAAATCTGTTTCTCCAAGTATCTATGAACCTAATCTGTGAATATAGGTTCCTTCCCCTTCTCGCTCGATACAACAACGACCTGGAAGCTGGTCACTGGTTGATCGGAGGCACTTAATGCAACGATGAGTGAAGGCTCATTGACCTTGGGAGTCACTATCTTTTCCACAATGGTGGAATTGACTTTCTGATGCAAAGTGGAGGCATACCTTCCAACGAGTGGAACCACGGACACCTAAATAATAGAAAGAAGGTCACTGAGATATCAATGGTAGTAAATAGTACCTTGGACTTAACTTCCCCAACTACCACTTCTGCTTCAAAAGTTCCAATCATTGTGCTCTTCGAGTCATCATAAGCGCGGATCATAGTGCTGGATCTTAGCAAGGCTTCATTGGTCATGTACAAAGAAGGCAAAATCTTCAAGGGATAGATGTTTAGGATGGAGCCATCGTCCACCATGACACATGGCATTACCTTATCCATTATCTCCACCTTCAAGTGCAAGGCCTTATTATGGTTTACTCCCTCTAGCAGTATATCAGCATTAGTGAAAGTTATCTCTAAGGGGTGATTTGCCAGGTAGCTAACTAATCCACCTATCATCATGCAAACTTCTTTAGGAAAAGTGAGGGGGGTGCTTGTATTTCCATAAATTTCTTCACCACCGTAATGCGGTGTTTCTGGGACTCCAACAATAGATGCCAAACAATAGCACTAGCAAGCATCCTTTTAAACTATTCCACCACCAAGTTGTCCTCTTCATTAGGAACGGCCAGACCATCATTATGGGCCAATGTTCCCATCCTAGATGTTGACTCATTCTACCATGGTTGACTGGTAGGTTGGTATACTCTCCTACTCCTAGTGATGTGTTTGATATATGCATCCTCTTTTCTCACATACATCCGAGCCTTGATGTAGACCAGGTAAACCGCTCAGGCTCAGGAATCTCCTACTCGTCATAATCATCATCTAGCTCTACATCATTCAAGTTGATCAGCGCTAGCTTCTTTTCAATCATCACTACCAACTCCACTGTCTTTTCATCCTCCCCAATGAAGGAAAATGCCTGTATCGTTGGATTAGCTCGGATGATCTACGTGAATACAAAATTAGATAGTAGCCCATTTTGCACCATGTTGAGTTAGCTTCCAAAGCTAGGCAATGGGTTCCTTTGCACACTTAGATTAGCATTCGGCTCTAGGATCTTATTTTCAGTCACTAACTGCTTAATGGCATCTTTCAAACGAAGGTAATAATTTTTTAGTGGCCCTTTGCCACATGATAAGTTCAAAAAATGTCCTCATCTGCTTCGATAGAAGGGGTGAAAGGCTTCAAGCTCTGCTAGAGCCCCAACTTCCAGCATTTACCAAATATCCTGCTTAATGAGTCGGCCCATGGTGATATCCCTTCCAAATTGGCTTGGGTAGCCGATCCCTGACCTACCACCGCCACCTCAACATGCTTTACAGAGGTGGAAGCCTGAGTAGGCTTCGGGCTGTAGCTAGGACTAGTCGGAGTTACAATGCTGCCACTGTTGTTCTTGATTATAAGAGTGTAGCTTTGATCGCTCCGATAACTGTTACCACAACTATTATTTTGCTTATCTTCTTCTTCGTAATTTTCAATTTTCTTAGCAAGATTGTATACAACCGCAGAAGAATTGAAGCCATGATAATTCTTCAAACTCTTATCTACGAGCTTGATAATGCGCTTAGAATCTTTAGGCCTTTGTTCCAGCAACACTTGCTTATCCATCTTTTGTAATACTCTGTAAAAGTCTCATTCAACTTTTGTCTCACTGCCTCTAGGTCTTGTAGTGTTACTTCAATTTGAGTATTGTAACTATAGTGTTTCACAAAGGCCTCGACCAGGGAATTCCACTCTTTTCTGATGTGGACTGGTTGATTGTTGAACCACCGAGCAGCACCATCCTTAAGAGTGGTCAGGAACAATCCCAGTAGCTGGTGAGTAGTCATGCCAATCATCTTTATTACCGTCACATAATTATCAACGTGAGGTCTAGGTGCCATTCTCTTATAAGAGGTGAACTTAGGCATCTAGAAGCCTGGAAGAAGCAATTCAATTCCATCTGCCCTCAACACATTAGGGTTAATGCACTTTAGAGTAAGGATTTGCACCATCTGGTGAAGCTTAGGGAAGAGCTTGTCAAGTTCAGAATACTTTTCCTTCATATTCCTTTCAGCTACTGACTCACTTCCTTAACTCTTCCAGAAGCATCCCTTTGCTTAGACTAATGGTCCACCTCCCTTACTAGAGCTAGTCTACCTACATTCCCATGGTCTATATTTAGTTCCGGTTGCCTATTACCAACCCCCTGATCTGCCCAGGGCTCTGCTTGCCTATCAGTGAAAATGCTGCCCACCGCAGCCTGGACCTGACTGCAGGTACTAGCTCTGAACTCATATGAACCTATGAGGTCCCTGATGATTGCTGTCATAAAAGCAGTGATCATGGCAGCATTCTACAGGTTGGCATTCTGCTGATCTCCCATCTCTGCAAAATTCTCCTCTAGCACAAATAAGCTGTTAATCCCCAAAGTCTAAATCTAGTCCTCCCACTCTGAATCCAGACATGACTCTACAACCACTGACTGTTCTTGGTCTAGTTCTCCACCTTGGCTGAGGATCTATGTAGCCCAATCTTTTTAGTCTTCCTTTAGGAGGGAAATTCCAAACTACAGATTCTCACAACCACATATTAGCACTATGGATGAATGCATGACAGTCCTTTGACCTAACATGGTATGCGTGTATGTATGGATGATGTGACACATTGGATGCATGATATTCATGAGACATGAATGCTTATGTAGGATAGGGGTGGATTTGATACTCGAGGGGTATATGGACAGAGATCGGGTACTTAAAGAGCACAAAAAAAAGGTTAACTAGATTTTGCTAGTAGTGATATACGCATGATTCCATATACAGACAAAGGTTTGGCACCCTTAGGGCACCTAAGAGCGATACTAGATAGTTTTGAAGTCTTTGAACTTAAAATGACTAAGGGTTTTGGGTGCTTGTGAGTCTACACACGGATAGATGTTTGGCACTCGTGGAGTATAAAAAAGGTTTTTACTAGATTCTACTAGTCATAGTGGTATATGTATGAGTCTACATCCAGACAGAGGTTTGGCACCCTTGGGGAACCTAAGAGCGATACTATAGACTATTATGAAGTCTTTGGACATAAAACAACCTAAGGTTTTAGGTGCTTGTGAGCCTGCACATGGATAGAGGTTCGGCACTCATGGAGTATTGAAAAGGTTTTGACGTGCGTGTGAGCCTATACATGAGTAGAGATTCAGCACTCATGGAGTATCGAAAAGGATCTGACTAGATTCTGCTAGTCACAGTGGTATACGTATGAGTCTACATACAGAAAGAGGTTCGGCACCCTTGGGGCAGCCAAGAGAGATACTAGATAGTTTCGAAGTGTTTGGACTTAAAACAACCTAGGCTTTTGGGTGCATGTGAGTCTGCAGATGGACAGAGGTTTGGTACTCATGGAGTATCGAAAAGGGTTATCTGTTTTTAAGATAGGCGAGCATGTTCACTTCTTGCAGTAACCGTGAGTTACCAAAGAATAAATACGGTCATAATTCCATATCTAAGGTTTATCTAGAGATGGTCATATGTAAGTTCACTAATGTGGGCTTATTTATGCATAAATGACACATGGTTATGGCTGCATTAAAATCATTAGTGTGTATGTCATACAAGCTAAGGTATATGAGTGAGATTACGTTCACACAAAAATAATGCATATGGTTGCATGAAAATTGTTAGTATGTGTATTATACAAAAATGGGTTTATGAATGAGGTTATGTACACACAAAAATAATGTGTATGGGTGCACAAAATAATGAGTTAGTATCACTCAAATGGTTTAATATATGCATGAAAGAATGATTATAATGGTATGATATGGTACAGTGAGTAAGTCACTTACCACATAGCATGCGAATACAAATTCCCAACCTCATTTCTCCATGTGGTCAAAAAGAAGATATTCTAACCAAGTCCGATGTGGGGGTTTCTTTAATCATCAATGGGGGATGATAAAGGCCAAACTATGTAAAGTATACATCATTTACAATGATGGTCTGCCTCATCCTATATGAACCTATGAGGTCCTTAATGATTGTTGTCATAAAAGCAGTGATCATGGCAGCATTCTGCTGGTTGGCATTATACTAATCTCCCATCTTTGCAAATTCTCCTCTAGCACAAATAAGCTATTAATCCCCAAAGTCTGAATCTAGTCCTCCCACTCTGAATCTAGACTTAACTCTACAACCACTGACTGTTCTTGGTCTAGTTCTCCACCTTGGCTGAGGATCTATGAAGCTAAATCTTTCTAGTCTTCCTTTAGGAGGGCGATTCCAAACTACAGATTCTCACAGACACACAGTAGCACTATGGATGAATGCATGATAGTCCTTTGACTAACATGGTATGCATGTATGTATGGATGATGTGACACGTTGGATGCATGATATGCACGAGACATGAATGCTTATGTAGGATAGGGGTGGATTCGATACTCGGGGGGCAAATGGATACAGATTCGGTACTTGTAGAGTACAAAAAAAAAGGTTAACTAGATTTTGCTAGTAGTGATATACATATGATTCTATATACGGACAACGGTTTGGCACCCTTGGGGCACCTAAGAGTGATACTAGATAGTTTTGAAGTCTTCGAACTTAAAATGACTACGGGTTTTTGGTGCTTGTGAGTCTGCACACAGACAAAGGTTCAGCACTCATGGAGTATAAAAAAGGTTTTTACTAGATTCTACTAGTCATAGTGGTATACGTATGAGTCTACATCAAGACAGAGGTTTGGCACCCTTGGGGAACCTAAGAGCAATACTAGACTATTTTGAAGTCTTTGGACCTAAAACGACCTAAGGTTGTAGGTGCTTGTGAGCCTGCACATGGATAGAGGTTCGACACTCATGCAGTATTGAAAAGGTTTTCACTAGATTCTACTAGTCAAAATGGTATATGTATCACAATGGTATACGTATGAGTCTGCATATGAAAAGAGGTTTGACACCCTTAGGGCACCTAAGAGTGATACTAGACAGTTTTGATGCCTCGGACCTAAAATTGCCTAGGGTTTTGGGTGCGTGTGAGCCTATACACGAACAGAGATTCAGCACTCATGAAGTATCAAAAAGGTTCTGACTAGATTCTTCTAGTCACAGTGGTATACGTATGAGTCTACATACGGACAGAGGTTTGGCACCCTTGGGGCTGCCAAGAGCGATACTAGATAGTTTCGAAGTGTTTGGACTAAAAACAACCTAGGCTTTTGGGTGCATGTGAGTCTGCATATGGACAGAGGTTTGGTACTCATGGAGTATCGAAAAGGGTTATCTTTTTTTAAGATAGGCGAGCATGTGCACTTCTTACAGTAACCGTGAGTTACCAAAGAATAAATATGGTCATAAAGCCATATCTAAGGTTTATCTAGAGATGGTCATATGTAAGTTCACCAATGTGGCTTATTTATGCATAAATGACACATGGTTATGGCTGCATTAAAATCATTAGTGTGTATGTCATACAAGCTGAGGTCTATGAGTGAGATTACGTTCACACAAAAATAATGCATATGGTTGCATGAATATTGTTAGTGTGTGCATCATGAAAAAATGGTTTTATGAATGAGGTTATGTACACACGAAAATAATGCATATGGCTGCACAAAACAATGAGTTGGTATCACTCAAATGGTTTAATATGTGCATGAAAGAATTATTATAATGTTATGATATGGTACAGTGAGTAAGGCACTTACCACATAGCATGCGAATGCAAATTCCCAACCTTATTTCTCCATGTGGTCAGAAAGAAGATATTCTAACCGAGTCCTATGTGGGGTTTTCTTTAATCATCAATGGGGGATGATAAAGGCCAAACTATAGGTATATATTGTTTTGGTATGTTAGTGGAAATTACTACGGTTACTTATATGGGTTCGGTCCAAGTCCAGATAACTTCAAGGTTCCAAAGCAAATATATAATCCTCACTTCACCCCACTCAAGTGTCCATGCGAAGGGGTTCATATGAGGCTATAGGTGGTCTTCTATATCCATGCCTCTTTGACTTGGCGAAATGTAGGTGACAATATCAATAGTCCACCTGGATAAAAATGGCACCTTAATTTAATGTGCAATCTAGCTAATATGCAATGCACATAAAATGCTATGAGAAGTTTGTTGAAGCTATTTTAATTAGATACTTTCAGTGCTCGTCAAAATCTTTTAAGTTTTAAAAAACTTTTTAAAAGAAATCCCCAGTAGGTTGCCACTATGAGTCGAGGATATTTTTTATACATGAAACGCTGCGAAGTGGATCGCGGAATTTATTTTTTGTACTTGCGGTTTTATTTTACAATTATCACATAAAATTCATTTTTGGAAAAATCCTATTTTCATAAAATATTAGAGACCAAAATCTCGAAGAAAAAGTATAGAAGCTGCTACCCGGCTCAGCTCACGTCTAGAAGTAAGCAAGCCAACCCACTCTAAGCACTAATCCTACATTAATAGCAAATACGAGGTTAGTCCCCGATACAACCTTCCCTTATAATAGGATTGGTGGCAACACAACATCATATAGGTCATACATCAGCATATTAGATCGAGAAAAATAATGATAAACATTCATCCACACATTCACAAGCATACACGGGGCACATATGAAAAGTAATGCACAAGGCTTTCATTCATGTATTAACAGAAATTAGATCCAGCAAATTCCCACTTATAGTAGTAGGGGGGTCCTACTACGAATAGGGCAAACATAGGCACCCATGTGCGGCCGACCTTTGGTTGAGACCAATCGCACCCCCCTATAGTAGTCCTTACACCAAGTTCAGGGTTGGGAGGACCAACCATTATAATGTCTCACCTATAACACTTTTACTATTCCTGCTACTATTACAAAGTATCTCCCCCCCCCCCTACACTCTCCCCCACTCAAAGGGTCGGCGTTCTCGTCGACTTTGCCTTCTTGAATTTTTCAATCTTCTACTTGAAGGGTTGTAGATCATCTTCTTTCTCCTAGCTGGTCTCTTCTTCTCCTTCTGCTTTCCATCGAATGAGGTACTCCTTGTAAGTTTGCCTAGTGGTTGAAGTTGTGTGATATGCCAAAACCTCTTCTACCTCTCTACTGGCTGGTGCTTTTTTTATGATTGCTGGTCAGGTGCTCTTATTCCGCTTGTCGTCATCTGGATCTGGATGATACAGCTTTAGGTTGCTAACTTGGAAGACAAGATGGATTGACATCCATTCTGGCAAGTCCAGTTTATATGATACCCGCCCCACCTTCTTGATGATTGGGATAGGTCCTTCGTATTTCCTCACTATTGTGCTAGCTCTATTGTGGAAGAATCGTAGTTGTTCTAGTAGAAGTTTCACCAACACCAACTCACCAACTTTGAACTCCATTGGTCGTTGGTCTCTATCAGCCCATTTCTTCATCCGATTAGATGCTTTCTCCAAATGTTCTTTGGCTATCTCCTTGTTTTGCTTCCACTCCTTAGTGAAAAGATATGCTTTGGGGTTCTTGCCTTTGTAAGGCATCTCGATGGAATGGGGCACCAAGGGCTGTTGACCTGTCACAATTTCAAAAGAGGTTTTAATAGTAGCAGAGCATTTCTAACTATTAAAGCAAAATTGGGCAACATCCAAGAGAGATACCCAATTCCGCTTGCTGGCACTGATAAAGTGCCATAAGTACTCCTCTAGCATGCTGTTGAATCTCTCCATCTAACCATTTGTTTGAGGATGATAGCTAGTGGACATGTTCAGGTTACTCCCTAACAATCGAAAAAGCTCTATCCAAAAGCTCCACAAAAATCATCCGTCCCTGTCACTAACAATGTTCTTTGGAATACCCCAGTATTTGACTACATGTTTGAAGAAGGCCCTGGCCGTTGTCTCTGCAGAACTATACTTTGGCATAGAAATAAAGGTTCCATATTTGGAGAATCCGTCTACAACCACCAAAATGGAATCAAATTCTTCTACCCTTGGTAACCCCCTGATGAAATCCATCGACATGCTCTCCCAGGGGCGTTGAGGTACTGGAAGTGGTTGAAGTAGTCTAACAGCTTTTTGTCTCTCTAATTTATCCTGTTGACATATTAGGAACATCTTGGTGTAGTCTCTCACTTCTTCCTCCATCTTGGGCTAGTAGTAATGCTACTGTAACAAAGCCAACATTTGGTGCCATCCTGGATGACCGGCCTAGAGGGTATCATGACATTCCCTCATCAACATTTTCCTCAAACTGGTTATTTTTGGCACATACACCCTTTGATTGGTTTTCATCAATAACTAATCACTGATCCAAAACTGCCTAGTCTTTCGCTGCTTGACCAAGTTCATAATGGTCATTGCCTGAGGGTCTTTCTATAGCTTGTCCCGAATCAACTGTCGTATGGAGGTTGATAGTTGACTGCTAGACAGATGGGCTATCTACTTTATAACTGCTAGTTCAGCCTTTCTACTCAGCACATCTGCCACTTGATTCGACTTCCCTACGTGATACTCTAATACAAAATCAAACTCTGCCAAAAATTCTTGCCAATAAGCTTGTTTTCGGGACAATGTCTGCTCAGTAAGGAAGTGGCACACTACTACATTCCTGTCTTCACCACAAATCTAGATCCTAGCAGATAATGTCTCCAAACTCGCAAGTAGTGAATGATGGCTAGCAACTCTTTTTCATGAGTCCAGCACCGACATTCCGTGTCACTCAACTTCCAGCTCTTGAAGGTGATAGGGTGTCCATCTTGCATAATGACTATCCCCAAAGCGAAATCGAAGGCATTCATCTAAACTTTGAATGGTTTTGACATGTCTGGCAGGACGAGTATTAGTTCCACTAGGACTGCTTTCTTTAGATTCTCAAAGGCTTTTTTACATTCTTCTGTCCAGTGCCATTTCTTCTCTTTCTTCAGCAATTTGCTGAGTGGGACGACCTTCCTTGTGTATCCCTTGACAAATCTCTGGTGGTAATTGGCCAGTCCCAAAAACGATCTTAATTATGGAACATTCATAGGTGTCTGCCATTCTGAAATGGCTTTCAACTTACTTTGATCCATGCCTATCCTGCCTTGTCCAATCACATGATTAAGAAACTTGATGCTAGTCTGGCCAAAAGCGCACTCCTCTCTCTTTAGAAAGAGCTGGTTCTCCCTCAGCTTCATAAACACTAGCTTTAAATGTTCTTTGTATTCTGCCAAAGTGGCAATATATACCATGATGTCAACTAGATACAACACCATAAATTGATCTAGATAGTCTCTGAATACTTGGGTCATGAGAGAACAAAAGGTAGCCAGAGCATTTGTTAGTCCAAAGGGCATAACTAACAATTCAAAGGAACCATACCAGGTGACATAGGTGGTTTTGGATACATCTTCCTCCTTCACCCACACCTGGTAATATCCCGAGCACAAATCAAGCTTAGTGAAGTATTTTTCCCCCCTAAGTTGATCGAACAAGTTTGCTACTAAAGGGATGGGGTACTTGTTGCGCACAGTATTTTGTTGATAGCTCTATAATCTACTCATACTCTCAAACTCCCATCCGCCTTCTTCTGAAATAGTATGGGAGTGCCAAAGGGGGAATTCAAAGGTTGTATAAACCCTGCTTCCAAGAGTTCTGCCAACTGCTTTTGTAGTTCTACCAACTCGGGAGGGGCCATTCTATAAGGAGCCCTCACCAGCAGCTTTATTCCCTGAAGTAACTCTATTTCATGATCTACCCCTCTCTTTGGTGGTAATGTCTTCGGGAAGGTTTCTAGCATGATGTCCTGGAACTCCTTCATCACTTCTTTGAGTAATTTGGGAACCCTAGTGGAACTACTACATAAGAGCTTTCCCCCCTCTTCACCCCCTTCTTGAATTGGAGTGCGAAGATGTAGTTCTTCTCATATATAGGACTCATTATGACTGGAACTACATAAGGATTTTGGTTCATGAAGAGAAGACAACTAGTTGAGGCCATTAGAATAGCGAAACTCTCCTTTAAAAAGTCCATCCCCAGAACCACATCACAGTCATCCATTGGCACCACTGTGAAGCCTACCGTGCCTGTCCAAGGCCCAAACTTACAAGGCACATTATGTACTGCTCCTAGTATCTCTTGAGCTAGTGAGTTAACATCTTTGATTCTTCCCACTTCTTTTTTAATAGATAAACTTAGCCGGGAGGACTCAATTGCTAACATGAAGTTATCTGTGGCTCCTGTGTCGATCATGGCCCTGGTGGCTTTCCCATTGATGACCATCTCTACATACATTAGTCCCTTTTCTTTCCTTTGACTTGTGGACTTCACCTTCTTCTCAAGAGATAAAAGGAACCATAAAGATCCCATGGTCGAAGGCTCTAACTCTTCAGGCCCTACATCTACTTTTTGTCCTTCTTTAGTCCATTCTAAAACCAAAGCATTGATGGCACTTTGATGAGGGTATTCCACCATATGGTGTGGTCCCTTACATATAAAGCAAGAGATGTTTCAAACTCCAAGAGTACCTTGCTTAGACACAAAGTTCTTCGACAGGCCACCTGACCCATTATTGGACTGAGTATTTATCCTTTCACTCCATGTTCAACAGTTACTTCCCTCCGAGAACAAAGTCAGACGACATCCTGAGGAGGAATCGCTACGTTCACCTCCCATACCCAACAACTTTGTCCACTTGTTCGATTTAGTTTCTGATCCAGAATTGGGAGGTTGCTTCCACTTTCCAGGATTATCTGAGAATTCATCTGGGCTCTCTGCTACCATAATAGCAGAAGCGTGATCTTGGACATTCCTTCTATTCACCTCACTCTCACCCACGGCTTCAGCCCCTTCATGAAGTGATACAACTTGTCATACTCATGCATTTCGGGGAACTCCAAGATAAGCTTCTGATAAGCCTTGACAAAATCTCATATGGAGCTAGTTTGTCGTAGTTCTGCAAGTTGATGTCTAGCTACATGATGAACATTTTTGGGATAAAAGTGGTCCTTGAACTCTTCCTTAAACTCATCCCAGGTAGTTATCATAGCCAGAGAAGCTTTATGGCACCACCATAACTTGGCATCACCCTCCAAATACATTTGGATAAACTCAAGGTGATTTGCATCTGTTCAGGCCCTAGTTACGTCGAAGAGGGCTTCAACGTCGAAGAGAAAATTCTCCACTTCACTCGCATCTCTCACTCCCCCATAAGATTTCAAATCTTTAACCTTATATTTGGAAGAGTCTTGGAACGTCAACTCTCTTCGCTCGTGAAGGTCTGTTAGCATCTTGACATTGAGCTTCACTTCGTTTACTTCTCCTTTTATACTGCCACATTCTTCTATCGTCTCACCCTAGAATTGTTCGACCACCATGTATAACTCTTTTTGCTCAGTTTGTAGTTTCTTCGCTGCCTCCACAATGTGTATATTACTTAGTTTCTCATTCACATCTACCATCTCATCAGCACTGTCAGTGCCACCACCTCGAGATGTCCACTTCTGTAGGGTCTGATCCCTTCGGCCTAACTTCTTAGCCATTACTTCTCGAATGGTGGTAGAATTTGTCACCACAAATTCAAAGATATCAAGGTTGGCCATCACTTTGCCAATTTGTGGATTCTTCCACTTCACTTCGGACGAATGTCACTACATTTTCCCGAAGCTCTCTAACATCATTGTGGAGCATTTTCACTGCCCCTAGCGATTCTTCAACTCTTTTGCCATATTCAAACACTATAGCCGCAAGGTGTTCTGGGACTACCTTAGCCCACTGCCTCTCCAAGGCCTCAATGCGCTTCAAAGCATCATGGTTTGTCATCTTGCTTCCCTCAAGATTAAACCTGACTCTGATACCCAATGTCACGGGGCCAATCCTTTGACACCATGGGGCGCTTACGTCTACGTCTAGAAGTAAGTTAGTTAACCCACTCTAAGCACTAATCCTGCATTAAAAGCAAATACAAGGTTAGTCCCTGATACAACCTTCCCTTATAATAGGCTTGGTGGCCACACAACATCCTATAGGTCATACATCGGCAAATTAGATCAAGATAAATAATGATAAACATTCATCCACACATTCACAAGCATACATGGGGCACATATTAAAAGTAATGCACACGGCTTTCATTCATGTATTAACATAAATTACATCCAGCAAGTTCCCACTCATAGTAGTAGGGGGTCCTACTACGGATGGGGCAAACATTGGCACTCACATACAGCCAGCCTTTGGTTGAGACCAATTGCACCCCCCTATAGTAGTCTTTATACCAAGTTCAGGGTTGGGAGGACCAACCATTACAATGTCTCACCTATAACATTTTTACTATTCCTGCTACTATTACAAAGTATCTCCCCCACCTTACACCGTGCGGCTGTTGCAATGGGCGCGCGGCTCTGGTTCTTAGCCTATAACCGAAAAATAGAGTATTTTGAAAAACAATGCAGATGATGCCCAAATACAACACAAACAAGGCAAATGCTTAAGTTTCTCAAATATTTACCCTTGTAGCATGGATCCATAGCATTAGGAGATGAAAATCTTCAAGAAAAAGCTCTAATTCGAACCCAAACTTCAAGTTTTGAAAATAGTCTCAAGCTCCGAAAGTTAAGGTTTTAGTGTTCAGATTAGTCTCTAAGCCTATTAGATGTCTTAGTGAGATGTTTTCCTATGATTTCTAACCGATTTAAGCCTAGAAACAGAGATTGAAGATGGAAAATTGGAGGAAAAGCTTAATTTTTTTTCTTTTTCTTTTTCTCCCTTTTTCTTCCTCTTTCTCTCCCTCAAAGTTGTTAACCCCAAAAACTAGAGATTAGGGGCCTTTTATAGGCAAAAATGGAGATTTTTCTTGTAGAATCCGCCCAGAAAATCCAAAAAATCATTTCCAAGAAGAAGAGTCACGATTTCTGACAAGGATCAATAGCCATACAAATATTGATGCAACCGCCGTTCGACTACTAGCACATCAATATTGCGGCTGATAGTACAGCCATGCAGCTATTGTTCCTAGACTGCTTCCTCTTGTTCTAGGAAATGCCACGAGGCTTAAAGTTTGATCGACTGAAGCTTTAGTCTTGAACTGACTTTGACTCCTACAACTGTGGAAAGCTATACAAGCAAATAAACAACTCATCATCATCGAAATCGGGGATGAAAATTCCGCTCTTATAGTGCCCAAAATCCAAAATCTAGGTTATAGATTAAAGGAAAAAGGGAGAAGATGGGTTTCTCAACAAAGCCATCCTTGCACAAGATTGATTTGACCAGGGGCTTCAATTGTCGCCCTTCTATGTTCTTGCACGCAAAGTCTTCTTAACAGGACTCAAGTGCTAACTCCTGGACCAATGGTTTCTCCTCTTGTGCCAAAACCCTTTTGCCTAAGGAAGAAGATGAGATGGTGGCTATCCAATAAGCATTGGGTATTAGGGTTTTACATTTTTATTTATGTATGAAACATAATGATAAAATGCCCAAACTACCCCTTATGTAAAACATCCATTATACTCTACATATATTATGATTTAACCGAAGTCACTACATGGTAATTTTGAAAACCATAAAACCAACTTCTCGTCATAGGTTATTTTATTTTATTTGGACTTAACATTTAATCCAATAAAATAAAATAATCCAACAATTAGTATGTATCTAATACATATCAATTGGTCCATCATAAAGCCCGTCTAAACTCTTAAGCGTGCGATCCTGTAGGCCCATCTATATGTTTGCCATGGGCCCGAAATGACATTTAGCCCAAAAGTTGTAAGTGGGCTCTAGCAAGCCATTACAACCCCCAATTGGGATGGAGATTTCAAAATCAAAACGATATACACTTGTAGTATCTGATATAAACCTTTGCATATTTGATATTGGTATTGGTGTCCTGCATAAGGCATGACACTGTCATCCTTATAAGTGCAAGGACATTTACTTGACATATAAGTAGACTGATAAGATCAAATAAATGATTATCCAATAATCATTCTATTTGGGTACGGCTGTACACTACTTAGTCCCACTCTTTAAGAGGTCGGTGATATCATCTCTCCAGTGAAGAGATAAGCAATTCCTTCACATTACTCCCAGTCCTAGCAAGGTTCCCGATATACCCAACCTATCCATACTTGGCACCCAGTTACGGCCCCGTCAGGCACATATCAAAGTATACAAGGTCACATCTAGGAGTGTAATAATATCAGGTCTAAGGATCCAATATAAGTAATACGTGTGAAACACTTTTGAAACCAGACAATTTATTGTTCTCACAAGCATATCGATCCAGTATAGTGCTCACTAACATGTACCTATGTCCTTGATAGACTTTCCAAGTCCTATGGTCAGTAAGACACCATCCATGCCACAAGGAACATACTAGTCTTTATTTATATTCATTCCCATGATTATAACGGACTAGGGATAGCTTTAAAACTGTGTTCCTCAAGCTTATGGTCTTACTTGTTCAGTACACGCTACTAACAAACATGAGTGAACACTAGTTTATGGATTCTCAATATTTATTAATTGCACAAGTAATTCAATAAATATGATTATGCCTTTTATTAATATTTAGAAAATGTATATATAAATATACAAAATACCAAGTATAACATCTAGGGACTAGGGCATACACGACCACCCAAATGGCACATTTTCAGATCTAAGGCATACCCATTCTTTACAGAGAGAATAGGGAGTCCACTGGGCATGATCGAGTCTTGAAGAAGTCCAGGAGCAACTTTTTTTCAGAGCTTTGTTTCGTTTTTTCAACATTTTGATAGTTAAAAGTGAGAGTTTGGCTAGAAATTTGAGTTTTTAAGAGAGAGGGGCGGAGAAAAGTGAAAAGAAACTTTTCCTTTGAAAATGCCCCCATTTGATTCTACTTTTTCCCTGTATAAAACGTGACATCCATATGGATGTTGATTATAGTCACACTGATGTAATATTTACAGCTGTACAGATATGTTTCATTACCTCACGATTATAGTTCAAATTTTAGCAACTCTTAATTCTTTCATCTCCATTTTCTAACACGTCCTAAGCACGCTACTGCCACATCCTTAGAACATCATAGCATGCATCCTTGATGTATCATCACCATTCCCAACCCATATTTATTCTTGATTGAAGGAACAAAAATTTTTGTTTCAAAATTATCAATCGAGGAATAAATACGTCTCTTTTCAGAAGCATCCTATCTTAACATATTTCATAACTCACCAATTTATCCCAAATCTCATGACCAGCTAATTCCTTCTATCGTTTTAGGCATGGTTTTCAGACCCAACCCGATCATACAGTGAAGGGATGGATTCATGGATTTTGAATTATATTGGAATAAACCAAATTGTACCAGATTTAAGAAATGTATTAAAATAATAATATATTTATGTTATCTATATCTATAAGATATGAAAATTTGAACATTTTTATAATAATTCCTTAAACTTAAGGATTTTAAACACAACATAGTAATTAAAAAAGCTTAATGTATGCAATATAGTTTTTATAGTTACAATCAAATGTCAATTTAATTTAAAATAATTTAAAAATTAAAATTTTATTTTATTTTAATTAAAAAACTAAAAATAATAACCTAAATTAATAATTAAACTAATTTTTTTCTTAAAATAGCCTGGTCGAACTGAAAAACTAGTCCTATTCATGGTTTTTTTATTTGACCGACCAATTTGACCGTACATTGATTGATCTTTTACTATAGTAAAAACCAGCCATAAACCGAACAAACCGACCTCCGGTTCTAGTTGAACCTGGTGTGATCAGTCGGTCCGGTCCGATTTTCCCAACTATGGTTTTAGGTGTTCCATAAGACACCAAAATGTCCTTTATTATTCCAACTGTTCCATAATACACTGGAATTTCCTTCATTTGTTTTTGGTGTTCCATAATATCCCGAAACTCCCTTTACGATTCCTGGCATTCCGTAATACATCAGAATTTCTTCTGTTGTTTTAAGTGTTCCATAAATCACCATAGGCGCCATTGTCAGCATATCAAAACCAACTCCAACCCACATTTATTCTTAATTGAAGGGGCACAAATTTTTTGTTTCAAAATTGTTAATCAAGGCGTATCTTACCATTCAACATCTCATAGCCCAAACCCAACATCTCATACTCAAACTCTCTGTCCTTCATGACTTATAAAAGCTAACAACCATAAGTCCTTCATGACTTATAAAAAGTAACAAATAATTACTCCATCACGACCTTAAAAGCTAACAACCATCGGTCCTCTTTGACTTATAAAAGGTAACAACCATCGCATCAGTCCATCACGACCCTAAAAGGTAACAAATCGCCAGTCCTTCACAACTTATAAAAGGTAACAATCATGAGTCCTTCATGAGTTATAAAGGTAACAAATCATCAGTCCATCATAACCCTAAAAGGTAACAAACATGGGTCCTCCACAACTTATAAAAGGTAACAACCATTGGTCCTTTATGACTTATAAAAGGTAACAAACCATCGGTCCATCACAACCCTAAAAGGTAACAAACCGTCAATCCTTCCCAATTTATAAAAGGTAACAATCATAGGTCCTTCACAACTTATAAAAGGTACCAAACCATCGGTCCATCACAACCCTAAAAGGTAACAACCATCGGTCATCCACGACTTATAAAAGGTAACAAACATTGGTCCTTCTTGACTTATAAAGGTAACAAACCATCAGTCCACCACGACATTAAAAGGTAACAAATTTTTGATCCTTCGCAACTTATAAAAGGTAACAAACTCTCAGTCCATCATGAACCTAAAAGGTAACAAACCATTGGTCCTTCATGACTTATAAAATGTAGCAAACTTTTGGTCCAACATGACAATAAAAGGTAGTTGGTCCTGCACAACCTTAAAAGGTAAAAGTTCAAAAAGATTGCTCAGCCGACAACAAAGGCAAGTATGTTTTCTTTCCATAGTCACCATGCTTTATATCATGTATCCAAATTCACCTCATGATTTGAGAAAGCCTAAGGATTGTGAATTTAGACACATGAGGGGCAGCCTGTGAGCATAGGATTTTAATCTCAAATTTCAATGATGAAAACAAATTTTTATTTTACTTGTTTCTATAGCCACATGATTCAAAGTCAACTCAAGGTCGAAGCTCCAGATTATTGAATCGATCGAATTAGGGTTTCTAATTCATAAATCACAACCATACGGCTATAGTCCAATGGTCGTATGGATGTTCTAACTGCACGGATGGTCAATGATCCACACCCACTTGCATTAGATCAGATCTAACTCTCTGGTGTGAAGATGGTATAAATAGAAAGTGATAATGAGAGAAAAGGGGAGAGTCATATTGTGAGGTTAGCGTCCATATTAGGTTGGAGAGTGAGTTAGAAAGAAAAGAGAAAGAAAAGATTCAAGGCTTTTTCTTCATTTTCTTTCTTAATTCTCTAATTTTAGGCTTTAAAATATGTAGAGATCATAGGTGAACACTTCACTAAGATTAATAATAGGTTTAAAGACTAAAACAAATCACAAATCTGTGACTTTTGGAGATTTTTGGTGATTTTTGCAGTTAGGGAGCTTCAATCAAATTTCAACAATCTAGAGTTCATTTGAAGTGTTTTTAAACCTGTAAGGCTATGGATTCATGTGTCAAGGGTATATTTCTAAGAAACCAATAATTTTCCTGTATATTTCTATCATCTAGGAATCATTTCATATACTTTTCAATTTACTCTATTTTGTTCATTTCTAGTTTCTGCCCAGAAATAACATCCATATGGATGTTGATTATAACTGAATGGCTATAGGGCAATCCATACAGTTGTTGTTCTTCAGCCGCACGGCCACTAAGATCCAAAAATCCCTAAACAAATCATTAAAACTTTGAATTTGCTTTCTAATAAGAAATGATTTATGTATGGGTGTCACTATAGCCGTACGGCTGTTAAGTACATCTATACGGATGTTAATGCTAGGAAAAATGAACTAAAAGATGTTTTTCGAGCTTTTCGTTGCATAATGAATCTTATATCTAATTTCCATACTAATGTTTCACCAAATCAATGATATAGACTCGATCTCTTGAAAATTGACTCATTTAACTTGTTAAATGTCAACCAATAAAACCATTTTCTCGAAAATCAACATAAGAATGCCTCAAAAAACTGTTTTGCCATCCCTCATTATTGTGTTAAAATCCCATGTGCATAAATATTTATCGTGTTACTAACATTTGTTTACAAGTTTAAATTTGCTTTTATTATTTTATTTTTATATTAATTGATTCATGTATTTTAGGTAGTTGTACCTCAATTCCCTATTTGATTCATGTGTATCTCCCTATGATAGCTTACTTGATCTAGTTTGTAATTTATTTATTGTTCAATGTACCTTGCATGAACGTCATATGCTATGAAGTTAAAATCAATCTAGTTCTATAAAGTGCTACAATCGAATGTTGAAGTTCTTATTTTAATTTGATAATAAGTAAGTGACTCGTCTGAACCTAGATCTTAGGAAGGTATAATGGTTCACTCGGTTATGGCTATACCTGAATTTCCTAATTGAGCTATGCCGGGTGGCGACTCCTGCAGGTTGTTTTCCAGATTTCGGTCTCTAATTCTTTATGAAGAACATTTTTCAAAAATGAATTTCCATATATACATTATTACTTATCCAAAAAAACAAAACCGCAATTTTGCGGTCCGCTTCGTAGAGCACTTCGCTTTATTCACTTTTCACATCACAAAAACATCGTTCGCTCATAGTCGTATGGCTTAAGCCAAATAATTTGTAGATATTAGGGAAGATTTTATTTTTATTTGTTTTAACCAATTTAATATGCAGCTACTACATATCAAATAGTCTATGACAAATCCACTTAGACTTCTTTGTGTGCGATCTTGTAGGCTCATATTATGTTAGCAGTGGGCTCGAAACACTTTTAGCCCATAAGCTATAAGTGGATTATAGCAAACTATTACAGCTATCCAAATAAGATGAAATGTCAATATCATAGTAGACATAAACCTGTAGTAATCTTATATGATCCCTTGCCTAGTGATAGGTGCATTTTATGCACTTAAATTGCCTTAGTTTATGAGCTATACTTAAGTTGTTTTGGTTTAATTTATGCGAATTTTACTTCCTTTTTGTTATTCTTCATGTTAGGGCCTTAAAGAATAAAAAGAAGGAAAAATTACAAAATTTTGGAGCTTTTGGAGCTTGGATCGGTCTAAGAGCTTTCTTATGGCATAACCATACCTTATGGGATGCTGAAACTGAGATTTTAGAGCTGAAATTGTAATTTAGGCCAGTCTTTCTTATAGGCCTAAGGGGTAGTACGAATTTTGCAAGCAAAAGGAGTTAGAAACTTGCCCAATTGGGTTTCTAATATTTTGTAATTATATAACTCTATTTAGGATTTATCTCTTTTAGAGTTTCTTCCATTTTAGAATTCTTATTTTTAGGAAAGTAGATTTTCTCCAATTCTTACTCAATTTTCCCATTTTTCTTAGCACAAGAAGAATGTTCTTTCAAGGGGAAGAAGAGGAGGCTAGGGTTTGAAGAATAAATGATCTGATCTTCTCCAACAGTTTTCCATGAGCCACCATTGATTACTTCAATTCTCTAGTTTACTCTGAACTTTTCTCCAATATGTTCACTTTATTTTCCTTGGTTGTATTTAGTTTAGTTATGAACTAAATCTACTATAGCTAAGGGTATAGTGGAACTCAGCGTGAATTTTATGTAGTTTCTTTTAGTTTCATATGATTTGACTCGTATTATTTTCCATTGAATATGTTATGTGTGCTTAATGCTTTGATGTGTGACCATCAATATCAATGTATGAAGTTATTTTATAATTGACCAAAGGACCAAAATAACAGAACTACATAACATGATGATTGTAAGACCATTGCTTTTACGCCTCACTAGTTTGTGCAAGGTTTTTATGAACTTAATGCTTTCTTGCTTAATAGCTTAGAACTGAGAGGTTTAAGTGCTTAGGTTAAGAATTGGAATTGATAGCCTTAATTTGTATTAATTATTTGTGGAATTTGCCACCTTTGGAACTTTATTAAGATTGTAAGACATAGGGAATTAATAGAATAAATGTTAAGTGAAACCGGATGCCTTAGTTAGCTTTACCATTGAACTCCTTCTATCAACTTTCTTTTACTTTAATTAATTGCACTCTTTAGTGTAACCTTAGAAATAAAATCAAAATAAAAAATTATAATATCTAGCCTAGTTTAATAAATAACTTGATTTCATTTAGTGATTGCATGATTAGTCCTTGTGGAATCTATACTCTACTTATTCTTTATTACTTGGGCAACAAAGTGCACTTTCTTTTTTTTGTGTGTGTTTTAGACGCATCAAGTTTTTAGCACAGTTGTTGGTGACTATTTTGTGCAATACTAGATTAAAAGGTTTTTGTTGATCTAGGTTTTTCATTTTTTTTTCTGTTGGGTGTGTATGGTAAGAAGACGTAGTGATATTATTCCTTTGCCTATTGATCCTGAAATTGAGAAAACTTGTTGCAGGAATCGAAAGCAAAGATTTGAGGAACAGAAAGCTATGGAGATGGAAGAACAAAGGTATACTCAGTTAGTTGAGGAGACAAGGCATCAAAATGACTGCTCGATCATGGAACTTTTGGCTCCACATAGACATCAAAAAAATTCAAGCAACGTTACTCCACCGATAAATGCAAAATTTTTTGAAATTCAGACTAGGATGCTACAATTGATCAAGCATTATGGTCAATTTGAAGGTGAACCTTAAGAAAATCTAAATGATCACCTAGAAAAATTGCTAATGCATGCCGACACTTTTAGATAGGAAGGAGTTTTAGTTGATTCTATTTAGATGAAGCTTTTCCCAATCTCCTTGAAGGTAGAGCTTTGAACTGGTTAAAATCCTTCGAACTAGGGTCAATTACAACTTGGGATGAGTTGGAGAAGGAGTTTCTATCGTATTACTTTCTGCCATCCAAAAACAGCAATCTTGAGGAATGAAATCACTGCCTTTAGGCAATTCAAGTCTGAAACCTTATTCACTGCTTGGGAGAGGTTCAGGAAGCTATTGTGAAATTATCCTCATCACGACCTTCCTAAGTGGCAATAAGTGAGCACCTTTTACGATGGTTTAACCCCTACTAAATGTGCCACCATTGATTCTGCTGTGGGTGGAAACATTTTGAAGAAAATGAAGGGGAAACGTATGATCTCTTGAATGAGTTAGAAAGAGCTCCCAATGGCAAGCTGAAAAGCTAGGTGGGAAGAGGGAAAATGCTTTTGCCATAGAAACAAGGTCAAGTGATCCAGTTGAGTTTGAGTCACAAAATGGACTTCATGATGGTCCATTTAAGCCTAAAGCAACCTACATAGGTCCTATTATATGGGAATTGTGGGGGAGATCATCAAATCCATGAGTGCCAATTGGGTAATCCTTTTGAGGAAGATACCATTAATGTGAGCTGTATAGGGACTAACTAGAACAAATCCCAAAATAATCCCTATAGCAACACATAATCTAAGATGGAGGAATCATTCTAACTTCTCCTTTGTGAATCAACAAAATGTGTCGTGACCTCCTCCTGGGTTCAATAGGAATGAGCAGAGAAATCAGTAGCAACAACAAGCACCACATGCTCCAATATAGCATTCATAGCATGTTGACCCTATCCTAACTATTCTGAAGGACATCCAGACTCACCTTTGAAGTAATAAGGCATTTTGCAGAGATTTGGGTACCTAAGTAGCCCAACTAAACAAGCGTAAAGCAAAAAGAGCTCCTGGTACTCTCCCAAGGAATACTGAACCAAACCCGATGGAGCAAGCTCAAGCCATTACTTTACAGAGTGGAAAGGAAGTGGAAACTCGACCTGGTGAGAAATCAACCCCATCTTTGTAAATAGGTAAATAAGTGGAAGAGGATAGTGTTCCTAACAAAAATATTGATGCTTCTATTCCTGCTAAATTATTTGTTGATCCAATTGTTAAACCTTATGTTCTAAAGTTACCTTTTCCTCAAAGGTTAAGAAAGGAGAAACAAGATCAACAAATATCTAAATTCCTTGAAATTTTTAAGAAAGTGCATATTAACTTTCCTTTTGTAGAAGCTTTAGAAAAAAATGTCTATTTATGCAAAATTCTTAAAGGATATTTTGTCAAAGAAAAGGAAGATAGAGAATAATAAGATAGTTGCCATGATTGAAGCATTTTCAGCCATTATCGTTAATAAGCTACCCCCAAAGCTTAAGGATCTAGGGAGTTTTTCTATCCCTTGTACCATTGGTAACTGTACATTTAAAAGGGCATTATAATGCCCTTGTCTATTTTCAAGAAGCTAGGATTAGGCAATCCCAAACCAACTAACATGACTTTGCAATTAGCTGATAGATTAGCTGCCCGACCTAAAGGGGTAGTGGAGGATGTGTTAATGAAGGTGAATAAGTTCATCTTTCCAGCCGATTTTGTGGTTATTGATGTGGCGGAAGATGACATGGTCTGTATTCTCTTGGGTTGGCCTTTTTTTGCAACTAAAAGAACATTAATTGATGTTCAAAAAAGTTAATTCTTCGGTTACAAAGATAAGGAAGTGGTTTTCAATGTCTACGATTCGCTTAAATAGCCTTGCAATGATCATGAGTGTAAATTTTATTAATTCTACTGATGATTATGTTGAAGGTGTTTTTAAGGTGATGCATTTAATCAACCCTCAAAGGAAGGCCATGGTAAGCCTCTATCTTGACAATTTAGATGACAAAAAGTAGGTGGTTAACTAAGAAACACAAGCAATATTTTGATTCTTTTAGTAACAATAAGGAAGATTGATTGTGGGAAAAGGACAATTATGAGCAAAACTCTCACCCAAAGAAGCTTCTAACTTAGAACTAAAACCCTACCTTCTCATCTTGAATATGTGTTTCTTAATCCTCCATCATCGTTACCTCTAGTATTTTCTTCTTCTCTGACAGGTGACATGGAGGAAAGGTTGATAGAAGTGCTAAGGAATCATAAAGGAGCATCCAGGTGGTCAATTTATGATATTAGGGGAATAAGCCCATCTTTGTGTACACATCATATCTTTTTAGAGGAGCAGATACAACCCTTGGTACAACCTCAAAGGCAATTGAACCAAATGTGCAAGACATGGTGAAAGGTGAGATAATCAAGCTATTGGATGCAGGTATTATCCATCCCATATCTAATAGTCCGTGGGTAAGCACGGTATAAGTGGTACCTGTAAAGGGTGGCACCACGGCAATGGAAAATGATAAACATGAACTTCTTCCTATGCGAAGAGCAAATGGTTGACCTATGTGTATTGACTATAGAAATTTGAATGAGGCCACCAACAAAGATCATTTTCCATTACCGTTCATTGATCTAATGCTTGAGTGAATGGGTGGCCATGAGTTTTATTGTTGTTTAGATGGCCTTTTGGCTATATGCAAATACCTATAGACCCACTAGATCAAGAGAAACCCACTTTCACTTGTCCATATGGTACTTTTGCATATAAAGGCATGTCGTTTGGATTGTGTAATGCACCTGCTATATTTCAAAGATGTATGACATCAATTTTTCCTGATATGATTGAGGAACTTCATGGAAATTTTCTTTGGGTCTTCATTTGATAATTGTCTGCATAATCTTGATCTTGTACTTAAAAGGTGCAAAGAAACTAATATGGCAATTAGCTTGGAGAAGTGCCAGTTCATGTGAGGATATGTTTAGTTCTAGGACTTAGGTGTCCAAGAATGGTTTAGAGGTCAATCCAGGCAAGGTGGAGGTGGTTGATAAATTACCACCGCCAACTAATGTCAAATTGGTGCATAGCTTCTTATGTTATGCATGGTTTTAAAGATGTTTTATTAAGGATTTCTCCAAAATTGCTAAACCATTATCTGAATTGCTGTTAAAAGATGTTATTTTTAGTTTTTCTGATGAATGTTTGCATGGATTTAGTAAATTGAAAGAGAGGTTAATAAAAGCACCAATTATGATAAGTCCATATTGGACGTTACCCTTTGAACTAATGTGCGATGCTAGCAATGTGGCTCATATCTAGTGTTGTCCAAGGTTGTTATTTACACTAATCATGCTGATATTAAGTATTTGCTCATGAAATAGGATGTAAACCCGAGGCTAATCCAATGGATCCTCCTACTTCAAGAGTTTGACATTGAAATACGGGACAAGAAGGTGAGTTAGAATGTGGTGGTTGATCACCTATCTCAGCTAGACTTTGAGGCTAGAGAGTCTTTACCTAGTGATGAAAATAGCAGTTTCCTCATTCTAGGGTATGCGGATTTTGCTAACTTCCTGGTAGGTAACACATTCCCCTAGTCTTTCTTATCAACAACAACATAAGTTTTTCTCGGATGCTAGACATTACTTATGGGAAGACCCATATCTATTTAAAATCTATGGCAATGATATGATCCGTCGTTGTGTACCAGACAAAGAGGTAAACTCTATCTTAACTCTTTATCACACTAAGGAACCTGGTGGTTATCTGGGTCGTAGAAGGACCATAGCTAAGGCCATGCAATGTGGCTTCTATTGGGCGACTTTGTTTAAGGATGCTTTTAATTTTCTTAAATCATGGGACGCATGTCAACGAATTGGTAGAATTTTTCATAGACATGAGATGCCTTAAAATGGAATTTTAATTTCTGAACTATTTGATGTTTGGGGTATCAACTTCATGGAACCGTTCCCTAAGTCCTATAACAATGAATACATACTTGTAGCTATAGTCTATGTGTCTAAATGGGAAGAAGTTATTGTTGGGATTCGTCATGGGAAACCGACCGATAAAAGCGGAAATACGCGTCGATTTCCTCAAATCCGGCCCAGGAGCTTAAGATGTGGAAATCAAAAACTTAAAGCATAAAAAGAGGGTTTCAAAAACTCACCACAAAGTCTCTCTAAGAGACGGATGCAGACTGCAGAAATCAAGTGTAGATTTCCTCCACCGATGCGTACACGAACGGCTCATGGACCGAAACCCGTGCTAGCGACTCGGATGACAAGAAGAGAGGGAGAGAGGGCTGCTCACTTTGAGATTTATGGCTGTCCCTATTTCTTTCCAAAAGAAAATTCTATCTTTCCAAAAGATAGCACCAATAATCTCAAGTGTGCACCTAATTCTTACCAAAAGAAGTAATTAATCAAAAGTGGGCAATATCCTTTCTTTAAAAGAAAACCAATTTCTCTTAAAAACCACAAGTGATGGACGGCCAAAAATGGTGAGTCTCTTATGAGATAGTCTTGAATTTCAAAGTCAAAAGCAATGACTCATCTCATATGACTCACCATCATATTAAATGAAAAGAATGACTCATCTTTTCATTAAATGAAAACACATGACTCATCATCTTTTCCTTAATACAAAACCATGACTCACCATCTCTTTTGTCTCATGAATAAGTCACCATACTCATCCATATAAGACATAATTTCGGCCAACACAAAATTTGTCATCATTCTATTTCATTTAAGGAAGCAAAGTCCAACTTTGCTACCTCAAAATCAAAGAATGACTCACTCTTTTCCTATTGGCCCCAAGGAATGTGTCATCATCATTTTGTCCAACAAAATGACTCACCATTCTTGCCCATTCCACCCATGAATTTCGGCCAAACCATTCCAAGCCAAGTGGGAATATTCATTTCAAGTTTAAGCCCAATTTAATTCCTTTGATTTATTTAAATTCAAATGCAACTTTAATTTACCATGTATGTTTATATATGATACCATGTAACATATTACATACATTTAAATTAAAATTCATTTGACCTATTAATTTAATCAATGGATTAAATTAGACACACACATAAAATGACAAACATGCAAACCTATACATGTCATAATATTTCCACCTAGGAAATAATCCCATAAATTAATTCATTGAATTAATGATGAGAAGGCCGAAATAAATATGAATTATATCACTTTGATCAATCCAATTGATGCATATAATATAATTAATATATCTTTCTCTCTTCAAACGTGTATACTCCAAGTACACACTTAATCCGACTAGTTAAAGTCCAGACGTTCAATGTGTACGATCCAATGGGCCCGTCTTTATGTTGGCAGTGGGCCAAGACCCACAGACTGCAGGCGGGCTCTAGCAAGCCACTGCAGCCCCCAATTAAGACGGAGTAAGCAGTCCAACTGAAAACGTAACCCAGTAGTTTGAACTTGTAAATCCCATGTCGCTGATATCGGTGTCCAACACAGAGGCATGGAAGTATCACCCTCCTTGTGTCTGGACCTTGACTTGATACCGAATGAACTGATGCTCACAAACAAGATCCAATCTTGTTTGGGTGCGGCCGCACACTTATCAGTAACATTCTTCAAGAGGCCGATGATATCGTCTCAGTGAATCACTGAGTGACATTCCCTTCTGCATATCCATAGTGCTGCCACGCTTACTGACACACCCGAACGTACCCGTACTTGGCACCCTTTTACAGGCCCGTTGGGCGTACACCAAAGTGTGCCACCTCGCATGCAGCACCATCATATGGTCCGGTCGAAGGACTTATACAAGTACTACACGAGAATCATTTGTGATACTATACCATGCAGATTCCCGTTAAGTGGATCAATCCAGTACCATGCCCTTTTGCATGTACCCATTAACCTAGTTGACATTCCATGTTCTATGACCGGTAAGACACCGCCATATAACCAGGCTAATGATAGTCTTTGGTTCCATTCATTCCCATGATTGGAACAGACTACGGATGACTTTATGGTCATATCGTTTTCACTATCCACAGTCTTACTGCCAAGTGCCTCACACTTGACAACATGGATATGGATATGTCCATTGGATACTCTATTTAAAATATAGCACAAGACATATAATAAATAGATTAATGCCTTTATCTCATTGACACAAATTGTATAATACATAAAGTTTACATTAATGTACCAAATGTATCATACAAACACAAAGACCAATGCCTCGGGACTAGGGCATTTCCAACAATCTCCCACTTGCACTAGTACCTACTAGGCATGGGTCTAATCCCTATAGATCTAGTACAACCTTCGTGCATAGGCTTAGCCAAGCATGTTGGTCAAAAGATCTGCGACATTGTCTTTGGTGTCCACTCTTTGCAATGAGATGTCACCCCCTCAGCGATTTCTCGCAATAGGTGAACCTCCCTGAGTTCGTGCTTCGTGTATATGTGTGACCGGGGCACATAGCTTGTGCAACAGCCCCGCGTTGTCACAAAAGATATCAACTGGTTCCCGGATAGTAGATACTATCCCCAGTTTTGTGATAAACTTCTTCATCCACACAGCTTCCCTTGCTGCTTCACACGTTGCAATGTACTCAGTTCCTGTGATAGAAACCGCGATGGTCTATTACTTGGAGCCTCTCCAACAATAGCACCACCATTTAGCATGAATATATACCTATACTGCGACTTATATTCATCCTGGCTGGTCTGGAAGCTTGCATCAGTGTACCTAGTAGCTGACTGCTCTTCCTGACCCACATGGGCGACATTAGGTCTTGTACATAGCATGGAGTACATGATTGATCCCATGGCTGAAGCGCATATAGGACCAATTCATGTTCTCCCTATCCTGCCTTGTCTTAGGACAGTACTTCTTGCTAAGTTTCAGCTTATGACCCATTGGCAAGAAACCTTTCTTAGCCTGGTCCATGCCGAATCTTTTCAGAACGAAGTCTATGTACTTGGCCTGACTTAGGCCCAGAAGCCGATTGGATCTAACCCTGTAGATACTGATCCCTAGGATCATCTCAGCTTCGCCTAAGTCCTTCATTGCGAAGCACTTACACAACCATTACAATTCCTTTGTAGTGTTGGTATGTGTTTTCCAATCAGAAGGATGCCATCCATATTTCATACCAGGAAAGTTACTATGCTCCCACTAAACCTCTTATACACACCCTTAAAGGTATTGTCGGCCTATAGCTTATAGCACCACTTGCAACCTATTACCTTAGCACCTGGTTCCAAACCTGATAATCGTACATAGATTGCAAATCCACCACCATGGCAGACAGTGGGCTAGCTATAGCCTACTAGTAGGTTTTGAGCTCCTCTTCGTCCAAGACAAAAAGAGCATAATCATTAGAAACAAAAACCGATGTTTTCCATGTTCCTGATGATCCCTACCAGACCTTTTAGGTCCTTGTGTGACCTGGGCTGGTGCTTCCCCTTTTGGAAGCTTCACCCTGGTCTCCGAGTTATCCTTTTCAGGAGTTTCTGAGCTTTGAACTTCCCTGAGTTCAATATCGCTCCCACTGTCTTTCTTGGAAAGAAACCCCTTTTCAAGAAGGACCCCCTTTTGCGTCATGAACACCTTGTTCTCAGCGGGGTCGTAGAAGTAATACCCTTTGGTTTCCCTAGGGTAGCTCACAAACAGGCATTGGTCAGTTTTGGGTTCTAGTTTTGCTCACAGTCAATTTCTTGACTTGTGCATAACAACCCCAAATCCGTAAGAAAGACACGTTAGGCACCCTGCCCGTCCATATTTCAAATGGGGTCTTTTCCAAAGCCTTAGTCGGAGTATAATAGAAAATGAGAGCCATTGTCTCAAGAGCGTATCCATTAAAAACTTATTGGGAGAAAGGCATGACTCATCGTTTGAGCGGACCATGTCCAACAAGGTCCTATTCCTCCGTTCGGACACCCCATTCCATTGTGGTGTTCCTGGAGGAGTGAGCTGTGGAACTATTCCATGCTCTCTTAAAATGAGTCAAACTATAGGCTTATATGCTCACCACCTCGGTCCAACCGAAAGGCTTTGATATTTCTGCCTAGTTCTGTACTTCGTTTCTTACTCCCTTGAACCTATCAAGGGTCTCAGACTTATATTTCATTAAATAGGCATGGCCATTTCTGATGAAATCGTCTGTGAAGGATACGAAGTATAGATGTTCACCCCTGGTTGCTATGCTTGTCGGTCCATATACATCTCAATGCATTAGGTTCAATAAGCTAGCAACCCTTTTAGCCTTTTAGTCATTTTACCTTATAAACCAGACTCGCATATATCAAGTGACTCCATGTCAAATGATCCTAGGATTCAAGCAATGTGAAGCCTAGCTATGCGCTTCTTGTTTATGTGGCCTAAATAACAATGCCAAAGGTAAACCGGATTAAGTTCGTTAGGCTTAACCCTTTAAGTGTGTATAGTATAGACATGATTAGTTTCATTTAGATCCAGGATATAAAAGACATTATTTAATAGAGCTACTCCATAAAATAATTCTTTTCTAGATAAACCCTTTTTACTATTACCAATAGTAAATGTACATCCAGAAATATCCAAAAACTGAAACAGAAATAATATTCCTGTACAAAACAGGTACAAAATAACATAGTTTCAGTAACAAAACTAATCTACTAGGCATCATAAGCTGGTCCCGCTGATCTCTATGGCAGCAACCCTTGCTCCATTTCTGACCCGCAAGTCCACTTGTCCCGATCCCAGTGGGATTCGTCACGGGAAACCGACCGATAAAAGCGGAAATACGCGTCGATTTCCTCAAATCCGGCCCAGGAGCTTAAGATGTGGAAATCAAAAACTTAAAGCATAAAAAGAGGGTTTCAAAAACTCACCACAAAGTCTCTCTAAGAGACGGATGCAGACTGCAGAAATCAAGTGTAGATTTCCTCCACCGATGCGTACACGAACGGCTCACGGACCGAAACCCGTGCTAGCGACTCGGATGACAAGAAGAGAGGGAGAGAGGGCTGCTCACTTTGAGATTTATGGCTGTCCCTATTTCTTTCCAAAAGAAAATTCTATCTTTCCAAAAGATAGCACCAATAATCTCAAGTGTGCACCTAATTCTTACCAAAAGAAGTAATTAATCAAAAGTGGGCAATATCCTTTCTTTAAAAGAAAACCAATTTCTCTTAAAAACCACAAGTGATGGACGGCCAAAAATGGTGAGTCTCTTATGAGATAGTCTTGAATTTCAAAGTCAAAAGCAATGACTCATCTCATATGACTCACCATCATATTAAATGAAAAGAATGACTCATCTTTTCATTAAATGAAAACACATGACTCATCATCTTTTCCTTAATACAAAACCATGACTCACCATCTCTTTTGTCTCATGAATAAGTCACCATACTCATCCATATAAGACATAATTTCGGCCAACACAAAATTTGTCATCATTCTATTTCATTTAAGGAAGCAAAGTCCAACTTTGCTACCTCAAAATCAAAGAATGACTCACTCTTTTCCTATTGGCCCCAAGGAATGTGTCATCATCATTTTGTCCAACAAAATGACTCACCATTCTTGCCCATTCCACCCATGAATTTCGGCCAAACCATTCCAAGCCAAGTGGGAATATTCATTTCAAGTTTAAGCCCAATTTAATTCCTTTGATTTATTTAAATTCAAATGCAACTTTAATTTACCATGTATGTTTATATATGATACCATGTAACATATTACATACATTTAAATTAAAATTCATTTGACCTATTAATTTAATCAATGGATTAAATTAGACACACACATAAAATGACAAACATGCAAACCTATACATGTCATAATATTTCCACCTAGGAAATAATCCCATAAATTAATTCATTGAATTAATGATGAGAAGGCCGAAATAAATATGAATTATATCACTTTGATCAATCCAATTGATGCATATAATATAATTAATATATCTTTCTCTCTTCAAACGTGTATACTCCAAGTACACACTTAATCCGACTAGTTAAAGTCCAGACGTTCAATGTGTACGATCCAATGGGCCCGTCTTTATGTTGGCAGTGGGCCAAGACCCACAGACTGCAGGCGGGCTCTAGCAAGCCACTGCAGCCCCCAATTAAGACGGAGTAAGCAGTCCAACTGAAAACGTAACCCAGTAGTTTGAACTTGTAAATCCCATGTCGCTGATATCGGTGTCCAACACAGAGGCATGGAAGTATCACCCTCCTTGTGTCTGGACCTTGACTTGATACCGAATGAACTGATGCTCACAAACAAGATCCAATCTTGTTTGGGTGCGGCCGCACACTTATCAGTAACATTCTTCAAGAGGCCGATGATATCGTCTCAGTGAATCACTGAGTGACATTCCCTTCTGCATATCCATAGTGCTGCCATGCTTACTGACACACCCGAACGTACCCGTACTTGGCACCCTTTTACAGGCCCGTTGGGCGTACACCAAAGTGTGCCACCTCGCATGCAGCACCATCATATGGTCCGGTCGAAGGACTTATACAAGTACTACACGAGAATCATTTGTGATACTATACCATGCAGATTCCCGTTAAGTGGATCAATCCAGTACCATGCCCTTTTGCATGTACCCATTAACCTAGTTGACATTCCATGTTCTATGACCGGTAAGACACCGCCATACAACCAGGCTAATGATAGTCTTTGGTTCCATTCATTCCCATGATTGGAACAGACTACGGATGACTTTATGGTCATATCGTTTTCACTATCCACAGTCTTACTGCCAAGTGCCTCACACTTGACAACATGGATATGGATATGTCCATTGGATACTCTATTTAAAATATAGCACAAGACATATAATAAATAGATTAATGCCTTTATCTCCTTGACACAAATTGTATAATACATAAAGTTTACATTAATGTACCAAATGTATCATACAAACACAAAGACCAATGCCTCGGGACTAGGGCATTTCCAACAATCTCCCACTTGCACTAGTACCTACTAGGCATGGGTCTAATCCCTATAGATCTAGTACAACCTTCGTGCATAGGCTTAGCCAAGCATGTTGGTCAAAAGATCTGCGACATTGTCTTTGGTGTCCACTCTTTGCAATGAGATGTCACCCCCTCAGCGATTTCTCGCAATAGGTGAACCTCCCTGAGTTCGTGCTTCGTGTATATGTGTGACCGGGGCACATAGCTTGTGCAACAGCCCCGCGTTGTCACAAAAGATATCAACTGGTTCCCGGATAGTAGATACTATCCCCAGTTTTGTGATAAACTTCTTCATCCACACAGCTTCCCTTGCTGCTTCACACGTTGCAATGTACTCAGTTCCTGTGATAGAAACCGCGATGGTCTATTACTTGGAGCCTCTCCAACAATAGCACCACCATTTAGCATGAATATATACCTATACTGCGACTTATATTCATCCTGGCTGGTCTGGAAGCTTGCATCAGTGTACCTAGTAGCTGACTGCTCTTCCTGACCCACATGGGCGACATTAGGTCTTGTACATAGCATGGAGTACATGATTGATCCCATGGCTGAAGCGCATATAGGACCAATTCATGTTCTCCCTATCCTGCCTTGTCTTAGGACAGTACTTCTTGCTAAGTTTCAGCTTATGACCCATTGGCAAGAAACCTTTCTTAGCCTGGTCCATGCCGAATCTTTTCAGAACGAAGTCTATGTACTTGGCCTGACTTAGGCCCAGAAGCCGATTGGATCTAACCCTGTAGATACTGATCCCTAGGATCATCTCAGCTTCGCCTAAGTCCTTCTTTGCGAAGCACTTACACAACCATTACAATTCCTTTGTAGTGTTGGTATGTGGCTTCCAATCAGAAGGATGCCATCCATATTTCATACCAGGAAAGTTACTATGCTCCCACTAAACCTCTTATACACACCCTTAAAGGTATTGTCGGCCTATAGCTTATAGCACCACTTGCAACCTATTACCTTAGCACCTGGTTCCAAACCTGATAATCGTACATAGATTGCAAATCCACCACCATGGCAGACAGTGGGCTAGCTATAGCCTACTAGTAGGTTTTGAGCTCCTCTTCGTCCAAGACAAAAAGAGCATAATCATTAGAAACAAAAACCGATGTTTTCCATGTTCCTGATGATCCCTACCAGACCTTTTAGGTCCTTGTGTGACCTGGGCTGGTGCTTCCCCTTTTGGAAGCTTCACCCTGGTCTCCGAGTTATCCTTTTCAGGAGTTTCTGAGCTTTGAACTTCCCTGAGTTCAATATCGCTCCCACTGTCTTTCTTGGAAAGAAACCCCTTTTCAAGAAGGACCCCCTTTTGCGTCATGAACACCTTGTTCTCAGCGGGGTCGTAGAAGTAATACCCTTTGGTTTCCCTAGGGTAGCTCACAAACAGGCATTGGTCAGTTTTGGGTTCTAGTTTTGCTCACAGTCAATTTCTTGACTTGTGCATAACAACCCCAAATCCGTAAGAAAGACACATTAGGCACCCTGCCCGTCCATATTTCAAATGGGGTCTTTTCCAAAGCCTTAGTCGGAGTATAATAGAAAATGAGAGCCATTGTCTCAAGAGCGTATCCATTAAAAACTTATTGGGAGAAAGGCATGACTCATCGTTTGAGCGGACCATGTCCAACAAGGTCCTATTCCTCCGTTCGGACACCCCATTCCATTGTGGTGTTCCTGGAGGAGTGAGCTGTGGAACTATTCCATGCTCTCTTAAAATGAGTCAAACTATAGGCTTATATGCTCACCACCTCGGTCCAACCGAAAGGCTTTGATATTTCTGCCTAGTTCTGTACTTCGTTTCTTACTCCCTTGAACCTATCAAGGGTCTCAGACTTATATTTCATTAAATAGGCATGGCCATTTCTGATGAAATCGTCTGTGAAGGATACGAAGTATAGATGTTCACCCCTGGTTGCTATGCTTGTCGGTCCATATACATCTCAATGCATTAGGTTCAATAAGCTAGCAACCCTTTTAGCCTTTTAGTCATTTTACCTTATAAACCAGACTCGCATATATCAAGTGACTCCATGTCAAATGATCCTAGGATTCAAGCAATGTGAAGCCTAGCTATGCGCTTCTTGTTTATGTGGCCTAAATAACAATGCCAAAGGTAAACCGGATTAAGTTCGTTAGGCTTAACCCTTTAAGTGTGTATAGTATAGACATGATTAGTTTCATTTAGATCCAGGATATAAAAGACATTATTTAATAGAGCTACTCCATAAAATAATTCTTTTCTAGATAAACCCTTTTTACTATTACCAATAGTAAATGTACATCCAGAAATATCCAAAAACTGAAACAGAAATAATATTCCTGTACAAAACAGGTACAAAATAACATAGTTTCAGTAACAAAACTAATCTACTAGGCATCATAAGCTGGTCCCGCTGATCTCTATGGCAGCAACCCTTGCTCCATTTCTGACCCGCAAGTCCACTTGTCCCGATCCCAGTGATCTCCTGTTCTTAAGTCCCTGCACATTACAACAAATGTGAGAACCACATCTAGTATCCAATACATAAGATGTTGAAACAGAGGTTAATGTCTATGACATATATACCTGATGAAGACACGCCCTGCGTCTTCCTTTTCTCTCCCAAAAGCTTGGGACACGATCTTTTCCAATGTCCAGCCTGCTTGCAACCGAAGCAGACATCCTTGGAACGGGCCTTGGGCTGGGCTTTAGCCTTTTTAGCCTTGGCTTCCTTAGCCTTGGCCTTGCCTTTAGCAAAAGGAGGTTTCCCCTTGTTAACCTCAAGTACCGGCGGATTCTTCTTGATCGACAGTTCAGCGAGTTCAAGCATCCAATGCAGCTCACTAACAGTACGGTCCATCCCTTGCTTGTAAAAGTTTAGGATGAATTGATCATAAGAATCCGGTAAAGAATCCAGGATTGTACTAACCGCCAACCCCCGTGAGATAGGAGTTCCGAGACGGGCTAAATTATCCAGATAACCCTTCATCTTGAGCACGTGTGTACTCACAGATGTCCCGGCTCCCATCTTACAGCTGCGGAATGCCTTGTGTATCAGGTACCTTTCCTGATAAGCTTGCTTATAAAACATCTCGTTAAGAGTTGTCATTATAGCAAAGGCCTGATGATCCAGGAACTGCTTTTGCAATTCAGGAACCATACTAGCCAACATCAGGCATGTCACATCCCGGTTATCTTTTACATGTGCCAAGTATTCCTCCAGCTGGGCAGCCGGTGGATTACTTCCCGTTGGCACAGCCGGTACAGGCTTTTTGAGCACATACTCTTTAGACTCTTGTCTTAGAACTTTCCTTAAGTTCATAGACCGGTCCCAAAAGTTAGGGCCAGAAAGCTTGTCCCATTCCAAGAAAGATCGCAGTGATAAAGTATCATTCGTAGCCATTGGTTTCTACACAGAAAATTACGAGTGTAAATAAAGGACTTAACATGTTCTTCCCATATATATAATTAATAATGAATCTTGTTATTAATTAACTCGAGTTGTTGGGCTCATGGGCCGAGATCCATATTATATGAAGATATAGCCAGACGAGGGCCTGGAACAACTATATCCCAATTTTTAGGTAGGAACACCGTCCAATCCCAACCTAGGGACTCTCGGTTTGATGGGTCTGTTGGCACTTACCCATCTGTGCTTAGGGCCAGGAACATCCTACTACCCACGCTAAGTCAAAACCTCCATCCAAGTGTTAGAGTAACCAATACTCCAACCCAATACAAAATGACGATACTCCAGTGCATCCAACGAGGGTTGGTCTACAGCTGGCCTATCCCCACTTCGAGTAGGTTATGAATGAGGGAAGCACTTTTAAGAGACTTAGTAATTACCTTTTGGTTATTAGATTCAATTAATAACGGCTTAGATGCATAGGCGGGTGAAAAAGGGTTTGTACATACATTCCCACATGTAAATAAATAAAGCATAATTAAATAAAAATGAAATGTTATGGGCCAAAATTTACATCCTAATATAATTCTAGTAAACCTATACTAGAACGACATCAGGTGGGCCGCATCCTCATCCTTCTAGCACGCCAATCCAATCGGCTTCTTCTTTACATAATTTCATAATAAACAAATAAAATAAAATTACATAAAAAGAAAACGGCGCGTAGGCCGTATTTACCAAAAGAATATTACAACCCAAATAAATAAGGCCCAAAACATCCATTCATGCATTTAATCATACATCCATGTAAACCAATACATACAATTTATAAACATGTTAAATGCATGAATAAATCCCATTTCAATAATATGTCCATAGCCATTATTTTGAAATCGCCAAATTTTGGCCGATCATGGTTCTAAACCCGTGCGGGTTTTGGGCCTCCAACCGAGGCAAAATTGCTCCCAATCCAATTGGGAAACCATGAATTCCAAAATTAGCCGTCCGGGTAATCGTGCCAAGAAAACCCGAACCAATTTCAATTAACCGTATTAATTTCTCCAAAATTAATATCGCATGAACGAAAAATAAATTCATTCATAAAACATGCGCATAAAATTTCCAAAATTAAACACGCACAATTTTTAAAACAATTAAAATTTTAAAATCCCACGCGTATAAAAATTACCAAAATTTAAACACGCATATGTTTAAAATTTTCAATCCGGCCCGGCCCAAAAAAATCCCGCCAAATCCAAAAACGGGCCCGGCCAACCGCGCGGGGAGGCTGCTGCCTAGCAGCAGCCCCTGCGGCCAGCAGCAGGCTGCTGCCTGGCGTGCTGCCCAGCAGCACGCCATCAGCAGCTACTGCTGCCTGGTGTGCTGCCCAGCAGCACGCCAGCTGCAGCAAGCTGCTGCCTGGCGTGCTGCCCAGCAGCACGCCAGCAGCAGCAGCTGCTGCGGCCAGCAGTAGCTGGCCAGCAGCAGGCTGCTGCCTTCCCCACATGGCCCTATTTTTTTTTTTTTTTTTTCATGTATGCATAAGAATAAAACCAATACATCAAGAATTAAATCAACAAGATCAAAGAACAAATCCAAGATACATATAATTAAATCCAAGATGCATAAAATTAAATTCAACATGCATAACATACAAAACAAATTGAAACATACACATAAAACCTAATATGTATAAACCTTTCAATTTGCAAAAACAAATGGGGAAAAATATAAAACCCCAAAACCGAAAGAATCCCGATCCATAAAACACCAATTTTGAAACCCTCTTTTTATGCTTTAAGTTTTTGATTTCCACATCTTAAGCTCCTGGGCCGGATTTGAATTACAACAAATGTGAGAACCACATCTAGTATCCAATACATAAGATGTTGAAACAGAGGTTAATGTCTATGACATATATACCTGATGAAGACACGCCCTGTGTCTTCCTTTTCTCTCCCAAAAGCTTGGGACACGATCTTTTCCAATGTCCAGCCTGCTTGCAACCGAAGCAGACATCCTTGGAACGGGCCTTGGGCTGGGCTTTAGCCTTTTTAGCCTTGGCTTCCTTAGCCTTGGCCTTGCCTTTAGCAAAAGGAGGTTTCCCCTTGTTAACCTCAAGTACCGGCGGATTCTTCTTGATCGACAGTTCAGCGAGTTCAAGCATCCAATGCAGCTCACTAACAGTACGGTCCATCCCTTGCTTGTAAAAGTTTAGGATGAATTGATCATAAGAATCCGGTAAAGAATCCAGGATTGTACTAACCGCCAACCCCCGTGAGATAGGAGTTCCGAGACGGGCTAAATTATCCAGATAACCCTTCATCTTGAGCACGTGTGTACTCACAGATGTCCCGGCTCCCATCTTACAGCTGCGGAATGCCTTGTGTATCAGGTACCTTTCCTGATAAGCTTGCTTATAAAACATCTCGTTAAGAGTTGTCATTATAGCAAAGGCCTGATGATCCAGGAACTGCTTTTGCAATTCAGGAACCATACTAGCCAACATCAGGCATGTCACATCCCGGTTATCTTTTACATGTGCCAAGTATTCCTCCAGCTGGGCAGCCGGTGGATTACTTCCCGTTGGCACAGCCGGTACAGGCTTTTTGAGCACATACTCTTTAGACTCTTGTCTTAGAACTTTCCTTAAGTTCATAGACCGGTCCCAAAAGTTAGGGCCAGAAAGCTTGTCCCATTCCAAGAAAGATCGCAGTGATAAAGTATCATTCGTAGCCATTGGTTTCTACACAGAAAATTACGAGTGTAAATAAAGGACTTAACATGTTCTTCCCATATATATAATTAATAATGAATCTTGTTATTAATTAACTCGAGTTGTTGGGCTCATGGGCCGAGATCCATATTATATGAAGATATAGCCAGACGAGGGCCTGGAACAACTATATCCCAATTTTTAGGTAGGAACACCGTCCAATCCCAACCTAGGGACTCTCGGTTTGATGGGTTGTTGGCACTTACCCATCTGTGCTTAGGGCCAGGAACATCCTACTACCCACGCTAAGTCAAAACCTCCATCCAAGTGTTAGAGTAACCAATACTCCAACCCAATACAAAATGACGATACTCCAGTGCATCCAACGAGGGTTGGTCTACAGCTGGCCTATCCCCACTTCGAGTAGGTTATGAATGAGGGAAGCACTTTTAAGAGACTTAGTAATTACCTTTTGGTTATTAGATTCAATTAATAACGGCTTAGATGCATAGGCGGGTGAAAAAGGGTTTGTACATACATTCCCACATGTAAATAAATAAAGCATAATTAAATAAAAATGAAATGTTATGGGCCAAAATTTACATCCTAATATAATTCTAGTAAACCTATACTAGAACGACATCAGGTGGGCCGCATCCTCATCCTTCTAGCACGCCAATCCAATCGGCTTCTTCTTTACATAATTTCATAATAAACAAATAAAATAAAATTACATAAAAAGAAAACGGCGCGTAGGCCGTATTTACCAAAAGAATATTACAACCCAAATAAATAAGGCCCAAAACATCCATTCATGCATTTAATCATACATCCATGTAAACCAATACATACAATTTATAAACATGTTAAATGCATGAATAAATCCCATTTCAATAATATGTCCATAGCCATTATTTTGAAATCACCAAATTTTGGCCGATCATGGTTCTAAACCCGTGCGGGTTTTGGGCCTCCAACCGAGGCAAAATTGCTCCCAATCCAATTGGGAAACCATGAATTCCAAAATTAGCCGTCCGGGTAATCGTGCCAAGAAAACCCGAACCAATTTCAATTAACCGTATTAATTTCTCCAAAATTAATATCGCATGAACGAAAAATAAATTCATTCATAAAACATGCGCATAAAATTTCCAAAATTAAACACGCACAATTTTTAAAACAATTAAAATTTTAAAATCCCACGCGTATAAAAATTACCAAAATTTAAACACGCATATGTTTAAAATTTTCAATCCGGCCCGGCCCAAAAAAATCCCGCCAAATCCAAAAACGGGCCCGGCCAACCGCGCGGGGAGGCTGCTGCCTAGCAGCAGCCCCTGCGGCCAGCAGCAGGCTGCTGCCTGGCGTGCTGCCCAGCAGCACGCCATCAGCAGCTACTGCTGCCTGGTGTGCTGCCCAGCAGCACGCCAGCTGCAGCAAGCTGCTGCCTGGCGTGCTGCCCAGCAGCACGCCAGCTGCAGCAAGCTGCTGCCTGGCGTGCTGCCCAGCAGCACGCCAGCAGCAGGCTGCTGCCTTCCCCACATGGCCCTATTTTTTTTTTTTTTTTTTTCATGTATGCATAAGAATAAAACCAATACATCAAGAATTAAATCAACAAGATCAAAGAACAAATCCAAGATACATATAATTAAATCCAAGATGCATAAAATTAAATTCAACATGCATAACATACAAAACAAATTGAAACATACACATAAAACCTAATATGTATAAACCTTTCAATTTGCAAAAACAAATGGGGAAAAATATAAAACCCCAAAACCGAAAGAATCCCGATCCATAAAACACCAATTTTAAAACACGGGATCCGCCAAGTTTAAAGATTTCCACGGATCAAAAGCCCGCTCTGATACCACTGTTGGGATTCGTCACGGGAAACCGACCGATAAAAGCGGAAATACGCGTCGATTTCCTCAAATCCGGCCCAGGAGCTTAAGATGTGGAAATCAAAAACTTAAAGCATAAAAAGAGGGTTTCAAAAACTCACCACAAAGTCTCTCTAAGAGACGGATGCAGACTGCAGAAATCAAGTGTAGATTTCCTCCACCGATGCGTACACGAACGGCTCACGGACCGAAACCCGTGCTAGCGACTCGGATGACAAGAAGAGAGGGAGAGAGGGCTGCTCACTTTGAGATTTATGGCTGTCCCTATTTCTTTCCAAAAGAAAATTCTATCTTTCCAAAAGATAGCACCAATAATCTCAAGTGTGCACCTAATTCTTACCAAAAGAAGTAATTAATCAAAAGTGGGCAATATCCTTTCTTTAAAAGAAAACCAATTTCTCTTAAAAACCACAAGTGATGGACGGCCAAAAATGGTGAGTCTCTTATGAGATAGTCTTGAATTTCAAAGTCAAAAGCAATGACTCATCTCATATGACTCACCATCATATTAAATGAAAAGAATGACTCATCTTTTCATTAAATGAAAACACATGACTCATCATCTTTTCCTTAATACAAAACCATGACTCACCATCTCTTTTGTCTCATGAATAAGTCACCATACTCATCCATATAAGACATAATTTCGGCCAACACAAAATTTGTCATCATTCTATTTCATTTAAGGAAGCAAAGTCCAACTTTGCTACCTCAAAATCAAAGAATGACTCACTCTTTTCCTATTGGCCCCAAGGAATGTGTCATCATCATTTTGTCCAACAAAATGACTCACCATTCTTGCCCATTCCACCCATGAATTTCGGCCAAACCATTCCAAGCCAAGTGGGAATATTCATTTCAAGTTTAAGCCCAATTTAATTCCTTTGATTTATTTAAATTCAAATGCAACTTTAATTTACCATGTATGTTTATATATGATACCATGTAACATATTACATACATTTAAATTAAAATTCATTTGACCTATTAATTTAATCAATGGATTAAATTAGACACACACATAAAATGACAAACATGCAAACCTATACATGTCATAATATTTCCACCTAGGAAATAATCCCATAAATTAATTCATTGAATTAATGATGAGAAGGCCGAAATAAATATGAATTATATCACTTTGATCAATCCAATTGATGCATATAATATAATTAATATATCTTTCTCTCTTCAAACGTGTATACTCCAAGTACACACTTAATCCGACTAGTTAAAGTCCAGACGTTCAATGTGTACGATCCAATGGGCCCGTCTTTATGTTGGCAGTGGGCCAAGACCCACAGACTGCAGGCGGGCTCTAGCAAGCCACTGCAGCCCCCAATTAAGACGGAGTAAGCAGTCCAACTGAAAACGTAACCCAGTAGTTTGAACTTGTAAATCCCATGTCGCTGATATCGGTGTCCAACACAGAGGCATGGAAGTATCACCCTCCTTGTGTCTGGACCTTGACTTGATACCGAATGAACTGATGCTCACAAACAAGATCCAATCTTGTTTGGGTGCGGCCGCACACTTATCAGTAACATTCTTCAAGAGGCCGATGATATCGTCTCAGTGAATCACTGAGTGACATTCCCTTCTGCATATCCATAGTGCTGCCATGCTTACTGACACACCCGAACGTACCCGTACTTGGCACCCTTTTACAGGCCCGTTGGGCGTACACCAAAGTGTGCCACCTCGCATGCAGCACCATCATATGGTCCGGTCAAAGGACTTATACAAGTACTACACGAGAATCATTTGTGATACTATACCATGCAGATTCCCGTTAAGTGGATCAATCCAGTACCATGCCCTTTTGCATGTACCCATTAACCTAGTTGACATTCCATGTTCTATGACCGGTAAGACACCGCCATACAACCAGGCTAATGATAGTCTTTGGTTCCATTCATTCCCATGATTGGAACAGACTACGGATGACTTTATGGTCATATCGTTTTCACTATCCACAGTCTTACTGCCAAGTGCCTCACACTTGACAACATGGATATGGATATGTCCATTGGATACTCTATTTAAAATATAGCACAAGACATATAATAAATAGATTAATGCCTTTATCTCCTTGACACAAATTGTATAATACATAAAGTTTACATTAATGTACCAAATGTATCATACAAACACAAAGACCAATGCCTCGGGACTAGGGCATTTCCAACAATCTCCCACTTGCACTAGTACCTACTAGGCATGGGTCTAATCCCTATAGATCTAGTACAACCTTCGTGCATAGGCTTAGCCAAGCATGTTGGTCAAAAGATCTGCGACATTGTCTTTGGTGTCCACTCTTTGCAATGAGATGTCACCCCCTCAGCGATTTCTCGCAATAGGTGAACCTCCCTGAGTTCGTGCTTCGTGTATATGTGTGACCGGGGCACATAGCTTGTGCAACAGCCCCGCGTTGTCACAAAAGATATCAACTGGTTCCCGGATAGTAGATACTATCCCCAGTTTTGTGATAAACTTCTTCATCCACACAGCTTCCCTTGCTGCTTCACACGTTGCAATGTACTCAGTTCCTGTGATAGAAACCGCGATGGTCTATTACTTGGAGCCTCTCCAACAATAGCACCACCATTTAGCATGAATATATACCTATACTGCGACTTATATTCATCCTGGCTGGTCTGGAAGCTTGCATCAGTGTACCTAGTAGCTGACTGCTCTTCCTGACCCACATGGGCGACATTAGGTCTTGTACATAGCATGGAGTACATGATTGATCCCATGGCTGAAGCGCATATAGGACCAATTCATGTTCTCCCTATCCTGCCTTGTCTTAGGACAGTACTTCTTGCTAAGTTTCAGCTTATGACCCATTGGCAAGAAACCTTTCTTAGCCTGGTCCATGCCGAATCTTTTCAGAACGAAGTCTATGTACTTGGCCTGACTTAGGCCCAGAAGCCGATTGGATCTAACCCTGTAGATACTGATCCCTAGGATCATCTCAGCTTCGCCTAAGTCCTTCTTTGCGAAGCACTTACACAACCATTACAATTCCTTTGTAGTGTTGGTATGTGGCTTCCAATCAGAAGGATGCCATCCATATTTCATACCAGGAAAGTTACTATGCTCCCACTAAACCTCTTATACACACCCTTAAAGGTATTGTCGGCCTATAGCTTATAGCACCACTTGCAACCTATTACCTTAGCACCTGGTTCCAAACCTGATAATCGTACATAGATTGCAAATCCACCACCATGGCAGACAGTGGGCTAGCTATAGCCTACTAGTAGGTTTTGAGCTCCTCTTCGTCCAAGACAAAAAGAGCATAATCATTAGAAACAAAAACCGATGTTTTCCATGTTCCTGATGATCCCTACCAGACCTTTTAGGTCCTTGTGTGACCTGGGCTGGTGCTTCCCCTTTTGGAAGCTTCACCCTGGTCTCCGAGTTATCCTTTTCAGGAGTTTCTGAGCTTTGAACTTCCCTGAGTTCAATATCGCTCCCACTGTCTTTCTTGGAAAGAAACCCCTTTTCAAGAAGGACCCCCTTTTGCGTCATGAACACCTTGTTCTCAGCGGGGTCGTAGAAGTAATACCCTTTGGTTTCCCTAGGGTAGCTCACAAACAGGCATTGGTCAGTTTTGGGTTCTAGTTTTGCTCACAGTCAATTTCTTGACTTGTGCATAACAACCCCAAATCCGTAAGAAAGACACATTAGGCACCCTGCCCGTCCATATTTCAAATGGGGTCTTTTCCAAAGCCTTAGTCGGAGTATAATAGAAAATGAGAGCCATTGTCTCAAGAGCGTATCCATTAAAAACTTATTGGGAGAAAGGCATGACTCATCGTTTGAGCGGACCATGTCCAACAAGGTCCTATTCCTCCGTTCGGACACCCCATTCCATTGTGGTGTTCCTGGAGGAGTGAGCTGTGGAACTATTCCATGCTCTCTTAAAATGAGTCAAACTATAGGCTTATATGCTCACCACCTCGGTCCAACCGAAAGGCTTTGATATTTCTGCCTAGTTCTGTACTTCGTTTCTTACTCCCTTGAACCTATCAAGGGTCTCAGACTTATATTTCATTAAATAGGCATGGCCATTTCTGATGAAATCGTCTGTGAAGGATACGAAGTATAGATGTTCACCCCTGGTTGCTATGCTTGTCGGTCCATATACATCTCAATGCATTAGGTTCAATAAGCTAGCAACCCTTTTAGCCTTTTAGTCATTTTACCTTATAAACCAGACTCGCATATATCAAGTGACTCCATGTCAAATGATCCTAGGATTCAAGCAATGTGAAGCCTAGCTATGCGCTTCTTGTTTATGTGGCCTAAATAACAATGCCAAAGGTAAACCGGATTAAGTTCGTTAGGCTTAACCCTTTAAGTGTGTATAGTATAGACATGATTAGTTTCATTTAGATCCAGGATATAAAAGACATTATTTAATAGAGCTACTCCATAAAATAATTCTTTTCTAGATAAACCCTTTTTACTATTACCAATAGTAAATGTACATCCAGAAATATCCAAAAACTGAAACAGAAATAATATTCCTGTACAAAACAGGTACAAAATAACATAGTTTCAGTAACAAAACTAATCTACTAGGCATCATAAGCTGGTCCCGCTGATCTCTATGGCAGCAACCCTTGCTCCATTTCTGACCCGCAAGTCCACTTGTCCCGATCCCAGTGATCTCCTGTTCTTAAGTCCCTGCACATTACAACAAATGTGAGAACCACATCTAGTATCCAATACATAAGATGTTGAAACAGAGGTTAATGTCTATGACATATATACCTGATGAAGACACGCCCTGCGTCTTCCTTTTCTCTCCCAAAAGCTTGGGACACGATCTTTTCCAATGTCCAGCCTGCTTGCAACCGAAGCAGACATCCTTGGAACGGGCCTTGGGCTGGGCTTTAGCCTTTTTAGCCTTGGCTTCCTTAGCCTTGGCCTTGCCTTTAGCAAAAGGAGGTTTCCCCTTGTTAACCTCAAGTACCGGCGGATTCTTCTTGATCGACAGTTCAGCGAGTTCAAGCATCCAATGCAGCTCACTAACAGTACGGTCCATCCCTTGCTTGTAAAAGTTTAGGATGAATTGATCATAAGAATCCGGTAAAGAATCCAGGATTGTACTAACCGCCAACCCCCGTGAGATAGGAGTTCCGAGACGGGCTAAATTATCCAGATAACCCTTCATCTTGAGCACGTGTGTACTCACAGATGTCCCGGCTCCCATCTTACAGCTGCGGAATGCCTTGTGTATCAGGTACCTTTCCTGATAAGCTTGCTTATAAAACATCTCGTTAAGAGTTGTCATTATAGCAAAGGCCTGATGATCCAGGAACTGCTTTTGCAATTCAGGAACCATACTAGCCAACATCAGGCATGTCACATCCCGGTTATCTTTTACATGTGCCAAGTATTCCTCCAGCTGGGCAGCCGGTGGATTACTTCCCGTTGGCACAGCCGGTACAGGCTTTTTGAGCACATACTCTTTAGACTCTTGTCTTAGAACTTTCCTTAAGTTCATAGACCGGTCCCAAAAGTTAGGGCCAGAAAGCTTGTCCCATTCCAAGAAAGATCGCAGTGATAAAGTATCATTCGTAGCCATTGGTTTCTACACAGAAAATTACGAGTGTAAATAAAGGACTTAACATGTTCTTCCCATATATATAATTAATAATGAATCTTGTTATTAATTAACTCGAGTTGTTGGGCTCATGGGCCGAGATCCATATTATATGAAGATATAGCCAGACGAGGGCCTGGAACAACTATATCCCAATTTTTAGGTAGGAACACCGTCCAATCCCAACCTAGGGACTCTCGGTTTGATGGGTCTGTTGGCACTTACCCATCTGTGCTTAGGGCCAGGAACATCCTACTACCCACGCTAAGTCAAAACCTCCATCCAAGTGTTAGAGTAACCAATACTCCAACCCAATACAAAATGACGATACTCCAGTGCATCCAACGAGGGTTGGTCTACAGCTGGCCTATCCCCACTTCGAGTAGGTTATGAATGAGGGAAGCACTTTTAAGAGACTTAGTAATTACCTTTTGGTTATTAGATTCAATTAATAACGGCTTAGATGCATAGGCGGGTGAAAAAGGGTTTGTACATACATTCCCACATGTAAATAAATAAAGCATAATTAAATAAAAATGAAATGTTATGGGCCAAAATTTACATCCTAATATAATTCTAGTAAACCTATACTAGAACGACATCAGGTGGGCCGCATCCTCATCCTTCTAGCACGCCAATCCAATCGGCTTCTTCTTTACATAATTTCATAATAAACAAATAAAATAAAATTACATAAAAAGAAAACGGCGCGTAGGCCGTATTTACCAAAAGAATATTACAACCCAAATAAATAAGGCCCAAAACATCCATTCATGCATTTAATCATACATCCATGTAAACCAATACATACAATTTATAAACATGTTAAATGCATGAATAAATCCCATTTCAATAATATGTCCATAGCCATTATTTTGAAATCGCCAAATTTTGGCCGATCATGGTTCTAAACCCGTGCGGGTTTTGGGCCTCCAACCGAGGCAAAATTGCTCCCAATCCAATTGGGAAACCATGAATTCCAAAATTAGCCGTCCGGGTAATCGTGCCAAGAAAACCCGAACCAATTTCAATTAACCGTATTAATTTCTCCAAAATTAATATCGCATGAACGAAAAATAAATTCATTCATAAAACATGCGCATAAAATTTCCAAAATTAAACACGCACAATTTTTAAAACAATTAAAATTTTAAAATCCCACGCGTATAAAAATTACCAAAATTTAAACACGCATATGTTTAAAATTTTCAATCCGGCCCGGCCCAAAAAAATCCCGCCAAATCCAAAAACGGGCCCGGCCAACCGCGCGGGGAGGCTGCTGCCTAGCAGCAGCCCCTGCGGCCAGCAGCAGGCTGCTGCCTGGCGTGCTGCCCAGCAGCACGCCATCAGCAGCTACTGCTGCCTGGTGTGCTGCCCAGCAGCACGCCAGCTGCAGCAAGCTGCTGCCTGGCGTGCTGCCCAGCAGCACGCCAGCAGCAGCAGCTGCTGCGGCCAGCAGTAGCTGGCCAGCAGCAGGCTGCTGCCTTCCCCACATGGCCCTATTTTTTTTTTTTTTTTTTCATGTATGCATAAGAATAAAACCAATACATCAAGAATTAAATCAACAAGATCAAAGAACAAATCCAAGATACATATAATTAAATCCAAGATGCATAAAATTAAATTCAACATGCATAACATACAAAACAAATTGAAACATACACATAAAACCTAATATGTATAAACCTTTCAATTTGCAAAAACAAATGGGGAAAAATATAAAACCCCAAAACCGAAAGAATCCCGATCCATAAAACACCAATTTTGAAACCCTCTTTTTATGCTTTAAGTTTTTGATTTCCACATCTTAAGCTCCTGGGCCGGATTTGAATTACAACAAATGTGAGAACCACATCTAGTATCCAATACATAAGATGTTGAAACAGAGGTTAATGTCTATGACATATATACCTGATGAAGACACGCCCTGCGTCTTCCTTTTCTCTCCCAAAAGCTTGGGACACGATCTTTTCCAATGTCCAGCCTGCTTGCAACCGAAGCAGACATCCTTGGAACGGGCCTTGGGCTGGGCTTTAGCCTTTTTAGCCTTGGCTTCCTTAGCCTTGGCCTTGCCTTTAGCAAAAGGAGGTTTCCCCTTGTTAACCTCAAGTACCGGCGGATTCTTCTTGATCGACAGTTCAGCGAGTTCAAGCATCCAATGCAGCTCACTAACAGTACGGTCCATCCCTTGCTTGTAAAAGTTTAGGATGAATTGATCATAAGAATCCGGTAAAGAATCCAGGATTGTACTAACCGCCAACCCCCGTGAGATAGGAGTTCCGAGACGGGCTAAATTATCCAGATAACCCTTCATCTTGAGCACGTGTGTACTCACAGATGTCCCGGCTCCCATCTTACAGCTGCGGAATGCCTTGTGTATCAGGTACCTTTCCTGATAAGCTTGCTTATAAAACATCTCGTTAAGAGTTGTCATTATAGCAAAGGCCTGATGATCCAGGAACTGCTTTTGCAATTCAGGAACCATACTAGCCAACATCAGGCATGTCACATCCCGGTTATCTTTTACATGTGCCAAGTATTCCTCCAGCTGGGCAGCCGGTGGATTACTTCCCGTTGGCACAGCCGGTACAGGCTTTTTGAGCACATACTCTTTAGACTCTTGTCTTAGAACTTTCCTTAAGTTCATAGACCGGTCCCAAAAGTTAGGGCCAGAAAGCTTGTCCCATTCCAAGAAAGATCGCAGTGATAAAGTATCATTCGTAGCCATTGGTTTCTACACAGAAAATTACGAGTGTAAATAAAGGACTTAACATGTTCTTCCCATATATATAATTAATAATGAATCTTGTTATTAATTAACTCGAGTTGTTGGGCTCATGGGCCGAGATCCATATTATATGAAGATATAGCCAGACGAGGGCCTGGAACAACTATATCCCAATTTTTAGGTAGGAACACCGTCCAATCCCAACCTAGGGACTCTCGGTTTGATGGGTTGTTGGCACTTACCCATCTGTGCTTAGGGCCAGGAACATCCTACTACCCACGCTAAGTCAAAACCTCCATCCAAGTGTTAGAGTAACCAATACTCCAACCCAATACAAAATGACGATACTCCAGTGCATCCAACGAGGGTTGGTCTACAGCTGGCCTATCCCCACTTCGAGTAGGTTATGAATGAGGGAAGCACTTTTAAGAGACTTAGTAATTACCTTTTGGTTATTAGATTCAATTAATAACGGCTTAGATGCATAGGCGGGTGAAAAAGGGTTTGTACATACATTCCCACATGTAAATAAATAAAGCATAATTAAATAAAAATGAAATGTTATGGGCCAAAATTTACATCCTAATATAATTCTAGTAAACCTATACTAGAACGACATCAGGTGGGCCGCATCCTCATCCTTCTAGCACGCCAATCCAATCGGCTTCTTCTTTACATAATTTCATAATAAACAAATAAAATAAAATTACATAAAAAGAAAACGGCGCGTAGGCCGTATTTACCAAAAGAATATTACAACCCAAATAAATAAGGCCCAAAACATCCATTCATGCATTTAATCATACATCCATGTAAACCAATACATACAATTTATAAACATGTTAAATGCATGAATAAATCCCATTTCAATAATATGTCCATAGCCATTATTTTGAAATCACCAAATTTTGGCCGATCATGGTTCTAAACCCGTGCGGGTTTTGGGCCTCCAACCGAGGCAAAATTGCTCCCAATCCAATTGGGAAACCATGAATTCCAAAATTAGCCGTCCGGGTAATCGTGCCAAGAAAACCCGAACCAATTTCAATTAACCGTATTAATTTCTCCAAAATTAATATCGCATGAACGAAAAATAAATTCATTCATAAAACATGCGCATAAAATTTCCAAAATTAAACACGCACAATTTTTAAAACAATTAAAATTTTAAAATCCCACGCGTATAAAAATTACCAAAATTTAAACACGCATATGTTTAAAATTTTCAATCCGGCCCGGCCCAAAAAAATCCCGCCAAATCCAAAAACGGGCCCGGCCAACCGCGCGGGGAGGCTGCTGCCTAGCAGCAGCCCCTGCGGCCAGCAGCAGGCTGCTGCCTGGCGTGCTGCCCAGCAGCACGCCATCAGCAGCTACTGCTGCCTGGTGTGCTGCCCAGCAGCACGCCAGCTGCAGCAAGCTGCTGCCTGGCGTGCTGCCCAGCAGCACGCCAGCTGCAGCAAGCTGCTGCCTGGCGTGCTGCCCAGCAGCACGCCAGCAGCAGGCTGCTGCCTTCCCCACATGGCCCTATTTTTTTTTTTTTTTTTTTCATGTATGCATAAGAATAAAACCAATACATCAAGAATTAAATCAACAAGATCAAAGAACAAATCCAAGATACATATAATTAAATCCAAGATGCATAAAATTAAATTCAACATGCATAACATACAAAACAAATTGAAACATACACATAAAACCTAATATGTATAAACCTTTCAATTTGCAAAAACAAATGGGGAAAAATATAAAACCCCAAAACCGAAAGAATCCCGATCCATAAAACACCAATTTTAAAACACGGGATCCGCCAAGTTTAAAGATTTCCACGGATCAAAAGCCCGCTCTGATACCACTGTTGGGATTCGTCACGGGAAACCGACCGATAAAAGCGGAAATACGCGTCGATTTCCTCAAATCCGGCCCAGGAGCTTAAGATGTGGAAATCAAAAACTTAAAGCATAAAAAGAGGGTTTCAAAAACTCACCACAAAGTCTCTCTAAGAGACGGATGCAGACTGCAGAAATCAAGTGTAGATTTCCTCCACCGATGCGTACACGAACGGCTCACGGACCGAAACCCGTGCTAGCGACTCGGATGACAAGAAGAGAGGGAGAGAGGGCTGCTCACTTTGAGATTTATGGCTGTCCCTATTTCTTTCCAAAAGAAAATTCTATCTTTCCAAAAGATAGCACCAATAATCTCAAGTGTGCACCTAATTCTTACCAAAAGAAGTAATTAATCAAAAGTGGGCAATATCCTTTCTTTAAAAGAAAACCAATTTCTCTTAAAAACCACAAGTGATGGACGGCCAAAAATGGTGAGTCTCTTATGAGATAGTCTTGAATTTCAAAGTCAAAAGCAATGACTCATCTCATATGACTCACCATCATATTAAATGAAAAGAATGACTCATCTTTTCATTAAATGAAAACACATGACTCATCATCTTTTCCTTAATACAAAACCATGACTCACCATCTCTTTTGTCTCATGAATAAGTCACCATACTCATCCATATAAGACATAATTTCGGCCAACACAAAATTTGTCATCATTCTATTTCATTTAAGGAAGCAAAGTCCAACTTTGCTACCTCAAAATCAAAGAATGACTCACTCTTTTCCTATTGGCCCCAAGGAATGTGTCATCATCATTTTGTCCAACAAAATGACTCACCATTCTTGCCCATTCCACCCATGAATTTCGGCCAAACCATTCCAAGCCAAGTGGGAATATTCATTTCAAGTTTAAGCCCAATTTAATTCCTTTGATTTATTTAAATTCAAATGCAACTTTAATTTACCATGTATGTTTATATATGATACCATGTAACATATTACATACATTTAAATTAAAATTCATTTGACCTATTAATTTAATCAATGGATTAAATTAGACACACACATAAAATGACAAACATGCAAACCTATACATGTCATAATATTTCCACCTAGGAAATAATCCCATAAATTAATTCATTGAATTAATGATGAGAAGGCCGAAATAAATATGAATTATATCACTTTGATCAATCCAATTGATGCATATAATATAATTAATATATCTTTCTCTCTTCAAACGTGTATACTCCAAGTACACACTTAATCCGACTAGTTAAAGTCCAGACGTTCAATGTGTACGATCCAATGGGCCCGTCTTTATGTTGGCAGTGGGCCAAGACCCACAGACTGCAGGCGGGCTCTAGCAAGCCACTGCAGCCCCCAATTAAGACGGAGTAAGCAGTCCAACTGAAAACGTAACCCAGTAGTTTGAACTTGTAAATCCCATGTCGCTGATATCGGTGTCCAACACAGAGGCATGGAAGTATCACCCTCCTTGTGTCTGGACCTTGACTTGATACCGAATGAACTGATGCTCACAAACAAGATCCAATCTTGTTTGGGTGCGGCCGCACACTTATCAGTAACATTCTTCAAGAGGCCGATGATATCGTCTCAGTGAATCACTGAGTGACATTCCCTTCTGCATATCCATAGTGCTGCCATGCTTACTGACACACCCGAACGTACCCGTACTTGGCACCCTTTTACAGGCCCGTTGGGCGTACACCAAAGTGTGCCACCTCGCATGCAGCACCATCATATGGTCCGGTCAAAGGACTTATACAAGTACTACACGAGAATCATTTGTGATACTATACCATGCAGATTCCCGTTAAGTGGATCAATCCAGTACCATGCCCTTTTGCATGTACCCATTAACCTAGTTGACATTCCATGTTCTATGACCGGTAAGACACCGCCATACAACCAGGCTAATGATAGTCTTTGGTTCCATTCATTCCCATGATTGGAACAGACTACGGATGACTTTATGGTCATATCGTTTTCACTATCCACAGTCTTACTGCCAAGTGCCTCACACTTGACAACATGGATATGGATATGTCCATTGGATACGCTATTTAAAATATAGCACAAGACATATAATAAATAGATTAATGCCTTTATCTCCTTGACACAAATTGTATAATACATAAAGTTTACATTAATGTACCAAATGTATCATACAAACACAAAGACCAATGCCTCGGGACTAGGGCATTTCCAACAATCTCCCACTTGCACTAGTACCTACTAGGCATGGGTCTAATCCCTATAGATCTAGTACAACCTTCGTGCATAGGCTTAGCCAAGCATGTTGGTCAAAAGATCTGCGACATTGTCTTTGGTGTCCACTCTTTGCAATGAGATGTCACCCCCTCAGCGATTTCTCGCAATAGGTGAACCTCCCTGAGTTCGTGCTTCGTGTATATGTGTGACCGGGGCACATAGCTTGTGCAACAGCCCCGCGTTGTCACAAAAGATATCAACTGGTTCCCGGATAGTAGATACTATCCCCAGTTTTGTGATAAACTTCTTCATCCACACAGCTTCCCTTGCTGCTTCACACGTTGCAATGTACTCAGTTCCTGTGATAGAAACCGCGATGGTCTATTACTTGGAGCCTCTCCAACAATAGCACCACCATTTAGCATGAATATATACCTATACTGCGACTTATATTCATCCTGGCTGGTCTGGAAGCTTGCATCAGTGTACCTAGTAGCTGACTGCTCTTCCTGACCCACATGGGCGACATTAGGTCTTGTACATAGCATGGAGTACATGATTGATCCCATGGCTGAAGCGCATATAGGACCAATTCATGTTCTCCCTATCCTGCCTTGTCTTAGGACAGTACTTCTTGCTAAGTTTCAGCTTATGACCCATTGGCAAGAAACCTTTCTTAGCCTGGTCCATGCCGAATCTTTTCAGAACGAAGTCTATGTACTTGGCCTGACTTAGGCCCAGAAGCCGATTGGATCTAACCCTGTAGATACTGATCCCTAGGATCATCTCAGCTTCGCCTAAGTCCTTCATTGCGAAGCACTTACACAACCATTACAATTCCTTTGTAGTGTTGGTATGTGGCTTCCAATCAGAAGGATGCCATCCATATTTCATACCAGGAAAGTTACTATGCTCCCACTAAACCTCTTATACACACCCTTAAAGGTATTGTCGGCCTATAGCTTATAGCACCACTTGCAACCTATTACCTTAGCACCTGGTTCCAAACCTGATAATCGTACATAGATTGCAAATCCACCACCATGGCAGACAGTGGGCTAGCTATAGCCTACTAGTAGGTTTTGAGCTCCTCTTCGTCCAAGACAAAAAGAGCATAATCATTAGAAACAAAAACCGATGTTTTCCATGTTCTTGATGATCCCTACCAGACCTTTTAGGTCCTTGTGTGACCTGGGCTGGTGCTTCCCCTTTTGGAAGCTTCACCCTGGTCTCCGAGTTATCCTTTTCAGGAGTTTCTGAGCTTTGAACTTCCCTGAGTTCAATATCGCTCCCACTGTCTTTCTTGGAAAGAAACCCCTTTTCAAGAAGGACCCCCTTTTGCGTCATGAACACCTTGTTCTCAGCGGGGTCGTAGAAGTAATACCCTTTGGTTTCCCTAGGGTAGCTCACAAACAGGCATTGGTCAGTTTTGGGTTCTAGTTTTGCTCACAGTCAATTTCTTGACTTGTGCATAACAACCCCAAATCCGTAAGAAAGACACATTAGGCACCCTGCCCGTCCATATTTCAAATGGGGTCTTTTCCAAAGCCTTAGTCGGAGTATAATAGAAAATGAGAGCCATTGTCTCAAGAGCGTATCCATTAAAAACTTATTGGGAGAAAGGCATGACTCATCGTTTGAGCGGACCATGTCCAACAGGGTCCTATTCCTCCGTTCGGACACCCCATTCCATTGTGGTGTTCCTGGAGGAGTGAGCTGTGGAACTATTCCATGCTCTCTTAAAATGAGTCAAACTATAGGCTTATATGCTCACCACCTCGGTCCAACCGAAAGGCTTTGATATTTCTGCCTAGTTCTGTACTTCGTTTCTTACTCCCTTGAACCTATCAAGGGTCTCAGACTTATATTTCATTAAATAGGCATGGCCATTTCTGATGAAATCGTCTGTGAAGGATACGAAGTATAGATGTTCACCCCTGGTTGCTATGCTTGTCGGTCCATATACATCTCAATGCATTAGGTTCAATAAGCTAGCAACCCTTTTAGCCTTTTAGTCATTTTACCTTATAAACCAGACTCGCATATATCAAGTGACTCCATGTCAAATGATCCTAGGATTCAAGCAATGTGAAGCCTAGCTATGCGCTTCTTGTTTATGTGGCCTAAATAACAATGCCAAAGGTAAACCGGATTAAGTTCGTTAGGCTTAACCCTTTAAGTGTGTATAGTATAGACATGATTAGTTTCATTTAGATCCAGGATATAAAAGACATTATTTAATAGAGCTACTCCATAAAATAATTCTTTTCTAGATAAACCCTTCTTACTATTACCAATAGTAAATGTACATCCAGAAATATCCAAAAACTGAAACAGAAATAATATTCCTGTACAAAACAGGTACAAAATAACATAGTTTCAGTAACAAAACTAATCTACTAGGCATCATAAGCTGGTCCCGCTGATCTCTATGGCAGCAACCCTTGCTCCATTTCTGACCCGCAAGTCCACTTGTCCCGATCCCAGTGGGATTCGTCACGGGAAACCGACCGATAAAAGCGGAAATACGCGTCGATTTCCTCAAATCCGGCCCAGGAGCTTAAGATGTGGAAATCAAAAACTTAAAGCATAAAAAGAGGGTTTCAAAAACTCACCACAAAGTCTCTCTAAGAGACGGATGCAGACTGCAGAAATCAAGTGTAGATTTCCTCCACCGATGCGTACACGAACGGCTCACGGACCGAAACCCGTGCTAGCGACTCGGATGACAAGAAGAGAGGGAGAGAGGGCTGCTCACTTTGAGATTTATGGCTGTCCCTATTTCTTTCCAAAAGAAAATTCTATCTTTCCAAAAGATAGCACCAATAATCTCAAGTGTGCACCTAATTCTTACCAAAAGAAGTAATTAATCAAAAGTGGGCAATATCCTTTCTTTAAAAGAAAACCAATTTCTCTTAAAAACCACAAGTGATGGACGGCCAAAAATGGTGAGTCTCTTATGAGATAGTCTTGAATTTCAAAGTCAAAAGCAATGACTCATCTCATATGACTCACCATCATATTAAATGAAAAGAATGACTCATCTTTTCATTAAATGAAAACACATGACTCATCATCTTTTCCTTAATACAAAACCATGACTCACCATCTCTTTTGTCTCATGAATAAGTCACCATACTCATCCATATAAGACATAATTTCGGCCAACACAAAATTTGTCATCATTCTATTTCATTTAAGGAAGCAAAGTCCAACTTTGCTACCTCAAAATCAAAGAATGACTCACTCTTTTCCTATTGGCCCCAAGGAATGTGTCATCATCATTTTGTCCAACAAAATGACTCACCATTCTTGCCCATTCCACCCATGAATTTCGGCCAAACCATTCCAAGCCAAGTGGGAATATTCATTTCAAGTTTAAGCCCAATTTAATTCCTTTGATTTATTTAAATTCAAATGCAACTTTAATTTACCATGTATGTTTATATATGATACCATGTAACATATTACATACATTTAAATTAAAATTCATTTGACCTATTAATTTAATCAATGGATTAAATTAGACACACACATAAAATGACAAACATGCAAACCTATACATGTCATAATATTTCCACCTAGGAAATAATCCCATAAATTAATTCATTGAATTAATGATGAGAAGGCCGAAATAAATATGAATTATATCACTTTGATCAATCCAATTGATGCATATAATATAATTAATATATCTTTCTCTCTTCAAACGTGTATACTCCAAGTACACACTTAATCCGACTAGTTAAAGTCCAGACGTTCAATGTGTACGATCCAATGGGCCCGTCTTTATGTTGGCAGTGGGCCAAGACCCACAGACTGCAGGCGGGCTCTAGCAAGCCACTGCAGCCCCCAATTAAGACGGAGTAAGCAGTCCAACTGAAAACGTAACCCAGTAGTTTGAACTTGTAAATCCCATGTCGCTGATATCGGTGTCCAACACAGAGGCATGGAAGTATCACCCTCCTTGTGTCTGGACCTTGACTTGATACCGAATGAACTGATGCTCACAAACAAGATCCAATCTTGTTTGGGTGCGGCCGCACACTTATCAGTAACATTCTTCAAGAGGCCGATGATATCGTCTCAGTGAATCACTGAGTGACATTCCCTTCTGCATATCCATAGTGCTGCCATGCTTACTGACACACCCGAACGTACCCGTACTTGGCACCCTTTTACAGGCCCGTTGGGCGTACACCAAAGTGTGCCACCTCGCATGCAGCACCATCATATGGTCCGGTCGAAGGACTTATACAAGTACTACACGAGAATCATTTGTGATACTATACCATGCAGATTCCCGTTAAGTGGATCAATCCAGTGCCATGCCCTTTTGCATGTACCCATTAACCTAGTTGACATTCCATGTTCTATGACCGGTAAGACACCGCCATACAACCAGGCTAATGATAGTCTTTGGTTCCATTCATTCCCATGATTGGAACAGACTACGGATGACTTTATGGTCATATCGTTTTCACTATCCACAGTCTTACTGCCAAGTGCCTCACACTTGACAACATGGATATGGATATGTCCATTGGATACTCTATTTAAAATATAGCACAAGACATATAATAAATAGATTAATGCCTTTATCTCCTTGACACAAATTGTATAATACATAAAGTTTACATTAATGTACCAAATGTATCATACAAACACAAAGACCAATGCCTCGGGACTAGGGCATTTCCAACAGTTATAGCCTTTTGCCAACAAATGATGCTAGGGTAGTGATTAAATTTCTTAACAAGAATACTTTCACCCGTTTTGGAACACCTAGGGTGATTATTAATGATAGGGGAACCCATTTTTGCAATAAACAATTTCACCAATTATTAAGCAGGTATGGTGTCACCCATAAAGTAGCTACACAATATCACCCACAGACAAGCGGACATGTAGAAGTTTCTAATATGGAACTTAAAAGCATCTTAGAAAAAATGGTAAATTCATCTAGAAAGGATTGGGCTCTTAAGTTAGATGATGCATTATGGGCATATCGCACTGCATTTAAAATCCCAATTGGTATGTCACCTTACCATTATTTTTCGAGAAAGCATGGCATTTACCTGTTGAATTGGAGCATAAAGCCTATTAAGCGCTAAAAATTTTAAATTTTGATATACAAGTTGCAGGTGAGAAGTGCCTTTTACAACTCAATGAATTAGACGAATTTCATCTTTGTTCCTATAGGAATGAAAAAATTTATAAGGAAAAGACCAAACAATGGCATGACAAATGGTTCCTTAGACGTGTGTTTAATGTGGGTGATAAAGTTTGCTCTTGAGTAGATGTTCGGGCCCCTTAGAAATAACTAACTTTTTTCCATCTAGAATGGTGGAAATTGGACGTGCTGATGAGCCTCCATTCAAAGTAAATGGTCAACGGCTCAAGTTGTATGATGTTGGCAATTATGAGGCGAATGAGGTCACCATCATCCTTTCTAATCCTGTTTGACGTGGGAGGAGTCAACCTAATCGACTATAAATTAGCACTTTTTGGAGGCAACCCAATTGTTATATTGAATTTTTAAGTTTTGATTAGTTAATTATTTGTTTTTATAGGAGTCAATTTGGTTAACTGACTTAAGGCATGCTTATGCCTTAAGCCAGGCTTTTTGTGAAAATTTTAGTGCTAAAGAATGCTCAAGGCATGACCATGCCTTAAGGAAAGTTCTATTCTAAGTTCAATCTCACTTCTGCTATAAAATTTTCACAAATGATGCACCTTTAGGCATGCCCTTGTCAAAAGGAAGAAATTAAGTATTATTGTTGAGTTTCCTAAAGGCATGACCTTGCCTTGAGGAAAACTCTACTCTAAGTTTCTTTCTTAATTTGGGCAAGAACCTAATTTTTTTAAAATTTTTTTAAAATCTTTATTTTATTTTTCAAAAAAAAACCATAGAAAATTGAAATGGACAAACCCCTAACTTTCTAATCCCTCTCTTTTCTTTGTGTAGTCGTCGATCCATTCCCAACCTCTAAGCTCATTTTCCTCCATCAGTCAAGACGTCGCGCTCTCTTCCACTGTCCTTCAGTTTTCCTTTGTTGTCTATGCCGTCACTGTCCATCATTCTACTCCTCTTATGGAAAAGGAGAAGGTTATAATTGGTCATTGCAAGCCCTTCGTAGTAGCCTTATCTTTGCGTCACTCGGCTACACCATGACCAAGAATCGCACCTTCATCGTTGCCTCATCCACCCATTGCATTGCCTAAATCTTCACCCCTTGCATCTCCACCCACACATTAGCCGCTTGTGTCTCCACCTATCTTTGCAATCTGTGATGAACAGCTGATCGTCTCCAGCGTCATTGCGCCATCAGAAAATCCTACTCTGACCAGTAAGGGTATAACTTGAAACCAAAGAAAAAGGAAGGCAACTTCAACCCCTTCCCACCAACATATGGAATTTGTTTTGGAGCCTTCTTCACCAACAAATGCTTCTAATTTCACTCTAGAGCTCGTTCTCGATTATCCAAAGGTACAATCATTTCTCTTCTTGAATCACATTTGTATGGTAATTTACAATTCTCTAAGTCTCAAAAGGCATTTTATAATGCAATTGGTGAGAAGGATTTTGTTGCTTGCAAATCAATTGATATGGATATGTTGGTTGAATTTGGTTTGGTTGATAAGTATGAATGCTTGATTAATAATATTGGTGGAAACTGTTATTTACCATGAATTGTTAGTGTTATATTGAGTTAATTAGGGAATTTCACTCTACTTTCAAATTTAGTAAACGTAATGATTTCATAACCTAAATTGGTTGAGTATCAGCTTTATTGATCGTGAGTTTTCTAAATCGGATGAGTATAGATTATCATGCCTTGATTATCATCGTGATTTTGCTTTTAAAGATGTTTGGGAAGATATGTCTCTAGATGTTGATTTTTATAATCCAAGTCATGCTAAAGCTCAATTTTTGAAAAAACCTGTTTGGCAATACATGGTATCTAGTTTTTGCATTTTCTGGTAGGAAAGATCTAACTACTACTTGCAATATAGCTGAATTATTTTTTCTATGGTGTATGGAAAATAAAATCAAGGTTAACTTAGGGGTTTGTATATTGGATCAAAATTACTTGATTTGTCTCGAACTAATTTGCATGTTGCTTATGGAGTTATGCCCTTTAGGTACTCCAAAGGTACCAAACCTTGACTAGCTGATTCTAGTCGAAACCCTTTAGGTACTCCAAAGGTATCGAACCTTGACTAGTGGATTCTAGTCGAAACCTTTTTGGTACTCCAATGGTACCAAACCTTGACTAGCGAATTCTAGTCAAAACCTTTAGGTACTCTAAGTACCGAACCTTGACTGACTGATTCTAGTCTAAACCTTTTAGGTACTCCACAAATATCAAACATTGACTAGTGGATTTTAGTCAAAACCTTTTAGGTACTCCAAAAGTAATGAATCTAGACTTAAGGATTCTAGTCGAAACCTTTTAGGCACTACACGAACACCAAACCTTTTGGCTGTTAGTGTATGCCTTAGTCCTAAGGCATTGTATATCATTTGTATTATACATTTTGGTTCATTTATAATGCATTAAAGTGTTATTAATAAAGGCATAATTTGTTTTTTAATTTCTTATGCAATTAATAATAACAAAGTATCCAGTGATTATGTTTGTACATGTTTTTTGATAACATTCTTCGGGTAGTAAGACCATGAGTAAGAAATCAAGCATATTCATAAAACTATCCCTAGTTTGTTAGAGTTAAGGGAATGATAATAACTAAAGACTAGTAGGAGGATTGATTGTATAGTGGTGCCTTACCGACCATTGGACATGCATGAGCAGATGACCTTTTAGAAGCAGAATGCAGCGAAGCGAACCGGGGAGAAAGAAACGAGTGTTTTGGATTGTTTTGTTTGGAAAATAGGTTTGTATCTTGCTTGGGAAAACCATTGATTTGTTTGGAAATTCTTTTGTAGAAAGCCTTTCCTTTGAATGTGAATTTTGGGAAAACTGGTTTTGTATTTTAGAAAATCCCGTTTTATTAACTTAAAGACCTCAAATCCTAAATTTCAAGATCAGTGACAGAGTCGCCACCTAGATCATCTCATCCCAGAAATTCTGGTATAGCTCCCTACTGAGTGTAGACTACTATACCTAATCCAAAGATTTAGGGTTCGGGCAACTTACCTATTCAACCTCAAGCTTGTTTTCATTTATAAATGCATATGAAAATATTTTACTCACTTAATTCTTTATCCATTTTTATCATTTATTATTTAGCCAATGCTCATTTAGATGACATAAATAAATTGCATAAAATAAAGAGTAGAAATATAGACTATACATAAAAACCAAACCAAAAAGAAATAGAGGTCGCTTATTACAATCCAAAAAGAGAAAAAGCTCTCATCCTCACCAATACAATCGCATAGATACACGAAGATCTAAAAAGTACAACCGCCTAGAATACATGATTAATCTATAAAATACATCCAAAATAAAAATAAAGAAAAATAAAGGCTATAAAACAGATGGGTTAGCACAGTCATAGCACAAACACAAATAGGACTCACACAAGATAGAATAGGGATTTCAAGAAAGTGGGAACATGCATCTAAGGGTTAACCGAGAAGTCCAGGCGACTTACTCCATTAGACCTAGAAAATAGTTTTAGAAATGCCTTGTAAGTTTGTGCTTGAAAACAATTTTGAAAACAGTTTGGCTCGATTACATGCAAAATTACTCCATTTAGTGGGTTAGTTATCCCGGAACTCGGGGTTCTGTTCATAGGGGTTTCCTAATTCCAAACATCCATCTAAGGCCTAAAACAGTAAACACATCAAAAACAGTCTTAGTTCTGAAGACAGAATCACGTAACGACATTCGTTCAGGGCGTCCCGTGATTCTGCCTCCTTCTGGAAGCTATAGATGTGTGACTCTGTTAGAGCCGTGCGGCAATAGAACTATAGTCATGTGCCTGTAGTACTACAACCGAATGTCTGTAGTATCCAGAACCTGAAATTGGTTTTCCTGCTTTGAAAATCACTATTTTAATCGTTTCAATGATTTCTATGGACTTTGAAGAACCAGGTGTTGGAAATGCCCTAGTCCCGAGGCATTGGTCCTTGTATTTGTACTATACATTTATTGGATTTATGTGTTGTACTCATTTGTGTTATTAATAAAGGCATCAATTCATTTATTATATCTATCTTGTGCAATATATTAAATGAAGTATCCAATGGACATATCTATATCCATGACGACAAGTGTCATGCACTTAGCAGTAAGACCATGGATAGGGTAAACGATATGACCATAAATAGATCCGTAGTCTGTTCCAGTCATGGGAATGAATGGAACAACAGACTATCATTAACCTGGTTGTATGGTGGTGTCTTACCGGCCATTGGACATGGAATGTCAACCAAGTTAATGGGTACATGCCTGGAAGCATGGTACTGGATAGATCCACTAAACGAGTAATCCACATGGTATGGTATCACAATGGATTCTCGTGTAGTACTTGTATGGATCCTTTGACCTGACCATATGATGGTGTTACATGTGAAGTCGCATACTTAGGGGTACGCCTAAAGGGCCTGTAATAGGGTGCCAAGTATGGGTGCTTTCGGGTATGTCACTGAACATGGTAATACTATGGATATGCAGAAGGGATTTGTCACTCAGCAACCAACTGAGAAGATATCACCGGCCACTTGATGAATGTGACTGATAAGAGTGTGGCCACACCCAAACGAGTTGGAACTTGTTTGTGAGCATCAGTACATTCGGGATCAAGTTAATGTCCGGACACAAAAGAGGGTGATCAATCCATGCCTCTATGTTGGACACCGATATCAATGACATGGGATGTACAAGTTTAAACTACAGGGTTATGATATCAGTTAGACTGCCATCTCCATCTTAATTGGGGGCTGCAGTGGCTTCCTAGAGCCCAACTGCAGTCTGCGGGCCAAAGGCCCGCTGCCAACATAAAGATGGGCCCACGGGATCGTACACATAGAACGATAGAATGTAGACTTAAGGAATCACATGTATACTTGGAGTATACACAATGGAGGGAGAAGTGTGTATATATTAATTATATTATAAAGATCAATTGGATTGGTCATAATAATAAAATTAATATATTCAATTGGCTCTTCATAATTAATTGGATTAATTATGAAATTATTTCCTAGGTGGAAATATTCATATGTATGGGTTTACATATGATTTTATTTTGTGTAGATTTAATTTTAATTTGATGGATTAAATTAATTGTCAAACTAATTTTAATTTAAATGTAAATAATGTATTACTTGGAGTAATATATTAAATACATGGGTATATTAAAATTGGGCTTGAAATTAATTTAAACCAGAATAACTAAAATTAGACTGGGCCTAAATTAAAACATGGAAGCCCGCACAGAATGGAATGGAGCCAGCTTGGGCCTGAATTCCCCTAGGGGAATTCGGCCACCCTAGGTATAAAACCTAGGGTGAAATTTCGGCCAACTCAACCCTAGCACACCATTGGCCGAAATCCCCCCCTCTCCTCTCTTCCATTGTTTCGTTTTTCCAACGCTAGCACGGGTTGCATTCGTTAGGCGTTCGTGTACGAAATCGAGGAGGAAATCTGCTTTGGTTTCTGCAGTCTTCATCCATCTCTAGAAAGAGATTTTCTGGTAAGAAAATTAATCCCTTTCTATTTAATTTTAAGTTTTTCAATTTCCACTTCAATTGCTCCTGGGACTGGATTTGAGGAAATCACCACGTTCTTCCGCTTTTATCGGGTGATTTCCGGTGACAAATCCCAACAGTGGTATCAGAGCGGGCTTTTGATCCGTGGAAATTGATTAATTTGGTTGAATCCCTATTTTGAAATTGGATGTTTTTTGATTGGGATTCTTTGTATGGGTTTTATGCTTTTTCCCATATGTTTTCATACAATGAAAATTAATATTGCATATTGGTTTATGTTGTTTTAATTTTGTTGTATTATTGGAATTCTTGGTGAATTGCTATGGTTGATGGATGGATATTTTTTTTAATTTCAATTCTGTTTAAAAAAAAAAAAAAAATCTGCCTCCCGGGGTGCGGGGCTGCCGGCGGCGAAATCGCCTCTGGCGGCCACCGCACGCGGTGGGAGGCGCGGCGGCAGCCGCTGCCTGCTGCCGCTGGTTCCAGCAGCAGCGGGCTGCTGCTGGGCAGTGGCCGCTGGGCGGCCACTGTACAGCGGCAGTGCCGCTGCAGGCAGCAGCCACTGCTGGGCAGTGGCTGCTGCAGCGGGCCGGGCCCAGTTTTTGGATTTTGCGGGTTTTTGGGTCCGGGGCCTAGTTTTGAAATTTTAATTGGTTTTAAAATTCGTGTGTTTAAATTTATGTGATTTAAATGCGCATGGTTTCTTGGATGAATTTTATTTCGTTCATGTGATATTAGTTTTGGAAATTAATATGGGTAATGGAAATTGGTTCGGGTAATTTTGGCACAATTACTCGGACAGCTAAATTGGACCCATGGTTTCCCAATTCCAGTGGGAGCAGTTGGACTGCCTGGGCTGGAGGCCCAAAGCCCATTAAGGGTTAGAACCATGGTGGGCCAAAATTGGCGATTTCCTAATAATGGCTTTGACATAATTTAAAGGGGCTTAAATCATGCATTATGACATGCTTTTGAATTGTATGTATTGGATGCATATGAATGGTTGAATGAATGTATGTTTGGATGCTATTGGGCCTTTTACAAGATGGGTTGTATTTTTCTTTTTGGGTAAATACGGCATGCGTGTCGTTTTTCTTTTTAATGTAATTTTATTTTATTTAAATTAAATATTATAAAATTTGTAAAAGAAGAAGCCCATGGAGTGGTGAGCCCAAATGGAGGTGCAAGCCCAAATTGGAGGTGCAAGCCCAGAAGGAAAAGATGGAGGCCCGCCTAATATCTGTTTCTAGTATAGGTTTACTAGAATAATATTAGGATGTAACATAGGCCCATAGCAGTCCATTTTAATTTTATTTAATCATGTTTTATATTCATTTGCATGTATGAATGTATGTTCCAATAGCTCATTCACCCGCTTTATGTATGTAAGCCGTTATAATTGAATCTAATAACCAAACGGAATTACTAAGTCGCTTAAAAGTGCTTCCCTCATTCAAAACCGAATCGAAGTGGGAATAAGCCAGTTGTAGACCATGCCCTCGCAGGATGCACTGGAGTATTGTCACTTTGTATTGGGTTAGAGTAGAGTATGGGATACTCTAACACTTGGATGGAGGTTTTGACTTAGCGTGGGTAGTAGGATTCTCCTGGCCCTAAGCACAGATGGGTAAGTGCCAACAAGCCCATCAAACCGAGAGTCCCTAGGTTGGGATTGGACGGCGTTCCTACCTAAATAATTAAGGTATAGTTGTACCAAACCCTCGTTTGGCTATATCTTAATGAAATATGGATCTCGGCCCATGAGCCCAACAACTCGGTTTAAATTAATAACTTGATTCATTATTAATTTTGTATGGGAACAACAAAGCAAAGCCCTTTATTAAGACTCTCAATGTTTTTCTGTGTAGAAACACCCAAATGGCTAACACAAATACCTTATCACTGCGATCCATTCTTGAAAAGGACAAGCTTTCCGGTCCTAACTTTTTAGACTAGTCTAGGAACTTGAGGATAGTTCTAAGACAGGAGTCAAAAGAGTATATGCTGGAAAGGCCTGTGCCGGCTGTGCCTCAAGGACGTAATCCACCGGCTGCCCAGCTAGAGGAATACGAGGAGCACGTCAAGGACAACCGGGATGTGACATGCTTTATGTTGCCTTGTATGGTCCCCGAACTGCAAAAGCAGTTTATGGACCACCAAGCCTATGCTATGATAACAACTCTTAATGAGATGTTTCAAGAGCAAGCTCGTCAGGAAAGGTACCTGACCAATAAGGCATTCCACTCTTATAAGATGGGGGCCGGGACATCTATGAGTGCACACGTGCTCAAGATGAAGGGCTATTTGGATACTTTGGCCCGTCTTGGATCGCCTATCTCTCAAGAGTTGGTGGTGGACACAATCCTCGCATCCTTGCCGGATTCTTATGATCAGTTCATCCTTAACTACAACATGCAAGGGATGAACCGTACTGTCAGTGAGCTGCATGGGATGCTTAAGCTTACTGAGCAGTCGATCAAGAAGACTCCGCCGGTGCTGCTAGTGAACAAGGGGAACCCTCCTCTTGCTAAGGGTAAGGCCAAGGAAAAGGCCAAGGCCAAGGCCAAGAAGGCCAAAGCCAAGAAGGCCAAGGCCCAACCCAAGGCCCAGCAGAAGGCAGGTCCTGATGATGTCTGTTTCGGGTGTAGACAGGCGGGTCATTGGAAGAGATCGTGTCCCAGGCTGATGGGAGAGCAACGAAGGGGCCAAGGTGCGTCCTCTTCAGGTATTTATGTTATAGATATTAACCTTACTGTTTCAACATCCTGGGTATTGGATACTGGATGTGGTTCTCACATTTGTTGCAATGTGCAGGGACTTAAGAACAGAAGGTTGCTGGGGTCGGGAGAGGTGGACTTGCGGGTCGGGAATGGAGCAAGGGTTGCTGCCATAGAGATCGGCGAATACCACCTGATGATGCCTAGTGGATTGGTTTTAATTTTAGAACATTGTTACTTTGTACCTGCTATGTGCAGGAATATTATCTCTGTATCAATGTTGGATATTTCTGGATTTAATTTCACTATTTTAAATGGTCGAATTTCTATATCTAGAGAGGGATTATTTTATGGAAATAATGGCCTATATATCCTGGACTTAAATGAAACCAATCACATCTATAACATAAACACGAAAAGGGTTAAGCCTAACGAACTTAATCCTGTCTACCTATGGCATTGTCGTCTTGGCCATATAAACGAGAAGCGCATTGCTAGACTTCACAAAGCTGGAGTACTAGGGTCATTTGACTTGGAGTCAATTGATACATGCGAATCATGTTTAAGAGGCAAGATGACAAAGGCGCCTTTTAGCAAGAAGGCTGAAAGGGCCACTGGCTTATTGGACCTGATACATTCAGATGTATGTGGGCCTATGAGCGCAGCGACCAGAGGTGGGCATCTGTACTTCGTCACGTTCACGAATGATTTCAGCAGATATGGCTATGTCTATCTGATGAAACACAAGTCCGAGACCCTTGATAGGTTCAAGGAATTTCGAAACGAGGTACAGAACCAGCTAGGCAGGAATATCAAAACCCTTCGGTCGGACCAAGGCAGTGAGTATATGAGCCTAGAGTTTGACTCATACTTGAGAGAGCATGGAATAGTTCCACAGCTCACTCCTCCTGGAACACCACAATGGAATGGGGTGTCCGAACGGAGGAATAGGACCTTGTTGGACATGGTCCGCTCAATGATGAGTCAAGCATCTCTCCCAATTAGTTTCTGGGGACACGCCCTCGAGACAGCAGCTCTCATATTAAACAATACTCCGACTAAGGCAGTGGAAAAGACCCCATATCAAATATGGACGGGCAAGGAGCCCAATGTGTCTTTCCTAAGGATTTGGGGATGCAAAGCACATGTCAAGAAATTGACTAGTGGCAAGCTGGAGCCCAAAACCGATAAATGCCTGTTTGTGGGCTACCCTAGGGAAACCAAAGGGTATTACTTCTACAACCCCACCGAGAACAAGGTGTTCGTGGCAAGGAAGGGGGTCTTTCTGGAAAAGGAGTTCATTTCCAGGAAAGATAGTGGGAGCAACGTTGAACTCAGGGAAGTTCAAGGTCCACAAGCTCCTGAAGAGGATAACTTGGAGGCCCAGGTGGAGCTTCCACAAGTGGAAGCACCGACCCAGGCCACACAAGAACCTAGAAGGTCTGGTAGGGATCGTCGGGAACCGGAGAGGTATGGTTCCTCGTCACCGATGATCAAACTCTTCTCATCTGGGATGAAGAAGAACCAGAAACCTACCAGGAGGCAATTGCTAGCCCACAGTCTGCAAATTGGCGTAAAGCCATGGAGGCAGAAATGCAATCTATGTACGATAATCAAGTTTGGAACTTGGTTGATCCACCTCCGGGTGCTAAGGTAATAGGTTGCAAGTGGTGCTATAAGCTAAAAGCTGATAATACCTTCAAGGGGCGTCTGGTTGCGAAAGGTTTCAGACAAGTCCATGGAATAGACTATGATGAAACTTTCTCACCAGTAGCCATGCTCAAGTCCATCAGGATACTGCTGGCCATAGCCGCATGGTATGACTATGAGGTATGGCAGATGGATGTCAAAACCGCTTTCCTTAATGGGAAGCTACTCGAGGATGTGTACATGACACAACTTGAGGGTTTTGTCGATCCTAAGTATCCGGGAAGGGTATGCAAACTTCAAAGATCCATTTATGGACTGAAGCAAGCATCCCGAAGTTGGAATCTAAGATTCAATGAGGCTATAAAGGAATATGGCTTCATACAGAATCTAGATGAGCCTTGTGTGTATAAGAGGACTAGTGGGAGCATTGTCACATTCTTGGTACTTTATGTAGATGACATCCTACTCATTGGAAGCGACATACCTACACTGCAAGGGGTAAAGCAGTGGCTGAGTAAGTGCTTCGCAATGAAGGACTTAGGCGAAGCTGAGATGATCCTAGGGATCAGGATATATAGGGATAGATCAAATCGGCTTCTGGGCCTAAGTCAGGCTTCGTACATTGACAAAGTTCTGAAAGAATTCAGCATGGACCGGGCCAAGAAAGGTTTCTTGCCAATGGGCCATGGGCTGAAACTTAGTAAGAAGAACTGTCCTAAAACAAGGGAGGACAGGGAGAACATGAAATTGGTTCCATATGCTTCGGCTATTGGATCAATCATGTACTCCATGTTATGTACGAGACCTGATGTCGCCTTTGCACTGAGTATGACGAGCCGATACCAGCAGGATCCCGGGGAGGATCACTGGAAAGCTGTCAAGGCGATCCTCAAGTACCTTAACCGGACTAAGGATAGCTTCTTGGTGTATGGTGGTCAGGAAGTGCTATCAGTTACTGGGTATACTGATGCGAGCTTCCAGACAGACCAAGATGAGTACCAATCACAGTCAGGGTATGTATTCTTGCTGAATGGTGGTGCTGTAAGCTGGAGGAGCTCAAAGCAGCCAACCATAGCGGACTCTACAACAGAAGCTGAGTACATCGCTGCGTGTGATGTAGCTAAGGAAGCTGTGTGGATGAAGAAGTTTATCACTGAGTTGGGAGTAGTGCCAACTATCCAAGACCCAGTCGATATCTTCTGTGACAACAATGGGGCCGTCGCACAAGCAAAGGAGCCCCGGTCACACAAGAACACAAAGCACGTGCTCAGAAAGTTTCACCTCATACGAGAAATCGCGGAGAGAGGTGACATTGCATTGCACAGAGTGGACACCGAGGATAATGTCGCAGATCCATTGACCAAGGCGCTAGCCCAGCCCAAGCACGAGGGTCATACTAGATCTATAGGGATTAGGCCCATGCCCAGTTGGAACTAGTGCAAGTGGGAGATTGTTGGAAATGCCCTAGTCCCGAGGCATTGGTCCTTGTATTTGTACTATACATTTATTGGATTTATGTGTTGTACTCATTTGTGTTATTAATAAAGGCATCAATTCATTTATTATATCTATCTTGTGCAATATATTAAATGAAGTATCCAATGGACATATCTATATCCATGACGACAAGTGTCATGCACTTAGCAGTAAGACCATGGATAGGGTAAACGATATGACCATAAATAGATCCGTAGTCTGTTCCAGTCATGGGAATGAATGGAACAACAGACTATCATTAACCTGGTTGTATGGCGGTGTCTTACCGGCCATTGGACATGGAATGTCAACCAAGTTAATGGGTACATGCCTGGAAGCATGGTACTGGATAGATCCACTAAACGAGCAATCCACATGGTATGGTATCACAATGGATTCTCATGTAGTACTTGTATGGATCCTTTGACCTGACCATATGATGGTGTTACATGTGAAGTCGCATACTTAGGGGTACGCCTAAAGAGCCTGTAATAGGGTGCCAAGTATGGGTGCTTTCGGGTATGTCACTGAACATGGTAATACTATGGATATGTAGAAGGGATTTGTCACTCAGCAACCAACTGAGAAGATATCACCGGCCACTTGATGAATGTGACTGATAAGAGTGTGGCCACACCCAAACGAGTTGGAACTTGTTTGTGAGCATCAGTACATTCGGGATCAAGTTAATGTCCGGACACAAAAGAGGGTGATCAATCCATGCCTCTATGTTGGACACCGATATCAATGACATGGGATGTACAAGTTTAAACTACAGGGTTATGATATCAGTTAGACTGCCATCTCCATCTTAATTGGGGGCAGCAGTGGCTTGCTAGAGCCCAACTGCAGTCTGTGGGCCAAAGGCCCGCTGCCAACATAAAGATGGGCCCACGGGATCGTACACATAGAACGATAGAATGTAGACCTAAGGAATCACATGTATACTTGGAGTATACACAATGGAGGGAGAAGTGTGTATATATTATAAAGATCAATTGGATTGGTCATAATAATAAAATTAATATATTCAATTGGCTCTTCATAATTAATTGGATTAATTATGAAATTATTTCCTAGGTGGAAATATTTATATGTATGGGTTTACATATGATTTTATTTTGTGTAGATTTAATTTTAATTTGATGGATTAAATTAATTGTCAAACTAATTTTAATTTAAATGTAAATAATGTATTACTTGGAGTAATATATTAAATACATGGGTATATTAAAATTGGGCTTGAAATTAATTTAAACCAGAATAACTAAAATTAGACTGGGCCTAAATTAAAACATGGAAGCCTGCACAGAATGGAATGGAGCCAGCTTGGGCCTGAATTCCCCTAGGGGAATTCGGCCACCCTAGGTATAAAACCTAGGGTGAAATTTCGGCCAACTCAACCCTAGCACACCATTGGCCGAAATCCCCCCCTCTCCTCTCTTCCATTGTTTCGTTTTTCCAACGCTAGCACGGGTTGCATTCGTTAGGCGTTCGTGTACGAAAACGAGGAGGAAATCTGCTTTGGTTTCTGCAGTCTTCATCCATCTCTAGAAAGAGATTTTCTGGTAAGAAAATTAATCCCTTTCTATTTAATTTTAAGTTTTTCAATTTCCACTTCAATTGCTCCTGGGACTGGATTTGAGGAAATCACCGCGTTCTTCCGCTTTTATCGGGTGATTTCCGGTGACAAATCCCAACACCAGGGGGCCTGCTAATGTTGGATAGGGGATCCAGTTTGGATCGAACAACCCCGAAACTCAAAAATCAAAACCAAAGAATCCGAAAATCTCACATCAACATTCAATGAAAATCAAAAACCATGATTCTGAGTATAACAGATGTGATTGGGACCGAAATAGTTTGTAATAGAGCATACAAAATGGATATCTAACTGCTTTCGGTTAATTTAGGGATTTTTGGGTTTCTTCCCTAAGGAACACAACCGTGCGGCCATAGTATTACAGCCATACAGCTCTGTTCTATTGGATTATAGCCGCTCAGCTCTAGTTAGAGCCGCAGGGCTGTAATCAAACAACTAGTTCTAGAAATTTTACAGAATACAGAAAAATCACAACAGAAACCAAACAAGTGTGAGTTTAAGGCCTCTCAGAGTTTACCTTATTGATGTTCCAGCATGTTTGACATCCAGAAGTGGGTTGAAACATTGGAAGGAAATTAGAATCTCGCGAACACCCAGAAATCCTGAAGTATTGTCCCGAATCGATCCTATCACCACCCGAGAATGGTCCCGAATGAATGAAAGTCTAGCTGGAAACCCTCACTCTATGTTTTCTAAGACCGTTTTATGTCTTTTAGTTCTGGTTTTTATTGATTTTCTTCTCTTTCTCTTGCTTTCTCTCTTTAAGATTTATCTTTTCTCTCACTAGAATGCTCCCTCTTTTTTCGAATTGATCCTCTCTCCTGCTGTTATGTTTTCTCCCTTTATTGCTTCTGTTTCTCACCTTAATTCCTTAATTCATGGCTAAAATATCCAAGTCAAAGATAGAGTTTTGACCTATTTAGGAATCTGTTGAGTCAAAGACTAGAGCTGCACGGCTCTAACTATAGTCGAGCGACTTTATTATTACAGTCATGCGGCTGTAGTTGCTATAGTCATGCAACTATAGACTACATTCGTGCGATTGTAGATTACAGTCATGCAACTGTAGATTAAAGTGGTGTGACTATAGTCGTGAAACTACAGCCGCGTGACTTTAGATAGAGCATGCATGCTTTAGCTAAGCTCCCTAATCACTCGATGGACCTGTCTCGAGGTTTCGGATCAAGGACTCTTCTAAATTTTGGGCCGTTCGAGAACATTATCGGCATTATTCTGCTCATTCTCAAATCTAATTCATGTTCATCTATCTATCAGGTAACAAAGGGTTTTTATTATAAAGGTCGGGAAAAACCCATGCTCATAGGCTTCCCCTCGTGGGATCAAAGTTGACATGATCAGAATATTGTGCCAGGATAGAGTTTGGTCTCGCGATAGAGAGCGCGGTGAGAAAAAGAAAAAGAAACATATGTGGTTTCTAGCTGGGGAACGTCTCTCTGGTTGGTGGTGCTTAAGTTGAGTTTGATTCAAGGACTTGTTCCGATGTCTATGCTGAACAAAATCTTGCTTGGGTTGAATTGAATTCAAGGACTTACTCCGATGTTTATGCAGAACAAGATCTTTCTTGAGTTGAATTGGGTTCAAGGATTTGCTTTTATGTCTGTGCGGAAAAAGATCTTGCTTCAGTGGAATTGGATTCAAGGATTTGCTCCGATTTCTATGCAGTACAAGATCTTGCTTGAGTTGAATTGGATTCAAGGATTTACTCCGATGTCTGTGTGGAACAAGATCTTACTTGAGTTGAATTAGGTTCAAGGATTTGCTACGATGTTTGTACGGAACAAGATCTTACTTGAGTTGAATTAGGTTCAAGGATTTGCTCCGATGTCTGTGCAGAACAAGATCCTGCTTGAGTTGAATTGGATTCAAGGATTTGCTCTGAAGTCTGTATGAAACAAGATCTTGCTTGAGTTGAATTGGGTTCAAGGATTTGCTCCGATGTCTGTGCGGAATAAGATCTTGCTTGAGTTGAATTGGATTCAAGGGTTTGCTCCGATGTCTATGCAGAACATGATCTTGCTTGAGTTGAATTGGATTCAAGGATTTGCTCAGATGTCTGTGCGGAACAAGATCTTGCTTGAGTTGAATTGGATTTAAGGATTTGCTCCGATGTCTGTGCAGAACAAGATCTTGCTTGAGTTGAATTGGATTCAAGGATTTACTTCGATGTCTGTGCAGAACAAGATCTTGCTCGAGTTGAATTACGTTCAAAGATTTGCCTCGATGTTTGTGCGAAACAAAATCTTGCTTGATTTGATTTGGCGTTTGCTTTAGGAGCTTTGGCTTGAAGTTGGCTCATTGTTGGTGGAGCTATACCTTTGAAATCGGCTCTCTGTTGGTGGAGCTATACCATTGAAATCGGCTCTCTGTTGGTGGAGCTATACCATTGAAATCGGGTCTCTGTTGGTGGAGCTATACCATTGAAATCGGCTCTCTGTTGGTGGAGCTATACCATTGAAATCGGCTCTCTATTGGTGGAGCTATAACATTGAAATCAGCTCTCTGTTGGTGGAGCTATACCATTAAAATCGTCTCTCTATTGGTGGAGCTATACCATTGAAATCAGTTGGTGGAGCTGTACCATTGCAATCGGCTCTCTGTTGGTGGAGCTATACCAATGAAATCGGCTCTCTGTTGGTGGAGCTATACCGTTGAAATCGGCTCTCTGTTGGTGGAGCTATACCATTGAAATCGGCTTTCTTTTGGTGGAGCTATACCATTGAAATTGGATCAAAAGTGCATCTTTATTCCTTGATCGATAAATTTGGAAACAAAAATTTTTACCCCTTCGATCAAGAATAAATAAGGCTTGATTGTTTTTCCCCTGGATGCCTACAAAAGACAAGGAATGCCCTTCTCGGGATTATATTGGCATAAATGGAAGTTATGAAAACTAAGAAAATTCTCTTACCTGAGATTTAGAGCCACGCGACTCCAATTTGCACGTTATAGCCCAGGGGATGCCCCTGTGTCGGGCTGTTTCTATTTTCAAAGAGGTCACGATTCAGAACACCCGATAATGATAGTGAGTGCCTATACTTGGATTAGTGTCGATGCATGTATGCATGTGTGTGTGCGTGTTTCGAGTGTATGCATGCATGTGACATGATGTTTCTACTGTTGGTCTTGGTGTAGTCTGCATCTAGTGTTCAGTGTCATGAGTCGGCCTAGCTGTGGGTCTAGGGTTCACGAACCAGGCCTTCCAGACGCGCACGGATCCGATAGAGGGGCAGCTTGCATGTTATGAGATCACTATGGATGAGAACCAGGTGGATGATCAGGGTGACGGGGCATAGTCCTTGACCTTCTCTTTCATTGACAATCTAACCCGTATGTGGGCTCATTCTGCTACTTTGTTTAAATTGCCCATGCATGGGCCCATTTCTTGTTCAAGGATTTAATGATTGCTTGAACCTGCTATTGTGTGACTTGTGTTTTTGTTTTGCGTTCTAACTTTTGCATAGACTGCCCTTTAGGGTTTTTGGCTTATTGGATTGTCTTAAATTTTGCACGGACCGCCTTTTCGGTTTTTGACTCAGCAGACTTTTATTTGTATCCTAATTTTTGCATAGACCGCCTTTCAGTTTTCAATCTATCGGATTTTTTTTTTAAGTCAGATGCATGCAAACAGAGAATATGCACAGCCATGTATATATAATACGAATTCAACTTCAAGCAGACTTCGAACATTTAAACAAACAGGGCAAAGCATTCATTCATTAATAATGTTTTAGCACAATGCACATCAAAGATGAAATGAAGTTAAGAATAGAATTAGTAATGTATCCATCTTGACCGAATCCACAACTGCCACCAGCCGGTCTTTGCAAATTTTGTTGGGATTCGTCATCGGAAAAATAACATGGCGCAGCGGAAAATACACCATTTAAAATTTCCTAGAATCCACCTACCAATGAATCAAGAGAGATTAACTCACCGGATCCGTATCTTCTAGAGACTGCTGCAGAATCGTTTCTTTAAACTGTGATCTCCAAAGTCCGGTGCACGACCAACTATTGAGCGGGATCCAGTGCTAGCCGAAGACGCGAAGGAATGGAGGTTTAATGCTGGGATTTTCAGCTGTTTTGGGGCTGCTCTTGGTGGCTGAAATTTCCAGCAATTACTTAGAGTTGAATTAGGTTTTTCTTCCTTAAGTGTGCCCTTATATAGACACCTTGTCTAATTGGGTTTTAATTAGGTTAATTAAACCCAAGCCCACTAGGATTATAATTAGATAAATAAACTTTAATTAAAAAGTATATACTATGTAATTTAATTCCATTTGGCTAAATTTAATTACCCCTAAATAAAATTAAATCACACTTAAGTAAATACAATACATGTATTTAATTTTCCTACTTAGAAAAATTATTTAATTAATTGTTTACTTTATGTAATTCACTTAATTAATAAATTAATTAATTACATTATGTAAACTTATTAATTAAATTAAATTCAACCCAATGTTAATTAATTACCTTGACACCGAATGTCAACTAATTAATTAACGCATTCCTTCCAATGAACATTACATGTACAATATCTATAAGTTCCGGCTCAGTTGATCTATGTGCACAATCCTATGGGTTTGTCTTTATGTTGGTAGTAGGCCCAAGGCCCACAGACTGTAAGTGGGTTCTAGCAAACCATTACAGCCCCCAATTAAGACAGAGATGCAGCAGTCTTTAGAAGACACTCACCCGGTAGTAATCTCATAGTGTCCTTTGCCCAACGATATCGATATGAATAAACAAGAGGCATGGTGTCCGTCATCCTCTTCTGTTGTTTATTATATTTCTTGATCTTGAGTTGACCGATTAATCAAATAAGCAACCAACTTATTTGGGTATGGCCATACACTTATCAGTCCCACTCATCAAGTGGCCAATGATATCATCTTGGTGTTACCTGAGTGGCAATTCCATCACTCATCATCAATATCAACATGTTCACCGGTCCACCCAATCATACACGTATTTAGCATCCTTTTACAGACCTGTTAGGCATATGTCAAAGTGAACCGGATTCCATATCGATATTATAATGAAATCTGGTCTGAGGACAAAAGAGAGCTACTCAAGAAAGACCTATGACATGACAACCATGTGGCTTTCTTATGCGGATCCATCCAGTCCCATGTCAACGACATGTACCTATATTCATGACTGACTATACAAGTACTATGGCTAGTTAAGAACTACCATACAGTCATCGAATATACAAGTATGTGGTTCTATTCGTTCCCACGATTAGAACAGACCCGGGATAGGTTTTATGATTATCAATCAATGGATACTCTACTCATATTATAGCATAAGATATAAATGAAATAGATTAATTGCCTTTATTGATGTGACAAAAATAATGTATTCATACAATGAGTCTCAATGTATAATACAAAATACAAGAATCCAATGCCTTAAGAACTAGGGCACACCAACAAATTTTCCCGCTGATGGTGCTCACCTCTCTGTTCTAATTTTAGCATGGACCACCTTTTTGGTTTTCGATCCATCGGAATATCCTAACTTTTGCATGGACTGCCTTTTCGGTTTTCTATCTATTGGACTTTTTTTTTACACGTAGTATCACCTGAGGTTGTCTTGATTGATGAGGTTGACGAATTCATTTCCATCCATATCCATGATCTTTACAGTACCCTTTGAAAGTACCTTTTTGACCACATAAGGACCTTCCTAGTTAGGCTTGAAATTCCCCCACACATCTGTATTGATCTGCTTCATCTGTTTAAGTACCAGATCCCTGGCTTTGAGTGGGTGTTTCTAATGATAGACTTTACTATTGTAAGCCCCAGCCATTCATTGCTGATACATCTGCAAATGATCTAAAGCTCAAAGACGCTTCTCATCAATCAATGCCAACTGCTCATATCTCGACTGAACCCATGCAGATTCCAGAAACTGTGCTTCCATGACTACCCTCAATGATCTAATTTCGGTTTCCATTGGTAAGACAGCTTCCATCTCGTAGACCAATGAGTATGGTGTCTCTCTGGTAGGAGTTCTGATACTTGTTTTGTATCCCTATAAGGCAAATGGCAACATGTCGGCCCAATCCCTATAGGTGACTATCATTTTTGACAGGATCTTCTTGATAGACTTGTTGGCCACTTCTACTACTCCATTGGCTTGCGGACGATACGGAGGTGATCTATGATGTTTAACCCCTTTATTCTGGAATGTCTGTGCTGTTGCCCCTTGAGACCATACTCTATTATCAGTCATAACCTGATGTGGGATCCCATACCGCGTAATGATGAACTTGGTCATTTGTTTGTTTAGGTTTTGAAGAGATTCGGTATTAGACCCACAATCTTCCATCTCCACATTAAGAGATGTACCGATCGAGTTACACCCAATTGGTCCCTTTCCTTAAACCTCTCTGATCACTCTGGTCTAGGTCTTCTGAGCTTTTGTTTGATGGGTGTCATCTTCAGATCTGTCGGAATTCTATGTTCAGCAGTCTCTCTATCAATATCATTGTAGGAGCGGGTGAAGACTTCCATATGTTTTTGCAGTACTTTTACAATTTTTTTCTCTCATCAGGCGTAAGGTCTTTCGAGATGGATACCATTTTTGGATCGTCATATGTTTTTTGATTCATTTCATGCAATAATGCATCATGTATGCTAAAGATGCTAAATGAATGTTTGCATGTATGCATAGTTCCATCCGGAAAAACATCACAAGTAATCAAAATCAAATAGCATTGAATGCCTATGGGCTAAATTGTTCACATAATGAAAAGAAGAAACAAACACATTAAAATTGTTATCATCCTCCACATGCGGAGGGTCTTCTATTGTTGCAGCATCATCAACTTCATAGTTTGCACACCTGGATTAGCCAAAGTTGGGTAAGGGATTGCTCTGAACACTTGGCTTCAAAGGTGGTTCCATAACCTTCCCTACAGCAATCGATTGTCGGATAGCTCTTATTAATTAAGTGCAGTCATTTGTATGGTGGCCTACTGCCACATGAAAGGAACAGAAGTTACCCTTGTCTATCTCAGCTGGAGGAGAATACAGATTCAAATTCTGTAGCAACCCATCCTTCCTACATTTAGGAAACATACAAGCCAAAGATTTTGCCCATGGGTTGGTGATCCTTTGAGGAGTTCCTATTTGTCTACCTTGAGCTACAGCAGCCACATTCACTTCTTACACTTGTCCAAGGGTTGTGGTTTGAGCCGGTTTTGAACTAAACCCAGCAGATGTGGCTGTGGAGTTACCAGCCTTGTAGCCCTGTGAATACCCCCGACCACTTTGATAAGCACCAAAATTCTGCCTGTTTCTTTGGTCTTCCTCCTCATACCTCTCGATTTGCTTAGCAAATTTGACAACTTCTGTAAAAGCATGGAATCTTTTCAACTTCATTTTTTCCTTGTATTGAGGTAGGCTTCCATCAACCAATTTTACAATGAGGGACTATAACTTTGGAGCTCCATCCACCAGCACTTGAACATCCATCCATCTCTTACAGTAAGATGGAAAGGACTCATTTGGCTTTTGACGAATCCTTTCCAAATCCTCTAGAGCGGTCTCCACCTGAGTGTTATAAGCATACTGCTTCACAAATGCTTCAAACAAATCTTCCCATGTGGAACGGGTGTGGATCAGCATCTTCAAATATCACTTAGCAGCAAGTGGATTTTCTCGATTCCTAGACTGGATATAATCCTCACATAGCTGTCCAAATGAGCCTCTGGTGGACGTTCTCCAATGTATGGGGGCAGATAAGGCATCTCGAAACCAACTGGGAGTGGCTCTCCTCCTTCTGCCATCAGAGTGGCTGCTTTAGCACACTTGATGGGATTGTAATGCATCATCTCTTTCAGTTTTGGTATCAAAGCCTCCAAGTCAAAGAATTTTTCTTTGAGACGCTTTTTAGTAGCCATCTCAATTGAGACCTCCCAAGCTCTCACAAAAGCTTCATCTTCCTCAGATTGGCGGTCAATCTCCCGAGGAGGAATGGCCACTCTACTATTGCCGGGAATGTTTCCTCTGGCTCTGTTTGCCGCTTGGACTGTGTTCCCTCCATTTTCGATTGAAACCAAGATTAGCTGAGCTGTTTAACCCCCTTTAGTGGGCATAACAGCTCTCATCTGCTTTCTCAAAGTAGCCTTAAATCTATCTGAGTTCAGCAGGGCATCCAGAAATGTGTTCATGTCAAAAGCAGGAACCTCCACTAGTCTGTCCTGAGCCATTGCCGTTCTATGCACTTATTCAAGCAACAACTGATTGTCAACCGATAGAAAAGGTAACTGATCCCTGAATTACTACTCTAAATCTAAATTTGAATCGACCCTAACCCCTTCCATAGTTACCGGTTCTGGCTGAGCTGACTGGGCTAATTGATCAGACTCTGGTTCAACACGTACTAATCGCCTTGAAGTTCGAATCCAAACTACATGTTCAATGTAAGGTTAGAACAATGGACGGATGTCATGAGTCTAAACTCGACACACTAAGTGACTATGGTTGAATGATGTCTTATGACAGAGAATGATAATGAGGATGACTTTCTTTGTTTTTGTTCTTTTTACTGTGGACTTCCTAAGAATACCCAATGTCATGCGAAAGACAATGCAAAAATGTCACATGTGAGCCATCACACGGACAGAGGTTCGGCACCTTCGGGGAACCTAGTGGATGTCATGAAATGGTCATGTGTGTACCGACACACGGACAAAGATTCGATGCTTTGTAGGTCAATGAGATCGTATGAAATGGTCATATGGGGGGCCATCCCACAGACAGAGTTTCGATGCCTTTAAGGCATCTTGGATGAAATGATGTTACAAACAAGTCGTGTGTGGACAGAGACACGAACAGAGATTAGGCGTTCATGGAACACCTTGTATGGTTTGGTAATGTCATGAAATGGCCCTACATATGTAATAATCTGGCACTAGTGGAGTACCCCAAATGATTCATTCTGTTATGGAACAATCCGATATGGATTGTGACACACAAGCAAGACTTTGGTATCACCGTGACACCTACGATGAATGGACATGATGTCATGTAATGTCATCATATGACCCGCCACACAGATATAGACCTAAGACCGTCATGGTCCTCTAGTGAATGACATGGTATAGTGGGATGGCCAAGTGCAACCAGATGCAAGGGTAGAACACAGGTAGTTTTGGGACACCCGATATGGAATGAAATGATCGTGAAGGGAATACTTAGAATGTCCTTTGTTTAATGGAATGAGATAAGAAGATATGAATGTTCATGTCACATGAAATGCAAGTGGCTACACGAAGATGTGGTTAGGATGCATGACATATAGGGATGATGTCGTGTATGCTTCATGGAAATGTCAACACACAAGATGTAAATGGATATGGCACACAAATAGGACATCATGGCTGTACAAAGACGTGGTTAGCATCAATGTCACACATATGCTCAAGCCTTAAGAATTGCTACACGAAAATGTGGTTAGCATCAATGTCACACATATGTTGATGTTTTGAAAATGGCTGCACGAAGATGTGGTTAGAACGGCACACGAATGATTATGTGTGCTTGATGGTTTATGAGAATATCAAATAAAATCACCACAGAGCAAACGTTAGTAAACACAACAATATGCTCACCCTTCCAACCTTATTCCTCCTTTCAATTGGTCACGCATTCTTCCTAGGTGTCGGGTCTCTTTGGCATCAACCGGGGATACCAAAGGCGTACACTCAATGTCCAATTTTGAATTTATGTTTTGGTAACCCTAAGGGGAAGTTACTAGGTCATTACATATGGGCCAAAGTCAATCCAAGGGTCGTATAGGTCCCTATAACGACTATATGCACTCCTCCACATAGAACATGAGAGGTTCATGGGATGCTATGAGTGGTCTACCCCTTCGGGTGCCTCCAATCCTAGCGGAAGAGGTAGGTCACCTTCGGAAGTAAGTGATGGAACCCGAACGGACTCACAAACAAAGGCAGTGTACCTCGTCGTTCAAGTAATAAAATCTGGCCTAAAGTCCAGGTATCGATCCCACAAGGAATTTAAACCTCGATAATCACTAAATTACTAAGAGTCTTTACGTGTCTAAGCGGAACTAAATTTAAGTTTGATTATATTAACAACTATATTAGTCTACTCCTAGTTGATCTATCCCAGCTTACTTTGCTCTTGAATTTGGAACATCAAATGGCGGTTTTACCGACCTATGAAGACTGATGGGGATGGCTTAATTAATCAACTACAAAAGACGAAGTCAACTCAACAATTAACCCTCAATTATACTCCTCCAATTAAATCAACCTAGCGTATCTAGATCTTTTAGGTCCTTAGCCGGTTTTCCTTGTTTAGAGGCGGTCTAATTCTTAAAGCTCAGAAAATAGGGGCACGTATGTTCCACAGTGTCGTCAATACTAATGGTTGCCTAGGTGTCAATCTAGGTAATGCCACGAATATGAACTTAATAGATTAAGATCTTATGAGACTAGATTATCACTAAAGGGATTGCATAAAGAGAAGGGATAAAGATTGAAATTAACTTGCATTCAATTGTATTAATCAAGGAAGGTGTAACAGATTCAATGTTTTCAACCAAACAAAAATCGATTGCGGAATCAAAAGCTAGCTAAATTGAATTACAAAAGACAAAAAGAAAAACTTATGCCCTTCTTGATCCAATTAACCGGATGCCGACGGTGTGAAGATGCTTGGAGGTGTACCTCTATTAACGAACCCGAGCCGAAACTAAGAACGTTGCAAAAGGGGAAGGTTCAATGCAAAGCAATCTACCAATCGATGGTTCCAAGATTCAAAGAAAACAAAAAGGTCAAGCTAAACCCTAGCTACAAGTTTTGCTCTACCTCTACAAGTTGGGAAAAAGATGCCCCAAAAACCAGAAAATAACCTATTTATACGGCTAGGTTAAAACCACAGAAAAGAAAAGCTGAAATTAGGGCGACAGCAGATTTTCGGCCTCGGCACGCCGTGCTGGTGAAGTCGGCACGCCGTGCTGGAGAGTTTTGGGGCGGCACGCCACGCTGGTGGCTTGGCACGCCGTCGTGCTGCTTCTCTGGAACTCCTGGCGCGCTGGTTGGCTTGGCACGCCGTGCTGCCATTGTGGCACGCCGCGCCATTCTGATTTTCAGCACTTCAAGCCCTTCCTTGCCACCGTTGCTCCAACTTCCGGTCCGGGTCCTAATGCCTGTCCAAACAAACACAAAGGGGCATAACCGCACCACAACCACGGACCATAAAACACGAAAAACACGAAGAATACTAAAAATATAAGAAATCAAACCAAAACATAAAAATCACAAAATACGAAAAAAAAAACAATCAAACATTCACATAAATGATTATAAAAACTACCACTCGAACCACGAACTTGGCTAGAAGACAAGGTCGAAACCGACCTTATCAACCACCCCACACTTAAAGTCTTGCTTGTCCTCAAGCAAACAAAACATCTCCAACTCCGGAAAACAATGAAGCAAAATTAAAGATCAAATCACAAACCACAACCTCAAATTTATCCACAAGTCAAGCATACTCAATCAATAAGGCTGTCACAAAGAATTTAACATTTAACCCCAAACTCATGCACACAAAGCAACTCAATTGACTATCAGAATATGATTTGCATCACTAAAATAGTACACTTCTAAGTCACTTCCCTATCAATCACATAGATAAAGATCAATAGGACTTTAGAATTCACACAATTTTCTTGGGGCGGAAAACAAAATTATCACGATGCATTGATCGATTCCATTTGATTGACCTTATAACTTTCGACCTTACTTGAGATGTCACTTAGCTTTTCCGAACAGATAACAAAGATGGAGCAAACACAATGCACCCGACTTACTCAACTAAGCACATTCAATCAAGCGGCTACTAACACTATTCATAACTTCACCTTGTAAGTGAAGCCAGCGGAATAAATTTCCATTTTTCATTCTTGACTTTTTGTCAATGTTCATTAAGTACAGATAATTAGTTTCCCTTACCCCAAGGTTAATCAAAATAAAACACACAATTTGCCTATTTCATCTCTTTACTCATGCTCAATCAAAAAGAAGCTTCTTAGAGAGTATATGTCTAAAAGCGATGCATCTCAACCCCAAAGTCTATATTATTCCAAAGGTGACAATCAAATGGGGCCTCATGTTGCATTCAATGTAAACATCCCTAGTAACAAGCATACTTAACCTAGAAAGATGCAAAATAAGAGGTTATGCGGTTATGTTTTTCTTTTTTTTTTTTTTCTTTTTTTTTTCTTTTTTTTTTTTTTTTTTTTTTTTTGAAATTAAAGATTGTAAAACATTGCTTATGAGGAGTTGGATCATTAAGTTGCAAGCGGCAAACAAAAAAAACAAATATTATCAAACCAAAAACAACCAGAAATAACTCCACACAAAACATGCAAAAACTAAAATAAGCATACAAGACAAACAACAAATAGTGCAATGTAAAAAGAAATAAAAGAGAGAGAGAGAAAAGCCCTTGACCCACCCCACACTTAAATTGCACTTACTTCCAAAAGTGCAAAGGAAGAAAGAGCAAAATAAAGCGGGAGAAGAGAAGGGTTACCTCACATATCGGGTCCGGGCGGAGGCGGCGGCGGATACGGCCAACCTTGATCAGCACAAAAACGAGTGGCAAACGCCTCGATATTGGCCATCCGCTGCCCAAGCATAACCTGATGGACGGTTAAGTTTTCCAGCTGTTCCACGATGCCATCTAACCGTCCTTCAACCCGAGCCATAAAATCCACGCCGACCGAAACATTTTCCGCATCCTCCTCGGCGGCCTCTGCTCCCTCATAAGCCTCCTCTTCATCGACCTCCATGGGAGCCTTTCCTTTACGCGAACCTCCCGCGCTCGAGGTACCTGCAGCCGTCACATTCGGAGCACAAGACAAAATGCCCTTCGAAAGCTTCTTGGGAAGAATGCTATCGAGGTGCCTATAACAAGTATTAGAATGAAAGAAACAAGCAATACAAGTGACTATGTGCCCTAATCCTAGTTCAGACTTGGACCGATTGTGGTGAAGGTAAAGGGCCTCCATGACAAAAAATCCTAAGTGCACCTTAACATCATTGTGCACATGCCACAAGAGTAACAGCTCAAAGGCATTGACCCGATTACTTTCAGTTTTCCCAGAAAAATTAAAGCAGACAAACTTATGCAGCAGTTGCAAAATGGGGTCCTGGATTTGGGAAGTCTTGGCAAACCGGGGTTTGTATACCCCGGTGCCTATCAAACGCCAAAATTGCTTGGCATCCATATCTTCGGGCCATGTATAACTAGTTCCTTCTATGCCTATGCAATCCCGAAGACCATCGATGTCTAGGGAGTGGGCAACCCCAAAAAGTCGGAAGGTGATGCTCCTAAGGCCTGAATTAGGGTCAGTCTTGAAACTCAATGTGGAGTAGAACTCGAGGTTCAACTCCCTAAAAACAGGTACGCTAGATTTGACAAACGCATACCAACCCATACTATGCAACTTAGCACATAAAGCATCAGACCGATCTAGCACACTCAAAAACCCCCAATCGAAGATTCGGTAGGGAGTGCTTTCAAGAGGGAACAAAGTTTTATAGCGCTTACCTTCCTCGTCCGAGAGCAGAGGAAAAGGACACTTATACTTCGTGGAAAGGCTCGTCAAAGGAGCCATTTGCGGCTCGGAAGGAAGGTCGGCGCGTGGCTCCGAATCCGGTGACGGATCCACATGTGGACGGGAAGAACCGTGTCTCTTGGCGGGTACAGACTTTCGCTTCATCCTACAATTGCACATCCATAAAAAAAAAACAAAACAAAACAAAACTCAACAACAAAAGAGAGCAAAACCATAAACAACCTAAGTGCAGAAATTCAATTGACTAAAAGAAAGCATAACAAAAGAAAGACCCTATTAAGCAAGTAACCAAGCAAAAATCAAAACTAGAAAAAGAAGAATAAGGTTTAGATTCATACCTTGGTGTAGAGAAAATGAAGCGCAAGGAGAAATCTAGGTCAAAAGGGGAGTGGAGGAGAAGGGGAAAGGAGAGAAAAATGGAAAAGAGAAGAGGAAGAAGAGGGAGAGAGAGAAAGTAAGGGGAGAGGGTTAGAGAGAGAAGTGAGGAGAGAGAGAGAGAGAGAGAGAGAGAGAGAGATCTGAGAGAAAAAAAAACGAAGAAGAAGAAGAAGAAGATGAATAGGGGCGTGAAGAAGAGAAGGGGGAAAAAGAGGTTTAAATAGGGAGGCGCAATTTTCGACCTGGCGTTTCAAATTTTAAACGCTCGGCACGCCGTGCCAAGAATTCAGCACGGCGTGCTGAGCAGAGCAACGAGAACATACCTGGAAACAGAACGCCCGCACGCCGGCGTGCCGATTTGGCACGGCGTGCCGATTTCGACTCCTCAATGCCTCTTCGAAGCAGAATGACGGCACGCCGGCGTGCCGTTTTGGCACGGCGTGCCGATGTCGCTTGCACGCGATGTTGAGACAGAAGCGCGGCACGTTGGCGTGCCGCTTGAGCACGCCGCGCTGGTGACCAGATTGCACATTGGCACGGCGTGCTGAATTGCGGCACGCCGTGCTATGCTGAATATCGCCAATTCTTGCCTTGTTCCACACTTTGATCATGACTCTTGGCTAACTTGCTCAATACCCTATTCCCACACATAAAAACACACAAAAACATGATAATACAAACACAATTAATGTACAAGTGAGGCACACGTACCTCATTGCTATGTTTATAGTCGGAATAGCTCGACTCTCTCGCTTCGCTTGTGTTCATGGGTCTCTCAAGAGCATCACTTGCCTTTGCTCTTGTGCCCCCGTGAAATATTTCTTGAGGCGATGACCATTTACCTTTTGGATGCCCTCCGGAGTAAGTATCTCAATCATGCCCGAAGGGTAGACTTTGTGAATGGTAAACGGTCCTGTCCAACGACTCTTCAATTTTCCGGGAAAAAACCTCAACCTTGAGTTGTACAAGAGTACCGCTTCTCCCTCCTCGAAGCTCTTTTCCTGGATCCTTTGATCGTGCCACCTCTTGGTCTTTTCTTTATAAATTTTGGCGTTCTCGTAGGCCGAGAGGCGTAATTCTTCAAGTTCGAAGAGTTGACGAAGCCGGAGCTCTCCCGCTGCTTTCATATCAAAGTTCAAGAATTTTAAGGCCCAAAACGCCTTGTGTTCTAGCTCAACGGGAAGATGGCATGCTTTTCCAAACACAAGACGGTATGGTGACATTCCTATTGGTGTTTTGAATGCCGTCCGGTAAGCCCAAAGTGCATCGTTAAGCTTTAAACTCCAGTCTTTCCTCGACATGCTGACCGTCTTTTCAAGGATTCTTTTCAGTTCCCTATTCGACACTTCCACTTGTCCGCTCGTTTGAGGGTGGTAAGGTGTGGCTACTTTGTGGGTAACGCCATATTTCTGCAAAAGGGAATCAAACTGCTTGTTACAAAAATGGGAGCCCCCATCACTAATGATAGCTCTAGGGGTCCCGAAACGAGTCAATATATTGCTTTTCAAGAACTTGATTACCACTTTTGCATCATTCGTAGGCAATGCTACTGCTTCTACCCATTTTGACACATATTCGACCGCCACCAAAATGAACTGATTCCCATTAGAGTTTGGGAATGGTCCCATGAAATCGATCCCCCATACATCGAAGAGCTCACACACTAGAATTCCTTGTTGGAGCATCTCATTTTTTTTTGAAATATTTCCGGTCCTTTGGCACGCATCACAAGCTCGAACATAAGCCTCCACATCACTTCTCATTGTTGGCCAAAAGAATCCACAAGACAGAATTTTCCCCATGGTTCTATCCGGTCCAAAATGTCCTCCCGCCTCTCTATCATGGCACATTCGGATGATTGAGGTAACTTCCTCAAAAGGTACACATCTTCGAATAATACCATCTGCACACGACTTAAACAAGAAAGGATCATCCCAAAAGTAGTTTTTAGCATCATGAAAAAATTTTACCTTTTGGTTTCGTGTGAGATCAGGCGGAATGATATTACCAACTTTATAATTTGCAATATCGGCAAACCATGGCACGGAAGTGACCGCAAAGAGTTGTTCATCCGGGAATGCATCTTGGATCTCCGGTTCTTGCTTCCTTTCACCTTCTTGCGGCAGCCTGGACAAGTGATCAGCTACCACATTTTCTACTCCCTTCTTGTCTCGGATTTCGATATCGAACTCTTGCAGCAGTAAGATCCATCTTATAAGACGAGGTTTTGCATCCTGTTTAGACATCAAATACTTGAGTGCAGCATGGTCAGTAAACACGATTACTTTTGACAAAACCAAATAGGACCGGAATTTATCAAAGGCAAACACAATAGCTAGTAATTCCTTCTCTGTTACAGAATAGTTCATTTGAGCATCATTCAACGTTCTACTAGCATAATAAATTGGGCGGAGGATTTTATCCACCCGCTGACCTAAGCATGCACCTACTGCACCATCGGATGCATCACACATCAGTTCGAAGGGAAGAGTCCAATTAGGGCCGATCATTATAGGTGCTTCAATCAATTTCTGTTTTAACAATTCAAAAGCATGCAAACATTTATCAGAGAATTCAAAAGAAACATCTTTTTGGAGTAACTCGGTTAGTGGTTTGGAGATTTTAGAAAAATCTTTTATAAATCTCCTATAAAATCCGGCATGGCCGAGAAAACTCCTCACAAGCTTAATTGAACTAGGGGGAGGTAACTTTGCAATAACCTCAATTTTGGCCGGGTCGACCTTAATCCCTTCCCCCGAGATCTTGTGTCCAAGCACAATACATTCCCTTACCATAAACTGGCACTTTTCCCAACTAAGGGCTAAGTTCGTGTCCTCGCACCGCTGCAAAACCTTATCCAAATTTCCAAGACAAGTAGAGAAATTAGATCCATACACAGAGAAGTCATCCATAAATACCTCCATGAAATCCTCAACCATGTCGGTAAATATGGCAAGCATACACCTTTGGAACGTGGCTGGTGCATTACATAAGCCAAATGGCATCCGTCTATATGCAAATGTCCCGAATGGGCATGTAAATGTGGTTTTCTCTTGGTCAAGAGGATCCACAGGGATTTGCATATACCCGGACAAGCCATCTAACGTGCAAAAGAAATCGTGACCCGCCATACGTTCCAAAATTTGGTCCAAAAACGGTAAAGGAAAATGGTCTTTCCGGGTGGCGTTGTTTAGTTTCCTATAATCAATGCACATACGCCAACCGGTGACCGTTCTAGATGGAATTAAATTACCTTTTTCATTCTCAATTACCGTCATACCGCCCTTCTTAGGCACACATTGGACTGGGCTTACCCATTGACTGTCAGAGATTGGGAAAATTATGCCCGCATCAAGGAGTTTGATCACTTCTGCCTTAACAACCTCTTTCATGTTTGGGTTCAAGCGTCTTTGAGGTTGTACGCAGGGTTTCACCGCCTCTTCAAGGAATATCCGGTGGGTGCAAAATGCTGGGTTAATTCCTTTAATGTCATGGATCGTCCATCCAAAAGCTCCCTTATGCTTCCGTAACACCTCGATAAGTTTTTCTTCTTGCTCCACTGTCAATAAAGAAGAAATAACAACCGGTAAGTCATTGGGAGGATGTAAGAAAGCATATTTTAAATTCATGGGTAGAGTTTTGAGTTCCAAAGTAGGAGGCTTTTCTAGTGATGACTTTGGTGCTGGTTTGATCTCTCTTTCTAGCCTCTCAAACCTTTGTACCCATGCACAATGTTCTTCTTCTGAGGCAGACGCCTCATCTTGCTCCGCCTCCAGGTTCAGACCTTCATCTAAAGGGGTCTCTAATTCACTGTAGAAAGTCTCACTCACACATTCATCAACCGAAGAGATAGAGGAAATAGCATAACAATTTTCATTATTCAGCGGGTATTTCATTGAATTATAAACATTAAAGATTACCTCCTCATCTTGCAACCGTAGAATAAGTTTACCTTCTTGCACATCGATCAAGGTCCTACCGGTTGCAAGGAAGGGTCTCCCGAGCAAGATTGGGACTACCGTGTCCTCCTCCATGTCTAGTACCACAAAATCCGCTGGAAAAATGAACTTGTCTACCTTGACTAACACGTCCTCTATTACACCTTGTGGCCTTGCTATAGATCGATCCGCTAATTGGAGTGTCATGTTTGTAGGTTTTGGATCCCCCAAACCAAGCTTCCTAAACATTGAAAGTGGCATCAAGTTGATGCTTGCTCCCAGATCACATAAGGCATTTGCAATTTTAAGATTCCCAATTTGGCATGGAATCGTGAAGCTGCCTCGATCCTTTAGTTTAGGTGGAAGTCTGTTGCTTACAATCGCGGAACACTCTTCTGTTAGGGCCACTACTTCGTCATTCCCTAATCTCCTTTTTCCTGCAATTAGCTCCTTGAAAAATTTAGCATAGGTGGGCATCTCTTGAAGAGCTTCCACCAAAGGGATATTAAGTTCAAGCTTTTTAAAGATGTCAAGGAACTTAGAGTATTTCTGGTCCAATTTGTCCTTTCTCTCCTTCCTTGGATAAGGAAGTTTAGGAATGTAAGGACTAATAGGAACAGAAATATCTTCCTTTTGAGCATTAGAAGAAGTAGAGATGTTTTCGGGTTTAGAATGACTTACTTCTTCCGATTGATTACTTACTCTCATGGGTTGATCAACCCTTGGTTCTTCCGTTTGCCTCCCACTCCTTAGAGTAATTGCTTGGGCTGTCTCCCTTGGGTTTTGTCTTGGGTTCGGTTCCGTCGTACTAGGAAGGCTTCCTTGAGGTCGTTCTTGCAAGCTTCTAGCTATTTGAGCCAACTGGTTGGTGAGGTCCCTGTTCAAAGCTTCACTATTGGCCAAACGAGCTTCGTTAGTAGCCAGACGAGTTGATATGTCCTTAAGAAGGCTTAATACCGACTCATCTTGTTTAACATTATGAGCATTACTATTCTGACCAAATTGAGATTGAGGAGCCCTACCAAGCTCTTGATTACGAAAGTCTTGCAAAAAATCGTTAGAAGGTTTCAACACATTTTGATTGTTACCATAGGATAGATTCGGATGTTGAAATCTTCTTTGAAAGTTGTTATTATTTTGGAAAGCATTTTGAAGGGGTGGTTGATTATACCTTTGGTTACCTCCAACATAGCTTACCTCTTGGGCTGATGGATTGCCCATTCCACATTCTTGACTGGGATGGTCCCCTCCACAAGACACACACAGCACAGGTTGGTGTGTTGGATTCAAACTCAGATGTGCCATCATAAGATCAACCTTCTTATTCAATTCTTCCACTGCTGTATCACGGCGTCCCATTTCTACAGCATGGACATCTCTTCGCGTTGGCACTTCTTGTTGCCACAAGGGGCTTTTCCTAGCTAGTTCCTCAATAAGTTCTTCCGCTTGCGTTGCGGTTTTATTAAAAATATCCCCACCTGCAGATGAGTCAATGATAGCACGGTGAGAAGGCGAAATCCCATGATAGAAAATACTTACTTGAGTGCACTTAGGAAGGTCATGGTGTGGGCAGTTTCTGAGTAGCCTTTGAAAACGCCTCCATGCCTCCATCATGGATTCTGAACCAAATTGCCGGAAGGCTGTGATCTCATTCTTCAATTGGACTGTTTTAGACGGAGGAAAGTAATAAGCCAAAAATTCTTCCTCAAGCTGGTCCCATGACGTTACGGATCCCGCTCGAAGGGACTTGTACCATTCAACAGCTCCTCCGATTAAAGAAAATGGAAATAACTTCAATCGGATCACGTCTTGAGGAACTCCATTGAGTCTTACAGTATCGGCCACCATTAGGAATCGATCAAGGTGATCGTTCGGGTTTTCATTGCTAGCTCCACTAAATTGGCCGTTACTTTGCACCATTTGGATCATGTTCGTCTTGAGCTCGAAGTTGTTAGCAGTGATTGGTGGTAGAATAACACCAGCCCGGTTTCTAGGACGATGGGGTGCCATCATATCCGCCATAATTCTATCATCTCCCGCGCCTTCCAATTGACGTTCTTGGCGGAGACGTTCCTGCTCCCGAACCTCAGCCTCAATCCTTGCCCTCATCTCGGCTTCGATTTCATTCCTCATTTGTCGCCTTTGTTCCTCGTCCATGGCTGCAGTTACCACTCTTTGGGATCTTCGAATATTCCTACACGTACGGTCAATTTCAGTATCCAAAGGTAATAATTCAGAACTTTGAGAACGAGTTTGCATAAGCTAGGAAACACTCACACAAAAAGAAAATAAATTTTATACACAAATAATAAAACCAGAAACAGAATATGAACAGTATTAACAATGCTTTAGATCAGAAAATAATCCTTTTATCTAATGTTATCGAAACAAGTTAAAATTCCCCGGCAACGGCGCCAAAAACTTGATGGAACCCGAACGGACTCACAAACAAAGGCAGTGTACCTCGTCGTTCAAGTAATAAAATCTGGCCTAAAGTCCAGGTATCGATCCCACAAGGAATTTAAACCTCGATAATCACTAAATTACTAAGAGTCTTTACGTGTCTAAGCGGAACTAAATTTAAGTTTGACTATATTAACAACTATATTAGTCTACTCCTAGTTGATCTATCCCAGCTTACTTTGCTCTTGAATTTGGAACATCAAATGGCGGTTTTACCGACCTATGAAGACTGATGGGGATGGCTTAATTAATCAACTACAAAAGACGAAGTCAACTCAACAATTAACCCTCAATTATACTCCTCCAATTAAATCAACCTAGCGTATCTAGATCTTTTAGGTCCTTAGCCGGTTTTCCTTGTTTAGAGGCGGTCTAATTCTTAAAGCTCAGAAAATAGGGGCACGTATGTTCCACAGTGTCGTCAATACTAATGGTTGCCTAGGTGTCAATCTAGGTAATGCCACGAATATGAACTTAATAGATTAAGATCTTATGAGACTAGATTATCACTAAAGGGATTGCATAAAGAGAAGGGATAAAGATTGAAATTAACTTGCATTCAATTGTATTAATCAAGGAAGGTGTAACAGATTCAATGTTTTCAACCAAACAAAAATCGATTGCGGAATCAAAAGCTAGCTAAATTGAATTACAAAAGACAAAAAGAAAAACTTATGCCCTTCTTGATCCAATTAACCGGATGCCGACGGTGTGAAGATGCTTGGAGGTGTACCTCTATTAACGAACCCGAGCCGAAACTAAGAACGTTGCAAAAGGGGAAGGTTCAATGCAAAGCAATCTACCAATCGATGGTTCCAAGATTCAAAGAAAACAAAAAGGTCAAGCTAAACCCTAGCTACAAGTTTTGCTCTACCTCTACAAGTTGGGAAAAAGATGCCCCAAAAACCAGAAAATAACCTATTTATACGGCTAGGTTAAAACCACAGAAAAGAAAAGCTGAAATTAGGGCGACAGCAGATTTTCGGCCTCGGCACGCCGTGCTGGTGAAGTCGGCACGCCGTGCTGGAGAGTTTTGGGGCGGCACGCCACGCTGGTGGCTTGGCACGCCGTCGTGCTGCTTCTCTGGAACTCCTGGCGCGCTGGTTGGCTTGGCACGCCGTGCTGCCATTGTGGCACGCCGCGCCATTCTGATTTTCAGCACTTCAAGCCCTTCCTTGCCACCGTTGCTCCAACTTCCGGTCCGGGTCCTAATGCCTGTCCAAACAAACACAAAGGGGCATAACCGCACCACAACCACGGACCATAAAACACGAAAAACACGAAGAATACTAAAAATATAAGAAATCAAACCAAAACATAAAAATCACAAAATACGAAAAAAAAAACAATCAAACATTCACATAAATGATTATAAAAACTACCACTCGAACCACGAACTTGGCTAGAAGACAAGGTCGAAACCGACCTTATCAGTAAGCCGGGCTGTTCAGTGAGTTTGAGGGGTTGAGAAGAAGAAAATGTCATGATGTGCAAGTGTGAGTAAAATATGGTACTATGAACTGGTAAATGACTATAAGCGAGGTTATATTTCAGTAGTTGCATAAGTTCCTTAAGTTTTAAAGAAAACGTTTTAGGAAACCATTCATCCCCAGCGGAGTCGCTATTGTGAGCAGACGATCTTTTAAAAGCGGAACGCGGGAAGCGAACTGGGGAAAAAGAAATGAGTGTTTTGGATTGTTTTGTTTGGAAAACGGGTTTGTATCTTGCTTGGAAAAACCATTGATTTGTTTGGAAATTATTTTGTAGAAAACATTTCCTTTGAATGTGAATTTTGGGAAAACTGGTTTTGTATTTTAGAAAATCCCATTTTATTAACTTAAAGACCTCGAAACCTAAATTTCAAGATCAGTGACAGAGTCGCCACCCGGATCAGCTCATCCGAGAAATTCCAGTACAGCTCTCTACCGAGCATAGACTACTGTGCCTAATCCAGAGATTTAGGTTTCGAGCAACTTACCTATTCAACCTCAAGCTTATTTTCATTTATAAGTGAATATGACAATATTTTACTCACTTAATTCTCTATCCATTTTTATCTTTTATTATTTATTCCATGCTCATTCAGATGACATAAATAAATTGCATAAAATAAATTATAGAAATATATACTATACATCAAAACCAAACCAAAAAGAAATAGAGGCCGCTTATTACAACCCAAAAAGAGAAAAAGCTCTCATCCTCACCAATACAATCGCCTAGATACACGAAGATCTAAAAATTACAACCGTCTAGAATACATGATTAATCTACAAAATACATCCAAAATAAAAATAAAGAAAAATAAAAGTTGCAAAATAGATGGGTTAGCACAGTCATAGCATAAACACAAACAGAACTCACATAAGACAGAATAGGGATTTTGAGAAAGAGGGAATATGCATCTAGGGGGTAATCGAGAAGTCCGAGCGACTTACTCGATTAGACCTGGAAAATAATTTTAGAAATGCCCTGTAAGTTTTGTGCTTGAAAATAATTTTGAAAACAGTTTGGCTTGATTACATGCAAAATTACTCCATTTAGTGGGTCGGTTATCCCAGAACTCGGGGTTCCGTTCTTAGGGGTTTCCTAATTACAAACATCCATCTAAGGCCCAAAACAGTAAACACTTCAAAAATAATTTTAGTTCTGAAGATAGCATCGCAAGACGATGTCCGATCGGGCCGTCGCGTGATTCTGCCTCCTTTTGGAAGCTATAGCCGTGTACGGCTATAGAACTACAACCATGCGAATGTAGTACTATAGCCGTATGTCTGTAGTATCCAGAACCCAAAATTGGTTTTCTTGCTTTGAAAATCACTATTTTAATCATTTCGATGATTTCTAAGGACTTTGAGGAACCAGGGGGTCCACTGTCCACTAATGCTCGACAGGCGATTCGGTTTGGATCGAACAACCCTGAAACTCAAAAATCAAAACCAAAGAATCCGAAAATCTAACATCGATGTTCAATGAAAACCGAGAACCATGATTCTGCGTATGACAGATGTGATTGGGAACGAAATAGTTCATAACAGAACAAACAAAATGGAAATCTGACTGCTTTCGGTTAATTTATGGCTTTTTCGGGTTTCTGCCCTCAAGAACACAGCTGTGCGGCTAAAGTATTACAATTGCGCGGCTATAGTATTATAGCCGCGTGGCTCTGTCTAAGGGATTACAGCCGCTCGGCTCTAGTTAGAGCTGCACGGCTGTAATCAAACAGCCAGTTCTAGAAATTTTGTAGAATACAGAAAAATCACAACAGAATTCAAACAAGTGAGAGTTTGAGGTCTCTCAGAGTTTATCTTATTGATGGAAGGCACTTAAAATCTTACGAACACCTCGAAATCCTTAAGTATTATCCCAAATCGATCCGATCACAACCCGAGAATGGTCTTGAATGAATGAAAGTCTAACTGGAAACCCTCACTCTATGTTTTCTAAGTCTGTTTAGTTATGGTTTTTGTTGATTTTCTTCTCTTTCTCTCACTTTCTCTCTCTAAGATTTGTCTTTTCTCTTACTTGAATGCTCCCTCTTTTTCTGAATTGATCCTCTCTCTTGTTATGTTTTCTCCCTTTTTTGCTTCTATTTCTCGCCTTAATTCCTTAATTCATGGTCAAAAAATCCGAGTCAAAATAGAGTTTTGAACTATTAGGAATCTACTGAGTCAAAGACTACAGCCGTACGGCTCTAACTATAGTTGCGCGACTTTAGTATTATGCGGTTGTAGTTGCTACGGTCGTGCAACTATAGACTATAGGCGTGCGACTATAGATTAAAGTCATGCGACTATAGTTGTGAAACTACAGCCGCGCGGCTTTAGATAGAGCTTGCACGCTTTAGCTAAGTAACCTAATCACTCGACGGACCTTTCTCGGGGTTTCGGATCAAGGACTCTTCTGAATTTCGGGCGGTTTTCCGAGCATTATTATGCTCATTCTCAAATCCAATTCACGTTTATCTGTCTAACAGGTAACAAAGGGTTTTCATCATAGAGGTAGGAAAAAACCCGTGCTCACAACATGGATTGTCAATCAAGGACATGGGTACATGTTAGGTTACATGGTACTGGATCGATCCACTCTGAGAACACCACATGGTCCATATGTCATAGCTGGTTCTCAAGTACTACTTGTATAGGATCCTTAGACCTAATGTTCGTATAGGCCTAGATGTGAGCTCGCATGCTTTGATGTATGACTAACGGGCCTGTAACAAGGTGCCAAGTATGGGTACGGTTGGGTATGTTAGTGACCATTGTAGGACTAGTAGGTATGTGAAGGGATATGCCACTCTATTAACTCAAAGCAGATATCATCTACCACTTGATGAGTAGGACTGATAAGAGTGTGGCCACACCCAATTAAGTAAGGATACTTACTTGTGAACTTCAGTCTACTTGGAATCAAGGAATATCCATGCAGCTGTAGAGGGTGACATCATCATGCCTCTTACAGGAGATCGATATCATTGGCAGAGGATGTATAAGTTACTACAGGGTTTTTGTCTCGCACAAGATTGATGGCATCGTCTTATTTGGGTAGCTGCTATGATTTGCTAAAATCCACTTCCAGTTTATGGGCCCACTACCAACATAAGACAAACTTACAGGATTGCACACAAAAATGTATGAACGAAATTGTTATCAAGTTAATATATACTAGTTATATATTATATGGAGCTTTATGTTAATTGTATTTATAGACTTTATGGTACAGTCAAATTAATACAATTAGCTTTTGGGAATAAAAGATTTTTAGTCTATCAAATAATTACTTAAAATAATTTAATTGATAGATGAAAATGTCTTAAGAATTAAATATGGAATATTTGATTAAAGACATCACTTAATTAAATTGTGGTTGATTTAATTTAATTAATTGAGCTTTGATTAATTAAGTTTGATTTTATTATATGGTTATAATAAAATTAAATTAATTGAATCAAGGCTAATCCCACAGGGATTGGGGTTACAAATGTAAAGATGCTAAGTTTTCAAGTCAAGCTAAATTAGCATTCTTGTCCTTTAGTTTTTATCCTCATAAAAATCGAAATCATGACATTTTTCTCAATTCCTTAGTTCCAATGCAACTAGAATTGCTCAATTCCAACTTGAAATCGTAGAGTTATGCCAAAAATTATGTCAAGCATGCCCAAACACAAATGAAAATTATACGGGTTCATTCACAGCCAGTTATGTCCTTGTTTATTTGACAATTCCATCAAGATATCTTCTGACAAAATACCAATCTAGAAGTCGCGGTTCTAATGCAATTTGAATCACTCAATTCCGGCTTACACCGAGAAAACTAGGGTTCCAAGTAAGCAAACTTATAGGGTAATGCTATAGCCCTTATGACACCTGTATGGCTTTTGGTTCCATATTCGTACGGATATAGCTGATACATGTATGGATGTTCATTAAATAACACCCACTTGTATTTATATTGGATCTAGATCTCCTTTTTGTGTTTCCTATAAAAAGAAAGAGATGAAGAGAGAGAAGGAGACAATCATTATGAGTTGGGTACAACATATTAGGGTTGGAGAGAGTTTTAGAGAGAAAAGAGAAAGAAAAGAGAAGAGGAAGAGAGAACTTGATCTTCTTCATCTTTTTCTTTCTCAAATCTTTGTTTTCAGGGCTTAAAATCTATTAGAAATCATAGACAAACACTTAACTAATATTGATAATAGGTTCAGAGATAAAAATGAATCACAAATCTGTAGCTTTTGAGATTCTTGGTAGTTTTGGAGTTATGGAGTTTTAATCGGATTTTAACAATCTGGAGCTCATTTGACGAGGGGGTGAGGCCTATTTATAGCTATTCAACCTCCTTAACATGTTCGGGATATTGATTTGGAATATTCCTAGAATATTCTACTCAATAATTTACAAAATATCTCCTAAGGTCGGTTTAGAAGCTTCTAGAGACACTTCTAGTGGTTTCCTACGGATTTGGAAAGGACTGGTTATTTCTGGAAGCTTCTGGAACCAAAATAGCTACGGAATTTCCGTTGCTAAGGTGCGCATGCTGGGTTGGGCTGCCTGTACATGAGCTGGGCCTGTTCTCTACCTAATCTCTTATCTTTGCTACATAATCTCCCTTTCTTTGGCAAGTTTTGAGGTGGCCCATGGCATTCTCCCCCACTCAATCGGGCAACATCCTCATTGCCTCTTGGTGGTACACCTCAATCTTGTCTCGAGAGTTCCATAGCGAGAGCTCATGCTCCCAAGTTGCCTCACTATCCGGTACTCCCTTCCATTTGACAAAGTACTCCATATAACTCGGATGTGAGCTCCTTCTTTGATCCTTCGGTGGGATAATTTCTCTTCTACCTCGTGCTCATGTTGGGTTGTCACAGCAGTCGGTTGCCTCCTTAATTCACCTCGGCTTTGATCATCCTTATCCTCGTGATAAGGTTTTAGAAAGCTCAAATGGAATACCAGATGCATATCCAAGTGTGTTGGTAATTTAACTTGATAAGCCATCTTACCAACTCTTTTCTCGATTAGATAGGCCTTCATAGCGCCTTGCTAATCCCTTATGTAACTTGGCAAACCTTATGGTTTGATGGGGAAGGAGCTTCACCATCACCAAGTTTTCTTCTTCAAACTCTAAATGGCACCTCTTTTTGCAGCCCATTTCTTCATTTTGTTGGTAGCCTTGGCTAAGGAGGAGCGTGCTATCTCCTTTTCTTGCCATCCAGTGGCAAACTTGAATGCAGCGGGGCTTTGGCCTTTGTAGCCAATAGCAAGATCTTGGGGCATTGTAGGTTGTTGCCCTATGGCAATCTCAAATGGACTAGCCCCCAATGATTCACTCTTTTGTAGATTGTACGAGAATGTTTGGGGGTGAAAGTTAGTGGAGAAGTTGAGCTCGGACCCCAATAGCTTGAACAATTATGTCCAAAAGCGGCCAATGAAGCGAGTGTCTCGATCGCTCACAATGGACTTTGGTATGCCCCAATACTTTACCACATGTTTGAAAAATAGCTTAGCAACATCTTCACCATTGAACTTAGTAGGCACAAGAATGAAAATTCCGTACTTACTAAATCGATCCACTGTGACCATGATGTTGCTACATCCCTCGGACTTGGGTAGACCAATGATAAAATCCATCGAAATGGGGCTGTAGTAGGCCAGCTGGCTTATCTTGTTCGACCTTATCTTGTTGGCACATAAGATAAGTCTTTACATAAAGCTCCACATCGTCTTGTATTTTGGTCCAATAATAAGTTCGTTCGATGAGTGCTAACATGCGGTGTACAGCCGGATCTCCCGCCAACTTCTAGTCATGGAACTCTTTAATGATTGTCCTCCTCAAGCCTTGCCATTTTGGTACATACAGGCAGTTGCCCTTGGTAAGCAATAACCCATCCTCAAGCCAAAACCAACGAGTTTTTCCACTCTTCGCCAATTCTATCAAACTCTTGGTTGTGGGTTGTGCTCCATTCCTTCCCTTATGCTAGATGCTAAAGGGAAATTAGGTTGGGTGATAGCGGCTAGCTCACCCTTCCTACTTAAGGCATCCGCCACTTGATTGTTCTTGCCCGGCTTATGCTCCATGGTGAAGTCAAACTCTGCAACAAAGCTTGCCACCTCATCTACTTTAGTGTGAGCTTCTTCTGATTTAAGAAGTAGCTAATGGCTATGTTGTCTGTCTTTACCACAAACTTGGACCCCAATAAGTAATGCCTCCATAAGCGCAAACAATGAACGACGGCGGTCATCTCCTTCTCCTAGACCGTATACCGACGCTCAGTGTCGTTCAACTTTCTACTTTCATATGCAATCGGATGTCCCTTTTGCATAAGAACTCCCCCTATGGTGAAATTGAAGGCATTGGTATATACCTCATATGCCTTCTTATGATCGGGTAGTGCCAAGACAGGTTCTTCAGTCATCGCTCTTTTAAGATCTTCGAATGTGGCTTGGCACTTATCATCCTTATTCCATGCGCGGTTCTTCTTCAATAAATCCATTAGAGGGGATGCAAGGTCGAATAGTTCTTAAGGAACCTTCGATAATAATTAGCAAGGCCCAAGAACGATCGTAGTTCGGTCACCTTTTTAGGTGGTTCCCATTCTACGATTGCTTGGATCTTTCCTTTATCCATTCAAATCTTGCCTCCTCCCACGATGTGCCTATGAATGGTACTTCTCTTTAGGAAAAGGCACATTTCTCTTTCTTAACATATAACTCATGGTCCCTTAATACTTGGAAAATTTTTCGTAGGTGGTGTACATGCTCCTCCATCGAGTTGATATACACCACTATGTCATCGAGATACACTATGACAAACTTGTCCAAGAACAGTTGGAGCACTGGATTCATCAACATGCAAGAGGTGGTAGGTGCATTGGTTAAGCCAAAGGGCATGACTAAGAATTCGTAAGAACCATACCTCGTAACACATGCCGTCTTTGGCATATCCCCTTTGTGAGCTCTTGCTTGATAATAACCCGACCGTCAATCCAGCTTGGTGAACCATCTTCCTTCTCCAAGTTGGTCAAACAAATCCACGATGAGAGGGATAGGGTATTTGTTCTTTACGATCACAATAGCACTGGTGCCCCGTAAGGTGACTTTGATGGTTGGATTTGGCCTGCATCCAACATCTGCTTCAACTGCTTCCTTAATTCTTCAAGTTGGGGTGGTGACATTTGGTAAGGAACTCCCGCAGGTGGTGTGGCACCAGGTACCAATTTGATTTTGTGATCCAGTTCCCTTTCCGGGGAAAGTTTCTTCGGTAACTCGGATGGCATTACATCCTTGAAGTCTTCCAGGACACGGACAATCTCCTTGGGCATCTCATGGCTAGTTTCCTTATCTCCATCTTCCTTGATACTTACAAGGAATGTGGGCTCGTCCCTCTTCAAGCCCTTGGAAACTTGCATGGCCGAGAGTTGCTTAGTCTTTGCTGGACTCTCTCGAGCCAACGGCACCATGTATGCATTATCGTTCTCCAAGATGCACATGGCATCAGCGAAGGGAATAGGCACGGCTTGTACTTGGTCCATAAACTCCATGCCAAGTACGATGGGGTAGTCATCCATGCGTACAATCGAAAATTTTATAAGGCTAGTGTTGGATATGCCCTAGTACCGAGGAATTGGACCTTGTATTTTTATTGTAGATTTGTTGGATTTATGTATTATACATTTTGTGTCATCAAATAAAGGGATCAATCTTGACGACATTGATGACATTGTTGGTAGCTGCAGTGTCTACTAGCTCCAGTGTCTACTGGCGCTTTGACGACATTGCTGCCTACCTTTGCTTCTACGAACAGTCGACCCTTCTTTTTGGTCTCGGGCATCTCTACTTTGGCCTTGATAGTGCTAAGAAGTTGCAAGGAACCCAACCTTGTATCCCGCTCTTGTTGCTGCTCTTGTTGTTCCCTCTCTTCAACTACGGCAGATAGCTTGGCCTTCGTAGGACAGTCCCTTGCCTTAGGCGGCCCTTCGCAAAAGAAGCATTTTAGCGGCCTATATCACTCTTCTCATCCTTCCCTTTGGGTGGCTTGCCATCCTTGGGCTTATTGCCATTGTTGGGCTTGGAACTACTGGCTCCCCCACTCTTGTCCTTGTTACCCTTGTCTTGGTTAGACTTGGGTTTCTCGGACTTGTTATACTCATTTAATGAGTCGGCAATAGTAATGGCAGTGGAGAGGTCAGTAGCATTCCTACTTTGGATCTCCATTCTGGCCATGGTTGGATTCCTTCCAAGAAGAGGTAGATAGTGCGGCACTAGCAAGCAAAATCTTCAATTGCTATGATAGTCAGCCTTCCCAAATGCTAAGCAAGAATCCTTAAGCAAGCTAAATGGCAAAGTGAGTAAAGAGAATAAAGTTTATAACTAAAAAGAGCTTTTATTACTTGAAGAATGCTTTACAACTCTTGGATTGATTTACAAATGAGGGGGTGAGGCCTATTTATAGCCATTCCACCTCCTTAACATGTGGTTGATATTGATTTAGAATATTCCTAGAATATTCTACTCAATAATGTACAAAATATCTCCTAAGATTGATTTAGAAGCTTCTAGAGACATTTCTAGTGGTTTCCTACAGATCTGGAACGGACTGGTTATTTCTGGAAGCTTCTGGAACCGAAACAGCTACGGAATTTCTATTGTTATGGCGCACGCGCTGGGCTGGGCAGCCTATACGCGAGCTGGGCCTGTTCTATGAACAATCTCTTATCTTTTGCTACATAACCTCCCTTTCTTTGGCAAGTTTTGAGGCGACCCCTGACAAATAGGGCAGAGCTCAAAAGAAGAAAAGCTCAAGAGAAGAAAACCTGAAGATGTTATCCTGTGGATCCCAGTAATGAAAAGCTGCATTTAGAAACCTTAAATTCATCTTCGCATGCTAATAAGACTGCAAACATCTCAAAGTAAAAGGAATCAGCTGATCCCATTCCCCCTTCTGCATGATCCTCAGCTGGTCCTGCATGGTTGTGTGCAAACACTGCATCATAAGAAGATGTGTGACGAAAGCCAAAAGTGAAATTCATAAATTGGAGAAAGTTTTATATATACAAGCTGCTGATGTATCAAACAAATAAAAAGGGGGAAGAGACCCCTGCCTGATGTACCGAAATTACAACAAACCAGCCCTCACAAAATACAAAACGAAATGAATACAAGGACAATCGCCAAGATGAGAAGCAACAAAAACGTTCACACCACACTGCAGGCCCAGTCATGGTCTTCCTGCATAAAATACATGCACAGACAGTAGCATACATACATGCATTGTTCGTAAAACACATCAATAGATTACTCACCTGCTACAACAACACAACAAAAACACAAAGCAGAAAATTTCAGCAGAAGGCTCTGCATGTAGTAGCATTCCAGCGACTGGCAACATCACAAAACACAAGCACCAATTATCTTCAGCAAATGAGCAGTTAAAAACATTCCCAAACAGAGCACATATTACCAACAAGCAGTCGAGAACTCCCTAACGAATTACTCAGCAGTATGCAATACCGACAAAGAAATTGCCGCAGGGGAAGAAAAATCAGCTGTCATGTAAAGTTTCTCCAGCAAATTATTATACAGCCAAATCAACAAAAATTCAACAAAGTCCAGCAGCACAAATTGCAGCAAAAATTGACAAAGCCCAGCAGCACAAATTGTAGGAAAAAAAAATCAATAAAGCCCAGCAACACAAATTGCAGGAAAAAATTCGACAAAAGTCCTACAGCACTAGTCAGTAAAGACGGGCAGTATCGTCCCTAAAAATGCAAATATTGTAATTAAAGTACTCTAACGACTGGAATTTTTCCATCGTCAACTGTAGTTATAGGGGTCCCTAATTAAAAAGAGTAATATTAATAATAACAACGGTAAATTTACTCCCATTAAAAATAATTCTAATGAAGAACAGTCCCTCGATAAAAGCACTACATTCCCTCGTGAAAAATTTATTTTTAATGATAAAACTTATCCTTTTAAAATTATTATATTCCCATCATTAGAACTGTTTTAATCCCCTCACTAAAATGAAAAATAAATAAATTATTTGGACTGAAGGTAGCTAGAAATATATATACACCAAATGTCACGAGTGAGGCAAAAAAAGAATAGCAAGCTTACTATTATACTTCACATACGTACCACATCTGTTAATAACATTAAATTAATTGATGCGTTATGTCTGTGGAAAAGATTATACAAGATCAGAAGAATCGTAGTGATTTGACCACCTTAAATTCCTTATTTTATATTAGCTTATTTAATCTATCAACGAGTTAGAGGAGCGCATCAGAATCAAAATAACAAATATCCCTGGTAGTAACATATACCCGTACAAAACATCACTTGATCTCCTTACCAAATTCATTTGCTCTGTAAAATCAATAGATTTAATTAAATAATTATATTTTTCAGGAAATACTCAGATTAAAGAACTTCACATCAAAATTGTAGAGGAAGTACTAGATGCAATACCACTTCATATACTTAGGAAGCATTCGACTTCCTCCTCTTTACATAAGTTTAAAGGCATGATTGTTGTCAGAATCCTTTTTTTGTCCTTCCAGAAATATATTTAACTCCGAGTTTTGAGTTTGAAGCATTTCCTTTTTCCGTTGCACTTGAACTGATTGAAAATCTAATTTTATTTACTTCGCATTATTAGTGTAATCAATAAAGTGTGACAATTATCTCAGCCAGAAAAGTGGGTCTGCCTGACATAACAAATAGAATATGGCTTCAAATTCAGAGCATCTGAAAAAAAAAAAAAAAAAAAATAGAATAAACATGCACACATATCGGCCAGAATATTTAATAAACGATGTACAATGACTTGCCTTTCATTGTTGCGCCAAATTGAAACCCCATTTTCCAGCACCACTTCAAGCGACTCAAGACACAATAAAGTTTGCAGTGAAAGAAAGAAAACTTTGTTCATTATCAACATTCAAGAAAATAAATAACAATAAGATCACTAGTTACAGACATATCAAGATTAAGCTAATTGGCTTATATCGATATATAGTAACCCTATTTCTGAATATGGAACTGTCTCGGTCCTTGACTGGCTATAATGTGATATGAACATTGCGATCTCTGGAGTGAAAACGTGATTAACAAGTTACAAATATATGGCAATTAAAATTATTAATCCTCCTAGATAAGCTAACATATATAATAGCTTATATGAAACCACAAGCTAAATTAACTGTCAACTGATTTCTAAATTAGTGCAGAAAAGAACTTACACGATGGCATATACCACAAGCACATAGCTACTAGAAAATAAAAACTGAAATGCAGTAAAGCAAATTGAACTAAAAGATTTGAAACAATTCCATATATAGATACAAAAGTTAGAATAAGACCATTAATTTATTAGCTACAATTTTATCTAGTCAGGCCTTCTTAATTAACAATCCTAAAGAAACCAGAAAGGACGAGAGTACGTATCAAGAGCGACAGAAGATGCATTTCAATATAAACATCATGCATATGCCAATTTGAAAAGGGAAACTAAAATTATTTTTTCCCTAAATCAGAACAAAATTCAAAAGATATATAACATACAAGAAGCGACAGAAGAAAACATTACCAAAAGCTAGGCAACCCTCTCCCAAAATGAAAAAACGAATGAAAACTCTAGTACATAGCTAACAAATACAGTTCATTCGTTATTGACCAAATCCACCACCTCTAAGTATTTGAGATCTACTGCGCCTCATATTATCCGTCTAGTTTATGGAATTAGTACTCAAATGGCTTAGATAAGTACTGTTTTGTGATCCTTAACACAGAAGCATTTTCAATCGCTACACAACTAGCTTTGCCCATACAAAATTAACCACAAACAATTCTTCCATTGCACTAACCAGTAATAGAAAGAGTGATAGATTTGGTGCTTTTGTATATTTTGTTGTGTGATATATTATTGGTGATATTTTTGAAAGTAAATGGAAGCAGACAACAGAAGCAAAATACTATGTTATTAATCCTCTGCATTGTGCACACTTAAAAATAAAAAACATAGCAGAAAAGGCCTAAAATCATTGCAAACACCAAGAAAAAGAATAGATGATAGTTTACAAATATATAACTTTGCTAAAACCAGTAGACAAAGGATAAACCAGCACCCTATGAACTTTAGAACTCAGACACCTGGAAACAACTGGAAACACCAGGAAGCCTTGGATTAGAAATATGCACAAAGCCACAATAGAAAGTCAAAACATTAAGATGGCATATAGCTTTTTATATGGCCTATGATATTATAAGAAAACAAAAAATGGATAAAGAAAAATAACAACTAACACGTTACAACACTACAAAAATATATTAGAACTTGATGACATCCTTCTCAACAATAGAACAAGTGAAAAATAGAATAGAGGAATTAGATTGATATTCTTCATTCATAGGTTGCCTTACTAGGGAAGGACCATATATAATGAGGTCAGAATGGTTAGAAGGACAGCCGGCCGACAAGCTCACAAACAGCCAAAATAGCAAAACAGACTATCCAGCAAACAAACAAGCCATAGCTGCTACAGCTTTTAGGGAAATGTAATGAACCTGGATGCCTAATATCCAATTCAGTTCTTTAACTTAATATTCGATGCAAGAAATGCATTGATTTTCCTTGCTAGAATTCTATCCAATTCAAATCATTTAAGAAGAAATTTCTTATTTTTGAAAAAGACTGTTAATATAAAGGATTCAATTGAAAGTGTCTTCTATTAACTCTTCTCAATTGAATTCTCAAATAATCATATTACTAAAAATGTTTTCATTCAACATTGAGGAACAAATAGAAAAAGTTAAGTTAACCAAATTTCCATGATAATAAATTTTCATGATAATTTGCAATAAAATAGAAAATTTCAAATGATTCTTCTGATTTCTGCCAACCATACAATGTAAATCTGTCCTCAAAACGACAAAATGGGGTCCATCAGACTAGGATATAAGTTCTATCCCTCTGAAAGGGCTCAAACAAAAACGCAAGTAACACATTTGCATTTGATAATGAACAACTATTAGAAACCAATGCAAACGAAATTTCATTCGCAAGCTATGTACATTTAATGAAATCAGTTCGAATAAAAGGAAGCAAAATAGATAGAATGAAAAAAACCTGTTCTAGTAAGACCTCTTATTTGAGCTGTAGGTACACGCCTTGTTGTGACATAAATGCCATTTATAGCAAATGCACTTTAGTATACGCAAAATATATAATTTAAAAGGAATCAGCAGCAATCAATATTATCACACGCAGCACAACGCAATATCAAAGGACACAAACTTGCAAATACCAGAGTTCACATATAAAAAAAATTATCAAAGTTCATAAAACACAAGAGGTCAGATTTTACTAACCAAAACGACAATCTAACTGATTAACTTGCTAACTAACAAAAAGACTTCAGAGACTATATAAGTAGAAGTAATCTACCTGGAGCTATAGATATTGTACCGAAACTACACAAACAAAACTTAGCAAGGTTAAGACTATTCTAAATAATATAAAAATAATTTTAACAGGAATTAAATATATAAGAGTTAGACAGATAATTTAATTTGATAAAGATTGCCCGATTTAACAAAATAGCTAATCATATAAAATAATAACTGAATGATGGAACCTGATTGTTAATATAGAAACAGCAAGCTATAAAACTGTCACAGAAATGAAGAATCAATAAGATAATCTAAGAAGAAAAACTATATAGGAGAATAGGCCAAAGTACATGTTAAATCTGCATAAATGTTGTAGGTTAAATCCTTCGGAGACTAATGAGATTAAGTTATGTGTGAAATCCGATAAATTACCCTCTAGTGTAAGAATGCGCAAAAGCAAGAAGATCTTCTAAAGTGGAAGGCAACAAAGACATCAAAAGTCTGCTTTGAAATAACAGTCACCTTTGAAATTCTGCATTTATACTACTCATGGGACATTCACAATTAGGGGAAAGCATGCACTCACCTCAGTATCCATTTTCAAGAAAATGAAGGCAGTACACAAACCAGAAAAATGACAAATTAAGAGCAAAAATATCCAGTCCAATTTAGTAGTAGATGATTCCTTAAGAGCAACCTGATTAAGAATACTGACCATCCTCATCCATTATCCATAATAGATATCACGACTATTGCCAATATAAGTGTTGCGAAAGGTAAAACTCGATCGAGATAAACAGACTTCATCGTCCACAGACGCATTCTCGGACATGTTTACCGGCAACGTTAGGTCACAACAAGTGAGATTCAAGGCATCCTCTATTTTTTGACATATAATGAATACTCAGTCCAACAATCAAACGATTAAAACCAATTTGGCGTAAAAAAAAAATAAATAAACAATTGAAACCAATAAAAGAACAAATCAGGAAACAAAGCATAGAAAGGCCAAAGATTCAGCATAGAAGAGACGACAAAACCTTTCTGTTGTTCTTCGGTTCAGAATATCGTCTATGATTTGAAGAGTTGGATTGAAAGAGGAGGGTACACCTGGGTGAGATGTTATTTCGTAGGAGAGCTTATTGATAGAGTCTGCTCACGCTATAGGCAGGAGGAAAGAATAAGTTCAATGGGTTTTTATATGTAACACTAATTTGGGCCACCGTGTTATTCTTCAAGGGGCCTGGTCAAAGCTACGTTGTCTTCTTGGTCAACAAAAACTTTGGAAGGGTATAACTTTTGCCTCGGTTGTCCGATCGATACGAATTTTTTTTTGAAATTGCGTAACTTTTCGAGATCTACACGCAGGCAAGTCGCCGAAGGCGGCTTGTCCAGGTTTGATCTCGAAATTCAATTGTTTTGGATCAGAAATTGACATTTTTATATTTTGTTTTCATTTAAAAATTTATTTTCCAAAAGGAACCATTGTGACGTTGAAAGGAACTTAATTTGACGTCCCGTATTACATCAATGGACCAATTCGAGAACCTTTTGTGCATTTATTTCATGTAAAATATAAATATAATTGGAATGCGGATATTATCAAAATACGTATCTGGATTAGTGGTGAAATTCATTCAACTAATAATAACTTTTTTAAGAGGTCATGTGTTCAAGCCTTGAAGTTGTACAAATGTGATTTTCGTTTTTTCCCCTCAACTACTTCTCTTGTTTTTTTACTAAAACCTCAACAAGCTAAGATTTTGAATGTAGGTTAAATAATTGATAAGGGAAGCTCGTGATTTTTGGGGAAGGTCGGGTATTTTTTTCGGATTTAATAGTGCGAAAAATGCGAAAAATGAAAAAAAATAGCAAACCATTATAAAAAATTACAAATTTTGGTGGAAAATTCTTAAATGGAGTGGGGAATCTATTGGTGTGATAAGTGCTCGTAAAAGTTTAGATTTGTGCGGGGATTTTGTTTCGGAAATTTGAAACGGGCCCGTGGCGCGCAGCGCTGCGCATGCCGCATGGCATGTCCTCGCACGCGGCGCGCGTAGCATGCAGCGCTGGGCATTGCCGCATGGCATGTCCTCGCACGCGGCGCGCGAAGCATGCAGCGCGGCGCATTGCCGCATGGCATGTCCTCGCACGCGGGGAGCGAAGCATGCAGCGCGGCGCATGCCGCATGGCATGTCCTCGCACGCGGCGGGCGTAGCATGCAGCGCCGCGCATTGCCGCATGGCATGCCCTCGCACGCGGCTGGCGTAGCATGCAGCGCCGCGCATTGCCGCATGGCATGTCCTCGCACGCGGCGGGCGTAGCATGCAGCGCGGCGCATGCCGCATGGCATGTCCTCGCACGCGGGGGGGCGAAGCATGCAGCGCGGCGCATGCCGCATGGCATGTCCTCGCACGCGGCGGGCGTAGCATGCAGCGCGGCGCATGCCGCATGGCATGTCCTCGCACGCGGCGGGCGTAGCATGCAGCGCCGCGCATTGCCGCATGGCATGTCCTCGCACGCGGCGGGCGTAGCATGCAGCGCCGCGCATTGCCGCAAGGCATGTCCTCGCACGCGGGGGGCGAACCATGCAGCGCTGCGCATGCCGCATGGCATGTCCTCGCACGCGGCTGGCGTAGCATGCAGCGCGGCGCATGCCGCATGGCATGTCCTCGCACGCGGCGGGCGTAGCATGCAGCGCCGCGCATTGCCGCATGGCATGTCCTCGCACGCGGCGGGCGTAGCA